>OY728131.1:1055742761-1058242761 GCA_963277665.1 Viscum album | reverse complement strand
AGATAAAGGAAAATGTAAACTGAATCAATTGATGACACTCACTCATTAATAGATCAATTTCTTAGATGGATTCCTCCTAAGCATCCCAAGCCTTAGTGGATTGAGTAAATATATCCTACCTGGGATCATCATCCTGAGTTTTCTCAGGAATTTCTATAGAAGGATCATGAGAATCTCCTACTTTAGGACCATGAGAAAGTACCACTTACATAGAGGGAGTAGGAAGGACCTTAGTGCCCTAGTCGTGTATCACCTTGGAAGTGTTTTCTATGAAAAAAACTTCACAATTCAAGGTCTTTGATTTAATTCATCAGACATAGGTAGTTCATTCATGAGAGAAAATATAAAAAGGATAAAAATGGTGTCTGTATATTTCCCTATCTATGTCCCTGAACTCCTCTAGAGGTGGGAATATTAATTTTTTTCAAAAAATCTGCAAATTTCACTAGTTTATTCTATAACACCTAACATATCAAAGCATTATCGCCATTAGGGGTATCTGAGATGCAAAAATTAGGACCCAAATTGGATCGTTCATCAATTTCATCCACTAGATTCTTGGTATGAATAGTGTTTCCAAGCCCTAATGAATCAGGTTCAGCATTGATACTTTCACCAGATGGCCCAAGATCCTGATCAAACCCTTCTGATATAGTGGTAGGGCTAGTGGTGGTTATTGTAGGATCCTCTAGTTCATATAGAGGATCTAAAATATTGAAAGGATAAATAGTTAGTGATGACTACATAACACCTTATGATGCATGTTTGACATTAGTAGAATTATTCTCTCCCTCTACAATGTAAGGATCATATGTGGTCTCATCCCTTGAAACTTATCCCACTAGGGGGACTGACTCACCGGTAAAGATTTGTGCCTCATTTGGAGTAACCTCATCTGTTCTTAGAGGGTCAACTATAATCCCCTAGAGATTATAAATGGATTCTTATTTTACAATTCACAAGTAGGATCAGATGCATATTCCTAACCAATTATGAGCAAATGCTGTTATGAAAACTCACCATGATTAGTTATGCACTTTGATAAGGTTTTCACTCTCTTTTGTTCCTTCACTTTTAGTGGAGGGAAGTTAACACTCATTTCATAAAATATGAGTACTGGGGGAGGAATTTTAATAATTCCTCCAGTAATTTTATCCACTATGATCCATTTTCCTAAGAATAATTTCCTTAATTTAGTATTGGATCCCACAGGCTCTATGGGGGTGCTCTTTAGGCCATATTTTGGTGACTCGGGCTCTTCTCATGGTACCTTTTCTTCTTCCCACTATAAAATGAAGTCATTTATCTCCTCTCAATATATATATATATGATGAATTGTGAAGAGTAATGAGAAGATAATAGATACATACCACACCAAAATCAATGAAGTCATCTCATTCATCAGTTTCTTGGTCAACCACCCCTCATTAAAACCCTATTTTGTCATATCTTTCACCCAATTTATGGTCAAAATCCATTCATCAGTGTCATATACAAGAGTATATAGTTCCCAAAGGTAATTTCCCACTTCATAATGATCATTATCATAGTATATACTCAAATAGTCTCTAATGACCCCAAGATGTGGGACATGTATTCCATCTTAGAGAAATATCCATAAATCCTTGATTTCATAGGTCATAGCCTATCATAATTTAACCGCCTTAGGTTTTACATAGTATAATACTTCCAAGACATAGAGTAAATTTAATACCTTGATTTTATTAATTTTCTAATCCTCTCCATCATGACTAATATTTGGGTATCTGAGCCAAAGTTTTCTCCGAGTGGTGACGACTAGACTGTCTAGGATCAATAGGTACGGTCTCTTTAACTCTATCCTACTACGAGGCCTTTATCTGAGATACTTTAGAATATTTTATATCCATTTCATCATAATCATAATTGTGATAATCCTTTCTACCATTATTTCCTCACCTAGTAGTTGTCACAACTTTGAATTGGCGGACACTTATTGTTAACGACCCTTGAGGATATGAGGAAATCCAGGCATTATCATACTCAGATGTCAACCCAATAGACACACTAGATGGAGGAAACTTGATTAATGATTGATATACCTCTATATACATTATTATAAAGTTATTTATATCCAACATTGGGTGGATCTCTAAAAGGACATGCACGAGAGGAGATACGGTGGGTTATTGAAAGAACATAAATTTTCATGAAAATTTGTATGAAGTGTATTCCTCACAGATGACCACACCATCAATTCAGGTTTACAGTATGCTATCTTCGAAATATATCATGTTCAACCTTAGTTCATCATTATGGATATTGTTCTCAGTAAATGTTCCAATTAGTGGATGCCCATATGGAAAGAAATTGAATTCCCCGGATAGGATCAGGCTCTTCAAAGCTTCATCATACTTCAAGGATAGAGGTTGGATACAAGAAATAGCTTAGATAAACCATCATAATTGGCATCTAGGAACCCTAACCACACCCATCATAGCATAATAATTGAATTGTGTTCTTATTCATCCCCATAACAATTGAAATGGAATTGAAATTTGGAAAGTTTCATTCCCAAAATACACACACAATAAGAACCAGTTAATCTTTTCTAATATTGGGGTTTCCAAAACCATATGCTTCCTTTAAGTAAACTTTGATTCCATGATGAAAATCCCCATAATCACACCACCATTAAAATAATATACTGGAAATATATAGATACTCAACCACATATCTAAAATCCTAGAGAGGTGGTATTTGTTGGGAATGTCTTACTTGACTGCGTACCTCCACTGATCATATTTTCTATGCTCCAACAAAGGCCAAAACTTACCCTAGATGAACCACTTTTCCAATGAGGTACATACATTGGGGTGATTACAACTATGGACTTCTTATTTTGGATCTAGGAAAACATTCATCCATGTCTCAAAAGTAACATCACCCCTTGGGTGAGGGTCTTAATTCCTAAGATCTTGGGATACCTATAATGGTTTAAGATCCAAAATATGCATTACGTCACCATCATTTCACATCTCTTTTAATTCAATGAACTCATCATACATCTCCATGAGGATAGTTTCTCTTGAGATTTAATATAAGTCCCATAGACCAATACTGACTTCTCTATGTGTACTATGGATGGTATTGGTTTTTAGGCTCCATCAACTGAGAAACTCGTGAATGATTTCTTAGGTGTTATACACATATTTCTGGGACACCCTGACAACCTCATAGGTTCCAACCACTTCTAGTTCAACTTTTTATTCAACACAAGTATTTCACACCTAGTATACCCACATCCACTCTGGTTTTACATGTCCTCCATCATGAAAGTTATAATCTTCCTTCCATATTTTTTATTTATTTTTCTTAAGAGCACAGAATATTTTCAAGTAGATTTGAAATTTTGATTCAAGAGTATTAGGATTTAGATCTAGAGCATAGCTAATGTGAAAAATGACACATGAGGAGGGAAATATTACCTCATTAACGAATACGCCTCTAAATTAGATGTTTTAAGAAGTGAAATTCAATTACTTATGGAACCAATAAAGTGACCAATAATGCATCATCTTTGGAATGATTACATCTCTCCAAATTTCATGTGTATAAATCGGTTGCAGTTAACTTTACAGATATTTGAGTTGGTACTTCTTGAAATTCATTTATAAGTCTAGTAAAGTGGATTCATGCACTTCATAATAATATGTCCCAAAAATGTCTAAAATTTTCTTGATGCATGCACTAGATTATTCATTAAGAGACTCAACCCTTTTGATAAGGCATTATAAATATATAAGGAAACACTAATATTTTCTTCAAAGATAAGGTTTTAGTTTTTAAAAATCATAGAGAAAAAAATCAATTTCAGGACCTCACATAGGACACTTATCCCAAGTGACCTCGTATATGTCACTTTACCTAAGTGACCACACATAGGTCACATCGCCCAAGTAACCTCATGTAGTTTACTCCACCCAAGTGACCTCATAGAGGTCACTCCACCCCAGTGACTTCACAGAGGTCACTCCTCTCAAGTGACCTTGTGTGGGTCACTCTACCCAAGAAACTAAACCCGGGTGCCTCACTAAAGCTAAAATCACACAAATTAAGGCCTACCATGGGAATGTGATGAAAACTTGCATGGAAGACCAATGTGAATGACTAGAATAAATGACTATCGCCATGGGAGAATGGAAACTGGATTTTTCAAGTTAGAAAGTATTTTTGGGTAGTTGATCCTATTTATAGATTCATGTGTATCTATGAGACAACCTTCATGAACAAACTATGTAAAAAGCCCATAGGGTAAAATTGTGCAGTCACCTAGTGTAGCCCATCCATTCACCTCTCCATTGCGCAACACAAAAATGTTAATGATCTCCGAGCCTGATGATAAATTTATACAAACACATGGAGGAAATTAATGAAGGACTTACTAAAGTCCATATTTCTCTCTACCTCAAAATTAGATCCACTTCTTCTGATAAGATCTAATCCTAAGGGGTAGGGAATTTTTTGGCACTCCCTTTTCCAGATGAGAGTGAAAGGTTTCAAAGGAAAATATCTCAAATATTGGGGTATAGAAAAATTCATGAAAAGTGAACAACACCCCTTAAGTCACATGTGTTCACCCAAGTCTATCTTGCACAATACCTACCTAAATTCCCATAGGCTCACCCATCATTAAACTTTGTGGCCCAACATGAGTGGCCGACACCTTGTACATATACCACCTATCTAAGATACCTTTAGGAAACCACACCCTTCACTTAGGGCCCAAATTATTCCTCTAAATATGACCCTTGTGCTCTCCATTTAGTATTACTAGAAAAGGAATAATCATATAAAAATAATAATCACCAAAGTCTTCAAGAAATATCATGTTAGTCTCTTAAGCCTATTAAATTAGAGTAAATTATTAATACGAAAGAGATTTGAGCTCCTTTAAGGCCTATGAACATTGAATTCATGTGTGAGGAGACTACCACCCCCCCCCCCACCCTTCTAAAGATACTATGGTGAAGGGACCTTTATAGGATAAAAAATTGAGTGTTATTCTTCCAAGAGAACCTAAGGAGACACTTGGAGGTCAAAGGATAGACACTCCCATGTATGGTTTCTTAGGTAGTTCTTAGGTCAAGGGGTTAGCTCTTTCTCACCCAGGTATCACTTGGAAACTATCCTACTAGTCAGCCAAGAAATCATCTGGGAGAATCCATTTCCCCAAGAATTACCTGGGAAAGTTAATGTCTAACTCATACAGGATCACCTAAGTGGGATCTAGGCATGATTTCCCTAATATCACCTGGGTGAGGTTCTCCTAAGCCTCCCAATAAAGACTTGGAAAAATTCAAAAGCTACCTCACCCAAGTATCACATGGGTGAAGTATCCTCTAACTCACCCAGGTATCACCTGGGTGAAGTACCTTATATAAACACTCTAATATCATAAATGATAGGTAATATATTTCCTTGGGACCCCATATGAGGGGGGCCAAATCAAAACTTTTCCAAGGCCCCTAAATTTTCATGATAATTACATAGGACACATAATAATTCCTCCCATTCAATTGGGAATTACCTTAGTTAAATATGTCCCACACTTATCCTACCTAATAGGTAAGGTCCTATGGGTGTTTACAATTGTTCATCCCCTCGGTAACAAGGACCAAAACCTTAGATGCATTTCTAGGGACCTCCCAATTTTATACAGTAATGGGAACCACTATCTTTTCCTTTTGATGAGGGATAGTGTTTTATCCTTCTCTCCTCCTCTCTAAAAAAGGAATTGGGATTCCCTCCTTGATTAAGCCTCTTCTCTTTCTTGTGTGACATTACCCGACCTTTTATACCCTCACTATAGCAACACTTCTTTTCTTACATCACTATTACATAATTTTAAAGATAAATAATATAATATTGTTACAAAACCAGGATCTAAATGTTTAGTGTCTTGGAAAAATTAGGACCAAACATGGAGTTTACATAATAAAAAATAAAAAATATTTAATTATTTATTATATAGATTCTTAATTTACATCATGTACTCCTTAGTATAAGTAGTCACCTGAGGATATACATCAAAGAAAGGGGTGATCTAAAGCCCAATAAGAGGATAGATAAGAACATGAATCAATATAACATGGGGTGAGAATAATGATCATCATCAAAACATAATCATGATAGAATCATCATAATAATAATTGGATCATTAGATAAAGTCATGGAATGTGGAAATTAATAAAAATGAAACAACATGTCTTAGTGGTCAAATTACACACATAGTTTTGAACAAATCTAGCATCATGATCCTTCATAACATATATGCATAATCATAACATCGTCATCATTCTGAAAAAATCAAGCATAATTTTCACACATATTGAACATTATCAAAATAGGTACATCACATTACCTAATGAATTGAAGCACTATATAATTCTAGGGGAACCCATAAAATCATAACATTTATATAATCATGCATGCCACATAGAATTTATATCAATATTAAACATAAAATAACCCATGGAAATGAAATAGGTTTCATGAGAATTTAATAAAATCATACATTCAAAAATAAACCTTTTGGTTCCCAAAATAAAAATGGAATAACATACTTGGTATATTAATCATCAATATTGAGTGAAGAGAAACAATCATAAGATAAGTAAAACATTCTTTTTTACAAAGAAGATCTCTTTTGGAAAAATCGATGAATTTTTTATAAAATAATATTAAAAGCATGTATAACCTAAAAATTAAAAGGGAAGTAAAATGAAATTTTATTTGAGGAATATTTAAATATAATTCATACTAAAATTTGGCACGAAATGGGAATAACAAAAAGAAAAGAAATTTTGTTAGAGAATCCCCTTACTTGTTTCTTAATTCTTTCTTCACTTTAATATCCTGGATAATAAAATTAGATTCATTAATTAATTAATATAGAACCTATTATACATGTATTTTATTTATCATAATTTTATTAAGTTCATTTATAACCATTATTATGATTTATTTTGTTCAATATCATCGTTTGGAGTGGTCATTTTCTTGGTTTCCATGATCAGTTCATTTGTATACATGTATGGAAGATCATGTAAACTAGGGATAATTATGAATAATTGAAAATATATGTAATTAATGAAATTAAATAATATTAATTTTTCTTATATATTATTTTTTTCATATATTTTTAGGATTAATTATATAAAATGTTAATTATAATCGTTTAGATTAATTTTGACGATTTTCGATCACAACGAACTCATTTTATTTTATTTTTTAATATTATATATATATATATATATATATATTAGTTCCATAATATACAAAAGTTATAAAATACAATTTAAAATGTGTTTAGACCATTATAATTGTTTTATAACCATATTAGAAGTTGGTGACGTAAAATGAAATTGTATCATCGACGATGGTGGTAAATTGACACGTCAAGGATGATGTTTTCATTTTTAGAATAAAAGGGAGAGGAGAATGGGTTTGATGATGGATTATTATAGTAACCAAATAAAATTAAATTAAATAAAAGATACTAGATTTATCATGCCACTTGGATAAGGTAAGGTGAGTATAGACCAAAAAAACAAAGGAACTTGAAAAGAAAATTAAAAGAAAAAGAAAGAGGTTTCACCTCTTGAATTATTCTCCTTGAGAACCTCCTTAGGGAAATTAGTTTTGTTCTTTTGTTGAGAACAAAATCTCATTTATGTGGTAAAGGTGATTGGGAAGATTATTGGGAAGAATTTATACAAGATTCATAGCTTTATAGGTGTGATTAGAAGAGGTGGTGAGGGGTTGTATTTATAGGGGAGGAGAGGGGTGTTTTGATTATTTTATTCATTAGTTTATTATTTTGGTTCAAGAATATGAATATTTTTTATTTCCATGAATAAATATAGTGAATAAGGAAATATATTTTGATATTATGGTCTTATATAAGCCATACATCTTCTATGACTCAATAATTCATGTATTTTATAAATACTGTAAATTACTATATTTTACTATTCACCAAAAATTCATCTATTTTAGAAAAATACCCAAAAAAATCACCCTAACCATTTTTATATTTATAGAATTAAAAAATGAAATTTATTTTATGAAAATAATTTTCAAAATATTAGAAATTAAATTTTTAATTAAATCATCATTTACTCAAAAAAATACAAATTTTAAAATTATAACTTATTTTATAACACTTTGAAAAAATAAATAAGGTCTCATAAAATTATCTTATAATCATAAGAAAAGAAAATATTAAATTATTAATATATTTTTTGAAAATTAATTTTATTTTAAAAAAAATTATATTAATTATAAAATTTTAAATAAACATTTAATCTTTACAAAAATACCAACCTTAATTTATCATTTCTAAAATATTTATTTACTTATACCAAGATATAAATATATCATATTTTCATTTATAAGATACCCAAATTTTATTTTCACTATCATAGGTGATGTTACTATTATATTAGATGATTTACTATTCTTAATTGTCACATTACTATTCTAAAACTCAAGTTATTATTCCAATGGGATAGGTTCCTTAATTTCTTTAAATATTACTTATTTATTTCTTAATTTATGATAATGATGCTTTATTAGGATCTCTATGATATTTATTTGTTTTATATGCTATAGTATAATTATAAAAGGGAAAAAATTTCATTGATAAGAGTTTGGGTCATTACATTCTTACCCCCTTCAAATATTTCACCCCTTAAAATATGTTTAAAAAAATAAGTGTGGGTATTTCTCCCTTACTGTAACAGCCCAAGATTTTATGAAAAATATTCTTTTTAATATTATTAAGGTCTTGTGTTGTACGCTACACCAAAAGGAGCTTGCACAACACACATCCTTGACTTTCCTTGCATTACACGACCTTCCTCGATAGCGTGTGTAGTACGCAATACCGAGTTTCACTAAACAACGATATGCTATTAAAATATTATTATAACAAGCCGTTACGAATAGTAATAACCACCTTTTAAAATTTTAGAAATTTTAGCCCTCAAAATGGACTTCATTTTTGGATTCGGAGTATCGAATTTAGCCTAAGGTGAAATTTTGGTACTTTTCGGATAACTTTCATATTCTGATGAATAGTGAAATTTACTAAATTATAATTAAAAACAACTTTTTTAATCAAAATAATTAATAGTGATAAATTATTAATTTGAGTGGTTTTAAAGTATATTTAGAATATATTTTTACAATTTAATACAATGTTGGTCATTGGATGTCATTTCACATTTAAACCAGACATAAACAAGTGTCAATCTTTTGATAGATATTGTTTCTTAAAAACACGCTATTTGTTTTAACAGCGGGATTTAATTATAAAATTAATTAATGCAACTTCTATGTTATGAATTTGGTAAAATATACTTCATTTTTGAATTCGGAATATGAAATATAGCTTAGGATGAAATTTTGGCATTGTTCTGAAAAACATCAATTTTTGATGAATAGTGAAACTACTAAGTGGTAGTTGAAAAACTGAATTTTTTATAAAACTTAATTTTACCGCTTCTGTGAATGGAATTTCAAAAATCCGAGAGACACGGTTGATGTCAGTAAGTAAAATGTGGTTCAATGAGATGAAAATAATTTTTGGTGAATAGTAACTTTTTACTTTTATTTACCACGGTTAAAAGTAAATAGGGTAATTAAGGGTAAGAATGATATTAATATTACCCTAACACATGTCCTAATTCTATTGGACAAGTGTATCTCAACCAAAAACAACCTTAAGTGTAAAATATTATCATTTAGGCCCACTTGGATTAGATTAGGACATTTATTATTATTTAATTCAAAGAAGAGTTAAAAGAGTTAAAATCAAAGTATATTTACTAAAACATTTTTAATATAGGGTTATACATAAGATAAATTCGATTTTAAATATTCATTAGAAAGATAAAACGATTTCATACATGATGGTATTTTATTTGTAATTTTTAGACATCAAATAATTTAATTTATTTATGACACAAAGATGATGCAGTAATTATCTTATTAATGAAATATTGACATAATTGATATTATAAATACCAAAATAAATGTAATTTAAGACTTTTTTTGAATTCCACTAATTTTATAGGTTACTATGATATATTAGTGTTGATTTAATCAACTTGTTTCGAACATATAATTCTGTTATGACTTTCAAAAAAATCATATATCAAATAGTGTCAAAATTGACACAAAATAGTTTTTAAATAAAAGTTTATATTATTAATTGTTATTTTATTCCTAAAAATATAAGGTTCGGCCAAATGACTTAGATAAGGATATATATGTTAATAATAAACAATTTTGGGTTCTTTTGGCATGTTATAGTAAGTGTATTAACCATATAGTGAAAGAAAACAAAAAGACACGGTAAAAGTTAAATTATTTAACTTAGAGTTAAAATCTAATTGATAAGGTTAAAATCATACCCTAAACTTGTCTAAATCCTATTGGTTGATGGGATTTCGACCCATACCCACTTTATCTTCGAAATAAGACCCTTTGGAACCATTATAAACCGATTTTTACTTTAATATAAAATAATATTTTGAGATATTCCTAAGGTGCCCCTCTCCTCCCTTATAAAAGGGCACCTCCTCCCTCTCTTCCTCACACCAATTTGAGCACTCAAGCTCGGCCAAACCCTGCCAAAATCTCTTCTCCACTTCCCTAGAAACATTCTAGAGGTTGTGGTCTTTCTCAAAGACCAATTTTAGTGCCCTAAGAGGAGGTCTCAAAGAGGCAATTCAAAGAAGAGGTAATTACCGTTACCAATTCTTTCATCTTTATTTCTTCTTCCACTTCTTCTTCTTAGGTTGTTTCATTATGAAGTAATAACATCATTATCACTCATATACTGATATGTTATTTTAAGTATGAAACAACCCTATTTCACCATCTATCCATCCTACGGAAAAATAAATCACCGCGCGTGCGTACGTACGGAATACCGTCTCCACGCCGTGGTGTAATCTATTTTCCACCACCACCTTACATGGATGGGTATAATGGTGTAAAGAATAACTATACATAGTTATTACAACATCATATTGATTCTGATATATTGTATAATCCACTCCAATTCAATTCAATAATTATGGAAATGATATCATCGCTCGTGCGTACGTACGGACTACCGTCTCCACGACGCTATGAGATTCATTCTCAATGATTAACCATTCACGAATGATTAAAAAGTATATATAATAAGTACTAATGAAATATATGACCTAATAATGATACTGTAATTATTTATATTTATATGTATGTCATCTACTTAATTCCATTCAATTCAATAAGGAAACGAAAACAGCGTTCATGCGTACGTACGGACTACCGTCTCCATGAACGGTGTATTTCATTCCATTTACTGATTTATTATATATATGTATATCCTGAATATATATATATATAAATCATGTTTATATTCTGGAATTAAGTAATCATGATCTATGTAATCATATGAATAATTACAAGTTAAAAACACGAACGACAAATGAGACGATTTTACCCAAAATGCTACTTTAACATGAATTTACAAAATAACGGGTAATATAAAGTCATAAGTGGACCATATATGATATAATAACAATGAATATGATTCTGGAATAAGTCAATAACATGATTTAAATCATTATACAGGAGGTTTGGACACTTACAAAGCAAGTCGGACCTAAGGTAAGGGGAAATATCACAATCTCATTTTTATCCGAGATTGTTTATACTTTGGTATTTACTGGGGCGTATTTTATCATCCACATCCATGTTCCCTAAATATGTAATATTGTTTCCATCCACTTACAATAGTTTAAATCCAATTTTACCCTTCGGTGAGTTTTTAGTAAAGAATATGAAAGGAATCTTTTGTCGTTTTTTTCGTATGAGGTACTTTTTGACTTTTCCGACAAAAGTACGAAGAATGTTTTTTTAACTTATACGGCATGAATGGATTTTTAAAACATTATTTCCAAGAAACTTCCTTTAAAAGTTTTCAAGTTTATTTTTAATCAAATTTTATTTTAAAGTCGTATGACATGTTATGAAAGGAAAAATGTTTTTGAAGTAGAAAGGATATTTTCCTCAAGAATGGAGTTCAAGTATCAAAATTATTTTCCATCTAAGATAATAAAAGGGTTCTGTTTTTTATCCCTATTATTACATTGGTTTGATTATGTTGTGATGGAAATATTTTTATGAATTCCTTTATCTTATATGAATTGTTTTATGATGTCATGTTGTTTAAGAATCCCATTTTTATTACATGGGTTACGCTATGATGTATGGTTTATGATTATGTGGCACACATAAGAAAGGATTCATTATAAGATGGGTGGGACCTATATCTCCCTCAAATGCATTGGGTAAAGATTTTATATCTCATTAGATAGACAGGGCTGGAACGGTAGGTTATACCGGTTCAGTGAAACAGGACTAAAACGAGGGTTACTCGATTCAGAAAGGGACTTTGTCCACTAAGATAGTCATGGCAATGAGTCTTGACGAACAAGAAATGATTCTCTATGATTATGTGTGAATGCCACAAAGTTTCATGTTTTAAGTTATGATTATTGTGATTTCATTTCACTACTATGATTTATCCCATGTTATGAAATTATGCTCTCTTTTGCAGGTTAAGATTTCCAAAATTTATGTTCTTATGAATATGATGTGATTGATTTCTCTTTTGTTTACCCTTACTGAGAATTTGAGCTCACCCTTTTATGTTTTCTATTCCCCAGGATATAAAGAAAGGTTTTAGGTAAAAAAAAGGGAAGATCTTTATGGGAGATATTGAAGATCTTTCACCATGATTAGAAGATTACGTTCCGAGTTTCCAAAGACACTAAACTATTACGATCCTTGTGTGTGTGTGTTTTTTTATGTACTAAGTATTCCGCAAATGTAATGTAATGTCCATGTACATTAAGCTTCGGGTCTCTACAGTTGGTATCAGAGGAAAGGTTTAGTCAACCTTTGGAAACTAGGATGCGAAAACATTAGTGAGATCCCTAGAGATATTTCTAAGGTATGTCTAGGGATGTCCCTAAGGTTAAGTATATGTATAGGTTATAGTCCTAGAATTACGCTAACGATCTTAGAATTTAACCTAAGATGTTAGATATTGAGGGTACTTCCCCTTTACTATGTTTTTTTCTCTAGCATGATTTTTGCCTCTCACAGAATTATTTTTGTGTTTTAGTTAATGGAGGGAACCAGAAGGAATTCGGTTAACATTGAATCCAATGGACAAATTGGTGACTATGAGCAACAAAATTATGTAATGCCTAGAGAGAAAGATATTGTGATTATGCCGAATCAGTCATCACGATATATGATTAACAAGGTAAAATTTAGTGGTATGCCTAATTCATCAAAGAAGAGGAAGATAGACTATTATGCATGTTCGCATGTTGAGGAGCATAAAGAAAGGAAGATTGAGATTTCTAAAGAAGGGAAGAAGAACCTTGAGGAATACCTCAAATGGAGGGACAGATGTTATCTGTGTGGAGAAAAGGGTCATAGAGTGACAGACTGTAATGGAGTTCAATGTCTTATTTGTGGAGAACATGGGCATTACCCAACTCAATGCCCTGACCTAAAAAGTTACTTCTAAATCAAGGAAGGACTTATTCCAGGACAATCATTGAAGTGGATGGACTGAAGTGTTTATGTATTGGTATTCAAGAATAATGTTGTTGAGGTACTTTTATGGTGTATTGGAATATTTATGTATTGGTCTATTGTGGTTTTAAATAATTTTAAGGTACCGGTAACCATGAAAAGTGATTCAGATATTTTGGAAAGTAGATGATATGCGCATAATGAAGGGATAAGGAGAAAATGAAATGTTTGAAAGTATTCATGAGCTCATGATTGATATAAGGACTAAGTGATATCATTTTTTGAGTACATAGAATTTTGAGGATTTTGGTATGTGGAAAGTGTTAAATATTAACTGCATTCATGTTTTCACTAAGGTATTCAAGAGAATACAAGATTAAGGACTTTGAATGTTTGGAATGTGACCAACAAAACATATCTTATGATATATGGGGATCAACAATGGTATTAAATCTCTGGTAATCGTTTTCACTATGTTATGAGAGTGGACTGCAGTATTATGGATAAGCCTAAAGATTGAAATGGATTATGTTGGACATAAGTGAGTATTGTTTAAGGATAGAAGTTTTTTTTCGATATTATTGATGGGATGTTATAGTAATGTAGTTTTAGAAAAAGGAAAACCTGCAGGACGGGCGACAGCCCATCGCTTCGGACAAGGCTGTGGGAATCGAACCCACAACCGAAGTGCGACTGGCCTTTATCGCCTACCACTGGCCTACAGGAAGTCCCTGTTTAGTAGAAACTAGTTTTATTATATTAAGCAGTATGATATATGAAGTATAAGTCCATTTTAGGAACCATATGTGATTAATCTCACTATAGATCGACTTATGTATATAATTTTTGCTAACCTTTTGTTTGAGACAGATGGAATGACCCGTCATTCTATCACATGATCTGCTAACACTTCACGAATAACAAATTCAACTTAATTTATTTAAGAGATGAAGTGGAAATTTTTCAAGGCATGAACAACAGTGAGATTGTACCAAAATAAAGAAAGTATTTATTCTAATTCAAATTTTCAACTTTAGGGAAATGATCTTGAAAACCAAAAATGTTGTCCTAGTGATCTTATACCTGATGAATCGGATGGTACCTTAGATCGTCACAAATTTATGGATTTGTGATTGTTGGCTTTTCCATAGCCATGTTCTCTACCACTCTCCATCAGAACATGATGGTTAGATTTTTCTTCCATATCCATATTTTCACCTATGTGGAAACCCAGTGATTAGTTTATTTGGGTAACCGTTAAGTTTCATACTTTTGTTTTAAAATATTGGTTTTGGTATTCCTTTTTACGATGTGGGTTTCTATTAAAGAAACTTTCGAATAGTAAACCATTTATAACCCCGACGAATTTCGAGGGCGAAATTCATTTTAAGGGGGGTAGAATGTAACAGCCCAAGATTTTATGAAAAATATTCCTTTTAATATTATTAATGTCTTGTGTTGTACGCTACACCAAAAGGAGCTTGCACAACACACATCGTTGACTTGCCTTGCATTACACGACCTTCCTCGATAGCGTGTGTAGTACGCAATACCGAGTTTCACTAAACAACGATATGCTATTAAAATATTATTATAACTAGCCGTTATGAATAGTAATAACCACCTTTTAAAATTTTAGAAATTTTAGCCCTCAAAATGGACTTCATTTTTGGATTCGGAGTATCGAATTTAGCCTAAGGTGAAATTTTGGTACTTTTCAGATAACTTTCATATTCTGATGAATAGTGAAATTTACTAAATTATAATTAAAAACAACTTTTTTAATCAAAATAATTAATAGTGATAAATTATTAATTTGAGTGGTTTAAAAGTATATTTATAATATATTTTTACAATTTAATACAATGTTGGTCATTGGATGTAATTTCACATTTAAACCAGACATAAACAAGTGTCAATCTTTTGATAGATATTGTTTCTTAAAAACACGCTATTTGTTTTAACAGCGGGATTTAATTATAAAATTAATTAATGCATCTTCTATGTTATGAATTTGGTAAAATAGACTTCATTTTTGAATTCAGAATATGAAATATAGCTTAGGATGAAATTTTGGCATTGTTTTGAAAAACATCAATTTTTGATGAATAGTGAAACTACTAAGTGGTAGTTAAAAAACTGAATTTTTCATAAAACTTAATTTTACCGCTTCTGTGAATGGAATTTCAAAAATTCGAGAGACACGGTTGATTTCAGTAAGTAAAATGTGGTTCAATGAGATGAAAATAATTTTTGGTCAATAGTAACTTTTTACTTTTATTTACCACGGTTAAAAGTAAATAGGGTAATTAAGGGTAAGAATGATATTAATATTACCCTAACACATGTCCTAATTCTATTGGACAAGTGTATATCGACCCAAAACAACCTTAAGGGTAAAATATTATCATTTAGGCCCACTTGGATTAGATTAGGACATTTATTATTATTTAATTCAAAGAAGAGTTAAAAGAGTTAAAATCAAAGTATATTTACTAAAACATTTTTACTATAGGGTTCTACATAAGATAAATTCGATTGTAAATATTCATTAGAAAGATAAAAATATTTCCTACATGATGGTATTTTATTTGTAATTTTTAGACATCAAATAATTTAATTTATTTATGACACAAAGATGATGCAGTAATTATCTTATTAATGAAATATTGACATAATTGATATTATAAATACCAAAATAAATGTAATTTAAGACTTTTTATGAATTCCACTAATTTTCTAGGTTACTATGATATATTATTGTTGATTTAATCAACTTGGTTCGAACATATAATTCTGTTATGACTTTAAAAAAAATCATATATCAAATAGTGTCAAAATTGACACAAAATAGTTTTTAAATCAAATTTTATATTATTAATTGTTATTTTATTCCTAAAAATCTAAGGTTCGGCCAAATGACTTAGATAAGGATATATATATTAATAATAAACAATTTGGGGTTCGTTTGGCATGTTATAGTAAGTTTATTAACCATATAGTGAAAGAAAACAAAAAGACACGGTAAAAGTTAAATTATTTAACTTAGAGTTAAAATCTAATTGATAAGGTTAAAATCATACCCTAAACATGTCTAAATCCTATTGGTTGATAGGATTTCGACCCATCCCCACTTTAACTTCGAAATAAGACCCTTTGGAACCATTATAAACCGATTTTTACTTTAATAGAAAATAATATTTTGAGATATTCTTAAGGTGCCCCTCTCCTCCCTTATAAAAGGGCACCTCCTCCCTCTCTTCCTCACACCAATTTGAGCACTCAAGCTCGGACAAACCCTGACAAAATCTCTTATCCGATTCCCTATAAACATCCTATAGGTTATGGTCTTCCTCAAAGACCAATTTTAGTGCCCTAAGAGGAGGTCTCAAAGAGGCGCTTCAAAGAAGAGGTAATTACCGTTACCAATTCTTTCATCTTTATTTCTTCTTCCACTTCTTCTTCTTAGGTTGTTTCATTATGAAGTAATAACATCAGTATCACTCATATACTGATATGTTATTTTAAGTATGAAACAACCCTATTTCACCATCTATCCATCCTACGGAAAAATAAATCACCGTGCATGCGTACGTACGGAATACCGTCTCCACGCCGTGGTGTAATCTATTTTCCACCACCACCTTAAATGGATGGGTATAATGGTGTAAAGAATAACTATACATAGTTATTACAACATCATATTGATTCTGATATATTGTATAATCCACTCCAATTCAATTCAATAATTATGGAAATGATATCATCGCTCGTGCGTACGTACGGACTACCGTCTCCACGACGCGATGAGATTCATTCTCAATGATTAACCATTCACGAATGATTAAAAAGTATATATAATAAGTAATAATGAAATATATGACCTAATAATGATACTATAATTATTTATATTTATATGTATGTCATCTACTTAATTCCATTCAATTCAATAAGGAAACGAAAACAGCGTTCATGCGTACGTACGGACTACCGTCTCCATGAACGGTGTATTTCTTTCCATTTACTGATTTATTATATATATGTATATCCTGAATATATATATATATATAAATCATGTTTATATTCTGGAATTAATTAATCATGATCTATGTAATAATATGAATAATTACAAGTTAAAAACACGAACGACAAATGAGACGATTTTACCCAAAATGCTACTTTAACATGAATTTACAAAAGAACAGGTAATATAAAGTCATAAGTGGACCATATATGATATAATAACAATGAATATGATTCTGGAATAAGTAAATAACATGATTTAAATCATTATACAGGAGGTTCAGACACTTACAAAGCAAGTCGGACCGAAGGTAAGGGGAAATATCACAATCTCATTTTTATCCGAGATTGTTTATACTTTGGTATTTACTGGGGCATATTTTATCATCCACATCCATGTTCCCTAAATATGTAATATTGTTTCCATCCACTTACAATAGTTTAAATCCAATTTTACCCTTCGGTGAGTTTTTAGTAAAGAATATGAAAGGAATCTTTTGTCGTTTTTTTCGTACGAGGTACTTTTTGACTTTTCCGACAAAAGTACGAAGAATGTTTTTTTAACTTATACGGCATGAATGGATTTTTAAAACATTATTTCCAAGAAACTTCCTTTACAAGTTTTCAAGTTTATTTTTAATCAACTTCTTTTATTTTAAAGTCGTATGACATGTTATGAAAGGAAAAATGTTTTTGAAGTAGAAAGGATATTTTCCTCAAGAATGGAGTTCAAGTATCAAAATTATTTTCCATCTAAGATAATAAAAGGGTTCTATTTTTATCCCTATTATTACATTGGTTTGATTATGTAGTGATGGAAATATTTTTATGAATTCCTTTATCTTATATGAATTGTTTTATGATGTCATGTTGTTTAAGAATCCCATTTTTATTACATGGGTTACGCTATGATGTATGGTTTATGATTATGTGGCACACATAAGAAAGGATTCATTATAAGATGGGCGGGACCTATATCTCCCTACAATGCATTGGGTAAAGATTTTATATCTCATGAGATAGACAGGGCTGGAACGGTAGGTTATACCGGTTCAATGAAACAGGACTGAAACGAGGGTTACTCGATTCAGAAAGGGACTTTGTCCACTAAGATAGTCTTGGAAATGAGTCTTGACGAACAAGAAATGATTCTCTATGATTATGTGTGAATGCCACAAAGTTTCATGTTTTAAGTTATGATTATTGTGATTTCATTTCACTACTATGATTTATCCCATGTTATGAAATTATGCTCTCTTTTGCAGGTTAAGATTTCCAAAAGTTATGTTCTTATGAATATGATGTGATTGATTTCTCTTTTGTTTACCCTTACTGAGCATTTGAGCTCACCCTTTTATGTTTTCTATTCCCCAGGATATAAAGAAAGGTTTTAGGTAAAAAAAGGGAATAACTTTATGAGAGATATTGAAGATCTTTCACCACGATTAGAAGATTACGTTCTGAGTTTCCAAAGACACTAAACTATTACGATCCTTGTGTGTGTGTTTTTTGTTATGTACTAAGTATTCCGCAAATGTAATGTAATGTCCATGTATGTTAAGCTTCGGGTCTCTACACTTAATGCTTCGTACAGTTCCCATTTTTTCTCTTCATACTTATGGTTCCTCCATAATACTTTGACTAGGTGATTAGACTTGTTGCGTAGAACATTATATCTATACAGTCTAAGATCGTCATTGGCTGCACCTCGTAAGAAATATCATTTTCCAACTATACCACCTCTAGATTAAGTAAATGTGTGGGATTTGGCATGTACTTTATCAATAGGGATACATGGAATACATCGTGTACTTAATACATGGTTATTGGAAGTGCTGGTTGATAGGCCACAGCTCTGACACGATCAGGAATCTTGAAGGGGGTGATATACCTGGGACTTAACTTTCCTTTCTTCCCAATTCTCATGATCCTATTTCAAGGGGACGTGTAGATGAATACCATGTCTCCAACCTTAAACTTCAGGTCTCATCGACGATTATCTATATACATCTTTTCTCAAATTTGGGATGCCTTAATGTTCTTTTGAAGGGTTTTCACCTTCTCTACCATTTCATTAACCATTTTAGGTCCTAGAATCTTATGTTCATCAAATTCATCCCAACATTTCGGTGTTCTACATATTTTCCCATAAATGGATTTATATGGATCCATTTTCATTCTCATGTAGAAACTATTGTTGTAAGATAACTCAACTAGGGAAATATGTTGGTCCTGTGATCCTTTAAAGTCAATAGAACATGATCTCAATATTTCTTCTAATGTATGAATATTTTTTCATATTAGCTATCAGTTTAAGGATGATAAGATGTACTTAAGTTAAACTCAATGTTTATATCATGTTAGAGATTATTATATAACATGGAGGTGAATCATAGATCTCAATCAGAAACATTAGATAGTGGTACTCCATTAAGACTTACCACTTCTCTAATGTATATCCATGAAAGTTGATCTAGTGAGAAGTCCTCTTGAATTGTGATAAAGTGATCTGTCTTTGTAAGATGATCTACAACAACCCATATAGCATTGTTTCTTCTGGATGTCTTTGATATTCTAGTGAAAAAGTCCATGGTGGTGTTCTCCCATTTCCATGTTGGTATGGGTAATGGTTTCATCATCCCCTTATACTTTTTCATTTCATCCTTCACTTGCTGACATACCAATAACTTTAGATGTATATTACAAGATCTCCTTCTTCATATTATCCCACCAATAGTTCTCTTAGAGATCTCAATACATCTCTATGCTCCCTTGTTGGATAAAAAATATTCAGCTATGTTTGTCACTCAAAAGATATTTTTTTATCTCTTAATTTGATGGTACACATAGTTGTGACCCAAATCTTACAACTCCTTACCCATCAATTTTGAACTTTAAGGATTTCCCCTTTCTCATGGCTTCCACCTTCTTCTGAATTTCCACATCATTTCTTTGATCATCCATTATATTCTCTATGAGGGATGGTTGTGCAATAATTTGAGAAAGGAATGATGATGTTACTTCTTTAATGATACCCATGTATATCCTTTTCAACTATAAAAATATTCGATCATTCTCAATTATCATCATTAATAATGGTGCAGGGTCCTTTCTACCTAGATCATCCACCACATTATTCCCTTTTCCAAGATATTAGTGGATTGAGAAGTCATAATCCTTGATGATCTCTAACCATCTTCATTGGTACATATTAATATCCTTCTATGTGAATATATATTTTATTCTCTTATGATCACTATATATCTCACACTTCTCCCCATAAATATAATAACGCCAGATTTAAAACATGAATATCATAGCCGCCAACTCCAAATCACGTGTATGATAGTTCTTCTAATGAATATTCAACTACATTGAGGTGTAGGCTATAACTTTATCATTTTAAATCAGTACACAACCAAAACCCTTATTTTAAGCATCATTGTATACCACAAAGAGCTCCCCACTAGTCAGAAGTGTGAGTACTATTGTGCTGATAAGACTCTTTTTTAACTCTTTGAAATAGTCTTCATATCCACTGGTCTATAAAAACTTTTCTCCCTTCTAATTCTTCTTGGCTAGTGGGTTTTAAAATCATGATATTTTCTTCACAAGTCATTGATAATACCCAGATATACCAAGGAAACTATGAATATCTATTACAGATATTGTCTTGGTCTACTCTTTAATTTCCTTTGTCTTGAAAGGGTCCATAGATATTCCTTTTTTTCTGATAACATTACCAAATAATGATACTTCTTCTATCCAAAACTTGTATTTACTATAATTTTCAAAAAAAAATATCCATTCAAAATGTATTTATAATAGTATTAAAATTCTTCTAATGTTCCCCTTTCTCTTAGATTATATCAAAATATCATCAATAAATACTACCATAAAATTGTCAATCTAATATATAAAGAATAAATTCATTAATTCCATGAATGTTTCTAAAGAATTAGTGAGTCTTAAATGAATCACTATGAATTCATAGTGTATGTAACTTGTTCAAAAGTTAGTCTTTGGAATATACTCTTTCCTTATATTTAATTGGTGATATCCCGACTGAAGGTCCACCATAGAGAAACAATTTTCGACACATAGAATATTGAACAAGTCATCTATACCTGGAAGGGGATACCTATTCATTATCATGATTATTTTGAGCTAAAATAGTAAATGCATAGGTTCATTGATCATTACTTCTTCTTGACAAAGAGGAATGGCTCACCCCATGGTAAAAAACTCAGGCATATGAAACCCTTGTCCAGATTCTCTTGGAACTACTTCTTGAGTTCCTCCAACTCAATAGTGGACATTCTATAATGTGTATTTGATATAGTCAGAGATCTAGGAATAAGTTCAACTGAGAACTCAAACTCTCCGCCAGGTTAAAGACTAGGAAATTATTCAAGGAACACATCAGTGTAGTCATACAAAATGGGAATGTCCAAGAGCATGATTCTCTCCTTTTCCTTAATCATTTGAGCTAGATATTCTTGATCATAAAGAAAAAATATCCATAATTGAGATGATGATTCGGAAGGATAATCATCCTCCTCCATAAACTTATGCAGAATTGAAGGTTGCCTTAGGATGTGAAGTGTGATCTCCCTTTCCCAAAAATTGATGTTATATTTGTATAAATATGTCCATTATATGCCCAATATAGAATCAAAATACACCAAAGTAAGACAAGATTTTTTTTGGAGGATCAATCCCCAAAAATTAATATGGGAGCATTTATATACTTTGGATTCAATAATTTCTCAATTTTTGGTTCTCACAGATAACACAACCTTTATATTTTGAGGTTGTGTTTAAATTTTTCTATTAAACTTGTAAGATATGAAAGAATTAGTAGAACCATAATCAAATATTATGTACTCTATTCTTGAATGAATAACTGGTGTACCTATCCCTAATGCCTTGGGGATGTCATTTGGGCATTCACTGCATTGTCACTCACACGGATTATTGACCTGGTATCTCCTGGTTCCCACCATTTTATAAAATATAAAAGGTTTGAACAAAAAATAAGTCAACAAGTCATGAATAAATAATTTATTCCATTTTGAAATTAACTCTAAAGGTATATATTATGGGATCCATGTGTTTAACATTTTTACAAAATAAAGCTTCTTAGGTTCTTATATTTACTTAGTATCATACTAATGTTTTCACTAATGTTCTCTAATACTAATTCACAAATTAACTAAACCATGCTTTGATACCAACTATAGTGACCATATTTTTCTTACATTACTATTACATCATTTTCAAGATAAACAATGTAATATTGTTACATTACCAGGATCCAGAGGTTTATTGTCTTGGTAAAATTAGGACCAAACATAATATTTACATAATAAAACATAGAAATTATTTAATTCCATATCATCTAGCTTCTTAGTGTCCCTCATTTACTCTTTATTATAAGTATTCACTTTAGTATATACATCAAAGAAATTGTTGATCTAAAATCCCAGTAAGAGGATAGATAAGAACATGAATCAATATAACATGGGGGGATCATAGTTATCATCATCATAAAATAATCATGATATCATCATAATAATCCTAATAGGAATCATTATATAAAGTAATGGAATGTGGAAATTCATAAAAATTAAACATCATGTCTTAGTGGTCAAATACCACACATAGTTGTGAACAAAGATAGCATCATGTTCTTTCATAACATATGTTCATAATCAAAAAATCATAATCATTATAAACACATATAGAATCATGTTCATCAATATTTCACATTATCTCAATAGGTACATCACATTAACCAATGCATTGGAGCGCTATATAATTCCGGTCGCACCTGCCATATCATAACATTTACATAATCATGCATGCCACATAGAATATATATCAATCTTAGACATAAAATAACGCCTAGAAAGGAAATGGGTTTCATGATAATTTCATAAAGAATAAATTCAAGAATAAACCATGTGATTCCATGAATAAAAATAGAATAAAATAATTTTTATAAGAATAAAAAATCTTTAGTGAAGAAGAAACAATCTTAAGAGAAGTAAAACATGTGTTTTTATAAAGATGTGTTCTTTTGAAAAAATATTTTAATTGTTCATAAAATCAGATTGGAATAATTTTATCTCAGAAATTAAAAGTTAAGGAAAATGAAATTTTATCCAAGGAATACTAAAAGAACATATATACTAAAATTTTTCACAAAATATGAATAACCAAAAGAAGGAAAATTGGGTTCAAGAATTCCCTTACCTAATTTCTGAATGATTTCTTAACATTAATATCCTATATAATAAAATAATATTCATTAATTAATAAATCAAAAACCTCTTATATATTTATTTTATTTATTCTAATTTTATTATGTTCATTTATATCCATTATGATGAGTTATAGTGTTCAATTTCATCATTCAGGAGTGTTTGTTTTCTTGGTTTCCATGATCAGATCTCTTGTATACATGTATGGAAGATCATGTAAAATGTGGATAATTATCCATAATTGAAATTATATGTTATTAATGAAATTATATATGTTTAATTGATATTATATATTATTTTATTTCCATATATTAGGATGATTAATTAGATAAAATGTTAATGATAATCGTTTAGATTAATTTTGGCCATTTTGAATCACAACGAACTTGTTTTATTTAATTATTTAATATTATGTATATATGTTTGTTCTAGAACATAAAAAATGTTTTAACACACATTTTAAAATAGGTTTCACCCATTATAACTTTTTTTGACCATCCTTGAAGGCGGTAAAGGAAAATTAAAGTTCATCATCCACGATGGTTGTAAATCGATACATCACAGACAATGCTTTCATTTTTAGAATAAAATGGAGAGGAGAAAGATTTTAATGATGTATTATTACAATAACAAAATAAAATTATATTATAAAAAATATAATCAAGTTATCAGGCCACTTGGATAAGGTGTGTTGATAATATAATAAGAAAATAAAATAAATTGAAAATAAAATTAAAAGAAAATGAAAGAGGATTTTACATCTTGAATTTTTCTCCTTGAGAACCTCCTTAGAGAAATTGGTTTTTGTATTTTATTGAGATAAAAGGATAATGGACATGGTTAAAGGTATTTGTAATATTATTGGGTAAAAATTTTACATGATTCAAAACTTTTTAGGTGTGAGGAGAAGAGGTGGTGAGAGGTGGTATTTATGGAGGAGGAGAGGGGTGTTTTGATTATTTTATTCATTAGTTTATTATTTTGACTCATGATATTGAATAGTTTTTGTTAATACAAATAAATATAGTAAATGTAGAATTATAGTTTGATATTATGGTCTTACATAATCCATACATCATCTATGACTCAATAATTCATGTATTTTCTAAATACCGTAAATTGTTATATTTCACTATTCACCAAAAATTCAATTGTTTTAAAAAATCTCAAACATTTACCCCAACCATTTTTCCATATTTATATTTCAAATATAAAATCCATTTTATGAAAATAATTTTCTAAATATGAGAAATTTATTTATTTAAAAAATTATCATTTACTCAAAGAATATTAATTTTAAAATTATAACTTATTTTATGAAACTTGAAAATTAATTAAGATCTCATAAAATTATATTTTAATAATAACCAAACAAATTATTAATTTGTGAATATATTTTGTGAAAATTAATTTATTTTAAAACATTTTATTAATTATGAAATTTTAAATAAACATTTACTATTTACAAAAATACCAACACTTAATTTATCATTTCTAAAATATTTATTTACTTATACCAAAATATAAATATATAATATTTTCATTTATAAGATACACAAATTTTATTTAAACTATCATAGGTTAGATTACTATTCTTTTTACTGATTTATTATTCCTAATAGTCAAATAAATATTCCAAAGATCAAGTTATTATTCCATCAGGATAGGTTCCCTAATTTCTTTAAATATTAATTATCTCATTCATCATTTATGAGAATGTTGTTTTTATTGGTATCTCCATTATATGTATGTGTTTTATACTATATATAAAAATTATAATAAGGGAAAAAATTCCATTAATAAAAGTTTGGGTCATTGAACTCGCCCTCATCCACCAATGGATGAAATAGATTATTGAAAATTCCATATCTTCTAATTCCTCTTGTTTCTCACACTAAGCACTACTCACATGGGCTTAAGGGTTAGGGGTTATCAAGTCACTAGCGCAATAAAATACCAAAAAATGGGCCTCCTCCCTAGGTGTATTCCACAACCATTTTGAACTATTTGGTCTTTGATTCAAGTCCAAACAAGATATATAGGAAGCCTCCCTAAGGTTCAAACCAAACACCCCAAATTCACTCTAATATTCTAGGATCCATATTCCCAGTAGGGTTATATCAAACCTGAAGGGCCATATTCCACCCCCCCCCCCCCATAATCATCCTTATTGTTTCATATTACCATTAAGGTAAAACCCCCACCTTGGACACTATATTCCTTCTAGGAACTTTTTACCTCATCCTTATCTTCCTGAATCCCAGATGTAGTTTATCCCATAGTAGGGCTGTATTCCTAACTAAATCAACCAAAAAGAGTCATTTACTATAAGTACCACACCTTATTTTACTAGCTCCCTTTCTTCTAGACGTCCTAGTCACATGAAATTAAACTAAATGGTTTGTTTCTTGTCCCAATACCCTAAAAGGTATGATGTCTCCTGTTAAGTGGCATAAAACTACGTGGATTTTGATTCTTCTCCTGATGATACATAGGAAACCTCTATCATTGGATTAATCCCAGCATTAAAAAATTATCAGCTCCCTAGATGAAAATAAATTCTATATCACCTAATTGTGTGGCTTAAAACCAACATCACAAAGTAATAAACATAACCAAGATGAATAACCTCGGATATGTAGAAATATTATCTATCAATAGAGAAACTCGGATAAATATAAATGGTTTTCTATAAATATATTTCCATAAATAATTGTCAATACATAGGTGTTTCTGGTTCTATATTTTTAAATTAAATTGGATTCACAAATATTTCTTAAATGTGAAAGAGAGTCTTGAAGTAGGAAATAATTCCCCCCAATGGGTGTGATGATCCCAAAATCACATCCTATCAAACAATGTGAGTTATTAAGAATCATTGGTTTTTTTCCCAATGATGGCCTAGATTTGGAAAAAAGGACCATGATCAATCATGGATGTGGGGGTCATTGGGAGTTTCTAGTTTCATAAACAAAACCTATTAGATACTGACCCACCAATAAAAGGTGTGAAAAAAGTGGTTTTGGTTATATCTATGAAATGGATATCCTCTATTGGTTTTGTTAATTAAAATTATTTTAAATCCTATTAAAATATTTTTTATAAGGTTGTTTTGTTACATACCTAAGAAATTCCCTTTGAATGGAAATAATTCATAAAATGGTAATCCCAAATGTGATCATTGTTGAGGTAGGGAGGAATAATTGGCAATTGACTCTTATCCTATAGACTTATTGTTATTGGGTAATTTGTGCACTAGGTGACCTAATTTGTGGTAGGGAACCTCTATATGGAGTAAACTCTTAACCCCTAGTATTTATGATCTCTGGTAATGTGTGTACCAGTTGTCCTATCAATCTTATAAATTTTACTAGGATCCTCACTAATCTTGACATAATGTTACCCCAAGGGATAGTTTCTATAAGAACCCAGCCTTAAAACATTACTTAATATTGAATTAAATGAATAATTTACATTAAGGATCTTTTCATGTTTAGAGTTGTACAGAATTAGGACATAACTATTACATCTCAAAGGATTAAAAAGTAGACACTACTACTATAACCTATTTTTCACAATAATAAAAAACTCCTTAAATAAAACAAGAGTTCTTTTCTTGATATAAATATTCTTGAATACTTCCTTTCTCTTACCCTTCCTTATAACCTGTGAAAAACATTTCAAAAACTTCGGATGAGCATAAAAAGCTCAATAAGGGTTATAACATAATGAAAGGAAAGATTAACCTGCCAATAAATACAAATCAATGAAACCATAACTTTCAATCATAACATAACTTCTGAAATCATAATATTTATGTATAACTCATAGAAATCATAATACATAAAGGTAACTTGAGTAATTCATAACATTCTTATATAGGGAGTAACACTCATGGTTACGTTTGGAATACCCATCACAGTATATTCCCTAAATCTCTTCAGAGAAACCTTAACATTTAACTCCTTTGCGTTACCCAATGCATTGGAGAGCTATCACGGGCTCACCCACCCTTAGTTTATCATGGAACTACCCATCTTCATAAACAATGCCCAAGAAAAATAACATAATTGTGTCACATAAAACATGCATAAAGGAAACATAACATTTCCACATTTCAATAACAAGGTATCAATACAACACATTGATATAATCAAAACATTATCAAAACCATTTTCAATACCAAAATAAAATAAAAGTAAAACATGGTATTAATTTTCATTTAAAAAAAGTTATGGCTTGTAGAGGAATCCGAAACTCAAATAATGTTCATGGCGGTGGAGAAGTCATTGTTGCCGCATATGTAAGACATAACATTTTTTTGTCATTTAGTAAAACCCTTCGTGTAAAAATATTCCTTTTGAATAAAATTAAAAGTCAAAGGGGTTTATACACCATATAAAAGAAAGTTGTGCATAAAACAAAATATTCCTCAATGAAAGAAGATTGAGATAAAGTCCCACACAAAGTCGGTATCCTTAGATTAAGGATAATTCAATTACATAATTATGTGTGACAGAAATTCGATAGCCTAATAGCGTCACTTTAAAATTAAGAAAATGAGTTGATGAGAGGTAAAAAGGGTATCTCATCACTTGGTCATAAAATTTACAGAAATAAGGTATATAAGAACATATCCCAACATAAGAATATGTAAATTTAAAGACCTAACAAAAAAATTCTTTTAAAAAGAGGAGGGTGGAAAGGTTCCCTTACCAATTTGGGTAACTTTCGAAACGCACACCCCATGAAAGAAGGGTCATACAATGAAGATTTAAATACCCATAAACGAGATTATATTACACAAATAGTAGAATAATGGGCAGTAAATACACCAAACAAAAGGAAATAGTCGAAAATGTAGCATGAATCTCACGGGAATAAAAAGTGAGATAAAAACCCCTTACCTCGTTGTAATCAATTGAGTCGTATGACCAAAAGATAATAACCACAAAATTAATTTCAGAACAACATGAATATAAATAGAATAATGATAATATATATCAATTGTAAGTAAACAATACACCACATTACATAAATAAGTGGCGACCAATGGAAATCTCAAGGAATTAAAAGTGAGATAAAAAATCCCTTACGAAAATTCGGCAGCCTAACAGTGCCACTTAAAATTTATTAAAATGAATTGATGGGAGTAATAGGGGGTATCTCATAATTTTAAAATACAAATTACAGTATGTTGAATATAAAATAACATCCTCTATCATAATAACATGGAGCATAAAAGAAATGACATAAAAGATAGTACTTGAAAAGAAAGAGAGAGGTCGGATCCCTTACCTCAAGTCCGACTTGTCTTGTTCGTTTCTTTATATTCCTGAATAATAAACTTTTCCTAATTTATAATTTCTTAAGGAACTCATTTAAATTTTATTATTCAATTCATATCACATATTATAATGTTATAATAATTACTTAATTATGCAAGTTCATATCAGATGTTTTGTCGATGTTTGGTACATGAGTCAAAAATGAACTTGTTTGAAAAGAATTGTCCATGTAGTTATAAGTACATCATCTCCAGAATAGTATTAATGATTTAAATATCATATATTTCCATTAAATATTCATTTTATAATATTACATAACATTTAGAGATAAAAATAAATGAAATGCACCGTTCATGGAGACGGTACATCGTACGTACGCATGAACGCTACTTTAATTTCTTTGTCATATTAATGGGATTAAAAATAAATGAGAGATATATATTATAATTAAATTATAATATATATGTTATATAGGTCACATATGTTCATTAATTTCATTCTCTATACATTTCATGAATTTCATGAATGAGTCACATCACTTGAGGGGGAGGTAGTCCACACTTCCTCATATGAAATTATCGCATTTGCACAACTTGCAAAATATAAAGGTATGTTTTAAATATAAAATACAGAAGCATATAGAAAAAATAAATACCATATATATCATATATAAAATACAGTTACATCATAATGGCCACCATGAGAGGTGGTAGGAGATAATTGAACAATCATCATTTCGTGAGGCAGTAGTTAGCCGTCCATAGAAACAGTATGTTCCTCACCCATTAGATGGAGGTGTGTGTAAGTGTATCTTGAATACTTCTCATAAAAACATCCTAGTATATTGAAGATACTGGTGTTGTTACAAATGAAAGGAATAAAAAAAGTTTAAGGGGTTGCAGAAGCAAAATAAAACAAAAGAACATAAGAGAAGACATTACCTTTAAATCGGGTAACTCTTTTTTATTTGAGCCCAAAGGCTTCCTTGGGAATAATTCTTCCAAAGTGAGGCTTCTAGGATTAATAGAGGGATTTTGAGAGACAATATGAGCATAGTTTGGATTATCCAAGGGCTTGAGAAGTGGGGGTAAGGGGGTAGAGGTGGAGGCCTTTTATAAGAGGGAGGAGGGGCACCCTTGGAAAGTCCTGAAATGTTACTTTATTATAAAATGATTTTTGGATTTTTAAGGTCCCACAATTATAAATTTTTATGATAAAGTGATAATGGTTCTAAATCCACCCATACAATAGGTTTTTGAAAGTGTAAGTCTTAGATTTTACCTTATCTTTTCATTTTAATTAAATCGTTCATTAATGAGGTAATCACTGCATCATCACGGTGTCATAAATAAATTTATTTATTTAATGTCTAAAAATTATAAAAAAAATTACCATCATGTAGGAAATATTTTTATCTTTCCAATTACTATTTATAGTCAAAGATATCATTTATTTAAACGAAATTAAAATTGTTTTACTTAGGATATGCAAACCTTTGTTATATTTCCTTTCTTTAAAAAATAATATGATAAAAAGTCACTATCACACTAAAGTGATTCCATGGGGCCCCAAAGTTGGAACAAGGCATCCCATAGTTGTACATGACACCGAAAAAATCATTATGATACATTTTGGGGTCATTTTATATTTTTATGATATTATTTTATTACCCTTAACTACCCGATTACTAATTAAACACGATAATTAAAGATAATTATCGACGTTACTATTCATAATGTCCAAAAACAAATGATTCTTAATTACATAATTTGGACCTTATGATTCCAAATTTGGAACCCATTTTACGAAATTCAAAACACAGAAATTTTAGTAATTAATTTAAAAGTAAATCTCGTTGTTAAAACAAAAGACGGGTTTTTAAGAAGTAAAATTTATCAAAAGATTGACTTGTTTTTACATCCAATTGAAAAGTGAAATTACTTCCAATGAAAAAAATTGTATTAATTTATAAAAACATAATTCAAATATACTTTAAAAAAATTAAAATGACAATCTAACTATATAAATAAATTGGATGAAAAGGTAGTTTTAAATTAAAATGCTGTATTTTTCACTATTCATTAAAAATGAACATTATCAGAAAAATTCCAAAAATTCACCCTAAGATATATTTGATATTCCAAATTCAAAAATTATGTCCATTTTACCAAATTCAAAACATATAAGTTTCATTAATAAATTATATAGTTAATTCTCGCTGTCAAAACAAATAGCATGTTTTCAAGAAACAATATCTATCAAAAGATTGACACTTGTTTATGTCCATTTTCAAAGTGAAATTAATTATAATGACAACCATTGGATTAAATGGTAAAAATATATACTAATTACACTTTAAAAAAATTAAAAATATAATCTAACCATATAATTAAATTAGATGAAAAATCAGTTTTGAAGTAAAATGCAGTATTTTTCACTATTCATTAAAAAATGAACATTGTCATAAAAATACCAAAAAATTATCCAAAGTAAATTTCAATGTCCTAATTATAAATAAAAAGTTTATTTTGGAAAATAGATCTTATAAAATTTTCAAAAGATAGATTTAAATAAAATTCACCATCAAAAGGCGGTAAAACAATCTTTTAAAAATATTAGAGTATTTATTCTTACAATTGGATTCATTTGAATTTTAAGCCTCTAAAATTTATTGGATAAATGTAAAAATATTTTAAAAACATATTTAATCATTTTTTAGTTAGTTCAGTTCATTCCCTCCATTACAACGAATAGGCGTTAACTATTATTTAAAATAATATTATTATATTATTAGTGTGCAACATAAGATTTCAAAGAAACTCGTTGTTGCGTATTGGGTACGCCATCGAGCATAGCATTCCCTTTAAATTAATATTAAAATTTTATTCACAAATATTGATAAATATTAGAATGTAATATTCTTTATTTACCTGGGATGTTACAATTTCCCATGTTTCTATTAATTGAAATTTTTATTTAAAATGTTCATGGAAATTAAAAGAGAACCAATTTATTGGTAATTTTTTACAAGTTTTGAAAATGTTTGGTTTTCCACATTACATATTAAATTTTTCAAAAAATTTATCTCAAGACTTGTCATTATTTACATCATCATAATTGGTTTATATTAGAATTTATTCATATTATAAACTTGGTGGGATCCTATTGGTCTTGATTTATCATTCCCTATAAATACCTTTGGGTGTTTTTAGATCATGATATGACTAACACAGGAAATGGATAATCACTAAAGGTTAGTGGAGGGTATAAATTTATTTTGGGTGTGGGAGTCTGGTGGTGACTACATGTCATGTAAAGATTGATTTTTTCTATAATTTTATACCTTAGTTTGGTTTTTGGTATTTGAAACCGATATTTTCCCTATTATTATCAATTTTATACTATTTATTTATATTGGTATTCTAAAATTCTCATTATTTATATCATTATATTTTTTGTTTTTTATGGGAATGTATTTCACAAAGGTATTTCTTAGTGCCCATGCACTAGTCACAAACCCATGGGGATTGAGAAAATACTTTAATACATGTCAGGAATAACTTAGGTTCTATATATTTTGGTGATCTGGTTTGATTCATGACATAATTAGTTTTGAAAGGATTAATAACACTTAATTATTCAAAAAATATATTTATGCAAAAATATTTTTTAACACACTATGTATTTGAATTAAAAAGTTGATTTTATTATATTTAGAAATTAAATTAGAATTAACAGATCCAAATTCATTTTAAAAATGTTGAAATTTGGTATGATGGATTATTTAATATTTTTAGTAAAAAAATAATTGTGGTGGTTAAATTTTAATTCCCATTAATTAGTGTTAAAATGTGTAATCGGATATGGTTCAATTTTTAATACATATATTTTACACACATAAATTATACAGTAACATTGTTAGGTTTGAAATAATAAACTACCTATGAATACAATATTTATTTACCTAACCCAACTAACTCTTATCCAGTTCTATTATTACCCATTCACTAACATTATTTTCCAATTTTTCCACATTTTTTACCTATAAAAGGAGATCACTTCCACTAAAATTTAAATATCTAATGAATAACAACACTACTATTATGAAACTAGTTTAGAATAATCAATATTACATATACTAGATATTGAAAATTGATAAAAAAAATATAATATACTTGTAGAGAATAACTATGAATGGGTTTATAGAATTTTATAGATATAAAAAATACTCTAAGATAATATATTAAGATATTAATTTTTTATACAGTAGATTCAGTCACTTTAGTGGAAGAAAGCGTTAAGGTAATGGGTTTTTTTAATCAAAGTTAATTTTTTAGTCCTTTTAAATATTTTGTGCAATTTTATACATGATATAGTTTCAATAATAATTAATTAAATTATTTTACAATATTCATGTAATTAATGGGGTCTAAATATAAATTTCTTGTTCTCAATTCAAATGAATTTAGATTCAAAAGTTAAAAGTGTTTTGTAAACTCAACTACCTTTATTGATTAATAATGATTTTTCTTAAACATATTTATTCCTTAATTGGATTCTTCTATACTATGATTTTATTTCATGGTATATTTTTTTCATCTCTAGGAGTAATTTATTTTTTAATTATATTCATTTACCTTAATAAAATTATTTCTCAAAAAAGTATATTATTTTTGGGAATAATTAACATCCTCTTTAATGAAGGTTTCCCTTCCTTGTCCCTATTTTACTTCATTTTAGAATTATCCTATATACTTTTAAACACAATTATGTTTCATCTTGTGTTACCTTTCATTTTACCTTATCTTACTTTCAAATAAGAATTTTTGTAACTCTTCTTATGATGTGGTATTTTAATAATTATATTTTCAAATAATAAAATATTTTTCTTTCTATGATCAATTTTTTTCTTCCACTTAACATTTCCTTGGGATACTCTGTAGATATTTTTCATTGACCTTATTTTTAAAGTAATTTCATAAAAATACTTCTTTCAAAAAAATCAATTCATATATTTAAATAAAATTTTCTTAAGTGACCCATAACTTCATATTTATAAAATAATGTTAAAAATGTTTTCAAAAATATCTTTGTTTATGTTTTCTTCCATATGAGAACATCCTTTCACTGTTATGGCCATTCCTTTAAAAAAAATATTCATTTTCATGGTTTAAAATTTTTATCTAAATAAACCTAATTTTTAGTTATTTTAAAAAGAAAAGTGGTTATTTTCCTTAATTATATCAGAATAATTTACCCAAATATCTTAAAAAAGTATTTTCCATCTATATCAACATCCTTTATTAATTTATATGTCCTTATCTTATGATACCATCCATCTTTCTTCTCTTTATGGCCTATGATTATGTTTTTCATTATCTTGTAAAACATTTCTTTCTTGGGGTAATAATGCTTTTATTTCATTTTATGGAGAACATAATGTTGGGTATATGAATGGTGCTCTTGAATAGCACACTAATGTATTAAGTGAAGAATTAATCTCTAGAGATTATATGCTCGTTATGCCTTAGAAACATGAAAAGGTAATTTTCTATGATAACTTGGTTAATAACCATTATAATATGTTTTTACGATAACTTAGTGATGAAGTTTTTCGATATACTTATTAAGTTTTCATGTTTATTATTAATCCACAATTCCAAATTAATCTTATGTTCTTATGATCGTGTTATGACTTTTATACTTATCTTCCTAATATTATTTTCAAATTCTTATGTTATGTCCCTATGTCTAGTCCATGATATTTTCTTGTTTCATTGTTTATACATTACTAATCATATGAGCTCAACCATTTCTTTTGTTTACATTTTCTTATTTCATGAATAAAATTAATACATATTATGTGACTATAATAGTAGCATGTGTGAAGAATTTGTGGGATTTGATTAAAACTTTTTATATATTAATAAGTTTATTATATATTGGAAAAATAATTGTTAGTTCAAGTTGTCATGGGTTTTTTCAGATAATATATTTTCCTAACTCTTTAATACATTAAACCTAAAAGGTCTTGAGAATGTGTATTAGGAAATATTTTTATTCAGTCGTGTAATTTATAGGGTCGCATTTTGGGATGTCTTAAGATAAGGAGACCTCCCTCTATGAAAAGACTGAAACTATAAAATAATTATTTATCCCTAATAAATAAAGGAGATCATTCACCCATGTAACTATATAATGATAAGAATGAAAACCCTTGAGTATCATGGATCACATCATATATATCCATAAAACCTTCATGAAAAATCTATTGGTATTTTATTTTAATCTGTATATCAAAAAAATAGATTAAAAAACATCCTCTAAGAGCATAAAATATGTTTTCTAGGATATATATACATGAGATCCAAAATTGAGTATGGAATGATGGTGTTCCAGAATATTTTAGTATCCTCACAAATTCAATAATTATATAAATAGATTTGTGTCATAGTTTCAATTTTCAATTAAATTAGAGAATATATAAAGACACATTACACGCTATTGATATATTCTCGATAAATATATGAGAGGATAATAAGATTAATTAAACTTTAAGAAAGTATTAATGATTATGATAAAGAAAAAAAAATAAATGAAATTAACTCCCATGAATATCCAAATTATTTAGAAAAAATTTAAAGTTATTCATCCCTATCACTATAAAGGAATGACTAATAAGTCTTTTCAATGTTCCTGGATTTATTGAATATTCACTTATATCTCAACCAAACTCACTAATACCACTATATCATGATGTCATTCCTTCACTATCCAAAATTATTCTATTATGAAACTAAGTATTTTCTATGAATACCACCACAAATAGGGCATAGGTTATTTAATATTTATGATAATAATAAATACAGTCTCTATTTTTTTTATAAATTTTAGATTCTTATGGTTGAATTGATGTTAATGTTGATTCAATGAAATATATATTGGATTTTGATACCAATTAATGTAAAAAAATGATTTGCATGCATTACTTTGTGAAGGAAGATTTTTTTTATATAGTTTAAAGATGATGGAATGATTTTTTAAAGCTTACGGTTGAGGCATAAAAAATAGAGGATCTAGTCATATAAAAATCTTAACCACTAGAGTTTTAGTTTCTTAGAACTTGAGTTCTAGTACTGATTTATTTTAAGATAGTAACCAAGATAAATTTTCGTAGATTTTTTGTTCCATGATCTAGTGTTTAGATAACAATTAAAATATATCATTTTAGAGAAGTCATCCCAGTGGACATAAAGTTATCCAAAATATGGTTCCAGTATGTTTCAGAAACATGAAATTAAGAGTTTTTTATAGTTGGGGCTAATTACTTCCACTTATGGTCATTATAAATTAACACCCCCCCCCCAATATCAGAGCTTTTTTATAGGTTTCCATCATTTAAATCATTGATTTTTGAATTTGGATGAAATTATTGTTCTCTATTTTTGAATTTTAGTATAATCTAATTTTTAATATATATATATATATATATATAATAGATCACGTTAATTTATTAAATAACATGGACATTATGATATTTTATGAATTTAACTGTCAAAAAAGGAATTTTATTCTATATTTACATATATTAAATAATATATTTTATATGTTTGAAGTTTAATTAAATATGTATGTTCCTCCTAGAGAAGGTTCTGCAATGACTATGACTGATATAAAGAAAACCAAAAAATGATATTCATTGATATAATGTAATTATTTATTCTATTTTAGAGTAATAATTTATAAAAATCGTTATAATAAATATAGATTATAGAATTTGGACTGTATGAAAACATGTATAAACAAAATTTTAATAATAAATATGTAATATTAATAATTTGGTGTTTGATGTATGATAACATATTTTTTCTTCAATATAAATACATTTACAACATATTTACAATGGTTAATGGTGTTTTTACCACCATTATTTGATTGTGAGATACTCTTAAGGGTTCTATGGTGGTAAAAAAATATACTTCATATCATTCTAAGGTGATTTTATGCTCATTTTTGAACACTTGAATACTGTGATCATGAAATATTTCAATTATATTATAATGTTAATGAAAATAAGTATAAAACTATAATAGAGTTTATAATTATTTTAGAGATTAAGTAGTGTATTTTAAATATATTAATTTTTGAAATAGAGAACTAGATTTTGAATAAATAAACTTATACATAGAATAATAAGGATTATATACATATATAAAATAAATAAATGTTGTTGAAATAATATAATTATTTGAAAATGTTTCCCAAAAAAGAAAATATTTTAAAGAACAAAATTGTAAATAAAGTTATTATAATGTAAAATAACATGAAAATTCCCAAAAATGGTTTTTAGAGTATAAAAATCTATGAAAAAATCCAAGTTTATCTTTGAAAAATCCATGCAATGAATTAGAGAAAGATAGAAAGGAAATTTCAAGAATACAAAAAATTATATAAATCTTAATGTGTGTATTAATCAATAATATCCTTATTTATTATGTATATTATGTTTTTTATTTGTGAAAGGAGAGGTTGGGAATATATTCGAGATAAAAAAATGAGGTTTTGTACATTATAAGAAGAATATCAAAAATAAGAAATCATGTAATTATCAATATAAATGAATAATATGATATAAATAGAGTGGATAAAAATTGAAAGAATATATTTTTCATATAGATTAATTTTTTAGGAGTATCTAAAAATGTGGTTTCTTAAAATAGATCTAAAATAGTTGGGAAAATGGTGGTAGATAATAGGTTACATGGTTTAGATATATTATGTATTTTTTCTAAAAACTATTGGATATTATTAGCGATGTGGTCGATTTGTACATATAGAATGGAGATTCTTGTTTTGTTAAAAGTATTTCTATAAGTTAATAATATTTTAATGGAATTTTTTTAGTTTTATAAAACTCATGAAAATAATACATATTTAGTTTAAATTAAAAAAATAATGGATAAAATTTTCCATCCTTTATCCAAGGTAGGAATTCTTCCTCTACTAAATTTTAAAATTATTTATCTGAATTTGATATTAATCAAGTGATAAAATTGATAATGATATATACTAATATTTTATAGTAGATAATACATTCATTTCAGGAATTGATTTTGAAAATTAAAATAGTAATGAAGAATATGAATAAGTTTCATCAAGTGGTGACAAATAGAGAAGTGATGAAGAGGTGCATGAATATCAAATTTAGTTCACATTAAAGAAGTAATTGAATATTTTTTCTTTAATATTTTTTATTTTAAGAAATAGATTGCGAGAAATAATATTTAATCTACTTTTTTTTAACATTAAAATACAATTTATGTAATTAAGAAAGGCATATTTCTCTTGAATATTGTGAATGTGAGTGATTTTCTCAGTATAAAAAAGAAAAATATTAAAGAGATCAAAAATAAGTTTCCTTAAAATTTAAAAAGTTCTTTATTATCACAATATTGGGTTACTCAAAAAATAAAATCAAATGATGAAATTCTAGTATTATTTTTCAAATTATAAAGATGGATAAAGTGAATTCTCAATGAAATAATTGTATGTCATGGTTAAAATGAAACTCATACATTATTTTAAAAAAATTATAATGAATGAAACATAAGAAAGTAAATTCATAATTTAGTTTCTTTATAAATTTTTCCTTTTAAGAAAAAAATTATATTACATGTGAAGTTAAAAATATTGGAAAAAATTATTCATTGTATATTTAGGTTTTTATTGTTTTTTTGGGGTTTTGGTTCATCAAATATAAATTATAAATTATTTAAAATTTATTACTTTAAGTAGAGTGTTAATATATAATATGTTGGTGATTAGGATAAAGTATTAGGATTTTATGATCATTGATGATTCTATATAGGCTATAGAAAAATGATGAGATGGTGATGGTTTAATTAAATTACATTTTAGTTCATAAGAAGTGAAAAAGGTTAGAAATTTACTATATGAAATATATTATAAAAATAAATAATTCACTTAAAACATTATTTAACTTGATGGTGTCCCGTCGAAGAATCATTTTGATCACTTAAATAAAGTATGTGTGGAATGTAAACAACAAGGTCATATTTCTATTAAGTACATCATTATATTACAAGACTAAAATATTCAATAACATATATCATGGATTTTTTAAGAGAGAGGAAATAAAATAAGATAAATAAATAAGTAGTTGTATTATAAGAATCCAAAAGAATTTTATGTAAATCTATCAGATATTATTGAATTCAAGATTAGAGGAAAAACAAGTCCAGTCAAGAATTATGGGAAAAGGAGGTCTCATTTTGATGAATAAATGAAATGTAATTGAGAAAAGTGTTTAAAAAGTAACTAATAGAATAGAAAAATATATATATCTAATTTCTAAAAAATAGGATGATATAATCATCCATATGATGGATGAGTTTTCAAAATGTTTTTATTTTTAAGTTAAGAAGAATAAAAGAGGTCTCTATTAAAATTATAATTTTTAATGTAAAATGGTTTAATGTACACATGGAAGTACATAAAAAGAAGTTTGAATGGGTGTAGACCAATTGAAACACTAAAGATGCCATTTACACAATTATAGGGGTGGATCGAAAACTGGAGTACACCCTAATGCCTCTCATCAAATCTCTTATTGATTCTAAGTGGTTCACTACCATGTTATCTTCATTATAAATATGTTTAATCATTGTTCCCATTTTAAAAAATCTCTTTAATTTCCTTGAAGTGTAAATAATAAACCAATGGGTATGAGAGAGGCTAGATATAACCATGATAATCAATCCATAGTTAATTTCTATAGTTTTCATAAGGATGTTCACTTCCCTACATAAGGTGAGGCAGCTCAGTAGTATAAGAGACTCCTTACTAAAGGTGTTGTATATACCAAAATGTGAACTAGATTCAAGGATAATAGATAATTAAGGATCATTTACATTCCTTATATAGTTTATAATATGAATTGAACATGTATAATAAATATTAAACTTATACCTGATATTTAGGGGTTTCCATCAAACCCACAGGCTACAAAACCAATTCTCGGTTAAAATATAAGAGGGAGGTGGTGCATATTATTTTAGAAGGAGGATGACCCATAGACCTATATAATAATAATAATAAGAACGTAGATAAATTAACATGACTTCACCATGAGAATATGTGTATTTTTAGCATTGTTTGGTGACTAGTTGGGTTACATGACTTCCCGAGTGTCTGGTATCCTAGCTCAAAAGTGAATTAATCAAAGTATTATGGGTTGATGGTTATGTTCATTATACTACAAAATAAATTACAGTTTATTTGAGACCAGTTTTCATGAAGAAATTGTTATTCCCCCATCCCTATTTATTAGTTAGTAAAACAGAGGCACTGAGAGGATATAGGAAGACCTATAAATTGTATCACAGTTTTAGTTAGGAGAGAAACATATCTTACACCCCATACTATGAGACTCAAAATAAATAAAATGACTATATCCCAAAAATCTTAAACCCAATAATAAACTTCCTAGAGAATATTCCTAATATTTTGATAATCCTTTATTTTGAAGATATAAAATTAAACCAATGTGAACTAAAATTGGTCATATTATCAATAATTCATATGTTTTTAATAGTTTTTCTAATTCTCATCAATTAATGCATTGATTATTCTTGGGTACCCCATCTCTATATGAAAATTGATATCAGGTAATAGGTACATTGCCAATCTTTCCTTCCAAAAAAATATGTAGACACTTTTGAAAATATTATGTGAATTTTCTATTTGAAATAACATTTAGTCTTATAAGTAGTGTTAAAAACACATTATAGGTTATTTTTAAACTTTTATCGAATAAAAATCATTTTAATTATATTTTAATTAAACCCACACATTTAAACTAACCTTTAATGAAATATCACGCTAGTTTATCCTTCATTTAAATATTAGATTCTTTTAAGACTCTTATATTGATTCCCCTTATTATGAAAATATTAAAAATCCTTAATAAATGGATCAATATACATGTTACTCTGAGTTTTCATCCTATAAAAATATATTGGATATCCTCCCGTTGTTTACCAACATTATATTTCAGCCCTTTTTTACTGAAAGGATACACTTTGGGATTGATATGAGGAAACTATTTACCAAATTTATCCTCCCCAAATGGATAACATATAGTTTCTATAATTAAGGATATGTCTTATAGTCATATTTAATATCCCATCAAAGACATGGAGCCATATCCTACTATTATTTAAGGGTAAACTTGGGTATTTAGGAAAAATATTCCCTTAGAGAATAGAATCCATTTTTGATCTATTGAGTATTTTAACAAAGAACATGACTAAAAATTTTAACCATAATAGAGTTATTATTTTTCCTACTCTAACATTCATATATTTTCATGAACTCTGAAAATTTGGATGGATTTATTGTTAAAAAATTTTATTATTATCATGTCATCATAACATAAAAGGATTTTAATTCATAAAGTCTTATACATCCAAAAAAATGAATCCTTATTCCAACCTATACTACTTGATTGTTATTTTTTAATGTATCCTAGGAAAATATAAATTCTTTAGATGACACCAGTTATTATTTCTAAAATCATCAGATCAATATGATAAATATGTATCTTTTACCCATGATAATCACTAAAGACTATGGTGGGAAATAGTATTGAAACATCATGTCCTTAAACTATTAAAAAGGAAAAACCATGTATTACTTTTCAAATAGAGTTCCACTTCATATTTTATTTTTAATTTTAAAAATAATGATGTTTCTAATAGTATTCATATTAAGGACCACCAATATCTCCTATGTGACAGTAACAGCTCCATGTATGATCTTTTTCTTAATAAATAATTGTTTCTTCTCTAAGAAAAGGTTAAGTATGTGACATGTTATTTTTCCATTCATATAGAAACCAGAACTTTATATACATAAATATTACATCATTTTAGATGAAAAATTATTATATAACATTATGATCTGTTCTAAAACCATAGAGATTTAATATGTTTGGAAGAACAAATATGTAAAAAAAACTACTAAAAATATATATATACATCATATCCTACTTGTTTCATTGCAACTAGAACCTTTCTTATATATGAAATACTTAAATACTTTATTCATATACTTGAAAAATGTAAACATAATAAATGGTGAGATCAACTAATCAGTAATTATAAATAAGGAATATATTAATAAATCATCATATTTAATCGTATCGTGTGTATAAGGGTATGAGAACATGATATTAACATTTTAAATTTTTACACAACAATTCATATAATACTGAATCACTGTATAAATCATGGTAGTTAACAAGGCATAGATCATAATGGAAGTATATAACATGAGCTATTAGATCATAACATTGGCATAATTTCCTGTCATAAAATATTGGAATAGAGTTCTGTATAATAATAATCATACAAATCTTATGTCAAGGCTACCCACTAAGAAACTCATCACATATTAGGCTTAAGATAACCACCCATGTGCCTACTTTTTTCTTGGTACAACTTCCTATGTACCCTTTTTTGGCTTTAAATAACCTCACATATACCCACTTTTGGTATTGGGATAACTTACCATATAACCTCTTTTTGGAATAGGATAACCAACTGTGCACCCTTTTATCTCATTTAATATTAATATTTACCCAATACATTGGAGGGATATATTGGACCCACCTGTCACATAATCATTATCCACTCATATGTATTCCAAAATATTCTGAACAATTTTATCATTACATCAATGCTTAACCCATACAAACAGAAACAATTTTAATGAAGACTTGATCATTATATTCATTAACCATCCAGAGAGAGAATAATATTGTAATATTTGATAATATTTCTAGTAAATAATAAGAAACATCAATGAAAGATATTATATATAAAAATATTTTTAAAAGATAACCTAAATATTCTAAAATTAATTATTTAAAATATAAAAATTTTAAAAATACTTTGGAATAAATTTTATTGGAAATGAATCGTTTAAAATTTTAAAATAATATTCAATTAAAGGTTAATTTAGGAATATGTGAAAAGTGACTCTTCTGGTGTATGTTAAAATAGAAATTCCATTTACATTTTTGGTATGAAGTGAAAAGTACCTCATTCAGAAAATGACGAGAATATTCTATTGAAATATTTTTATATAAATTTTATTATGTCTGAAAATTACTTCATACCATCATAGGGTAATTTTTAAAACATTTTAAAAAAAAATTAAATAAAATAATGATATGTAAGAAAATGATTTCGGACCAAAGGGATAAATAACATTAGTTTTCCTTAAAAACATTCTGTCATTATCTTGAATACATAATGAATGGAAAATGAAAGGAAAATATGTAATATATTGAAATAACCATAAGATAATAAAATAACTATTATTTGGAATATATATCACATAATTTCATCATTATAAATTTAAGAATAAATAGTCCTAATAAAAATGTGATTGTAACGTAAAATCTTTACCTCAAGTCTGGCTTAGTTCATAAACCCTCTAACCAAATTTATAATAAATTAATATATACTATAAATCTATAATCATACCATATTCATACCTATAATAAATTATTTGGTCCAATTTTATTATTTAAACAACCATTTATTAATAATTATTTATTAGATTCATCATTTCCTATTGTTAACTATTTCATTTTTTTCATGTATGTTTTAGTTGGCTGTTATTTCCCTTCCACTTTGATCATGTTTCATTCATATCCAGAAAAATAATCATTTCATAAGTATAATATTTTATCATTATATACACTTTTATAAATTTTCATATAAATCAGTGATGAAAAATTAATTACTTCATGGAGATGGTATTAAATACATACACGCATTTGATGTTTTACTCTTTTCTATGGATGGAACAAAATAAAGGTAAATAATAATTCAAATTTAAAGGATATTTATTATATCATAAATATAACATATATATATAAATTAAATCCTAAATAATAACTATCCCTAAATAATGGTGGTGGAAGATGAATCATATCAATATATGAAGGTGGTAGTCCCCACGTACGTATGACTGATACTTTCATATCCTATTTGATAGAAATGGGGTAGGAAATGATTATTAAATAATCATTATAACTTATAATTATATTTATTATACTATATTAATGATGTTTTTATAGATAAAATAGGATTAGATAAGGTTTAAAAAGAAATAAATTTTAAATATCTTTGTTAATATTTATACCTCTTTTTTTAGAGACCTTCCTTGCCTTACATATTAAGAATTTAAATATTGGTTTTATGGGGAAAAATAGAGTATATAATGAATTTTAGGGATCTAGTAAGGTTTTGGATTAGGTATTTTCATATATATAAGGCTCAAATTGTGTGAATAATGAATTATAAGAGGTTTCTTTTTATAAGTGTGGGTAGCGACACACATGGAATTACTTAAAAGATTTCAATAGTATATGATTACATTCATCTAAAAGTGGATCCAAGAGGATATGAAATTGATTTTAGTATAATATAAGGTTTAAATATCTTTAATAAATAATAATTATAAAATTTTTGGTGGAATTACTCCCCTAATAGTTTAGTTTAACACCTTAGTAAAACCATTTTAACCTTAGCCTTGGTATCTAAATTTTACTATTTTCATTATTCATTAAGAAAAAAATAATTTTTCCACATTAAATTGTATTATTTATTATAATTTTAATTATTTAATCCATTTTACCATATTTAATTTTTAAAATTGATAGAAATAAATTTTAAATAATCATCCAAAGAACAATGAAATCCCATTTTAAAAAAACACATTTTTGAATAAAACTGAATTTACTTCAATTAAATGACTTGTAAAAATAGTTAAATGAATTTTAAAATAATTTATTTAATATTTCATCAATATTTTTTATTTAAAAATTAATTAATTGATATTAATTTAATTTATTATGATAAAAAATACATTGAGTATATCAAAATAATTTTTAGAAACATGTGTTTTTAATCCCCAAAAAATGAACTTAAATAAAATAAAAGTATAATATTGACTAAAATGTAATTAATTATATTATTAATAATTTAAGGAGTATTATATTACTTTAATATAAAATTAAGAATTAATTTTTAACTTTTAAATTAAATTATATGATAGTTTTACAATAATCTATATTTTCAACATTCCTTAAAAATATATATTTTCTGAAAAATCCTAGAAAAATCACCCTAAGATAATATTGACATGATTATTTTAAAAAAATATTTATTCCTTCATATAAAATTTAGACAAATTTTATAATTTATTTATAATAATTTTATGAAAAATTCAATAAAATTTATTTTCGAAGAAAACATAATTTTAAAGAATAAATTGACTTTACTGAAAACTGAATAATCATTTATTATATAATAAATATTAAATTTTATTTATTTAAAAGTTTTATAAATATTATTCATATTGATATTATTATTATTATTATTACTATAAAATTTAACTACTATGTTATAAAATATTATTATATCACAGTTCATTTAGACTCAGGGTTGTATGTAAAGCAAGCTATCAAAAACCTCAAATTTGTTTAAAAGGAAATACATATAAAATATTGGGTTATTACATTATGAAATCCATAAAATAAATTTCACACTTGATATTTTTTTATTATGATATAAAAAAACTGAGGATATCTTTACATTATCACATCCTCAGATTCTCATGTCACTTCCTCAAAAAACTGATTCCTCTAGAGAATTTTAACTACGTGAGTAGTCTTGCCTAGTAGAAATTTATCTCTGTGATCCATGATTTTTATTAGTTGATCTTGATAAGAAATATAATAATATATTGATATAACCTTTGAGTTTAGTACATGAAAAGTTTCATGGATGTAATTCTCAAAAATAGATACAAGGAATATATCATGATATTCAAAGAGTTTAGGTGTAAGGGCCAAGTTATAAGCTACCATTGCTACTCGATGAAGAATCTTGAAAGGGAAAATATTTCTAGATATAATATTCCCCTTCTTCCTAAATCCCATAACCTTATTCTATATAGAAATTCACTATAATACCTTCTCTCCCAAATTAAATTCAACATTTCACTGATGATTGTCAGTATAACTCTTCTGTCAAATATGAGCTTCCTTGATGGGATACTGAATGGTATTAAAATTCTATATAATTTCTCCAACTACCTCAATTCCCAAAAGAATTATTTCTCCAGCATTATCCAAGAATATCAAACTTATTTCCATAGAGGGCTTTATAAGTATATATCTAAATTCTCGAGTGAAATGTATATTTTCTGAAAAATTGACTAATGGAAAGTATCAATCACAAACACCCTTGAAATACACAGAAAAATATCTCAACATATTCACTAGGGATTGAATGGTTCCATCAAACTAACCCTTTATCATAGGATAATAAGAATTACTAAAACAAAACTCTATATCCAGAGCTTCTAAACAGTTTTCTAAAACATCGAGGTAAACCTTAAATCTAATTCAGATATTATAGAATGGAAAAATTCAAGAAAACTTCCACTTACTTAATTTATCTTTGAGTAATATGATTAATAAAGAAATATTATTTGATATAAATTAAATGTGTTAACTTTATAAGTAGATCAACTACCACCCAAATAGCAATTTGGACATTATATTTTTTTTGGGATCTCAATGAAAAAATCCAAGGTGATGTTTTCCTATTTCCATTATGAAATGGTAAATGGTTGTGACATACTATTAGATTTATATATATAATACCTAACTTATTAACATACCAATTGTTGAGATACATAATCCAAAATATCTCTAAAAATGTTCTCCCATCATAAATTTACTTCTAGATGTCTAGAAATCTTCATACATCTAGTATAAATAGTGAATGATGAACTATGACCATCATTCCAATAAAACTTTCTTTATGTATTATATTGAAGATACACATAATCTTTTCTTGAACATTATCATTCCATAACAATCATTCTTTAACTCAAGAATATTTCTCACCTTCAATTATAGATCAACATCCTCCTTTTGTGTCTCTTTATTCTTAACAAGTATTGATTATTGAACACTCACATATGGAAGATAAGATTTATCTTCTTCCTTCAATATTTCAAGGTCCATACTTTGAAAATCAATAAATATTATATCTTTTGTGATCCTCATAATAGAAAATACAACATGATCATTTAGACTCAAAGAAACATCCACCTTGTTCTATTTCCTAGTGTGGTATTTTATTGAGAATTCATAATTATTAATCATCTCCAACCATCTTCTAATACACATATTTAACTATTTCTATATGAATATATAAATTAAACATTTATTATCAATAAATATGTCACACTAATATCAATAAATACAATTCCTCTATATCATTGAAATAAAAAATATCACTCCTAACTAAAAATCATGAGTTGGTTAATTTTTCTCATGAAATTAAATTAGAGTGAGGTATAATAAATCACCATATAATTCTATATAAGAATACATAGAATCCTATTCACTAATACATCACTATAAATCACAAATATGTCCCCACTATATAGTAGTGTGATTATAGTATCACTAGCCAAACTTATGTTTTGTTCATTGAAAATTTCTTCACATTAACTAGTCTAAAGTAAATTGACTCCATTCTCAATTAACATGTTGAGTGCATCATATTTCCATGAAAAAAATATCACAAATCATAAAAAATATCCATCCAATCTAAGAAAAATATGGATATCGGTCATCATGGTTATTATGGGCCAATGTTCAATTACTTTTTCTTTTGATGGGTCCACTAAAATACCCTATATTAAGATTATATGACCAAAAAATGAAACTTTATACAAACAAAATTCACAATTGATAATTTTTTTATATATCTTCTCCTTCTCTAGGTTACTTAACACAATCCTCAAGTGATTTTCAATCTCTTCCTTTCTCTTTAAATATATAATAATATCATCTATAAATACTACCATAAGTTGATCGAGATAATCTCTAAATAATTAATTCATTAAATTCATAAAAATATTGGGGTAAATAGTAAAAACAAAAACAATCACTATAAAGTCATAGTTCTCATGCCTCAAAAGGAAGGTTGTAATGGGTTTTTCTTAACTTTTGACACATAACTAATAACATAAATATTGAAAAAAATATTATTCTCGTTATATTTCATTAGAAAAAAACATCAATAAATGGTTGAAGATACATATTCCAAAATGAAATCTTACTATTTTCTTCATAATAAATTACTATACAAATTGATCCAACATTCATTTTCACTAAATAACCCCATGGATCTGTGACCTATTTTGAAAATAGTTAAATATCCCATAGATTTAGTGAGTTTTAGTTGTTATATTTGTTGATGAAAATAATATAAAGTGTTAACTAATTTTTATGAAGAATGATAGATATTTTATAGTGTATATAGCATGGAAGATATATTTTTTAATTCTAGAAACTCTTTTTGATAAGGGATGAAATGATCCTTAAGAGGATAGAATTTTATTTGATTGATGCCTAGAATCTTCCAAATCCACATAGAAAAAATTTTAATGTCACAAAATAATGAAATGTAGTAAAATATATTCTTTCAAATATAAAAAAATTATGTAGATGAACTTCCCATGAAGTAGATCCAGTGATATAGGAAAAATGACATAGTTTAATATACTACATATGGGAATGTATGTGAGCCACATAGAAAAATCATATAGGATAATCTGCCTCAAATGAATTTTGGATGTAGTCAAGTAAAATAATTTCCTCCATAGCTAATAAAAATATATAAGGAATTGTGATGTATAAAAAATGATCTATGTAACCAATTACTACATCATAACCATTTTCTATGATCTAGCCATTTTCTATGAGGTATCCATTTGCTACAATGTAGCTAAATAAATCACTAAATCCACATTTAGGATTACCATTGGAATTGGATGACCACATAAGGTATTTTATCCTTATGCACTAGGTGAGAGTTTTAGAATAAGAAATTAATAAAATAGAATTTCCATGTGAAGATATTCTTATGAACATACACATGAAAATCTCAGATTTTTTTGAATAAATTAATTTTGAGGAATATATAATTATTTTTAAAAATATAATTGTTGATATTAGAATATTTAAATTTCATATGGAATGATTATGCATCAGTATTTAGTGTTTTAAAATAAAATTTTGAATTGGAAATAATAAGCCTTTATTTGAGAAATTAATCAAGAATCTATTTAATATTTTAAAAATAATAAAATCTTTCTAGTGTAGCATGTTGTTAAAAAAATTAAGTGATATTTTCTTATGTGTGTGATTTTTAGAAGAAAAAGAAGAGTTTATGTCCGAGGTTAGGTATTTGGTGATCAAATATCTAATGAATCTCATGGTTTTTTGCAATCTTATTTGAATATGAGATTATTTCTGAAGTGAAATTCAAGTCTGTATTGTGGGTAATTCATTCTTTCATATTCGATATGGAAGTAGATCTTTATCATTTTCTTTCAAAGAAACATGGTTTATTTGGTGATCTTATTTATCTTGTATTTATCTAATAGTAATATAACATGATACAATGATGTTTTCTATGATGCTAGACCTGGGTGGTGTTATTCTTTATGAATTCTTGTAATTCAAACTTAGTTGTGCATATAATGAAGAGAATACATGGTTGGGGAGGGAAACCAACTGCTACAAAGAGTATGATTCCACATTATATACAAACCTTGTAAAAATTGTTCATTCCTTATTCTTTACTTTCCTACATGATAGTATAGGGCTAAGATATTATTATTTTGAGTGAATATAACTCTAATAAGTTATAGAGGATTATTTTAATTGAAATGAAATTGTAATAACTTTTTCCAACTTTATTTGTCCCATGTCTCAGTAGAGGAAACCAATCATTCTAGAAACATCAATTGGTATCATAGCACATGGTTACCTCTATAGGATCCAACCAGTTATTTTTTGAGAATTTATAATATTAAATTAATGAAAAGTAGGCATATACAAAAATTTTATGCCAAAAATTACCACATTTGAAAAAACTTGAATATTTACATATCTCTTATATCTTGGAATAGAATTTCATGTTGTGAATATAGTAGTAGTTTAACCCTTTATAAATTATTTTCAGATGATTTTTACCAATAATATAAATAGAGATATGGATGGTAAGTAAAAACGTGATATTTTCATGTCATTATCTAAGAATGTATACAATAATGTTATTAGATTAAAAATTACCAAATAAATCTTGGAAAAACATGAGATCGTTTATAAAGGTAACATGATAGTCAAGGAGGAAAAGCTAAAAATATGTAGAAGCAAATTTTAGGTCATAAAAATGGTTGAAGTTTAATTTCTTATAGATTTATTTACTCATGTAAATTAAATTAGGTGTAATATTGATGGTGTTGGTGAGAGAATTTGTGATTCCAAAATTGTGTAGAATATGGTGAGAAATTTTTAGGATAGATTTTATCCCAAAATTTCACATATTGAAGATAAAAAATATATTTCACTTGATATGTTACATAATATTCTCATTTATTTTGATATGATAAAGCTCTAAACATTTAAAAAGAAATTCAAATGTTAAATAGTCCTCAAATGCATTATAAATATGAAACATTTTATTAATGAAAATGTTATATATTAAATAGATTATGAGAATGAAGAATAATATCAAAGATATATTTAATTCAATTCTAAAATATTTCTAAAGGGATAAATAAATAATAATGGTATGTTCTCTTGTAGATTTTATATATGTAATTATATTAGATGATTTGTAACTAATTATCTAATGAAGAAAAAGGGATATTATAAATCCTAAAATAATGAAATTTCTTAAGGAAAGAAAAGGATAAAAATTTATAAAGAATATTTGAAGGTGGATGGGGGTAAGAAGAGATTTTAAGAAACCATAAGAATAAATTTGATGGGAAAATAAGATAAATTTGAACTTATCTTGTATAGTGATTATTATAAATAAACATGTGACACATTTAAAAATTCTATGGATCATGTTCAAAAAACCATTGATTCATCAGTCAGTGATAAATATAATTCATAACCAATAGAATATGATAGCATGATCAAATATGAACTAGAGGCATGTCTTGTGAACAAAACATGGTTAAGAAAGTAAACAATAATATGGTGAAGGAGAATAACTATATGTTCAATAAAAAAGGTGACCAAAATAAAAGGGTGAAATATCTTATAGAAGAAAATAAAAAACTCTGGTTAAAATTTTTGAATACCAGAATATGATAAAATATATTAAAGAAAAACTCTATCTAAAAGATTCTGAATTATCACTAACTCAATCAAAATTTCATAAAGCTAAGAAAGATCTGATAAATCTCATGAAGGACATAAACATATATAATGATGTCAAGGGATAATCTTTTAGAGATTATGAAAAAATTTAGGTGAAATCATAATTTGAAAATTATGTTTCCAAAACTATTGGAACTAACAATGATAGTTAAGATCACAATTTAGGTCAAATATGGACCGATAAAAATAGTGATAAATTTTTATATTCATACCTGATTAAAGGATAATCTTGAATGACACTTATTTTCCCAATTATAGTTAAAGTGAGACCCAAAAATGTCAATATATGTCAAATTCTATATATAATATTTCAGGATACAACTCTGGTTTTTCAAAACAAACCATAATTCATGATTACTATTGGTGGTGTGGTATGTCCAGACATAAATATTATATGTGTTGGAATAACATGTCCCCACCCAAGGGAATGAAAGAATCTAGGGGATTAGTTCTAATGAGAAGGAAGCATATTCGGGAAGATGGTAGGAAGAGATGGTAACTGGATAAAAATTGACAACACCAAACATGTTTTATTTGCTTGAAGATTTATGTGGAAGGTGTGATCAAATGGTATATAAAGCAAAGAAATACCTAAAAACCTAACCTATCAGTTCCATCAAAAATATAATGTGAAAGTTGTTCATGTTCATAATTAATAATTATCATACTTTGTAGAAATTTCATTTAAAACATGAAAGAAGATAGAGGAATCAATACAATATAATGTGAGTTCCTCCCACATGATTCATGATACTAAAATTATAAAGAACATTGAGAAGGATGAAGAAGGTTCAATAACATTTTCAAATGACTCTTACTTAAAAATAAAAGGTATTTTCACATAAAAATTTGAGAAAGGTAATTTGAAAACTAATGTTGTTATTTATGTCTAAGGGATAAAATAACACCTGTTGGATTCTAGAAAACTTTGTGATAATTATCATGGGTTAAAATTAAAGAAAAAAATAATCATTTTTAAAAACATAATTTATTGGAGAATTATTTCTTAAGGATGTAGAAAAAATTGAAATTTATTCTTAATTGGTGATCCTTTCAATACATGTTATAAGAGCATGAATGGTGAGAACATTCTAGGTCATAGTAAACTAGGGAATCATGGACAAATAATCCAAAACAAGATTTTGAATCATGACGTGGTAATAGATATACCTAAACTAAAAATACATAAATATCGAATCTATGTAAAATTTCAAAAGGTTATGATAACTCAGAAAAATGAAAATAAGGTGGATATTATTCTTCAAGACCATTAGAACTAGTCCATATAGATCTTTGTGGGCCTATGAGAAAGAATTTGGTATGAGGTGGTCATTATTTCAATGTATTCATAGATAACTTCACTCAGATGGACAATATTATTTTCATCATGATCAAATCTGAGGCTATTAGGAAGATAAAAATGTACAGAAAATAGGTTGAAAATGTGCTTATTTTTTGTCTCAAAAAACTCAGAACTGATAGTGGGAAGGAATACAGAAGTGATAAATTTGAATTTTATCATATAAAACAAGGAATTAAGAATTATTATAGAATACCTTTTACATCATAATATTATGATTTTGTAGATTGGAATAACATAAGTGCTATGGAAATTGGAAGAACAATTCTAATTGAGAATAATGTATCAAAATATTTCTGTAGAGAAGTTGTGTGTACAACTTTGCATATTCAAAATATATTATTTTGAGACTCAAGACACATGATACACTTTATTAGATGTGGTACCAAAATATTCCTACATTAAAGTATTTCAAGGTATTTAGAAGTAATTTTAATATTAAAATAAAAGGAATAATGATGGAAATATTTGAAGAGAAGGCTAGTGATGGAGAATTTATTGGATATTTATCTTATGGGAATAGATAAAAGTGATGGAAAAAGTGATTCCAAGAAAAATTTATTGTTAGGATGTAAAAAATGAATAAAATATGAGGAAAAAATGTCAGCATATTCAATTAGATTTTGAGTTTCCTATGGGTAATAATGAGCATATTTATAAAACAATTGTCATGAACCATCCTCAGGGCCCGTGCTATGACTACCCCAAGCCCGCATCCTATAGGCCAGGGGCTGGTGACTAGCACCAAAGGTGTAAATCCCAACAAAAATGGGAGGAATTGCCTTTATAAAGTAAACAAACACCACAGAGTAAGTCAGCAGAAGTAAACACTAAGTAAAACTAGGTACAAAAGTAAGTGTAGAAAGTAAATGGTCCAGAATACAAACCGAAACTGAAAGTAAAGTACAAATGGAAAGAAAATACATCAACTGAAAGAAAAGCAGCAACGTCGAGCCGTCTACTGGAAGTCCCACCTGAAGGGTGGGTACAGATAGCCACCTCAGCTCCACGGGTCCAGCCGTCCGCTCTGTGTGCGTCCCGCCCAGTGGTCCACCTCCAGGTACCGACTGCTCCACAAGGCTTAACCACGATCAGCGCTATCCGTCGTCTGCATCCAACACAACGTAGTGCAGGCATAGCCTGTGCAGGGGTGAGTATACGCTACTCAGTAGGGACCCCGAGACCCCTGAAGGTCTCCCAGAATCCACAAAGTAAAATCTACAAGGTAAAGATACAATCACAAAGTAACATCCACCACTACTTAGGTATATTCCCATACATATACCTAAGTCATAAATTCCAGTTCGGATCCAACATTCGAGCCCAAGTTTGATCACGTCCACACAGGATAGTACAACCCAATCCACACAGGAAAGCACAACACAATCCACATGGGAAAGCAATTCAATCATATCGTAGATAATGATTGAAAGTCAAAACTCAGCTCACACAGGTATACTTATTTGTAAGGTGATATAGATGATCAGATATATCCACTGATTCATCTAAGCTAGGACCCATGTAGGATATTAAACCAACTAAGCTGTCGGACCCACATAGGATACAGACCAGCTACTCTGCCAGACCCATGTAGGATAGCAAGAACAGAGTCAGACACTACCAGACCCATGTAGGATACAAGAACAATAGTCATTGTCGTCAAACCCACGGAGGATTTCCGTACGGTCTTCATCGCTGCCGAACCCACAGAGGATTTCAGTGCAGTCTTCATCGTCGTCGAACCCACGGAGGATTTCAGTACGGAATTCATCGCTGCCGAATCCACATAGGATTTCAGAGCAGTCTTCATCACCGTCGAACCCACAGAGGATTTCAGTACGGTCTTTATCGCTGCCAAACCCACATAGGATTTCAGTGCATTCTTCATCGTCGTCGAACCCATGGAGGATTTCAGTATGGTCTTCATCGCTGCCAAACCCACAGTCGCAGTCGTAGTCGCAGCCAGCTCTGGGGTTCTCACACAAAGCATGGTCTTTTCCGGGCGGGTCCGCTCCAGAGCCAAAGGGGTTCCATACATCAACTGACACGTAGTCCGGAGTTGATGTATCCCAAATTTTCATCTTGACAAGAGGAACTCAACGTGACAGACGGTGCGTCAATCGGACACTCGGTCTGAGAGTTATTGGCTTTTTCGTTCCAGGGGACCGGTTGGTTTTTAAGTCAAAACCAACCCGAACACACTCCAACTACATCCAAACCTTGAGCGGAGTAATCCAAAAGTTTAGTCTCACTAAGAGGAATCCAACAAAGTTGACGGCACGTCAATCGGATGTCCGGAGCTCAAGTTATAAGTGTTTCCGCTCCGAGGGCCCGATTGGTTTCGTGTTCAAACCAACCTGGCCATACCCAAAGTTCTCTAAAACCTTGAGTGTAATATACCAAAACGACTGTCTCGTTCCACGTATCGCCACGCAACTGACGGTGCGTCGATCGGAGTTCTGTAGCCCAAGATATGGGAAAAAGAACAAACATGTCTGGTTTAGGGGGTTTTGGGCCCAGACCGACCCAGCCCGAGACCCCCTGGGTCGGCCCGAACTGGGTCGACCCAAACTGGGTCTGGGTCCAGCCCATTAGGACGCGGCCCGGCCCGGTGGGCACAGCCCAGCCCAACCGGCGCGGCCCGGCCCAACCGGCTGCCCCCCTTGATTGAAGTCACGACCCCACGTTGGGGGCCACTCCCTTCTGCCAGCGGACGTGGCGCTGGGCGTCGCGTCTCCCCCGGGTCCCACACGGCTGTAGGACTTCTCACCTACCTCCGCGGCTTCAGCCACGGCGGTCCCTCCTGGAGGTGCGCCAGGACGCCGCCGGTGAAGTCTGCGGGCCACCGGAGCCGCTCCGGTGGTCCTATCTTGCTCCCATCTGCGCCTGGGGTCGTCTCGGGACCCGTAGATTACTACGACAGCCTCCAATCGCTCAACGGTCCCGTTTCATCATTTCCCAACGTTCCGCGCATCAAGAACAGAGAATCGGTGGGTTCGGAATTGTTCGTTGGTCCGCACCCACCGCGTTAGTGGTTCAAACGACTTTCAACAATTTAATCATATGCCTAGGATATAATCCACATAAATTAAATTAAATCAAACCCCCTACCTCCATAAAGTCGTCGAATGAGGTTTGTCGTGGGAAAGGGATGTCGTGGAAGACGGCGTCGCAGAAGGAGGATTGTCGGCGTCGCGGTACACGGCATCACGGAGAAGAAGATCGTCAGCGTCGCGGTACATGGCGTCGCGTCGTCGATCTCTGAGGAATCAGCATTAATCATCATCCTTCATTGGAGGTCGGCGTTCTTCGTTGGTCACGGTGTGTTCTTAGTGTTCTTCAAGGAGGAAGATGAGGATTCCAAGGCTTGAGAAATTCCTCTCCAATCCTTCTCACACAACAAATCAACAATAATAAAATAAGGTGTTGCCTTATTTTATTACTCATGCCATCCCTTATTTGAAATTAAAAATTACAACACGATTTAATTAATGTTCGTTGACCAAATAATGAGGCATTTAATAATCCAATTAAACGCGAGAGTTGACTTGGCATTTAAAAAGGGTGTGCGGGTGAGTTACCAAATTAAATGCTCGTGGGAGGTGAAAAGGAAATATAGGGGTGGGGCTCGTGTGGGACCCACTTCACTAATATCCTACCTAGGAGTTAGGGTATTAGTGGGTCCCACTCCAACCACCATGCCTAGGTTATCATTACTTAGAATATAAATAAAATTGTAGCACAATATTTTATTTTTATTCTTTAGTTAACCCGATTAATTAATAACCTCACCCGAGAAAACACAACTCATGAAAAGGTGTTCTTAAGCAATTATTGTCGCTGCGGTTCCATCGGTGCCCTCATATTTCGATTTCGAGCATTGGTTCAAAAGTTAGGAAAACCCACTCATTCGTTCACTGAACGTACCCGAGCTAAACTTCGGAATATGATTCTGGGCACACCGGGCCTCGGAATCAGGTGCCTTTAGAAAATGCGTTCTTGTAAAATTCCAAAGAAAATTAAGAAAAAAATTCCCCTTGAATTTTTACAGGTATTTACATTACTCCCACCTCAGGGATTTATGTCCCCGTAAAGATACATCATAGACTAGGGGAACAAATGTGGGTACTGTGCACGCATTTGAGCCTCCCGCTCCCAAGTGCTCTCCTGGAGGTTCCCGTGCTGTCATCTGATGTGCACTAGAGGTATCGACCATCCACGTAGGACCCAGTTATGTCGATACTCGATCTCCACCAGGACCTCCGCAAAAGTCGCCCCATCGTCAATGTACAGCTCCCTATGGTCAATGATATGTGTCGGGTCATGCATGTATCTCCTCAGCTGAGATACGTGGAAGACGTCATGCACTCAGTGCAACTGAAGTGGTAGAGTCAGGCGGTAAGCCACCTCGCCTACCCTGTTGAAGACTTGGAATGGTCCGATGAAGCTCGGTGATAACTTTCCACCTCGGCCAAATCTCCGTAATCCACGTCGAGGTGAGACCCTCAAGAAAACGTGGTCTCCATCCTCGAACTCTAGTGGCCTCCGCCTCCTATCAGCATAAGACTTCTGTCGGCTCTGAGCTGTCTTCATTTGCTTCTGGATGACCTAGACCTTCTCTGTCGTGGCCTGGACCATCTCTGGTACCACAAGTGCTGACTCCCCAGGGTCTTTCCAGCACAGATGTGATCTGAAAGGTCGGTCGTACAATGCCTCGTATGGTGCCATATCGATAGTGGAGTGGTAGCTGTTGTTGTACGCGAACTCCACCAAGGGTAGGTGGTCCTCCTAGCTGCGACCAAAGTCGAGGAAACATGCACGGAGCATGTCCTCAAGAGTCTGAAAGGTTATCTCCGTCTGACCATCCGTCTGAGGGTGAAATGTAGTGCTCAGACGTAGCTGTGTCCCGAATGCCTCCTACAACCCCTTCCAAAGGTGGTAAGTAAAGCGAGTATCTCGATCGGAGACAATAGATGATGGCACACCATGAAGTCGTACGATATAATGAATGTAGAGGTGTCCCAAGCTCTCCTCTGAGCCCTTCTCTCTGATGGGTAAGAAGTGGGCCGACTTGGTGAGTCGGTTGACAATAACCCAAATAGAGTCGTGACCTCTGGAAGTGCATGGACGTCCAGTCACAAAATCCATAGATATCTCGTCCCACTTCCACTCTGGGACCTCCAAGGGATATACCAAGCCTGCTTATACCTAGTGCTCTGCCTTCGCCTGCTAGCAGGTGAGGCATCGAGAAACGAACTCTGCCACAGCCTTCTTCATACCCGGCCACCATTGTTGTCATCTGAGATCCCGCTACATCTTTGCCACTCCAGGATGTACCACTAAAGGGGAAGTGTGAAACTCTCTCAGCACCTCCTCCTGTAAAGCAACTGGTACCATGGTACATCCTCTGAAAAGGAAGACGTGCTCTCCTCATATAGATAATCCATCAGGTTCATGTCCTGAGGATATCTGCGCACGCCACGTCTCACAGTCAGCGTCCCCACGTTGTGCCTCTCTGAACCGCTACAGTAGTGGAGGAGTGATTGCGAGTGACTAAAGAAAGGCTGCTCCATCTTTATCCACGAAGGATATCTGCAAAGCGGCTAGCTACTCCATTGCCTCCCTGAGTAGCTGGATGCCCATCCTCCTGCTGAAAGCAATGGCTACTACGTTCCCCTTTCCAGGAGTATATACTATCTCAAATTCATAGTCCTGGAGGAACTCGAGCCATCGCCGCTGTCTCATATTCAGGTCTTTCTGCGAGAATATTTAACTGAGACTCTGGTGGTTAGAGTAGACAGTAAAGCGCTTTCCCATCAGATAGTGTCGCCACATCTTCAGAGCGAAGACCACTACTGCTAACTCCAGGTCATGGGTAGTGTAGTTCTGCTCATGCTGCCTCAACTGACATGATCCATAGGTGATCATGGCATGCTCCTGCATCAGGACACATCCGAGTTCAGTCCCTGATGCATCACAGTAGACTACGTACCCTACTCCCTCCTCTGGTAGCCTCAAGATAGGCGAGCTAGTCAATCTCTATCTCAGCTCCTGGAAGCTCTACTGACATCTGTCTGACTACACGAAGGGTTTCCCCTTCTTTGTCAAAGCTGAGAGTGGTGCTGCAACTCTGGACAAGTCTGGCACAAATCTCCGGTAGTACCCAGCTAGCCCCAAGAAACTCCACATCTCTGTCACGCTCCTGGGTGGCTCCCAAGCTAGCATTGCCTCAATCTTCACAGGATCCACCGTAACTCCCGCCTCAGAGATGAAGTGTCCCAAGAAGTGGACCTCACGTAACCAGAACTGACACATAGAGAGCTTTACATAAAGCTAGTGCTCTCGGAGTGTGTCTAGCACAACCCGCAAGTGGTAGGCATTCTCCTCCTCAGCGGTCGAGTATATCAAAATGTCTTCAATGAAGACCACGACAAATCGATCGAGGTATGGCTGAAAGATCCTGTTCATGAGACTCATGAACACAGTTGGAGTGTTGGTTATGCTGAAAGGCATAACCAAGAACTCATATTGGCCATACCGACATCTGAAGGTCGTCTTCTGCACGTCCTCGTCCCGAACTCTGAGCTGATGATAGCCTGACATGAGGTCTATCTTCAAGAACCACAGTGCTCCCTTGAGCTGATCGAAGAGGTCTTCAATCCTCGGTAGCGGATACATGTTCCTCATGGTCACCTGGTTCAGGCGACGATAATCAACACACAGTCGCAAGCTCTCATCCGCCTTCTTGGCGAACAATATCGGGGAAGCCCAAGGTGAAACACTAGGTTAGATGAATCTCTTGCTCTGCAAGTCCTCCAGCTATACCCGTAGATCTCGAAGCTCAGCGGAAGCCATCCGATATGCTAGAGTGGATATAGGGGCTATCCTGGGGTACAGGTCAATATAGAAGTCTACCTCTCGGCGAGGAGGTAGTCCTAGGACATCATCGGGGAAAACGTCTGAATACTGATTCACCACTATAGGAAAACTTGGACTCCGCATGTCAACTCCTCCTAGGATGAGGCTAGCCAAGTGATGAGTGATGGGTTGTCCTCTCCTTTACATGAGTCCATCTTGCACTGCAAAGGCTCCCTTCTCACCGATGAAGGTAAACCTGCTCTCATCGGTGCGTGCACACCACACCTTGCACCTAATACAGTCAATCTGAGCATGGAATGTAGATAACCAATATGACGTCGTAAGGCCTAGACGTTGCTAAAAGAAGATCTCAGTCGAATCTCTCGCCTCCTAGAGTAAGCTCACACTGTTGGCACCAGTGCGTAATCATCGAGTATGATCTCGTAGGAGTCTCTAGCCGTAAGGATCGAGCCAACGGCTCTGTCAGAATCTCCGAGCTCCGAACAAGGGCAGCGGCAATAAAGGAATGACTCGCTCCTGTGTCTATAAGAACTGCATAAAGGGTGGAGTAGACATAGATAGTACCTCGAATCATCTCTGGTGCACTGTGGTCGTAGGCCTTTACTACCTGAAGCTGAGCCTGTCTCTGCCTGCCAGCTCCATGTGGTTGGGGTGGACCTCCTGGTGGTGGTGGTGGTAAAGCCTCAAAGCATTGCCCACCACCTGCTGCTCGTCCAGATCCCCTGCCTTGTCCGCCTGCTCTCGGTGGACTGCCACGGTCGACCCTATGCCTCTACCTGGGTGGCCCCTCAACCGTCTGTTTCTCCTCTGCACAGTGGTTCAGGCAGTCACGAGCTATGTGGCCCTACCCGCCGCATGCGTATCACTGCCTACTCCTCGGAAGGCTGGCTCTGCGCCCTGTGCCCCGCACCTCTGAGCCAGTGTCTTGAGGTCGTCTGCCTGATGGTCCGGTCCGCCTGGACCCATGCGACATCCGTCGACTGCCAGCTACAAATGACTCTGCTACGTGTCGCCCTGTGGTAGGTCTCACTACTGGCGTAGGCTCGGCAAGAAAGCTCTCTATGAAAAGGGATCGCTCCAGTACTCCTTCCTGTGTTGGAATGCTAAGGGAGATCATCGATGCCCTGATCTCATGCCTCAGTCCCTTCTCGAAGGTCCGGGCCTGGAATAATGGGTCTCGTACCATGTCCGTCGAATAGCGTGAGAGATTGGTAAATCTCGCCGAGTACTGGGCGACCGTCATGCTACCCTTCCGCAGCTGTAGAAGCTTTTGGATGCGCACCGCATGGAGGGTGGTTGGGACGAACTCCGAGCGGAAGAGGCTCTAAAAGTATGTCCAGAGGAGTGATGCCTCTTCATGCACCTGGAGCATCAAGCTCCACCATCTATCTATTGCCGCGTGCAGGAGGCTCACTGTGAGGATCACCATGAGGTCATTTGGTGTCCCCACTAACCTGAAAACTCAAACAACCGCCTCCAGCCAATCCTCGGCTGCCTGAGGGTCCGTCTCCCCATGTAACCTATGTGGTCTCTGATGCTGAAACTCGTGCAGTTCACTAAGGTGACGTGCACTCTCAGTGGCTAGGGATGGTAGCATCGGTGGCTCGGCGGGTAGAGGTACCGTCGGTGCCTCCGCTGAAAAAGGGCCCTGCACTGAGGCCTCATCACTCGGCGGGCTGTCATCTCACACAAATCTCGGAACCCCAGCTGGCTGCCATCATGGGGCCATCCTGAAAATAAATAGGTGCACCACGGTCAAAACAGTATACCTGGTGAGCTGACACAAAGTAATCACAAGGAAAACTTTTGAAACACACATGCAATCAATGTTTTCGTGTGTTGAGTCGGAAACCAGAAGTCAGGGTCCTGGTGTATGGATACGTCGGCCGCCGCACCAACACTGGACTCCCTGGACTGATAACCAGACCCAATACCCTAAACACTATTTCTTCACATAGAAGAAAGATCAGATTCCTGAGTTCTGCGGAAGAACCGAACTCCTCTGATACTAATTTGTCATGACCCGTCCTCGGGGCCCATGCCGTGACTACCCCAAGCCCACCTCCCATAGGCCAAGGGCTGGTGACTAGCACCAAAGGCGTAAATCCCAACAAAAAGGGGTGGCATTTCCTTTATAAAGTAAACAAACACCACAGAGTAAGCCAGTATAAGTAAACAATAAGTAAAACTAGGTACAAAAGTAAGTGCGGAAAGTAAATGGGATAGAATACAAACCCAAATTGAAAGTAAAGTACAACTGGAAAGAAATTACAACAACTGAAAGTAAACCAGCAACGTCGAGCAGTCCACTGGAAGTCCCACCTGAAGGGTGGGTACAGATAGCCACCTCAGCTCCACGGGTCCAGCCGTCCGCTCCGTGTGCGTCCCGCCCAGTGGTCCACCTCCAGGTACTGACTACTCCACAAGCCTCAACCACGATCAGTGTTGTCCGTCATCTGCATCCAACATAATGTAGTGCAGGCATAGCCCGTGCAGGGGTGAGTATACGCTACTCAGTAGGGACCCTGAGACCCTCTAAGGTCTCCCAGAATCCACAAAAGAAAATCCACAACAGAAATATACAATCACAAAGTAACATCCACCACCACTTAGATATATGCCCATACATATACCTAAGTCATCAATTCCAGTTCGGCTCCAACATCCGAGCCCAAGTTTGATCACGTCCACATAGGATAGTACATCCCAATCCACACAGGAAAGCACAACACAATCCACATAGGAAAGCAAGTCAATCATATCGAAGATAATGATTGAAAGTCAAGACTCATCTCACACAGGTATACTTCTTCATACGGTGATAGAGATGATCAGATATAGCCACTGATTCATCTAAGCTAGGACCCACGTAGGATACTAAACCAGCTAAGCTGTCGGACCCGCATAGGATACATACCAGCTACTCTGCCAGACCCACGTAGGATATCAAGAATAGAGTCAAACACTGCCAGACCCACATAGGATACAAGAACAGTAGTCATTGTCGTCGAATCCACGGAGTATTTCAGTACGGTCTTCATCGCTACCAAACCCACGAAGGATTTCATTGGAGTCTCCATCATTGTCGAACCCACGGAGGATTTCAGTACGGTCTTCATCGTTGCTGAACCCACATAGGATTTCAGTGCAGTCTTCATCGTCTCGCACCCACGGAGGATTTTTGTACAGTCTTCATCGCTGATGAACCCACATAGGATTTCAGTGCAGTCTTCATCACTGTCGAACCCACGGAGGATTTCAGTACAGTCTTCATCGCTGCTGAACCCACAGTCGCAGCCAGTTCAAGGGTTCCCGCACATAGCATGCTCATTTTCGGGAGGTTCTGCTCCACGATCCAAAGGGTTTTGATACATCAACTGACACGTATTCCAGATTTGATGTATCCCAAAGTTCTGTCCTGACAAGATGAACTCAATGTGACAGACGGCGCGTCAATCGGACACCCGGTCTGAGAGTTATTGGATTTTTTGTTCCAGGGGCCCGGTTGGTTTTTAAGTCAAAACCAACCCGACCACACTCCAACTATGTCCAAACCTCGAGCGGAGTAAGCCAAAAGGTCCATCTCACTAATAGGAATCTAAAAAAGTCAACGGCACGTCAATCGGACATCCGGAGCCCAAGTTATAAGTGTTTCCGCTCTGAGGGCACGGTTGATTTCGTGTTCGAACCAACCCAGCCGTACCCAAAGTTCTCCGAAACCTTGAGTGTAATATACCAAAATTACCATATCATTCCAAGGATCTCCACGCAACTGACAGTGCGTCTATTGGAGGTCTGTAGCCTAATATATGGGCAAAAGAACGAACCTGTCTGGTTTAGGGGGTTTTGGGCCCGGACCGACCCGGCCCAAGACCTTCTGGGTCGGCCCGAACCGGGTCGAACCGATCCAGGTCCGGGTCCGGCCCATTAGGACACGGCCCGGCCCGGTGGGCACGGCCCGGCCCAACCGGCGTGGCCTGGCCCGCCCGGCCGTGCCATTGCGGAAGGGGGGGGGGGCGGCTGTGCCCCTCGATTGATGTCGCGACCCCACGTGGGGGGCCGCTCCCTTCTGCCAGCGGACGCGGCGTTGGGCACCTTGTCTCCCCCGGGTCTCGTACGGCCGTGGGACCAGTCGCTTGCCGCCGTAGCTTCAGTCATGGAGGTCCCTCTGGGCGGCCCGCCGAGACGCCGCCGCCTTTGGACGGTCGGCCGGTGCCGGCCGCCGGTGAAGTCCGCGGGCCACCGGAGCCACTTCGGTGGTCCGTTCTTGCTCCCTTCTGTGCCTGGGGTCGTCTCGGGACCCGTAGATTATTGTGATGGCCTCCAATCACTCAACGGTCCAGTTTCATCATCACCCAACGTTTCGCGCATCAAGAACAGAGAATTGGTGGGTTCGGACTTGTTCGTTGGTCCACACCCACCGTGTTAGTGGTTCAAACGACTTTCAACAATTTAATCATATGTCGAGGATATAATCCAGATAAATTAAATTAAACCAAACCCCCTACCTCCATGAATTCGTCGAATGAGGTTTATCGCTGGAAATGGACGTCGTGGAAGACGGCATCATGGAAGGAGGATCGTCGGCGTTGCGGTACACGGCGCCACGAAGAAGAGGATCGTCGGTGTCGCGGTACACGGCATCGCATCGTCAATCTCTGAGGAATCAGTGTTAATCGTTATCCTTCATCGGAGGTCGGCGTTCTTCGTCGGTGATGGTGTGTTCTTCGTGTTGTTCAAGGAGTAAGATGAGGATTCCAAAGCTTGAGCAATTCCTCTCCAATCCTTCTCGCACAAAAAATCAGCAATAATAAAATAAGGTGTTGCCTTATTTTAATACTCATGCCATCCCTTATTTGAAATTCAAAATTAAAATACGATTTAATTAACGTGCATTGACCAATTAATTAGGCATTTAATAATCCAATTAAACGCGAGAGTTGACTTGGCATTTAAAAAGGGCGTGCGGGTGAGTTACAAAATTAAATGCTTGTGGGAGGTGAAAAGGAAATAAAGGGGGTGGGGATCGTGTGGGCCCCACCTCACTAATATCTTACCTAGGAGTTAGGGTATTAGTGGGTCCCACTCCAACCACCATGCCTAGGTTATCATTACTTAGAATAAAAATAAAATTGTAACACAATATTTTATATTTATTCCTTAGTTAACCCAATTAATTAATAACCTCACCTGAGCAAACGCAACTCCGGAAAATGTGTTCTTAAGAAATTACCAGCGCTTCGGTTCCATCGGTGCCCTCGGATTTCGATTCCAAGCACCGGTTCAAAATTTAGAAAAACCCGCTCGTTCATTCACAGAACGTACCCGAGCTAAACTTCGAAACATGATTCTGGGCACACCGGGCCTCAAAATCAGGTGTCTTCAGAAACTGCTTTCTTTTAAAATTCCAAAGAAAATTAAGAAAACGATTCCCCTTGAATTTTTATGGGTCTTTACAAAAATAATAGCAAAAACTGATGAAATTATAATTGATTCTAACTCTGAATGTTTCTGTGATGATGAATAAGATATTTTTGGTGGAAGAAATTCGTTTTAAAGGTTAAATAAACCTGAATAAATGATAATATCATTTATAATCATAATGCACCATTTTATACCAAAATAAAGCTAAGAGTTAAGAATCCATAGATATTTTATCAGAGGTTAAGCCTAGAAAAATGGTTGTTACTATTGAACATGATGAATTGGGGTAATTTATGAATGACTAAATTGATTATATTAGGAATAAAATTATATGTGGACTTCTATATATCCAATAAACTAATAATTTGATTGGTAAAAATGGATTTTTAGGAAAAAAATGAATGAGTAATGTGGAGTAACACATAAAAAAGAAACAATTTTTTATAAATTATTTTCTAAATTAGAATTAATATAAATTGAAGAGATTATTGATCTAGTTTATAGAGATGAGGTGATAATAATTTTCATGGTAGTGGAAAATCATAAGTAGTATATAGTTTATCAAATAGATGTAATGTCTTCTTTTTTGAATTTTGGCCTTAAAGAATAATTAATTCTTGAATATATATAAGGTTTTATTATTGAGAATGATGGGAAAATGTTCTATCAGTTGAATAATGTATCGTATATCTTGAAAGAGGATTCAAGGAAATTTTATTCTAAACATGATAAATATTTGAGAAAATGGGGTTTTCCCAAGGCACTATTGATAACAACATTTACTCAAGGAAGGAACTCCTGGACACACTAATGGAAATTTTATATATGGATGATATAATTTTTTCCAACAAAAATAGTTTCTTGTGTGAGTAATTCACTATAAAGTCATAGAATCCCTTTGAGATGTCCATATAGTTTGAACTAAACTATTTTTCGAGACAAAAAATTAAGAATAAATCTGATTATATATTTATTTTATAAGAAAAATATTCTTTAAAAATATTGATAAATCTTGGAATGGGATATCAAAAAGTGTTTTTCGCACCTATATCAATTGGTATAATGTTGAGAAAATATAAACAGGTCAATAAGGTTGATTATAAGAAATAAAAAAGTATGATTGGAAACCTATTTTATCTCAACATATCCAGACCACACATCTCCAATGTAGTGAAATTGTGTTCTAGGTATCAAAGTGAATCTAAGGGGTCACACGTGTATGAAATTAAAATAATTCTAATATATGTCAAAGGAATAATGAATTATGGATTCTTATTTAGATTTAGTATGGATCTTGACTTTCTTTGTTACACTAATATAGATTGGGCAGGTAACTTTATATATCATAGATCTATATCAGGTGGTGTGTTTGATGTTGTTAATGGTTTTCTTAGCTGGTATAGTTAGAAGAAGAGTTTAGTGACTATGAATTTCATGATTCGACTAGCTAAGGTCTGACCCATGACTACCCCAAGACCACCTCCAATTGGCCAGTGGATGGTGATCAGTGTCGAGTAGGCATGTCCCATAAATTGGAGGCATTATCTTGAAGTACCTATACACAAGCACACATATCCAATCCCACACAATGATAAAATGTAAAACAACTAAAATGATGTATAAATTATAGGACCCTAGAACACACTGTGAGGGGAGGGGTGAATAAGGGTGTCAACTTTTTCTTTTAAAATAATGGATCTTGTTACCACATTGGTAGGAACTCGTTAAACCTATATTATGGATTTGATCTACAATAAAATATTCACATGAAAATATAAAACACAAAAGTTTTACTTGGTTTGCCGTAAAGGTATAGTCCAAGGAGCATACGCAGACAGTGTGTCAATCGTACCTAAATCCAATAATGTTCACTAGTTTTGGAATACAAGAGTCCCTACATTTTCACTCTATACCAGTTGCACTACCTTTACAATATTTTATCGATAACACACTAATTCCCTGAGAACACATCCATAGATTCCCCCTAGCTCACTCCTTAGAAAGAAGTCTAACTCATTTTTTTATCTTGAAGGTCACTTTAATGGATTATCATTAAAGTATTTGTCCTTGACTTAGAACAAGACTTTGATTTCACCATATACCTGATTTGATGCTCTTTGAAAGACCCATTTACATGAAAAACTAATATTCAAGAATTATTTTCACAAATATCCTTCAAAAAGATCAACCCTTCATGAAGCTAACTACCTTTGCAGAATAACCTTGCTTCCATGACGAACTGTGTTGCTTCCTCCATGAACTGCGCTACCCATGTAGCACATGTGCTTCACGGACCACGTCTCCTTTGTGGAATTTTTCTACTTACGTGAACCATATCTCTTTCACAAACCACTTATTTCTCTATATACTGACCCTTATTCTATGAATTTTCCCTGCTTTGCGGATGAGTTCTTCTTCCACAGACCATCCCTACTTTGTGGATGAATTCTTATTTCATGAACCGCCTCTCCTCCATAGACCATCTCTCCTCCATGGGCCCTTATTATCCTCCAAGTACTGTTACCTCTTCCACAGACTACCTCTACTTCCATAGACACTTTTCCTTTGAAAAATACAGATCTCTACAAAGCACCTTTCACAAACTATTCCAACGAACCAATTCACCCTTCTTCAAATCCTCCCTCATGAACTTTTCACCTTCGTGTAAATTTTTCCCCATAAACCACTTCGATCATAGAAAAATTCTTCCCAGATAAAGGATGTTTTCTAAGGAACAAAACCATTTTTAATGATGGAATCAGTGATTATTATATAATAAAATAGATCTGAAAATATTTCTAATCCAAATAACCTAAATATTCAATGTGGTACAACTTTCACCATGTATCGTTCTCCTCTCGTGAACTTTTTTCCATCTGTGGTCTGCGTAGCGCCATTCTTACTTCGAGACAGCTAATGTCATTCGCAAAAACATCCCTTTGTGGCTCCTTAAATCACCACATACTTTCCTCAAATGAAGATTCATCTTGCAAACTATTTTCCTCCTATAAACTTCAAGGATTTGATGAACCATTTTCCCTACGTGGTCTACGCACTATGCTTCGCATGAACCATTTTCCATACGTTTTCTATGTACCACACTTCATAGTCTACATATCACTACTATATAGAAATCCCATTCCACATACTCCCTTTTTGTTCTAGAAACTATGCTTTGTAGTCTGCATACTATTCACTTCTACATGGAAATCCTTCATTTTCCAAAAACAAACTCTTGATTTTGAGGACCAAAAATATGACAAACACTGAGAAATGGTGCCACCTTAAATACTGATGTAGAGCATGAACTGTAATATATATTTCCTTGAAAACAGTCTGATCTTCCATGTGAGGATTTTTAATAAACACAAACTATACTCAATTTATAGAAAAGAAAATCATTGGTTCCAACATACATGCATCTAATATCCCATAATAGAGTATGATAGTATAGCATTGAAAGTAGAAAAATGGTCCAAATATATGCCCATCCAAAAAAATTTCAAGAGTTTAACCTACTCCAAGGGAGAGGACTAGGTAAAATATAGGATCCTAGAAAACACCTTGGTTTGAAAAGCCCATGCTATGCTCTACTTACTCACTGTACTCCTAGGACACCGTCAAATGGTTCGTTATCTACATAAGATATGACACGTGTAAATAAAGTCCATGCAGGGGTGAGTATAAAAATACCCAGTAGGAAACCCTGGAAACTCTAAACATGAAGAACCAAGTAAATTCAGGTCAATAAAATACATCATAATAAACTTATAAAATAAACACCCATATATACTTATTAAAGACACCTCGCCACAAGGCGATCATGGCCAACTATCAGCCACAGGATTATACTTGAATAAAATCTCATTTCATGAGAATCCACTCCATGATCCATGCTATCATCGAAGACACTTAATAAACAGGACTTGATCATTAGGCCCTTCCCAAGAAAGCTCACTAGTCTAAGAAGGCCCTGATACTTAGATAGGGGGTCACTTCCAGAATCGTTGGGGGACACCATGAACCTAATCTGGATCAAACCTCTATGTAGGGGATCATATGTCAATTATACCACAAATCTAACTGATATGACCTACTAGATAGAGATCAATTCCCTACTTAGGGATGTTGTGACAATTTCACAAACCTGACCTAGGGAACATATATGGTCTCACTCCAATCTCATTGAGTGACATCAAAATTCTATCGAAGACTCGACCTCTAAAAAGGATAACAATCCTATGATGTGGATGTAATGACATGCTATACCCTAAAGGGAATGGACCAAGGGAATACACTCAACCAAGACTAGTATAAACTAAGGAAAAAATACCTACAAACATTCCTAAAGGGGGGTAGACAGCATGCATCATAGGTACACGGCGTGTCCAGTTATCCCCAAGTCTACGTGTGTGGTAAAGCCTCGTATGACATGTAAGACTCAATATATATAGTATATTGAATTACATGGAATGCAGAGACACAAGACACCATACTCATGTAACCTGGTCAGTGCCAGTGTCCTTGGCCTGCTCATGTATACCTGGTTATGTCTGTGTCCAAGTACATGGTGTGACACTAGACGTGTACATTTTTCCCAAGTCCATGTACTTTCTGAAGTACACGTTGATCTATCATAGAGGGGTCACACAGCATGTGACTGAGGTATATAGTGTGGGATTCTAAACTCTAGCAGAAACCATAGCACTGTAACTAGGGGGACACGCCACATATTAACACTAAATACACGCTGTGTTGATCAGAAATTTCTAGATCCATTGGGATCTCTTCCCTGTTGTCATGTGCTTATCCTGAGTCAGCTCCCTTTCTGAAACCTAAATATTGAGGTTTTATCGGTCTTTTAATCACTAGATATTAGGATTTTAGGATCCGAATCTACTCAGGATTCATCCAATAATAATATTTGTATCCACTTTGTGTATCTATTGGGAATAATAAAGAACATTCGATTCGGTATTTTTCTCCTTATATTTATCCATCGTCTTTGTTGATTCTCGAACTAAACTTTCCATCACGTTCCATACCCATGGTTTCAATTCGTTTCACCAAATAAATTTCATGAAATGATCAAGAACTAGTTATTGGATAAACCATTGTCCAAATAAATACCAATGATGATAGAATAAAGAAAATAGGGTAAAACCATATGCTAAAATATGTGAGGAATGAACCTCATCCATTTTTAATTTTTCATTAATTCTTTGTCTTAGAATAATAAAAACTAAGATGGATAAATCAAAACAAACAAATAAACAATTCCAAAATTTTAATTATACTGATGATGTACATATCAATTTTATTCATGGAATTGATCTGTGTTCATCTGGTATTAAGAAACAGGATGGAAATCACAATAAAACATTGTACTTGGATTTTAGACTGATCATTGATGAATAAAGGTAGTGTTATCATCTTTTATGAGATCTATAAACTTCTTTGGCACAATGATCCATGATTTGATCTTCATATACTATTGCTCTCCAAGAAAGATCTCCTCTGGAAGTCTCTATATCTTTAAGGTTTAGCATCCAACCCAAGTAAAAAACCTATAACTATTTAATTTTAGGATAAATCAGTCACTACCTCAAAATAAAAAAAATAAATAAATTTGTTTGTTTTTTTTATTTATTTACATATGTGATGAATTTTTCACAAAAGTCCTACACCGAAAAAGATTATGCCACGCCTAGAACAAAACCCATGTTTTGAACTCAATGGAGCCCTCATATTTATGATATGAGCCCCCATTTGGGAGTTATTACACTTTTTCAAGAAAAATACATGGACCTTTTTTTAATATATTTAATATATTTCAAACATTTATTCTGGGAACATTAGGCCTCTAAATTGTACGATGTCTCAGTGCCCGACCTCGAAAATAATACATATGATATCCAAAAATAACAGAGGGGAAAATCTGAGTCATTAAATTCACCCCACATTATAGATTTACATCCCAAAAATAGAAAACCCTACACAAAAAGATTAGGGTATTATGATTTCATCTAGGTCCCCATCTCCCAAGTTCTCTACTAAAGATTCTTGTGCTTCCACTTGACATGCACAGAAGGAATCAATCACCCACGAAGAATATTATCCTTCTGATGCTCAATCTCCAACAGGTGCTTACAATGGTATCTCCATCATCGATGTCCATCTCACCCCAGTCGATAACGTGTGACAGGTCATGCATGTACCTTCTCAGTTGTGACATATAGAATATATCATGTAACCAATCTAACTATGATGGTAGAGATAAGTTTTATTATACCTCTCAAACTCTATGGATTATCTGTAAGGTACTAATGAATCTTAGTGATAACTTTCCACCACAACCAAATCTCCTCAATCTATTTCAAGGTGAGACTCTCAAGAACATAGGGTCTCCCTCCTCTAACTCTAGAGGTCTCAGTCGTCAATCTACAAAATACTTCTAATGTATCTGGGTATTCCTCATCCACTCATGGATAATATTCACCTTCTCTATAGTATCTCACACCAAATTTGGTCTCATGAGTGTTGAATCTCCGAGTTTAGTTTAAAAAGTGGTGATTTTTAGGGTTTCCCATACAAAGACTCGAATGGTATCATACTAATGGTGGAATGGTAGGTATTTTTGTATGAAAACTCCAACAAGGGTAGTTTATTCTCCCAACTATGGACAAAGACAAACATGTATGCTTGCAGCATGTCCTTCAAAACATGAATGGTTTTCCATATCTGGCCATCATTCTGGGGGTAAAATTCCTTGCCCAAGTGTAACTAAGTCCCAAAGGCCTCTTTTAATTCTCTGAATAAATGAGATGTGAAATGAGAATCATTTTTAGAGATGATTGTTATGGTAACTCCATGAATTTGGACTATATCCTCCACATAGAGTAATCCCAAGATCTCTACTAAACTCTATTGTCAAATAGCTAATAATTTTTTTGACATGGTGAGTTGGACTACGATCACTCAGACAACATCATGTTCTCTAGGTATATGTGTTAATACCTTCACGAAGTCCATGGAAATACTATCCCACTTCCTCTTTGGAACCTTAAGGGGTTCAGAAAAACCCGCTGAAACTTGTTTCTCTTCCTTGACCTACTGATAAGTGAGGCATCGAGAGACAAACTATGCAACTCCCTTCTTCATACCTAGCCAAAAAACTGACATTGGAGGTCCTGGTGCATCTTTTTCACACCTATATGTAACTCCAAATGGGAAATATGAAACTCCCACAATATCTCCTCCCACAAACATAAAAGTTACCAGCATTCACCCTATGAAAAGGAAATTGTTCTCCCCACCTTTATAATATCCATTAGGATCATGTCCAGTGGATATCTAAGCACATAATGTCTCACAGTTAATGTCTCCACAATGAGTATCCCTAGCATGTTGTAAAAGTAGTGGTGTAACAACCATAAAATCAATATGTTAAGCACCATCCTTGTCCAAAAAGGAAAGCCGCAATGAACCTAACTTCTCTGATGCCTTAGCCAACAACTGACAACAAGATCTCTTGCTGAGAGTGTCTGCCACCACATTCCCCTTCTCAGGAGTATAGACAATCTCAAATTCATAGTCATAGTGGAACTTTATCCATCACCTTTGTCAAAAGTTAAGATCCTTATGTGATAAGATATACTTGAGACTTTTGTTGTTAGAGTAAACGATAAACTAATCACCCACAAGATAGTTTCACAACATATTTAGTGCAAAGAATACTACTACTAACTCAAGATCATGGAACACATAGTTCCATTCATGTGGTCTATAACGACCCAAACTGTTATAAATAAAATTCTATTTTTTGATTTAATTAAATGTATTATTATGTAATATTTTCTATAGAAAACACATCCACTACTTTATTTTTATTATATCCTATCATATTTAAATGATCATTATATATATTTATTATTGATAAAATAGTAATTGAAAAATGATCACATGATTAGTATAAATATAGGGTTTTAATAAATCCAATTGACATAGAAAAAAGAAGTTATAGAATAAACCAGTAGGATTATACCCTATGAATCCCATTTATTAGATCTTCTGAGAGAGATATCATCACTGGTATTTTCTATTGACTAATCCAAAGTCAAGATCTAACAACTTAAGAATAATTGAAAATATTTATGAGAGAAGTTCAATCTCATCGAGATCATGGCCCAAACAATGTACGTCGAACCACCCCATGAAAGTATCACTATCATTCACCTTAATCTTAGGTATTTTTATGTTTTATTAAATAAATATGTATCAAGACCCTAGAAATAATATTATTTACATTATTTTGTATAGAATTTGAATAAATTTTTACCCAATTATTTTTACTTTACAAATTATTTTTCTTTTGATATAATAAAATACAAATAGTATTTTGGGTAATATTAAAATTCAATTAAGAAGTTTCTTTTTACTAATTAATATATTTTTGAAATAAATAATATTTAAATAAAATATTATTATTAAATAATTTTTATTAAATATAAATGATCATATGATTTGTATGAAGTCGGATCTAATTTTTATAAGGGTTCTAAAAGTGTTATTGTCAAAAAAACCCTACAATAATCAATAAATTCTTATCGTTATTTTAAAAGTGAAAATAAAGATATTTAGAAAAAAATTATATAAAATGAACATTATTTTTAAAATCATAATGTTTAAATTATCAAACACTTAATATTTCATAATTTTCTGAGATAGTCGAATATTAGGGTAAAAATTAAATACCATATAAATATACTTTGTCTATTATGACATCATAATGACCTAAAGGTGATGTAATGAATACTATAAATGGGATCCAAGATCAAATATATGTTTTGTTTTTAAAATAATGTTATTTTATATTCATTTTATTAATTTTATAAATCCTTTGTGAATTCTACGAAACCATTAATATGTTTTAAGGTTCTTAAAATCATTTCTTTAAATTTATGAATCACTTATATATAAGTAAGGATATTATTTTGTTAATTTAGACCCCTAAAATTATAAATTAATATAATACACTCCCATTTGGAAGAAACCATGGGAAAAAACCATGGGAAGATTTTTATTTTTTGTTATTTTATTATATAGAGTCTAAAACCTAAGTTTGAGAAATAATAAATAAATCCCTACTCTTTTCAAATATAAACCCACCCAAGATCCAGTTTCTATTCACTAAAAATACTTGGATCATATAATTACTCTTAACTTTCCTCTATAGAGTCCTCCTAAGGTTCCCCCAATCTCTTATGAATCTCCTTCCATTCATTTGGAGACACACACTCAAGTAAGGGATCATCACCTTCTCTTATTTCTTCAAGTTTTGGTATTATATTATGCCTTTTATATCCAATTACTAGTTTTTGAAAATGTATTCAAATGTCCCTATTATTTTCCATTTGATTTAAATATGATTAGATACCCATTTCTCTCTCGTAAATTGATTTTATGAATTTTTAAGTGACATTATTATGCTGCCGAAATTTCATTGCGATTTTCCATGCCAAAACAATTGTGTAGTCAATACGATGCCCATTTCCTATCAAGGATGTTAAAATTTATACACTTATACTTCTTTGAATTTGGAATTACATGTATTTATTCTAAACTTTTTGATCATGGAATAAAATATGATTCTGAATGAATCCATGTTCTATGATCTATGTGGCACACTTAAGCATGAGAATGAAATGAATGTGACGGGTGCGAACAGAATTATATAGTGCTCCAATGCATTGGGTAATGTTCATTGTCATGATAAGTCATGTTGGGATAGGTATTGTACCTAATTCCTTTATGTTTCTTTCTCCATAATGATGTCTTGGAAGTTATCCTTGACCTATGTTTGTGATGTAGTGTTTTAAGTTATTGACACATTTCCCATTTTATGATTATCATGCTATATAATGTCTTCTTATTCATGTTCATTTAATTCCACATTGATATGTATATTTTAAAACACGTATTACCGTATGAAATTTTCATTCCCTTACTGGGATTTATAGCTCACCCCTTTCTTATGTATGTCCCTAGGTTATCCCATGTTGTTTTAAGTGCGAGCATGTTAAGGAAGTTTTCAATAATGATAATGTTTTACTATTTTAAATTGTTATGTAATGTACCTAATTCCCAAATAAACAATACATATAAATCTTTCAGGTTTTATTAAGTGTGATACTATGTAATAAATCATGAATTAATGTGTAATAAAGGGTTGGGTTGTTATAATTGGTATCAAAGAAATGTTTTTGTTATTTTTGGGATTAAGATTCGAAAACTTTAGTGAAAGCATTAGGGATAAGAATAAGTATAAGAAAACATACCTAAATTTTGGAAAATATAGAGTAATTGGTTTATCAAGAAAATTCATATCTTTCTAGATACTATAAGTGGGTGTGGTTCTGGAACAGATATACCTTGGTGTAATAACTTTGACAAGGTGTGTTAGGCCTAACTCGGTGTAACCTTGTACATCATAAAGGGCCTTACTACACACCTAGTTTGATACTCCCTGGGGAATATTCTTTTCAAAAATAATAATATCATCAAGAGCCATTATTAATGGAACAAAAAAATCCTATAAGAATATATGTTAGGAAATAGATCATGGATTACATAGACTGAATCCTATAAAATTCATAATTTTAGGAAATAAATGTGAGTTATAAGTTATCCTATTAATGTTATTAAATTCCCATTTATGTTTTTAATAGTTTAAATTTCTCATCTTAAATTTTCCCTTTATTCTAGCCAATGGCCGAAAATAAGAGGAATCAGTTAAACAATCAATGTGATGGGAAATGTGATGATTGTCCCAAATAGATTCCCAACCCGATGGGAGTAGGAATCAAACAAATTATAACGGTAATCTCTCATCTAATTTGAGTTATGAATAAAAACCTAAATCAAAAGTTTTTTCCAAATCCCCTAAAAATAGCATGCTTCAATTGATTCCTTTATGGGACAAAGGCCTCTGACTTTCAATGGATCGTCTGATCCCTTAATCATGCAACGACTACTAGAGAAATGGGTTTTGGAGCCCCCTGATATGGGCGACTGCCATTGGTGGGCACTGGGCTTTAAAAAAAAGCTCCCCCCCCACCTCGTAAAACCCCACCCGCATCCCGCCACACATCCCCCATCTCCCTCCATCCTCCACCCTCATTGCCAGTCCCCTCCCTGCCCTCCACCACTCACTGCATGTCCCCTAGCCGCCTTCTTCCCTCCACCCTCCACCCTCCGCCCCCTCCGGCCTCCGCCGCCTCTGCCCTCCAGCCTGCGCCATCTGCCCTCCACCCCCACCCCCTCTAGCCTCCTCCCCCTATTCCCTCCAGCCTCTTCCCTCCGCCCTCCACCCTTCGCCCTCCGGCCTCCACCCCCTCTACCCTCTTCCACCTCATCCCTCTAACCTCCACCCTCTACCCTTCACCGCTTCTCTTCCCTCTGCTCTAGCTCTCCACCATCCCTTATCCTCTCCCTCTTCGTCCCCCTCCCTTGTCGCACCATCGCTGCTTGTACCCTCCCTCATCGTCCCCTCCCGCACGGAACCACAACTGCGTGGTCCCGTCCCACCCCACACAGCTTCTAATCGTCACCTCGCCACTGCCGCCCGTCCACTCTGGCTCCCCACTATCCTATGTACCCTCCCTCGTCATCCCACCCTCGCTGCACCGTCGCCACCTCACTGCCTCCTCTCTTCCAGCTCGCCGCCGCCGCCGCTCTTCCCCTCCCTTGCCGCACCGTTTTCAGCTACGGATCCCCTCCACTACCTCTCCTCTCCCCTACAGCACCACCTTAGGCACCCCTCCCTTCCAGGTTTGTAGAGTAATCAGGTATGACATGACATGGGCTTTCACTTACATTCCATTATCTATTCTCTTGTTTATTATTCAGAGATATAATTCGATTATTTAATCAATGGTCCACAAGAAATTGGTTAGTATTTATTTTAAATATATTTGATATGAAAAATGCATGTAATAAGTCTTGTGTAAATGTTTGTTATAAAGATATTATTATAGATAAGAGTTGGATTGATCTTCCAAATCAAATGTCTAGAGAATATTTCAATGGAATTATAAAGTTTATTGACTTCATCAGAGGATTTGAAAGTGACTATATTAGTTTTCCATGTAGAAAATGTGCTAACATATATCAATTAAAATGATATACTATGAGGGAGCACCTATTCTTTAATGTATTTCTAAAAAATTATAAGAGTTGGACTCGTCCTGGAGAATAATATGTTCATTGTTAAAATACGAATGCAGTTCAGATGGATGTTGATGAAAGGAAGCATGATCCAAAGCATGAAATGCTTACTAAAATGGTACGTGGATTGGATCCTAAAGGCATTGACATCCATAATCTTGAGACTGGTGAGATAAATCTTCACTCTGGTGCATATCATGATTAGAGGAGGTTTTATGAAACACTTGATGATGCAAAATAGAATTATATCATGTATGTACTTCTTACAATAAATTGTCATTTATCATGGAGTTGTTGCATTTGAAGACTTTGAATCAGTGGTCAGACACATCATTCGACATGCTATTGGTGTTATTGAAAAAGGTTCTTCCTGTCAATGCTAAGATTCCCAAGTCATATTACTATGCTCGTAAGTTGACAGAGAACTTAGGTTTTACATATGAGACCATAGATTCATGTGCAAACAACTGTATGTTGATTAGAAAGGAAACTGCCAATTTGGATATTTGTACGGTTTGTGGTGCTTCCAGGTGGAAAGTGAATAGGGGAAATCAGACTCATCAAAGTCATATTGAAATATAGGGGAAATCGATTTCTGTAAAGCAAATGAGTTACTTTCCCCTTAAACCGAGGTTGAAAATATTTTTTATGTCATCTAAAGTTTCTAATTTAATGAGATTGCATGCAAAAATAATTCATGAAAGTGATATGTTAACCCACCTGGCAGACTCTCACGCATGGAAGGATATTGATAAGAGACATCCCAAATTTTCTAAAGATGTTCGTAATGTTCGATTGTGGTTGGAAGCAGATGATTTCAATCAATTCAAGTCTATGGTTGGTGCAACTCAAGGCACATGGACCGTGGTGTTGGTTCCGTAAAATCTTCCTCCGTGGATTTTTATGAAGCAACAATTTATATTACCTTTCACTCTTATTGATGGACCTATAAGTCCAGAGGATAAGATTGATGTTTACCTTCAGCCGTTGATTTATGAGTTGAATGAATTTTGGGGTGATGGTGTGATAACGTATGACTGTGAAATGAATGAAATGCTCAAACTGTAGGCTACTTTATTGCGGACAATCAATGACTTCTCGACTTATGAAAATTTATCAGTATGGTTTATGAAAGGGGAATTTTCTTTCCCATGTTGCAATAAAAGTAAAAAATATCTATGTCTTAAACATTCCAAAAAATGGGCATACATGGGTCACAGACATTTTGTCCCCCCTCAGCATAGGTTCAGAAAGGACATAGTGTCATTTGATGGTTCTATAGAGTTCATCCCATCACCAAAGATCATGATAGAAGTCTAAATGTTATCACAGATTGAGGAAGAAAACATCTGCACGGTATATTAAATTCATGATTTGGTGGCTCATCCGTTACGTAATATTCGTGTTGCGAGTAGGCAGCGCAGTCACAATTGGAAAAAGATGAGTATTTTTTATAGTCTTCCGTATTGGAAAACTAACCTGCTAAGGAATAATTTGGATGTCATGCACATTGAAAAAAATGTTTTTGATAACATATTATGGACCATTTTAGGTGTTAGTGGAAAATAAAAGGACCATGTTAATGCACGTCATGATTTGGAAGAAATGGGTTTAAGGAAACAATTTCATTTACAGTTAGCTTAGGAAAACAAGTCAAATATTACTGCTATATAGTATACGATGACTACAAAGGAGAAAGAGACATTTCTTTCCATTTTGAAGATGCTTAAGGTTCCTGATGGTTACTCTTCTAATATTTCAAAGTCTGTGAATCTGACGAGCAGGGAATTGCAAGGGTTGAAAAGTCATGAAAATCACATACTACTTCATAAGTTGATTCTAATCGCAATTTGTGATTGTTTATCCCCCAATGTTGTTCAGTCGTTGATTGAGATGAGTAATTTTTTTAGACAGATTTGTTTAACAAATCAACAAATGAGTGATTTAAAAAGTTTGCAGGACCGAATTGTACTTACGCTTTGTCACTTTGAGAATCTATTTCCCCCCTAATTTCTTAATGTTATGGTCTACTTGACAGTGCACCTAACTGATCAAGTAATGGTTTCTGGTCTAGTGAAATTCAGGTGGATGTATCCTATTGAGCGGTATTTGAGTACATTGAAACGATTTGTATGCAATAGAGCTCATCCGGAGGCATCAATAGTCAATGGTTATTTGATGGATGAGTGTACTACTTTTTGTGCAGAATATCTTATAGATGTTGAAAAAAATTAGATAATCCCTCTTGGATTCATGATGGTCCAGTTGGAGAAGGAACCATATTTGATATAGACAACATCGAGTGGATACAAGCGCATCGATATATCTTGTTCAATACTCTATCAGTTGCACCATTAATGTAGTAAGTGTCTTATCACTTATATTGTTTAACTTTTATATCTTTTTTTGAATAATTTGATCATTTAAACATCACATTATCATTTTCGTGAAACACATTAATGAGATGAAAGAAGAGATGTATCGTGCGACTGAGTATCAAATTAAACAATCTCATTATGCATCATTTCATGATTTGTTCAAGGATTATGTATGTATAAATTGATTTTCATTATGAGTGAAGTATTATACGAATTTATTTCTGCACGAATCATTATTTAATTCTATGAATTATGTAGGTTCACAAGTTCAGGGAGTTTGGGGACCCCACGCTAACTGAAGAAATTATCCAACTGGCTGAGAGTCCATCTATAACGGCTCGTTGTTATAAAGCTATAAATGCTAATGGTTTTCGATTTCGCATAAAAGATGTTGATGAAAAAAGAGCAATACAAAACATTGGAATCGTTTGTCCATTCGTTGATTTTGGTTATCACTATGGTCAATTGATAGACATCATTGAAGTTGTATACGCACACAAGTTAAAGTACATATTGTTAAAGTGTAATTAGGTTGATCTAGTGTGTGGATGTAAAGTTTATCAATATCAGTTTTCATTGGTGAATTTTAAATATATGTTATATAGAAATGAATGAGTTGATAATGAACCTTTCATTTTGACATCACAAGCGGAACAAGTATTCTTCATTACCTTGCCTTCGAATCCAAGTTGGAAATTTGTTGTGAAAATTTCCCAGCGATGATTGTTTTTATTTGAAAAATATGAACCTAATATTGTTCCATTTTTTTCCCAACAACTTGATCAACATACCATAGTTCAACGTGAAGAAGATAATTATTGGGTCAGAGCAGCCGATGAAGGAGAAACGGACGATTTTCATGCTTAATGAAAGGTATAATTGTTTTCCCGCTATTCAATATTGAATGTCCTAGGATATCATAAATTATCTATCCATTTTATAAATTGTTGTAAGTTTTAATCCTCGCTTTTGGAAGTTTATTCATTTATAAATATTTAGGGTGATTTATCTTTTGGTATCTTCTTGTTATTGTCGGTGTATCTTCCCATTGAGATATTCTTCATTTGGTTCATCTGCTCTTAAATTATTATTAATTCAATCTGAAATTCGGCTATGCATTGATTGGTTTTGTACATAATTTGTATATCTGTTTCTTTAACTTTCTGATTTTTAAAATCCATTCACAAATAATTATTCAATCCCTTTTTGTTTGGTTAACAACTGTACAAGTTTGATTTTTTAAAAAATAATCCTATTTATCTTTTGGACACTTTGGGTAGTCCCCTTACTAATGTTTTCTATGATTACAGGCATGTCAGGGGAAGAGGCAGCAGATCTACATCATCCATCTAAGCCATCTACGTCACAGGGTCGAGGTATGTTTGAATGTCATTGTGTATATTTTTTATGTAATTGATAAACACATGTATATATATATTTATTTATAACATCTGTCAAATTATTTATAAAAAAAATTTCAATAGGATCAGACTCGACTGCTTCTTCCTCTCGCAAGAGAGGCCCTGGTTGTGTCATTTTATCATGGAATTCCAACATGACGTTTGATGTTTCCTTTGATGATATATTTCATCCTGTGGGATTGAATGCCCCTGCATTTATTTTTCGGCTGGGTTATATCATACGTGACCCACATCGATTTCCATTGACCACACGTGACTGGGCTTCTATCCCTCAGGACACATTAGACCGTCTTTGGAGGGAGGTTCGGGTAAGAAGAACATTTTACATTCTTCCCTATGTATAAACAATACTAAAATATGTGATTTTTTTCATTAATAGAAAAATTGTAAAGTATTCCCCGATGATTTTAGGCCTGTGTGTATGAGAAAATGTCATAATATGTGGAAATATTATAAAGGAAAATTCAAGAGGGACCACTGGGTACTAAATGTGGGTGCCCCAGACAATCTGGAAAAAGTCCCGAGAGGTGTCCTCCCAGCTCGGTGGCATGACTTAGTTTTATATTGGTCTACTGAGGGTGTTGTGGTTTGTATATTTATTTTGGTATATATATTTTCAAGAATGTATGATTTGTTTTAAATTTTAATGAATTTAATGTTGGAGGTGTCAACACGCCATTCTGAGAATCGAGCATTGCAGGGACCACCTCCCAGACTCGGGACTCGTCACGTGTCTCAGATCTGACATGAGGTATTTATTATTCATTTTTTAATTTATTAATTAATATGGTTTTGTGTTTATATTCTATTCATATACAGTTATGGGAGAAAGGTGCACTAACTGATAAAATGTCAGTGTGGATGAGGACTCATGATCGAAATGATCCAAAGGTTTTAGCAATGATAGTAAGTTCTTGTACTCATTACAAATACTTACATAAACCTGTATATTAACATATATATGTATATATATTTAAAAATTTCACAATATCAATTTGAATCTGAGTTAGAACAGCTTCCAGAAGACCAACGACAGCTTCCCATGCGAAGGGATGAGATCGTTCATCGCATTATTGGTCGGGACAGGCATGGATATATTTTGACCTATGGAATAGGGATTCCTCGTTCTGTAGTATCACGTGCTGTAGTTGTCGGTCCTACTATTTCTCAGATGACATAGTAGTTGTTAGATTTCGAGGCACGATTGTGTGCTTTTGAGGTGGTAAATGTGCAATTGATCACTGAGGTTAGAGCACTGTGGGAATATGTGCATCTTGGTGATGGTGCAGGGGATCATACGACACAGTTTTACAATGTATTTATTTACTTAATTTCAATTATTTTTATTATGAGAATATTCATAATTTTTATTTTTTGTAGTCCCCTAGCCCACCAGATTGAGGTAGAAGTCATGACCACACATGACGCATCATATTCACAAGGTGTGTTTCTTTTTTTATTGGTGGGGTAGTTATTAATGTTTAGGTTGGGTTCCTAGTGAATTTTTTTGAGATTTGGGGGTATCATGTGTTTTTTGGCATTATGAAATGTTTTTGTGCACAAATTGAGAAGTAACCATGAAACTGATTAATGATTTGGATATTTTTAGTTCATTTTATTCTTTAATGTTTTTAATTGCATGTTCTGTGAATAGTTTTGAAAAACCCATGTGATTTCTAATAGAAACCATGGAACTTTTTTTTGGGTGACTGAGCTCAAGTTCACTATTTGTAGGCCCCTGGCCCACCCCGGACAACCTCCCCCGCACCCCGGACATCCCTACCTCCCCCCCCACCCGCACCTCGGAATTCACTAGGACAATTGATCATTAGTTCATTAGGGAAATTGTTCATTAGGCTGTTAGGACATTATGGAAAATGGTCAGTTGGCCAATTGTCCAATTGGATGTAGGCCAAATGGCCATTAGACCATTATGCCATGATTCCAATTGTATAACTAGAAAATAGGTCATTATTCCAATTGTTTTTTAGGATATTATTCCATTAGGACATTAGGGAATCATGTGAATTGGTAAATGGGATAATTTGACATTGGGTCATTAGGAAAATTGAACTTTAGGCTATTAGGATAATTGATCGTTGTGTTGATAGGCCAATTGGCCATTAGGCCAATTAATCGTTATTCCCCCCTCCCCCCACCGAACAGTACCCCAACCCCATACACCCCACCACCCTCTGACAACACCCCCCCCCCCCCACCCCGGATAGCCCCCCCCCCCCACCCCGGATAGCCCCCCCCCCCCATACTGGATAGCCCCCCCCCCCCCCACGCACGTATTTCAAGCGTGACAAACACCTAAAAACACATATTCAGTTTTTCCGCGCAAACCACGTGGCCGAATGATGTGTCGTATCCTTTTACACCTGACGAATAATAATTAGGGTGTTTTCCTATGTTTTCAAGTCATGCTGATGTCGTTCGGTATGCATTTGACCTTTAAACGCGTGTTTTGGCCATTTACGACACGCGGTGTGCGCCTCCGGTCACTGTGGTCAAACAACACCTCTGATTGACATGATTTCTGCCCAACCATTTCACAATTAACCCACACTTTGTTGTCATCCAATTTCATGGCATTTCGAGGTCGTTCAGCTGGTTTTGATCACCCCACGCACGATTTTCAAACGCGCCAAAACGATGTGTAATGGTCGAATTTAGATAAAATATGCTCATAATGACTTTAAATCACACTAAAACAATATGAATATTATTTGTGACATATAGAAGGATACGACACATCAATCGGACGTGCAGTGTGCATGGTACGACCGAATATGCTGTTTTGAACAGTTCGGTGCCCCCTAAAAGGGCGCGTTGGGTGGTCAAAACCAGTCGAATGACCTCATAATTCCATGAAATTATAATAAAACAATCGTGGTGTGAATTTTGAAATGATTGGGCAGACTCCATGTCAATCGGAGGTGTCGTTTGATTGTAGTGACCAGAAACGCATTTTCGGAGTCATAAAACGCCAAAACGGCGTGTAACGGTCGAATTCAGAGAAAACATGCTCAGAATGACTTTAAATCACACAAAAACAATATGAATAATATTCATTATGTGTAGGAGAAGAAAACACGTCAATCTAACTTGCAGTGTGTGCGGTACGACCGAATATGCTATTTTGAACAGTTCGGTGCGCTCTAAGAGGGCGCGTTGGGTGGCCAAAACCAGCCGAACGACCTCAGAATTCCATGAAATTATACAAAAACAAATTTTGTATGAATTTTGAAGTATTTTTGTAGACTAAATGTCAATCATAGGTGTCGTTTGACCACAGTGACCAAAAATGCATTTCCGGAGTTATAAAACGCCAAAACGACGTGTAACGGTTGAATTCAGAGAAAATGTGGTTACAGTGACTTGAAATCACACAAAAGAAATATGAATATTATTCGTGACATGTAGGAGGAGATATAATGTCAATCGGATGTGTGGTGTGTGCGGTACGACTGAATATGCTGTTTAGAACAGTTTGACACGCTCTAAAAGGGCGTGTTGGGTGGTCAAAACCAGCCGAACGACCTCAGAATTCCATGAAATCATACGAAAAAAATGTGGTGTGAATTGTGAAATGTTCGGGTAGAGGGATCGTCAATCGGAGGTTTCGTTTGACCACAGTGACCAGAAACACATTTTCGGAGTCACAAAATGCCAAAATGACGTGTAACGGTCGAATTTAGAGAAAACATGCTCATAATGACATGAAATAACATGAAAACAATATTAATATTATTCGTGAAATGTAAGAGGAGACAGAACATCAATCCAAAATGTAGTGTGCACAGTACGACCGAATATGCTGTTTTGAACAATTCATCGCGCTCTAAAAGGGCGCGTTGGGTGGTAAAAACCAGCCAAAAAACCTCAGAATGCCATGAAATCATAAAAAAACAACCGTGGTGTGAATTGTGAAATGGTCTGGTAGACGGCACGTCAATTGAAGGTGTCATTTGACCGCGGTGACTGGAAACATATTTTCAGAGTCATAAGACACCAAAACGATGTGTAACAGTCAAATTCAGAGAAAACATGCTCAGAATGACTTGAAATCACATGAAAAAAATATTAATAATATTATGGACATGTAGGAGAAGATGAAATGTCAATAAGATGTGTGGTGTGCGCGGTATGACTGAATATATTGTTTTGAACAGTTCGGTGCGCTCTAAAAGGGAGCAGTGGGTGGTCAAAACCAGCTGAATGACCTTGGAATTCCATGAAATCATACGAAAACAACCATGGTGTAACTTTTGAATTGGTATGGTAGATGGCACGTCAATCGGATGTGTCATTTGACCGCGGTGACCAGAAATGAATTTCTGGAGTCATAAAATGCCAAAACGATGTGTAATGGTCGAATTCAAAGAAAACATGCTTAGAATGACTTGTAATCACTTGAAAATAATATGAATATTATTTGTGAAATGTAAGAGGAGATAGAACGTCAATCGGATCTGTGGTGTGCACGATACGACCGAATATGTTGTTTTGAACAGCTCGGCGTGATCTAAAAGGGTGCGTTGGGTGGTCAAAACCAGTCGAACGACCTCGGAAGGCCATGAAATCATACAACAATAACCGTGGTGTGAATTTTGAAATTTTTAGGCAGACAAAACGTCAATCGGAGGTTTTTTTTGGCTGCAGTGACTGGATACGCATTTCGAGAGTCATAAGATGCCAAAACGATGTGTAACGGTCGAATTCAGAGAAAACATGCACAAAATGACTTGAAATCACATGAAAACAATATGAATAATATTCTTGACATGTAGGAGGAGACAACACATCAGTCAAACGTGCGGTGTGCACGGTACGACCAAATATGCTGTTTTGAACAGTTCGGCGTGCTCTAAAAGGGTGTGTTGGGTGGTCAAAACCATCCAAACGACCTTGGAATGCCATGAAATCATATGACAACAACCATGGAGTGAATTCTGAAATGGTTGGGCAGACTTCTCATCAATCAGAGGTGTCGTTTGACCGCGGTGACTGGAAACGCATTTCCAGAGTCATAAAATGCCAAAACCATGTGTAACGGTCGAATTCAGAGAAAACATACTCAGAAAGTCTTGAAATAACATGAAAACAATAGGAATAGTATTTGTGACATGTAGGAGGATACAACACGTCAATCGGACGTGTGATGTGTGTGGTACGACTTAATATGTTGTTTTGAACAGTTCGACGTGCTCTAAAAAAGCGTGTTGGGTGGTCAAAACCAGATGAACGATCTCATAATACCATGAAATCATACGACAACAACCATGGTATAAATTTTGAAATGGTTGGGTAGACAGCATGTCAATAGGAGGTTTTGTTTGGCCAGTGTGACCGAAAACACATTTCTGGAGTCATAAAACGTCAAAACAACGTGTAACAGTCGAATTCAGAGAAAACGTGCTCAGAATAACTTGAAATCACCTGGAAAAAAATATGAATAATATTCGTGATATTTAGGAGGAGACGACACATCAATTGGACATGCGGTGTGCACAGTACGACCGAATGTGTTGTTTTGAACAGTTTGGCACACTCTAAAAGGGCGCGTTGGGTGATCAAAACCAGACGAACGACTTCAGAATTCCATGAAATCATACGACAACAACCATGGTGTGAATTTTTAAATGTTCGGGTAGATGTCATATCAATCAAAGGTATCGTTTGACTACAGTGATTGGAAACACATTTTTGGAGCCATAAAACGCCAAAACAACATGTAGCGATCAAATTCAGATAAAACATGCTTATAATGACTTTAAATCACACAAAAACAATAGTAATAGTATTTGTGACATGTAGGAGGAGACGGTGCGTCAATCATATGTGCGGTGTGTACGGTACGACTGAATATACAGTTTTGAATAGTTCAACACGCTCTAAAAGGGTGCGTTGGGTGGTCAAAAATAGCCGAACATCCTTGGAATTCCATGAAATCATACGAAAACAATCGTGGTGTAAATTTTGAATTATTCGGGCAGACGGCACATCAATCGCAGGTGTCATTTGACCGCAGTGACTGGAAATGCATTTCTGGAGTCATAAAACGCCAAAACAAGGTGTGATGGTCAAATTCATAAAACAATGTGCTTATAATGACTTGAAATAACATTGAAACAATATGAATATTATTTGTGACATGTAGGAGGAGACAACACGTCAATCGGACATGTGGTGTGCACGGTACGACCGAATATGTTGTTTTGAACAGTTCAGTGCACTCTAAAATGGCATGTTGGGTGGTCAAAACAATCTGATCGACCTCAAAATGCCATGAAATCATACGAAAACAGCCGTGGTGTAAATTTTGAAATGGTCGGGTAGACGGAACATCAATCGAATGTTTCATTTGACTGCGATGACCTGAAATGCATTTTCGGAGTAATAAAACACCAAAACGACGTGTAACGGTCCAATTCTGAGAAAACGTGCTCTAAATGACCTGAAATTACACAAAAACAATATGAATAATATTCGTGACATGTAGGAGGAGACGACACGTCAGTCAGACGTTTGGTGTGCACAGTACGACCGAATATGCTATTTTGAACTGTTCGGTGCGCTCTAAAAGGGCGTGTTGGGTGGTCAAAACTAGTCGAACAACCTTAAAATTCCATGAAATCATATGACAATAACCTTGGTGTGAATTTTTAAATGGTTGGGTAGATAGCACGTAAATCGGAGGTGTCGTTTGACCATAGTGACTGGAAACGCATTTCCGGAGTCATAAAACGCCAAAATGACGTGTAACGGTCGAATTCAAAGAAAATGTGCACATAATGACTTGAAATCACACGAAAACAATATGAATAATATTTTTGACATGTAGGAGGAGGCTAAACGTCAATCGGATGTGCGGTGTGCACGGTACAACCAAATATGCTATTTTGAACAGTTCGGCGCGCTCTAAAACGGCGTGTTGGGTGGTAAAAACCATCTAAACGACCTCGAAATTCCATGAAATCATATGACAACAACTGTGGTGTGAATTTTGAAATGTTTGGGCAGACTTCACATCAATCAGAGGTGTCGTTTGACCGCGGTGATTGGAAACGCATTTCTGGAGTCATAAAACGCCAAAATGATGTGTAACGGTCTAATTCAGAGAAAACATGCTTAGAATGACTTGAAATCACACGAAAACAATAGGAATGGTATTCGTGACATGTAGGAGGATACAACACGTCAATCGGACGTGCGGTGTGCGCGATACGACCGAATATGCTATTTTGAACAGCTCGGCCTGCTCTAAAAGGGCACGTTGGGTGGTCAAAACTAGATGAACGACCTTGGAATGCCATGAAATCATACTAAAACAACTGTGGTGTGAATTTTGAAATGGTCGGGTAGACGGCACATCAATCGGAGGTGTTGTTTGATCGCGGTGACCGAAAACGCATTTCCAAAGTCATAAAACGCCAAAAAACGTGTAAGGGTCAAATTCAGAGAAAACGTGCTTAGAATGACTTGAAATCACAATAAAACAATATTAATAGTATTCTTGACATGTAGAATAACAAAAAATGTCAATCGGACGTGCGTTGTGTACGGTATGACCGAATATGTTGTTTCGAACAGTTTCATGCGGTGTGCATGGAGAGCATTCCTTTTGAAACCACAAAACACTTCCATAAGCTAAATCAAATACTCCAAAACAAGGAAAAAATCCTAAAATGATAACATTTCTTAAATTGGGGGTTTTAGTGACCGCTTGGTGGTCGCTGTAGGCCGGATTTTCGACCTCCTTCAGCGACTGCCCTTGGCGGTCACTGTAGGCCTACTACGATGGGCCTAAAGCGACTGTCATTGGTAGTCTCTATAGGCCAAATTTTTAGTAGTGAACAATGGATCAACTTCATTGAGAAAATCTTTTATATCCTTCAATGTTTGAAACAAGGTAAGGTTCTACTATCTATTTATCGTACGGAGGGAGAAACTTATCAGTGGTGGACATTGATCAAGAATACAAATCCTAAGGAAGATATCAAAGCGATGGGGTGGAATGAATTCTAGAAAATGTTTTTGAAAAATAATTTTCTCACACTCTCCATCTTAAAATGGAAAGTTATTTCCTTTACCTCAAGAAAAAAGACGAAAAATATATTTAGGTGTATGAGGAAAAATTCACAATACTTGCATGATACACCTCTATCTTTGTTGGTACCCCAAATACAAGGTTGAATGCTTCTTTGGTGGGATAAAACATAGCCTAAAAATCCATGGAGATTTGTGACTTTGATAGCTATGAGGCAATTATTGGGACCAAGTTGGATGGAGAAGAAAGTAAGAAGAGTTTATTGTTACAGTATGTTGTTTTTTGTTGTCAAAGAAGATAAATAAAATCACTTTGTAAAGAACATTGAAAATCTAACGATGCTAAAGTTGTTCGATCAAAGGATACATATCATGATAGTGGATTTTGTGATGAAATCTGAAGAATGGTTATGAGATATAGTGAATATATAACATGAAAAAGGAATACACGATCTGGGGGTGGCATAAAATAAAGTTCTAAGGTGGTGTCATTTTCCAGTGTCTGTCAATTTTTAGGGCCTGAAAATTAGGAGATGAAGAAAGGTGTTTTGACAAATGATGTTGTGTGAAAGTTTTAAGATGGCTCGGTATGTTGTGAAAAAGTGGTGTTCCATAATCTGAACATCAAAATCTGGTAAAGGAGAGGCTTGCATGAAAGATTGGGGTTTTGCGCGCAAGATTGGTTTTTGCGTGCAAGATTGAAGGTATTTTGGAATCTTGCACACAAGGCATGATTTTAGGTCCAAGATTTGAGAAATATCAAAGGAAGGAAGCCCGTGAAATATTCAATAAGTGCGTGAAAGAAGAGGTTGGCACGAAAGAGTTGTACGTGCCAAAGGCGACGTAAAATGGGGTTTTGCGCACGTGGCTTGATTTGAAGTCCAAACTTCGAAAAATGGTAAATGTGTGAATTGAACAAAATATTTTTAGAATTGTGCGGAAGATAAGGTTTGTTCGAAAGAGACTTACCCGCCCCAGGTGATGTCAAATTTGGTTTTGCACGACGTGTGACTTATGCGCCTAAGGTGACATCAAATGGGGTTTTACACGACGCGTCAGGATCTTGCGTGACAGATTGGGGTTTTTGTGCATAGGGGTAAATGAGGTCTATAAATAAGAGGTGACCCCCTCCAACTATTAAGGGCTCGACACTTAGAGAAATCCCAAGCTCTGAGGTGCAGAAAAATATTAAGAAAATGAGAGTGTGCGGAAGAAATAGATTTGTGCGCAAGAAGAAGAAGTTGCGTGCAAGAAGAGAGTTGTGCGCAAGAAGAGAGTTTTTCCTAAAAAGAGAGTTGCATGCAAGATTGAAGTTGCACGCAAGAGGTGTTTTGCAACAAAAGTTTAATATTTCACGTGTGGCATAAAAGTTTCACACAAGACACCTAAAAGGTTGTGTGAAAGATTTGGGGTCTTCGCACGTATTCAGTTGTCCGTAAGATAGTTCTTACCGGCTTTTGGGTAAGAAAGTGAAGATTTGTACTTCAAAGAATACACATGTTCAATTGTAAAGAAGCATTGAAATACTGTATTTCCCTATTTGTGCTAATAAGGTGCACACTTTCTTGTGGATTGTTTTCCAATTGCTACACAAGTGTAAGGGTATATCCTACTCGTTGTATTCCACATAAAAGGATTATTTTCTAGTGGATTGTGTGGTACTAGATTATTTCTATACCATACCAAGGACATAGCTACTCTTATTGAGTAGTGAACCTTGTAAATATTGTGTTCTTGTGATTATGTGTGTTCAGTAGGGAAGAAACTCTTTAACAGTAGATGAAGGTTGTTTCAAAAAGAAGTTAACATAAAAAGAAAAAGATATCACTGATTCACCCCCTCCCCCTCTCAGTGATACTTGGATCCTGACTGGGAACATCAATTGGTATCAGAGCTAGGTTGCCTTCATTTGTTCTTTGATGAAGTTTTGAAGAGAGTTTTTGATGGAGAATATGAATTTCATGAACAATAAGGGGATTACAATATTTTATGGAAAGAATTATCATATCTGTAAAGATATAATGATGACTTATCTTATGTATCTTGGATATGAAGTTCTCAAAACTATGACAGATAGATTTCCTACTATTAATGATAGGTTTCCTCTTACTCATCTCGATAAGAAGAATCTTGAGAACGATGGAAGTGCTAAAAATGAATTACTCTCATCTCTTTCTGAGAGTGAATTTTTAAGATTGAAAGGTGTTGCTACAACCAAAGGAATCTGAAACAAACTGAAGAAAATCTATGAAGGAAATACAAAAGTAAAGAAGGAAAAACTACAAATATGGAGGCTAAAGTATGAAAACTTGAAAATGGGAGAATATGAATCTTTTGGGGACTTCTTTACCAGGATAAATGATATTGTCAGTACAATCAGATGTCTTTGTGAAATTTTGGAAGACTCTATAGTTGTTGAAAAGACATTGAGAATTATTCCCAACAAATTTGATGTTAATGTTTCATCACTGGAAGACAGAGACCCTGAAACATTATCTCTGGATGATTTACATAGCTCTCTTATAACTTATGAAATGATAAGTTAGAAGACTATGAAGAGAAAAATAAAAGCTGATAGAGAAATTTCTATCAAGGCTACAAAGAAATAAAAGTTGAAGAAAATTCATTTTAAAGAAGAAGCTGGTGAATCTGACTTTTAAAATGAGGTATGTCAAAAATTTTCATGAAATTATATCCTTGTTTTCTAAAAATGTTAAAAGAGGCGCTAGGAAATACAAAATTAAACTCCGTTTGAAATGTTTTGAATGTGTAGTTATTGGCCACTTTGTGGCTAATTTTCCTCAAAAAGGTAAAGATGAAGATAGTGATGAAGAAGAAAGAATACCAAGAAGGTCATAGAAGAAATAGGGTGGAAAAGATAAATATTTTGGAATAGGTAAGGATAAAAATTTCTTTAAATAAAAAATAAGAATCTTTTTGACAAAATATGAAGAAGATGATGATAGCGAAACTAAATCTGAAAAATCTATTACTGAGAAAGCTAGAGAGAGTACCTTTTTTTCAATAGTGAATAATGATGATTATGAGAGCAGTAGTACTAAAGAAGAATAAACTCAACTTGAATAGTATCTGAAAGAAGAGCTGAAGGAATTTTTGAGAAATATCAGAAGGCTTGAGAAGAAAAACATAAAATTAAAAATAAAAACTCTTCATCAAATGACCAAAAATGTTTTCTTGACAAGAAAGAAAAATATGAAAATGAAATTGATGATCTAAAAAATTCTCTTGAGAGAGAAATGTATCCTAATGATCATCTGGAAGTAAAGATGAAGGAAAAAAGAAGATGGTTTGGAACTTTTCAAATATAAACTTTCTAAAGCTGAGGAAATGAACACAAGGTTCAAAAATTCTGTTACAGAAGTTGGTGAATGTTTTGCTATGAATGATCCTAATAAGGATCAAAAAAAATTTCCATCAAAGGTTGAAAAGAAATATGGAATAGGTACTGATAAGAGAACTGTTCGAAAGTGTACGTATGTGGTCAAAGTTATCAATACAAAAAAATCAGAAGCATCTAAAAATATTGTGTCCAGAAAGATGTATACTACTTCTAGTTTTAGTAATAATGAAAAGAAATCTGAGCTGAAGAATAAAGTTACAATTTAAAATATGAAGATCAATGGTCAGTAGAATTTTGGTAAGAATATTGTTGAGAAGCATGTTCACAACTCTAGTCATTATGGAAGTTTCTGAGGAAAATATTCATTATATGTCTATTGGTGGTATTGTGGTGGATTTGGATATATGGAAAATATGTGTTGGTTCAACCAATAATATTACAACTATTCCACATGTTTTGAAATATATGGATTGAGGGGGATTTAATCCTTTCAAAAGATAAAATCTCTAAATAAATTTTAGAAGATATCTGAGAAGATTGGTGTGAAAGTTGAGAATAGGTTCTAACCACTAAAAACTATTTGTGAAAGATGTGATCAACCTGTACATCTTACTAAGGGCTACCTTAGTGTGTTACCAAAGAAACAGAAGTCTTTTAATTATACTCAGAAGCTAGAGTTTTTAAAAGCTAAAAGGGATAGGTCTGATAAGTCTGAAAAGAAAGAGTGCATGGTTGTTTGGTCAGAACACATTGATTAGGCTAAGGAATTGGAGGAAGCACAACCAAAAGTGTAATAAAGGGAAGAAGCAAAATCTCTCATTATTGAAACTACTTTGAAAGCTACAAAAGGATAACATCCATGGATTCTTGATAATGGTTATTCCTCTCATATGACAGGAGAATTAAAGCTGCTAAAGAATGTGAAAGACTTCAAAGAAGGAACAGTGACATTTGGAAATGATGAATCTCTAAGGATCAAAGGTGTTGGATCAGGCATCATTGGAAAAGAAAAGATTAAATCTAGGAAAACACTATATGTTTATGGGATAAAACATAACTTGTTTAGTGTTTCCCAACTCTGTGATGAGGGAAACAAATTTATCTTCAGAAAATATGATTTTTTTGTGAAAAGTGAAAATGATGGAAATATAGTTACAAGAGGCCAACGTACAAGAGGGATTTTGTTCCAAGTTGGTGAAGTGAAGAACTCTTGCTAAATGGGTTTGGTGGATGAATATCAGTTATGGCATAAAAGATAGGGATATATGTGTCAGAGAAATATGTGCAATCTATGAAAGATAGATAGTGTTCGAGATATTCATGATTTATCAAGAAGAAGAGATTGGTGTTGCACTATTTGTGAGAAAGGGAAGATTATAAACTATATTTATAAGAGAGTTGAAATTATCTCAAAAAGACCTTTGGAACTCATACACTCGGATATATGTGGAACAATGAGTATGCAATCTACAAACAGAGATAAGTACTTTATTACATTCATTGATGACTTTACTCGCATTACTTTTTCTATGTACATGAGACATAAGTCAGATGCTCTGAAAATGTTTAAGAGTTTCAGGAGGAAAACAGAGAAGGAATGTGATTATTCAGTGAAGTAGTTGAAAATTGATACTGGTAGATAATATAAGAATGAAAATTTTGAAAGTTACCTTGAGAAACATGGAATTCAACATGAGTTCAGTTCACCATACACACCTCAACAAAATGGGGTTACTAAAAGAAAGAATCAAAGTCTAGTGGAAATGGGGAGAACTATGTTACTTGAACATAGTCTTTCTCATTATTATTGGAGTCAAGCCATGAGAACTATTGTGTATATTCAGAACTATTGTTTCTATAGTCCAAACTTAGATATGACTCCATACAAAATGTTCTATGGAAAAACTCCAAGTTTTAAACACTTAAGAGTTTTTGGGAGTCCATGCATTATAAAGAAGAGAGTTGGAAACCTTGGAAAGTTTTGAGAAAAGAGAAGATGATGGAATTTTTCTTGGTTATTCTTCAGAAGGAAGAGTATATAGATTTCTCAAAAAAGAAATAGGAAGAATTATTTATTCTTTAGATGTAAAAGTTGTTGAAAATGTTGAAAAAGAAAAGCAGTCATATGTTGATGTGGAAGTCGGGTAAGATAGAGAAGATTTTTCTAATGATTCTGATAATGATGTAGACTCTGTTAATCCTACTCAAGAAGAGGGATCCGACTCATAAATCTCGAGTGATGAGGATGACGTTTGAATAAATCATCCTAGGCTGAGGAAACAAGTGTAGTCTTAGAACATTATTGGAGATCAACATCATAGGGTTAAAACAAGAATAACAATGAATGCTATAACACATACTTCACTTTATTTGAAAGTTGAACCTAAGCATCCAGAATGGGTTCACGCTATGAATGAAGAGCATTATCAGAGAGAGAATAATGATACTTGGGAACTTGTACCCAAGCTGGACAACAAGAACATTATTGGTACAAAGTGGGTTTTCCAGAATAAGGTGAATGAAGAAGATAATGTGATAAGAAACAAAGAAAGATTGGTTTGCAAAGGGTTTTCACACATTGAAGGCGTTGATTTTGATGAATCCTTTTCTCCAGTTGCAAGATTAGAAACAATCAGAATCTTTCTTGATATTTTTTCAAAATGAGGATACAAAATCTTTCAAATGGATGTAAAATCTGTATTCTTGAATAGTGACCTTGACGAGGAAGTTTACATTGATCAACCTAGTGGATTTGATATTGGAAAGGATGAAAGTTATGTGTGTAGGTTGAAGAAGTATTTTTATGGGATAAAACAGGATCTGAGGGCATGGTATTCTAAATTAGATACTTGCTTGAGGAAGATGAATTTTATGAAAGGTAGAGTTGACAACAATCTTTACATCAAGGATTGTCAGGAGTTTTCACTAATAATTATTTTTTACATCAATGACATTCTATTTGCTAGGAATGATGAAAGATAATGTAAAATATTTGATGATGAGATGAAGAAGTTATTTGAGATGTCCATGCTGGGAGAAATGAAATACTTTCTTGGGCTACAAATTTCACAGAAGAAGAATCATGTATTTCTGTCTCAAGAAAAGTATACTAAAGAAATTTTGAAGAAGTTTGGAATGGAAAATTTGAAACCAGTGTCCACACCAATTTCAGTGGGAACAAAGTTGTCTAAATATGTAGATGAATAATAAGTTGATCAGAAAGACTTTTGAAAGATGATTAGAAGTCTTTTGTATTTGACAGCTTCAAGACCTGACCTCGTCTATGTTGTCACTTTATGTGAAAGATTTTGGAGTGCTTCTAAAGAATCATATTTGATTTCTGGAAAACGAATTCTCAGATATATCAAAGTCATAACCAATTTTGGAATTAGGTATGATGGTTCAAGAAATATTGATCTATTCGGGTATTCAGATGCTGATTGGGTAGGAAATGTTGATGATAGAAGATCCACATATGGTGGTGTTTTCTTTTTGGGGAAAATTTGTGTTAGTTTTCATACCATGAAACAGAATTCAGTAACTCTTAGAATTGATAAATATGAGTATGTTTCTTCTACTAAAGATGCTACTCAACTAATGTGGATGAAGACTCCGTTGGAAGATCTACTTGTTGAAGTAAAGCTACCCTTTCTCTTGGGTTGTGATAATTAGAGTGCAATCAATATTAAAAGGAATCTGGTACAACATTCTCATTAAAAACACATTGATAAAAAGTACACTTCATCAAAGAGTAGGTGGATAATAATGAATTAAGGCTGGAGTACATTCCTATATCGGAACAAGTTGCTGACATATTCACAAAACCTTTACCAAAGGAACCATTTGCTAAATTGAGGTTGAACATGGGTGTCCAACCTCCTTATCATCAAGGTTGAGGTACATGTTTCTATCCCCACCCTCATGTTACCTTTGGATAGTGTTTTAAAGGGGGATAATTGTTTCATAAATCTATCCTTATAGAAGAATGCATCAAGGGGGAGTTGTGGGTAAGCTGTGAGTCCCGCATGTATGTGTGTAAACTATTCTAACTATTTGTTGGAGTGGTTATAGGAAACAATGTTGTTGTATTCCAGGAAAGTTAAAGAAGTGAAGAATTCTAAATTAGAAGCTTGAAATATGTTCTAAAGAAGTATGAGGAGATATGAGAATGAAATTTCATAGTCACTTCTTTTGTACATTATGGTTTTGGATGTCAATAATTCTTGTTTTCTACAATGATTTAGCTCGCATAGGATTAGAATTGTTGAAAAGTAATTCATTGCATGAGGTTACAAAGTTCAGTCATTTATGAATCTTGGTTGAAAAAAAAATCCAAAGGGGGATATTGTTGGGACCAAGTTGTATGGAGAATAAATTAAGAAGATTTTGTTGTTACAGAGTGTTGTTTTTTGTTTTCAAAGAAGATAAATCAAATAACTTTGTAAAGAACATTGAAAATATGACAATGCTAAAGTTGTTCAATCAAAGGATACATATCACGATAGTGTATTTCATGATGAAATCTAAAGAATGGTTATGAGATATAGGGAAGATAGAACATAACAAAGGAACAGACAATCTAGGGGTGGCACAAAAGAACATTCTAAGGTGGCATCATTTTCTAGTGTTTGCCAATTTTTAGGGCCTGAAAATCGGGAGATGAAGAAATTTGTTTTGGAAAAGGATGTGGTGCATAAGTTTGAAGATGGCTCGGTATGTTTCGTGCAAGTGGTGTTTCATGATTTGAACATCAAAATCTAGCAAAGGAGATGCTAGTGTAAAATATTGGTGTTTTGTGTGCAAGATTGGTTTTTGCACACAAGATTGAAGGTAGTTTGGAATCTTGCACACAAGGAATGATTTGAGGTCCAAACTTTGAAAAATGGAAAAGGAAGGAAGCACATGAAATATTCAATAAGTGTGCGAAATAATAGGTTGGCACAAAAGAGGCTTACGTTCCAAAGGTGACGTAAAATGGGGTTTTACGTGCGAGGCTTGATTTGAAGTCCAAAATTCAAAAAATGGTAAAGGCATGAAGTATGCAAAAGATTATTAGAAGTTCATGGAATATAAGGTTATCATGAAAGAGACATATGTGACTTAGGAGACGTCAAATTTGGTTTTGTGTGATGTGTGACTTACACGCCTAAGGTGACGTCAAATGGGGTTTTGCGCAACACGTCAGGATCTTGCATGACGGATCAGGGTTTTTGCGCATAGGGGTAAATGAGGTCTATAAATAAGAGGTTATCCCCTCTAACTATTTAGGGCTTAACACTTAGAGAAATCATGAGCTCTGAGGTGTGGAAAATATTAAGAAAAGGATAGTACGCAAAAGAAATATATTTGTGCGCGGGAAAAAGAAGTTGTGCGCAAGAAGAGAGTTGCGTGCAAGAATAGAGTTGCACGTAAGAAGAGAGTTGTGCGCAAGATTTAAGTTGCATGTAAGAGGTGTTTCATGACAAAAGTTTAATCATGTGTGCATGGCATAAAAGTTTTGAGCAAGACACCTAAAATGGTGCGTGAAATATTTAGGATCTTCGCACATATTCGGTTGTGCGTAAGACAGTTCATACCAGCTTCTGGGTAAGAAAGTGAAGATTTGTACTTCAAAGAATACACCTGTTAAATTGTAAAGAAGCACAGAAATACTGTAATTCCCTATTTGTGATAAGCGTATGCACACACTCTTGTAGATTGTTTTCCTAGTGCTACATGAGTGTAAGGGTATATCCTACTTGTTGTATTCCACATCAAAGGATTGTTTTCTAGTGGATTGTGTGGCACTGGATTATTTATGTATCATACCAAGGATGTGGCTACTCTTGTTGAGTAGTAAACTTTGTAAATATTTTGTTCATGTGTCTGTGTGTGCTCAACAGGGAAGAAACCCTTTAACAGGAGACGGAGGTTGTTTCAAAAATAAGGAAACATAAAAATAAAAAGATATCACCGATTCACCCCATCCCCTCTTAGTGATACTTGGATCCTAACTGGGAACATAAAAAATTGTCTAATGTGACCTCAAATTCAAAATGGATATTAGCAAATATCAAGGTTATCATGATTATAAAAAGTGGAAAGTGTAGTTTAGTCTTGTAATTCTGATGTATAAATCTAATGGTGCAAAAAAACAATATCTTGCTTATAAAGGTGCAGAAAGAAGCACCCTATAAATTTCTTAAGGGGTGAGGAAATTATTTATGTTTGGGAAGGAAGGACACCTAGCTAACAATTTTCAATAAGAGAAACATGCTAATGAAATGGAGGAAATTAAATCTCCAATCAAACCTCAATGCATTTTTCATTTCTTCAACTTCAAGGAACTAGGGAACATTGAAATCCAATTCACTAAGCCAAGGGTTTTTGGAGACAACCAATAACCTCTATGGTCGTAAGGGAAAACTTTTTCCATTACAACCACTGAGGTGGATCTCAAAAATGAATATGTGAAAGGTAAAATAATTATTCATTCAAGAATAGATAAATTACTTTTTGATTCTGGTTCTATGCATTCCTTCATATCACAAAAGTTTAGTAGAACTATTTAAACACCACCACAAAACATAGAAGTGGATTTATCGATGAAAATAGTAAATGGAAAACTATTGAATCCCATGTATATAACTCTTCCCCTGTAAAAATTTTAGGGATAAACTTCTCAGTGAAACTCTTAATACTCCCTTTGGTGGAATTTGATGCAATTATGGGTATGGATTGGATTTCCTTATATAGATCCAATATAAATTTCCATGATAATGAAATAACTCTCTGTATCACAAATCATCCCCTGAATCTATACAAGTGTAAGGAGGAGGATGAATATTCTTTATCACCAACATCACAAGCATGGATATTATTTCCCTACGATAATGTGTATATATCTCAAATGATTGATTATAAGAAAATAATCTTCCTTGAATACATGACCATTATGTGGGAATATGCTGATGTGTTTTCTGAATAATGTCTGGTCTTCCTCCTAGCCAAGAGGTTGAGTTTTCAATAGAGATTATATCTGGGGTGTTACCATTATCCAATACTCTGTATATAATGGATGTTGTGGAACTTGAGGGGCTGAAGAAACAACTACATGATAATCTAGATAAATGGATCATTCACACAAGTGATTCACTATGGGTTACACCAGTTCTCTTCATCAATAAGAGGATGGGTCAACACACATTTTCATTGATTATCATGAGCTCAAAAAGATCATGATAAAGAACAAGTATTCTATACCAAGGATTAATGAATTGTTCAATAAGATATGTGGAGAAAAATACTTATCAAATGTGGATATGTGGTTGGGATATTACCAAGTTAGTGTGATGGAGGAGGATATACCAAAGACTACTTTTCATACATGGTATGAGCACTTTGAGTTCACAGTAATTCCATTCAGAATCACTAATGATCTTCCAATATTCATAGACCTGATGAATAGAGTCATTAGTGATTGCCTTGAAATTTTTTTGAAACTATTTATAGATGATATTCTAACATACTCTAAAATTAAGGATGAGCATGAGGAGCATCTAAGAACTGTGATAAATATCTTACGAAAGTAGAAGTTTTGTTCCAAGTACAGCAACTGTGGGTTTTGGTTGAAGGGAGTATCTTTCTTGGGGAATATCATCAAAATCAATGGGATATCTATGGATCATTCAAAGATAGAAAAAATTAAAGGATAGATGAGTTCATCATCTGTTATAGATATATGTAGTTTCCTTAGATTAGATGGGTACTATTGTTGATTTGTGAGAAATTTCTCGTGATATTCAGACCCTCTAACCAAGCTAACTCAAAAGGGAGTCTGGTTTTCTTAGAATGATAAATGTTAAGAGATATTCAAGGAGATGAAAAAGAGGCTTATAACTCCACCTATTCTTACACTACCCATAAGTGGAGAACTTTTCATGTTATTTAGTGATTCTTAGAGGAAGGGATTGGGCTATGTGTTAATGAAAAAAGAAAACGTAATAGCCTATACTTCAAGGAATTTGAAAGTTCACAAATAGAACTTCCCAACACATGATATGGAGTTGGTTTTAGGGAGTATCATTTTGAAAATATGGAAGCATTATCTCTTTGGATATAAGTATGAAATATATATGTTTTAAAAAATCCTCAACTATATATTCACACAAAAAGTGCTGAATATTCACAAACAAAGATGGTTAGAGATGATAAAAAACAATGAATTCTCAATTCACTACCATATTGGTAAAGGGAATAAAGTTGCAGATGCTTTGAGTAGAAATTATCTTACAATTATATCATTGATGATAATTGATAGGGATCCAATCTTCTTATATTTGGAATGTATGGACATGGGAATCAAGGAAGGAACATCATCAATCCTTTCAAAAATTATTTCTCAATCATATCTTATGGAGAGATTAAAGGATGCTCAAATAAATGATGTGGAAATTTAGAAGAAATTGGAAACCTTAAGAAAAGGGAAATCCTCTAGGTTAAATGTTAATAAAAAAGGAGTTGTGATATTTGGGTCAAGACTATGTGTACCATCAAATCCTGAGTTAAAGATGGATTTCTTGGATGATTCACAGGGCTCAACCTTCTCCATCCACATAAAAATCACAAAGATTTATTGAGATCTCTGAGAACACTATTAGTGGGAAAATATGAAGAAGTATATCACAGAATATACATTAATATGTCTTGGGTGTCAACAATTGAAGGTAGAAAGGAATAAATCCAATTTTATTTTGCAACCATTACCCATACCTACCTAAAAATTGGAAAACATAATCATGGACTTTGTCACTATCCTTCTGAAGATATCAAGAGGGAATAATGTCATATGGGTTATGTTGTGTAATCTTACAAGGACCATGCACTTTAGTGAAATTCAAGAGGATTTCTCACTGGATAAACTTTCATGGATATACATCCTAGAAGTGGTGAGGTATCATGGAGTACCACTATTGATCGTATCCAATCGATATTCAAGATTCAACTCTAAGTTTTGGAATAGTCTCCAATATGCTCAAAATACTAATTTGAACATTAACACATCTTATCACCCCAAACTGATGGCCAATCTGAGCAAACTATCCAAAAACTTGAGGAAATGTTGAGATCATTCTTAATTAACTTCAAAGGATAATGGGATAAATTTCTTCATCTATTAAAGTTCTCATATAATAAAATTTTCCAATCAAGCATCCAAATAAACCCCTATGAATTCCTTTATGGGAAGATATGTAGAACACTTTCATGATGGGATGAAGTTGGGGAATGAAAACTACTAGGTCCTGAAATGGTCAAGGAAATTGGTGGAAAATATTAAGATCATTCAGCGGAAAATCAAGGCTGCTCAGATTCGATAGAAGATCTATGTTGACAATCATTGATTAAGCCTAGATTTTTATTTTGGAGGCATGGTATTCCTTTGCATATCTTCATGGAATTAAGTGATGATATTTAGGAAGAATGGAAATATTATTCTAATATACATAGGCCCCTTTTAGATCCTTGATCGCATCAGAGCGGTGTCCTATTGACTAGCACTCCCACCTAAACCATCTCAAGAACATGATGTGTTCTATTTATCCCTCTTGAGAAAGTACTTACCAGACACCTCATATGTACTCAATCCCAAGGTGGTACTATTGGAGAGTGATCTTTCCTATGAAGATAATTTGGGGAAAATATTAGATCGTAGATACACAGTTCTACGAAATAAGATAATGTACCTGGTAAAAGTGTTGTAGAGAAACCAAAAGTTGGAAGAAGCAATGTGAAAACTAGAGGAAGTGATGAAACAATGTTACCATAATCTATTTTAGTGTGGTAAATGAAACTTTTTAGGGAGAAATTTCTTAAGGGTGGAATATTGTAACAACCTGAACTGTTATAAATCAAATTACCTTTTTTTTATTTAATTAAATGTATTATTATGTAATATGGTTATATAAAACACGTGCACTCCTTTAGTTTTAATATATCCTATCATATTTAAATGACTATTAACTATCTTTACCATTGATAAAATATTATTTCAATAGTGATCACATGATTAGTATAAATATAGGGTTTTAACAAATCCAATTAACACAAAGGAAGTAATGGCCTCAATGAGTAGGATTATACCCTATGAAGCCCATTTATTAGTGCTTTCATGGGAGATAGCATCACTGGGATTTTCACTTGACCAATCCCAAGATTATATCTAATAACTTAACCATGATTGAAACTTTTTACGGGAGAAGTTCAAGCTCATCGAGATCACGGACCAAACCATTTATATCGTACCACCCCATGAAAGTCTTACCATCACGCACCTTACTCTTAGGGAATTCTTAGGTGTATTAAAGGGATATTTATCAAGATACTATATGTAATATTATGTAAATTATTTTTTATATAATATGAATATATTTTCATCCTATTATTGTTACTTTATAAATGTTTTTTATTTTTATACAATAAAATACTAATAGTATTTTTGGATAATATTTAAATTCAATTAAGGAATTTATTTTTATGAATTAATGTACTTTTGAAATAAATAATATTTTGGTAAAATATTATTATTCAATAATGTTCATTAAATATAAATTATCATATGATTTTTATGAATTCAGATGTAATTTTTATAAGGGTTCAAAAATTATTATTGTCAAAAAACCAAGAATTTCTTATTAATGTTTATTATTATTTTAAAAGTGAAAATAAACATATTTAGAAAATTATTTAGATAAAATAAATATTATTTTTGGAATCATAATGTCGAAATTATCCAATGGTTAATTTTTCATAATTTTCTAAGAGTCAAATTTTTGGGTAAAAATTAAATATCGTATAAATATACTTTGTGTATTATGAAATAATAATGACCCAAAAGTGATGTAATAAATATAATAAATGGGTTAAAAGACAAAATATATTTTATACCTTTAAAATAATGTGATTTTATGTTCATTTGATTAATTTTATAAAACCTTTTTGAATCCATCAAAATCATTAATATATTTTACAGTTTTAAAATCATTTCTTTAAGAGAATAACCCACTTCCACATAAGAAAAGGTATTATTTTATTATTTTCGCCCCTTAGACTTATAAAATAATTTAAACCACTCCCATTTAGAATAAAACATGAAAAAACCATGGTAAGGTTTGTGTTTTTGGTTATTTTATTTTAAAGAGTACAAAAGATAAGTTTAAGAAATAATAAATAAATCCCCACACTTTTCCTATATAAAAACACACAAGATCTCTTATATTCACTCATAATACTTTAATACCATGATCAATCTTCCCTTCCCTCTCTAAAGTCCTCCCAAACTACCCCCAAGCTCTCAGGAAGCACCTCCCAAGCATTTGGAGTCACACACTCAAGTAAGGGATCCTCAACTTCTCTTATTTATTCAAGTTTATTATTATTATATGTGCTCTATATCCAATTCCTAATGTTGGGACATATATTTACATATCTCTATTAATTCCTATTTTATTTTAAAATAATTAGATACCTATTTCTCTGTCAATAATAAATTTTATGAATTTTTAAGTGACATTGTTATACTACTGAAATTTCACCGTGATTTTCCATGCCAAAACAATTGTGTAGTGAATATCTTACTCATTTAATATCATGGGTTTTCACCTTTATACATTTATACTTCTTTGAATTTGTAATTACATGTATTTATTAGACACTAATTTATCTTGGAATAAAGTATTATGTTGAATGAATCCATGTTCTATGATCTATGTGGAACACTTAAGCGTGAGAATTAAATGAATGTGACGGGTGCACCCAGAATTATATAGCGCTCTAATGCATTGAGTAATGTTTAGTCTCATGAGACATAATTTTGGGATAAGGATTGAACCTTATTACTTTATGGTAATTTTTCCATTATGATATCTTGATATTTATCCTTGACCTATGTTTATGATGCAGTGTTTTATGTTGTTGCCATATTTCCCATGTTATGATTATCATACTATATAATGCCTTGATATTCATATTCCTTTTATTCTCCATTGATATGCATATTGTATAACTTGTATTACCTTATGCCATTTTTATTATCTTACTGGTATTTATATCTCACCCCTTTCTTATATACATCCTTAGGTTATCTCATGCATTTTTATGTGCAAGCATGTTAATAAAGTTTTCAATAAAAAAGATGTTTTCCTATTTTAAATTGTTATGTAATGTACCTAATTCCTAAAGACACTAGATGTATTGATATTATGGGTTGTATTAAGTGTAATATTATATAATAAATCATTAACTAATATGTAATAAATAGTTTATTTTTTTATATGGTTCTCTAATATTGAACGTAGATTATACTAGACAAGTGTAAATTAAGGAATTAATCACACTTTTTTATTAAAACTATATCTAAAGTAGAAAAGACATAGTTTATACCATGTATCATCCATGGAGCATCATGGTCATAGGCCTCCATAGCCTACAGTTGGCCTCGTTCTTTCCATTAGCTCCCTGAGCCTGGCGTAGACCACCTGGGGGTGGTGGTGGTAATAGTTCGAACCTCCAACCACATTCTACTACCCTATCATCCCCTTTTTTGCATCCTACACCCTACGGACCACACTGCTCCTTCCTCCATCTCTACATCAGAGATCCCTCGACCGTCTAATGATCAGTTGTACAACATGTTGTGAAATCTCCATCTAGATGTCTCTAACCATCGTAGGAGAAACACCGCCTCTCCCTTGGATGATTTGAGCCACACTGAGATTCTTTCAACACTAAACCTATTCCCTGAGATTTCCTTCTAAATCATATAACATTCTTGGATACCTGTGACTATCATCATCTTCCTTCTGTAGAGGTATTAGCTACTAGGTTCCCACTACTAGTTCCCAATATCAGTGCCTTCTCTTTCAGAAATATCTCCACTACAAAGGCTATATCAATTACCCCATCATGGGTGGGAATGTGAATGTATACGAGTGATTCCCTGATGTCCCAGTGCAATCCCTTCTCAATGGTCTGACCTCGGAATAATCAATCATGCACCATATCCAAAGAGTAATTTGAGAGATCAATAAACCTCGAAGATTACTCTTCTAAGGTCAAACTACCCTACTTTGAGATACATAATCTCGAATATGTTTATTAAATACAACATGTCTATATAGAACTCCTCTTTGAATAAACACTCAAATACTTTCTATGAGAGAGTTATATCATCATGTGACTGAGTCACTAAGCTCCACCACCTCCCAACAAATCCCTAAGGAATACTCCCCACAAGGACCACCATATAATCTACAGGCATCCCTACAAGGTGGAAACATGAGTGAATATCCAGTCCTCAGTGATCAGGGGGTCTATATCACCCCAAAACCTAGGAGGTCGCTACCTCTAAAACTCATGCAATACACTCAACCTATGTGCATCCTCAGCTGGTACTGTGAGTGCTAGTAGCTACTCAATGGGTGTTGGTATAGCTAATAAGACACCCAGAGGTGATATCTTCTGTACAATCCCATTTATCAATGCCTCATCACTTAGTGTATCATCCTCGTGATCACATAGAGGAATCCTGAATGGCTATCAACGTGGAGGCATCCTGAAATAAAACAAGATGTACCACGGTCAAAAGAGTATATATGGGGAGCTAACTCAAGAAGGACATCGAAAACACAAACCATTATAATATGATTCATATACCAAAAAAACCCTCTAACCAATGTTTACATGTACCCAGTTGAAAGGAAGGTGATTAGATTCCTGGAGTATGGATAGGTTAGAAGTTGCACCAACACTGGAGTCCCTAACCTGAAATCCAAACTCAAAACATTAAACAATGTTTCCATGAACCAATATCATTGACTTTGGTCCTAAGGTATAATTAACTCCTCTGATACCACTTTGTCACAACTCAACCAACCGAGATCCAACCCATGACTACCCCAAGCCCACCTCCAATAGGCTATGGGCTGGTAACCAGTGTCGAGTATCCATATCCCACAAATGGGAGGCATTATCCTAAAGTACATGTACACATGCATACATATCTAAGACCACATAATACTAAAATTTAAAATAAAGGAAACAATGCATGCATTCATCTAAGATCCCACAACAAAGTACGATAGTAAAACACTAAAAGATGAAAAAGGGTCTAAATACAAGCCCAACCAAAGAACTATAAAGAGTACAACCTTCTCCAAGGGAGAGGATTAAGTCAAATGAAAGCTCCCAGTAAATGCCTCGGTCTCACAAGCTCAATCTACACTCCACCCTCTCCCTATCCTCATTGGACACCATCAAATGGGCCTTCATCAACATAAGACAACACACGTGCTCAAAAATTCCCTTTAGGGGTGAGTATAACAATACCTAGTAGGACACCCTAAAAACTCTAAACATGAAGCACCAAGTATAGTTAGCACAATAAAAGATATAAAAATCAATTTTTAATAGAAACACTCATATATACTCAGTAAAGACACCACGCCACAAAGCAGTCATAATCAACTATTATTCATAGGATTCTTCTCAAATAAAAGCTCGTTTTAGGAGAATCCACTCCATGAGACATGATATCATCGGAGACACTTGATGAAGAGTTCTAGAAAATTTGGTCCCTCCCAAGAAATCTCACTGGTCTAAGAAGACCATGATACACAGATAGGGGGTCACACCCAAAACTGTTGGGGGACACCCCAAACCCAATATGGATCAAACCACTAGGTAGGGGATTGTATGCCAACAAAACCACAAACCCAACTAATATGGTCTGCTGGATGGAGGATCAATGCCCAACTCAGTGAGGTCACACTAATTCCAAAAACCCCACCTAGGTAACATAGAGGATCACACTCCAGTGTCACGGATGGACACCACAACTCTATCTGAGACTCAGCCTCTAGAGGGGATCACAATCTTGTGATGTGTATGTAATGTTGCATTATACCCTTGAGAGAATAGACTAATGGAACACACTCAACCAAGAATAGTTCAAAATAAGAAAATGAAGAGCTATAGACACTCTTAAAGGGGGTTACATGATGTTCACTAGGGGTACATGGTATGTCCAGCTACTAAGTTTGCATGTTTGGTAAAGCCTCACATGGAATGTAAGTCTCAGTATACACGACATGTAAAAGTACATGGTATGTAGAGACACATGACACACTACCCATGTCACCTAGCCATGCTCGTTTCCTTGTCCTACCCATGTACACATATCTATGACCATATCCAAGTACAGGGTGTTCCAATAACTCTATACTTCTTTCCCACATCTTTGTACTTCCTGAAGTACATGCTAAGAAATCAAAGAGGGATAAAATTGTGTGTAACTGAGTCACACGTCATGTGATACATAACTCCATCCAAAACCCTAACACTACATCCAGGGGGCCCACATGGTGTGTAAACACAAAATACAAACCATGTTTCTCTTGATTTTACATATTCATAAGGATCTATTCAATGACATTTTTTGATTATCAAGAGCCTTCACCCTTGTCAGAACTTGTAGATCGGGGTTCGTCTAGGCCTCCAGTCACTGGATCTTGAGATTCTGATCTTCAAATATTCATAGGAGTCATCCACTCACACCATCTATATCCATTCCATACATCTCTTAATAAGAATGAAGAACATTCGATTCAGTATCATTATCCCTCAATTCATCCATAATCATTATTGATTCTTGAACCTCAACAGCTATCATGTGTCGTACCCATGGTTCTGATATATTATGTTGAAGAACGGTCATGAAAATATTGGGAACAAGGTATTGGTTGATCTTTTGGCCAAATAAATACCAATGATTATTGAACGAACAAAATAGGGGAGAAACTGATAATCCATAAAACATGAGGAATGAACCTTATTCATTGTTCATTTGGCCTCAATTCATTATCATAGAAGAAGAAAAATGAAGTGGGATAAATCAGAACAAACAAATAAACAATTCCATAAATTTAATTCTATCAAAGATGAACGTGTCAAATATTTTCATGGAATTTATCTAGAATCATCTGGGATTAAGATATAGTATAGAAATCAAAATAACATCCTACATAAAGTTTGAACTGATCATTAATAAACAATGGTTGCATTTTCATCATTAAAGAGATCCATGGACTCTATTGGCACAGTGATCCATGATCTGCTCTTAGTTCGCTATCATTCTCTAATAAATCCCTCCTCTAGAGGTATCTTTGTCTCCAAGGTTTAGTATCTAACCCGAGGAAAAAACATATAACCACGTAATTTTAGGAGAAATCAATCATTCCATCAAAATAAAAAAAAATTAATTTTTTTATTTTATTTATTTAATTCTTTGATGAATTTTCCATAAACATCCTATACTGAAAAAGATTATGTTGTGACAAGGTTAAAACCATCATTTTAAACTCAACTATGACCTTGGATTTCTAATTTAGGACCCCATTTGGGAGTTATTATACTTTTTTAAGAAAATTTTGTATGCATGCTATTTAATATATTTAATTTATTTCAAACATTTATTCCAGGAACACCAGACCACTGAATCACATGCCATATCAGTGCTTGGTATTGAAAATAATCCATATAATATCCAAAAATATTACATGGAAATCTAAGTCATTACAATGAATACAGATGAATATGAGTGTGTATCTCATACTAATGTAGTTATACATGATTTATGGAATGAGGTTCTACTGTTAGGTTTTTTGGATTGATGCTTAGAGACTGTTGAATATTCTTTATGATAATAAAATTATTGTTGATATCTCAAAAAATATTGTTCAAAAGTTTTGGTTTAAACATATAGAAAATAAATATCATTTGAGAAAAGATAAAGTGGATACATGTGACATCAAAATTTTATTTCTTGGAAGAAAATAGCATCTTGTAGATAACTTTAAAAAAACCTGGACGCATGGGAGGTTTTTAGAGTTAATACTAAAATTTAAATTTCATTATTCCATATACTATTGATATTTTATTTCTTTTATCCCCCCAAAAAACTTTTTATTATTTTTCTAAAGTGGTAAGAAATTCTATGATGAAATGGGAGTGTAAGTGATAAGGGGATTAAGTGTTTGATAAACAAAGTCATCTCATTGAGGTATCATCCTATTGTGTGGTGTGAGGATAAAACTAATTAATATTTATATTAATTTGATGATTAATTTATTGATTCATGATTATCCAGAGGGTTTCATTATATTTCTAACTAATATATAGGGTATTATTAAAGAACCCCATGGATTTGTATCCCAGTTTCAAGATAGTTTAAGATCTCTTGGATTTTAGTGGTACTAGGTTATTGTATTTATTGAAAACGATATTACAAGGTGCTCATTGATTATGATGATTATTGATTTTTTTGTATGGTGTATATATCATTGAATAGATATTTCATGATAATATCATGTGTTTTAAAGAAGGGATAGAAGTCAGTTGTAGTGGTTCAGATTTTATTTGAGTGAAGTCTTGATTTTTTCATATCTGATATAGCTGAATTATTATATGTAGGAAAATATTATATTTCATATATCAAAATGAATTATATAGATGAAATTTAATCATTGGAAATCTAATGACATAGGAAAATAAATATATCTGAATTTACTACATATGTGAATGTATGTGATCCACATAGCCAAATCACGTAGGTGAATATTCTATGTAGGTGTTTTAGATAGAGTCACGTAGTCTAACATCCTATGTAGTTAATCCAATGATATAATTTATTATGGCATAGATGAATTTAAACACATATCTATTTACTGTGATGGAGCCACTTACTTTGATGTAGTTTTTATCTGAGAAGTATCCATTTACTATGAAGTAACTAAAGTCATCTGTGCCGCAACATATGGGTTTATTATAGGCATTATATAACTATATAAGGGATTTTATCCTTATATATAGGGATAGATTTTAATAATCCCAAATTCAAAAAAATGGAATTTCAATGTGGCATATAATTACGATAAAATGCACATAGGAATCACAATTGTTTTTTAAAGAAGTGAGATTTGAGTAATTTTAGATGAGTATTAATAATAAAATTGTTTAGATTGTGATATTTAAACATCATATAGAATAATTAATCTTGAGTCTTCATGGGTTTTAAAATAATGTTTTGAATAATAATTCAAAAGCTCTTAAATAAGGAACTAATCGATGGCCTATTAACTATTTTAATAATAATAAAATATCACTAACTCTACTCATTTTTAAAAAATCAAGAAATATTTTTTGGTGTGTGTGTTATTGAGAAGAAAAAGAGACTAAAGCTATGTTTGGATATTGAAAAATCAAACATCTAATGAATCTCATGGTTTTAAGAGATCATATTTAACTCTAATATTATTTATGTATTTTAATTCAAGTAATAATTGTAGGAAATTATTTACAACATATTTTGGAGTCTTTACAAGTGGATCTTTATCTTTTTCTATCAAATAAACCTACTTTATTTAGTGATATTATACATCTTGTATTTACCTTATTTTACTATAGCGTGAAGCTGTGACATTCAAAGTAACTCCTGACATGTGTGGTTCGATACGGCGTGAATACTTGTAATTTGAACTCAATTATTCTTATAGTGAAGATAATGTATGGTTGGGGAGGAAAACCAGACCTGACATGTAGTATGATTCCACATTAGATCTAAACCCTGTAAAAAAAATTTGTTCCTTGTTCTTTCACTTCCTAAATTATCATGTGAGGCTAGGATTTTTTAATTTTGATTGGATCATACTCTAAAAGGTTTCAAAGGTTCACTTTTGTTGAATATGAATTTTAAAAAAAAAATCATCCAATGATTCAACCCCCCTTATCAGTAGAGGAAACTAATATTTCTAGGAATATTATTAACAAAAAGGATTGGTGCGCCCCAAGGTGATTCACAAGGATGAATATATCTCTTATCAAGATTCTCTTTGAGTTGCTTATTCAATTACTATAACTCAATTAGGGCCATTTTATATGGTTTATTTGAAATTGGTGTCACACTAAGTATGAGTTATTTTAAAAACTAAACATATTACTTTTTTGGAAGACTAAGGAACTGTTTTGGAAAGACATTAATAAACTCCCATAAAATTGGCATATCTTTGATGTTTATTTCCTCCATTTCAATCTACGATAAGCAACCACTTTGAATATGAATTAAAATATATACAAAGGATTTAATTTTCATTTTATTTTTATGTTTATACTCACACTAATAAAAATTCATAGGTTAGTTCTTAATATCATATGTAACTTCCCTTCCTCTGTAATTAATATAGTATTTAAATAAATAAATCTACTGCATTCCCAAAATCCTATAAAATTAAAATAGAGAAATGATTTCATGATTTATATGATACATATTACCAAAAAAATAATTAGAGAAGAATCATAGACTTGATATTCATTCATCATACTGTTTGGAGTTTTTACTATTAATTCAACTTCTAATCATTTTTGTTGTAATTTGTTAACCTTATCAATTTTTTAAAATATAAAATAGTGGTTGGAACTAGAATCAAATAAGATATTATAATTTATTGAGTGTATGGTAATTTCACCTTATAATACTTCATTCTCATACCCCAAATCAACAATATTGATCATGTGAAATTTCCCTTTGTCTCTAGGTTTATGAGGTTGTTAATGTCGATCATTGTTATTAACTCTTAGATTCAATAAATGGTTAACATAATGACCAAACTCTATTCATTTTAATCATTGGAGTGTGGGTGTTGTATTATGTTGAGCTTTCTCCCCATTTGCATCATTAACTAACTTTTTTTATTACTTTGACATTTGATTTCTTGATGTCCTACCTTTATATACATAAATAATTATTATTCCACTTAAGACAAGTTTCTACATGTTTGTTTATACACATACATCATAAAGGAATACTCATATTCTTCCCTCATTATTTCTTTTATTATAATTTACTTTGAATTCAATTATACTTTTTCATTAAAATAATTATATTTATGGGTGACTCCATTCTCAATTTCCACTTCAATAGCACATTGAAAATTTTCATTATGGATACTGAACTAATTTATGGGTATAACCCTTTAAATAAATGGTTTTAAGATACTGAAGAATTAATAAATCTTACATTTCAGTTCAATTATGATACCAAATACATACCACACATGTCTTGTAAAATTTTCCTTATAGGTACCAATTGATTCATCATCCTTTTACATTAGCTCAAGTAATTCCTTATAAATTTACTTTAAAAAATACAGGTAATGTACTCGTTGAAAACTAATATCCTAAACTCATCCTACACCATGGATTTAATTTTTACCCATTTCCTCATATTATTGATAAGAGTCTTCCATTTATTCACTACTATTTAAAAATAATAAAAAGCTAAAATAAAATTTTAATGAACTGATCACCAGAGAATAGAAAATATATTTTCAATGGTACTTCTCCAGTGCTTGGTAATTAGGTTAATAGTGGACCCACTAAAATAATGATGTTTCCTTGTGAAGGACTTAATAGTACATTTTTCCCTCCTTTGATCATTTGGAAGCTCAACATGATTCAAGGATTGATTTTTTTTGTAAAAATAGAAACCAAAATTTTCATTCTAGATTTAATAACATTTTATTTATCATGAGGACAATAATTTTTATGTTTCATCACATTTAGTATTAACATGTATTTTTATTATTCTATCCATTGAATAAAACCAAAAAAATAAACTAAGAAATAAAAATCATAGTGGGAAATAATATAATTATAATTATAATTTATAGGATGTCTATATATTAATGCCTTATTTTCAATCTATGACACCTTAGGTTAATATATGTTATCAATGGTCATTATCTATTAAAATCCTTTATAATGTCTCATAACAAAAATATTAATTAACCAAAGAATATCCCCTAAGAGTGTTTATGTAGGTGTGCAGTTTTAGCCCCACTCATCATGCACCAATGATTATCGAGTTAATACCTCATGTGCCCTATTTAAAGTTGTTACACCTATGTACATATTTTCTATAGCTGTATCCACTTTCTAGTATCCATATAGGGATATATTTCCAAAGAAAAAAACACCTTTCTTTAATATAACATAGGATTTTCCCATATATATTGTCATACCCTAAGGGTTATAACTTTTTTTTAAATACTAGTTTCTAAAAATCATGATACCTTACTCTAATTCCATATACAGTGAACAAAACATTATATACATAAATATTACATATTTTTATAAGAACTTCATTACATAACATTATGATCCACACTAGATGTGTAAAGGTTAAGTGTTTTTGGAAACATGGATGCCTAAACAACTAAAAAATAAATGATCTATATCATCTACCATATATTTTTTCACTACTAGAACCCTTTATATATGTGAAATACTTAAAAAAATTATTCATGTCTTGGATAAATGGAATCATAATAAAAGGTGATCTTAGATGATCAGTAAGTGTAAAAAATGAATATATCAATCAATGATCATATGTACAAATATAATAATCATAAGGGTTTGATAATATAGTATTAAAATTTGAAATTCAAACTCAAAAATTCATATAATCATGATTTATGATATAAATCTTGGTCATTCATAAAACATGAATTATAAAGGAATCAAAGAATATGAATCGTGATATCATAACATTTTCATAAGGTCGCACCATAATAGAGTGGAATAAGGTGTGGCATAATCATAATCCTAGAGATCTTAAGGATACCAAAAAAGATTCTCTCACATGTTATTCATGTTCTAACCACTAATGTACCTACTTTTGGAATGGGATAACCTCTTGTGTAGCCTTTTTTGGGCTTAGGGTAACCCCCTGTTTACCCACTTTTGGGACTGGAATGAATTCTTGTGTAACCTTTGGGTTAAAAAATAATAATATTTACCCAATTAATTGGATACCTATAAAGGACCCATCTATTAAACAATCATAATCCATTTATATATATTCCATAGGATCATGAAAAAATTTGTCATTAAATCAAAGCATAATCTATTGAAAAGAAAATAGGTTTCATCAATACTTCATCATCATAACCATAAACTATTACATGCAAAGAATAAAATTGTAACATTGAATTATATCCAAAGTAATTCATAATAAAAAACAAAGGATATTTTTATAGATGAAAATACCATTAAAATTTTACTCGAATATTTCTTAAGGAAAGTAAATTTGTTATTTTTAAATCACTTATTTAAAATAAAAAACCAAAATAAAAAGGAATACATTTTCATAGTAATGAACTATGTAAAAATTTTAGAGGAATATTCAAAGAAAAAAATTCATAATGGTGGTAAAACCCACTCATGTAGTGTATGTTAAAAACATTTTAGATTTTTAGTAAAATTTCAAAAGTTTATCATTAAAAAAATTAAAAGAAAATTACTTTGAAATTTTTCTATTAAATGTCAACCATGGGTAAAAATAACTTTATAAAATAATAGTGGGACAAAAAATCATTACTTGAAACATTTGAAATAAAATATGGATATGGAAGAAAAAATTTTCCAACCAAAGATAGAATTGAAGTTTGTTTTACTTAAAAAAATTCAATCGGTCTATTGAGTACTTAAATAGACTAACATGAAATAAAAACAAGTAATATGTAGAAATAAATATATAAGTGGAAAAGAAATATTATTTTTGAGAGATATATCATGTAATTTTTTCATCATATATTTAATAATAAAAAATCCTAGAAAAAATGAGATTGTAATATAAAACCAGTAACTCTATTTTTCCTTAATTTTTATGATCTCAAACCTTTTGTATAATAAATTAAAATTTAAAAATACATAAAATAAAAATATTAATACCAATAATACCATATTTTAACCACCAATATCATTTCAACACCCATTTTTTTTTAAAAACAATTTTAAATTCATTTTTTCATTTGTTAACTGTTTCATTTTTTTCATATAGGTTTCAGTTTGAATGTTATGGTCCTTAAAATTTCATCATTATTATATCAACTATAGAATTTTAATAATTTTATAATTATAATATTTAATAATTATATAAAATTTTATAACCATTCATTTAAATCGGTGATGAGAATGATTTACATAACTTCATGGAGTTGTCATTATGTACATACACACGAGGGGTGTTTTAACCTTTTCAATGGATAGATTGAAACAAAAGGAAATAATAACTAAAATTTTGAGGATTATTATCATATCATTTATATCATTTATATATATATATTAAATCCATTGTGATTACTATCCATGAAATATGGTTGTGGAAAATGAATCATATCGCTACGTGGAGGTGTTAGTCAACACTTACACACAAGAGATATTATCAATTAAAATTTGATGGATAATAGGTGGGAAATGGTTATAAAATAATCATAATAAAAACTAAATATATTTATGATAATGGATTAATCATGTTTGAAAAGGATTTAATAGGTTTGTTGATGCAGGGAGAAGAAATAAAATTAAAATATCTTGTTTAAGATTTATACCACTTTTTTGACAGACCTTATTTAGATTACACATTATGCCTTGAAAGACAGATATTAGGAGAATACCATAGGATATAAGATAAATATAATAATCTTTTATTATTTTGGGGTATTTATTGGATGATCTATATGGCTCAAAATTTATTAGTAATGAAGAATAATAGTTTCCCTTTTATAAGTGTGGGAAGGGTTTTACATGGAATTACTTAAAGGATTTCAACAATATAAGGCCACATTCATGTTAATATGGATCCAAATATCCATGAAATATAATTGTACAAGAAAATATTTAGACATATTAAACCAATAAGAATTATAAATTTTAGGAGTAATTCCTACCCTTCTCTCTTTGTTTAACCGCCCCCAATAAATAGTTTTAACATTAACCATGATAACAATATTTTATTCTTTTTAGTAGTTATTATGTCCAAAAATAATGTTAACCCTAGTAAATTATATTAATTATAATAATTAAAAATATTTAATCCATTTTAATATATTCAGCTTTCTATGTGGTATAATTAGATTTTAAATAAGAGTGCAAAATGCAATGAAATCCTATTTTTAGAAAAACATACTTTGAAACATAAAAATAAATTTACATAAATTTAATGGCATGAAAAAACAATCAAATAATTTTTAAAATAGTTTATTGAATATATAATCTATACATTTAATAAAAATATTTATTAATATAAATTAATTTAATTTATAAAGATAATAATACATTACACATATAAAAATAGTTTATAGAAAAATGTGTTTCGGAGATAAAAATTAAAATTATACCAAATTAAACTATAATATTAAATCCCATGTAATTAATTAGATTATTTATAATTAAATTAGTCTTATGTTAATTTAAGATAAAATTCAAAACATAATGGGAATTTTTAAATGAAAATAAATGACATATTTACAAAAAATGGTATTTCCAATATTCAATTTAAAATATATATTTTTAGGAAATTCCAAAAATTCACCCTAATATAATACTTAAATGATTATTTCAAAAATTATATCCATTCTATTAGATAAAATTTCTAAAAACATTATAAATTAATTTTAATTTCTACATGGAAAATGAAATAAAAACATACTTGAAGAAAACAGATGTTTGAGTTATAAAATGACATTACTAAAAATTGAGTAAATATTTTTATGAATTGATAAAAAATAATTATTTAAAACCATTATAAATGTTTTTCATCATTGGTTTATTAATATTCATGTATTCCAATTTAACGTCTAGGTTATAAAGGATCACTATATCATACTTTTTTTAGACTCAAGGTTTCATATAATGTAAGCTATAGAATACCTCATCTTAACTTAAAAGAAAATAAAACTAAAATCTTAGGGTGTTACAATTAAATATAGTTTAAATAATTTTAATATATAATTTTAGTTACAAATTGAGTGGTGTTAATGGAATAAATCTGGTTTTTTCACTTTTGGGATGATCACTAGGGATGTTACTTCAGTGGCCTTGTGTAATAAAACACCTATGATGAATTCTCAAATTTAATCAGACACATAATTTTTTCAATTTACCATATAAGAGAAGAGATATGATAATATAAATTTAAATAATTTATTTTCCATCAAAAATTTTAGGGATTCTATATTCATTGGTGGAATGTATTTAAGAGGGGTTTTTTTCAAAAAAAAAGTGGAAGCTTTGATTTTAGCATGATTATATATTTTTTTGGGAAAATTTATATTTTTTATTATATATTTATAAACAAAATAACATTAACACATATATAGGGACAATTTTTATGAGAACATGAGAATATATTTGAAGAAAAAGTGATTATATGTTTTATATAGATAGCTTTTAGAATATTATAAAATCATTATAGTTTTCTAAACCAAGTGAACTAAAGTATGATTATTATTTATTAAAAAATAAATCTATACTAAAAGTGATAGAGATTGGAATGAAGGATAATTATATTGAACAATTGGAAAAAATCCAAATGGGAAGTTTTTTATAGCCATGATAAAGAAGTTTCAGATGCTTGAAGTTAGTCTAAAGTTTGTATTGATTTAGTGAAATGTGTATTGGATTTTATTATCAATGGATGTTAAAACATTATTTTCACGTATCAATATATAGATGAATTTTTCTATAATATATTTTAATTATTAGTAGTATACTGGTTGAAGCTAATAGAAGAGGATTAAAAAAAAGGATCTAATCATTCATACATATTCATCATTAGATTTCTAAAAACCTAGAACCAGGGATCTGGTGGCTAATAATTTTCAAGTGGATAGAAACATAAATTTATATATATTTTAGTTCGTATTAATTTACTATAATATCAAAAAAATCATGTTAGATATCCAGTTAAATGTAATAGTTTTCATGTAGTTTTAAATAAAAGACATCATTTTATTTTTTTTATATGATGTGGCTTGATTAATTCTATAAATTTTATTTAAAATTTGACCACCAATATGAATTAAACTATTATAATGTGGTTTAATAAATTATAGATATATAAATACTCAAAATTTAATAGAAGTAGATGATGGTTGAGGTAGGTAAATTTATTTTGTTTTTCAAATTAATTATTTATGAAGGAGGTTTGAGTTAGATAATACTATGACACGTTGCATGAATTTGATTGTTTTTTGTTGAAAGATGAATGAAGAATACACCCAAGACAGTGATTGGATATATAGAAAATTTTTCAATTAATTTTTTAATGTTTAAATAATTGGATTTGAAGAATTAATACCATGAGAAATTCTACAGTATGGGAAAGGAATTTATGAGATTATTCTTATTTATTAGAGATCAAAATCTTATTAATCAATCAATATTTATTTTTAGAAGGTTGATGAAAAAGTTAGGTCATAAAATAATATTTTTTATCACTATCTTATTGAATAATTTAGGGTGTAAAGAAGTGAAGATGAGCTAATATTTTTTAATATCATGTCAGATATTCTTCTTGATGATTGAAAACACTTGTTATTATATTTATTTTAAATTAAATTTATTATTTTCTAAGATCATTTTACATTAGCTTTCATACATATGATTATAATATGGGTTCAATGATAAACCATGCTTATTTTATATATGATGATTATAGTGGATCATTTGATCATGGGTTTTTTTAATCATGCTAATAATTTAACTATTCATATTAAATAGAAATCCTTACAAATCAGCATGCCTATAATGTTTTCTTTTTTCAGAGTTCATGGTTGTAAAATTAATTGGTTAAAGTTATTAAAATTCAGTATATAAGAAAGAAAAATAAAAAGAGTAGGTTTATTAATCCTCTTAACTAATGAGAAAAATTATATAATTATAATATGTAAAATTGTTTGATTCATTTATTCACCCATATCTATGAATCATTGGAAATCCTAATTTACATTGGAATCAATGTGTTCACTATAATATAAAAAATGGGTTGAATTACCCTTATAAGAATATAATATAAAAATATATAACTAAGGGTAAATAAACAAATGAATAAAAATAAGGAATCCTTGTTCAACTTGTGGTGCAATGCATGGATTCCCAAGAAAATAAAAAAATATAAAAATATTTATAAATGTGAAAAAATGTTAAAATACTATAAATATAATAAAACAAAAACAACCTATATTCCTTAGTATTTTATTAAATGATACCAAAATATTAATCTCTTGTTCCTAACCCCTTTATCTAATTTAACAATTTTTGAAAACCCCATAATAAAAATTTTACAACATTTTGTAGAAAAATTGGTGTTAGCATATACACATACACATTTTGATATCCCCTAAAGATGAATAATTAAGTCAATATATTGAATGTATAATAATCATTTTAAAATCATAAAACATAGTTTCATACTTGATAATCAATAAACCCTAGGGTCAATCTAGGTCAAAAATCAACTATAAAACAATCTTTTCTGGGATGTCTTGTAAGATAAAATGCATAGGTTTAGTAAATTCTAGTAATATAAACATCTTAGTTCACAAGTTTAAATCTTGGAGATTTATATCCCCAATATCCCAAAAATTTACCATCAATAAATAACAAAATATGTATATAATTATAAATTCCAATAAATTATAAAATGGATCCCGTAAACTAACTCTCAACAACTAGTACTTGTATAACTAGTATCTAATATATTGTTACTCTCTAAATTAAATAATAATTCCTTATACAGGTCCATTATAAAACTATAAAACAAAATATCCAATCATCATCCAATACATATCTATACAATACATCTTAGAGGGGTGAAAAAGGGTAGACTTGTCAGGTGATTTGGTTAGTCCAATCACCAATCCAATTGTTTGGTGAAACATGAGAAAATTTTCCAGTTGGTGGTTATATAGCTAATTCTAGTCTCTTAACTAGAATAACATGGAAAATTTAAATGCTAATTTTATATATAATTCTACACATATAATCAATCTAATAACATAAGATATCATAACAACAGTCATGTAAATATTATTATGAATCATACTGATTATTCTATCAATTTCCTTATCATACTATCTAAAGCATTATTATCTAACTTGAAATAACAACCAAAGGTACATATTACTCTTAAAAGTAATAATATTACTAAACTTTCCATATGAAAATACCTTTAGGGGGAACTCTATATATTTCACAATCATACATAATCTATATCATAATTATAATTAAGACTCAAGAAGTGCATAACCTTTTATCAGTCCTTTCTTGTTAAATAAGTATGTTAATGAAGAGTTGAATAAGTGTAAACCATATTTTTATAATCTAATCACAATTTTATAGTATATAGTTTAATTATTTACCATTTATAAAATAATCACACTATATATATATATTACCATCCTATATATACAAAATAAGATTATAGGGATATCATAGAATCCATTATCATTCCATAAACCAATATTCGATCTTAGATTCCACTTCAACCACATTATATAGTAATTACATTTATATTAATGAAATGGTATAATTCATTAAAAATCCTAGTATATGTAATTTTCAAGGGAAATAATCAACATCCATATGAGGAGAAATATTAATAATCCCATCAAATAACTATAACTATCTCAATATTTCCACATCATTGTCTTCTATCTAATAATACTACCCAAAGTATCATCACCATTTAAAATAAAGAACACATAAAATCCTCTTAACATATTTAATCACCTATCGATGCTATCCATAATAATTATAATCATAATTAAGAATCCCCTAAAAGCTCAATATAAATCACAATCACCAAAAAATTTGGTTCCCTATCGTCCCACTCATTTCAAAATTTTATAATATCAAATTTATCATCTTAATATTATTATAAAATCCACTAAGATACTCCATTGTTATATAATCATGATAAAAATTAAAATAATATGAATCATTCTTCACTGATAATCTTAGTTTCTATTATTTTAAAATGCAAAAATACCTTCCACACTATCATATATGATCACAAAAATATCATCATAATGATACTCATGAAAAATAAGTAAAATTGAATAATCATTCATTTAATTTTTACATAAAGATTTAAATATCTAATTTACTCCAAAAAACACACATGTACACAATTTTTGAATATATATATATATATATATTATAACATATTTTTTAATTTCAATATTAATAACCCATTAAAAAATAATTTCACAATATATAATATACCCATGTATACTAATATAAACATATATCATCTATTCATTTGGAGATGTGTTTTATAAAAATTGATACAAACACAAAAGGAAATGGACTAATCCTTATGATTTCCTCTTTAGCAGCCTGTCGAACAATACTAGTTGGCCCCTCATAGCTACTGACCATGTTCTATGCCATTTTAAAGCTCCAACCATACTATTAGATTAGAAAATTTCTATATATTCTCCACAATAAAAAATCAACTCCTTTCCCATTTAATATTTCTTCATATAAGTGTAATTTCATTCAATTAATAAAAAAATTAATTTCCATCTCTCTATAGATCATTTTACTCACCCTAAAAGTGTCACCTCATCAACCTTATTTTCTTGAATATCAGTAATATGGCCACATATTATCCTATTTACCCTCACTTAGTTGATTTTATATGAATAGGAAAACACTTATACCTCACCATGTGACCATTGGTAAAACCTCAAAAACTCAAAACGCTTCTAGAATCATTTCTTATACTACATTTATACACCCGTATTAGAAAAAACGTATCATCGTGAAGAATTATTTCATATAATAATTTTCATTACTGATCTTCTTCACTTCTCGTTGTAACCACATATCACCCTTTTCACCCATTTCCCAATAAAAACTATGTCATATTTGAACCGAGCCCCCATCTCTTCCTCTCACATATATCATAATACCATCATAACAGCATTTTTCATCCAAATTAAATTATTATATAAATACTTCTACTATACTCTCGAATTATATTTAATAATTGGGGAGGTTTTACTTTACATGTGGATAGATAGGGGTGTGGAAAACTATTTCTACATCCTGTGAGATAAGACATGACTTTAGTTAGGTATATTTTCACAATGGTTGGGGTTTATCCTCTTACAAACCACTATAATATTGTGATATAAAAAATATTAAATGTTTAATGTATACAAATTTATTCAATTTATATGGATATTAATTTAAAAAGCTATCGTAATATACTAATATTAAAATTTTATGAAAAAAAAATATCACTACGACTAAAAATGGGGATAAAATCCTACCATAAGAGGATACTTCTTCATCTAATCATTATATGGATTTTCTCACCTAAATATATATGACTAATTGAGTTATTATTGAATTGAGACCATTTATTTATATAAAAAAGTGCTTGTTCCAGGCATGGGTTTGGACTAAATAACAATATGAAATTATATCAGTGTTAAATGAAATACCAAATCCCTAGAAATGTTATACTTATAGTTTCTAAATTATATTTATCATTTAAAATATATTTTTATTTTTCTTAAAAAATGAAAAAATATGTTCTTGACGTTAATTATTTAAATTATTAATTAAATTTAAATAAATAAATAACTCATATAATTTAATAAAAATATATTCTATAAGGTAAACACTACATTATGAGAACAATAAAAACATCAAAATATTTAATGTTGATGTTTATTGGTCAAAAATTATTATTCCTTCCTTTAGGTTTGAAATTTCCATAATATCCATATGAAATTCATGGACACCCAAACTAGAATTTTTGAATATTTTCAAGTTTACCAAAGTACATCAAAAAATTGAATGATCATATTTTATTGTACTATGTCTCTATTATATAATATCTTAAACAATTATTACTCGAATGAGAGAACATATTATAATTATATAATTTATTGATTATATATATATTAGGGGTAAAATGTGTAATTCCTTAAGAGATAAATATAGATCACATTATATACGTGAAATAGGTTTGTGTGAGTTTCAATCAATATATCCAAACTCATGCATGTTAAAAGTATCATACGTGATGATGTATATAGGGATTAATTTTCCCGTATTCTCAAACCACATGAACCTTTCCCATGAAGTTATTTTAAAGAATATATTTTAACTTATACCAAACTTTGGTTCTTTCCAATGGTTACTATTATATATATTTTACTTACTATAAGCTGGATTAATATGTTATTTAATGGATTAAACCTTCATTTTTCCTTATAAAATTTCTTATCCCAATTTCTTCCTTTATATATTTTTATCCTAACATGTTATAGTTATGAATACCTTTCCATATAGATAGTTATTATCATCCATCTGTATTTATGAGTAAAAGATATTATATATGATAACTCAATCAATGCAAGATGATTATCCAAAATTCTTTAAATTCGAAAGTGAAACCTCCAATTAAGTATTATGAATTTTAGATAAAAACTTTTTATTAATTAACTATTCAAGGATAATAGTATATAATAAATTCTTAATATATGTTTATTTCCTATTGAAGACTCCAATAAAACTTTATGGATCACCTCAAATCTCAATCAGGTACCATAAAAAGTGGTTCCCTATAAAAATTTCTCTATTTATTCAAGGTATATAATAACATGTAATCAGAGTAAGAAATATTATAAAATATATATTCAATGAGTAGGCTTTAGAATCCATTAAAACAAATAATATGTGGCTTTGTTTACTTTAAATTCCTTTACAAAAAAACATAATAAAATCTATATTTAGTTTTTCTTATTTTCATGTCAGTATGAGTAATGATTTCGTTATACCCTGAAATTTTTTTATTCATCCATGGATTTTTGAAATACAAATCACATTAAATTGAATTCAAAAATACCATTCTTTATATTATTCCCCAAAAATTTATCTCATATACCATTCTACAATATTTTTTTAAGGTGAATAATGAAATATTATCTTTTTGTATCCTCTAAAAACACATTCTTTATCCTTAATATTTATGATCCACATAATCACATATCTAGTTTTATTTCTCCCATTTTATCACTATTTAATTATATAATTTTACCCTTCATTATGGACTCTACCTTTGTTAATATTGATAAATTATCATTCTATGCTAATGTATTCTTCTCAAAGATAGATGATTAAGAAATCATCTGAGAATGGTAGGATAGTTTCCTTACCTTCATAATTCAATGATAATGCTTTTTCCTTGAATATCTTATCCATTTAAAATGTTATTATAGATATGTTAGTATGATCCTTTTTTACGTAGACCATTTTTTGCCATTTTGATTTTCTAATATTGTAAAGAATTCAACTATTGTAATTTTATTTCATTCTTCACTATCCTTATTATTGCATGTTTAACACCTTAAATATGAATTTAGGTTTTAATATTATATTATCAATATATATAAATCAAATTTATCACCATTTAAATAATTCATATATATCTTTAAAGAAAATATTATTTCTATTAATGACATATCATACTTCAAGAAAATCCTCCAAAGGATATTTTATTATTGTGAGGTATGTGTTATTTACTTATTTTTTCTCAAGAGGGCATAACCTAATCCCCTATTCAAAGAATCGTTGTATTTCATATTCCCTTTTACACATAAGGGTAGTGTGAGTAAAATTGTAGTGACTGCATTTTTCTAAAGTCTCATGAATCATTATTTATATTATTATATTCATAGAAAACATAAAAACTATTCATTTAACTGAGTCAATTTTTTATAAAATCATGTGAAATTTCTCAAAAAAAATAAAAAAAAATCCTATATAATCTAGGAAAATTATCTATCTATGGAATATTAGTTGATTTAGGTCATTATTAAATTACTTTATTCCTTAAATAATCAATAAATGTAATATTTATTATTATTGCATGGCTTAATAATATAATTTTCAACAACTAAACGTATTTTATGATGTTTTTTTAATAAGTTATCCTTCCTCAAAGTGTTAGAAGAATCTATAAATTTTTTTCATGTTTCTCATTGGATTTAGAATATATTATAATAAAATCTATAAAATCTACCCCAAATAGATAAAGATAATCCTTATAGATGTTATTCATCAAGTCCATTAATATTTCCAAATAATTTGTGAGTATAAATAAAATTTTTATGAACTCATAGTTCCCATATATTTTTTAAAATAATATCTTTGAAATATATTCCTTTTTGTACATTCATTTAGTAATATTACATTTTTGAATCTACTGTTTAAAATTATTGAGTCTCATAATGTTAAACACACATGAAATTAATTTGAATTAATGGATACATTTTATTTATTATGATACTATGAAGATTTAATTAATTAATGTAAATCTAAATTAATAAATATTTAATCATGATAAAGTATATTATAGAGCCCCATATTGATGCACAAGGTTTCTTGAATAATTTGTTTAAAAAACATGAATTTTCATCATTAAGTCCACTGATTCTATTAGTTCCATTATGTTGGATATTTTATAAATATTTTTCTATCGATGTAAATGTTTTATTGATAACTCTACTTATAAATCAAGAAGAAGACATTAAAAATTCACAAGAAATATTTCCAAATATTCTATCATAAGAAAAAATTATTGAAGGTTTATCATTTTCATCATCTCAACCGCTTGTGCAAAGAATGAATCTTATATATATTCCACTTTTGTTTTAGATTTTATAAAAATACAATTTAAGGTTTAGTGGGAATGTTAATAATCATATAATAATAACATAAAAAATATATAAATTAATAATAACATATACAAATAGCTATATCAAAACTCTTAAACTGAATAACTAGGTTTATACCCAACCAAATAGGAACTGAAGCCACATTATTATTCCAAATTCACGAAGTCACTGTTTGAGGGAACTTTTCCATCAAGTTAAATCTATCAAAACTGAAAATAACATTCTTTATTATGAAGAAGATAATTATTCTTGAATACTTTTCCTATGTTATTCTTTTAAAAAATTAAATATCATAGATAAATAAACCTTTTTTAATAAGGGATCAATAATTTTAAATAAAACTTCTGGTAAATCACAATAGTATCATCATTAACACATACCTCCACTAGTAATTTTCATAATATATTACTTCTCTAATGATTTTGGAATATAAGTTTGTGTGATGTTGGATGAGGCAGCTAAAAAGAGATATACAAATTATTAAAGGATGAAAGCTTCCATTCTAGGGATGTGAGACTCTATAAATAGTGAAGTGAATATCAAGACTATATGATATAATGAGAGGTAAATAAGCCATGTAAATAAAATACCCTACATTAAAAATGTTCCAATGCCACTGAGACTAAAAAGGGTCATAATTAATAGAAACTAAAAATCCACATATGAATTCATCAGTAAGTGAAAACACCCCTTATTCATAATATCTTTAACATTAATTATAAATAAGGATACCATTATTATTTTCAATGATGTAATTAACTAATGAATCTCGGAAGGAAGGGTAACACTGGTCGAGGATAGAAAATGTACAAATAGAAGTAGAGGGAACAAAAATTGATTGAACCTAATTCAACAAAATAAAATATTGACTAAGAGAGGGATGGGATCTAGACCAATAAAACAATCAAGAAGACTATTATAAGAAGGGCCAATAAATATAAGGTCTGCCATTGATAAGAAATAACACCATTAAATAACACATTTTGAGGGACATAAAATTAAATATGTTAAATTTTTTGGATGATAGAGATATGTGAAATAAAATTTGAGGGATTAAAAATAATGGGAATCAATATATAAAGAAAGAACAAAAATGAAAACAATATTGGAAAAAATTTAGAAAACTATCTTTAAAAATATAAGTAATGCCACCATTGGGAAATTAAACCCTATAAATGGTAGGGACTCAGACAAGGGAAGAGTCCAATTAATTTCTGATCCATAATACATGTATGAATCAATGTTATCTAATAATATCCTAAATACTAATGTATTTTATAAAATAATTTTATACTTTTCCATGAATATATATATATATATATATATATATGTATAAGGATGTTTCTATATTGAATTACTTTTTCCTCTCATGGATGTTTACATTAGATATATATAAAGGTATCTCATCAATGAAAACTTTATCAAGAAATTCCATCGAAGAAGGAAGAACTATAATTTCTTGAAGAATCATCTCACAAACCTTACTCCATAAATAGTTATATACTAGAAATATTATAATTTTATCACTTTCTATTTTATTTGATAAATTAAACTTTAATTCATGAATAGAGATTGAATATTTCTAGATAAAATCTATGATATAAAATAATTTCTTGAACCTAAGTTATATAAAACATTCTATATTATTGAGTGGATAACAAATATACTTTCAAATATTCATTTTTTTCCCTCTTAGTTGCAATTTTTGGCTTAATTTTCACCTTTATTTGTTATATTTTGAAGTGGAAGATATTAATTACTATCAATAACCTTTTTAAGGAATTTAATCATATAATTTACATTTTCTTTATCATTAGATCATTAAACCTTCTGAATTGTATTTAGTGGAACCATACGTTCGTAATATATATTAAGTTAAATATTTATATATACCTAAAAATATTGATATTTTTATTTGAAATTTCCATACATAAACAATTTATTAGTCCCATTGAGGATGTTACAGGGATTTTTATTACTATATTTTTATTATGTTCATAACTAGAAATCTATCAGCTATTTACCTTCTCATTTGATAAACTATAATAAAACTCCATTATTATTTTCATATATACATTTAATTTAATCCATTAATATTATAAAATCTACATTTTAGCATTGATATCAAATCAAACTATTTATTTATATCTATAAAAGTCCCAAATTTCAAATGATTTTGGAAAATTGGTTTTACTCAACTAGTGATTAGGTTGATCTTTTTTTGGTTTTAGTGAAAAATCACATGGATTATCATTCATGTCTCTTGAATTATTATTAAAAAATAATTTATTTATCATATTTATTTATTTCAAGGAACCCTATCATGAATTTTAGGAAAATATTATGATTATAATATTTGTTAAAAAATACTTCCATGAAATCCTATCATTCCATCAAGTTAATTTCATCATATGGATATGTGATATTGATAAGTGTCCACTAAAAATCATCTTCTCCTTCAAGATAATATAAAAATTTAATTTTTATTTCATAAATAATAATAGTATTAAAAATATATTATTAGTGTAATTCATTCATTTCCATTCCATTTATTTAATAAAGTATACTTTGAAGGGTAATCGAAATTAACATATAAATAAATCAATAGGGAGTTATTCATTCATTATAGAATATTAGAATTTTTTATTATTCATGTTATTGTTTGTTCCTTTGTTTTTTGAGTTAATATTTTCATAATGTTTTTTGAATCAAGATCTCGTTATTTAATACATGTAATTTAGATAATTATTTTGTTGTTAATATCATTTATAGCCAATATGATTCCTTATATTTCGGACACTTTAATAAACTAAGAAATTATGTTTTACCAATGATTATTTTATATCCTTTTTAATATATTCTATATAATAATCACTAATAAAAAATAAATCTTAATTTGGTACCAATTATGATCACTTATAACTCATAAACATATATTTTATAATATTTTTATATTTAAAGCATTGAAAGTCACATAAAATATGAATCACAAAACCTAGTGTCCAAAATAATTTGATTATAAAGTGTATAATATAGATATTTCAATATTGAAATATAAAAATATATTTATTATTTTACAATATTCCTCCTATAATATATCATTAATACTATCATTACACAAAATTACCTATTATATACATAAAAATAATGGGTGTTCTAAAATTAATATATATAAATATAAAATACATAAGTTAAGAAGAAATATAAATAGTTATTCTATGAAATAATTGAGTATATCAATAGATTGTATCATGGGATAATAATAAGGAAAAACATATAATATAAATGTAAAAAACAAAGGAATTTCAAGAAATTATATAACATATCATCATATGCATAAGTTATGGCTCATTGTCAATATTTCATAACAAAATATGTAATGCTTACTTCCCATTCACAATATATAATGTCTAATGAAGTATATGAATATGTGTGAGAGGAGAAATTAAATGAATATTAAGTAGTCATAAGGAAATATATAGTTATAACATTATTAATCATAAAAAATAAACGGGTTACATATTGAAATCTTGAATCATTAAATAAAGAAACATGTATGCCTATAAAAATATAAGAGAAAATATAGATAAAAATTCAAGGAATAATACATTAAAACATATGTAAATGAAAGGGTGTTCTAATATGAGTAATTAATGTAATGAAAGTATCGTGAATAATTTTTTCTGAGGAAAGTAACATACTAACATTGTATGGAATGACCTAAACATTTATTAAATATAGGAATAAAAATAAAATTATAAAATTATGAAAATAAGAGTAGAAAATAATTTCATGGTTTAAAATAATGATATTTAAAAATAATATAATAGATATATTATATATTAATATTTCTTAAAAAATAGATACTTAGAAGAGTTTCACTTTCCTAAAATCATTAATCACCATAGAAGAATATATAACTTCTTATAAACTCAAATTTTAATAATTATTTACAAACTAGATAAAATTATTAAAATTTATTTCATTTACTCTTATTTATTTATTTTAATTCTTTATTTATTTATTAGATGCATATATTTTATGTGAATATACCTAATATATTCATTACACGGTTCAAAATTTTACTAGTATTGTGGTTATAGTCATACTTATTTATCAATGTGTATATAAAATTTTAAATTTTAAAAAGTAAAATATTCATGAGTTTCAACAAGTACAATATTACTATAATTTTCCAATAATATATATATATATATATATATCGCTTTTAAAATAATATGGTTTTCAATTTGTTCACTTAACCGGTTTTATATAATATAACATCTTAGTTTAATATTTTTAAGGATATTAATTTCACTATTAATTAATATTAATGATGGAATAAATTCTTTAATAGATTAATATTTAACTAAAAAAATAATAGTTTGATTTAATCATATTAAGAGGTGGTAGAATTAAACCCTACACCACAAGATCTTGGATAAGTCTTTGTTTCCTCTTCATCGAGATCACTCCATAACTATGTGGCCATTCCTTCATAAATTCATGTTTTAGTGAGACAAAAATATATTAAAAATAGTTTAGATACTTAGGAGAAGTATTTAGTTGGATTTAATATTACATATGAATTTTTTTATGTGAGGATAAATGGCTGATGAAGGGTGGTATTTATAAGTGAAGGGGTCCTTCTATTTAAGAAATTGATATTTTTTCAAGACTATAAATATTAATAATTCTAATGACAAAAATAAATATCTGATTTTAAAAATATATTTTCATGAAATTTAAAACCTCCCCAAACCAAATTTAATATTTATAATAAAATATAAAAAATAATTAATTAAAAATATTTTTTAATTGAAATAAAATGTGTTTTTTTCAACATTTTTTATAGTTTTAGAAATTAATTTTATTATTTTTATATACATAATTTATCTCATTAAAAAATAAGTTTAGAAAATTATTTTATAAATATTTTTTTCTTGTTTACATTAAAATAAGGTTATAAAAAATGTTGGATACACAAACAATATTAAACTATTCACTCTGAAAATTAACTTTTCCAAAAAAATCATAAAAATATATTATTGACTAATTTTGATGCAATAATTCATGTTTTATAATTTATTTTATTAAAATAAACTTATAAATTTGGTAAATTTAATATTTAAATTAAATATAAAAATAATAAGGCTTAATAAGTAAAGTTAAAAATACTTATCAAAAATATTTATATCAGTATACTTTATTTGAGTAAGATTAATTAAATCATAATGTTCATTAGTTTAAATATTAATTTTTAATATAATTATATTCATGTATTTATAATATATTTATGGTATTTATTTTCATCTATTATATGTTCATCATTTACACTTAAGGATCACTTTACTAATCCAGTGACTATGTTATTATTCTAATAGTCATATTTCTAGTAGATTGCTAAAAAATTATACTAGTTTTATTACCAATATACTCCTTAAATCCTATATCTCTTAATCTCTTAGTTTTCTCCCAAGTTTTTCTATATTTATTTTACAAAATGAAAATATTTTTTATAATATTCTACTTTTTCAGTTTGATATTTATCATATCTATAGTAATTATATGGGACTACAAGCCATAAAATTTATAACCTCGTGTTATTCTATTTACAAAAAATTATTATCCCCTTTGAATTTTAATAATCATGTGTAATGTATTTTTATTTTATTTATAATTTTATATTCTGAATAAATAAAATAATAATCATTTTTCTATGTAATGTATATAATTTATTTATGGTGTAAAATATAAAAGTCTAAGATAAAAAAATTATATATAAAAATATAGTACATTAGAAACTCTTTTAAGTTTCTTTCATGTTTGGGGGTTTTTGATTGTTATGATTATATATTTTATATTTATTCATGTTGGGTATATTATTTATTATAATTATTTGAATATTATGATTTTAATCAGAGGATAAATAACACCCTTATGAAATTTGTATACCCTAGGTTACATTCATTAGAATTTGGTGATTGTGGAATGTATTTAAGGCCTTGTAATGTTTCACCCCAGTAGCATATTCATGTTAAATAGTGATTTTAGAAAAATGGTAGAGGAAAATTTCCATGTTTATTTTTTCATATAATTTTTGGAATATTTCATAAAATCATATTGGTTATTTAGAATCATATGTGAGGGATGTATGCATACTTTTAAACATATTTTTAGAGGAAGTTAAAATAACATAGTTTATAGAGTGTAATTTCTTAGTATTGTTAAATAACTATTTGTATTATTTAATAGGATGTGGTTTTAATGAGATGTACATTATTTACATACTCTTATCTCACATTGACAAGAGGGTATGCGCTCATGATTAATTATAAAATAATAGGATCATAATATATGTGTACATGTTAATGAATAATATTTTTATATTAATGATATGGAAATGGATTTAGATTATTAAAATTAACAATGTTTTTGAAAAATCAATTCTTCTTAAAAAAAATTCATTAGAAATTCAATTAACTAAATTAAGTAATATTGCATAATTGATGTGTTTCCTTAATTATTTTATTATGAATTTCGTAGAATAATTATTGATTGTTTCCAACTAACTGATTAATTTTATATATTAATGGAATCTAAAAAGTATTTTGAAGAGTATCGGGAGAGGGATGAAAATCATTCTAAATTGAAGAATCATGTGAAAAATCATCTAACATGTAGCATATAATGATTCTTTTTAGGGTAATCCATGTTATTATGAGAGGTGTCCTATGGGGGGAGTCATAACATATAATATCACTCATGATTTTTGGATTGAACATTCAAGGTGATATTAGACCTCATGATAAAGAAGAATAGATTGTGATGGTTTAAAAAAATCATTGATCTAATTGAAACAGAAAATAAGAAAGTTAAGATAACTTTATTTATTCTTATAATACCAATGATACATTGGTGTAATGTTTTATTGAATCCTAAGAAGACTGAAGTGTTATCATGGAGTGGATTTAAAAACCTGTTTTATAGAGTATGTTATCTAGAAACCTTGAAATTTATAAATCAATAGAGTTTCTATAGCTAGTGTAATGGGTGGTTCTAATGATAGAATATGTTTTATAATTTATAAATTTTCTAAGGATTATAGTATCTTTGAGTTATGATGATGTTTTGAAGGTTTTAAGGTTTAGGATTTTAATATTTTAAATTATTTAATCCCAGATGAGGTTTTTGAATACATCTACAAACATGTAGGTTATAAATAATTCACTAATTATAGAGAAGTATTTCAAATAAAATTAGCGTTTTGTGTTATTTTAGGATCATGGTGTTTTGAAAGATGATATTAATTTTATCAGAAGAAATATATTAATTCATTTCATTAGGATGGAATTCCATTTTTGAGGTGAAATTTGGGGCCTTTAATTATGTCCATCTCAAGTGAAAACATCATTATAATGATATTATTTCATCCAAACAAGTCAAAATAGTTTTATGTACACAAGTGAGCTGATGGAATGACACTCTTGTATAATAATGGTACATCCTTAATTTTATTAATGGAGTGGAGTTCATGGGTATAATATTCTTCATCAGATCATACATATTGTGAAATTATTGGAGGATCTTTATAAAGTGTTGGTAAGATATTATTTAGGAGGACTAGTCATGGTAGTGGAAGATATTTTTAGGGACTACCTCAACATAGAACTTGTAAATAGTCTAGTATAGAATATCATGGTCAAGGATACATGGAATATTTTTAATATCTATATATTGTAATATAGATGATTGTGTATAGTTTCAAAAGAACTTTTATGGTGTGGGGAATGTCTATAATCAATTATAATTTTTCTAGTTTTCTATTTTACATTTGTCTATCTCATATCATTGTTTTTCATCATCTAGTATGCAATATGGTTCTGTATGTACAATGCTTATTTGGGGTGTTGAATATTGATATTATTCAAGGAAGGATAATAAGATCATGAAATTTATTATAAATATTTATATTATGAGTTTTAATTTTCATCATTTATAGTTTATATTTCCTTATATGATAACATTTTATGTACTTATCTGTATTGATTTTTTTCCTTTATTTGATAAATTATTTATTTTTATTGTTTATGGGTGATATTTTCCTCTCATGAGGGATAATATTATACATTTAAAGTTCAAAAATATTTTAAATTATGTTTTGTATCACTATAAATTAGAAAATTATAGTTATTACTTGTCAAATAGTTGATATGACGATATAACCATTATAAACATAGGATTATGTTATGATTATTCAATTTATTTACAACTTTTTTATATTTTATTAATAATTTATTGGTTTTACTTATAAATAGAGATATTCAATTCACAATTGATTTTTTACCTTAAAATGGACTGATATATATTCCTTCTTACCATATGAAATCTAGTGAGTTTTAAGAGTTAAAAATATAACTATAGTATCTATTAGTGAAGTTATTCATTAGAAAAATTATTTCTCCTTGGTGTTATTCATTTTTATTTTCTAGGAAGTGAAGTGGGAGATTAATAATTTGTGTGGATTTAAAAAAATTAAATCAAGAAATAATTAAAAAATTTAATCCACTTCCTTAGATAGTGATTTATATATAAGTTAACATAGCTTTGATAGTGATATCCCTAACTAGACCATATAGAGGTTCCCTGTTGATGTGTTTCCTACTATCCTCATTCACCACTATGAGTGAACCTCTTTGATTTATTTTATTATGGATACTCTTTCCCATGGTCATGTGGAATATGGTTGAGTCTATGGGGATCATGATATAACTATAATTATATTATTATAAGGATTGAATTCATATTGAATATAATATTACATATTCTATAAGACCACTATTAACCATAGTGATTTTTTTTAGATATTAAAATTATCCAATGGTATTTATAGACTCAATAAATAATATTTTTCACCCTTATGAGGACTTAATTTTGGTGGTGTTTATCTATGAAATTTTTTGAGAACTCTTAATTTTATGATGAACCCTGGGAAATTTTAACAATTGTACAATAAAAAATATAATATCATTAGATGTATTACAACTTTTCAAAGTGTCACATTTGGATCAAGTGATATTTTTATATGTGATATCAAAAGATATAAATATTTTAGATCCAAATAATGTTCCAGCAGTTTTGTCTTGGATTGTTTCAAAGAATGTTTTTAATATACAAAGTTTTCTTAGCCATATAATAAGTTTATAATATTTTATATTTTACAAGGTTTGGGTAGAAACATTAAACATTTCTCTAAATAAATATAGAGTGATGTTATAATGGGATGATTCATATGAATAAATATTAAATTAATTAATTGATAAGATTAAATTAAGATAGATCCTTATCTTACCATAATCAAGTAAGAAGTATTTATTGTATTGTGATGAAAACAATTTCCTTCTTGGTTGTGTGTTAATACAGTAAGGTAATTTTATAACTTACTATTATCAAATTATTAGTCCACATGAATAAAATAATATGACATAGAACATAAATTTTTTTTAGTGTATGATCTTAATTAGTAGTTCCAAGACATGATCAATGAGTGATTAGTGATTTTTATTTATCATAAATGATTTAAGTACATTTTATATCAATCATATTTGAACCATATAAAAATAAAAATTGGGTATATTATATCTTTTAGCTTTAATAAGGTGTATACATGGAGAAATGGAATTTTATTTAGATTCACGTAAAAGGAATTCATATTTGTAAATAGTGAAACAATCAAAATATGAATTATATTCAATGTTCCTATTATTTTAAATAAACTTCAACAGAGTTTAGTATCATGGTATGGGTCTTTAATATTATATAACATTACATTATTATTTTTTGAATGAGTGAAATATGGTTAGAATATAAATTTTTAGAACTGAGTTATTTTTAGAAGACTTTAATATATGGTGTAGGTAGCTGGTTAGATTGAAGATATAAATTCCATTGTATATATCATCGGGAGATAAGAAATTCCAATGCATAAGTCAAAATAGGTAATCTAGGATTATCATACTATGAATTGGGTTGGTTATCTAAAATTAAATAAGATATATCATGATATTCAACATCAATTCTAGTGACCATAGAGGAAGAATGATATTACAATATTTTTTTTGTGATGTCTTATTTATCAGTGGATAAAGGAAACGTATCATATATTTATTTATTTATTATATCTACATTCCATTACTTTTTGTAAAAGGGTTGAGATCATGATAGATTAAATTAAATGACTTCTATAATCTACCATGGTCAGAGATATTGTCTGAGTGATTATGGATTTACCAACAAAATTTACTAATTTTTTTACTAATTATATAGATAAAATAATGATATAATTTGTGTGAGGTATAGATATAGGAAATGGTAAATTTCCATGTTGTTTCTAGGAGTTATTTTATCTAGCTTGGAAATAATATTTACTTATCAATTATAGATGTTACTTCAATGACCATTAGTTACATAGGTGAAGATATTTATTTCTAAGCTTCAATAGATTGATGGTCAGTTTGATCATACTATCATTATTATAGATGGTATTTTTTAGTTTTTGTACTTAATTTCAAGGGTTATTAGGAGGAATATTTGGATTTGGTGGAGTATAATTATAATAATGAATATAGTTACTTTATTTAGATGGGTCTATTCATGGAACTATATAAAAGACGATTTTATTCATGCCAGTGATAATCATCATTGCATGGGGAAAATTTTATGTTAGAGATAACATAGATGGTTTAATGGATTAGGAATTAATTATCTATAGTTGATTTTAGGCATAATTCTTATGTATTCTGAATACATTGACTATTGTGGTCCAATGAAGTTGATCATTAATTTAAATGATTTTCATCTCAATTGGGAAAATAGTTAAAGTTAACACCAATTATTTTAGGATTATTTATCATTTTACCAAGTATTAAGAGAGAATATTATAAGTCATATTTACCTCCATTATTCAATTATATGTATGATGTGTTTCACTGATCATAGTTTTGGATGTATGCATCAAATCCTTCTTTTTTCATTAGTTATGGTGAAGATGATTTAAGGTGATCATTTTTGGAAAAGTTACTGTAGAGTTTTAATTGGGGTTAAATGTAATTTTATTAAAAAAATCCTGTTAGTTTATAGAATATTCAGTCATGAACCAAATCCATAGGAAACAAGGGAAAGAATATATGAAATATGGTCTCAGTGGATTGAGTTTTTTACATGATAATATTAGTGATTTTTTTAAGGATTAAAAACTCAATGGTGAGGATTTTCTAAAAACTAGATTTCATGTTGAGTTATTTGAATTAATTTTTCATTTTTTATGAAACTATTTTTTTGTCTAAAATTGGAATGAATATTATTACAGATTTGTGATGATTATTATATGATTTTTAATTTGATTGTGTGAATTTTTTATGTGATTTAAATCGTTAATTAATGTTATTGATTGTTATTTCATATTGAAAATAATGTCTATCTATTTTAGATATTTTTTATACACATGCAAAAAATTTATATGAGCTATGTTATATTCTAATTGAGGGAAATTTACATCAATTATGCCATACCATGGATGATATTAGATTCTACGAACTATGTCATGCTCTAGATAGGGGATTTACATTGAATCTATTGGTATATTGGAATATAATACATATTAATATGTTAGTATCATTTATATATTCCCCCAAAGGCCAAAGAAGATGTGAATATATATCACAGTAATCAAATAATCACTTAATAGTTTTATGTGTTTGATTGTTGTGATTTAATTAATGATTCATGTACATATATAATTTCACAATTACATTTTAATGCTCGATAATTAATGGGATATTTTTTGGGTTCATTGGTTTTATAATATTATTTTATACTCATATTTTTTACATTCATATATTTTATACATTCATATTTTATGTTTAATGGTGAAGGTTTTGGAAAATTTCCTATGATATATTATCAAGTTATCTTAATTGGAAGGGATATGGGGATTTTGTGGTGGGGATAGTTTAAGACTCATTTTAAGAGATCTTTTGTCATTATTTTATTTTTCATATTTCTTTTTTAGTTTAAAATATGACATTATATTAGGTTTCTTGAATTTATGATGTATAATTTTTTTCATATTTCATGAATGTTTTGGTAGTTTGGGATATTTGTTGTTATTTTTTTATATAGATTTATTTTCATTATACATATGCTTTATTATAAATTTTTATCTATTATTATTTGGACATATGATAAATAATCCCTATATTATTTCCATTTTCCCTTGATAATTGTCACCATCCTATAGTAATTTGAAGATTTATTTTAGGCATTTTTATCTTTTAACGTAGTTTCATAGCCATATCGTGGTTGTACATTACAATGTTATTAATAATAAATAATAACAGTAATATAAAAATATATTTATATTTAATACTAATCTTGAATATTGATTAAATTTTAAAATAATATCATTAATAAAAATAAAAACCATTATTATTGTATTTAATAATAATAATAATAATTTTTATCATTATTAAATAATATCAATTACATATATTAAATAATAAATTTTTCATTATTTAATTAATTTTTTTTAATAACAATAAGAATAAATAAAAACTTTAGAATTATATTCAATAATATAAATAATAATAATAATTTCATTTATTAATAATCAAAAATGATAAGTAATTTTTTAATTAAAACTAATTTTATTTCTATTTAAATCCTTACTTATGATAGAATAAATCCATAACACATAATTGAGAGATGGAATATAAAAGTGGGGAGGGGATATAAATATGTTATCCTTATTGAATAAAAAATCATTGGTTAATAAAAAGAGATACATAGTTTATAATAAATTTATAATTAGGTAAAGTAATTATAAAAAACTTTTATTAAAGGGGAAGAACTCTAGGAATTGGATATTGGTGTTTCAATTATCTATGGGATGCAATAAAAATTTAAGGTACCATCAAAAACTAATTTCTTAGGTTGATACATAGAATCAATTTTAATGATATTCCTTTGAAATTATACCCCACAATGTTTATCTTTTTATAAAATATTTGGGTAATAATCCAAGATAGATTTTCTTATAAATATAGTATAAGAGAAAATTGAATATTTCATATGATTTCACATTTTTATTGATTTTATAAATATGAAACCTTTTTATTACCCAATATGATAACTAGAAGTATCATTATCTATTTTAGGTTGTGTACCTAAGTATTACTTGGCTTAAATAGACGGTTATTAGGTTCTGAGATACAGGGTGTATCACAAATAGTATAGAAAACATCCAAATTTCCTAGAGAAGCTACAGCATTAGTGTAATGTCCAAAAAAAATTATTTCATTTATGTTAATCCTTGTTTCCCTTATTATCCTTTTAATTTTTGAGTTGATACATGTTTGGGTAAAGTCTTTTGGAACTTTAGAAAATTATAAAATCTTAAATGTGTGTCTGGTAAATTTTATAGTGAAAATGAACAACACCGCAACATAGTGAAATCCATGGTGGTACCTGGTATGGACATAGTGTAAAACATAATAAGGGAAGTTTCTTGACCAATCCATGTACAAGATTTGGTTTTTGGTAAAGGTCTTGGTCATCCACATATTTGGGTGCAACACCATGTCCTTTTCAGAGGGTGTAGTGAGGGAAAATTCCCTAGACCTTGGGGAAATACTATAGGCCATATCGTTTTGAGCTATGTGTTAAAGGATACCATGGCCAAGTCCAAGCCATGGTGATAGTAATAACAATAATCATATTTCATTTGAAACAAATGATACTCCTAGAGTTATTCTTGAATCTTGACCAAGGTAAATGGGAAATTATTATAGATTAAATTTTGGATTTTAATGACTTATTTAATTGATTCTTAACCCCTATTAATCGAATCGACACCCTTCCATAGTTATGTATTAATTCTTGGTTTCTTTTGGATGAATCATGGAAAACACATTCAAATATGTTGTTCATTAATCAATTCTCCATGGTTTCTTCATCTTTTAGGTCAATATTTTTTCTCCTTGATAGATTTAAGGTCTTGGATCGTCTTTATTCATTGGTTCTTCCATATTTGAGTGATTCAGTGAAGATCTTTAGTGAGTCTCCTTATTTGTTATATTTTTTATCTTTTATTTATTTTTAAATCATGGAATAATTCTTACATGGATTAGATGATATTTAATTGTCCTATCTAGTAAGGTAATTTCACTATTGGTGTATCAACAACCATATTGAGCATCAAAGACATCTTTTGGTGTCTCATTTGAATTCTATGGGTGATTTTTCCACTAGTTTCCATACAAGAGGGGTGGTTTTTTATTCCTTCTAATAGTCCCAAATTCTATCATTATCAATATTAAACATTAATTAAGTATTTTCCTATATATTTCCTTGTTCATCCATGTTTTTATTTTCTAGAAAACATTTTATTTTACATGAAACTGGTTCAAGGAGGTCTTGGAACGAGATATTGTTTCAGTTAGTGTGAGAACATGGTTATGAAGATGACGCATTTTAAAAACCTTGATGTTGAAAATGAAAACCTTCAGTTAAGAAGATCCTTACCATAAAGGTCCATGATTGTGACATTTTCATGACATGTTTGGTTATTCTTGATAACTCATTCTTGTTATGCGTTTGCATGTAGGAGTGTGAGAATCATTGAGACTTTTCTTTTTTATGATCATATGTTTTTATGTAGTATATAGATAATTTTTATTGGGGTACCATGTTTTTCCTTTCTATGATACATATTTATTATGATATTTCATAGTCTGTGGAACATTTCTTTAGGTATCAAGATGATCGAGCTACACAATTTTGGATAGATGATCCCTTAGAGGGGGCGTGATGACATAGTGATGGCTAAGGACTATAGATCATTTGATGGTATAGTTCAGATCATGAACATGTATGATGATGTTGGATTATTCCATGAATAGTAATTGGGAATATATTAGCTTTAGAGTGATGTGTGATAATTACACACAGGATCAGTGTTTATCCATTTGTTTCATACAAGTCTTATAGGACACACCATCATCTGAGGATAATGACTAGATTTAGGGGGTGTGCAGTGTTTCTAATAACAACCACCATCAGGGTGGTTCATGTGGCATTTTCTTAAAGGTATAACTTGGGCCAATAGACATTGACATCCTTATTGGCATCATGTTGAAGCATGTGGGGTTAGGGATCATTATGAGTTGGTTAATGAATGATGAATTGACGTGTGTGTGGTTGTATGTTAATTTTAAAAAAAAATATTTCATGACATAAAGAATTATATATATTATGTGAACTTATATTAAGGAATAATTGGTGTTGTTCTACTGGTTTTATTACTGACAGCCTTCATGGGCATCGTGGTGCATGTATAGATTTTATCACTATGGATTCGATGAAGGGGAAAGGGAACTATGATAGGGACTTGAGGATATGGAAGCTTGGAGTCTGGGGTGATATAAAAAAATACTCCAAACTAATATTACTAAATTTATTTTCCATTACTATCTTTATTACTCTGGTTTGGATTACCACATTAGGATATCATTTTTATTATATGACATATCTTCCATCAGATGTTATTTTATTCCAAATGAGAACTCTGATTTGTTTATATTTGTTTATATATTGGTGAAATCATATAATGTAGAAGATATAGTCTCCCCACTAATGAAATTTTAACCCTTGGTGACATTCATTAGCCTCTTCCATATAGGGAGGCATGCATGAGGTCATGTGGCTCTCTGGCTTGGAATTGGTGGACCAGGTTGAGGAATTATAAAATTTTATTTGAGTAAAGTTTTATTATTATCATTTTGACCAACACAGGACATGGTATATGGGAGATAGGTTATATGGAAAAATTATAGGGGAGTTACCATGTACTTGTCTAGATCATGTGTAATGGACCAACGAGTTACCATTTTATGGTATTTTTATTACGGTTTTATCAGATTTTGGGTGTGTTCATACATCTTTATTAGACTTGTGGGATCACAAGCCACATATATAATTGTTCTATACTATACATTAGTTCATTGACTCAATTACTTGATTATACTATCTATTTGTGATAGACTTGTATTATCTGTTGAATGATATATCTATTTTCTATACTTTTTGTGATATATATTTTTTGGAATTAATAAGTTGAACATGAGAATATTGTTATGTTATATATATATGACTATGACTAACGTATAGGGATGGGTAACCATTATTAGTGTTATGAGGGATATACCATCAGGTTATCTCTATCATCTTAGGTGAACCTTTGGGTGATCCCATAGACTTGTTAGGATCTATATTGGTCTATCAAATTCAGATTTTTTAAGTGTTATTTTTAAATTTTATAAATTCTACCATGATGTTTTCTTATGGGACTGCCAACTGTGGCTTCCCATGATGCTCTCATTCCATCACTAGTGGTACTAGAGGTTGTACCCAAACATGCTCATGTACCAGCACTGGTGATTTAGAGTTCAGATCCAGTTCAACCAAGAATCATTTGGATCATGATCGTTCAAAGTGGAAATATCACTAAGTCCATGACCAGTCATGATCAAGATTATCATATCAATATTCCTCTAAATTTTAGTTTATTTGTAGATTATAAGATGTATAAGACTTACTAGATATTATCGAGATCATTTTTGAGCTGGTCTAGACTTTTAAGGATGGAGAGTGGTTCTAGTTACCTTAACATTCTATATAAATTCTAGGAGTTTGTGGACTATCATAAATTAAGCTATAATATGATAGGTTCTCACTTATATGAACTTCTAGGATCTATTTCATGTGAAATATTCTCCTACTATAATAATTCTAGATCGTTCCCAGAAATTCATGGAGTTTCAGTAGGGGTCTATGGTTGTTTGTGTGTATTATTCATGATTCATGGATTGTCTATATTTTTATCCTCTTTTAGATGGTAATTAGGCATGGTAGGCTGAAAATATTGATATTTTCATTTTTCCAAAGCTAATGCATTGGGTTAAGGGCTTTGACTTGATGATGTATACACATGTACATCGTAAGGGCCAATATTTTGATAAGGGTCTTGAAAAATATAGGCTAATAGGTATACTTTATGACTATTGTGTAATGATGAATGATTTTATTATTAATACTTTAATATCCTCTTCTGGTAGTAGTAAAATGAATATTGATCTAGAGTAGCAGGGAATCTGGTAGATGATTCATATAAGGGCATCCTCAGTTTCCTCTATGGGATATGTTTCTAATAGGTGCTTTAATTGTGGGAAAAGAGGGAACTAGAGTTAAACTCAAAATAATACATTTGTGGAGTTTCACCATTGTTAAGGGTTGATCATATTTAGTGTCTTTTCATGAGGTTTTCTCATAGGAGTGTTGGGAGATCAGGGCAGTCTAGGAGTAGAGGACCTCAGTAGAGGATGCAGACTTCCCAGACTATGGTGTCTTAGGGGTAGGGTCACGGAGCTAAGGTAGAACAAGTTTATTTAGTGGATTAAAGTCCAGAAGATGGTGGTGATATACAATCTACTATTACAAGTTCTATCTTCATAATGCATACCTTTTCTATTGTGTTGTTATATACTGATACTTCTCATTCCTTTGTATATTCACAAGTTGTTTATCGACATGATTTATCAATCATGCTTTACTCTATATTACATTCCCTAGATACACCATTGGGAATTAATGTGTACCTTCTTTAGTGATATCCATAGTGTCCTATATTCATTTTAGGTTATTGAAATATAAGTGACTTCATAATTTTGTATATGACTAGATTTAATGAGATTCTTTGATATAATGGTTGACTTACTTTCAAACCCACATCTACAACTAATGAAGATGAGTATCATTTACATCATCCAATAGAGATAAGTACATGAAAAATAAATAATAAAACCGGGAAGTGGGAATAGTTGGTACAAACTTGAGTTAGTTTGGTATGATCATGTTGTAGATTTTGGGATTTTCTATTTTAGTAGTATTATTTTATCCCCCTCCTTTTTACACCAATTATAGATCTCTAATAGGATATCTCTCTAGAAGACATCACATGAATTCCTGCTGATAGAATATTTGAGTTATATATAGAACTTATTCCTAGTGAATAACCCATCTTGATACCCCCCTTATTTTATAACATCAACCATATTCAAGAATCTCAAGGTATAACTCAAGAACTTGGAGAATAATGGATTTATCAGGATGAGTATTTCATCATGGGGTGAACATTTTTTCTTCACCAAGAAAGTGGATGGTAGTATTTGACTCTACATGGATTACCTGAAGCTGAATCTAGTGACAATGAAGAATAGACATAATTTTCCTATGATGGAAAATCTATTTGATTGGTTATAGGGATATCTATGTTTATCCAAGATTGATCTTTGGTAAAGGTAGAACTAGTTGTGGGTTAGAGAGGAATACATATTGAAGATAGTATTTCAGAGAATGTATGGTCTATACAAATACATAGTGATGTAGTTTGGACTAATGAATGCTCTAGTTGTGTTCGTGGAACTCATGAAGAAGATATTCCACCCATTTCATGACTCATTCATCATGTTTTTTGTTGATGATATCCTCATAAACTCAACGAACCCAAAATAGCGTGCTAAAAATCTCAAGCTTTTTCGGATTTCACTTCGAGCACATCAGATTTATGACAATTTTTTGAATTGTAACTTTTTTATTTAGGAGGTAAAATTATTAGGTAATGTGGTGTCTGATATAGGTATATCCATAGACCATAATAAGGTATAGGCAGTGATATCAGGGACACATCCCCAAAAAAATTTTAAGATCAATATATTTCTTTGTTTAGTAAGATACTACAAATTCTCTATCCATTAATTCTCCTGATTATTAGCACCCATGATTATGCTGATGAAAAATGGGGTGAAGTTCTAATAGCCAGTGTAGTGCAAAGAGGGTTTTCTTAAGCTAAAGAGTAGGATTACTATATATCTAATACTAGTTCTTCCTAAGAAATGATAATTTATATTCTATACTATGATAAATAAATTGTTTATTTGAAAGAAGTATTAATATAGAGGGAGAAGGTAGTGGCTTATGGGTCACATTGACTGTAACCCCATGATAGGAACTATCTTACCCAAGATATGAAGATGGAAATTGTGGTCCATGTTTTGAATTATTGAAAACACTATATCTTCAGTCAGAGGTTTTTTCTACACTGACCACAAGAGGATTCACTAAATCTTTACACAACCATACCTAAACTTCAGGCATAGGAATTGGGTATAGAACCTTCAGATGTTTGAATTTGATATGGACTATAAACCAGGTAAATTTAATGTCTCTATATGTTAACATAGTCATAAGACACAAGTATTTTAGGGGCTTGGTGAATGAAATTCATAGGATCAGGGATACTATATAATATTGTTGTATTATTAGAGGATGGAATCTTTTTAGGACTAAGGATTAATGTTGTGTTCTCCTTTGGTGTTCGTATCTTCATTTGTAGACAAGGTAAAGGTTAGCATAAGATTTACCTAGAGTGTGATATGATGTGAGAATGACTAGAAGGTTGTGAACCAATACCCTAAAGGTAATTGGATACTGATGAACTGATCTTATTATATATGAGGGTTGTATTATATTATTCCATATGGGAAGTAATGATGATAGAATTATGTATCTATAAGTAGGTGGAACATCCTAGAGTAATAAAAATGTATCACAGCTTTAGGCTATAGTTCTAGTTTCCAGGAATGAATAAGGACATTTCTGGTTTTATTTTTTAATTCCATAACTACCATAGGATAAAGGCCAACCACAAGTATCTTGGTGGACTACTATTTCCAACTCCAGTTCCCATTTGGAAGTGGTAGGATGCCATGATGTGATTTTTTATGGGGTTACCCAAGACCTCAAGGGTCATGAACTATCTGGGCAACTGTTGATCAACTAATGAAATTTTTTATTTCATATCAATAATTAATACACACTTAGTAGATGATATGGTAAGTTTTTATATCTATGAGATATAATTCCTTAATGGAGTACCCTTGATCATCATAACTGATAGAGAATCATATTTTAAGTAGTCGTTTTTCAAAATACTTTAGAAGGTATTAAGGATGAATATGAGGTTGAACATAGTGTTCCATCCTCATATAGATGGATAATATAATTAGATGATTCATATATTGGAGGATATGATTTGGGAATGTTCCCTAAACTTTTGTGGGGAATGTGATGATCATCTATCCTTTATTGAGTTTGTGTACAAAAAAAGTTACCAGGATTCAATTCATATATCACCTTATGAGTTTTTTTATGATAGGCTATATATTTGATCACTTTTTTTCATGAGGTGGGTGAGGTAGCACTTAGTAATCTAGTATGGTGTAGGAAGACTCTAAGAGGGTGTGGTTGATTAGGAAGTGGTTGGTGACCACTCAAAGTATGTAGTGATCATATAAATATAGTAGGATATGACCTTTATAGCTATCAATTGGTGAATGGATTTTTTGTGGGTGTCACATTAGTTGGAAAATCATCATTTGCAGAAGAAGGGGAAGCTAATATTATGGTTTTTTTGACCCTTATAGATCACTAAAAGGGTTGAGACTATGACCTACCATCTTGATCATTCTTTATATTAGGTATTCATGATGTGTCTCATGTGTCACAAATCTAGATGTATTTTATTATCATACTACCCTTATATACTATGATTATATTGAGTTGTTACCATACACATATTTCATGTATCAATATATGTGGATTATAGATCAGAGCACGAAAGTACTTTGAGGGAAGGATGTACCACTTTTTCAGATCTTATGGAAGAATAGATGGATCCAGGAGCAAACATAGGAGTGAGAGTCAGATGTTCAATCTTAGTGACCAGATTTATTTAATCCAAAACTCTAGAGATACTTCTTGGGGAAGATATTTCCTTATAGGGGGATATTTTAAAGTCCCATAAATTTTTTTTATTTTATATTTATCCTTGTTTCCCTTATTCTCTACTAAGTTTTTGAGTCAATATGTATTTCAGTAAAGTCTTATGGGCCTTAAGAATATTTTGGAAAATCACATTTGTGTTTGGTGACTTCTCTTTCCAAAAATAGAAACAAAATGAAATAGTAAAAGATGTAGTGGTCTCTGGTTTATCCTTGGAGTAAAATGACCTAAGGGAAATGGATTGACTAATCCATGGACAAGTATGGTGTTCAGTGAAATTTCATGTCGTCTATGGATTCGGTAGTAACAACATACACATTTTGGAGGTTGTTGTGAGGATAAAACTACCTAGACCTCAGGGATAATCTATGGGACATTCCTTTTCAGGATTCCATTACTATGAAATCATTACCAAGGCCAGGTCATGGTGGAGAGCACAGTTATAGTCATATTTCATTTAAAATAGTTAAAATTCCTACCCATATTCTTGGATCTTGACTAAAGTAAATTGTAAATGTGAGTGGATTAAATGTGGGGTTTTTAATTCATTCTTTAATTGATTATTAGATACAATTAATCAAATAAACACCCTTCCTTTATGATTTCTTAATTATATATTGTTTTTTAATGAAACATTGAAAAGACCTTCAAATATTGAATTTTTTTATTCACTATCCATGACTTCTTCCTGTTTTATGTTGATATTTTATTATCCTTGGTCAATCTAAGTCCTCGATTCATTCTTCTTCACTGGTTATTCCTGATTTGGGTTATTTAGTGAAGTTATTTTTTTAGTTTTCTTGTTTGGATTATTTTTCCTCTATTATTTTTTTTATAACATAATGATATTTTTATGTCTTATATTAGGATTCATTATGTATTCTAGTGAGGTAATTCTAGTTTTTTTATCAATAACTTTATTTGTGTCAGTGGAATTATATGATGTATTGTTGGAGTTTTCTTAATGAATTATCCTCTTGTAGATATCCTAGAGAGATAATTTCTTCTTTATTTAAAAAGGATCAGATTCTACCATTTTTTACAGCCTTTATTAGGTAAGTTTTGTTCTACCCCTTGCCTTTTTATTACATTTTTTCATGCTCTAGAAACCATTTTGTTTTATGTAAAACTTATTCTTGATGTTCTGGGCATGTGTTCTTGTTCTAGTTAGTGAGTGAACATGGATCGGGATAAGACACCATTGGAAAACCTTAATGTTGAAGTTGAAAACCTTGTGGTATAATTTTCCTTACTATAACAGGTCATCCATGTAAAGTTTTCATGAAATGTTTTTTTATTCTTAGTAACCCATTCTTATTGTGAATTTGAATATGGGTGTGTGAGAATTCTTAAGACCTTGTTTTCTTGTGAATATATATCTTTGTGTAGGTTGTCGAGAATTTTTATCGATGTTCCCCATTATTCCTTTCTATGACATGTATTTCTTATGGTATTTCATGGGATGGGGAAATATGCTTTACATATCAAGATGATTAGGGTACAAAGTTTCATCTAGAAAACCCCTTGGAGTGTCATATTGATGAAAAATATATAGTTATAGTCCTTGTCTCGTTTTATGGTATGGGTTGTATCACATACATTTCTAATGATGCAATAGTATACTAAACATAAAAACTAATAATCCTTCATCTTTATAAAAAAGTGGGAGAATTACATACAAGGTTGACATATTATCCATTTAAATAATACATGTGAGGTGGAACTTACCATCATCAGAGGATAATGGCCACCATCAAAGTGAGTCATGTGATATTCCTAATAATGACCACCATCAGGGTGGGTTTTTTGGAATTTCCACAAAGACAGAACATGGGATTTTAGATATTTATATCCTTGTCATCAACATGATGAATCAAGTGGGCCTAGAGTTCATGGATTCTTGGATAATTTATGATGAATAAACACATGTGTGTATGTATATTTATCTGATCATTTAATTACATGATTATATACACAATTATATATTATGTGCACTTATGTTATGGACACATTGGTGTTGTCCTACAGGGTTTATTAGTAACACCGTGAATGGGAATACCAGTGTTCCGGAATATATAAGGACAAGGGATCTAGAAAATTTCAAGGGACCTTTTATGGGGATGACGATACAGAGGTTTAGAGTTGAAGGTTATGTCCAGACACACTTAAGTCTATTGCATCTATATTTATTTTTCTATACCATATTTATTAAACTACTGTGACTTACCGCACAAGGATATTGTTTGTTTTAATATGAAATATATTCCATCAATAATATTTGATTCCTCTATAATACTCTAAATTTTTTATATTTATTTATATTAGTAGTTTAAGGATATGATAACAAAGGTATATTCCACACATAGATAGAATTCGGAAACTCACTACTAGTTGATAACCTCTTTTGTATGGGGAGGAATGCCTGAGGAATTATGGATCACTAGTTCAAACCTAGTGGTTCGGGTCAGGGGTTACAATTAGGATATATAGGGGGTCCATGATATCATTGTAGGGTTGTTTATTTATTTACCATTATTAACCACTATTAATTATTATCAAGAAAAATATAGGTATATGGATTAAAAAATATCACATAATTATCTTCAAATGTTTGTTTTTTAATCTTTTTTATGTTTTAAAGAAGAATTTCAAACTAGAGAATAGGAAAAAGTAATAAAATGTAAAATTTTACTTACCAGATATACTTCATTTCTTAGTAATATTCAATATAGGAATTTATAGGCGAAGATTAATTATGAGATCAATTAGAAAACTCAACATTTACCACACTTATCAATCGAAATAATATTACATTGAGATAAAAAAATATGTAGTAACTAGAGATGGGATAATACCTCTATATAGAATAATAATCATGGGAAATCATCCTTATAGGGAAATAATTATAAGGATATATAACCACTAGTTTTTCTTTAAAAATCAAATGATGTCCTCTAAATGAGTTTAGAGAGATAATATTTTTAGAGATTCTTAACTGATACCTATTTTCATTTATAGGGACCTAAATATTCAATATGATGATAATAATGAAAAACAATATTAAATTAATAATCAATATAACAGTTTTATTAAAAAAAATCATTTAATTTGGATGTAGATAAAAGAAATATATCAATAAAATACCTATTTTTTAATGGGTTCCAAAGCATCAAAGTTTGAATATATGGTCCCAAAAAAAGTAACCAATTGATTTTAAATTGAATTCTAAATCATTGGGTTATGTAAAGGTATAAGTATTTTCAAAGATAAAACAAATTAACTATATAATTCAAATCCAAATGATGATGGAAGTCTTATATACACTAGAATAAAATAAATCACTTTTGTTAATATGATATTTGTTTTCGAAACTATGGATGATGAATAAAACACATACTTACACTAATAAATAATATAAAATAGGATATTTACATGGTTAATCTTGAGAAATATATCCATTAGATGGATAGTAATATTTCCCTAATTTGAGTAGAAATTATCAATGTTTTAAATAATAAATTTTACTAATATACATATTCAATTTAGGTAGAAAAAATAATAAATGAAAAATTGGTTGGGCACGATCTATTATGGAGAACTTCCTTGACTTTAATTTCCAATGTTATTTGAAACTATGAATTTTTTTTCTTAATGAAACCACACTAAAGGGCCTCCAAACATGAAAAATTAATCTAAGTACATGACGTTCTTGAATTTTTTAATAAGTAAAAACCTTTTCAACATATCTACTAAACTGACCAATATTAGATTATTATATATGGTAATTTAATAATTCTCTATAATTTATTGACTGAATAATAATTAAATATAATTAAACTTTAACCACTATTAATATAACAGGTTAATTAACAATCATAAAACACTATTTTAATCTTAGAATATAAATATCCATTAAACCTATAAACATAATATTTAAAAAAAATAACCACTGACCTTTATTCACTCAATTTATTAATGACATGAAATTCACATTAGTAGTAAATAATATAACATTAAATTCCAATATTCCTATAAAATATATGAATCCACTAAAATTACTAAAAAATAAGAATTTCAAAGATTTATTACTTTTAATATCATCTTCATAATCTACTTCTCAATGAACTTATACATTTTTATAAACACCATTAGTCCCCTAATAAAATTTTATGCTTTTAATAATAATAAAATACTACATAATTATCTTAACATACATCTAGTTATACCACCATATATTTCATAAAAATACACTCACCATGCTAACTATAAGAGAAAACTATACCTAGTTACGATCATTAATTACATAATAATACCATTCATACTTATATTTGAGACTTTTTCTCATGTATCTCATCTCAACATATGGGTTATTTAAAATGTAAAAATTAAATTTAAAATGTTCCAAGAAGGGTATACCAACTCATTTTTACCTTTTGGTTATCAATTTTGGATGTTATTTATGTTTTAAATTTTAAAAAAATTTAAGATATTATTAGATTCATTTTAAATTTAACTTAGAGGTGGAGAAGGTAGAGGGGGGGTTGGGAGAGGAAGTGGAGATAAGTAAAGAATATTTTCACAAATACATGAAACAATAACTCAAGTGAAAAACATTGAGAGTATATTGGCATTGAAGATTCTCTAATTTAGGACATCAAGAGGTTATTAGAATACACCACAACTCTAGTGGGCCACCAAAACTATGGTATACCCCTATTGAATGTGTAGTGAATTAATTGGTGTATTTTTTAATAGGGAAATTTTTATAATTTTGTGGACATGGGATTTCAAAATTTAAGTGTAATTCCCAGTACCTTGAACTAGTAATGTATGAATTATTCTCTCTAATTTATCTTCCTTCAGCTCTAGCTTCTCTATATGATTATGTATTCAATTTTAGTGTGAAATTTTTCTCAATTAACATTATAAAACTCATATTTGTAAAACATTATAAAGACCTATCACTATTTGTGAAGGTTTTGGGGTTTGGTTGATTCCTCAATATAATTCTCCTTATATGATTCTATTTATATGAAATTGTCAATTATTGGTGTTTTAGGAGGAGTTAAATTATTATTTTTTATAGATTTTTCATCTAGTAAGTTGTAGGAGTCATCTTCCATTATTTGGCATTTAATGTGGTGATTATATACAATGTGTGAACTTATCATTGTATTTAATGTTTTGTGTGATATTTGTGACATGCGTATTAATTTTAATTAATTTAGAATTATTTTATAAAAATTCTTATGTGATAAAAATATTTTTAAAAAAAAAATTGGTTTTGGAAATAGACACTTATATATTGAAAATGATAATTAAATATTTTTAATAGTAAAATAAATATTGAATTTTATGAAATCATTGCTAAAAATTTTAATAATTAATTTATGTGTTCTAAAAATTATGAATTAGTGAACCTTTATAGTGTCAAATTATTGTTTTATATTATTTAAATCCATACTATGATTGTGTGACATGATGTGGATTAGTGTAAAATAATTGAATGAAAATATATAATTTTTTATTGAAAATTAGTTTAGGAACCCCTATTTTAAAAAATATTTAGAATTTGGGATTGAAATATTAATTAATTATAGTTATTAGAAATGTGTTTTGGGGATTTTATAATGATTATTTTATATTATAAAATCATTTATTTTTTGAAAATCATACATGGGTAATTGTAAAGGGTGGCTAAAAGGGAAAAATCTTTGTTTTTGTTTTGAGGATTTTAAAAGTAGATTTTATTGATTTAGGTATGTAATTTTATGTCAAATACACTTGTTAGAAATTTACATCAATAAATAAAATGATTATTGGAGATAAAGTGTTTATTTTAGTTTTAAAAAAAAATATTATTTATATTCTATAAATTTGTGATGATTTAATACTTTTTGAGGTATAATTAATGTTTTATTGGTTATATTTTAATGTAACTCTTTTATTATGAATGATTCATAAAGATGGCTGGTAATTGGGAGTCTTGGTTTAGGTTATGACATGAGATAATGATATGCAAGGCATGGGTTTTGGATAAGCCATATGTTAGTACTTGGGTTTATTATATGTCATGTTTTTTGTCTAAGACTTATATAAGCCATGTGTTTGGGTACTTTATTATATTTTTAATATTTAATTTATCATCAATATTGGCTAGATTTTTTATGATGCTATTTAGGTTTTGTGATTATACCCAAATACTTTTAACTGTATATAATAAATGATATTATTAAATAATTCAATAGTTTTACAAATTTTTTATATAATTATATTAATATTCAAGAAAAACTTTAGGTATTTTTGGTCTATTTTTTGAATTATTTTTTTATCCCTTTATTTACACACAACATATACATACAGATTATATGGTTGATGATATACATAAAGGAAATTGGTCACTATTTCTAGGAAATGATGTTAGGGGATATCTTGGAAGTATTTTCTTAAATGGATAGAGTTTTATAGAGAAGATATTTACATTGTAATATTTTTTATATTTTAAATTATATTATAATGTTATAATAATTAAGTTTTATCATGAGGATACATTTGAATTTATAATATATATGGGAATTTTTGGGATGTTATCTTGGGTTTATTAAGAACGTTACCATTTTTGTCAATAATTATTGACATTATATTGTTTAATTTTATATTTTTATTATAATGTACCATTAAAGGGTATGTTGATACCCAAGACACATTTAATAACCCTCAAATATATTCTCCACTCTCTAATAACAAGGCACACTTGATGTCATGGGATGCTTTTCCTCAATGGAACAATAATGCTAGGTTGGATTATTTTCAAAAATGTTATTAGATTAGTTAGTTTTTTTGTCTTTATATTTTTTAAATTTATAGATTAATTATCTTTATTTGGGACTTTATTTAGAAGTTATTTGTTTGTTTCATCCAACAAAACCATAATAGAAGACTATGTTACCTAAGAGGGGTGGAATTGTATTAGTTTGATTTAAAAATGAGTTTTTGGGTGGTAAAATTATTATTCAAATTAAGGATTATTAGTGGGTTGTCCATGTTTTATTTAGGAATATAGAGACCGAAAAATTATATTTATGCATGTGTTTTTAATTGATTAGTGATTTGATTTCACTGAAATGATTGAACTATAAAAAACTAATCAATGATTTATTTAATAGGATATTAGTAATAGATCAGTTAGATAAAAATGATAATATGATTTCTTAATTGAAATGTGATTGGTTTGATTTGACTAATTTATTTATGAATATGTGTAATAAGTGATTCTTGGTGTGTTTATTTGATGAAAATATTGATATTGTTTTCAAAATGTTGTATTTATTTTTATAGAATCATGGTATCAAAGAAGCATATCAATAAGCCTCATAAAAATTTATTAGTGGATGAGATTTAATATGAGGTGAATATAGAGTGGTGGACTGTAATGTCCCGACCAGGAATCCACTAAACCGGTGCTCCAAGCCGGTTCGCCACAAGGCCTCATGTGTGCCTCCCCGTACGCCAGAGGCTGCCGACTAGCAGCGAGGGCCTAGGGTGTGATAGTGGGGAGACTATGCCCTCATACCAGAGTAAGAAAATAGTGGAAATAACTAAGTATCATACACAGCAGAAAGTAAACAGAGTGCAGAAGTAATAAACAACTGAAATAGAACAAGTTGTAATGGTAAAATGCTGTAAAAGCCTGAACAGCTATGAAATACAATACAACACTGGTCACCCATCGGGCCGACCATAAAAATACAAGTACAAAAGAAACTGAAAGTAAAAGTATAGGGATATTCTACTAACTCAAATCCAATCCATGTACCCGATCTCCAGACACTGTTGAACTGCAGCAGCCCGATCAGTATAACCACTCGAGTAGATCTTCTCGATCATGAAACACTGGGCCTCATCCCTATCCACTATGCAACATGTTCTCAACCTGAAAAGCAGATATAAGGTCTACAAGTACACTGAGTTAAACGTGTAGGGGTGAGAAATAATCTCTGTAGGGAACCCCAACAAGCATCCTACAATTGTTCTGCTAAAAGTGTATACAACAACAATGTGCTCAGCCTAGTTGGAACACAACAAAAGGAAGTAAACCAAATGTGCAACCATAGTTGAACTCAAGGTATGTAATCCCTGTCAACTAGGAAAGTGCCACCATGTATGTCCATATCTATATACATACACATGTATAGTTTCATACCTATACACATATACATAAATATGAATATTCGTGATGAAGTGATTCAAATAATAATAAACAACATCAGTAGTTGATCCTTGGGACCATAAGCCTGATCTCTTGGATATCCTATTCAAGGGAATTGAGCTGGACGTAGTGCCACTCAATCCGTATATCAAATAAGTTGATCTCTGGGTATGTAATCTCATCGACATGTACCCGCTTCGGCCAACACTAGATATATGCCTCTAAACAAGCTAAAAAAAGACAATATATTCTCTAGTTTAACCAATCAATGACAAGCAACCAGATAACACAATAGGTAAACCTCTGGGAAGTACTCACAACCAACCCCTTTGGTCCTATCCAAGAAGTACCAACAACCCTCTAGGCATTGCACTCAGCCTAACCCCTCTGGTTTGGTCATACGAAATTATAAGACTCTCTGGGGAAGCTCACTCGGTCAATTCCCATTATAGTCTAGGGTAGTTAGGGAATCTCTGAGGAAGATCACGTGGTCTAACCCTCTTGGACCCAAGGTCTAGAGATTCTCTAAGGAATCTCACTTGGTCAATCCTCCTATAGTCTCAGGTATACCACAGACTCTCTGAGGAAGCTCACTCGGTCAATTCTTCCTATAGCCTGGGAAGGATTTAAAGAAATTCAAACAAATTAAATACTCTCTAAGGAAGATCACTCGGTCTACCCTCATGTAGTCTATAATATCCAAGACTCTCTGGGAAGCTCACTCAGTCTATCCCCTTTATTCTATAATGTCCAAGATTCTATGAGGAAGCACACTCAGTCTACCCTCCTATGGTCTATAATATCCAAGACTCTCTGGGAAGCTCACTCAGTCTATCCCTTATATTCTATAGCACCAGGTTATCACAGTCTCATTCCAGTAAGTTCATAATAATGCTATAAGGCCAAATTACACCTATAGAGATACTTGGATAACCAGTCTACAGAAACAGGCATGTCAAGAATATCATTCCATCCTACGATCACAAGGCATGGAAAACAGGTATAACAGCCAAAGGCTAACAAGACCCAAAGGTCATAACAAGAACAAGGCATGGAAAAAACATCCAATCATAGTAATTATCCTCAAACATGATCAACTTACCTCTACACAAGAAAACAAGAAAGGCAGGAAAGCAACAGCCTAACAAGCAAGCTAGACCCAATGGTCAAAATCAAGTAACATGGGTAAACACATCCACAACAAGGTAAATAACCCCATTTAAAATCAAACCACCTCTACTCAAGAACACAAGGAATATTAGGCATCCCAAAAAACAAGAAAGATGTCTCGCGTCAGGCTCACCAGCCACCAACCAGGAAGCACCTCTGGTAAACACTACAGCATCAGCAAAACCAAGTCAGATATAAACAAACAATGAGGGCGGCCCGAACGCCCAACCCAACGATAAATCCAAATCCCAAAGGGATTACCAGTTTGGCACGAGTTCTATATGACACTCGATCACCATCTCTACCCAAACCCAATATAACAACTCAGGGTCGGTCAAACAACGGGCACCCACTGGGTCCCTCAGGTCAAACACTAAGGAGGCATCATACTCGGGATCCTATAGGTAAACATGAGTGAAGGAATCCTACCTGGGATCCCTAGTGTAGAGTAAGGGAGGAATCCTACATGGGATCCTCAAAGGAAGTACAACATAGGAATTCCATAACATGGTTCCTGTTAAAGTAATTACAAGAGAGAGATCCTACAAGGGACTCCCTAGGTTAGCACACGAGCAAAGGCATCCCTCAGGGGATCCTTAGAAGTTCATGGTCTCAAAGCCTCATAGGCCAAAAAAGAATGTCTCACAAGGGAAATGTCTTTTAAATAATATTTTAAGGGAGATATCTCATAGCTCATCTACTATTAAAAGTCTCAACTAAGTTGTTCCGAACACCCAACCTATCATCCACGCCAAGTCTCACTCTTAGGTGACAACTGAACTCGATAAGTGGAGGAAGAACCCCTCCATTTATATAGAAACCCCAAAAACTCCATTTATATTAACCTAAATGTAAAAAATATTCCACCATTGCGATCTACAAGGAAAAACACTCAAAATCGACTACTCACACACCCAATTCTGACTTCCAGAGCATAGGATATTTCAAAATTACTAAATTGAAGCAGTACATGGAAAGAGTACATGGCCAGAGCACAAAGGGAATGCCTGGGTAATAGTACATGGTGTGTACTTTACTGTACATGGTGTTTACTATTCACAAAAAGTTACTCCGTGACCGTTTTCACCCGAACACATTCCCATGTACCACTACACGGTGTGTACTTAAAGTACACGGTGTGTAGTCCTTAAAAACCACTATTTCGTGTTCTATTTCACACGACCAGTCACATGACTACCCACTACATGGTGTGTACTCAAAGTACATGGTGTTTACTTAAGAAAAATTTGTCTTCCCCGAATAGGAAGAACACACAGTGTGTACCCCTGGAATACATGCCGTGTATTCTGGGTTTTCCGACGGGAAAACCCTAAAAACACCCGAAACGTCCATTTTTTCCCCTGAAACATTAGATCCATACTTGAGAGGCCAAAAGAAACCAATATAAGGATTAAAATAATTAAAAAACATGTTTAACAGGGCTCTATGGTGAAAAGATAAACAGACCTACCTTTGGGCGGAAACTGATGAATCTTCGGTTGATTTCACAGCTCCCAGTTACCGCACGCAGGCTCAGCGCATCGAGAGCTTCGAATCGGTACCCTTCTTGGCTTCCAAATCTCTATATTTCTCAAACTCTATATCTCCCATAGGTCATGGCCAAAGGGGAGGCATAGGATATGTGCTCAAGGAGGAGGAGGAAAGAAGGGAGAAAAAAAGAAAAAGGAAAGAAGAAAAGAAAAGGAAGAAAAAGGGGTTCGGGCCAGCCCTGATGCCCGAAATGTGTTTATGCCTTCCCTAGGCTCTAAAATCCCCATTACGGACTCAACGGAGCAGACGGAATCTCAATCCGATGCTCCATTTAAAAGTTATTTCCAAATGAACCTATGTGAATATATTTAATTTAATAATATTAAATATTAAATATTCCGCCAAAATTCGAACAGTTCATATTTCCTCCAAACTTTTGTACTAGGGTGAAATCACTATTCTAGGACCAACGAAGTTGTCAAAAAAATTATCCGAGATTTGATGGTAGGGGAAAATAAAAATTTTACCCTCACGAGCATCCAACAGCAAAAATTCAAATTTCTGCTCAAAATGATTGTCCGGAGAAACACGGGTTCTTACAAACTCCCCACCATAAACCTTCTCGTCCCCGAGAAGCCCAGAAAAAGGACTAGCAGTAGGACCAGCATCCATACCCCCAACCCAAGCATCTGCACAACCAAGCTACTTGGACAGTCCAACAACCATCCTTAGCATTAACAACCAGCTTCTACACAGAAGATATTCAACCAAAACCAACTGGTACTCCCCACCATAGGAATACCCTTGTCGTCATATTAAAAGAAAACTCTAAGCTCAAAAGCTCTTGGAAAACACTGGTGTTTAACCTAAACAAGGAAAAGCACCCTAAAAAGGAAAAAGATACACTCCCCACCATATGGATTTCCTTACACTGCTACGAGAGCACAACCAGAACAGGTTCCATCCTCCACACGGATGAACATTAAGATAGAAAAAAAAAGTGCTCGATGTAGGGTCAAAGCTCTCTCAGTATACTCAAGATGAATCAAGATATCGCATGATTGTATCTTATAGGAGTATACTAAGATTTCACCGAAGGCGTGTCCAGCTCCCTCTGAGCCACACTAATATCCTGCCAAAACCCGAACAAGATTCAAGAATGGGTCAACCATTCATCGTAACCCAAAATTTCACAAAGTCACCTCTACAACAATAACCTCAGAAACACTGGTCGATCGGGCCAGGCACCTGAACAGGCCTACTCATCAAAACCAGTCACGAAAATAAACACCACCAAAAGGAATTGGAAAACGCTGGCCAACCTTCTCACCCAGGTTTCCCTAAAACAGAACAAACATCGATCGATAAGGGTTTGAGTCAAAACCCAGGGTCTCTAGATCTTCCACCTAGACCTATATAAAAAGCCTCAAAATTGGGTCACAAGGTCTAACCACCTAGCCCAAAAGATCCAAAACCACTCAGAAGATGGTAAATATCACAACGACCCAAGAAGGTCCAAACCAAAACAAAACCTACAAGGGCCCCGATCCTCTCCGAGCATCCTTATAAGGAACGACTCCTTGGAGGTCACAAACAAAACAGAAGAGACAAGTTGAGCTAACACCTATTGGGTATCTGTATACAACAATACCACAAGGATGTCCAATTAAAAAGAAAATCATTGGTATCTATTGATATCATTCTAAATGATCCAACTAGATAACCACATACCTGAGAAACAATACCCAATAAGGGGTTAAAAAAAGGAATCACGTGCCACATAGACCAACTAGGGTCACTGTACCACCTGTACAAAAGGACTGAGTCATCATCCCCATCAAAAATGCCTTAACATAGATCCATGTAACCTTCCATCAGAGTAAAAAAAAATTATGTGTAAGCAGACCCAAAGGTCTCAGTCATTAGTAAAAACAGACACTAGCAGGCCTATATGTTGTGAATCCTACGTGCCTAGTATGATACAAGAGTCACATCTTGTATTTTCCATCCAAGAGTCAAAATCTATCCCTAGAATCTTACCAATGGCCAAGATCCAGAGATCCATAGTAAATAAAAACACCACACAACATGTGATTCTCTCAAGGAAAAAATCATATACAACCGTAACATCACAAAATCAGAACAACAATCCCAAACCTTGGAAACCAGGACTTCTTACCAGAACAAGTGTTTGCGACGCACTAGCTCGATATCCATCACAGGTTCAGGCACATTCCTAATACTCATGTCTACCATATCCCAAATGGTAATAACCATGAAAGAAAACTCCTCTGATACCACTTTGTAACGTCCCGACCCAAAAGCCACTAAACCGGTGCTCTGAGCTGGTTCGCCAAAAGGCCTCAAGTGCACCTCCCCGTACGCCAGAGGCTACCGACTAGTAGTGAGGGCCTAGGTTGTGATAGTGGGGAGACCATGACCTCATACCATACTAATCAAACAACATAAATAACTAAGTATCATACATAGAGAAAAGTAAACAGAGTGAGGAAGTAATAAACAACTGAAACAGAACAAGATGTAATGGTAAAATGCTGTAAAATCCCAAACAGCTATGAAATACAATACAACACTAGTCACCCACCGGGATGACCATAAAAATACAAGTAAAAAAGAAACTAAAAGTAAAAGTACAGGGCTCTGCTACTAAATCTGAGCCAATCCACGTACCCGATCTCCAGACACTATCGAACTGCAGCAGCCCGATCAGTAGAACCACTTGAGCAGATCCACTCAATCATGCAACACTGGGCCTTAGCCCTATCCACTATGAAACTGATGCTCAACCTAAAAATCAGACATAAGGTCTACACGTACACCAAGGTGCATGTGCCGGTGTGAGAAATAATCTCTGTAGGGCACCCTGACAAGCAACCTACAACTGCGCTGCTAAAAGTGTATGCAATAACAATGTGCTCAGCCTAGTTGGAACATAACAAAAGGAAGTAAACCAAACGTGCAACCACAGTTGAACTCAGGGTATGTAATCCCTGTTAACTGGGAAAGTTCCACCATGGATGTCCATATCTATATATGTACACATGTATAGTCCCATACCTATACACATATACATAAATATGAATATTCATGATGAAGTGATTCAAATAATAAGAAACAACATCAGTATTCGATCCTTGGGACCATAAGCCTGGTCTCTTGGACATCCTATTCAAGGGAATTGAGCTGGAAATAGTGCCACTCAAGCCGTATGTCAAATAAGTTGATCTCTGGGTCCGTAATCTCATCGACATGTACCCGCTTCGGCCAACGCCGGAGATATTCCTATGAACAAGATAAAAAAAGACACGATATCCTCTAGTTCAACCAATCAATCACAAGAAAATAGATAACACAATAGGTAACCCTCTGGGAAGTACTCACAGCCAACCCCTCTGGTCCTATCCAAGAAGTACCAACAACCCTATGGGCAGTGCACTCAGCCTAACCCCTCTAGTTTGGTCATACGGAATTATAAGACTCTCTAGGGAAGCTCACTCGATCAATTCCCCTTATATTCTAGGTTAGTTTGGGAATCTCTGAGGAAGATCACGCGGTCTAACCCTCTTGGACCCAAGGTCTAGAGACTCTCTGAGGAATCTCACTTGGTCAATCCTACTATAGTATCAGGTATACCACAGACTCTCTAAGGATGCTCACTCGGTCAATTCCTCCTCTAGCCTGGTAAGGTTTTAAAGAAATTCAAACAAAGTTAAGACTCTCTGAGGAAGCTCACTTGGTCTACCCTCACGTAGTCTATAATATCCAAGACTCTCTGGGAAGCTCACTCGGTCTATCCCCTTTAGTCTATAATGTCCAAGACTCTCTGAGGAATCACACTCAATCTACCCTCCTATAGTCTATAATATCCAAGACTCTCTGGGAAGCTCACTCAGTCTATCCCTTATAGTCTATAGCACCAGGTTCTCACGGTCCCATGCCAGTCAGTGCATAATAATGCTATAAGGCCAAATTACACCTATAGAGATACTTGTCTAACTAGTCTACAGAAACAGGCATGTTAAGAATATCATTCCATCCTACGGTCACAAGGAATGGAAAACATGTATAACGGCCAAAGGCTAACAAGACCCAAAGGTCGTAACAAGAACAAGCTATGGGAAAAACATCCAAGCACAGCAGTTATCCTCAAACATGATGAACTTACCTCTACACAAGCAAACAAGAAAGTCAGGAAAACAACAGCCTAACAGGCAAGCTAGACTCAATGGTCAAAATCAAGTAACATGGGTAAACACATCCACAACAAGGTAAATAACCCCATTTAAAATCAAACCACCTCTACTCCGGCACACAAGGAATATTAGGCATCCCAACAAACAAGAAATACATCTTGCGTTAGGATCACCAGCCACCAACTAGGAAGCACCTCTGGTAAACACTACAGCATCAGCAAAACCAAGTCAGATATAAACAAACAATGAGGGTGGCCCGAATGCCCAACCCAACAATACATCCAAATCCCAAAGGGATTTCCAATTTGGCACGGTTTCTAGGTGACACCCGATCACCATATCTACCCAAACCCGACATAACAACTCAGGGTTGGTCAAACAACGGGCACCCACTGGGTCCCTCAGGTCAAATTCTGAGGAGGCATCATACTCAGGATCCTCTTGGTAAACACAAACGAAGGCATCCTACGCGGGATCCTTAGCGAAGGCTAAGGGAGGAATCCTACACTAGATCCTCAAAGGAAGGAAAACATAGGCATTCTGTAACATAGTTCTTGTAAAAGGATGAACAAGAGAGAGATCCTATAAGGGAATCCCTGGGTCAGCACACGATCAAAGGCATCCCTCAGGGGATCCTTAGAAGTACCTGGTCTCAAAACCTCATAGGCCAGAAGGAAACGTCTCACAAGTAAAAAGTCCTCTAAAGAATAGGTTACGGGAGATAGCTCATAGATCATCTCCTATTGAAGGTCTCAACTTAGTTGGTCTGAACACCCAACCTATCATCCTCGCCAAGTCTCACTCTTAGGTGACAACTGAACTCGATAAGTGGAGGAAGAACCCCTCCATTTATATGTAAAATCCAAAAAAATCCATTTAGATTACCCTAAATGTAAAAATGATTCCACCATTGCAATTTACGTGGAAAAATTCTCAGAATCGACTACTCACACGCCCAATACTGACTTCCAGAGCATAAGATATCTCAAAATTACTAAACTGAATCAGTATTTGGCTAGAGTACATGGACAGAGCACAAAGGGCATGCCTGTGTAATAGTACATGGTGTGTACTTTACTGGACATAGTGTGTACTATTCACAAAAAGTTACGTCGTGTCGGTTTTCACCCGAACACATGCCCATGTACCACTACACGGCGTGTACTTAAAGTACACAGTGTGTAGTCCTTAAAAACCATTATTCTGTGTTCTATTTCACACGACCAGCCACACGGCTACCCACTACACAGCATGTACTCAAATTACACGGTGTGTACTTAAGAAAACTTCATCTTCCCCAAACGAGAAGAACACACGGCGTGTACCCCTAGAATACACGCCGTGTATTCTGGGTTTTCCGATGGGAAAACCCTGAAAACACCCAAAACGCCCGTTTTCACCCCCTAAACATTAGATCCGGACTTAAGAGGCCACAAGCAAGAAATATAAGAATTAAAAGACTTAAAACAACATGTTTAACATGGATTTGTGGAGAAAACATAAACAGATCTACCTTTGGGTAGAAACTACCGAAGCTTCTGTTGATTTCACGGCTCCTGGTTACCGCACGCAGACTCAGCGCATCGAGAGCTTCGAATCAGTGCCCTTATTGGCTTCCAACTCTCCCTATTTCTCAAAATCCATATCTCCCATAGGTCATGGAAAAAGGGGTGGCATAGGAGACGTGTTCAAGGAGGAGGAGGAAATAATGGAGAAGAAAAGAAAAGGAAGAAAAAGGGGCCCGAGCTGGCCCCGGCGCCCGACATGAGTTTATGTCTTCCCTAGGTTAAAATCCCCATTCCAGACTCAACAGTGCAGATGGAATATTTATGGGAGATGTTATCCATGTAGAGTAATAGATTTTTTAGAGAGTATGGATATGTTTTTTGATAAGATTGATGCACCGGAGGTGAAGAAACTAAAGTTTTCCATCATTATGTATGAAGTACCAACCAAATGCTGGTGAGATATTTTGGGCCAGGAAAGAGGATATAGGGATTATAATCAATTTATTTTTATATATCTTCTTTTAGTAGTTATACCTATATAAACTGAGTATTGATAGATTCTAAGAGTTCATAATACTAACATAGGGGGATATGTTGTGTTTGATTCTTCTTCTAGAATCACTATGTTTCTCTATTTTTCTCATTCCTTGTCTCACACCCCATATCACAATCAACCCATAATAAATTGATTTGTAATAGAGTTTTAACATTATTACATTTCCAATATATTTTAGTCTTACTGTTTTAGATAATTACGAAAAAAATTATAGAAAAAATTAGAAATTTCCACACTGACTAACAATTTGAATCATTTTACTATTAAAGAAAAATTATACATGAAAAAAGGAATAATATATTCATGGGGGTGGAAATGATGAATCATTAGATCATAACAAAAAATAAATGACTATAATTCCCTATAAAGGTACTTAACTATCAGAAAAATAGTCATTGATTCCTCCAGAATGCCTTTTTAAACTAAGAAATCCATCATAAAATTCCCTTCTATCTAGGTGTGAATAATCTCCACTCCAAGATAGATCATGTCTCTAAAGGCTTTGACAGGGTATCCAATGCTCTAGTTTTAGGGGATAATCCCCATAAAATAGTGGACTTGTAGCTCTAAATCCACTTCATTCATTGATAATAAAATATTATTGGAGGATCAAAGAGGGAACCTATAAATAAGGAACTATCTTGATCAAAAATAGAATTACTATCTCTAAATAAGGTAAATAATTCTTGATGCACTGGTCCCCTATAATCCCAAATGAGGCCACCACAGCAAATGACCTCATACGCATTGGAACCATCTTAGTCTAGTAGAAGTAATTGTTTTGGATATTTCCAACACACCCTATGCTCTACACCAACCCTATTCTTGGATTCATAAGGAAATGATGATGAAGGGATCCAATTAATATAGAAATAGGGGATTGTGCTACTTCAGAAAAATGAGAAGAGATCTGAAATATAATAAAAAAATATCACATTGATACTATTATTTTAGGGTTTGATAAAATTATGGTGTAACCTATTATGGATTTATTAAATATTCCAGTATCCAGTAATAAATTTTTTTATCTTATCATGAAAATTGAAAATCTTACATGAAATGGTCTCAAAAAAATATGAAATAAAATTTACAGTGGAAGGAAATTTATTATCATCCTATATGAATCCTTTGAGGTTAAACTAGATAAAGAAATCTCAGTCCTCATTTCATAAAAAATGAAATATATATTTCATGTTAGTTCTTTAACAACACATGCATTTAAAAACAAGGGTGATTCCTTTCTTCTACACTATAACATCCATGGGTAGAGAATGGTTCAAAATATACAAGAACAGTAAGTTTATCTTTCCTATAAAGTATTTTTACCATAACCTATTAGCCCAAAAATCATCACTGTTATGCACATGTATGATTCTGTGGATATGATCAAACTTCTAGGTGGAGTGACAGTGAAGATAAACTCATCAGGTTCTGCGATAAAATAGATGGTGGAAATCATGTGCCTTTTATTTAAGTATTGTATTACTTTCATGGTTGTTGGATATTATCTTTTTAGTTTAAAGTTAATATTAGGAACTGTGTACCTTTGGAAAAAATAATATTACATGTCTGATAATATTTCTAAAAGTGAAGTTCCCCTTGATAATGGAACATATGGAATTATCATTCATTATGTAAATTGAGTGGTGATACTATTTAATGGAGGGTATCCCTTCTTATCCTATTCAATCTAGGTGCATGGATAGTATTCATACAGGTTTTGAATGATCATGACCCATAGTTTGTATCCAAAAAAGGATTACTATGAAATTTAATCTTTCATGCACATCATGGTCTCCTCTATTCATTTAATATTAATCCATGCCTCATCATATAATATATCCATCCTAGTTCAACTGACCCAATGATATCCAACCTCATGTTTAACATCCAAAATGAAACTATTAAGGATGTTTCAATTCTTATGATGAAATACTTAAATGCCTGAATGATAGAAAGAACATGGATTTGGATATAATAAAGGACATTATTCACTAATGTGATTCTACCTCCCAAAGTGAGTAAATAGTTTTTCTAGTTGATAATTCAAACTATAACTCTACTGATTATTCCATTAATATTGGGAATACATACTTTATTTTTTGATAAATGAGCTCCCAAATATTCCATTCACAATTATATTCATGTAATACTAAAACATTCTATTTTATCCTTATCTTTCCTTCAAGAGAATTTATTGGTAATGTATACATTTCTCTTGAAAATAATATTTCACTAACCACTTTTTCTATAATATTTAGATAATATTTACAAGAACCACTAGAGATATTTTCTTATTCCATTAATTATTATATCGATTTTATCCATAAAATTTTGATAAAACTGATTAAACCATACTAGACTTTGAAAGGTTTTACCATATCACTTGCGATTTCAATATTTAGGTTCTTACCGAGCACATAATGGGCTTAGATAATGAGACTTGGGGATAATGGATCTTCTTGGAGAAGACCACAAATATATTGTAAGTGGAAAAAACTTTTTCCCATTAGGGAAACCATGGGATAATGATAAGAGAAGTAGTGAAAAGGAGGTCGCACGCTCATTCTAGGAATCCCCATTTCCTAAGGTATTTCATAGTGTATTATAATTTAATTTTATCATAAGATTTCTCAATGTTTATATTGATCATAAAATTAGACCTAAACACTTTTTTATCAAAATATTTTTTCATTATTGAGATAACCAAATCTTACTTAAATTCTACTATATTTTTAAAAGATTTTGTCAAGTGATATTTTAAAGGGTTGGAGATTACATAATACCTTGTTGAGAATCATCACAATCACCTTGCCAAAAAAATTAAACATCCTTATGGTTAAATGATTCAAAAATATACTAATTTGAACCAATATAGGGATGAGAACTACAATTGTTGAAGAGGTTAGCTAAGGAAAATTACCACACATGAAATAATCCTAAACTGATTCAAAAGGATCATTCTAGATGAAATCCCACACCTCAAAGTATAATTAACCTAGAAAGAAATTATGGCTCATAACACAATAAGTATCGATACATTTTAAATAATCCTAAATTTAAACCCACTCCATTATTGACTTCAAAAAAATTATCACATTCCCCCATAGTAATCAAAATTTCATCAAAAAAATTAATCATCAACATTAATCAACATTTTTGCCCCCTTTATTACCTAGAAAACACTAGCTAAGAGATATATGATATTTTAGGATTCCAATGGCCCAATTATTTCAACATCACTATAGAAATATCTATATTCAACTTAGAGTTTGATTTGTTAAAAAAATTTATTTTATATAATGCATGCATGGAATAAAAATGTGTTGTGATCACTTTACTTAAATTATATGATACATGACTAATATCATTCCTCCATCTCCTTAGAGATAGATATATCTTTATAGGTATTATTTTAACACCCCAAGCTTATATGGTATGCTTCTCTTTGAATAATAGAGCAGCGTGTGTTGTACGCAACCTCGAGTTCTATCACACCACGACCAATCCAAGTAGCCGTTATGAATAGTAATACCCACTTTTTGAAATTATATAAATTTTATAGTTCAAAATGGACTTCATTTTTGGATTCGTAATATCGAAATTAGCCTATGTTGAATTTTTGGTATTTTTCCAAGAACTTCTAATTTTCGATTAATAGTGAAAAATACTTAAAAACAAATTTTTTATTAAAAATAATTTATAGTGATAAATTATACTATTGAGTTATTTTAAAGTATAATTAGAATATAATTTTACCATTTTATCCAATGGTGGTCATTATAATTAATTTTACTTTGAAATTGAACATAAACAATTGTCAATATTTTGATTGATATTGTTTCTTAAAAACACGCTATTTGTTTTGACAACAGGAATTAATTATAAAATTAATTAATGCAACTTATATTTTTGGAATTTTGTAAAATAGACATCATTTTTTAATTAGGAATATCAATTATAGCTTAGGGTGAATTTTTGGTATTGTTTTGAGAAACTTCAATTTTTGATGAATAGTGAAACCACTAAGTGGTAGTTAAAAAAACTAATTTTTCGTTTAAATGAAACTTTACCACTTCTGTGAATTGAATTTTAAAAATCCGACATACATGGTTTTCATTAGTAATTAAAATGTGGTTCAATGAGATGAAAATAATTTTTGGTGAATAGTAACTTTTAAGTTTTATTAATCGCGATAAAAGGTAATTAGTGTAATTTAAGGTAAATATAATGTTATAATAATATAAAATTACCTTTACACTTGTCCTACCCTTATTGTACGATTCATGGTCGACCAAGACAATCCATGGGTCAACTTGGGGACCCCATGGATCCACTTGGGTAAGAAAATGACATTAATAACTTTTTATTTAAAGTAAAAATAAAATTGTCACAAACATGTGTTGTTTTACTAAAATAATTATTACATGGGATTATATAAGTTAACCTTTTGACTATAAATATTCATTGGAAAGATAATAATATTTACTAAATCATGGTAATTTTTTTATAATTTTTAGGCGTTAAATAAATAAATTTATTTATGAAAACATGATGATGCAGCGATTACCTCATTAATGAACAATTTAAATAAAATGAAAAGATAAGGAAAAATATAAGACTTAAACTTGTCTCAAACCTATTTTATGGGTATATTTTTAACTCTTATCACCTTATCCTCGAAATATATCATTTTGGGACCTTTAAAATCCGAAAAACATTTCATAATAAAGTAACATTTCATGAATTTCCAAGAGTGACCCTCCTCTCCTCTTATAAAAGGCCCCCACCTCTACCACCTTATTCACACCTTCAAAGCCATTTGGATCGGCCAAAATCTTCCCAAATACTCTCTCAACTTCCCTCTCTTACTCCTAGAAGGATAAATTTTGGAATAAGTCTTCCCAAGGAAGCCTTTGGCTCAAATCAAAAAGAGTTACCCAATTTTAAGGTAATGTCTTCTCTTATGTTCTTTTGTTTTATTTTACTTCTCCAACCCCTTAAACTCTTTTTATTACTTTATTTTGTAAAAAAACCAGTATATTTAATATACTATGATGTTTTTATGAGAAGGAATTGATTTACACTTACACACACCTTCGTCTAATGGTTAAAGAACATACTGTTTCTGTGGGTGGCGAATTACTGTCTCACGAAACGATGATTGTTCAATCTTCTTTTAACACCTCTAATGGTGGTCATTAAGATGTAACTATATTTATATATGATATATATTATGTTTATTTTTTCCTTATTCTTCTTTATTTTTCATTTATGGCATACCTTTATGATTTCCATTATCGGTAAACGCTATAATTTCATTTTAGGAAGTGCGGACTACCGCCCCCTCAAAGTGATTTGAATCGTTAATTCCATATGTGGGACGTATAAATTATAGATTAAATGATATTATATATGATATTATACTTTAATTATAATATACATTTATATCATTATGATTTCATTCCATTAAATACGAAATATAAATGAAAGTAGCATTCATGCATACATACGACTTAACGTCTCCATGAACGGTGCATTTCATTTCTTACCTCTAAATGTTATGTAATATTATAAATGAATGTATATACTGGATATGTATGTTATATATGATATCCAAATCATGAATATAATTCTGGATATAATGGAAATTTTACCACATGAACAACTTGTAATTATAAGAAGTTTATTTTTGACTCAAGTACCAAAGATCGAAAAAACGACCGTTATTAACTTAAATAATTACATAACGTTCATAACATCGTAATAAGTGATATAAAAGGAATAATTAACTTGAAAAAGGTTCTTAAGAAATTATATATTAACTCTAGTTTATTATTCAGGAGGTTAAAGAATGATCGAGTCAAGTCAGACACGAGGTAAGGGACTTTGTCTCAATCTCCTTTCATTGAGGCATATTTTATTTTACCCAACTTTATTTTATACGGTGTATAAACCCCTTTGACTTTTACAATTATTCAAAAGGAATATTTTTTATATGAATCGTTTTACTAAACAACAAAAAGGAATGTTTTTTTTGTCGTATGTATGCGATGACAACGACTTCTCCGCCGTCATGACCATTATTTGAGTTTCGGCTTCCTCTACAAGCTATAAATTTTTTTAAATGAAAAATAAATACCATGTTTTACTTTTATTTTATTTTGGTATTGAAAATGGATATGATAATGTTTTTTTATTATATCAATGTGTTGTATTGATATCTTGTGATTGAAATGTGGAAATGTTATGTTTCCTTTATGCATGTTTTATGTGATATGATTATGTTATGGTTTATGATATGTTTAAAACTTTTCATATAAGGAATGCATTGGAATTAATAAGTGACGGGTGGAGCCCGCTATAGCTCCTTTATGCATCGGTAGGTCTCTTGAGACAAACTAGTGTCTTGGCACAAGGCCTTGACAAAATCTTATTTGTAGTCTTGGCACAAGGCCTTGACTATGTGGTTTTGATAGTCTGGCATTATGAATTCCATCATTATAAAAGTGGTTATTTATATTTCATGTGAGTATTCAACTATTAGAATATCCATGTGAATAAGTAAATGGCATTATTTCATTTTATTTTTTCCATATTATGATGAATTTCATGTTTAAAAGGCTTTTGTTTCAGTTATACATTGCCTTAAATGTTTATGTTTATTTATGAAAGCTTCTTCTATATTGTTATCCTTAGTGAGCATTTGAGCTCACCCCTTTCAATGTTTTAATTTTTCCAGGATGTGAAGAAGTATTTTATGAATGACCTGTAGGGATAGTATGAGGGGATATTAAGACAAGATTTTTTTTGTAGTTTTGTTTTAATTTATGATGTAATGTAAGACTTATGAATATATCTAGTTTTTATAAGGCCACTAAACTAATCGGTATTTCGAGACTTGATCTATTGTGATCATGCCAATGTTATGTAATAATGCACCGAATCTGGGTAACTGGGGTCAGGGCGTTACAGTTGGTATCAGAGGTAGTTTATTACTAACCTTGAAAGCTAGATTTAGAAAAACTATGATTAGAGCACATAGCCCTAAGATAGGCTTTGAGGATTAGTATAGAAGAACTTCCTATAATTTTGGTATTATAGAGATTTTGTGAGTTTTCAGAGCAATACATCCCTATCTGGATATGAGCAGGTAGAGGCAGCTCTGGCACAGATGTACCTAGGGGTAAAACCCAAAAACACCACTTTGAGCTAGACTCGAACGGGAACTGGTGCATGACAACGGGCCTTGCTGGACTCTTGGTTACGACACTCCTCGAGGATATGCTTAGGATAATACCCATTTTCTTTACAAACCTTTATGAAGGGTTTATGAGTATATACTTCCTAAAAGAAAACATTTTTATGATTATGGATTATATCCATAAACTTTTCAATTTATGTTAAGTGTTTTACAAGTATGGAATTATGTATTTTGATTCATAAATTGATCTAGTTTATGTCATTGTTTAGAAATGGTGCCTAGTGGGAGGAATGGAAACCGTATCAATGTACGCACTCCATGTAGGGATTTCTCTCCTGCTCAAGATAATTATAGTGGAGCTGGTGATACAACTGGTGCTTCAAGTTATCACCATACTGGGACAACTCACTCAGGTTATGAATAATAACCTTACTCGTATGGAGCACCCTGATCCGCAACGTGGAGGATCAATGTTAGACCGCTTCATGAGGCAACAACCACTAACATTCAATGGGAGTAAAAATCCCTTAGTATCTAAGCAGTGGAAAAATTCTTTAGAGAAAATATTCCATGCCTTGGGGAGTAGTGAATGGGAAAAGGTAATCATGGTAGTTTACCGCCTCACTGGAGATGCTGATCAATAGTGTTCATTGATTTAAAACACAAAAGAAGATGATGAAATATCAAATATGGAATGGAGGGAGTTCAAAGATATTTTCTTATAAAAATACTTTCCCCGTGACCATCGAGCAGATATGGAAAGGAAATTTCTGAGTCTGAGACAAAAGGAGGATGAGAATATCGCAAAGTATGAGTCTAACTTTACAAGGTTAGAGAGGCATGTTGTAGATTATATATGTAACCCAAGAAGTAAGATTTATCATTTCTTTGATGGTTTAAAACCTTTTCTCTATCGAGCCTTAGTCTCACAATCTTTCTCGTCATACGAAGATATTGTCTCATGTGCTATCAAGACAGAAAAGTAATTCTCTAAATCTTATGAAAATAAAGTAAAGCAAGAGAATAAGATAATGGTGGAACAAGAGACAAATAAAGGGAAATGGAAATAAGGATTTTCCATTATGCGATAATTGTGGGAAAAATCACCCCAGTACTTGCCTAAAAGGAAAGAGATTTTGTTATAAATATGGAGAAAAAGGTCACCAATCTCGTGATTGTAAGGGAAAGAAATAGGCTATCAATGTTGAATGCTAAAATTGTAGGGAAACGGGGAATTATGGAAATGAATTTCCTAACCGTCAGGGAAAATTACCTCAGAAAAGGTCAAGGGATCAAGGCCAATCTTATGCTATTAATATAGTTGAAGAGGAATAATTAATGTATTGATGCTTTTGGACTTAAGGATTATATTTTGGTTATAAGAATAATGTGATATATATATAAGGATGGCACTTCAGTACTTGTTGTTCTCATTAAGGTTTTAATATGATAAAGGTAATCATATTTTTATTATATGACAATAATAGAAACTTTACTTTGTTTGGGGAATCTTATGTTACAATTGATTTGGGAATTTAGAGACCTTTTAGAGAAAGTTTGGACAGAGGTATTTTGGATAACTATAAAGGTTGGAATGGATTAAGTTTAACTTTGTATAGTATTGTTTAAGGTTAAAACATTTCTGAAGATTATTTTTGGAATATTATAATACTATAGTTTTAGGAAAAGGACAACCTACAGGTCAGGGGATAACCCATCACGTCGGACAAAGCTGCAGGAATCGAACCCACAACCATAGTGCGACAGGCCTATATTACCTACCACTAGCCTATAGGAAGTCCCTGGTTATTATAAAATATTTTTCCTACTCTAAATGGTATGTGTTAATATTTTTAACCTTGTACGAATAGGATAAATATAATATTTTTGAGCCCTATTACCTTTTGGAGTGAATGATGGGTTTGTGGTAAAAATTTATTAAAGAATGAAAGTCTACATGACAAGTAATTATATTTCCTTACATTCTTAGTAAATCTCCTAAATAATTTCCTCAACTTTATTAAAGGTAACTTAAAACAAAAATGTTTCCCGTTAACTTTTCCAACTGGGGAATCGATGACCATTTAACCAATCACAATTTTGTGATTTTCTTGTAGTTAACTTTCTCATAATCTTGTTTTCTACAACTCTCCATCAGACCTTGATGTTTTGTTTCTCCTCCATATCCATGTTTTCATAGAATCCTGGTATGGGCTATCTCGTGTGACCTTTGTACTTATCTTTCTTTCTTTTAAAGTTATATTTTTATTAACCCTATTTCCGATATGGGTTTTCCACAAAGGTATTTTTTATTTTCAACCATTTATTTTTTAAGAACAATTTCAAATTGCGAGGACGCAATTTATTGAAGGAGGGGAGAATATAACACCCCAAGCTTCCATGGTATGCTTCTCTTTGAATAATAGAGCAGTGTGTGTTGTACGCAACCTTGAGTTCTAACACACCGCAACCAATCCAAGTAGCTATTATGAATACTAATACCCTCCTTTTGAAATTATATAAATTTTATATTTCAAAAAGGACTTCATTTTTGGATTCAGAATATTGAAATTAGCCTATGTTGAATTTTTGGTATTTTTTTGAGAACTTCCAATTTTCGATGAATAGTGAAAAATACTTAAAAAAATTTTTAATAAAAATAATTTATAGTGATAAATTATACTATTGAGTGGTTTTAAAGTATAATTAGAATATAATTTTACCATTTTATCCAATGGTGGTCATTATAATTAATTTCACTTTGAAATTGGACACAAATAATTGTCAATCTTTTGATTGATATTATTTCTTAAAAACACGCTATTTGTTTTGACAATGGGAATTAATTATAAAATTAATTAATGCAACTTATATGTTCAGAATTTTTTAAAATAGACATCATTTTTTAATTCATAATATCAATTATATCTTAGGGTGAATTTTTTGTATTGTTCTGAGAAACTTCAATTTTTGATGAATAGTGAAACCACTAAGTGGTAGTTAAAAAACTAATTTTTTGTTTAAATCAAACTTTACCACTTCTATGAATTGAATTTAAAAAATCATACATACATGGTATTCATTATTAAGTAAAATTTTGTTCAATGAGATGAAAATAATTTTTGGTTAATAGTAAATTTTAAGTTTTATTAATCGTGATTAAAGGTAATTAGTGTAATTTAAGGTAAATATAATGTTATAATAATATGAAATTACCTTTACACTTGTCATACCCTTATTTGATGAGTCATGGCCGACCAAGACAATGCATGGGTCAACTTGGGGACCTCATGGAACCACTAGGGTAAGAAAATGACATTAATAACTTTTTATTTAAAGTAAAAATAAAATTGTCACAAACATGTGTTGTTTTACTAAAACAATTATTACATGGGGTTATATATGTTAACTTTTCAACTATAAATATTAATTGGAAATATAAAAATATTTCCTACATAATGGTAATTTTTTTATAATTTTTAGGCATTAAATAAATAAATTTATTTATGACACCATGATGATGCAGCGATTACCTCATTAATGAACAATTTAAATAAAATGAAAACATATGGTAAAATATAAGACTTAAACTTGTCTAAAACCTATTTGATGGGTATATTTCGAACACTTATCACTTATACTAAAAATATATCATTGTGGGACCTTTAAAATCCGAAAATCATTTCATAATAAAGTAACATTTCATGAATTTCCAAGAGTGCCCCTCCTCTCCTCTTATAAAAGGCCCCCACCTCTACCACCTTATTCACACCTTCAAAGCCATTTGTCTTAGACAAACTCTTCCCAAATACTCTATAAACTTCCCTCTCTTACTCCTAGAAGGTTCAATTTGGGCATAAGTCTTCCCAAAGAAGCCTTTGGCTCAAATCAAAAAGAGTTACCCGATTTTAAGGTAACGTCTTCTCTTATGTTCTTTTGTTTTATTTTGCTTCTCCAACCCCTTAAACTCTTTTTATTACTTTATTTTGTAACAAAAACAGTACATTAAATATAATAAGATTTTTTAATGATAAATTATTTTATTTACACTTACACACACCTTAGTCTAATGGTTAAAGAACATACTATTTCTGTGGGTGGCGAATTTCTGCCTCACGAAATGATGATTGTTCAATCTTCTTTTAAAACCTCTAATGGTGGACATTAAGATGTCACTATATTTATATATGATATATATTATTTTTATGTTTTCCTTATGATTCTGTATTTTTCATTTATGGCATACCTTTATGATTTCCATTATGGGTAAACATGATAATTTCATTTTAGGAAGTGTGGACTATCGTCCCCTCAAAGTGATTTGAATCGTTAATTCCATATGTGGGACGTATGAAGGATGGATTAAATGATATTATATATGATAATATATATGATATTATATATGATATTATACTGGAATTATAATATACCTTTATATCATTATTATTGCATTCCATTAAATATGAAATAGAAATGAAAGTAGCGTTCATGCGTACGTACGGCTTACCGTCTCCATGAACGGTGAATTTCATTTCTTACCTCTAAATCTTATCTAATATTATATATGAATGTATATACTGGATATGTATGATATATATGATATATACATCATGAATATAATTCTAGATATAATGTATATTTTACCACATGAACAACTTGTAATTATAAGAAGTTTATTTTTGACTCAAGTACCAAAGATCGACAAAACGACTGTTATTAACTTAAATAATTACATAATGTTAATAACATGGTAATAAGTGATATAAAAGTAATAATTAACTTGAAAAATGTTCTTAAACAAGTATAAATTAACTCTAGTTTATTATTCAGGAGGTTAAATAATGATCGTGTCAAGTCAGACACGAGGTAAGGGACTTCGTCTTAATCTCCTTTCATTAAGGCGTATTTTGTTTTATACGGTGTATAAACCCCTTTGAATTTTAAATTTATTCAAAAGGAATGTTTTTTATATAAAGCATTTTACTAAATGAAAAAAAGGAATGTTTTTTTTCGTACGTATGCGGCGACAACGACTTCTCCGTCGTCGTGACCATTATTTGAGTTTCGGCTTCCTCTACAAGATATAACTTTTTTTTAAATGAAAAATAAATACCATGTTTTAATTTTCTTTTATTTTGGTATTGAAAATGGTTTTGATAATGTTTTTTTATTATATCAATGTGTTGTATGTATATCTTTTGATTGAAATGTTGAAATGTTATGTTTCCTTTATGCATATTTTATGTGATACGATTATGTTATGGTTTATGATATGTTTACAACTTTTCATATAAGGAATGCATTGGACTTAATAAGTGATGGGTGGAGCCCGCTATAGCTCCTCGATGCATCGGTAGGTCTCATGAGACAAACTAGTGTCTTGGCACAAGGCCTTAACAAAATCTTATTTGTATTCTTGGAACAAGGCCTTGACTATGTGGTTATGATAGTCTGGCATTATGCATTCCATAATTATGAAAGTGGTTATTGATATTTCATGTGATTATTCAACTATTAGAATATCCATGTGAATAAGTAAATGGCATTATTTCATTTTCTTTTTGCCATATTATGATGAATTTCATGTTTAAAAGGCTTTTGTTTCAGTTATACATTTCCTTAAATGTTTATGTTTATTTATGAAAGCTTCCGCTATATTGTTATCCTTACTGAACATCTGAGCTCACCCCTTTCAATGTTTTAATTTTTCCAGGATGTGAAGAAGTATTTTATGAATAACCTGCAGGGATAGTATGAGGGGATATGAAGACAATACGTTTGTTGTAGTTTTTTTTTAATTTATGATGTAATGTAAGACTTATGAATATATCTAGTGTTTCCAAGGCTACTAAACTAATCGGTCTTTCGAGACTTGATCTATTGTGATCATTCCAATGTTACGTAATAATGCACCGACTCTGGGTAACTGGGGTCGGGGCATTACAACTATTCTTATGGGATAGAAAAATAAAAGTATTATCAAACTGATGTTCCTAAAAACATCAATCCATCATATTGATCTCTAACCAATGCACAAACAAATATTGGTTGCATGATTGTTGGATATCCATCCACTCTAAAATATTTCCTTTTAATGTGTATGATTTATTTTAGAATAAAACCCATACATACCATTGTGATGGTTCATTCCATAAGTATTATACAAAATATAAAAATGATTTATCTATCATCCATATATTTAGGTAATGAAAATTGTGACTAGGATCTAGATAACATTAAATTTAGAGAAGTTGAAATGACTATAAAATCTCATTACCTTCTTTTAGGTACTTATTGCATCTTGTTTGATTACATTTTTGGTTGGGTGTGTTTCAATATTTTCAATGATAGAGAGAGTTTTTTTGGAAAAATGACCTAAATTTAGGGTATGTAGGTTTATTTTAATTAACAAAGTCTGGTTATAAATGTGTCAAAGGCTTTAGAGGGAGATCTTTGAGTTCAGGTTTAGTTAGAGGCTTTTCTAAGTTTTTTTCAGTATATTCTAGCTATGTACTATCTGTAGGACATATTCATGTCATGAATATATTTCATAATGTGAATCCATCACTGAAAAAAATCTGTAAAATGATTTCATGAAATTAATATTTACAATATATGAATTCATTTCATGATGTTAAATGGTCGAGATTGGGATTTTTAACCCAACGTAATGCATTTTTCTATGTATCTACCACTTGGGATATTCGCATCATGAATCTATGATTCACATCATGAATCTCTTTGATAAATCATGTTTTTTTGTGAATTTGTAACAATATTTCATTTGTATTGAATCCCCTTTTCTTGATTCGAATGCTGACTACAAGGAATTTTGGGGTGATTTCTTCCCTTTTAGATGTCCTGGTTTGGCTTTTTATCTCCAGTGATTTTTCCCACTTCATTTTTCTCCTTCACATCAATATCCCTATTTGGTATTGGTATGATATTATGTTTGAAAATAGAATAAGATTTTATCTTAATGATTTCTGATCTAGGTTTTCCTTATTGGTCTCTTTCACCTTTATTTTTCGTTGGCATTTCCCATTGTGAGTGGTTGATTTTATTTCTGATTAAAGGTAGGTGGTTCTATATAATTTTTTCCTATAATTTAAACCTTAAATTTCTTTATTTAATTGAAATGAGTATTTAAATTATTCAAAAAACGTGATTTTAGATGTTTGATTGATTATTTTGAAAAAATAATGGATTTTGTTTAAACCCTCAATTTCAATAGAATTGAAATTGTTGGGTGGATTTGAGAAAAATTAATGGCTTGATTTAGAAAATTATTTTGACATAAAATAGTTAAATTGAAAAATGATATGAAAATGAATGAATTGATGGAAACCTATTATTTGGTTTTGAAATTAGAAAGTCATGTTGAAAAATGAAAGTGGGAAATTGTATTTTGAACTGATTTTAAATGATTGATTTTCCCATGGTTTAAAGATTTATTGACTGAATCACATGTGAGCCTGGGTAGTTAGTGGTAATTAGGACAAGAACATCAGGATATGACCCCCTAGCATTGAATTAATGATGAAAACACTAACTTAAACATACTTCTACATGATTTTGTACCTGATGGGGATTTGAGTCTTGATGGCCTGAGTCATGGGATATGTGCACACATTGAGCTGAGATCAATGATGAGTATTATGAGGATCTTATTACTAGAAACTAACAAAATGTAGGTCTTTATACATGATTCTATGATATAGTTTATTTGATGATTACATTCCATTTATTTATATAAATTTTTTATTCATTCAAACCTCTTTATATAAATGTTTTATATAAAATGTTCATTTAAGACTATTTTGATATATCTATAATCTTTTGATTATGAAAGCATGTTTTGTTGAAAATATGTGAATTCCATAACACGCCTTTTTTATTTAAATTGAAATAATATTTGGTTTAATTTTTAATGAATTTATTGTGAAACACATAATAAGACCCTATTGGAATTTATAGCTTACACTCTACATTTTCCATTGGGGGTTTTTAGATTATATTTTTTCAATTCCATGAAAAATAAAAGTTCCACTTAGAGATAGAGGATGTTCTTAATCCTTGGGAACCAGAGTGATGGAGATGACCAGTGTAGATGTTATCCACTCATTATATGGGTTTATCTTTGAGTTTTATCTTGGAATATGTGGTTACTTTCCATGATGTATCCTTTGGTATTGTTTTACCTATTGATTCTGGTAAATTATCACTTTGGAGTATTAATCATACTAAGTTGTATTATTTTTTGGGACCAAGTTGGATGAAAGTGGTCTTCAAATTATGAAAAATGTTTTTGTTGTTTGCTATGTATTTTTTTCACTATAAAAAATCAATTCACTTTGTAATTGTTGGTGATCATTCTCAGAAGACCAGATGCATTCAAATTCATTTTTATTTTATGAAATTTTTTTTGGGTAAAGTTGTTTTTTGGAATCACATTACATATAGAATGAAGTTTTTTATCAGATTAAGAATTTATATTATATTTTTAATTTATTTCAATATATTTGGTACTAAATATGATGATTCTTTATTATTTTATAAGTTCTAAACATCATATGTAAACTAAAAACAAGTGATCTAAGATAATTGAAAGAAAGGGGGAGAAAAGGTGTTATTTTTTATCAAATTTTTGGAAATATTTTTGAGTTTATGATGGAAATATATAAGGTTTTAAAATTATGGGAAGTCATATAACTTTACAATTTTAAGTCAAATGATGCTCTATTGATCCTAATGTTCTTAACATCATGAAGAAGTCATGATACAAGAATAATTTTGTGGAAGAAAAGGGAATATGAAGTTTAATTATTCCATTATCATATCATCAGTGCAAGAAGTATTAGAAGCTAAAAAATTTTGTTTTCAGAGAAGTTTTATTTGGATGAAGTTAGAGGTACTTTAGAAGTTATGATCAACCAATCCATCCGAAAAACTAATTCTTTGAATGAACCATCAGTTGATTGGGTTTTAAAAGATGTTGATGTTGATACTAGTCCATCAAACATGATGTGACACTAATCTATTGAATAATATTCAAACACTGATCCATCCAAAAAAATTGGTATCCTTAAAGAATCGGATATAAAGTTCTATCAGAGGTATAATAGAGTTGTTAATCTATTAGGACCAGTAATCTAAATGAGCTCTAGAGATTGATACATTAGATGGGATAATAAACCAATAAATCAGATAAAGTTCAACAATGTAGTCAAACATTTTCATAGATAAAAAATGTTATTTGTTTTCAATTAGGTTAAGAATCATTAGACAGGATATTACACTGATAAATCATCAGAGTCTTAACTTCATCATATATATTTTTCATCGATATAAGTATTTTTTGAACAAATGAAGAAAAGTTGAAATGTTATTAAGATTCTAATTATGTTTTCTAAATTATTTTTATGTATTTATAAGTTAAAATTATGTTTATAGAAGAATGGTTTTAATGTTTCAGTTGGTTTGGAGCTTTTAAATGGTAATTCTCCCGTCTTACTGGTGTTTAATCAGAGTGACAAACTATATCGAAATGAAAAATTGTATCGAACTAAAAAATTGTTTGTAAGTTAGAAGAAGGATGAAGTTTTGAGAATATTCAATAATTTTATAGAATAGTCCATAAGATTAGAGAAGAACTGAAAAGGTCAAATATGAAGCTAAAATGTAAGTGAAATTCAAGTTTTTGAAAATTAATTGAGTGGGAAAATAAAATTGATTTCCTTCCCATTCTATTTTTGGTGCACATATAAATATAAGTTAAAGTAGAATGTACTCTAACACTGTTAATTTGTGGGAAAGTTTGAGAGCATAGAAGTTTTGTGTTGGGAGGAGAAGGTTTCCAAACAGAATTTATTGAAGAAATTTTTTCAAATAGAAGATGTTTAAGAAAGTGAATACATTTAGGGTTTCTTGAGTCAGAACTAGATATCAGACTGACTGATTCAAGGAAAGAATTAATTGATTCATAATTTCTTCTAAACTATCTATTTAGACTTATTCTAGACTAAATAATTGAACTGAAGAATTGTACTGAGTTATCATACTGAATTTTTGTACAAATTCTAGAAAACTTGTTTCTATTTGTTACTGGGTAGGAAAGTGAAGAAATTTTTTTTGAAGAATTAAAAAAGTATAATTTGTTTAAGTTTCATAGGGATATATTCGCAACCAACTGGTAAAGGTTTCTAAACATATTACAAAACTTTTTTACATAATTTATTCTAGAAGAAGCACATGCATTGTTCTATTGATCATAGTGTTGCATAAGTGTAAGGGTATTTCCTATTTATTGTATCCCTAAAAATTATTATTATATAGTGTATTGTATGGTATTTTATTATTTCTAAACCATTCCAAGGACTAGATACTCTTATTGAGTAGTGAAACTTGTAAATACTTTTGTTCCTATAGAAATGTGAATATTTGGTTTTCAACAAAGTGATAAATATTTAACAGGAGATAAAGGTTGTTTTATAAGAAATATAACACAAAAAGAAAACGTAATCACTGATTTTCCCCCTCAACCTCTTAGTGATTATACTAATCTTGGTTGGGCCTTTTCAATTGGTATCAGAGTGAAGGTCCTTTTATTTACTATTTTATAGAAGTTTTGAAGAGAAGTTGTTATGAAGAATTTTAATTGTGTAAAAAGTAAAGAAATTATAGTATTTTATGGAAATAATAATCATATTGGGAAATATAGGATACCACCTTATCTTATTCCATTTGGGCATGATTTTTTAGAAGATACTACCGATGGATTTAATCCTCTTATTGAAAATGTTCCTCTTATATCTTTGGATAAGAAGAATGTGGAGAATGATGGAATATCTAAGAATGATTTACTCTCATCAAATTATAAAAGTTATTTTCTTAGAGTTAAGGGAGTTAGAACCACTAAAGGTATCTGGGGTAATTTTAAAAACAATTATTAAAGAAATACAAAGGTGAATAAGGAAAAGTTTCATATTTAGAGGCTGGAGTGTAAAGGTCTCAAAATGGGTGAGTATGAATCTATTAGTTACATCATTACAATGATGAATGGTATTATTAACACCATAATATGTCTTCATGAGAAACTATAGGATTCAATTTTTGTTGAAAATATCTTGAGAATTATTCCTGACAAGTTTGATGCCAAAGTTTCATCTTTAGAAGATAGAGACCCTGAAACTCTATCTTTGGATGACCTTCATAGTACTCTCGTTAATTATGAAATGAGAAGGGATAAAGTTATTTAAAGAAAATAAAAATTTTATTGAGAAATGTCCTTTAAGGATTCAAAGAAAAGAAAATATTAAAAGATTCTTAAAGATAAATAATGTAGTGATTTAGAATTAAAAAATGAGTTTAGTAACAATATTGATAAATTTTTATACTTGTTTTATAAGAATGTGAAAATAGGTACAAGAATTTACAAAGGAAATCTACCCATGAAATGTTTTGAATGTGGAGCTGTTGGGAACTTTTATATGAATTTTCCTTGAAAAAGGGAACGAAGAACAAAGTGATGAAGATGAAAGAAGGCCAAGAAGATCTTGGAAGAAACATGTTGATAAATCAAAACTCAATTCCTAGGGAAAAGATAAAAAAAATATACAAATCAAAAAGGATAAATTTTTTGTCCAAATATGATGAAGAATAAGGCAGTGAAGTTAAAGCTAGAAAAATCACAGAAGTTGCTAGATAAAATATGTTTACTACAATAGTTAATGATGAAGATTTTGGAGGAAGTGTTTCTGAAGAAGAAGAGACTACTTTTGACTTTCACCTAAATAAAGAGTTGAAATAATGTCTTATAATTATAGTAATACTTGAAAGAGAAATTAATAAGTTTAATAAGAAAATTTTTATAACAAACAATCAAGAAGGTTTTCCTAAATATAATTCTAAGTTTCTAGAAGAGGTTTATTTTCTAAAGAAGTGTCTTGAAAAATAACATAATAAGAATGAACATATTGAATCTAAGTTAAAAAAATGAGGAAGAGTTGTAACTTTTTCATCAGAAATTATATAAAGTTGATCACAGAGGAACAAGTTTCAAAAACTCTATCACCAAAGTTGGAAAAAGTTCTGGATAGTTTGAACCTAAGGAAGATTGAAAAAAGTTATCTTCAAAGGTTGAAAATAATGTTGAAGTTATTCTTAAGAAGAAAAAATTTGAGAAAATCACATTTATGAACAAAACTAAGAAAGTTGAGAATTCATGATTTTTTAAAATTTCTGAGTCTAAAACAAAGGCTACTACTAATTCTAATTCTAAAAAAAGTTAGGAAGAAATCATATTTGAAGAATAATATTTTGTGTGATAATAATAATTTTGGGGGATAAGTATGTTCTAATGGGAAATATAATAAAGTTTCTAAAAACAAGTTAACAACTACAGACAGTATGGAAGTAACATAGGAAAGTATTATTTATATGGTTAATATTGGTATTGTGATAGATTTGGGATTATAGAAAATATGTGTTGGTTCAATCAAAAACACTACAATTATACCATGAGTTTTATTAAACAAATTTCAAGGGGAAGTTAATCCACTCAAAGAATGAATTCTAAGAATGACATTATGAAAGTTGAAAATAGATTCTAAGCTATGGAAACTATTTTTAAAATATTCAAACAAACTATATATCATTCTAAAGGATTTATTGTTTTGTTATCGACACAACAATATGTTTATAACAATTCCAAAAATCCAAATATGAAGGAAGATAAATAAAAATAAAAGTATCTTGTTATAGAAACTTTTCTCAATGATAAAAAAGGAGAATGACCATGCATTTGGAATAGTGGGTGGTCTTCTCAAATAAAAATAGATCTGAAATTTTTGAGGAATTTAAAATATTTAAAATAAGAAACAGTTTTGTTTGTAAATAATGAATCTCATAGAATCAAAGGTGTTGGATCTACTTTTATTAGGGAATAAAAGTTTAAATCCAAGAAATCCTTATTTATTTATGGGGTAAAACAAAACTTTTTGAGTTTTTCACAACTTTTTGATAAAGTCAACAAATGTTTTTTAGAAAATATAGTTTTATTGTGAAAAGAGTTTAATATAGAAAAATTACTACAAGATTCCAATGTACAAAATGGAACTTATTTTAAGTTGGTGATGTTCATAATTCATGTTATCTTATCATGATGGAATAAAATCAATTGGGGTATAAAAGGTTGGGGCATATGTGTTAGATAAACATGATAAAGTTACCAAATCAAGATAGTGTTTGTGATATTCCTGATATAGCATTGAGAAGAGATTGGTTTGGTTCAATTTTTTAGAAGTGGGAGATTACAAACATTGTGAATAATAAAATTAAAATTTGATCAACACTACTCGAAAAACACTTTATACCCACAATTTTAAATTGTGGGCATATCCCCTTAAACCATGGGGATAGGTTATAGCCATGGTTTTCAAAATGGTAGCTAATGGAGGCAGGGGTATATTCCCTATAGATTTTATCTTACCCATTATTTAGTCAAAACCATGGGTATAGATTTTCCAAGTAGAGAACATATACTCATGGTTCTCCAAACTATGGTTATAGGTAGTTGTCCCCATTTAGTAGTAGTAGCAGTAGCTCTTCCTGCTCCTAAACCTGTAAATAAAATAAAACACACTATACATATTCAATGAAGTACAAATATTGTATTTTTATAATTCAACCAACTTCTTGTAATAATTTTTAAACCATTTAAAATATTAAATCATACATATATATACATACAACCAATCAATTCAATTCATTAAACAACTTCCACATGTCTCCTTGATACTAATTAAAAATAGAGGGGATCAATATCTCCCATATAGCCAACATCCTCATCCTCATCACCATTATAAACATCCTCATCACCATTAGCAACATCCTCATCACCAATAGCATCATCTGGAGTAGAAAAGGAATTATCATCAATAGCATCGTCATCAACTACATCATCAACATCATCATCACCACCACCATCACCTTAACTTCCACTAGGAGCCTCATTGGAATCACTCAGGGAATTATTTATAGAGTGAATTGATTCCATATATGAATTAAGAGTAGTAGAATCCTCTGATGGAAGTGATTGAATTATAACTGAAATAGATTTTAGGAAGTGTTCGGTGATTAGTTCACTTATTTTATGCTCTTGTAAAGCTTTTTTTTACACCTGCTTATGCGTGAGCTCTTTTCATCTTAGGTGGTTTGAGAGGTTTGAGAGGAACCCAATAAGGACCAATACCTAGTGGGGATGATGTTTTTTCCAGTTTAACATTAGACTCTCCCCTAGTGCTCCTCATCTAATACCTAACTCAAATAATCATTTGGCTCAAAGTTTTCATCTTCTTTATCATTGAGGACCTCCAGGATAGATTGTTGAAAATATAAACAATATATTTAATTATGAATTTTGTATAAATATTTAAAATAAAAATAAAAAAACTTACAATATTTTCTTTTGTTTGTGCATTTACTTCACTTATATCCTTTTTCTTCCTACTCAAGAAAAATAATTTTTCTCGAGGCACACGGCCTTCAATGCCCAATACCGCTTGCTGTAAATGACATTGATTAGTATACACATATTCATAATATAAAAATTTTACAATCTTAAATAATAAAAAATAGGAATAAATTTTAAATGAATGAACAATTCATAAATTTAAACCCTAGGTAAGCATTAATGAAAATTTCATAAATAAAAGCTAATCACAAACACTGTATAATTTTAGCTACTTTTTATGAACAGTCCATAAATATCATATGTTATTTAGTATTGAAAATGGAAATAAAATCCAAGTGAACACTACCAACATTCATTGAAAATGAATACTACCATAGTTAAACAAATTTTTAAGAGGTTTATAGTCTCTTATTTGCTACACTACTAAATTGATATTTCAATAAAGTGATTGAATCCTCAAATCCAAATAAATTGCCTCAGTGAGTGATTGAAGTTGAAAAGGATGACTAAATTTGATAAGTTTCTATTCCATAAATTGTATGTTAAATCATTTAATAATAAATTTCTATATAGATAAAGATGAAACAAAAATAAAATGAATCATACACCATGATAACTCATTAGTAATAAATCAAATAAGAGAAAGAATATATTATTATTAATGATATTTTCATTTCATATCACAACAGTAAAATGGAATAAAAGTTCCTATATTGTGTTTATTCTTTCATGGTTTGATTTATATGGATTATTTAGAAAAATTGTTCTTCCATATGTATAATAATTTTTCCATTAATATCATATTTCAAATTATACTACCAAGATTCTCTGTATTAATTAATAATAAATATTGGGAATTGATTATGAAACATTTTACAATGCTTCTCTATGCTGATAAGGATTTGTGGGAACATATTATTTCACCCTTTATGGTGTAAAAAGTCATGAATAAGGATGAAAATACTATTATAGGTTAATATTCAATTAGGATTTCTCAACATCTATAAAAGTGTTAAATGATTCAAAGGGATAAAAAAAGAAAAAGGATTTCTAAATCACATGATATAAGAAAGGTCCCTAGAAGAGGAATTATAATGATTTGAAGAAGAAGAAATCATAATATAATACATATAATATGTTTATAATTTCATGTTATTGTTAAAATTAACATATTTAATATTGAATACAATATGTAACTCATAGATTTGGATGCAAATATAGGAACCAATGATATTGAGAAATGTTATAATAATTAATGTTAACATTTTAATTAGATGAAGGAAGGTGTCTCCAAGGTCATCTTATATGTGGATAATATATCAAATTTCGAAGTGGATTGTTTCATGTTAAAATATAATTACATATCATGTTTAAAAAAATATCTTATTATTCAGTTCTTGATGCAAAGATACATTGTATCATGTTTAAAATTAACATTTTTATGGTATATCATAATTACTAAATAGAACAATATGACATAAGTTTAAGATTTACAATATCAAAAATTAATGATGAATAAAAAATAAGACATGAAAATATACTTAGATAAATAAGTAAAAATATAAATCTAGATATTATTTCTATTCATATTAAAGTACCTGACACTTCTTTTGATTAGGCAATATAGTGAATCCCAAATTGTGTAGGTATGTTATTGAATCTTTGTTCTTTTTTATTTTTCCCGATGCATCCTTAAAAAATTAAATACAAGTAATAATAATTAAATTTTATATGAAAACAATTAAAGATTGAGAATACCTTAAACTTATCAGTCTTCCAATATGTGATCATTTTTTGATATTTTATTTTTGTATAGTCATGGAATATGGGTACACCATCGAAATCAAAACCAACTCTACTCCTTTAACCAACATATAACTCATGATTATATGATTGCCATAACTCTTTAAGATCTATCAACCTTTCAACCTTAGTAGCTTCACCATCGATAAAGTAATACTAAACCTATAATGAACATGTTAATTAATATAAATACATCTATAATATAGATATAAATTTATAAAATTTTCTTACCCATATATGTTATCACGATTTGTCCTTGATGTCATTACTGATATGTCTCCATGACACCAGTTCCACTGGAATGATATTGTGGTACTTGGAAAAGTTTCCATGAAACTTCTACACTGCCTAGAATTTTTATCTATCATCTAATTTTCTTCATTGTAATCCACTATTATTTGTGTTTGTAAATTCCATACTTCCCACATATGGGTGTGCCCACATCGCCTAGTAGAAGATCCCACAGAATAAGATAAAAAGGAAAAAAGATGAATTAAGTCACAGTACAACAGGACAAAAATGAAGTGATATAATTTGACATAGTTATAATAAAAAATAAGATGCAGGATACTCAATAGGATCTAATTGGTATGTGGGGTATCCTAGATCAGTATCCTCTGAAGGATGTGTCTATTCTAATGCATGCTCTGGGTGATCTGTATGCACTAGAGTGGAATATGAAGGAAAAAATCATCATATTGTGGATGGATAGTAGGAAACAGAGGTGACATAAACATAGAAGGATATGGGTAGTAGGGTAGGGGGTACATCAAGTGATAAGGATATGGTAAAGGTGGGAAAATCCCTAGAGGTAGCATAGTCATGGTATGGGAAGAAGAGGATAAATGATATGATGGTGATGGATGCATGGGTGGGAACATTCATAGAGGCGGCATAGACATAGTATGGGAATAAAAGGCTAAATGAGATCATAACGGAGTCATGGGTGGGAATATCCCAGGAGGCAGTGTAGAAATGATATGGGAATAATAGGATAAATGAGATGATTATGGAGTAATGGGTGGTAAAATCCCTTTAGGATCAAGTGGGTGATGGAAAGATGTGGTAAATGAGGTTTCCTCTGTTGGTTCAGGGTGGGAACAGGAATAATGGGTGCTCTATTTATGTCTAGAAACATCCCCACTCAGACCCATGCTAGTAGGATGAGAAGGAGTCAACTCTGGTGGAACTGAATGTAACTAAAATATTTTTATAAATAATATTAACATGACATTATATGTGATATAGAATAAAAATATTATAATTATTATACTCACTAAGGGAAGAATAGAAGGAAACCCATGCTCTTGAATCTGTCGATCAGCATCAAATAATCACTTCCTTTGAACTTCTAAAGTATTTATCATGATTTACATAAGAATTAAATTTATATTTTTTATAAACAGTTATTAAAAATCATAAATATGACTTAGAATGAAAATAATTCATAAAAAATATCATAACATGTTTTAGTAACAATAATTTAAAACCAAGTTATACATTTTTTTTAAACTCCTTTTTAAACCCTGATTTTTTAATTGAAATAAATCTAATTAAATGAAACAAAACCAAAAAATACTATAAGAAACATATCATTCCAAACTGAAACCAATTTAAAGTAATTATAGTAATACCACCCTAAGAAACTCAGGTCAAGGTAAACTAAATGAACTATGAAGAAACATGGTTGCTTCTATATATTATCCACCACCACTACAGGTTCAACATCAACTCTCACAATAGGACAAGTTGGGCCATCAAGTGAAATATTTTGGTAAACACTAATGGGGGAGTCAATAGTGTCAAATTTTTCCCCAGCATCATGAAAAATATGTCTTGGTATTAATTCATTAATGACATTGTAATTAATTCTTGGATGATCTTTCACATAAAACACTTTTTTTCCATTGGTTCCAAAATGTATCATTCATTGGTATTAAGGCATCAACTCATGTCAATAACTCTAAATCCACAATCATTAATAAATTTATCATGTTTCATCATTGAATCAAACCATTTACATTTCATCATATTGACTCAAACTTGAGTGTAGTAATCCAATAACAATATTTTCTCAATAAGTCCATAATAATACATGTTTTAATATCAGGTCTAACTATCTGATGAACTATCATAACATTCTATTGTAGCAGTTAACATTATGCCATCATGTTGTGTTCTCATTTTCACCGCTCAATCAGCTATAATAAATTTACACCCATTGATTATTAAATATTTTTATTCATGAACTAAAGAATTGGGACCAAAAGCCAACGCTATCAATTCTTGAGAAATGGAGTCAAAAGGTAAACTCAAAACCTGAAATATATATATGAATAATATAATTAAATAAATATATATATTTTAAGTTAATTAAATTGTTTTTCATTCTTTTTATTTCAACCAAGCAGGAAACTTTTGGTTATGCAAGGCCTCTATCCTTCTCAAAGGTAAAGATCAATGAACTCTAATTATAATTTTTTTATGTTCCCTACATAAAATTATAATAATAGTTTAAGGTATATGTGAAATTAAATAGTATGAGATAACATATAAATATTCAAATTACTTAATTTATATAGTCATTGGACAAACCACAGTTAAACAACATTGTGTGATGTGCCATATCCCGCTCTTCAAGGATCAATGTACCCAATGTATATGACCCAAGATTTTCTCCTTTTGGGGAAAGATATGGAAATGAGGGATCAATTTCTCTATATTACTCATCTTCATTTCTCATTGGTTGGTTATGTCTTGTGTTCACATCAGATAAATACATTGAACAAAAATCCATAAATTTTTTAGCCTGATAACCTGCCACAATGAAACCTTTAGGATGATTCTTATTTTATAAATAAGATTTCATTGTACACATATTTATTTTAGTAGAATACATCCACTAAAAAAAATGGGACCCACAAGAAGTGTTTCAATTGTAATATGAATTTTTAAATGTATCATGAAGGTGAAAGATAATGGAGGAAAAAAATTCCAACTGAAACAAAATTAATGGCAACACTTGTTGTATTTTTATCAAGAAGGACTTAGATAACCATTTATCACAAATGTATTTAAAAATGGAACAAGAAAATCATTTTCTCCCTTAAATTGTTGGATATAAAATTTTGAATTACTATTAGAATCAATTAATGAAGAAGGGTGTTATAATCATGAGTTTTTAAGGATTTTAGTTTCAAATCCCTTATATTAAATCATTTAGATATGTTTCTAGAATATCCATCAGGAAGATTGATATTCTCTAATACTTCCATAAATTGATTTTTTTCTCTAAAGTTGTCATCACATAAGAAGCACAAGGAACTTTCCATTTATTTTCACTGATACACACAAGATACATTTCTTATCGAATACCCTAATCCAACATGCCCCGATGAGATCAAAAATCATCTTCAGTCTTCCCCTTGATATTTAGAAGAATTAAAAGAAACATTACACATATATTTTTATCAATGTTCATTACATATAAATAGTGATATAACAAATTGGTATACCAATATGGAAACTCAAAAAAGATACTTCCCTTTTTCAAATTGTAAGTGGCTTCAGTTTCAACATTCTTCATCTTTTTAGATTTCATCTTACCTTTCCCAAATGAAAAATAAAAATCTTTAAATTCATTAAGCACATCAGTTCCTAAAAAATGTTGAGGGGGTTGTTCAGTTTGAATAATCCTATCAAAACTCTGATGATTCTTCCTGTATTGATGATCCATTGGAAAGAATCATTGATTCCCTATGAAACTAAAACAATGACGATATTTAAGCCTTCTCGATCATGTATTGTTCATAAAAATAGGACATGATAGTTTTCCATTCGTGCTTTAACCAAAAATCATTTCATAAGTATAGAAATAATTTAGTCCATATAATGGTAGTATGCATCTAAAATATATTTTTTTTTATGAAGCATCAAATGTGAGTGCACCCATATCCCAAAGTTGTTTCAACTCTATAATTAAAGGTTGCAAGTAAATTACTATATTTTTTCTAGTATATGAAGATCTAGATATCATTATACTCAAAAAAAGTGAAAGGTTTTTTCATACACATCCAAGGAGGAAGTTTATAAACATGAATAAAAATTGTTCATGTGTTGTGAGTAGTAACCATCTGACCAAACTGATTAAAACCATCACAGGATATACCCAACCTGACATTACGCACCTCAGCTACAAAATCGGTATATTTTTCATAAAATTCCATCCATGATAATATATTTGTAGGATGAACCAACTCATTATTTCATTTAATTCTCTTAGCATCATTCCATCACATATTGGATGATATTTCTATAGACATGAATAGATTTTGAAGCCTATGAATCAATGGAAAGTTCCATATGACTTTCAATAGCACACGAGATGGTGTTACTTCTACATTTCCCTTACATCAAGATATAATACATTCTTTATAGTCATTAATGTTATTTTTTTCTTCCTAAAATAAACTGTAACCTTTCAGACAAGCATGAATTTTATTAGTAAAAAATCCAAGCTACCCAATTAACTTCCATTCTTTAAAATTATTTGAGGGAATATCTACAAAATCGGGAATCAAGCCCTTATAAAAGGTAATAATATAATAAATTGTGGTATTATAAATTCTATACATGGTTTTTTTATGATATAACTACATTAAAAATTCCAACTTAGTCATTTTAGTACATTCCAGATATACTGGAGTTCTAGAATCATCCTTTAAATTTTTCACTCTCTCAACATCATCATCATCTTTAGTATTTTCCTCATGTGTATTGATATCATTGCATTATTGTATGGTCATACTATCTCTATCATTATGATTAACAAATGGAAACTGATCAAATATCAAATTCTCTATACCACTTCTTTCTTTTTATTTGTGGACAATAGAATATTGCTTTATCTCTCCATGGTGATACCAAACATAATAGTTTTTTAGAAATACATCTTTCATTATATGTTATCTAACTTCTTCCAAACTTAAAAATGGTCTTCCAACACAATTATACCATAGAAACTATATACAACCTCCATCTAAAACATTGTTAAATGAAAAATCTAAAAAAATCCAAATTCTTTTGAAACTCGATTGAAATCTGATCAGTATGATACATCTAGCTTCTATCCATTCTATTATAGGGAAAAAATTTATTTTCAAGTAAAAAATGTAAAAAATAATTAAAAAATTCATTACAACAAATTTTAATATGAAATTAATCAAATCATACTAGTAGCTATCAAAATAAAGTATAAGACAAATAACATATGCTATAAGCGATAACAACAAATAACCTACCAAGGTGGGAATCCTTGAAATTTAAGAATTAACTATCATGGTGGATAAATTGAATAACTTTTAGACATTAAAAAATGCTACCCAAGGATTTAAACATGATAACTCGATCAACAGGATAAAAACAAAGTCAAAACTATAGTTTCTGGAAAACAAATTATTATATTCTAAATTTTCACAATACTTTAAACATCCCAAAATATAGTCCAGATATAAAAACTAGAATCATTGAATCAAAATGATCAATATAAATAATATGGGAACAGATGAAATACCATATAATATCTACTAATTCAACATCAATATCTATATGATGGTAATAACCTCTTACTTTCATTATAATTATGTCTAAGTCACCCCCCCCCCACCCTGGTCTGAGTGATTTACTCTCACTCTCTCATAAAATCCCCTTTTTAATTTTCATATAATTTGGTTCATCGGTTGTAATTTTAATGAAAACCCTTTTTTAAATGTAGATCCTATCATACCCATTGGTTATAGTGAAAGTAATATTCTAGTAACTGCATTATAAAACACTTTTAATAAATACACAATGATCATGTAATGAAAAATAAGGTAGAGAGGGAGGGAAGAGAATTAAGCCAAAAACGAAACATAAATTAAATAAAAATTCATAGACACACTAGTATAATCCCCCTTTAATCACATGTTAGGAAGAAATAAAGATCACCCTCTCATGATATCTATGATAGGGTGATGAAAAAAATTAAATAAACATATAGAATCTGTGATAGATCATAAATATGGAGGCTTTAATCCATAGAGCATAAATAAATATTTAATGAATTATTTGATACATAATTTAAAAGGAAAATATAGACAAATTATCAAGGCAATCCAACCTTTGTCAAAAAAACTTCGGGCTCATTCATCCCCCAAGAAATGATTTAAGAAATAATTAAAATATCATTATTGTTTTTAATTATTAGATTTATAATAATAATCCTCAATATCTCTAGCCTTATGTATTCCCAAGGATAAATATTATCTCATATGGAATTATACCTTAAGACCCTTTCTCACTATCAACAAACTCAGTGATAATTATTTTAACATACCTCTTTCATTTTAAATTTTAACATGGACCTCATGGTCAATATATATAAAATTAATTCAATAAATTCACAGATAATGTGTTTTTATTTTCATGTTGACTAGAGCCTCATGAAATGAACATAAACCATGGAATGACCTGGGAATGGCCATCCATGCTTCATGTTGCATCTATTTACTTCTTATCATGAAAAATATAGAATACAGATTCAAAAAATTTATATGAATGAGCCAACGAGCCCGTACCCGAGTGGTAAGGGCTCCTGCTTGGCATCCAAGAGACCCAGGTTCAAAACCTGGTGGAGGTGAATTTCTAGGTACTGTAGCAGTATTGTAGTAGTCACTGTAGTAGTTATTGTTCGATACTATAGTAGTCGGAACTATTCACCTGATTTGGGACTTCGGGCTACTGGTTTGGGCCTACGGGTCTCCAGGGTCTTCAGGTCATCAAAGGCCTTCGGGCAACAGGGACTTTGGGTCACATAAACCATGGAGTAGCCCAGTTCACATAGAACAGGTCCTAGAAGAGGATCAGAGCAACAGGAGTAGTAGCCACCAGAGTCAGAGCTAACTGGATTGGAAGAATGAGAGGGTATGGCAGCTGCTATCGGGACCAGGCACCGTGCAGCTTTGTATGGGGAAATGCTAGACGATTAGAAATGCAAGGTGGGGAGCTAGGTGATCAATGACGCAGAAAGCTGGGGAGTGGCAGTTCAAGTGGGATGGGCCTACGGGTCATGTATTGGGCATGGTATGCCTCTGGGCCTTCGGGTCATGTATTGTGGGTTTGTCGGGCCTTGGGCCTTGGGCCTACAGGTCATGTACAGGTTCCCCTTAAACCCTTAAAAGGGGGATTATCCATAATAAAAATAAAAAATAAGGCCTTCGGGCCATTCCGGCCTATATGAATGAAAGCCACTTTTGGGGGTTTAGTGGGAACCCGCACAGCTATAAAGACACAAAAACTTCCAAAAAAATCCAAAACAACACAAGCAGCATACATGTACTCAAAAATCCACACGCACTACCACTCCAGGGGGAAGAACTAAAAACAACATCTACAAGACTCTGAAAAAATAAGGAAACCAACAAAAGTCATGATACTAAAAATAACATCAAACCACATCTATAAAAAATAAAAAGAAATGGAATGTTTTACTTATTGGTATGAAAAAAACTCATAAATTCTAGAACTTAAAAACATGAACCAAAAATAACTAAATCTATATTTAACCAGTATAAAAACAAATATTTTGTTAGATCGGTCACATGATGACATTGATAAAAATGAAAACAATACTAAGTAGAAGAGAAGAAATATTCAGAACTCACTTATGTGATGTTGAATAATATTCTAATAAAAAATTATTTAAATAGAGGAGATCATAAAAGGAGATGTGAGGTCTTCTCTTTCTTGGTAGGTTACTCGCTTGAGTGAGAGAGAAATTAGGGTAGGGGATCTCAGGTGAATGGGGTGAAGGCTGGGAGCGAACCGATATGTGAAAATTCTATACCAACAGTTTTTAAAAAAGTTTGGTATAGCCTAACCTATACCAATTATTTCAAAAGAAAATATTTTTATAAATTTATCCATACTAATGGTTTTAATGAATAGTTGGTTTATCCTAGATCTAAGAACTCTATACCCATGGTTTTTCAAACCATGGGTATAAAGATGTGGGGATAGACCCACTTTCCAGTAGTGAAACTTGACCCATGGAATTTATTAATTCCAATATTTTCCATCCAATGAGTAAATAATAAACATTCATAAAGAAGTAATTTATTTCTTTTATTGAATATTTTACTCAAATTACATGAGTTGTGTTTTTGAAACATAAATTGTATTCTCTAAAGATAATTAAGAGTTTAAAGAGAAGAATTGAAATGAAATATGGGTATTCTATGAAGAAGATGAGGACTTATAATGGTGGTGAATATAAGAATGAATAATTTATATGTTATGTTGAAAAAAATGGAATTTAGCATGAGTTTAGTGCACCATATATACAACAACATAATGAAGTTTATGAAAGAAATAATAGAAGTTTTATTGAGATGGAGCATACAATGTTACTTGAATATGGTCATTCTCACTACTTATGGAGACAGGAGATGAGAATAGTAGTATATATTCAGAATTATTGTTTCTACAGACCATGTTCTGATATGAATCCTTATAAAATTTTCTATGATAAAACTCCAAGTTTGAAACACTGATGATTTTTTGGGAATCCCTACATTATAAATAATAAATGTGGGAATCTTGGAAAGTTTGATCAAAGAGGTGAAGATGAAATATTTATTGTCTATTCTTCAGATGGAAGAGGTTATAGATGTTTTAACAAATAAAGGAATAATTTTTTATCCTATTGATGAAAAATTTCTTAAAAAATGAGGAATATTTTTCAAATAAACATATAGAATAAGAATATGAATAAGATAAAAGATTTTTTGTATGTAAAATTGAAAAGACATCCAAAAATAGTGATGCCTCATAGATTGAATAATAAGACTCAGTTATTTCTAGTGATTATGAAGAACTTTATACATCTCATCCTAGGATGAGGAGATATGTGCAAGCTCAAAACATCATTTGTGATCAGAAACAAAAGGTTCAAACAATAATAACATCAAAAATTATTACACATACTTATTTATATTTAAAAGATGATCTAAAATATTTTAATGAATCTTTTTAGCATCATAAATGGATTCAAGCTATGAATGAAGAGTTGGATTAGATTGAGAAGAATGGTACATGGAACTAGTACCTAAACCAAATGATAAAAATGTTATTGGTACAAAGTGGGTGTTCCAAAATAATTTGAATGAGGATGGTGAATTAATAAGAAACAAATAAATATTGGTTTTCAAAGTTAAATCATATATTTAAGGCATAGATTTTGATGAGACTTTTTCTCTAGTATCAAGGTAAGAAACAATCATAATCTTACATGAAATTATTTCACAATTAAGTTATAAAAAAATAGATGGATATGAAATCATAATTTCTGAATGTTGAACTTGATGAAGATGTTTATATTGAACAACTATGTGGATTTTTTATTGGAAAAGATGAAATTTTTGTGTGAGAGAGTTTAATATATATTTTTATCGACTAAAGTAAGCTCTGAGGTTTTAGTATTCAAAATTGGATACCTGATTAAGTAATTTAAACTTTAAAATAGGAAGAGTTGATAGTAATATTTACATCAAAGAAAGTCATGAGTTTTTCTCATTATTATTGCATATGTTGATGATATTGTCTTTTTTATGAATAATGAAAGAACTTGTGAAAGGTTTTCTGAAGAGATGAAGAAGTTTTTTCAAATTTTCGTCTTTGGTGAAGTAAAATACTTTCTTGTCTTAAAAATGTCACAAAAGAACAAATACATTTTTCTTTATCGAGATAAGTATGCTATGAAAATTATTAAGAAGTTTTACATGGATAATTCAAAACCTATTTCCACAAAAATTTCAGTGGGAAAAAGTTGAATAAATATGGATAAGGAAATGAAGTTGATTCTAAAGAGTTTCAAAATCTGATTGGGGGTTTTTTATATCTAACCGCTTCAAGGCCAGATATTGTGTATGTTGTTACCTTATGTGAATGGTTACAAAGTTATCCAAATTAATCACATCTCTTAGTTGTAAAAATAATTCTAAAATATATCAAAGGCATAAAAAATGTCGGAATCAGATACAATGGCTTAAAAAGAATAAATTTGTTTGGGTATACAGATGTTGATTGGGAAGGAAGTGTAGATGATAGAAGATCCACATCTAGTGGAGTTTTCTTTCTAAGGGGAAGTTGTGTATGATGGCATAAATTGAAAAATAATTTAGTAACTTTCAGTATGTTTCAAGATAAGTAGTTTTCTTCTAATCAAACTAAAACAAAACTTATTTAGATGAATACTTGGTTGGAAGATTTTCTAGTAGAAGTGAAGTTGTATCTTCTCTTGGGTTATGATAATCAGAGTTCTATTAACATTATAAGGAATCCAGTAAAAAATTATAATTAGAAGCTTATTGATATCAAATATAATTTTATCAAATAGCATGTGGAGAAGAATGAAATCAAGATATAGTATGTTCCTACAATGGAATAGTTACTGACATATTCACCAAACCTTTACCAAATGAATAATTTTTTAAACTGGGGTTGAACATGGGTTTCCAACCTATTTCTATCCAAGGTTGAGGTATATATTTCTATCCTATATCTATTCTAGTATTTGGATAGTGTTTTAAAGGGGGTAAAAAATGATGCTTCATAAATCTATCCATTTATATGTGATAAACCTTTTAAAGAAGCATTTATTTAGGGTAGTTGTGGGTAAGTTGTGAACTCAGCATGTAAGTGTGTGAACTATTTTAATAGTTTGGTGAATTGTTTTTAAGAAACTTTTTATTGGAAAAAGGAATAAGTTTTGAATTTATATGGAAAGTTTGAAGTTCATGAAGATATTTCTCAAGTCACTAGTTTGGATACCATGGTATTGTTGTCAATGATTCTTGTTTCCTATAACGAGTTCACTCGTGTAGAATTAGAATTTTTGATTAGTAATCCATATATTGAGTTATAAATTTTTAATGATTTATGAACCATGGTTTACCACAAAATAAAAAGTGTGGATTGTTGACACCAAAGTTGGATGGAAGTGGTTTTCAGATGATGAAATAAATTTTTATTGTTTATTTTTTATTTTGTTATCATTATAAAAAATTAATTCACTTTGTAAATATTGGGGATAGAAATTAGAAGATTGGATGCATTCAAATTTAGTTTTCTATTCTGAAAATGTTTTCTAGGTAAAAATATTTTCACACTCACATTACATATAGATTGAAGTTTTTTATCAGAGTAAGAAGTCATATCGATGTCTGAATGTATTTCAAGATATTTGATACTAAATTTGATGATACTTTGTTGTTTTATAAGTTCTTAACATCATAAGTTAACTAAAAACATTTGATCCCATATTTGTGGAAGAAAGGGGGAGAAAAGATGTTTGATCTTTTCTAATATTTGAGAATCAATTTGAGATTTTTTATAGAAAGATATAATGTGTTGAAATGATGGAAATTCATAGAACTTTCCAATTTTAAATCAGATGAAGATATGAAAATCCTAAAGTTCTCAAAATCTTAAAGAGGTCGTGATATAAGCAGAATATTTTAGAATAAAATAGAATATAAAGTTGAATCCTTTTGGTCTCAGATCATCGGTGCAAGAAGTATCGGATGCTGAAATTGTTTGTTGTCTAAAAAGTTTTATTTATCTTAACTCAAAGGTTTTTCAGAAGTTCAAATTGATTGATACATAAGATTAATCAATTCTTCAAATGCATCGTCTGTTGTTGAGATTTTAAAATAAGATTCTATTGATACTGGTCCATCGAACACAATGTTCCACCAATCCATCAGAGGAGATTCTAACACTAATCCATCAGAATGTTTGTTGGTATGATTAAGGCATCGGATGCAGAGTTATATCAGAGGTGTAATAGATTTGTTAAGTTATTGGGACCAATAATACAAATGATCTATAAAGAACGATCCATCGAATGAGATCATAGACCAATCAATCTGATGAAGTTCAACAATGTAGTTAACCATTTTCATATATAAAAAAATGTTGTTTGTTTTCAATTGGTTCAAGAATTCTCAAACAGTATGTGACACTAATAAATCATTAGAGGATTAACTTTATCTGATTTATTTTTCATTGGTCTAAGGATTATTAAACAAATAAATAAAGGTGAAATGTTTTTAAGCGTTTACTGAAGGGTTTTCAAATGGTTTCTAAGACTTTATAATTTTCAATTATGTTTATGGTAGAATAGTTTAAAATTTTTAGTTGGTTTGGATCATTGGAATGGGAATTCTTTAGTATTAAATATATTTAATTGGAGTGAAAAACTATATCAGAATGAAAAATTATATCGGACTGAAAAACAGTTTGTAAGTTAGAAGAAGAAATAAGTTGTGATAAGAATCATGAAGTTTCAAGAAGAATACAAAAGAGTTGAGAAGTGATTAAATGTTTAATGATGAAGCTGAAATGTAAGTGAAATTCAAGTTTCTATAATTTTGTTGGGTGGAAAAATAAAATTGGTTTCCCACCCATTCCATTTATGGAACACCTATAAATAGAGTTCAAAGTATAATTTATTATGACATTATTCATGCATGGGAAAGAGTGAGAGAACTGATGTTTTGAGTTGGTAGAAAAAGGTTTCTTAAAGTAATTTCTTAAATAATGTTTTTTTTAAAGATAAAGTTTCAAGAAGAGGTTTCAATCGGGGTTTTCCATATCAGACTAAGCTATCAGATTGACTGATTTTGGGAAATAAATAGTTGATTCAGAATTGTTTCTAAACTATCTATTTAGAATTATTTCTATACTAAAGAATCAGATAGAATAATTGGATTAAGGTATCAGATTGATTTTTCATACAAAGTCCAAAAAAAAGTTACCTGCTACTAGGTAGGAAAGTGAAGAATATTTTTGTTGAAGAATTACAAAAGTGGAATTTTTTGAAGTAGCACAATGAAATTTTCAAAACCAACTGGTGAAGGTTTATAAAATTGTTACAAAACTTTTTTTACATCATTCATTCTAAAATAAGAACATGCATTGTTGTATTGATCATAGTTCTACACAAGTGTAAGGTTATTTCATACTTGTTGTATCCACACAAAAGTATTTTTTATAGTATATTGTGTGGTATTGAATTATTTCTAAACCATTCAAAGTACTAGATACTCTTATTGAGTAATGAACCTTGTAAATACTTGTGTTCCTATGGATGTGTGAATGTTTTGTTTTCAAAAAAGTGATAAGTCTTTAATAGGAAATGAATGTTGTTTTATAAGAAATAAAACATAAAAAATAAAAAATAATAACTAATTTACCCCCTCCCACTCTCAGTGACTATACTAATCTGGGATGGGCCTTTTCCTTATTTATCTTCTTCACTTTTATGGCAAAAATATTTTCCTCATTATTCATGTGTTATTCTAGGTACTAGTCGCCAACCCGTGGGGATTAGGAATACCCTTTAAGATATGTCGGTGTTGGTTTTGGTATCACGGTACTTGGGTATCTGTGATTGTTTATGAAAAAGTGGTATCAAAGGTGTGGTTTGTTCATATTTTCTTGATTTTAGTATGTACTTTCGTTTTCTTGGTATCTAAGAGGTAGGATTTGTGGTACTTAGGAGGTAGTTGTGAGCTAGTGTATGGCCATTACTCTTCATAATGAGCCTTAAGTCACCATGGGTGTTTGGGAAAAGTTCCTTAAGGAATGTTTTAAACTATTACCTTGACCATTACTTAATTTTTATTTGAGTGTGTTTACATCTAAATCTTGACTTTTACTTGATGGGATTTATATTATTGTGACTCCTATTAGATTTTTTAATATGTGTATCTTTGTTAATGCTTTTGGTGTTTTCTGTTGATGTTTTGTAGCATCATACCTCCTAAAATACATTTTAACAGTCCATGGTAGGAATATTCCTAAAAACTCCAGTAGGTGAATTCTATGGTTGACCCAAATCTTTTTGAGATAGTGGTGCATGTTGTACAAGATTTGGAATAGGCATCGGAACATGTTCTCATTCAGGCTACAATTATGGAACCTAAAAGGGATTAATCAAGATATTATTCTAAACAGTTTATTCATTACAAACCACTAGTTTTATAAGGTTTTAATGATCCTCAAGAGGTTGAGGATTGGATGAAAAATATTGATCCTATTTTTGAGTTCTTTGAAATTCTTGATTTCATTAATGTGAAGTGTGCTACCTTTAAGATTGAGGGGCCTAGAAAAATATAGTGGGATTTGATGTTGATAATAAATAATCTTGAGGGGTTGAAGTGGAAAGACTCTAGAGTTATTTTTACTAATTATTTTTATCTATATTCAATGGTATTAGTAAATTCCATGGAGTTTCTCAACATTCAAAATAGTTATAAGACCGGGACATAGTATACGAACCATTTTACTGATCTTGTTTAGTTTTCACCTGAGGTTTCATCCAAAGAGAAAATGATGGCTCGATAGTTTGGTATGGTTCTCTAACATGATATCTTTTAGAAGATTGAATCTTATGTTGGTGTACTAGATAGAGCATTGATGGTTGAGCTTGACCAGGTTGGAAAGTTAGGGTTGACGAGAGTTACTTTTTCTCCTGGTGGTAGTTTTTTGAGTTCTATTAAAGGAGAAAGAAAGTGTTATGACTCTTATGGTAGTTTTAGATAGCATGAATCATATAGACCTTATGTAGTTCTAGGAAGAGTTCCTTTGACTTGTTTCTAATGTGTCAAGGTTGGGCATTCAAGATGGGTTTTAACTAAGGCTCCCAAGATTGGTAGTTTGTATGGTCTCTTAGGACACCTATAGAATTTTTACCATTTATTTTATACTTTTTATAGTGGAATGGGGTCATAATCTCCCAAAATTACTATGGTGAAATTAGATGATTCAATAACTATGGGGTTTTATCCATAGGCATCTGGAACAAATCTTCTTTACACAGTAGAAGAGTCTTTAGAGGAAGATGATGTGGTTCCAGTGATTGTGAGAGGTACCATCACTATTTCATCATATTTAGTGACCTATTTATTTGACACAGGTGTGTCTCACTCATTTATATCAACCCATGTTGTGAATTTTCTGAATCTTTCTAAGGATATTTTTTCTTATGTGATGGATATTACTACGTCCCTTGGAATAAAGAGATAGAAGGGTATTCAATGTCTTTCTTGTGTTTTCTCTTTATTTTAGATTGATTTTTCCTACAGTTTTCTATTTCTTGACATGAAAACTCTTGAAATCATTTTTTAGATGGATTGTCTGAGGGGTCATAAAGACCAAACTGACTATTACCTTTGGTGGGTCTCCTTTACTTTACTTGATGGGGTGTTCTGTGTTTTTCAGGGAGAATGGGACCTAAGTTTGAGTAGAGTCGAACATTATTTTTCGGAGTTGGGTAGGGTAATATTGGTGTTTTATTTTGACTATGAGTTAGAATAATTTAGGGATATTCACCCTTTACTTTTTCTGAGTTTCCCAATGTTTTTCCTTCTGATTTATCTGGCTTTCCACTGGTAAGATAGGTGAAGATTTCTATTGATTTAGTACATGGTACTCATCCAGTGTCCATTCCTTATTACCATATTATACCAGTAGAGTTAAAAGAGTTAAATAATTAGTTGGATGGTATACTTGTGAATGGTTTTATACACCCAATTGTGTCACCTTGGGAGGCACCTATTCTCTTTGCAAAGAAAGCTAATGGAACATGTAACACCCTGAGATTTTATGAAAAATATTCTTTTTAATTTCATTGATGTCTTGTATTGTACGTTACCCCAAAAGGAGCATGCACTACATGCATCCCTGACATGGCTTTCATTGCACGCAATCGCGACCTTCCACGATAGCGTCTATTGTACGCAATACCGAGTTTCGCTAAACAACAATATGTTATATAAACTAGCCATTATGAATAATAATACCCACTTTTTGAAATTATATAAATTTTATCTTTCAAAATGGACTTCATTTTTGGATTTGGAATATCAAAATTAGCCTATGGTGAATTTTTGGTATTTTTCTGAAAACTTTCAATTTTTGATGAATAGTGAAAACGCTAGGTTACTATTTAAAAACCGACTTTTTATTTAAATAATTATTTATTTATTTAAATTTATTTTAGGTAAAAATTGATACATAATACCTATATAAGTTCAATTTAATTCACTAGTGTCATTTTATAATAATTTTATATATATAAAAATTTTATTGAACTTTTCACCGTCTTTTACCCACCTCCTAGGAGAATTTGAAAATTTACATAAAACTTAATTTTACCCCTTCTGTGAGTGGAATTTCGAAAATCCGAGACACACAGTTAATATCAAGGAGTAAAATGTGGTTTAATAAGATAAAAATAATTTTTGGTGAATAGTAACTTTTTACTTTTATTTACCACGATTAAAAGTAAATAGGGTAATTAAGGGTAAAAATGATATTATTATTACCCTAAAAAAGGTCCTAATTATATTGGATAAGTTTAATTCGACCAAAAACAACCTTAGGAATAAAATATTACCTTTTAGGTCCACTTGGATTAGATTAGGACACTTATTATTATTATTTTATTTAAAGAAGAGTTAAAATTGTTAAAATCCAAGTTTAATAACTAAAACATTTTTAATATAGGGTTATACATAAGTTAAATTTGACTATAAATATTCATTAGAAATCTAAAACGGTTTTCTACCTAATGGTATTTTATTTATAATTTTTAGATATTAAATAATTTAAATTATTTATGACACAATGTTGATGTAGTAATTACCTAAATAATGAAATATTAAAATAATTGATATTATAAATACCCAAATAAATTTAATTTTAGACTTTTTATAAATTACACTAATTTTATAGGTTAATATGTCATTTTAGTACTGATTTAATTAACTTTTTTTGAACTAATCATTCTGTTATGATTTTTACAAAAATCAATTACCAAATAGTGTCAAAATTGACCTAAAATAGTTTTTAAAACAAATATTATATTATTAATTTTTATTATATTCCTAAAAATATAAGTTTCTGCCAAATGACTTAGATAAGGTTATATATATTAATAATGAACCACTTGGGGTTCGTTTGGCTTGTTATAGTAAGTTTATTAACCATATAGTGTAAGAAAACAAGAAGACACGGTAAAGGATAAATTATTTAACTTAGAGTTAAATCTAAATGATAAGGTTAAAATAGTAACCTAAACTTGTATAAACCTATTGGTTGAGAGTATTTCGACCCATACCCACTTTTTCTTAGAAATAAATCAATTTGGAGCTATTATAAACCAAATATGACTTTATTATAAAATAATATTTTAAGTTTTTCCTAAAATGCCCCTCTCCTCCCTTATAAAAAGGGCACCCCTTCCCTCTTCTCTTCACACACTTTTGAGCCTTGAATATCTGCCAACCCCTACACATTTCCCTTATAATCTTCCCAATAAACATTATAGAGGTTTTGTTCTCCTCAAAAGACTAACCCTAGTGCCTTAAGAGGAGATTAAGAAGAGGGGCGTCAAAGAAGAGGTAATATCCTTTACTGGTTCTTTCCAATTTATTTCTTCTTCTAATTCTTCTTCTTTATTTGTTTCATCATAAATTAATAAAATAAATATCACTCATATACTTATATGTTATTATAAATATGAAACAACCCAATTTCATCTTCTATCCATCCTACGGAAAGGAAATCACCATGCGTGCGTACGTACGGAATACCATCTCCACGCCGTGGTGTAATCTCTTTTCCACCACCACCTTACTTGGATGGGTATAATGGTGTAAATAAATAACTATATATGATTATTGTAAATTGATATTTATTATTAAATATTATACATACACTTCAATACAATTCCATGATCATGGGAATGATATCATCGCTCGTGTGTACGTACGGACTACCATCTCCACGAACGCGATGAGATTCATTTTCCATGATTAACCATTCAAGTATGATTATGAAGTATATATAATAAATAATCATGAAAGATAATACATAATAATGATACTGGATTTTTGTACATATATTTTTCATTTACTTAATTTCATTCAAGTCAATAAGGAAAAGAAAACAGCGTTCATGCGTACGTACGGCTTACCGTCTCCATGAACGGTGTATTTCATTTAATTTATATATCTATTATATATATATACTGAATATATATGATATATAAATCATGATTTACATTATGGAAGTAATTAAATCATGATATAATTAATAATAATATCAAGAACAACAATTCCAAACATGTACGATAAATAAAATGATTTTACCCAAAACACTGTTTTAACATGGAACTTACAAAAGAACGGGTAATATAAAGTCATAAGTGAACCATATATGATATCATAAAAATGAATATGATTCTCTAATAATTCCATAAAATTATTTAAATCATTATACAGGAGGTTCGAATACGTACGAAGCATATCGGACCTAAGGTAAGGGATTGCTATTCCAATCTCGTTCTTATCCGAGATTTTTATTCGTAAGTATTTACTGGGGTTATTGTTATCATCCATGCCCATGTTTTATAAAAATGTTTTCATTTATTTTCAAAGTCATTTTTACCCATTTTTGATATTTACCATATGTTATAAAAGGAATCTTACTTTTTTTTACCACACGGGGAACTTTTTTACTTTTCCAACAAAAGTACGAGAAGAATGTTATTTTTAACTTATACGGCGTGAATGGATTTTTACGGTTTCATAAACCTCATTTTCATGAAGCTTACTCTACAAGATTTAATTACTATTTTCAACAAAATCATTTTATTTTAAAATTTCATGGTATTTTGTGAAAATAAAATGATTTTGAAGAAGAAATGATATTTTCCTCAAGAATTCATTTCAAGTGTTTTATCAAAACCATTTTCCATATAAGATGGCATTATTTTATATGTGTATGTTTCAAGTATAATTTCTATATGATTTACATGGTTTCACTTTTATTATGATGAAATGATATCCATTTTTTGTATGGATTATGTTATGATGGGATGATGTTTATGAAACCCATTTTTATTCTTTGGGTTATAATGAATGATTTATGTTTATGTTGTGGAACAAGTAAGAATGATTTCATTATGAGATGGGTGGGACCTATATCTCCCTCCAATGAATTGGGTAAAGATTTATATATCATGAGATATACATGGATGGAATGGTAAGTTAATCCGGTTCAGCGTTACAGGACTGGAACGAGGAGTGAACTCGATTCAGAAAGGGACTTTGTCCACTAAGATGGTCTTGGCAGCGATGCCTTGGCTAATATGGAAATAATATCATGTGATTAATGTTTTTACACAATTAAAAGTTTTATTTCCATGTAATTTTATCATTATTGATGTTCCATTATGATCTATGCCTTACGTACTGTCATGTTTTATGTCATTGCTCAATATTTCAATGTTTAAACATTATGTTCATGTTTTTATGTTCAAATTTATATGGTTTGTTTTATTTTCTCCATGATTACCCTTACTGAGAATTTGAGCTCACCCTTTATATGTTTTCTTTTCCCCAGGATATAAAGAAAGGTTTTAGGTAAGAAAACAAAAGGAGAAGATCTTTATGGGAGATGTTGAAGATATTTCACCACGATTAGAAGATTATGTTTCGAGTTTCCAAAGACACTAAAATATTACGGTCCTTGTGTGTTTGTTTTTGTTATTTATTAAGTATTCCGTAAAAGTAATGTAATGTCAATGTACGTCAAGCTTGGGTCTCTACAGTTGGTATCAGAGGAAAGGTTTAGTTAACCTTTGGAAACTAGGATGCGAAAACTTTAGTGAGATCCCTAGAGATATTTCTAAGGTATGTATAGGGATGTCCCTAAGGTTAAGTATAAGTATTGGTTATAGTCCTAGAATTATGGTAACAATCTTAGAATTAACCCTAAGATGAAGGTACTCCCCCTTTTTTATGTTGTTTTCCCTAGCATGATTTTTTGCCTCTCACACTATTCTTTTTGGGTTTTAGACGATGGCCAGAACCCGAAGGAACTGTGTTGATCAATGTAATGGAAAATGCAATGATTGTCTTCCTGAAAAAACCAATGTTATGGGATATAGAGTGAAAAATCTTATTTCTATACTTACACAAGCTATGAATCATTCTGGACTTCCAAATGAGCAGAGAAGGGAACAATATTCTATTGAGTCCTTCATGAGGCAACGCCCACCTTCTTTTAGTGGGTCTTATGATCCACTTGTTGTTGAACAATGGATCAGTACCATTAAAAAGATATTTTCCATAATTCACTGTTAGGAACATGAAAAATTCATTCTAGCTATTTACTATTTAGAAGGTGAAGCAGACCAGTGGTGGACTCTAATTAAGAATACAAGGCCCCAAGATGAAATTGAATCCATGGAATGGGATGAGTTCAAGAACTTGTTTTTCAGTAAGTACTTCCCTCGTATTCTTCGGACAAAGATGGAAAAGGAGTTCCTTGAGCTTAAGAATAAGGATGATGAATCTGTTGGTATATACGAAGCAAATTTTACAAGACTTGCAAGGTATGAATCTGGTTTTATCATCCAACTTGAAAGTAAAGTTGATCGATTTTTCAGTGGCTTAAAACCAATTCTTCAAAGGGCATTAGCTATAAGAGACTTCAGTAGCTATGAAGAAATTGTGTGTTTTGATATCAAGGTAGAACTGGAAGTTGGTGTAACATATCCATCTCATGGTTTTTACAAGAAACAAAAGATGGAGTTCAAGGATAAATCTAAGAATAATGGTGAAAAGAAGATAAATGTTTCTTTATGCTCAAAGTGTGGAAAGAAGAATGGTGGAGATTGTCTTAAAGGGACTGGAAAATGATTTAAGTGTGGAAACGAAGGTCATCGAGCTGCTGAGTGTCGAATTAATGGAAAAAGAGTTTCTAATGATTTGAATAAATAAAATACTGCAGAGAACGCACCACCAACACTTCAATACTTCAAGTGCAAGGAAATGGGGCATTATGCAAATCAATACTCTAATACAAGGGTTAATGATGATCAATGTGAGCAACCACTTAAGAAAAAGGATAAAGGTAAGTCACATGAAATCACTATTTGTGATGTTGAGTATGAAAATGATGTTGTGTAATGATTAAGTGTTTATGTAATGGGATTTCAAAATAGTATCATGGAATCTCATTTATGTCATCATGGAATTTTGGAATATCTATGTATTGGTTTTCAATAATTATATGGTACCGGTAACCATGAAAAGTGATTGTAATATTTTTGGAAAGTAGATGATATGCACATAATGAAGGGATAAGGAGATAATGAGATGTTTGATAGTATTATTGAGCTCATGAATGATGTAAGGACATTGTGATATCATGGTTTGAGTATATAGAATTTTTGGGATTTTGGTATGTGGAAAGAGTTAAATTTTGATAGAATTCATGTTTTCACTAAGGTTCTATGGTAATTTATGTTTCAAGAGAATACATTAAGTTATTCACATGTTGGGAATGTGACCAACAAGATATATCGTATGATATATGGGGGATAAATGATGGTATTCACATGATCGGTAGATGAAATTTATAGTAATTGTTTTCTTTATACTATGAGCTTCGACAAAAGTATTTTAGATAAGCCTAAAGATTGGAATGAATTATGTTAGAAATAAGTTAGTATTGTTTAAGGCTAGAAATTTTTTCAATATTATTGATGGAATGTTATAATAGTGTAGTTTAAGAAAAGGGACAACATGCAGAACGGGCGATAACCCGTCATGTCGGACAAGGCTATGGGAATCGAACCCACAACTGAAGTGTGACAGGACTTTATCGCCTACCACTAGCCTACAGGAAGTCCCTGGTTAGTAGAAGCTAGTTTTATTATATTAAGCGATATAATATAGGAAGTATAAGTCCATTTTAGGAACCATATACGATTAATCTCAATATAGATGGACTTATGTATATTTAATAACTTTTACTATCATTTTGTTTAAGACAGATGGAATGACCTATCATTCTATCACATGATCTGCTAACACTTCACAGAAGACAAATTCAACTTCATTTCTTTAAGAGATGATGTGTAAATTGTTCAAGGCATAAACAACAGTAATATTGTACCAAAATCAAGTAAGTATTTATTTTAATTCAAAAATTCTTCAACGTTAGGGAAATGATCTTTAATACAAAAAAATGTTTCCCTAGTGTCCTTATATCCGATGAATCATATGGTACCTTAAATCATCACAAATTTATGTCTTTGTGATTGTTGCATTTTTCATAGACATGTTCTCTACCACTCTCTATCAGAACATGATGGCTATATTTCTCTTCCATACCCATATTTTCACCTATGTTCTCCTATGCGGAAACACAGTGATTAGTTAATTTGGGTAACCGTTATGTTTCATACTTTAGTTTTTAAAGATAATTTTTGGTATTCCTTTATGCAATGTGGGTTTCTATTAAAGAAACTTTCAAGTAGTAAACCATTTATAACCCTGATGAATTTTGAGGGTGAAATTCATTTTAAGGGGGGTAGAATGTACCACCCTGAGATTTTATGAAAAATATTCTTTTTAATTTTATTGATGTCTTGTGTTGTACGCTACACCAAAAGGAGCGTGCACTACACGCATCCCTGACTTGGTTTGCATTACACGCAATCGCGACCTTCCACGATAGCGTGTGTTGTACGCAATACCGAGTTTCGCTAAACAATGATATGTTATATAAACTAACCATTATGAATAGTAATACCCACCTTTTGAAATTATATAAATTTTATCTTTCAAAATGGACTTCATTTTTGGATTCGGAATATCAAAATTAGCCTAGGGTGAATTTTCAGTATTTTTCTGAAAACTTTCAATTTTTGATGAATAGTGAAAACACTGGGTTACTATTTAAAAACCGACTTTTTATTTAAATAATAATTTATTTTATTTAAAATTATTTTAGGTAAAAATTGATACATGATACCTATATAAGTTCAATGTAATTCATTGGAGTCATTTTATAATAATTTTAGATATATAAAAATTTTATTGAACTTTTCACCGTCTTTTACCCACCTCCTGGGAGAATTTGAAAATTTACATAAAACTTAATTTTACCGCTTCTGTGAGTGGAATTTCAAAAATCCAAGAGATACGATTAATATCAAGGAGTAAAATGTGGTTCAATAAGATAAAAATAATTTTGGTGAATAGTAACTTTTTACTTTTATTTACCATGGCTAAAAGTAAATAGGGTAATTAAGGGTAAAAATGATATTATTATTACCCTAAAACATGTCCTAATTATATTGGATAAGTTTAATTCGACCAAAAACAACCTTATGAATAAAATATTACCCTTTAGGTCCACTTGGATTAGATTAGGACACTTATTATTATTTTATTTAAAGAAGAGTTAAAATAGTTAAACTCAAAGTTTAATAACTAAAACATTTTTAATATAGGCTTATAGATAAGATAAATTTGACTATAAATATTAATTAGAAAGATAAAACGATTTCCTACCTAATGATATTTTATTTATAATTGTTATACATTAAATAATTTTATTTATTTACGACACAATGGTGATGCAGTAATTACACTAATTTTATAGGTTAATATGACATGTTAGTATTGATTTAATTAACTTTTTTTGAACTAATAATTCTGTTATGATTTTCATAAAAATAAATTACCAAATAGTGTCAAAATTGACATAAAATAGTTTTTAAAACAAATATTATATTATTAATTGTTATTATATTTCTAAAAATCTAAGGTTCTTCCAAATGACTTAGATAAGGTTATATATATTAATAATGAACCACTTGGGGTTCGTTTGGCTTGTTATAGTAAGTTTTCAGTGTAAGAAAACAAGAAGACGCGGTAAAGGTTAGATTATTTAACTTAGAGTTAAATCTAAATGATAAGGTTAAAATTGTAACCTAAACTTGTCTAAAACCTATTTTTTGAGATCATTTCGACCCATCCCCACTTTATCTTCCAAATAAATTAATTTTAAGCTATTATAAACTAAATATGACTTTATTATAAAATAATACTTTAAGTTTTTCCTAAAGTGCCCCTCTCTTCCCTTATAAAAAGGCCACCCCTTCCCTCTTCTCTTGACACCCTTTTGAGCCTTGAAGCTCGGCCAACCCCTGCCCATTTCCCTTATCATCTTTCCTAGAAACATTATAGAGGTTCTGGTCTCCTCAAAAGACCAACCCTAGTGCCTTAAGGGGAGGTTAAGAAGAGGCGCGTCAAAGAAGAGGTAATATCCTTTACCGATTCTTTCCAATTTATTTCTTATTATACTTATTATTCTTTATTTGTTTCATCATAAATTAATAACATCAGTATCACTCATATACTGATATGTTATTATAAATATTAAAAAACCCAATTTCATCTTCTATCTATCCTACGGAAATGAAATCACCGCGTGTGCGTGCGTATGGAATATCGTCTCCACGCCGTGGTGTAATATGTTTTCCACCACCACCTTACTTGGATGGGTATAATGGTGTAAATAAATAACTATATATGATTATTGTAAAGTGATATTGAGTATCAAATATTATACGTACACTTCAATACAATTCCACGATCATGGGAATGACATCATCGCTCCTGTGTACGTATAGACTACCATCTCCACAAACGCGAAGAGATTCATTTTCCATTATTAACCATTAAAGTATGATTATAAAGTATATATAATAAATAATAATGAAAGATATTTCATAATAATTATACTGTATTTATGTACATATATGTTTCATTTACTTAATTCCATTCAAGTCAATAAGGAAAAGAAAACAGCGTTGATGCGTATGTACGGCCTACCGTCTCCATGAACGATGTATTTTATTTCATTTATATATCTATTATATATATATACTTAATATATATGATATATAAATCATGATTTACATTCTGTAAGTAATTAAATCATGATATAAGTAATAATAATATCAAGAACATCAATTCCAAACACGTACGATAAATAAAACGATTTTACCCAAAACGTTGCTTTAACATGGAACTTACAAAAGAACGGGTAATAAAAAGTCATAAGTGAACCATATATGATATCATAACAATGAATATGATTCTGTAATAAGTCAATGACATTATTTAAATCATTATACAGGAGGTTCAGATATGTACGAAGTATATTGGACCTAAGGTAAGGGATTACTATTTCAATCTCATTCTTATCCGATATTGTTATTCGTAAGTATTTACTGGGATTATTGTTATCATCCATGCCCATGTTTTCTAAAAAAAATTCATGTATTTTTAAAATCCTTTTTACCCATTTTTGAAATTTACCACATGTTGTGAAAGGAATATTACTTTTGTTTACCACACGGGGTACTTTTTGACTTTTTCGACAAAAGTACGAGAAGAATGTTATTTTTAACTTATACGGCGTGAACGGATTTTTATGGTTTCATAACACCTCATTTTCATGAAGTTTACTCTACAATATTTAATGAATATTTTCAAAAAAATCCTTTTCTTTTAAAATTTTATGGCATTTTGTGAAAAGAAAATTATTTTGAAGAAGAAAGGATATTTTCCTCAAGAATTTATTTCAAGTGTTTTATCAAAACCATTTTCCATATAAGATGGAATTATTTCATATCTGTATGTTTCAAGTATAATTTCTCTATGATTTACATGGTTTCACTTTTCTTATGATGAAATGATATCCATTTTTTGTATGGATTATGTTATGATGGGATGATGTTTATGAAACCCATTTTTATTCTTTGGGTTATGATGAATGATTTATGTTTATCTTGTGGCACAAGTAAGAATGATTTCATTATGAGATGGGTGGGACCTATATCTCCCTCCAATGAATTTGGTAAAGATTTATATCTCATGAGATATACATGGCTAGAACGGTAAGTTAATCTGGTTCAGTGTTACAGGACTGGAAGGAGGAGTGAACTCGATTCAGAAAGGGACTTTGTCCACTAAGATGATCTTGGAAGCAATGCCTTGGCTACTATGGAAATCATATCATGTGCTTAATTTTTTTCCAAAATTACAAGTTTTATTTCCACGCAATTTTATCATGATTGATGTTCCATTATGATCTATGCCTTACGTACTGCCATGTTTTATGTCATTTCTCAATATTTCTATGTTTAAACATTATGTTCATGTTTTTATGTTCAAATGTATATGGTTTGTTTTATTTTCACCATACTTACCCTTGTTGAGCATTTGATCTCACCCTTTATATGTTTTCTTTTCCCCAGGATATAAAGTAAGGTTTTAGGTAAGAAAACAAAAGGGGAAGATCTTTATGGGAGATGTTGAAGATATTTCACCACGATTATAAGATTATGTTCCGAGTTTCCAAAGACACTAAACTATTACAGTACTTGTGTGTTTGTTTTTGTTATGTATTAAGTATTCCTCAAAAGTAATGTAATGTCCATTACGTCAAGCTTGGGTCTCTACAGAACACTTCACCTTTGTGTTGATTACCGGAAACTCAATCAAGTTACGATAAAGAAAAAATATCTAATTCCATGAATTTATGATCTATTTGAACTATTGAAAGGGGTGAAGTGGTTTTTGAACATTGATCTTCAATCTGGTTATCACCATTTGATAATAAAATAATCTAATATTTAGAAGATAGCCTTCAAAAGTAGGTATGGTCATTATGAGTAAATTTTTTTGTAACATGCCAAGAATTTAAAAGAGGAACATCATGTTTGAGCTTGGAATATAATAAAACACATTAAGACTTTATTATATATTTCTTTAATTTTAATCACTTTGAGAGTTTTTGAATCATGAAACGTCGGGTTTAAATGAAACACGATACTCTATTAAAATATTATTATTTAAACATGACAACTATAACATAGTCATTAAGTTAGAAGGTATGAATAGGACTAACTAAATTATGAAAATAATATGTTTACACGCATATAAAATAAATTCAATATTTATTTTTTTATTAAAAATAAAATGACAATCATTTGAAAGGAAAATAAATGTTTTCTGGGAAACTGCATTTTTTTTAAAAGGTGGTTTATTCACAATTTGAAGACATAATTTAAAATTAATTTTTCTAAATTTTAGAAAATATATTTGAAAAAATAAATTCATATGTTAAATATTCAGGTCAAAATTATCTTTGTTTTAATTTTTTTCTGAAAATATTAATTTTTTAATGAATAGTGAATATGGTGATTTATAATGAAAACTACATTTTCCTTAAAATTATTTACAAAGTAAAATTATATTTTAAATTGTTTTAAAAGTATAATTAGTTAAATTATATTAATATTTAACTAATTTAGTTAATTTTAATCAATTTAAAATTTAATTTTTATATTAAAACATTCTATTCTTATGAGAATTTTCTTTTTGAAAAACTGCTCTTTCATTGCATCTACAGATTAATTTTAAATTAAATTCTACCTATTATATGAATTGAATTTGGAAAAATAGATTTCATATTTATGATTATAATAATTTATATTATATAATAACTTCAACTAATTTTTTTACCATAATTAATATTGAAAAAAATAAAAATTAATTATCACAATTGAGGTAAAAATGGGTTTACGTGGGGTTAAATTAAGAATATAAGTGTTAAAATGTCCTAAAACTTGTATAACACCCATTTTATAGAAATATTTATACCTTATTACCTCTAATGTTTGATAATGACACATTTTTTTAGCTTTTTTAATTATATAAACATGGGTATCACTTTTTCTTTTCAGAAATTCCATATGTTTCCTTTCTCCAACTTATAAAAGGAAACCCCCTCCCTTCCCCACTTAAAACTTCCAAAAACCTTTGGTTATACTAATAAATACCAAACTAAATTTCATAATTCCCTCACTATATCCTATATTAACTAATTTTATTAGTAATCCATCCTAATAATTATTTAGTTATAAACCTAAAGAGGCTCTCTGAAGATGAGGTAAAATTCTTAAACGTGTGTATTTGTTTTATTTATTATTCCACCTCCTTAAAAACTTTTTAATATATGATAATAGGATTTAACAATGTCTAATATGTACTGATAGTTTATTATGTTAATGACATAACCTAGATCCGTCTCTACTTCCATCAAATGGGAAACGAAGTCGTCAATCATGTGTACGGCGAACTAACGTCTCGTGAACCGATGTAATTTGTTTTCCATCACCACCTTTAAAGTATGGATATAATGATATATTTAAAATATTTATATGATATTTATGAAATTTTTATACTTATTTAATCATTTTATCACATATCCCATCTTAATTTTCATATCATGGGGGGTACGATAACATCGCTCATGTGTACAGCAGACTACCACCTCGTGAAGCAATGTGATTCGTTTTCCACTTATGGTTTACATGAAAGTTAGTAAGGTTAAAGTTAATGAATATATATAATATTTATGATCTAACCGTACTTATTTAAATATAATATCACATATGACTTCTTACCTATCAATCTGTTGGAAAACAATAATTTCACTCGTGTATATGTGTGGACTACCGCCTCTATGTAGCGATGTGAAATGTTTTTCATTTTATTTTTTCATGGATGGTGAAAATGATGTATTTGATTAATATAAATTATATATATGAAATAATAATTATTAATTAATTATTAATTAATATTTACTTTCCTTTCATTCAATTCATTGAGAAAAATGGAAACAACATTCATGTGTATGTACGGTCTACCATCTACATGAACGGTGTAATCCATTTTTATCTCTAACATTAATATATTAATAAAAATACATATATAATAAATATATAAAATATTTATATAATTTTAAACATTCTATTTATGATTTAATAATGTTTAAATTAAAAGGACCAAAATTACTAAACTAAAACATACATGAAAAATTAAGTAATTATCACCTGAAACAATGGTTTTAACAAAGAACTATTAATAAACAGCTGATAAAAGACAATAAGTAAATAATATATGGTATGATATATATTATTATAGTTCTGTAATATTTTTATAATAAACCTATATTTATTATATATAAGTTTTGGACAAATACAAAGGAATTTGAACCTGAGATAAGGGTTTCTTGTCTCACTTTTACTTCCATGATACATATGACATATTCACCATTAATTCCTTTGTGTGGTGTATATACTTTACCTTTTGATATTTTATATCATGAATATATTTTAATTCATGTAATTTAATGTTTCATTTGAATTTATTTATTTCATGGGTCTTATGATTAAAAAGTTACCAAAGTGTTAAGGGTTTATTTCAAAATCTCATCATTATTTGGGATTCTTTTTTTAAATCTCCCTTAGGGGAATTAATCGATATTTATATATTAAAATAAATATATTTTATTCTATTATGGTAATTCATGAACTTTTTCAAGTAACAATGCAATTTTTTCACTCTTTTTTACTTAAAATGATTGATAAATTTTTTTTAAAAAAATCCTTCTTTTTCCCTCTTCGGTCAAAAATCCTTTTCATCAAAATCCATGTTTTCTAAAAATGTTTTTATTATTTTATAAATGAATTATTAAAAAAATTTCTACCCATTTGTTAATTTTTAACAAATATTTTTATAGGAACATTCATGTATTTTTAAAAACAAATCTCATTTGGATTTTACTAAAAATGTGAAATGAATCGTTTTTTAACATGTATGGAATGAATGGAATTTCCTGCCATCATCAACACTCTATGTTTTAAATATTATTTTATAATATTAAAGGTTAATTTTCAAAGGAAATTATTTTTAATATTTTTTTGATCTCTTTTTTAATCGATATTTTTAAATTTCAAAGGTTATTTTTATCAAGAATCTTTTTAAAGACATTTTTATGTTATTTTTATTCATCGGCGGCATCAACCCTTTATTATACTTATGACCCACTAGGAATATTTTGTATTGATATAATACTTATTATTTATTTTTATGGTTTATGATTAGTTTAATTGAGAATGAATAAATTTATTACCATTCTCCATATTACTCTGCATGGTTTGTGATTATGTTTATTTGATTAGGGTAAGTATTAACATTTTGTATGTTTGTTTTTCAATATGAATTTTTATGTTGATTATGTTTCACCCCTTTTATATGAGTAATTAATTGGACCTAGTAATTAATTTTTGAGTCCCGATTATAGATAACCCATTAATGCATCAATGGGTCTCATGATATAAATTAGTTGGACAAATAAGACAAGTTTCTACCCACTTATTGAAACTATCTTGTGAAAGGTCTTGACAATATGTTTCAGATGTCCATAATTATACATTCCCTCATTATGAGATCAATTATTTATTTCCATGTTATTATTTAATTAGTTATAATATTAATGTATAAATTTTAAGCTTATGTGATTATTTATATGGATGTATTTTATCATCATTGTTTTCTACCATATTATGATCATTTTATTAATTAAATGGCATGAGTTTCAGTTATTTACCTTGTCATGTTTATTATACTTATTTATTCATGATTGCTTCCACTATATTATTACCCTTACTGAGTATTTGAACTCACTAATTTATTATGCTTTATTTTCCCCATGATACCAAAAAATGTTTTGTGATTGATATGTAGGGATACGCTATGTGGAATAATGGTGTTCCCACAGGAAAAAACTTTGTGTATTTTTTGTTTTCAATTGTAATTTTAATTTAAATTATGTATCTATTTTACCAAGAATACTAAACTATTTGGTCCTTTAGGATGACATTCCTTATATCTTATTCAAATATAATAAAGTAACCACTGGCTCCTGGCTACTAGGAATGGGATCTTTATTGTTGGTATTAGAGTAAATTTAATAGAAACCATGGGAACTATATTTAGTAAAACATAGATTAGGTAACAAAACCCTATAATATACTTTTAGTGTAATTATAAAAAAACATGCTAAAGCTCTAGTTAGGAAGAGATTATGTGGTTTTTTCTAACAATATATCTATATTTGGATACTTCAAGTGGACATGGTTCTGGAATAATTGTACCTTGGTGTAATAACTCTAAAAAGGTTGTATTAGGCTTTAAATCAATCATCATCTTGTACACAACAATGGTCCTTATTGTGCACCTGGTTTAACACTCTTGGGGGATATTATTTGGTTAATTCACATTTTATTTACAAACCATTATGAAGGATTTCAAAATATTTTTATAAATTGAAAAATTTCCCAAAGAAACCATATTTGTGATTGTGAGATTATCCATACATAAAATTTTCAATTTATGTTATGAAATTCACTATTATTGGGATTATAAAGTGTGTTTCATAATGTTATAACCTAATCTAGTACATGTCATTGTTTATAAATGTAACCTAGGGAAAGAAAAAGGAGTGGTATCAATGCATGTACTCCATATAGGGATTTCCATCCTACTAAATATAATAAAGACATATCTAGAGCTACAACTAGAATTGAAGAAATTATAACCATATTAGGGTAGATGACTCATGTTATAAGCAATAACCTTTTTTATAGTGAATCCTGCTGATCCACTATAGATTATAACAATTTTACACTACTTTATGCTTCAACAACCTCCATCATTCAATGGGACTACAAATCCATATATAGTTGAGAAATGGATAAGTTTATTAGAGAAGAAACTTCTTGATTTAGGATATAATTAAAGGGAGAATGTTTTCATGGTAGTTTATAATATCTTAGAAGATGCATATCAATGTTTTCATTGATTCGGAATGATAAGGGTGAAGAATAAATATCAAACTTATAATGAAAGGATTTTAAAGTACTCTTCGTATAAAATTATTTTCTTACATTCAATGAGTAGATATAGAGATGAAATTCTTGAGTCTAAGACAAAAGGAAGATGAAAATGTAAAAAATTATGAATCCAACGTTAAAATTTTAGAAAATCATTCTATGGACTAATTATATAAACCAAAGAGAAATATTGATTGTTTCTTTGATGGGTTCAAGACAATCCTTTGAAGGTCATTAGTCTCACAAACATTCCCATCACATGAGGACATAGTATCGTGTGCTATCAAGAATTAGAAATAATAATCCAAGTATTATGGATTAAAAGTAAATAAAGAGAAGAAGAGGATGATAGATAAAAATATAGATAAAGGGAATAATGGAAATAAGTATTTTCACACATGTGGTAATTGTAGAAAGAAACATCCTGGTAGTTTCTTCAAGAGAATGATATTTTACTACAAGTGTGGAGTTAAAGTACACCATTATAATGATTTCAAGGTTAATAAATAAGTTTCCAATGTTTAATTCTTCAAATTTAATGAGGAGGGGCACAATTCAGATGAATTTCTCAAGCGTCAAGGGAATATATATCAGAAGAAGTAAAGGGATAAAGGTCAAGTTTATGCTATTACTATAGATGAAGTAGAATGATTAATTTTATTGTGTTTGGATTTAATAATTATGATGTAGGATAATTTTATAAACAATATTATGGTTATAATAATTATGAAATGTATAATTATTGTAATTCAGTAAATTTTCTTTAGGGATTTTAGAGCATATGTTGAATGGTACTGTAGACTGGGAAAAGTGATTCAATGGAAAGTTGATCTTTTTGGAAAACACATGGGTGAGGTAAGATAACCCTTAACATTTTATATATGTTGATATAATAATGATAAATATATATTTAAGGGATAGTATTAATAACCATGATATTGTTTAGTGATTTAATGGTTTATGTTATCTTTGTTAGGTTTTACTGCATGTTTGGATTTATGGAATATATTTGGCAACCTGAGATTTTATTTTTGGAAGAATACATGTTTTTATTAAGGTTTTATGGTGATCAAGGTATTATAATATTTGGAATATGACGTTAAGATCCACTTTATATTGTCTATGGAATATAATTTTGATTTTGTGACCTTCATTTTAGTTTTTTGGACTTTGAATTTGGTTAGACTTATTTTGGATGACTCTTTTGGTTAACCATTCATGTAATAGATTAAATTGAATTTTGAGAGTTACTATTAAAGTATTATAGATTAATTTAATATATTTCATTACTTTTGTTAACATTTTTTGTTTTAATAAATATAGGAGGAATATATTATTACTCTTTAATAGATCTTATGATCCATTAAAAGTTAATTTTAGTGCTTCGAGCATAAAAATATATTTTTTGGATATTCAATTCTTGGAGTAAGAGATAAATTGAAATTTTATTGAATCACTACCAACAGATGAAATTATTCTTATGAAATAAAAAAAATATCAAGTAATTATATTTCCTTATATTCATAAACAATAAGAGAATTCCTCAAATCTAGGAAAAATATTTGGAAAAAAATTATCTTAATACCTTCATTTTGTTGAATCAATGGTCTTTTAACTCTTCAAATATTTATGATTTTTTTGTGGTTAAATTCATCGTGACCATTTTCTCTATCACTCTCTGTTAATATTTAGGAATTAGTATTCTCTTCCACATATATGTTTTCATTTCCCACCAATGTTATCCTACTTGGAAACCTAGTAATGTATTATTCTAGATGAAATTCATACTTAACTTTCTCTCTAATCAATACTAAGTTTTATTAACCCCTTTTATGATGTGGTTTTCCAAAATGATGTTTTTGAATTTCAAACCGTTGATTTTTGGGATCAGGATTAAATTGTGAGGATGCAATTTATCTAAGGGGTGTAGAATGTAACACCTTGATATTTTAAAAGAGAAATGACATGTTTAATAAAATGTATGAAACGTAACACTAGGATTAGAAGAAAAATAAAAAACTAATAATTTATGATATATTTATTTAAATTCAATCTCTTTTATATCTTTTGATGCATGCAACGCCTGGTTTAAATGAAACACAGTACTCTATTAAAATATTATTATTTAAACATGATCATTATAACATAGTCGTTAAGTTTGTGGGTGTAAATATAAATAACTAAATTATAAAATTTATATGGTGTAAACATGTATTAAATAAATTTATTGATTAAATATTTATTATATATAAAATATGAATCATTTTAAAGAAAAAAATGTTTTCTGAAAAAACTGTATTTTTCAAAAAGGTGATTTATTCACACTTTGTGCAAATAATTTAAAATTAATTTTTAAAACTTTTAGAAAATATATTTTAAAAAATAAACTTATTTTTTAAAATATACATATAAAAAATATATTTGGGTTAATTATTGAATTTTTCTAAAAATATTAATTTTTTGATGAATAGTGAAAAAATTATTTTTTTTATTGAAAACTTCCTTTTTGTTTAAATTATTTACAAAGTTAAATTATGTTTTAAATTAGTTTTAAAGTAAAATTAGTTCCATTATATTACAATTTTACTAATCTAGGTCATTTTAATCAATTTTATATTGAATTTTGATATTAAAACATTCTATACTTAAGAGAATTTTCTCTTTGGAAAACCGCTCATCATCGTGTCTATGGATTAATTTTAAATTCAATTATTACAATTATGTAAATTGAATTTAGAATAATATATTAAATATTTGGAATCAAAATAATTTATATTATCTAATAATTTCAAATTAATTTTGTACTATAATAAATAGTGAGATAATAAAAATTAATTACCATGGTTGAGGTAAAAATAGGTTCACCAGGGGTTAAACTAAGAAGATAAGAGTTAAAAATAACCCAAAACTTGTCCAAAAAATATTTTTATGAACATATATAATCCTTATCACCTCTAAGGTTATATAATGACCCATTTTGAGGCTTTTTCATTAGAAAAACGTGGGTATCAATTATCTTTTCAAAAATTCCATGTCTCTCATATCCCCCACTAATAAGAGGTCACCCCCTCTTCTCACTATAAAACACTTCCAAAACCCTTTGTCTCTCCCAATACCTACCCAAATATATTCCTTAATTACCTCCCCACATCCTTGAGTCCTAATTTTTATTATGAATTCCTTCTAATAAGGATTTAGGTATAAACCTAAATAGGTCCTCTAAAGAAGAGGTAAAATTCTTAAACATGCAAATTTGTTTTAATTATTATTATACCTATTTAAAAACTTATTAAACTATGATAATATTTATTTTAATAGTATTTAAATTTTCATTTGAATTTATTTCTTTTATGTGGATTATGATTTAAAAGTTGCCAAAGTGGTGAGGGTTTATTTCACAATCTCATCATTATTCAGGATTGTTTTTTAGGTCTCTCTTAGGGAAATTATTTGATATTTCTATTTTAAATTAAATATATTATCTTATCCTATGGTTATTCATTATATTTTTCAATTAATAGTACCATTTTTTATAATTTTTTATATAAAACGTTTGAGAAAATTTTTTTAAGAAAATATGACTTTATTTATCCCTTCGATCGAAATCCTTTTCATGAAAATCCATGCTTTCTAAAAAAAATTCAAAAATATTTTTAAACTTTTCCAAATTATTTATTAATTAAAGTTTTACACATTCTGACTTTTAAAAAAAGGTTTTTAAAATAATATTCATGTCTTTTTTAAAACAAGTCTCGTTTGGATTTTATAGAAAATGTGAAAGGAATCTTTGTTTTAATGTGTACAGCATGAATAGAATTTCATTCCATCATGAACACTCAAAGTTTTAAAGATTATTTTATAATTTTAAAAGGTTACTTGAAAATAAAAGTATTTTCTGAATTTTTTGTGAAATTTTTGTTTTAAAAGGTGATTTTTAAAGTGAAAATTTTATTTTCCTAAATAATGTTTTTAGTGAAATTTTTATGGTATTTATATGAATTGATGACATAAACCCTTTATTTTACTTATAATTAACTCGGTATATATTTTATTTATATCATAATTATTCTTAATTTTTAGGGTTTTTTAATCAGTTTGATTGAGGACATAAAATTTTATTATCATTCACCATATTACGCTGGATGGTTTATGATTATGTTTATTTAATTGGGGTAAGTATTGACATTTTATATATTATTTTTTCAATAAAAATGTTTATGTTTATTTTTTTAACCCCTTTCATATGAGGAATTCATTGGACCTAGTAATTGAAAGAGGGTTCTAGTTATAGATAGCCCCCTGATGCATCGATGAGTCTTATAAGAAAAATCATTTGACTAAATTAGATGGGATTCTACCCATAGATTTTAATTGTCTTATGAAAGGTCCTGATAGTATATTTATAATGTCTAAAATTATGAATTACCTCATTATGAGATAATTTATTGATATCCATGTGATTATTCGATTAGTTAGAATATCCATGGATAGATTTCAAGCTTATGTGATATTTATATGGATATATTTTATCATCATTTATTTCTACCATATTATGCTCAGTTTAATAATTTAATGGCATGTGTTTAAGTTATTTACCTTTCTATATTGATTATTATTATTTATTTATGATATCTTATGTTGTATTCTTACCCTTATTGAGCATCTAAGCTCACCCCTTTCTTATGTTTTATTTTCCCTGGGATACCAAGAAGTGTTTTGTGATTGATATAAAGGGATATACTATGAGGAATAATGGTGTTCCCAAAGAAACACTTTTTGTGTATTATGGTTTCAATTTTAATGTGGATTTTAAGTATGTATCTACTTTAACAAGACTACTAAACTATTCATTATTTCTAGATATTATTCCTTATATCTTATGTTGACATAATAAAGTAACCATTGTCTCCAGGCAGCTGGGGTCAGGGTCTTTAAATGTTATGCTATTTGGTATAACCAATTATCCTATAGTTTTTATGGCTTTGATAAATAGGATATTTCATGAGTACCATGACTCATTCATGATGGTATTTTGTATGATATCCTAGTTTACTCTAAAATCAAGGAGGACCATGGGTGTCATTTTAGATCAGTTTTAGAAACCATGATAAATAATCAACTTTACACAAAGCTTTCAAAATGAAATTTCTAAATTTGGGAAGTGATGTTCTTGAGACACATGGTCTCCTAACATGGTATTCCAATTTATCTTGAGAAATTTAAATTTGTGATTACATGGTATAAACCACTTTATGTTTCAAAATACATAGCTTTTTTGACTTTTCAATATATTATTGAAGATTTATTAGAGATTTATTGATGGTGTCTTCTTTGATAACTGCTCTCATTATGAAAGGAGTGAATTTTTTTGGGATGATAAATATCATAGTTATTTTTTTGAGATAAAAAATATTTTTAATTATTCACTAGTGATGACTCTTCTAGAGTTTGGGTAGGGCTATTTGGTCTTTGGTGACACAACAGGTTCTAATTTGGGTGGTTTTATCATGTAGGGTGATCTTGTGGTAATTTATGGCTCCCGATAGGTTAGGCTATAGGAGAATAATTATTCAACCCATGATCTTGATATCCCAATTCTGATTTGTTCTATCCAGAGTTAGAAGAATTACATTTTTTTAGAAAGTTTTACCATTTATCCCAACCACAAAAACTTGAGTTATATCTTCTCTCAAAAATATGTGAATCTCTAAGAGTAATGTTGGGTGGAGTACCTACAGTATTTTTATTTAAACATTACCTACACTCCTAGATAGGGGAATGATATTGTTGATACCTTTAATAGGAAACATACAACCTAGACTATGAAAGAATCATCAGAAGAGTGTAATCTGATGGATCTCTTTGCTCAGTTTCATTTAGGAATTTGGGAGAATGAGTTAGAGGTTGTTTTGGAAAGTGTGTAGTTTACATACTATCTTCTTGATATAATTATTTGGGAGTATCAACATGATAATAATTTTTTTGGAATTGGGGACTCTCTTTATAGTGGGGAGGATATTGGTGAATATTCATTCTATCTAGAGGTAATACTATGTTTTCAGAATCGATTTGTTGTGCCTTTTCCTATGAGAAAGGATGTGATGGGGGGCTACCATAGTTACCAGTGGGTTGTGCACCCTAGAACCAAAAAAGAAGTTTTATTATATGAGATAATTATTATAGTGGCTATATGTGAGATGGTATATCACTGACTCTGTATCTCATTGTTATACCTTTCAATGGGTCAAATCTGAGCACTAATGACCTTTGAGTTTGAATCAATCACTTCTAATTCCAACTTCAAAGTGGGATGATATTTCGATGGAATTTTGGGTTGGGTTTCCATGTACCCCTCGAGGGAAGAATGCAATATGGGTTTTGATCGATAAGCTGACCAAATCGGATCACTTTATACCCATTTAAGATATAACCAAAGTTAAGGACTTGGGATATCTCTATGTGTATAAGATTGTTAGATTTCAAGGAGTTCTATCTGCTATAGTCTCTGATTGGGATCCTTGTTTCACTTCTTGCTTCTAGAGTGTCCTCTAGAAGGCCATGGGATCCTAGGTACTTTTTAGCATGGTATATCATCTACATATGGATCTCTAGGCAGAACAATCTAAATAGATTCTTTATTACATGCTACGTGCTTTCATTCTTGACTTTGGTGGAGCTTTGGATGACCATTTGAGACTAGTTGAGTTTTTCTATAATAATAGTTACCAGTCTATTTCCAAAATAAATCCTTATGAAGCCTTGTATAGACATCCATTCAAATATCTATTTTATCGATTGTATATTTTTTAATGTTCCTTGGTTAGACCAAGTTTGTTCCAAGAGATGATGGAAAGGATTCAGTTGTTTTGTTAGATAATTTTGACAGTGTAGAGCTAGTATAAATCCTATGTTGATCATTGATTATAACCATTGAATTTTTGTATTGGTGGTCGGGTGTTCTTGAGAGTTTCACCTCAATTGGGTCACTAACATCTTGGGAAACAAGGAAAGCTTTCACCGAGGTTTGTGGGTCCTTATGAGAATATTGAATGAGTGGCGAAAGTGGACTACTGTTTGGAACTTCCATCGCAGTTGAATTCTATCCATAGAATATTTCATGTATCATATATTTGAAAGTATCTTTTTAATCCTTATCATGTTTTTATCTAGGAAGATCTTTATATTGAGCCTGATTTATCCGTGACTGAGCATCCATTCAGGGTTTTTTATTCTAAGACAAAGGCTCTTCATGGGAATATAATACCTCTAGTCTATTTTATATGGTAGCATGGTTATAATTCACATGAGAGGTGGGATCATGAGGTACAAATGAGAGAGCAGTGATCTCATCTCTGTGATATAGAAACTCCTTGAAATGATTTTTGGGGACATAAAGTGTTTATAGTGGGGAGGTTGTAACATCTTATCACCTTTTTAGGTACTTTTTTACTCTTGTTTGATTCCCTTTTCAGTTTGGTGTATTACAAGATTTTCAGAAATAGAGAGTGTTTTTTGGGTAAAATGCGCTAAAGTTCATGGATAAAGTTTTTTGAAAATTAATAGATTATGGGTATTAATGTTTCAAGAGCTTTAGAGGGAACTCTTTAGGTCCAGGATGATTTGGAGGATTTTTTGAGTTTTTTCAGAATTTTCTAATGTGTACTATCTGGAGGATGTATTCACTTCGTGAATGTATTTCATGATGTGAATATGTCACTTGGAATAAACAATGAAATTTTTTCATATAGAGAATTTTTACAAGCTATGAATTGAGTTCATGACATGAAATGGCCATGATCAAGATTTTTAACCTGATGTGATGCACTTTATAACATATCTACCACTTAGGATATTTATGTTTTCAATATAGGATTCATATCATAAATTCATTAGGGGTGGTGGGATTTTTTATGGTGAATCCTAAAAAATATTTCATTTTTCATGCGTCCTATTATCTCAATTCCTAGGTTGAATCCATGAAATTTTTGGGATATTTATTCACTTTCGGACTTCTTGGTTTATATTTTGATCTTTGATGATTTCCCTCACTTGGTTTTTCTCTTTCTCTCCACTATCCCACTTTGGAAGTGTTATCTTGTTTTCAAATGGAATCAAAATTGAACTTGATGGTTTTTTATCTAGGTTTTCCTTGTTCATCTCCTTCACCTTCTTTATTTATTGGTGTTTCCTATTACAGGTGTTGATTTGATCACTGATTAAAGGTAGGTGGTTCAATATGATTTTTCCCTACAAGTGAAACCTTAAATTGATTGATTGATTGAATTGAGTTTTTAAATAATTTAAAATCCCAAATTTGAGATGATTGATGGATGATTTTGAAAAAATGAATGGATTTTTTGAAAAAACCCAAATTTAAAAAGAATTAAAATTTTTAGGAGAATTTGAGAAAAATTAATGGATTACCTTGAAATTTGATTTTGAGAAAATGGATTAAATTGAAAGATTATTTTAAAATTAATGAATTGATGAAAACCTGTTTTTTGATTTTGAAATGAGAAAGGAATGTTGAAAACTGAAATTGGGAAATTATATTTTGAACTGATATGAAATGATTGATTTTACCATGATCGAATGATTGATTGACTGAAGCACATGTAATCCTACGTAGTTATTGGTAATTACGATAAGCATGATAGAATATGACACCTTGGAACTAAATTGATGATAAAAACACTGACTTAAACATATTACATCATGATTTTTCCTTGATGTAGAGTTGAGTCCTAAAGGCCAGAGTCATGGGATGTGTGCACACATTGAGTTGGGATCACTGATGAGTAGTGTGAGGATCATATTAATAGAAACTAACATACTGCAGGGATTCATACATGGTGTTATGATATAATTGATTTGATAATAAAATTCCATTGATTTATAGAACTTTTTTATTCATTTCAAATGCTTCATATAAATTTTTCATATAGAATGTCTGATTAATCCTATTTTGATATATCTGCCATCTTTTTATTATGAAATCATGTTTTGTTGAAAATATGTAAATTCCATGCCATGAATTTTTTTCTTTAAATTAAAATAATATTTGGTTTAATTGTTATGTAATTGATTATGAAACACTTTTTGATACCCTACTAGGCTTTATATATCACACCCTACCATTTCCTTTGGGAATTTATAGATTATCTTATGCCATGTATAAGAAAATGGAAACCACCACTTAGAGGTAGTGGATGTTCTTGATCCTTAGGACTTAGAATGATGTAGGTGTCCAGTGGAGATGTGATCCACTCATTACATGAGTTTATATTTGAATTTTATCTTGATATATGTGGTATCTTTTGATATTGTGTCATTTGGGTATTATTTTACCTATTGATTTTTGTACTTTATCCCATTAGAGTGTTGAGAATATTGACTTGTATTTTTTATCTTATACTATTTTTTGGCACAAAACTTCCCCTATTTATTCATGTATGATTTTCAGGTGCTAGTCACCAACCCATGGGTATCAAGAATTCTCTTCAGTCCATGTCTGTGTCAGCTCTGGTATCAAGGTACCAGGGTATCCAGGCTGGTTCATAATAATGATTGATCAGATAAGGAATGATCTATATGGAATATGTACAATCACAAAACATCTATAATCACATGCATGTTTTCCAAGAACCTACCCATCAAACTCTATATTCTAATACTACCACTCTTGTTGTTTCACCACAAGAATTTGTCTCTATTTAATCTTAGATCCATGAAGTTACTATAAGCCATAAATCCAAGTAATTAATATATTCACTTTATTGAGTAAACTAACCCATTGTTTTTTTTTCTAATCAATAATTTTAACAAATTCCCCACCTATATACTAGACTTTAAAAATAGGGTCGAAGGATGATATTTCCTACCAAATCACTTCATGTTCTTCTACCAAAAACATGACATATATAAAGTATAGGAAAAAAAGATTATAGATTTAGTAACCTTTATTTTAATTTACTTGGATAAAGAATTAATGAAATACTACTAAATAATTTCATTCAATAATATCCATATATAATCATTAGATGGGCCAACATGCATGTGGTTATCCTTGAATAGCTTAAAGGAAATGTTTTGAATAGTTTTTCCTTGTGTTTTAGTTAAAAAAAATCGTTGAATATGCTTATGTATGATCATTTTTTATAAGTAAGCACATTTGGTCAAAGATAAAATTCCCCTAGAATTTAAAATCATTATATTAGTCATGGAAAGAAGGATAAGAATATATGGACACCTAAACAACCTTTTATATAGAGATACATGTCACTGATGCGTGATTTTGATAGAGAATGAGTAGTCATTCACCCCAGAGTGGAGAATATTTTTTTCTTTTCCTTTGATTTACCTCTTGTTGTCTAAGAGAATTACATAACCTTATTAATGGATAAAAGAACATAATAGTTATTTTGAGAGGAAGGTATATAATTTGATGAATCCAAAACTTCTTCTATCTATTTGATTCTAGTGTAAGATGGAGGTCATTGTCCTTTGGTCACCTTGGCACCCAAAATAAGTGGATAGATCCCTTTCATAGCCAAATTTTGTAAAAATTAAGGAATTAACTTCTATAAAAGAAATACATTAGAATAAATGGAAAGCATTTAACTGTGATTACCATTGTATATTCTCTTAAAAAAGAAACAATAGTAGTATAAAGGGTGTAAAAAGAAGAAAATAATTGATGGGTAACTGATACATGATCATGGGGGATAATATCATGAACATGAGTGATCATGAGAAGTTCCTCCTTTTTAGATGAATTTAGACCCTCCATTAAAAGGATCCTACTTTTGGGTGATACCTTTGGGACTATCTCCAAGAGAATATTATTCCCAACTAATTTTGAGGAAGAAAAAATAGTGTCTAAAGTAGGAATAACCCCTGATCAGATCCAGGTTAATTTATTTCAATCGAGTTATGTCTCAATATAGATAATGTGTCCATCCTAAGGTGGAAAAGGAATGAGATCCATCCCCTTAAAAGATACCCCCACTAACCATATGTGCCTTTGAGTGAGAATTCAGGTGAATCTTACTTCTACACTCTTAGATTTCATGGCCTTTTATATGATAGTATGAGTAAAAACTGATAGTGTTGGAGTAAATCATCCTTTGAAAAAATGTGATGCCTATATTATTAAGGTGAAAAATAAAATTTGGGAGAGAAAATAATAAATTAATTTCTATTAAATTCAAGAATCTATGGTGTTATCCATTAATATATTAGAATTATATATACAATGTAAGATCCCAATTTCATTTATAATGGCATTAATAATTTTTAGTTTGTGTAACTATAGAGGAATCCCATATAGATAAATCCAAAAATTAGTCAGATCTAAGTCCATAAAAAAATGAACATCGTGAGTCCAATGGAATTAAAGTAACTATATTTTCTCATATAATTGTAATACTCTCACCAAATCATTTATAGAATCAATATTATAGAAAATATGGTTGTAAAATAACTTACAATTTAAAATATATATTGTATTAGGCCTAAAAATATTTTAAGATCATAAATAATGTTTGAAGATTGTTAATGAGGGTTGGCCTAATATGACCATATAGATAAGGAACAATATATGATAATATTTTTTTGATTTGATATAATATAAGTAAAGTGACAATTTGGAATTACCCTCTGTTTATTTTATTTTATTCAGTGGTATCAAGATCGATGATACAAGAGGGAGTTGTTCCTTTAGTGGACTAGTGATACCATTAAGCAGCGTTGATCTGAAAGACCCAATGGGAGTGAGGTGAAATATAAAAAATGAGGATATAGTTATTTCCTTGCAAGATAAGAATATTTTCCATCCCTATTAGGTCTAGACACACTGGTTAGAGTAGGATTATAATCATAATTACAAAGGAATAACCTTAATGGTTAATTTCACATGTATCATCTCAAGAATATTTCATTACCCAATGTATTATAGGGTTATATTAGACCCAACCATCACTATATAAAATTTCCAAGTACCATAACATGATTAAAAAACATAAGTGATTTAATTTCCAAAATAAAAAAGAATAATTTGGCATTACATTCCAACAGCAGAAGCACATTCATATATCACATTAAATGAGTGGAAATACCAATTTCCTAATGAAATATTTTAAAAATAAAAATTTCTAAAATAGTGGGAATATTTTTTTCATTAAAAAACCATGAAAAAAAACTTGTCTAGTCTTGATAAATAATAACATCAATGGTAGTGGGTAAATTTGATCATATAGTCAACATTAAAAATAACATTCCCCTTTAACTTTTATAATGAAAGTATGTATGATAATAATTTAAAGTGTTACTTTTTAAACCATTTTAATAAAATAGTTTAAAGTGATTATTAAAATTAATTTCATTATAAACAAGAACATTCTTGAAACATTTTAAAGAATATGGATAATAAAGAGAAGGTTTTTAAAAGGGGAACTTTATAACAAGATTTTAAAGTAAATCCCTTACCCTGTGTCCTAAATCATCAGAGTCATATTTTACATTAATGTACAATAAAATTATATTTATTATCTACACGATTAATAACCTTTATCATATTTATTATTGTACTGTTATTACATTTATTTCATTTATGACCTTGTTTTATTTAGTCACTAATTCTGCTAATTTCACATTTTATTTTTTGGGGTCATTCGGTCCAAAAATAGCATTGGTGTATTAATCTTGATCAAAAGGTTAATGGTTTCATAATATCTATAATTTTAAACATATTATAATTATCATTTTTATACATTAAATGTAACTTTAAAACCATCCATGTAAGGTTGTATTGAAAAATTAAATCCATCATTTCATGGAGGCTGTATTCCACATGTATACATGAGAGACTTTTCCATTTTTTAATGGATGAAAAGGAAATAAATTAGATAAAGGATTAAATATAAATAATCTGAATAAAATTATCAAGGTGATATTTATTCATAAAATCCATCCTCATGACCCACTATATGAGTTGTAAATGAAAAACGAATCGCATCGTTTCATTGATGTTGTAGTCCACAGATATTAATGAGCGATGATATAATTTTTCAAAATATGGAGGGTAAGAAGGTAGATGATATATTATCATTAAATAATCATAATTATCGTATATAGTTCCATTAAATATAACTTTATAACCATATGTGTGAGGTGGTGATGAATAATGAAGTATTTTACTTCGTGGAGGTGGTTTTCCACATGTATGCATGAGAGATGTTTTTATTTTTCATAGGATAGAAAAGCGGTATAAAATATTTTTTCCATCATCATAATAACATGTTAAAATGGTAATGATAATGATGTAATTATGTTAGTATATATAAAATATATTAAATTGATTTATAATAATAAATAAACATAAAATAACTCAGTTAAGACTTATATCTCCTCCTTGGATATATTCTTGCAAACTACACCTTCAGCCTTCTAGGATTAGTCTTTTGGACAAATAATTACCACTAGGATATAGGGAAGAATGTTATAAACGTATTTTCTTCAAAGGTTATTTATCTAGAGTGATCAATGTATGTGAATAAGTTATGATATGTGGTTCCCTTTTATAAGTGATTAGAGTGGAACCCTTGTAATTATTATAAAATTAAAATATAATAAATGTTTTTCTAAAGGAAAGTGGACACTAGGAAAACCAATTTAAAATATGTAATAGGTTAGTGTTTAAATAAACACAATCAATCAAATATAAACATGTTTAAAATATATTTTAATTCTAATCCCTTAGTTTAACACCCCTCATTAACCCTTTTAACCTTTACTATAGTGACAAACTTTTACAATGGAAACTATTAAATATGAATAAAAATTAAATTGAAATCGTTATAAAAATTTAACAAGATAATTCCAAATATGGTATTCATATTCTATGATTAAATTTATAGAAGTTATAGAAATTAATTTTAGTATAAAATTTTATAATTCAATGATAGTCATTTTTAGAAAAAAATCCTTTTGAGAAATCAAATTATTTTATATGAAAATAAATTATAACATTGATTCCCATGGAATTAATTTGATTAGAATTTTATGAATTTAAAACAAAGTCAAAAATTTAATAGACCTTGTGAATATTTGATTAAAAAGAATATTAAAAATAGTTTTATTAAAATGAAAATTTCATATAAATTTCAAAATTTTCAAACATAGATTTATAATTCAGCATCATACTTTTCAATTCTATCCAATCTTCTAGAATAAAAATTGGATACACTCCCCCATTGTGTAAATTTTTCTTATCATGCTAGAAATTAAAAATCTCACCATCAACTCATCCTTTGAATATCCTAATCTGATTAGATATTATATCACTACTACTCTCCTTCAATGGATTTAGGCCTTCCACTTCAGCTGAAATAACATTTTTCCCTAGTTTCTAAGTAGGATAAAGGTGTTAACTTACAAGTTTCATTTCACTTTTAATTATGGCACTAGGAATTCCCATCTCAAATTTTATTAGGTTTTCCAAAATCCTTATATCAAGTATGACCAAATTCTACTCCTCTATAAAATATAGAATAAATAAATACCCATTGGTGATTCTATTTCATAAGATAAACTTTATAGTACCTCAAAATTTATTCTCTATATTTAAATCCTTGAAAATTACATTATTTTTTTACAATGTGACTTTTTTAATTCTATTTGATAATTTATCTCTATAAAATTTACATATGTTCTTCAATTTGGAACCAAACTCAATAAATTTTAAAAGGCTGATTTTGATCTATACATGAGAAAAATTCTCCATAATCTGCTACTTTTTGTTGTAGCAGTTAGTTTTTACAACATTTTTATTCTGAGTAATTTTATATGATTTATTATAATGATGAAAAATCATTGAGATAATTGTGAATTCATTATAAATTATATCCATGAATCCTTCAAGATTCAATTGCATTTAATAGTTAATTATATGTATTACACCAATATCTCTAAGATGATTGGTATCTGTTACAATAATAGGAATCCATGATACTAAAAATATGAGAGGTATATACAACCTATCACCTCTTATATTAAATTGAATGTTAATTTGTTTACAATTATGTTCCTAGTATAAATTGATATAGTGGTTCCATCGGGACTTGTAGTTTCTCTATCAAAGGTAAATTTTTATATTTTTATGGCTATTATACTTCACTGGGATCTAAGCTTTAGGTTGTTATATAGGTGGTGTGGCTTTCATTAATTTTCAACTAAAATAGGCTATGGATCAAAAAATACTCTACACTATGGAAAAATTGGTCATGAAATGATCTTAGAAGTTCCCATGGTGGCTCTTTTTGTATTTGGATGAGTGTTGGACCAAATGAGTGGGATAAATATATTTTTATTAAGTTGGTTTTGAAGCCACTTTTTATTATGAAAGTAATATTTCTATATGAGTACAGGTATACTGATTACATAGCATATAGGATAAAGTCCAAGTATCCTATAAACATGGATCGGAGGCCCTAGGGATTGAAAGCCCTAATTTTAGGCCTGAAATCCCATTTTTTAGCCCAGATCCCCTCCAGTGAATAGTAATACTATATTACTTGGGCTAATGCATTGTTTTTTCCATTACAATACATGTTAATGAACCCATATCTACTACTACAGTACTGCTTAATTGCCTATAGCATCTCATATTTTTATAACATAACTTTCATTCCATTACACGGAACTAAGGATCTTTAAGGTTTAGTGTCTTGGAAACAAGGAACATAATACATGAAAAGAACAAAAAAAACTCTTCTTAAACACTTGAAAGGATTCTCCTTAAGTTCATCCTAGGTTCATTACTTCATCTCATAACCTGGGGACATACATCAAAAGAAAGGGTGAGCAGAAGGCCCAGTAAGGGAAACAAGAGAAACATTTTACATGTGAACTTGAGATACTTCAATAAGGACATGAAAAGAACTTTAAGGCATGAGAAAGAAATCATGAGATACATCATAATAAAAATAAAAATTTTCATAACTTGAAGATGTGGCTACAACATTTAATATTGACAATTATTTCATTTCACCAAGGTCCATCCCCAAGGTGTCGTTAAAATTACCAAGGTTATTCACCAAGGAGTCGTTAAAAATGGTCATCTCTAGAGATTAAGTCTTTACCCAATGCATTGGAGCGCTATCTGGGCGCACCCTTGACATGTCTTTATTATCATGTGAGCCACATATATCATCATCAATCATTTCATAAACAACCCAGATGGCATAAAAGAAATGGGTTTCATTTCATAATCATAACTTTTTAAAAACTGCTTTAAAGACATGATCTTTATGTCACTTTAAACCCACGGAAAAGGGGAAAGCGGGTTTCATGTATGTAAATCCCAGAATTTAAAATAGAAAATTTTGATATACATGTGAATACCCCTGTATAAATAAGATCTTTTAGTATTCACTTAATAACGAAAAATAATTTTGAGAAAGAGGGAGGCATTTTGAGATGAAAATTCTGCAGCATAACGGCTATGTTGCAAGGTTTTAGAAAACATTGAAAAGAGAGGGAACATGGGTCAACCACTCATAAATGATCCATAAAACATTAGGGGGATAGAATATAATGGATTTAATAACATGGTAATTCAATTTGAAAATATACCATATGAAATGAAGAACATGAAAGGAAGACAAAAATAAGATTTCTCTTATGAAAATTTGGAAGCCTAACAGCGTTACATTAACTTCAACCAAAATGAATTGATGAGATCAAATAGGGTCTCTCATAATATGGACATAAAAGATCAGTATGATAGATATAGAGATCATACCCCAAAAAAGGAACTTGCAAGACTTGACATGGAATTAGAACTTTGAAAAGGGAGAAAGGTGCAAGGACCACTTAAAAATTCAGCAGCCTAACGACGCCACTAAAACTTCAAAATACTGAATTGAAGAGATCAAATGGGGTCTCTCATCATATGGTAATAAAAGATAAGTATGATAGATATAGAGATAATACCCCAACATAACAAAAAGGAACTTAAAATAATTGACATGAAAGTAGAACTTCAAAACGAGAAGGGTGAAGAACCACTTAAAAATTTGGCAGCCTAACGGCACCACTTAAAACTTCAAAATACTGAATTGAAGAGATCAAATGGGGTCTCTCATCATATGTTCATAAAATATCAGTATGATAGATATAGATATCATAACCCAACATAACAAAAAGGAACTTGAAAGAATTGGCATGAAAGTAGAACTTCAAAACGAGAAGGGTGAAGAACCACTTAAAAATTTGGCAGCCTAACGGTGCCACTTAAAACTTCAAAATACTGAATTGAAGAGATCAAATGGGATCTCTCATCATATGATCATAAAAGATCAGTATGATAAATTTAGAGATCATACCCCAACATAATAAAAAGGAACTTGAAATACTTTACATGAAAATAGATCTAGAAAAATGAGAAGGGAGAAAGAATCTGTTACAAAAATTTCGGCAGCCTAACGACGTCACTTAAAACTTCATAAAACGAAATAATGAGAGTAAGAGGGGATCTCTAATTATGGGAACATAAAAAGGGAAGTAATAGGAGTATAAAAGAACACCCTTTAACATAATAACATGGAGCATAAAAGAAATGACATAAAAGAGATTACATGAAAAGAAAGAGAGAGGTCGGATCCTTTACCTTAAAACGTAACTCTTAAAACTCAAAGGTTTGGGCCTTGAGGGCTTGGGGGCTCCTTGGGAGGACTCATTGGGAGGTAATGAGACCATAAATTCGTTGGGGGGAGTGGGGAGTCGAAATGGATGGCTTGGTATTTATAGGGAAAGTGAGGGGACAAGGCATTAATGGTCAAGGGACACCTCATTAGTGGTTTTGGCAAAACCATGGGCTTGCCCATGGTATTTGCCCATGGTATTGGCCACTTGGGACACCTCATACCTTATCTTACTATTCATAAGTCGACCATATTGATTACATACTTAATACATCATTTAATGATGTCATTAAACACACATAACTTAAAAACTGTATTTTCACTATTCATCGAAAATTCAACTTTCTCAGAATAATCCCAAAATTTCACCTTAACCAAATATCAATGATCTGATTTCAAAAATGAACTCCATTTTATAAAAATAATTTTCTAATTATTTTTAATTTATTTTTTAAATAAATACACTATTCACTGAAAATTCATTATTTTAGAAAAAACCCCAAAAATTACAATAACATAACATCGGCGCTCTGAGTTCAAAAATGAAATCCATTTTATAAAAATAATTTTTAAATATTTTTAATTTAATTTTTAATTAAAAAACACTATTCAATCGAAAAAACTAATACTTGAATAATAATTTATGAAATCGTTATTTAACCATTTTATTGAATCGCATTACTTAATCAAGGTGCCTAGATTATATTAATACTTTCTTTAAGTGAGATTTCTAATCCATTTGGAAACATTACTAATCCTAATCATAAAATCACTATTCATAATTTACTATTCATCAAAAATTAAGTTGATCTTATTAGACTCTAAATTTCGTAGTGAGCATAATTGTAGAAGACCATTTTTTGAATATCATTACACATTTTTAATTATTTAAGGTTTACATAAACATTTTTAAAATATCCTTTTTCTAAAATTCATCAAAAATATGCATACTATATTTATTCGGTCATTTGAAAATTCATAAACTTCATCATAATAAGAAATCCCAATTTTTATTTAAAACAAAGGATTACACAAGGCAGTTCTGGTCTCCTTACATAGCCCCTTATCACACCAGCATAGGACCTAAGTGTAAGGTGTGCTAAAGTGAGAGAATCTGAGGGAGGCTCAGCTAACATCGCACGAGTAGTAATTTATATCAGTTTGAACTTCTCGCAAAGGTGATTCTATTCTAGCTTCACACGATGAAGTTTGGCTTGGGTTTGGTCCAGAGCAAAGCCCAATGGTGCTACCTCTTTCCCAAGTTCTGTTAGATGGGCTTCGATTGGTCCAAGACTAATGGGTGAGGCCATCGAATCTTCTTTCTATAATAATTAACCAAGATTACTTGTATTTAGAGACAATAATCAAAACGTTTAGTTTCCAGCGGTTATATTGACCAATGGTCATATAACCGTCTAAACCCAACGGTCTCATTTTAATTATAATCATGTTATCAAATGAAACATTTTTATTGAGTATAAAAATAAAATAAAATAACACATAAAATTAGGAAACAAGATTTATTCAAAATTTCGGGTCGTTACATTCTTCCCCCCTTAAGAAATTGCGTCCTCGCAATTTTTAAAATTGGGTTTTGAAATTTCATTGAAAGTCCCACATCGGAAAAGGAGTCAGTAAAATTATTACTTTAAAAGGAATAAAGGAAAGTACAAAGGTCACCCGAGTTAACCCACACTAGGATTCCATGTAGGAAAATATGGACATGGAAGAAAAACAAAGGGTCAAGTTCTGGGGGAGAGTGATAGAGAACATGATTAGGAGAAAGTTAACCATAAGAAAATCCCAAACTTATGATGTGTGTAAATGGTCTTTGATTACCTAGTAGGAAACGTAAACCAACAACGTTTTTGTTTTACGTTCCTTTTCATAATTTTGAGGAATTCATTTATAACATAAAACAAAAACATAAGAAAATATATCTATCTTCATGTAGAGTTTCATCCTTTAATAAGTTTCTACCAAAAACTAATCTTTTCTCCAAACTATGAGCATTCAAAACTACTTGGTCTCATCAAAACACAAGAATCATCTTCTAGAGAATCACATAATCCAAAAAATATTAACTATCTATTTCTTCTATCTTTAAACATTATCCCAAAAATAGAAGGGGTAAGGTAAAACAACTCTTCAAAAAGAAAGAATCCCATAGGAATGGAAACTACTTTTAAATCTTAAAAGTTACATGGTACTACCCATAGTTCATCATTGACCATTCCATAAATAACGGTCATTAAGATTCCTCAAAATAAACCAAACTAATATTGAAACCCAAATACAAGAAGTATTTGATAACATAGTCTTCCAAAATAAACTTCATTATTCATCTCCAAACAACATCAACCACTCCTAACATCATATAAAAAAAGTAGCTAACCTAAACATATTTTACCCAAGATAGGTTAATCATTTCCATAAGTAACCTAAATTACTATAAGTCCACCTTAAATTCATCGATTCTTCAAAATATAAGTCAACCTTACTCCTCAATGAAAATACCGTAGAAATCTATTTTCCTAGATCATATAGGGTCCCCAAAATAGTGAACGTCTTCCAAAATAATAACCATATTTTAATCCCCTAATCATCCCTGTCATATTAATACGACAATCGTCACATTTCCTATCACATTGGTTGTTGGGACATGTTCTTCCATTTCCCGCCATTAAATAAGAAAAGAAACTATAATTAGGGGCTTAAATACTTAGCGAATAATCATGAAAAGGAACCGAAAGCATATAAGGATAACTTGTAGAAGAAAAGTATACCCTAACTTGTGATCCCCTAGGTTCCAATCTAGGTTATCCATGATCATATATTCTTATGTGAATCTTTATTTTATTTTATCTTTGTTCCTTTAACAATGGTTCATACTAAGCTTATGAATTTACCAAAGCATATCCCCCGGGAGTGTCGTAACCAAGAGTGCAGTAAGGCCCGTTGTTGTGTACCAGTTCTCGTTCAAGTATAACTCAAAGCGGTGTTTTCGGGTTTTACCCCTATGTACATCTGTGCCAGAGCCACCTCTACCTGCTCGTATCCAGACAGGGATGTATTTTCTTGGCAACCCCTTACTCAATACTCACCAAAATACCAGGAAGATTTATTATATTTAAACTTTTCTATAGGGTTCTTCCTAGAGCTTTTATATCCTAATTTCCACAAATAACTAAACCATCCTTTGATACCAACTATAGCATCCCGTCTTTTTATAACATAACTTTCATTCCATTACACGGAACTGAGGATCTTTAAGGTTTAGTGTCTTGGAAACAAGAAACATAATACAAGAAAAGAACAAAAAAACTCTTCTTAAACACTTGAATGGATTCTCCTTATGTTCATCCTAGGTTCATTACTGCATCTCATAACCTGGGGAAATACATCAAAAGAAAGGGTGAGCAAAAGGCCCAATAAGGGAAATAAGAGAAACATTTTACATGTGAACTTGAGATACTTCAATAAGGACATGAAAAGAACTTTAAGGCATGAGAAAGAAATCATGAGATACATCATAATAAAAATAACATTTTTTATAACTTGAAGATGTGGCTAAAACATTTAATATTTACAATTGTTTCTTTTCACCAAGGTCCATCCCCAAGGTGTCGTTAAAATTACCAAGGTTATTCACCAAGGCGTCGTTAAAAATGGCCATCTCTAGAGATTAAGTCATTACCCAATGCATTGGAGCGCTATCTGGGCGCACCCTTGACATGTCTTTATTATCATGTGAGCCAAATATATCATCATCAATCATTTCATAAACAAACCATATGGCATAAAAGAAATGGGTTTCATTTCATAATCATAACGTTTTAAAAACTGCTTTAAAGACATGATCTTTATGTCACTTTAAACCCACAGAAAAGGGGAAAGCGGGTTTCATGTATGTAAATCCCAGAATTTAAAATAGAACATTTTTATATACATGTGAATACCCCTGTAGAAATAAGAGCTTTGATTATTTACTTAATAACATAAAATAATTTTAAGAAAGAGGGAGGCATTTTGAGACGAAAATTCTGCGGCATAACGGCTATGTTGCAAGGTTTTAGAAAACATTGAAAAGAGAGGGGACATGGGTCACCCACTCATAAATGATCCATAAAATAGTAGGGGGACAGAATATAAGGTATTTAAGAACATGGTAATGCAATTTGAAAATATACCATATGAAATGAAGAACATGAAAGGAAGACAAAAATAATATTTCTCTTATGAAAATTTGGCAGCCTAAGAGCGTTACATAAACTTCAACCAAAATGAATTAATGAGATCAAATAGGGTCTCTCATAATATGGACAAAAAAGATCAGTATGATAGATATAGAGATCATACCCCAAAAAAAGGAACTTCCAAGACTTGACATGGAATTAGAACTTTGAAAAGGGAGAAAGGTGCAAGGACCACTTAAAAATTCAGCAGCCTAATGATGCCACTAAAACATCAAAATACTGAATTGAAGAGATAAAATGGGGTGTCTCATCATATAGTCATAAAAGATCAGTATGATAGATAGAGAGATCATACCCCAACATAAAAAAAGGAACTTGAAAGAATTTACATGAAAGTAGAACTTCAAAACGAGAAGGGTGAAGAACCACTTAAAAATTTGGCAGCCTAACGGCGCCACTTAAAACTTCAAAATACTGAATTGAAGAGATAAAATGGGGTCTCTCATCATATGGTCATAAAAGATCAGTATTATAGATATATAGATCACACCCCAACATAACAAAAAGGAACTTGAAAGAATTGACATGAAAATAGAACTTCAAAACGAGAAGGGTGAAGAACCACTTAAAAATTTGGCAGCCTAACGGTGCCACTTAAAACTTCAAAATACTGAATTGAAGAGATCAAATGGGTTCTCTCATCATATAATCATAAAAGATCAGTATGATAAATTTAGAGATCATACCCCAACATAATAAAAAGGAACTTGAAATACTTTACATGAAAATAGATCTTGAAAAATGAGAAGGGAGAAAGAATCCGTTACAAAAATTTCGGCAGCCTAACGACGCCACTTAAAACTTCATAAAACGAAATAATGAGAGTAATAGGGGATCTCTCATTATGGGAACATAAAAAGGGCAGTAAGAGGAGTATAAAAGAACACCCTTTAACATAAGAACATGGAGCATAAAATAAATTACATAAAAGAGATTACATGAAAAGAAAGAGAGAGGTCGGATCCCTTACCTTAAAACGTAACTCTTAAAACTCAAAGGTTTGGGCCTTGAGGGCTTGGGGGCACCTTGGGAGGACTCCTTGGGAGGTAATGAGACCAGAAATTCGTTGCGGGGGAGTGGGGAGTCGAAATGGATGAGAGGATGGCTTGGTATTTATAGGGAAAGTGAGGGGACAAGGCATTAATGGCCAAGGGACACCTTATTAGTGGTTTTGGAAAAACCATGGGTTTTCCCATGGTATTTTCCCATGGTATTGGTCACTTGGACACCTCATACCTTATCTTACTATTCATAAGTCGACCATATTGATTACATACTTAATACATTATTTAATGATGTCATTAAACACCCGTAACTTAAAAACTGCATTTTCACTATTCATCGAAAATTCAACTTTCTCAGAATAATCCCAAAATTTCACCTTAACCAAATATCAATGCTCTGATTTCAAAAATGAACTCCATTTTATAAAAATAATTTTCTAAATATTTTTAATTTATTTTTTAAATAAATACACTATTCACTGAAAATTCATTTTTTTATAAAAAACCCCAAAAATTACCATAACATAATATCGGTGCTCTGAGTTCAAAAATGAAATCCATTTTATAAAAATAATTTTTTAAATATTTTTAATTTAATTTTTAATTAAAAAACACTATTCACTCAAAAAAACTAATACTTGAATAATAATTTATGAAATCGTTATTTAACCATTTTATTGAATCGCATTACTTAATCAAGGTGCCTAGATTATATTAATACTTTCTTTAAGTGAGATTAATAATCCATTTGGACACATTACTAATCCTAATCATAAAATCACTATTCATAATTTACTATTCATCAAAAATTATGTTGATCTTATTCGACTCTAAATTTCGTAATGAGCATAATTGTAGAAGACCATTTTTTGAATATCATTACACATTTTTAATTATTAAAGGTTTACATAAACATTTTTAAAATATCCCTTTTCTAAAATTCATCAAAAATATGCATACTATATTTATCTGGTCATTTGAAAATTCATAAACTTCATCATAAGAAGAAATCCCAATTTTTATTTAAAACAAAGGATTACACAAGGCAGTTACGGTCTCCTTACATAGCCCCTTATCACACCAGCATAGGACCTAAGTGTAAGGTGTGCTAAGGTGAGAGAATCTGAGGGAGGCTCGGCTAACATCGCATGAGTAGTAATTTCTATCAGTTTGAACTTCTCGCAAAGGCGATTCTATTCTAGCTTCACACGATGAAGTTTGGCTTGGGTTTGGTCCAGAGCAAAGCCCAGTGGTGCTACCTATTTCCCAGGTTCTGTTAGATGGGCTTCGATCGGTCCAAGACTACTGGGTGAGGCCATCGAATCTTCTTTCTATAATAATTAACCAAGATTACTTTTATTTAGAGACAATAATCAAAACGTTTAGTTTCCAGCGGTCATATTGACCAATGGTCATATAACCGTCTAAACCCAACGGTCTCAATATAATTATAATCATGTTATCAAATGAAACATTTTTGTTGAGTATAAAAATAAAATAAAATAACACATAAAATTAGGAAACAAGATTTATTCAAAATTTCGGGTCGTTACATTCTTCCCCCCTTAAGAAATTGCGTCCTCACAATTTTTAAAATTGGGGTTTGAAATTTCATTGAAAGTCTCACATCGGAAAAGGATTCAGTAAAATTATTACTTTAAAAGGAAGAAAGGGAAGTACAAAGGTCACCCAAGTTAACCCACACTAGGATTCCATGTAGGAAAACATGGACATGGAAAAAAACAAAGGGTCAAGTTCTGGGGGAGAGTGATAGAGAACTTGATTAGGATAAAGTTAACCATAAGAAAATCTCAAACTTATGATGTGTGTAAACGGTCTTTGATTACCTAGTAGGAAACGTAAACCAACCACGTTTTTGTTTTACGTTCCTTTTCATAATTTTGAGGAATTCATTTATAACATAAAACAAAAACATAAGAAAATATACCTATCTTCATGTAGAGTTTCATCCTTTTATAAGTTTCTACCCAAAACTAATCTTTTCTCCAAACTATGAGCATTCAAAACTACTTGGACTCATCAAAACACAAGAATAATCTTCTAGAGAATCACATAATCCACAAAAGATTAACTATCTATTTCTTCTATCTTTAAACATTATCCCAAAAACAGAAAGGGTAAGGTAAAACAACTCTTCAAAAAGAAAGAATCCCATAGGAATGGAAACTACTTTTAAATCTTAAAAGTTCCATGGTACTAACCATAGTTCATCATTGACCATTCCATAAATAACGGTCATTAAGATTCCTCAAAATAAACCAAACTAATATTGAAACCCAAATACAAGAAGGATTTGATAACATAGTCTTCCAAAATAAACTTCATTGTTCATCTCCAAACAACATCAACCAATCCTAATATCATATAACAAAAGTAGCTAACCTAAACATATTTTACCAAATATAGGTTAATCATTTCCATAAGTAACCTAAATTACTATAATTCCACCTTAAATTCATTGATTCTTCAAAATATAAGTCAACCTTACTCCTCAATAAAAATACCGTAGTAATCTATTTACCTGGATCATATAGGGTCCCCAAAATAGTGAACGTCTTCAAAAATAATAATCATATTTTAATCCCCTAATCATCCATGTCATATTAATACGACAATCGTCGCATTTCTTATCACATTGGTTGTTGGGACATGTTCTTCCATTTCCCGCCATTAACTAAGAAAAGAAACTATAATTAGGGGATTAAATACTTAGCCAATAATCATGAAAAAGAACCGAAAGCATATAAGGATAACTTGTAGAAGAAAATTATACCCTAACTTGTGATCCCCTAGGTTCCCATCTAGGTTATCCATGATCATATATTCTTATGTGAATCTTTATTTTATTTTATCTTTGTTCCTTTAACAATGTTTCATACTAAGCTTATGAATTTACCAAAGCATATCCCCCAGGAGTGTCGTAACCAAGAGTGCAGCAAGCCACGTTGTCGTGTACTAGTTCCCGTTCGAGTCTAGCTCAAAGTGGTGTTTTCGGGTTTTACCCCGATGTACATCTGTGCCAGAGCCACCTCTACCTGCTCGTATCCAGACAGGGGTGTATTTTCTTGGCAACCCCTTACTCAATACTCACCAAAATACCAGGAATATTTCCTATATTTAAACTTTTATATAGGGTTCTTCCTAGATTTTTTATATCCTAATTTCCACAAATAACTAAACCATCCTTTTATACCAACTATAGCATCCCGTCTTTTTATAACATAACTTTCATTCCATTACACGGAACTGAGGATCTTTAAGGTTTAGTGTCTTGGAAACAAGGAACATAATACATGAAAAGAAAAAAAAACTCTTCTTAAACACTTTAAAGTCTTATCCTTAAGTTCATCCTAGGTTCATTACTGTATCTCATAACCTGGGGACATACATCAAAAGAAAGGGTGAGTAGAAGGCCCAGTAAGGGAAACAAGAGAAACATTTTACATGTGAACTTGAGATACTTCAATAAGGACATGAAAAGAACTTTAAGACATGAGAAAGAAATCATGAGATACATCATAATAAAAATAACATTTTTCATAACTTGAAGATGTGGCTACAAAAATTAATATTGACAATCATTTCGCTTCACCAAGGTCCATCCCCAAGGTGTCGTTAAAATTACCAAGGTTATTCACCAAGGCGTCGTTAAAAATGGTCATCTCTAGAGATTAAGTCTTTACCCAATGCATTGAAGCGCTATCTGGGCGCACCCTTGACATGTCTTTATTATCATGTGAGCCACATATATAATCATCAATCATTTCATAAACAACCCATATGGCATAAAAGAAATGGGTTTCATTTAATAATCATAACGTTTTAAAAACTGCTTTAAAGACATGATCTTTATGTCACTTTAAACCCACGGAAAAGGGGAAAGCGGGTTTCATGTATGTAAATCCCAGAATTAAAAATAGAACATTTTGATATACATGTGAATACCCCTTTAGAAATAAGAGCTTTGATTATTCACTTAATAACATAAAATAATTTTGAGAAAGAGGGAGGCATTTTGAGATGAAAATTCTGTAGCATAACGGCTATATTGCAAGGTTTTAGAAAACATTGAAAAGAGAGGGGACATGGGTCACCCACTCATAAATGATCCATAAAATAGTAGGGGGACAGAATATAAGGGATTTAAGAACATGGTAATGCAATTTGAAAATATACCATATGAAATGAAGAACATGAAAGGAAGACAAAAATAAGATTTCTCTTATGAAAATTTGGCAGCCTAACAGCGTTACATAAACTTCAACCAAAATGAATTGATGAGATCAAATAGGGTCTCTCATCATATGTACATAAAAGATAAGTATGATAGATATATAGATCATACCCCAAAAAAAAGTAACTTTCAAGACATGACATGGAATTAGAACTTTGAAAAGGGAGAAAGGTGCAAGGACCACTTAAAAATTCAGCAGCCTAACGACGCCACTAAAACTTCAAAATACTGAATTTAAGAGATAAAATGGGGTCTCTAATCATATGGTCATAAAAGATCAGTATGATATATATAGAGATCATACCCCAACATAACAAAAAATAACTTGAAAGAATTGACATGAAAGTAGAACTTCAAAACGAGAAGGGTGAAGAACCACTTAAAAATTTGGCAGCCTAACGGCGCCACTTAAAACTTCAAAATACTGAATTGAAGAGATCAAATGGGGTCTCTCATAATATGGTTATAAAAGATCAGTATGATAGATATAGAGATCATACCCCAACATAACAAAAAGTAACTTGAAAGAATTGACATGAAAGTAGAACTTCAAAACGAGAAGGGTGAAGAACCACTTAAAAATTTGGCAGCCTAACGACGCCACTTAAAACTTCAAAATACTGAATTGAAGAGATCAAATGGGGTATCTCATCATATGATCATAAAAGATCAGTATGATAAATTTAGATATCATACCCCAACATAATAAAAAGGAACTTGAAATACTTTACATGAAAATAGATCTTGAAAAATGAGAAGGGAGAAAGAATCCGTTACAAAAATTTCGGCAGCCTAACGGCGCTACTTAAAACTTCATAAAACGAAATAATGAGAGTAATAGGGGATATCTCATTATGGGAATATAAAAAGGGAAGTAAGAGGAGTATAAAAGAACACACTTTAACATAAGAACATGGATCATAAAAGAAATGACATAAAAGATATTACATGAAAAGAAAGAGAGAGGTCGGATCCCTTACCTTAAAACGTAACTCTTAAAACTCAAAGGTTTGGGCCTTGAGGACTTGGGGGCACCTTGGGAGGACTCCTTGGGAGGTAATGAGCCCAGAAATTCGTTGGGGGAGAGTGGGGAGTCGAAATGGATGAGAGGATGGCTTGGTATTTATAGGGAAAGTGAGGGGACAAGGCATTAATGGCCAAGGGACACCTCATTAGTGGTTTTGGCAAAACCATGGGCTTGCCCATGGTATTTGCCCATGGTATTGGACACTTGGGACACCTCATACCTTATATTACTATTCATAAGTCGACCATATTGATTACATACTTAATACATCATTTAATGATGTCATTAAACACCTGTAACTTAAAAACTGTATTTTCACTATTCATCGAAAATTCAACTTTCTCAGAATAATCCCAAAATTTCACCTTTACCAAATATCAATGCTCTGATTTCAAAAATGAACTCCATTTTATAAAAATAATTTTCTAAATATTTTTAATTTATTTTTTAAATAAATACACTATTCACTGAAAAATCATTTTTTTAGAAAAAACCCCAAAAATTACCATAACATAATATCGGCGCTCTGAGTTCAAAAATGAAATCCATTTTATAAAAATAATTTTTTAAATATTTTTAATTTAATTTTTAATTAAAAAACACTATTCACCCGAAAAAACTAATACTTGAATAATAATTTATGAAATCGTTATTTAACCATTTTATTGAATCACATTACTTAATCAAGGTGCCTAGATTATATTAATACTTTCTTTAAGTGATATTACTAATCCATTTGGACACATTACTAATCCTAATCATAAAATCACTATTCATAATTTACTATTCATTAAAAATTAAGTTGATCTTATTAGACTCTAAATTTTGTGCTGAGCATAATTATAGAAGACCATTTTTTGAATATCATTACACATTTTTAATTATTTAAGGTTTACATAAAAATTTATAAAATATCCTTTTTCTAAAATTCATCAAAAATATGCATACTATATTTATCCGGTCATTTGAAAATTCATAAACTTCATCATAAGAAGAAATCCCAATTTTTATTTAAAACAAAGGATTACACAAGGCAGTTACGGTTTCCTTACATAGCCCCTTATCACACCAGCATAGGACCTAAGTGTAAGGTGTGCTAAGGTGAGATAATCTGAGGGAGGTTTGGCTAACATCGCACGAGTAGTAATTTCTATCAGTTTGAACTTCTCGCAAAGGCGATTCCATTCTAGCTTCACACGATGAAGTTCAGCTTGGGTTTGGTCCAGAGCAAAGCCCAGTGGTGCTTCCTCTTTCCCAAGTTTTATTAGATGGGCTTCGATCGGTCCAAGACTACTAGGTGAGGCCATCGAATCTTCTTTCTATAATAATTAACCAAGATTACTTGTATTTAGAGACAATAATCAAAACGTTTAGTTTCCAGCAGTCATATTGACCAATGGTCATATAACCGTCTAAACCCAACGGTCTCATTTTAATTATAATCATGTTATCAAATGAAAAAATTTTGTTGAGTATAAAAATAAAATAAAATAACACATAAAATTAGGAAACAAGATTTATTCAAAATTTTGGGTCGTTACATTACCCCTAATGCATTCTTGCTACAGTAACTCTAGAGAACTATCCTACTCAGTTTTAAGCCTAAGTCATTTGAATATATAATTACAGGGTTTACCACTCAGGAACCACCCCAACTATAATTGGGATGTATATCTTAGTTACTCACATCTATAGGGAATCAAATATGGTTTTGGATGCCCTCTTGAAGCAGGTGGAATAGAATTAGGGTTCCTTCATTTTATTTCAATTTCTCTTATATATTATGTATTTAAAATTTTCCAATTTTCGTGGCTAAATTAATACTCTCCTAACATGGCCTCCTATTTTTCCATTACACTTTGTATTATAATATTTATTTTGGTGGGCACGGTTATCCAAGACACCTAACTAGATCATTTTTATCATAATTTTAAAAAATCATGTTAATTCCTAAATATATATTTTATCTAGAATAAGATTTCATAAACTTTATAGTCATTCTTATATCATGATAATGTCATATAAGTGACAGTATTTTTAAAGTTGGTATTTTTCACTATTCACCTACTAAACAACTATTTCTTAAAAATCTCAAAAAATAACTATAGTATAATTTTGATGTGATAATATAAAAAAATTATGTTCATGTAATAAAATTATAATTCTAAAATTTTTATTTTTAATTTGTAAATAAAACTATATAACACATAAAAATAAATTTTATTAGAATAAAACTATTTTTGTTTTTATTTAAAAATACTTAAAATTGTTATAGTGGATGTGTCCATAAAATATAATCATGAATATTAATAAGGCACAAATTTTATTTATTATTTAAATTACCAAGGTTTCTATATTTTTTCATCTTACATAAATTGTGTCCTTGTAATTTTATTCATTGGTAATAAAGTGGGAATTATTTTCACTCAAAACTTTTTTAGATTACCATGTTATTACTTAAATCATATGGTTATTCCACAAAACATTAACTAGGTGAGTTACCTTATTACTTAAATTCTAATATCAGTGATCTAGAATTTTCCCTAGATTTTCATCATAAAAAATATTTTATTCTAACTTAACTACATCAGGGATCAAAACATGATATGTATAAAGCACATATTTCCTTAACAATTAAACATGAATCACATCATGTACCTAATAAAAACTCTAGGCTAAGGATAATATCTATAAAACTAATCCAACATTATCAATAATTTAATATGTTCTAATAAACCATAGATATAATTTTTCATTCCTGAAAAAAAAACATGATACCTTTTTAAGGAGATATTTTAAGAAAAACATGGTCTCCAACCTCAAACAAGAGATCTATCCTCAAATTATTATTATAACTCTTCTTTTTAATATGAGATTATATTATATGGTGATAAATAATCTATACCTTCTCAACCATATCTTATATCATCTATTTTCCTAAAAACTTTCTTTCTCTGACTGCATTCCACCATGATGGAGTTTGGCGCCACTTTTCATATAATGCCTCAAATGGTTCCATCTATTTACTATAATTGATACTGTTAATATAAGAAAATTCCATTGATGAAAGATTTTGATCCCAACCTCCCTATTAATATAGTGAGAATGCATTGATCATATCGACAAAATTTTGAATTTTCCACTATGAATTTCCCTCATATTAATGGTGAAATAAATTACTGAAACATAACTCAGTAACCAACAACTTCTAATGTCCTTTCCAAAAATTGGATGTAAATCTAGAATCTGGATAATAAAAATATATAAGGGAACTCTATATATGATTACTATCACTTTAATAGAGATTCTAGCATGTTGTTCCAAATACATAGTATTTCGAATAAGAATAAAATGCACATATTTAGTTAGATGACCAATAATAACAAAAATCAAATTCCTTAATTGAGATATAATTATAAGTCCTAACATAAAATAAATAGATATATTCTACCATTTCTATTCAGGCACTAAAAATGGATCAAGTGTCCCCTACGGTAGTTATCACTTAGCATTAAACTCTTTAAAATTTAAACATTTAATTAAAAATCAACAATATATTTCATCATTCCATCTTACCAAATAATTTTCCTAAAGGTATCTATACATAATAGTACTTCTAGGATGAATAGAAAATAGATAAATATAAGTTTTAATCAACAATTATTTCTTCATCTAAAAGTCACTCTGAACACATAAATTCTTATGAAAAGTAATGATACCTTCTTATAAAAATAAATGATACCTTCTTTTAAATAATAAACATAGGAAATATAATTTTCTTAACCAATTATTTCATTCATTGTAAACCAAAATCTTCAATATTAGACTTATTAATTATTTATGACAAGGATGATTGTATTAATACCTAATCCAAAAGAGAATAAGTTTCTTTATATACAACTTACAATCCATAATTCATTAAATAATTAACTAATGAATCAGTTTCTAAATGAAATAGAGTTAATTATGTAATTTAATTTTTACTCATGTCATTGGCTACCTTGTTAAATTTACCTAGATAAAAGTGAATCATGCAATTATAATTCTTTATTAGTTCCATCAATCTTTATTTCCTCATGTTAAAATCATTTTGAGTGAATAGATTTTTTAATATTTTTTATCAGTATATATTTCAAATTCCCCCCATATAGATAATTCTTATAATATTATAAATAAACATACACCATAATTAGCTCAAGGTCATGAATTAGATAACTCTACTCATAAAGTTTCAATTTTCAAGATGAATATGCAATTATAATATTTTCTTCCATCAATACACAACCAATTCCCTTTCAATGAAGCATCTCTATAAATAACACATTCACCATTTTCTGATGGAAAGGTTAATATAGGTGCATTAACAAATAGTATTTTAAATTAATAAAAACATTTATCACATTATTGTTTTTAAATTATTTTAACTTTAATTCTATTTATGTTGATTATTGGGCTAGATAATCGAGAAATTTTATCAAAAAATTATTAGTAATAACCCACAAATCAAAGAAAACTTTTAAAATAAATTAATTTTTTAATTCCTAATAACTCTTCCACCACTTTTTCTTTAGTAGGATCAATGGTTATTCAATATTTAGAAATAATATTCTCAAGGAACAAAATTTTTTGAAACAAAAATTCTCATTTTTTAAAAATTTTCCATATTGTTTCTTTTATTTTAAATACTTAGAACAATACTTACTTTTTTCTAATGACCCTCATAAATTTTAGAGTATATCGAAATATAATTAATGAATACCCTCAAAAACTTATCTAAATACTCTAAAATAACTCTATTCATAAGATCCATAAATATATATGGTGTATTTGATAAACCAAAAGGCATAATGAAAAACTCATAATGGACAAACCTATAATTAAACTTCATCCTAGGATTGTTTTCCTCATTCAATTTCAGCTAATGATACCCAAACCTAAGGTAAATCATTAAAATATATTTTTTTCCCTATAGGTTATCATATAAGTGATCGATATGAGTAAAATGGTACTTATTTTTAATATTAATTTTATTTAAGGTTCTATATTAGTGAAAACCCTTATAAAACCATCTTCATATTTTAACAATTAATACAGGATCATCCCAAGGTAAATTACTAGGAAAGATGAAACCCTTATTAATTAATTATTATAAATTCTTTTTCAATTCTAATACCTCCATTTGATCCATTCAATAAGGAGGTTTAGAAATTTTCTTAGCATAATAAACATATTCAAAAATAAATTTGACCTCTAAATCAAGAATATCACTAATAAGATCATCAAAACATAAATTTAAAAATTTATTTACTACTGATGCATCAATAAGTTGAATAATTCCTTTCTTTTCAATGACAATTTAAAAGATAACCTTCACCCCATAAATTTATCATCTTCTTGGTATATTATAACTAGTATGAAATCATTACCATAAATCAATTAAATATCACTTTGAAAATTGTATATGAATTCAATATATCTTCAATCTATCATAGAATGATAAACTACATGAAAATATATACCCAAAATAATATAAAACACCACTAAAGGTAAGAATAATATTTTCATTAAAAAATATTCCACAAATGATAACAAGAATGTTCCTATAATTTTTTGTTTCTTTAATACTTACACTTAGAGATCTTACCAAAAACAATTTATTCATTTATTAATGCAATATTTCCATTAATTTAGAAATTTTTCATGAAATAAAAGAATGCATAGGACTATAATCAAACATGTCATTGGAATAATCTAAATAAAAAATTAATATACCTCATACCAATTCATTTTATGATCCATAGTTTCTTTAGGTAAAAGGAAATGATCTTTATAAACTCTTATATATATTGTCTTGATGATCTCCACCATTCATAATTTACATCATCCATGCATTTTAATAATGGCCTATCACATTACAATTAATACACTATATTGTTATCTTGGAATTATTAACATGACCATTGTTATTTCTATTTTATTTTTAATCCTGATTCACATAAACCAACTTACCACATTAGTAACACTTTTTAGATCCCAAATAGCATTCACTTGGATGCTTTTTACCCCACTTATCAAAAGAATAATATTAATTTTCTTAACTTCGTATTTCATTAATGGATTCTTCCAAGTTGATTTCCACCTAGACCACTTCTTAACATTTATGATATAAAAATAAATAAATTCTGTCATGGCCTTCTCATCACATCAAAAAATGCACTAATAACTTCCAAACTAATTAGTGAATAAAGACCTTAAAAACTAGGTTTTAAACTTGAATAAAATATATCAATTTTTCTATCATGATAAAAAAACAAAATTTAGTACATACTTGGACAATATAGTAAAATTTTCTTTATACGTGGAAACTGAATCCTCATTATTTTACTTCAGTTGCATGAATTTCCATTCCATACTATAGCATACAAATTTAGGAGAATGTTTCATCAGAAAAAGATCATTAAATGTTGTCCAATACATGCAATCAATATCTTCTTTAATTTTGGTATTCTTAACTAATGGTCGAATTCAAATTCAAATAATTAAATGTCAAGATTTTATTTATGATACCCTAAAATTTAAAAATCTTTGAATATTTTCTCTTAATAACCGATATAACATTTAGCTACCACTCGGTCTAAAGATTCACCAAAAGTTAGTGGGTGTTAATTCTTGAAATATTCCACTATGGACATGAGTCAATTAATTTAACATAGCCAAAAACTAACATATACAAATTTCAATAATTATAATTTTATTATACAAAAAAGTTATCATTCTGTTGTTGAATTTATACTTTATTTTCCTAGTTTGTTCTATGGAAAGGAATTCCAAATAGACTAGATTAGATGGAGCATGATTGAAATCCTCAAAATAAATCTCATGATAATATAACCATTAATTTTAATCTATTAAAATTTTCTTTTAACATCTTCTTAACCACTGAACGTTATCTAAACCATTTCCATGATACAAACTCTCACACCTCTTATCATAATCTAACCATTATTAAATGATTTATAATAAGTTTTTTACTTTAATACATTTCCATGATTTTTTTTGTTTAGTGTTTTCATTAAATAAGAAAAATATTACATAACAAAGTAGTCATTTCTGCATATTGCACATTTTTTCCATAAAATAGGTCCTTATGTTTGCACTCTTATTTATTTCATGACACTTGTGCTTTGTTCAAGGCATGTCACCATTAACCCCACTATAACCACACATATTATTGTGTCTTTAATTTTTTTTACGAATTTGGTATGTGCAAAAACAAATCTCATTAAGATATTTAAAAATAATGGAGGCTCATTAGCCCATTTGAAAAACATGAAAATACATAAGGAATTATGTTTTTTTTATAAAAAAATATTGATCTTAAATAATAATTTTCTTAATACTAAAATAAAATTAAAAGATCATGATTTTTTTAAATCATTTAGTATCAATAATAAAGGTAAAATCATAACCAATATAATTTCTTGATAAAATATATAAACTCATGAAAACCTTTTCCTTGAAAAATAAACCTTTCACCCTTATAAGGTGAAAACCTTTCATTAACCCATTTAATTACCTCATAGAATAAAAAAAATTCCATTAAAAAATATATCAAGAATTTAAGAACTATATAGGAATATTTGGTTATTATCCATATAATCACCCTAATAAGAACCCTTAAATAAACCTTTTCATAGTAATATCCTTCACAGTTAATTATACATGTCTCTTATTGAGAAATTATAATTACTCATTGCATTATATGGTTGTATAAGACCCAACCATCATCCTATAAAATTTCCAAGTAACATCAAATGATTAAATGACATAAAATCTTACAATTACATCATAAAAATCATAATTTTTTGCATTAGATCCTATTAGAAGTTTCACTTTTAGATATCACATAAAATGAGAATAAATAAAATTTTCTGATGAAATTTTTTAAAAAACAAATTCCTTGAAAAATGGAATAGTATATTATTTAAAAAACCATAAAAACTTGTAGATGAATACTAATATTAATTGCCAACGAGCTCGTACCAGAGTGGTAAGGGGTCCTGCTTGGCATCCAAGAGACCCAGGTTCAAAACCAGGTAGAGGAAAATTTATGGGTTACTGTATCATTATTATAGCAGTACTGTAGTAGTACTATAGCAGGTACTATTCGGTACTGTAGTAGTTGGAAATATTCACCCGATTTGGGCCTTCGGGCCACCAATTTGGGCCTATGGGTCTCAAGGGCCTTCAGGCCATCAAAGGCTTTCAGGTCAGAGGGCCTTCGGGCCATTTAGACCATGGATTTTCCCAATTCACACAAAGAAATCCCCAGAAGAGGATCAAAGCAACAAGAATAACAGTCACCAGAAGCAGACCTATTCGGATTGGAAGAATGAGAGGGTATGCCAACCGTCATCGGGACCAGGCACCGTGCAGCTTTGTATGTGGCAATACTAGCCGATCAGCAATGCAAGGTGGGGAGCTAGGCGATCAATGATGTAAAATCTGGGGAGGGTAATTTCTAGTGGTTTGGGCCTATGGGTCATTTATTGGGCATAGTATGCCTCTGGGCCATCAGGTCATATATTGCAAGTCATGTCGGGCTTTGTGTCGTGGGCCTACAGGTCATGTACAAGTTCCCCTTAAACCCTTAAAAGGGAGATTATCCACTATAAAAATAAAAATAAAAAAAGGAATTTGGTTCATTCTTATTTGGAATAAAAAAAATACTAATATGAATAAAAAATTTGAATATTGAAAAATTTGGTAATGAGTTAAATTTTAAAAAAACATTCTCTTTGAGTTTTTGTAATGTAAATCAAAAAAAACTTATACAGTAAAATTTGAAAACATTTTTTAAAATATTTGTAAAGAAAATAAAAATTATTTTAAAATTGCCTTTTACAATCATTGATATATAAATAAGAATATTCATGAAATTTTTTAAAGAACGTGGTTGTGGAAGAGAAATATTTTGAAAGGTGAACATTAAAACAATGTTTTAAAGAAAATCAATTTCCTCATGTACTGACCCATCACATATGTCGGGAACTAGCCTAGATACCCTAGTACTGTGATACCCGAGCCATAACTAAAATGGATCAAAGGTAATTTCAGATCCCTATGGGTTGGATACTATCACTTGGCATCATATAATATAAAATAGGGAACTAATTTTCCATAAAACATCAGAAGAAATAGATACATATTTGTAGGCTCAAAAACTCCTAAACGAGACAGTACCAGAAACCAAAATGTATATCATAAAATTTCTAAAAATAGACAAGATAAACCCAGACATCCTAAAGGTATCAATGCTATAAGACCAAAGGGTCAATAACATCCACCTCCTCCAAGTTGTGCTTTCCCTTTACTTGAACCTAGTAGTAGAAAATATACAAACTCACAAAGTAAAAGGTAGGGTGTGAGCTAAAAATCCCAGTAGGGTCTCACCAAGTGTTCTATAATAATATTCCAAAATAATAAACAAAATAATGCTTTAAATTTTAATCAAAATAGGCATGGAAATACATTTTCATATTTAATAAAAAATATTTTTTTTATTTTAAATGATGGAAAAAAATTCAAACATGTCATAAATAAAAATTTTATATAAAATAGTTTATATAAATCACTAAGAATTAGAAAAATAGTTCTATATCAATGGAATATATATCGAAACAATCACAACAAGAAACATGGTCATTTTCCCTATGGTATGATAGTTTCTAATCATAGGATGCTCACACAACTCATATCAATGATCACAAAAATATGTGTACACACATCCCTTAGGATCACTCCAAATAGAACCTATAAACATCCCATCAAGTATAATATATGACAAACTAGGTTTTTCTTAGAGTTTTAATCGTCAATACATTTCCAAGGAATTACCATCCTAGCATGTTTGTCCAAAATAACCCATTAACTACCCAATATCGTATGTTCTCAATCAATCAATAAAAAATGAAAAAATTATTTCAAATTAATTTAAATTAAATTTTCTCCATTTTTAGTTTCAATATTCCAATTTCATTCCCAAAACCAAATCATGGGTTTTTCATCATTTCATGCATTTTTAAACTAAAACCAATAATAGGTTTTTATCAATTCATTTAATCTATTTTTCCTCAAAATCAATTCACAAATCAATCAATTTAAAAATACACCCCAATCTACAATTCCATTGGAATTGGGGGGTTTTCCTAAAATCCATACCATATCAATTAAAATCCCAATTTATGTCAAAGTGGGTTTTTCATAAATCAATTGAAATAAACTCAAAACAATAAGAAATTAGAGGTTTAATCAATTGTATAATCTTAAATGGAACCACCTACCTTTTATCATAGAAACAAAGACCCGCAACGGGACTTGCCAATAAGAAAGAAGATGTAGAATATCTAGGAACTCAACATAGAATCAAGATTAAACAACACGGAGTTTATATCCATCAATAACAAGATGCTCATCAAACCCCAAAGAGGAAAAGTGAGATAGACGGAAGATATAGGGAGATCGCTTACCTGGAGAGATGAACTACAACCAATATGATGATCAATCATAGAACAGGTGATCCATAGGGATTAGAGATCACCAAAATCACCTAGGAATTCCTTTAGGTCAAGAAGGAAGGAAACATAGATAAATAAAATGATATTTTCATGTGATCCACCTATTTAAAATTAACACACAGTATTTTACATAGCATGTTACCTCATTAAACGTCGTGTAATTGTCGAGTCCCACATACGCTGAAAACCCCATCACTTTTTATTAAAAACCCAATTTTTAATATTTACATGGTGTGTAAAATGTAAATTGGGTGTAGCCTTTCACATTGTGTTCTGATTTCATGGCTTCTTACATGTGATGATTACACATCATGTAACCCCATTAAATGGCATGTAAATCCTCATAAGACTATAACAACTACAAGTTTTATATTGAAAATCCTAATAAATCCCTGACTTCACCATTATGGGTATGCTCCTAATTCCTTATCAAACTTACTCAACCAATGAAAATAAAAAACCAAAACAAATTTTAGATCATACCTGATAGAAAGGTAATGGGGTGTTACAACCTCTCCATCATAAAAAAAATTTCCCCAGAAAGAATTTCAATAAGATTCTATATCAAAAAGGTGAGGTTGCTACTCTCTCATTAGTGCCTTATGCTCCCATGTCTCATGTGAATTAGAATTGTGCGGCCATGGTACTTGGAACAAAGGTAATTTTCTCCCATGAAGTACCTTGGTCTCAGAATCATCAATACTGAATGGATTCTCAGTCATGGATAAATCAGTTCAATATCAAGATAAATCCATCTCAAAACATGAGATAGATCAGAAATACACTTTCATAATTGTGGTACATAAAAAACATTATGTATTAAAGCCAACTTTGTAGGAAGTGATACATGGTAATACACTTTCCCCACCTTCCCAATAACCTCAAAAGGTCTCAAAAAACAAGGAGTAAGATTACCTTCCCTCTCAAGTCATCGATGGACTAAACAAGGTGAAAATTTCAAGACCACCAGGTCACCAACTGAAAATTACAAAGGTCTGTACTGACGATCGACATAAGATTTACATCATCCATATTCTGTCAACATCCTCTGACGAATAAACTGAATATGTTTTGTCGTCTCTTGAACCAAGGTCAGTTTAACCAAGGAACGTTCACTAATCTATGACTAATATAATGGAGATTTACATGAACTTCCATACAATGCCTCAAAAAGGGTCCATTATATTCATGGATTGGTAACTATTGTTATAATAAAACTCAAGAAAAACCAAATGGTCATCCCAAGAGACACCAAAATCAATGATGTAGGCATGAAGCATATCTTTAAGAGTCTGTATAGCCCTCTATGTCTAGACATCCATTTGTAGATAGTATTCCAAACTCAAATTAACCTAAGATGCTAGTGCCTCCTGGAGGCCCCACTAAAAGCGAGAAGTAAAACATGGATCCCTATCAGAGACTATAGAAAATGGGACTCTATGAAAATTAACAATATATCTCACATAAAAATTTCCCAACTCCTAAACTTTGGTTATGACAAGAATGCATATAAAGTGAGCTGATTTGGTCATCCTATTAATCACAACCCATATCACATTATTATTTCTATGGGTATCTGGAAACCCAATAAAAAAAATTCATAGAGATATCATCCCACTTCCAATTTGGAACTATAAGTGGATGAAGAAAACATGAAGCTCCCTGATGCTCGGACTTGACCTGTTGGTAAGTAAAGAAGCATGAAACAATGTCAGCATTATCTCATCTCATAACAAGCCACCAGAATCATCACCACATGTCATAAAACATATTTATATTTCTTGTGTGAACAACCCACTAGGAATTATGGAAATCCCCTAACATAACATTTCTCATAGGTAATGTCACAATGAACTGTTTCCAAGAATATAGAACACCCTCCATAGAGAATGACCACTCAACAATGGTATCTCCACTATAAATAGAGTCTCTAATGCAATGAAATTCATCATCAAGATGTTGCGCCTAAAGAAACATCTCGTGAAGAGTGTAGGTCAACTGAACACTGGCCAAGAAAACCTCAACCCCTACTTCTCGCACTCTAATATCAAACTATACAAAAAGAGCTATCAAGTTCCACTCTTCCAATAATTCTTTCATGGTCTGGGTTGGAAGTTTAATACTCAAAGCATCAGTAATAAAATTCCCTTTCCCCAGGGTATAGGAAATATCACAATCAAAAGATTGTAGGTACTCCACCCAATACCTCTAGTGAAGATTCAAATATTTTTTATAGAATATATAACTCAAGCTCTTTTGGTCTGAATACACTGTAAACCTTTCTATGAAAAGGTAATGTTACCAAATTTTATGTGCATGCATCACAGATACAAGTTCAAGGTCAGGGGTCAGGTAATTCTTCTCATGTGGCCTAAGATTTCAAGAGATATAGGAAGTGGCATGATCACCCTACATAAGAAAACATCCCAAACTCAAACTTTATGCATCAAAGAAGACCACATAACCCTACTTTTCCTCTAGAAGAGTTAACACCGGTGAAAAAGTCAAAATACTTTTTGGATAAAAAAATGAACTCTGAAATTTCTCATCCTAAACCAACTTTAATCCCATCCAAGTTAGAGAGATCATTAGAGAAGCAAACTTCAAGAAATAATTTATGAATTTGTGATAATATCTATCTAAACTTAAGAAGCTCTGAATCACAAAAACATTATGTGGTTGCTTCCATGTCATAATAGCTTTCACCTTATCATGATGAACTAAAATACTATGTTTTGAGACCATGTTTCATAAGAACTTCAATTCCTAAATCTAGAAATCACATTTTGATAGCTTGGAATAATTTCAGTGATTTCTTAATGATTATAGAACTGCTCTCAAATGATGTACATGATCACCCTCAGACTTAGAGTAAACCAGAATGTAGTCCATAAAGACCATCATGAATGTATCAAGATACTCATGTAAGATCCTATTAATAAAATCCATAAAGATTGTAGGATAATTATTTAGAATAAATGGCAGGAAAGGGTGATCATAATGGCTATACTTTATCTGGAATGAGGTTTTCTCAATGTATGATTATTTTATTATCAAATGGTGACAACCATATTGAATATCAATATTTTAAAACCACTTAGACCCTTTTAACTAGTCAAACAGATCATCAATCTGTGGAAAGGATACTTGTTCTTTATCGTGACTTGGTTAAGTTTTCAGCAATCAAAACATCGGTGAAGTGTTCCATCATTTTTTCTTAGCAAAGAGAATTAGCACCACCAAAGGTGACACACTCGGGTGTATAAACCATTTCTCTAACAGATCATAAAAATTGAGTCTTAAACTCTTTAATTTTAGTTTGTTCCATATGGTAATAAGGAATGGATATTGTCTAAGTACCAAGAACTAATCAATATAAAACTCTACCTACATTACCGGTGGAAAATCAGATAAGTCAGAAGTAAATAGGTTAGGAAACTCAATTATCACTAAAGGGGAATCGACACTCAAATATTTACATTTTAGATAAATAGGAAACACCAATATTACTTTCCATGTATCTAGATAAGAAGTTTTGGCTCTACTCAGCCTCGAGCCCCACTCTCCATGAAAGATACGAAACACCCCATCAGGAACAATAAACAAGACCCATTAAAAATAACAATAAATTTGGGATTTATTAGCAATGATCCAATCCATCCTAATAATGAAATCAAGAGGTTTCATATCAAGAATAGATAATCTAAAGCAAGCTCAATATCTGATAAAAAGAATGAACAAGTAGGACATCAGAGACCTTGTTCTCTCTTTGTTCTGAGGGGTGTAGTAATATCCATCACATAAGACAAAATATTCATAGGAATATTTAAAAATTTCACAATATGAGTCAAAATTAATGAGTGAGATGCAATGATATCAAATAAATGAGTAAATAAAGTTTAAGATATAGTGATGGTACATCTCTTAGTCACTAGACTCGTATCTTCTTTATCTAGAGACTCATCCACTACATGAAGAAGCTTCGTTCAAGATGTCTATGGAAAGAATCCCTTAGATCTTGAAGCATATGATTACACCATAGTACTTTTTGGTGATAATGAGAATATTCCACTACATGGAGTATAATAAATATATAATAACTTCATAAAGGGTCATGAATGACCACAGGAAATACATATCTTGGTTTCCTCAGTGCAATCCCATTTTGAATGCCCAAACTTGCCACACTAGAAGCAGGTAAAAGGTCATATGACAAGCACTATAGTAGGTCTAAAATAACCCTACTATTGAGAACCACCATGAGACTCATAACGATTTATATTCCCTTAATGGGAACTCATAGAACTGCCAATAGGAGAAATGGGAACTCCCATCAACCCTGACTTACCATCTAGATCAAGTTTATCCATAAATGCCCTATACAGCATATCAGTATAAGAGGGTAGATTATTCCAGAAAACATGAGAATAAATATAATATCAAAGTCCCATATAGAACCTTTGATTATTCATCTTCCCAGTTGATACAATGTTTGGTGCAAACTACAGAAGCTCGGTGAATTGGTTCACATATTCTATCACAACCTCATCAACTTGCTCGAGTTTGAAAAAACCCTATAGCCTTTTCTAGCACCATAGAATCTAGATAGAATTGGTTAGTTTAGTTAACATTTAAGTACTTATAATACAAACCCTCATGCTTATTTTTCATCACCATCGATTCCCACCATCTTCTTCTAGATCTCTCTAACTTAAATGTGTCACACTTTACCTTAATAGCTTTGGGAGTTTCTATAAAATCAAATAGAAGATCTGTCTTTCTCATCCAATCCTCAGCCTATTTAGGATCATTAGAGTCTTAGAAAGTATGTGCTTTTTGAAAAAGGAAATCCTAACAATTATTCCAATATTCATACATTTAAGGTTCTTTAACTAGGTCTTTAATGGGTATAGGTGAAAGTTTTTGTCCCAGGGCTTGGACAGCACACAAAAAAACCTCAACCAGATTCTGGTCAATGAGAGTATTTGTTTGTTGTGGTTCATTAGTAACTTCCTCCTAGATCCTATTCACTTGTCTTTTATGAGGAATGATGCTACATAATATTAGCAAACAAAATTGAAGAAATCAAAAGATTACACAGATCAATAACTCAAAAAATAGAATCAGGGAAATTAATCACATCAGATAGGTAAACAAGATTTGGATTTCAATCAATCCAAATCAAAAGAAAATAAAATACTATAACTAATCCTAAATATTCCTTTCCAAACCCACCTATGGTGACTTAGGTATCATTATTATGAGAGATTTCTAGGAACTCACTCGCAACTACCGCCTATGTACCAAAAAAAATTCTCGACTATATATTGACATCAAGGAAAGATACATAACCTGAACCTATGATACAACTTTTTCATGAACCATCCAAAATACTTTAGTACCCTAATACCCAAGTTGGAACTAACATTTCCCTAAGGGTGTTACTAGTCCCCATAGGTTTGTGACTGCCACCTAGAATCATATAATATAAAAGGGGGAATAAATTTTCCACAAAACAACAAAAGAAACAAATACATATCAGTATTCTCAAAAAACTCCTAACGGAGAAAGTTTCAAAAATAAAAAAGATAAACCAAGACATTTTAAAGGTATTAGCACTCTAACCCCAAATTTTCAAGAACATTCACCTCCTACAAGAGGTGTTTTCCCTTTAATGAACAAGTAAGCATAAAATCTATAAATTCCCAAAAGAATAGGTAGTGTGTGAGATAAAAATTCCAGTAGTGTCTTACGAAGTGTTCCATAAAAAATTTCAAAATAATAAACAAAATCATGCTTTAAATTTTAATCAAAACATGAATGGTATTATATTTTCATATATAATACCAAACACACTTTTCATTTCAAATGATGGAAAAGATTTCAAACATAGATTAAATAAACATTTTATATAAAATAATTTATATAAATCACTATACATGAGAAAAATAGTTTTATATAAATGGAATATATATATATATATATATATATACAATCACAATAAGAAACATGGTTATATTCCCTATAGTATGATAGTTTCTAGTCATAGGATACTCACACATATCATATCAGGGATTATGAAAATATGTATACACATATCCCTAAAGATCATGTTGAATATGACCCATCAACATCCCATCAAGGATAAGATATGAGGAATTGGTATTTTTTAGAATTTTGTTCAACAATATGTTTCTAGGTAATTACCATCCTAGTGTGTTTATCCTAAATAACCCACTGACTATCTAAGCTCGTATCTTCTCAATCAATGAATCAAAATGGAAAAATTATTTCAAATTCTTTTAAAATAAAATTTCCCCATTTTTAGTTTCAATATGTCAATTTCATTCCAAAATCCAAATTGTGGGTTTTTTATCATTTCATATCTTTTTTAAACCAAAACAAATCATAGGTTTTTATCAATTCAATTTAACCCATTTTTCGTCAAAATCAATTCACAAATCCATAAATTTTAAAATACACATCAATCTCTAATTCCATTAGAATTTAGGGATTTTCCCAAAATCCATACCATATCAATTTAAATCAGAATTCGCATCAAAGTGGGTTGTTCATAAATCAATTTAAAGTAATTAAAAACAATAATCAATTCAAGTTTTAATCAATTAGACAATATTAAACAGAAATGTCTACCTTTTATGTTGGAAATAAACACCTGTAATAGGACTCGCTAATAAGAATGAAGGTAGAGAAGATCTAGGAACTCAACCTAGAATCAAGAATAAAAAATATAGAGTTTACATCCATCAATCCCAAGATGATCTATCAAACCCAAAATAGGAAAAGGGAGAGATGGGGAGGAGATGGGGAGACTGCTTTCCCAGAAAGATGAACTGAAACCAATATCACGATCAATCACTGAATGGATTATCTAGAGGGACTTTAGATCACAAAAATATCCTAATAATGGATCTAGGTTGATAGGTAAGGAAACTTGTAGGAATGAAATGAAATTTTCATCCAAGTCGCCTGTTTAAAATTGAAACTTTGACTTTTCATAGTGTGTAATCCCATTACATGTTGTGTAATTGTTGAGTCCCATATATTCCAAAAAACCCATCACCTTTTATTAAAAAACTAATTTTTAATATTTACACGATGTATAACCTTTCACACTATGTACCTATTTCATAGCATCTTCCAAGAAATGATTAAACATCGTGTAACCCCATTAAATGATGTTTAAATCCCCAAAAAACTGTAAAAACTACAAGATTTATTCTGAAAATTCCAACAAATCCCTAACTTAACCATTATAGGTATCCTCACAATTCCTTCTCTTCCTTACTCAACCAATGAAAAGGGAAAACCAAAACAATGTTTAGAACGTACCTAATAGAAATTTAATGGGGTATTAAAAAATATATATTTTATTTTCCAAATAAAGAAAAATATATTAATTATATAATTTCTTAATAACCTGTTTCTTTTTTACTACTTTACTATTTATCATTTTATCTGATGTAATGCATTGTTTTATTTATTTACTAAATCGATTAATTTCATGATGGAAATTTTGGGGCATTCAGTTCCAAATAAAATTTGGTGTATTAACCATGGTCAATGGGATAATGGAAAAATATTATAAATTATCATATTAATCTCATAATTATCATGTTTATGTATTTAAGATACTTTTAAAACCATCCATGTATGGTGTTTTTTAAAAAAATAATCATTTCATGGAGACGATAGTCTTCACGTACACATGAGTAGCATTTCCATTTTTCTAATGGATAGAAAGAAAATAATTTATATAAAGTTTTACCTTTAAATATTCATAATAATATTATAATTGTAATATTTATTCATTAATACCATATTTATGGCCAACCATGTTACTCAAAATTGAAAAACAAATCATATCACTTCATGGAAGTGGTATTCCATACATACACATGAGCGACATTATAATTTTCCAATATATCTATAGGTAAGAAGGTAGATAATATAATAATATTAAAAAAATTATGAAAATTTTATTATTTATTCACATTAAATAAATTATATTAACCATCCATGTAAGGAGGTGATAAAAAAAGAAATATATCCCTTCATGGAGTTAGTAGTCCAGACTTATGTACGAGTGAAGTTTTCTTTTCCCATAGAATAGAAGGGGGTATAAAATAGTTCTTATATAATCATAATATCATTTCACTATAGTAATTATAATGATTTCATTATATTAAGGTGGTTATAAAACATTTTAATGTGTTGAAAGAAGAAATAAACTTGAATGAATTCAATTAAGACTTACAATTTCTCCTTGGATATATTCCTTTCCCTTACACCTTAAGCCTTGTAATATTGATATATGGGTGACAATATATCCTATCAAATGGGGGGAGGAGTTTTGGGAAGTAATTTTTCAAGATAAATATCTAGATTTAGGGGTCAAATTGTGTGGTGAAGTGAAAAGAGGGGGTTCCCTTTTATAAGTAAGGGGAGTGGAACCCATGTAAATACTAAGTACATTAAAATATAATAAATGTTTTTCTCAAGGAAACTAGCTCCAAGTTAACCCGTTTTTGAATATGGGGGATTTTAATTCCTAAATACACTCATAAAATAAAATTTATATGTGTTTTAATGATATTTAAATCCTTGTCTCTTTGTTTAACCCCCCTCATTTACCATATTAACCATTACCATGGTGAGAAAATTTATCGTGGTAACTATTCATTATGACTAAATATAAAATTGAAATTATTTAAAATAATAATAATTTATGTTTTAAAATGAGTAAAATAAAATTATAACACTAAATTTCTATACAAGATAAAATTTACTTTTGATATATTTTTTCAAAACACGAAGAGAAAACATTTTTTTGAAAAATTGCCTATTTAAGCATATAAATGATTTTACACAAAATTAACTATTTGATTTTGTTTTCCAAAATCAAGTATAATATTTATTTTCTATACCAAAAAAAATTATAAAAATTCAAGTCATTATTATATCTTGATAATATCATAAAAGTGAATGTATATGTAAAATCATTGTTTTCAATATTCACCTAAAAATAAATTATCTATGAAAAGTCCCAAAAAAATAACCCTAATGAAATTTCTTTATAATAAAAAAAATAAATTTAATTTAATAAAATTATAATTCTATAATTTATAATTTTAACATCTTAATAAAACTATATAATACATGGGAAAATTTATGTTAGAAAAAACTAATTTTTTCAATTGAAAAATTATTTAAAATTATTATAGTGAATATGAATCTATGAAATATAATCATGAATATTAATATAACATTAAATTGATATATTATTAATGTTACATGAGTTTTCACACCTTTTGTAGCAATGATACTTATCAATAATTTTATTTTATGTATAAACTAAAGATGGATATTCATTCAAAGTTTTAAGTATTTTATTTACACAATTTTAAATATGGATCCAGAAAAATATGTTGAGGAATAAATTAGTAATTTAGTAATATTATTTTGATCATAATATGGTAAGATAATAATTGGGGATCAGTATTATAGGAATAACAAACAATTAGGTGGAAATTTAAAGGCTTTTTCTTCTCTTTTTTCAAAAGAGATAGCACTATTAGAGTGTTATCAGTATGTCTAAAAATTCCATACTCACTCATTTTATCCATATAAACTAAAGGAGTGAAACTCTTATATAAAAAATCATATCTTTATGAATTTTGGTGAAATATATCTCAGAGTTGTGGAGGTCATGATTTTTATCTATGAAATAATCTTATGCATGGCCTAGTTCCCAAAATCTAAGTGTTAGCCATAGTTTTTATGAGAGGTCTAGTCTTAGGGTTGGTATGTATTATTAGGGATAAATTCAATGAGATTATATGGTTCATGTGAGTTAAGATACATAGAGTTTGGGTCATGGAGAAGTATTTATTTAGCTTATTGATTTTGAGAAGGCCTTGGTAGATTTTGTAAAGGTTGCTTTCATGGTTGGGTGTATTTTTTTCACTAACTTTGGATTCTTTATTTTGTTATTAATTTATATTTCTTCATGTTAATTTATTTATAATTTTTATATTTCTAACTTATATTTTTTTGTTACTATTAATTCAATATTGTTTTTCCTAAATACTCAATTGGGATGTATTGAGGATTCCACTACAAGATACAAAACATGTGTCATTATTATTAGTTTATTTGAAAATATTTTGGTTTTATCAAATTTTTAGAGAATAAATTATACATGAATATTGTATTTGATTAGTTTTAATATTTCCAGATGCATATCAATTTTTAAGAACCTTATATTTTTTGGGAGAATGATTCTATCATGCTAGCATGGAGAGCTATGATTTGGGGTGGATGAGGATGATCACATATCAGATAGTAAGGGTGGTTATTATATTAGTTAAAATTATAAGGGTATTTATTTTCCTTCTTTGGTTTATAGGAATCATGATGTTTTCTAAAAATATTTTTCAATATTTATACTAGGAAGGGAGGTATAATTTTTAATTGAATTGGTAATGGGTACCAATCCCATATCTATACCAACATACCACATGGATTAAACTGATTTTAGAGTGATGAAAAAAATATTGTATGATCTTTAATCCAAATGATTTATCAAGAGGATTGTTTGGATTTGGATGATATCATATTTTTTCTAATAATTTTAATGAAATCTTTTAAATATGTTTGGATTTTTATAGGTTTACCTTGGTTACAGTAATCCATTTTCATGGATTAATGGTTTATTTAATCAATTAAAATGAGGTTGTAAGATTTTAATTATTAATGTTTGATTGGGTTGTCATCATTTTAGGATGGGATTTGAAGATATTTCTAAAATTTTATTTTAAATAATATTGGAACATTTTAAATTTATAGTGGCATTTTTTAGAGTGATTGATTTTTCAGTAATGTGTATGGCCTTGATCAACAATTTTTTCAATCCATATTTAGAATCCAATGCGATTTTTTATCAATAAAATATTTATATTCTCAAGATACTATGAGGAGGATAAGAAAATTTTATCTATGGCATCTAGCCTTTTTATAACATAAACTTTCATTACATTACACAAAACTGAGGATCTTTAAGGTTTAGTGTCTTGGAAACCAGGAACATAATACATGAAAACAATATAAAACATTCTTCTTAAACACTTTAAAGGATTCTCCTTAAGTTCATCCTAGGTTCATTACTGCATCTCATAACCTAGGGACATACATCAAAAGAAAGGGTGAGCAGAAGGCCCAGTAAGGGAATAAGAGAAACATTTAACATGTGAACTTGAGATACATCAACTATGTCATGAAAAAGAACTTTAAGGCATGAGAAAGAAATCATGTGGCATATCATAATAAAAATAACATTTTTCATAACTTTAATATGTGGCTACATCATTTAACATAGACAATCATGAACATATCACTAAGGTCCATCCCCAAGGTGTCATTTGAAAATTACCAAGGTTATTCACCAAGATATCGTGAAAATTGTAATCTATAGTGGTTACATCATTACCCAATGAATTGGAGAGATATCAGGGTGCACCCTTAAATTTTCCTTTATTATCATGTGAGAAACATATATCATCATCAAACATTTCATAAATAACCCATATAGCATAAAATAAATGGGTTTCATTTCATAATCATAACGTTTTTTAAAAAAACTACTTTAAAGACATGATCTTTACGTCACTTTAAACCCACGGAAGGGGAGAGCGGGTCTCATGTATGTAAATAACAGAATTTAAAATAGAACATTTTGATATATATGTGAATACCCCTGTAGAAATAAGAACTTTGAGTATTCACTTTATAACATAAAATAATTTTGAGAAAAGAGAGAGGCATTTTGAGAAGAAAATTCTGCAGCATAACGGCTATGTTTTGGGTTTTTAGAAAACATTGAAAAGAGAGGGGACATGGGTAAAACATTCATAAATGAACCATAAAATAGTAGAGGGACATAATAAGAAGGATATATGAACATGGTAATTAAATTTTAAGGACATACCATTTTAAATGAAAAACATGGAAGGAAGACAAAAATTAGACTTCTCTTATGAAAATTCGGCAGCCTAACGACGTCACTTAAAATTCAACAAAATGATTTGAAAAGATAAAATAGGGTCTCTCATAATGTGAAAATAAGATTTTTGTATGATAGATATAGATATCATACCCCAAAATAATAAAAAAAAGAACTTAAAATACTTGACATGAAAGTAGAATTTTGAAAAGAATGAGAAGGGTGAAAGAATCCCCTTAAAAATTCGGCAGCCTAACGGCGTCACTTAAACATTCTTAAAACGAATGGATGAGAGAAAGATGGGGTCTCTCATCATATGAACATGAAAAGGTAAGTAATATTAATATATAATAACATCCTCCAACATAAGAACATGTAGTATAAAAGAAATGACATAAAATAGATTACTTGAAAAGAAATGGAGAGGTCGGATCCCTTGCCTTAAAACGTAACTCTTAAAACTCAATGGTTTGGACCTTGAGGGATTGGGGGCACCTTGGGAGGACTCCTTTGGAGGTAAGGAGAACATAACTTCGTTGATGATGTTTTTGGAGTCGAATGGATGAGAGGATGGCTTGGTATTTATAGGGAAAGTGAGGGGACAAGACATTAATGGCCAAGGGACACCTCACAAGTGCTTTTCTCAAAACCATGTGATCTCCCATGGCATTTACCATGGAGTTAGGCCACATGGGGCCCCCAATATAATAATTCATCACCTTTGGTCAGCCAACCCTTAAAATATCTCATGAAATCATCATGACATAGTTATGATCTCATTAAACATACTGAAACCCTAAAACTGTATTTTTACTATTCACTGAAAATTCAACTTTCTCAGAAAAATCCCAAAATTTCACCTTAACCAAATATCGATGCTCTAATTACAAATATGAACTCCATTTTATAAAAATAATTTTCTAAATATTTTTAATTTACTTTTTAAATAAAACACTATTCACTGAGAATTCATTTTTCTCAGAAAAATCCCCAAAAATTACCATAACATAATATCGATGCTCTGAGTTAAAAAATAAAGTCCATTTTATAAAAATAATTTTATAATTATTTTTAATTAAATTTTTAATTAAAAAACACTATTCACCTGAAAAAACTAATGCTTGACTAATAATTTATGAAACTGTTATTTACCCATTTTATTGAATCTCATTACATAATCAAGGTGTCTAAATTATATTAAAACTTTCTTTAAGTGATATTACTAATCCATTTGGTCACATTACTAATCCTAAGCATAAAATCACTATTCATAATTTACTATTCATCAAAAATTAAGTTGATCTTATTAGACTCTAAATTTTGTACTTAACATAATTATAGAAGACAATTTTTTGAAAATCATTACACATTTTTAATTATTTAAGGTTTACATAAACATTTTTTAAAATATTCTTTCACTAAAATTCACCAAAAATATGCATACTATATTTATCCGGACATTTTAAAATTCATAAACATCATCATAAGAAGAAATCCCAATTTTTATTTAAAACAAAGGATTACACAATGAAGTTACGGTCTCCTTACATAGCCCCTTATCACGCCGGTATAGGACCTAAGTGTAAGGTGTGCTAAGGTGATAGAATCTGAGGGAGGCTTGGCCAAGATCGCACGAGTAGTAATTTCTATCAGTTTGAACTTCTCATGAAGGTGATTTCGTTCTAGCTTCACACGATAATGTTCGGCTTGGGTTTGGTCCAAAGCAAAGCCCAGTGGTGCTACCTCCTTCCCAAGTTCTATTAGATGGGCTTAGATCGGCCCAAGACTACTGCGTGAGGCCATTGAATCTTCTTTCTATAATAATTAACCAAGATTACTTGTATTTAGAGACAATAATTGAAACGTTTAGTTTACAGCGGTCATATTGACCAATGGTCATATAACAGTCAAAACCCAACGGTCTCATTTTAATTATACTCATGTTATCAAATGAAACATTTTTGTTGAGTATAAAAATAAAATAAAATAACACATAAAATTAGGAAACAATATTTATTCAAAATTTCAGGTTGTTACAATCTTCCCCCCTTAAGAAATTGCTTCCTCGCAATTTTTTTAAAATTGGGTTTTGAAATTTCATTGAAAGTCCCACATTGTAAAAAGAGCCACTAACACTATTACTTTAAGAGAAAGGAAAGGAAGTACAAAGGCCACCCAAGTTTACCCATACTAGGATTCCATGTAGGAAAACATGGACATGGAGGAGAAAACAAAGGGTCAAGTTCTGAGGAAGAGTGATAGAAAACATGATTAGGAGAAAGTTAACCATAAGAAAATCCCAAACTTATGATGTGTGTAAACGGTCTTTGATTACCTAATAGGAAATGTAAACCAACAACATTTTTGTTTTACGTTCCTTTTCATAATTTTGAGGAATTAATTTACAATATAGAACAAAAACATAAAGAAATATACATACCTTCAAGTAGAGTTTCATCCTTTAATAAGTCTATACCAGAACTAATATTTTCTCCAAACGATGAGAATTCAAAAACACTTGGTCTCATCAAAAGCACAAGAATCATCTTCTAGAGGGTCACATAATCCACAAAAGATTAACTATTTATTTCTTTTATCTTTAAACATTATCCCAAAAACAGAAAGGGTAAGGTAAAACAACTCTTCAAAAAGAAAGAATCCCATAGGAATGGAAACTAATTTTAAATCTTCAAAGTTATATGGTACTACCCAAAGTTCATCATAGACCATTCCATAAATAACTGTCCTTAAAATTCCCCAAAATAGACCAAACTAATATTGAAACCCAAATACAAGAAGGATTTGATAACATTGTCTTCCAAAATAAACTTCATTGTTCATCTCTAAACAAAATCAACCACTCCTAACATCTTATAACAAAAGTAGCTAACCTAAACATATTTTACCCAAGATAGGTTAATCATTCCCATAAGTAACCTAAATTACTATAAGTCCACCTTAAATTTATCGATTCTTCAAAATATAAGTCAACCTTACTCCTCAATGAAAATACCATAGTAATCTATTTACCTCGATCATATAGGGTCCCCAAAATAGTGAACGTCTTCCAAAATAATAATCATCTTTTAATCCCCTAATCATATCTATCATATTAATACATCAATCATCACATTTCCTATCACATTGGTTGTTGGTACATGTTCTTCCATTTCCCACCATTAACTAAGAAGAGAAATTATAATTAGGGGCTTAAATACTTAGCCAATAATCATGAAAAGGAACTTAAAGCATATAAGGATAACATGTAGAAGAAAAGTGTACCCTAACTTTTGATCCCCTAGGTTCCCATATAGGTTATCCATGATCATATATTCTTATGTGAATATTTATTTTATTTTATCTTTTTCCTTTAATAATGGTTCATACTAAGCTTATGAATTTACCAAAGCATATCCCCTGGGAGTGTCATAACCAAGAGTGCAGCAAGGCCAGTTGTCATGTACCAGTTCTTATTTGAGTCTAGCTCATAGCGGTGTTTTCGGGTTTTACCCCTATGTACATCTGTGCCAGAGCCACCTCTACCTACTTGTATCCAGATAGGGATGTATTTGCTTGGCAACCCCTTACTCAATACTCACCAAAATACTAGGAATATTTCCTATATTTAAACTTTTCTATAGGGTTCTTCCTAAAGTTTTTATATCCTAATTTCCACAAATAACTAAACCATACTTTGATACCAACTATGGCATCTAGCCTTTTTATAACATAAACTTTCATTACATTACACAAAACTGAGGATCTTTAAGGTTTAGTGTCTTGGAAACCTGGAACATAATACATGAAAACAACATAAAACATTCTTCTTAAACACTTGAAAGGCTTATCATTAAGTTCATCCTAGGTTCATTACTGCATCTCATAACCTGGGGACATACATCAAAAGAAAGGGTGAGTAGAAGCCTAGTAAGGGAACAAGAGAAACATTTAACATGTGAACTTTAGATACATCAACTATGTCATGAAAAAGAACTTTAAAGCATGAGAAAGAAATCATGTGGCATATCATAATAAAAATAAAATTTTTCATAACTTTAAGATGTGGCTACATCATTTAACATAGACAATCATGAACATATCACCAAGGTCCATCCCCAAGGTGTCATTTGAAAATTACCAAGGTTATTCACCAAGATATCGTGAAAATTGTAATCTCTAGTGGTTACATCATTACCCAATGAATTGGAGCGCTATCAGAGAACACCCTTAAATTTGCCTTTATTATCATGTGAGACACATATATCATCATCAAACATTTCATAAATAACCCATATAGCATAAAATAAATGGGTTTCATTTCATAATCATAATGTTTTTTTAAAAAAACTGCTTTAAAGACATGATCTTTACATCACTTTAAACCCACGGAAGGGGAGAGCGGGTCTCATTTATGTAAATCCAAGAATTTAAAATATAAAATTTTGATATATATGTGAATACCCCTGTAGAAATAATATCTTTGAGTATTCACTTTATAACATAAAATAATTTTGAGAAAAGAGAGAGGCATTTTGAGAAGAAAATTCTGCAACATAACGGCTATGTTTTGGGTTTTTAGAAAACATTGAAAAGAGAGGGGAAATGGGTAAAACATTCATAAATGACCCATAAAACAGTAAAGGGATAGAATAATAAGGATATATTAACATGGTAATGAAATCTGAATGACATACCATTTTAAATGAAAAACATGGAAGGAAGACAAAAATTAGATTTCTCTTATGAAAATTCGGCAGCCTAACGGCGTCACTTAAACTTCAACAAAATGATTTGAAAAGATAAAATAGGTTCTCTAATAATGTTAACATAAGAGTTCAGTATGATAGATATAGAGATCATACCCAAACATAATAAAAAAATAACTTGAAATACTTGACATGAAAGTAGAATTTTGAAAAGAATGAGAATGGTGAAAGAATCCCCTTAAAAATTCAGCAGCCTAACGGCGTCACTTAAACATTCTTAAAACGAATTGATGAGAGAAAGATGGGGTCTCTCATCGTATGAACATGAAAAGGGAAGTAATATTAATATATAATAACATCCTCCAACATAATAACATGGAGTATAAAAGAAATGACATAAAAGAGATTACTTGAAAAGAAATGGAGAGGTCGGGTCTCTTACCTTAAAACGTAACTCTTAAAACTCAATGGTTTGGACCTTGAGGGATTTTGGGCACCTTAGGAGGACTCCTTGGGAGGTAAGGAGACCATAAATTCATTGAGGATGGTTTTGGAGTCGAATGGATGAGAGGAGGGCTTGGTATTTATAGGGAAAGTGAGGGGACAAGGCATTAATGGCCAAGGGACACCTCACAAGTTCTTTTCTCAAAACCATGTGCTCTCCCATGGCATTTACCATGGAGTTAGGCCACATGGGGCCCCCAATACAATAATTCATCACCTTTGGTCGGCCAACCCTTAAAATATCTCATGACATCATCATGACACAGTTATGATGTCATTAAACATACTGAAACCCTAAAACTATATTTTTACTATTCACTGAAAATTCAACTTTCTCAGAAAAATCCCAAAATTTCACCTTAACCAAATATTGATGCTCTAATTACAAATATGAACTCCATTTTATAAAAATAATTTTATAAATATTTTTAATTTACTTTTTAAATAAAACACTATTCACCGAGAATTCATTTTTCTCAGAAAAATCCCCAAAAATTACCATAACATAATATCGATGGTCTGAGTTCAAAAATAAAGTCCATTTTATAAAAATAATTTTATAATTATTTTTAATTAAATTTTTAATTAAAAAACACTATTCAACCGAAAAAACTAATGCTTGACTAATAATTTATGAAACCGTTATTTACCCATTTTATTGAATCTCGTTACATAATCAAGGTGTCTAAATTATATTAAAACTTTCTTTAAGTGAGATTACTAATCCATTTGGTCACATTACTAATCCTAAGCATAAAATCACTATTCATAATTTACTATTCATCAAAAAATAAGTTGATCTTATTAGAATCTAAATTTCGTACTGAACATAAATGTAGAAGACAATTTTTTGAAAATCATTACACATTTTTAATTATTTGAGGTTTACGTAAACATTTTTTAAAATATCCTTTTTCTAAAATTCACCAAAAATATCCATACTATATTTATCCCGAAATTTGAAAAGTCATAAACATCATCATAAGAAGAAATCCCAATTTTTATTTAAAACAAAGGATTACACAAGGCAGTTACGGTCTCCTTACATAGCCCCTTATCACGCCAGTATAGGACCTAAGTGTAAGGTATAATAAGGTGAGAGAATCCGAGGGAGGATCAGCCAAGATCGCACGAGTAGTAATTTGTATCATTTTGAACTTCTCGTGAAGGCGATTCCGTTCTAGATTCACACGATGATGTTCGGCTTGGGTTTGGTCCAGAGGAAAGCTCAATGGTGCTACCTACTTCCCAAGTTCTATTAGATGGGATTCGATCGGTCCAAGACTACTGGGTGAGGCCATCGAATCTTATTTCTATAATAATTAACCAAGATTACTTGTATTTAGAGACAATAATGGAAACGTTTAGTTTACAGCGGTCATATTGACCAATGGTCATATAAAAGTCAAAACCCAACGGTCTCATTTTAATTATACTCATGTTATCAAATGAAACATTTTTGTTGAGTATAAAAATAAAATAAAATAACACATAAAATTAGGAAACAAGATTTATTCAAAATTTTGGGTCGTTAAATTATCCATCTTCATAGACACATTGATATCTCACTGGTTGTATATTTTGATATTAAAGTGTCATTTATTGATTTGATAGGTGAAGTTTCTTGGACATGTAGTAACTTAGTAATAAATAACAATATTTCATGAGAATGTGATAGTTTGTATAACATGGGAGAGAGAGTTTTGGTTCATAAAGGTTTTTATCATTGATTCATTTGGTTCTTCTCTTTCTAGGTTTCCCCAATTGTGAAATTGACTTTAAAGAGGTTAAAATTTCAATATGATGATAGGTGTGAAAGTATAATTCAATATTTAAATAAGATATTGGAATTAAATTATAATTTTTATTAATTAAATATTATAATGAACTATGAGGTATATTTTTTCCACCAATGTGAGTTTAGAATTTTTTGATATAGGAATGTTATATTGTATTTTATGGTTCTAAGTATCTTAAATTTTTTCAGCATTATTTTTCTAATGAGAATTTTTTAGGATAGATTAATAATAATATCTTGATGTATGTATTTTATCAGTTGTATTTATATATTTAAAATATAATATGGGTCAAATATCTTAATTTTTTTGAATTATAAGATGTTGTACACTCCTAATAAGGGTAATTCAATAATGAATGTTTTTAGAATGGATTATTAGGTGGATATAGTTTCTTAATCAAATGATGTATGGTAACCTATGAAATTTTTCTCTGAGTATCAGCTTGATGCATTTTAGGATAAATATAATCCCTCTTAGAAATTTTTACCATTGCATCATCCTTGATGAAATGAGTTAATAGATGTCAAATTTTAGATTTAGAGTACTAGGTTTTTCATGAAATATTATATGATGTGATATTGATTCCTAGGTGGACTTTTAATGATGATTTTTTCATGTGTTTACATAGAATTATTTTTTTTGCTTATGGAATATTATGAGGATATAGTGAGATATTTTTTATTTATCAATGTGTTGTTCATCCAATTTTAACCATGATTTGTTGTATTGTTCAATATCTCTATCTGTATCCATGTATAAAATAATACATGGTTGGATTTTTTTGAGATTATTTACCCATCAATGTGTAAAATATGAAAATTAGATACCTATGGAAATTCTTTAGTAATTACCATTGTAAAGTGTAAATAGGATGATGTTACCATGGATGTTATGATTAGTGTCTCAATATTGAAGAAAGGGAAGAGTGTTTATTATTTTATAATTAATTAGTTAACTAATGTTAACCAATTTCATCCTATTAGGGATATTGAAATATATTTTGAATAAGGGAATATATATATCCAAGAGATTATGAGGCTTTATTTGATACGCAATAGAATTTTATCTGATTTTAACTCATGGTTTATATATTGATTTATAAAATTCTTAAAAAATATTTAGGAACTCCAGTCAAGTTGATCATAGATTATCATCCATAAATTTATGACTAATATAAAATCATTATTCAAATTAAAAAGGGCATGATTTTTTCATGTATTTTTTATTTTAGTGGTTCATGGGAACACCATATATATTAGGTTGAGTTTATTGATAACAACAGTTACCAAATATCTATTTGTATGGGAATATTTGAGGTGTTATACGAAAGACCATGTCTATTATCCTTGTGTTGGATAAAATATATTGGAAAATATATCTTTGGGCCTAGAAAGGTGAATAGAACTTATGATTGGGTGTAGATGGTCAAAAATAGATGTTCTACAATGCAATTTATGATAAATATATACATCTCTTAAAGATGTCAACCTCTCAAGTTTGATATTAGTTTTCATGTATTTATTTATTCTCTACCTTGTTTTAGATATCGAGAACTAGGAATGTCAAGGAATATGGATCCATAGTACATTGGAAATTTTAAAATTTTGAACATAGTCAAGGAGGTTACATATCGATTGTTATTTCCACTAATTTATTGTGATATGAATGATTTTTTTATGTACCATGGACCATAAATTGTGAACATGATATTCTCATAGGATTAATTATAATTATTAATAATTGAATTCAGTTTTGTATTTCTTTGACTGATCAAGACATATTTTGGATCATAGTGAGAATATTTTTCAAGGAAAATTCATAACATATATATATTTAATATGATATAAAGGATTTATGTAAGAGGATACTTGAAATTGAGAAGTAAAATTTTGATCTAAATGTTTGGAGTTGTTGATTAGAGATGCATAGTGACACTTGTATAGGAAAATTATTCCTATTATGGGGATCTTGTTTTAAATATTATCAATAAATTATATTTTAATTATTAATTTATATGTTTTGAGATTTAATTTGATTCATTTTTAATTGAATTTATATATTGGGATGGTAGAGGAGTGTTTTGGGAGAATAAGTAGAGATGAGTGAACAAATTTCTCACTATAGAATATGATAGACACTCTAGTGGAAGTTACTGCAAATCAGAATATGAAATAGTATCTTGAAGTGATTCCCTCAAGAGGCCTTTTTAATTCAGTAAAACTATAGTGGGGTTTTGAAACTATAATGACCTGAAGTTCTATGAATGAAATTCTCTTTTCAAATGAATAAATTCATCATTGAGTAATGAATTTATAAAAAAGGCATACACTTATTTGGTTAGTTTAGATCATTATATAGTCTATAAAATTTAAAATTCCATTAATAATCATATCCATTGATAATATAGTATTTTTTTGGTGATATTTATGATTATTATATATTAAGGTATATGATAAATAGAATTAACACGGACAAAAGAAGTGATAGCCTCGACCAATAGAATCATACCCTAAGGGTGTACATAGGTATAAAAAGGGGTATTGTATATGGACCCTAGTAATATGAATTTTTACCTTTTATTTTTAATAATAAAATAATGATTATATATATCTGATTTATTATTACTATTTAAATGATTAAATAATTAGTTTGATAAAAATCAGATTTTGAACCGATGAAACTAAAATTTTATTTTTGGGAAATATATAGTTTCAATCAAGAAACTCTTTTTTGTGAATTCAAGAATTTTTTAAATTAATTTTATTTTAATAAAATAATCTTATTAAATAATATTTATTTAAATATAAATTATAATATAATTTTACAAAGTCAAATGTAATTTTTTAATGGGTCAGAAAACTATTATTGTTAAAAAAACTATTATTTTTTAGTAAATGGGGATTTAGATTTAAAAGGTGTATATTATAATATTTAAAGAATTTATTTGATAAAATAAATGTTATTTTTGTAATTATAATGATAAAATTATCCAACAGTGAATTTTTAACAATTTTCTAAGATAGTCTAATTTTTGGGTAAAAATTAAATACAATACAAATATATGGTATGTATTATAAAATCATAAAAGCTTAAGAGTGATGTAATAAATACTATAAATATTATCTATGAACAAAAAAACATTTACCATTTAAAATAAAGTGTTTTGAATTTATTTTATTAATTTTATAAATCCTTAATGAATCCTACGAAACCTATATTATATTTTTAAGGTTTTAAAATTAATTCTATATGAACATGACTCACTTCCACATCACCAAGGGTATTATTTTAAGGAGTTCTGTTATTGGAAATATAAAATATTTAAAACAAATCCTATTAGGTAGAAACCATGGGAAAACCCTTGGAAAGGTTTTTAGCTTAGATTATTTTATTATATAGATTCTGAAACCAAAGTTTAGAAATTAATAAAGAATTTGCCTCTCTTTTTCTATAAATACCCAACCAACCTCCCACTCCTCTTCACTAAAAACAATATATCATGATTATAATCTACCTATACCTCTCTATATCCCTCCCAATGATTTCAAAAATACTTAATAATCTCCTCCCATGATTTTATAGTCTCCCTCTCAAGGTAAGGGACTATATCCACTTCTTTTTATTTCAAGTACCATTTTTGTATTTATCCCTTTTGATTTAAAATTTTACATGTTTTAATGTTTTTTACACATAACTTTAATTATTATGCACATGTAATGAGAGACTACCTTTCACTCTCATTCACCCCTTCTATAAACCTTTATGTACACCAATTATGTTGTGGAAATTATCCTATGTTTTTCATGAAAAACATTTGTGTAGTGAATATGCATCCCCATTTCTACTCAAATGTATTCAAATATTTATACATATTATTTATTTATTATGGAATTACATGTATACAAACTACAATTATTACTCATGGTATTAAAATAATTGAAAGTTTTTCTTATGTTTTATGATCTATGTGGAACACAAATGCATGTACATGATATGAATGTGACAGATGGGACAAGAATTTTATTTCCCTAAAATGTATTGTTTAATGTTTTTATCTCATGAGATACCATGTATGGTGCATATGAGGTTATACTAAGATCACTATGTTGTATTTTCTTGTTCTTTATCCTTGACTTATGCTTATGATGTCATGATTTATGTTGTCACCACATTACTATGTTGCCTTTATGTTATCATCTTATATCATGATTTGATGTTCATTTTTATGATTCTCATCCAATTTATGTCTCATTTATATTACTATTGAATTACATGTATTAATTTTATCATGTTATTATTTTATTATTCCCTTACTAGGCTATACAGCTCACCCCTTTCTTATATACATCCATAGGTTATCCAGTGAAGTTTTAGAAGATAAATAAAATTTAAGGACATGTTATGGAGTTTTAAGTAATATTATTATATTATTATTATGATTTGTACCTAATTACCCAAATACACTAGGCCTCGTGATCTTCTAGGGTTTTATTAAGTGTGTCTTTATATAAAAAATCATCAGATAAAGTGTATTAAAGATAAGGGTTGTCAGTGTTGGTATCAGAAGAAAGTCTAGTTATTTTGGGGGATTAGGATTATAGAACCCCTATGAAAGCCTTAAGGATAAGACTACATATAGGAAAACATCCATAAATTTTGGTAAACTATATATTAAGTGGTTTCCAAGAAAATATATCCATGTCTAGATACTACAAGTAGATGAAGCTCTGGCATATTTGTACCTAGGGGTAATAACCTCAAAAAGGGAACATTGGGATAAAATCAATATTCACCTAGTGAACATCAAAGAGGACTTGTTTCACACTTGGTTTGACACTCTTAGGGATATGATTTAGTAAATTCAAAATCTCCTTACAAACTAATATTAAGGGAAAAAAAAATTCCATTAGGTTTCATGTTAAGAAATAGACATAGATAACTTATATTGAAACCTATAAATTTATAAGTTAAGGGATATAATTAATTTATTATTTATCCATTAAATGTTCATAGTTTAAATTTTATTTTCTTAATATTTTGAAATTTTTCATCCCTAATTTTTTTCTTTATGCTAGTCAATGGATGGGAATAGGAGGAACCAATTCAACAACTATTATGAGGGGTAATGTGATAACTACCCAAATGAGATTCCCAATATTATGGGAGTGGAAATCAGTAATTTCATGATAATTATTTCTTAATTAAATCATGTTTTGAATAAAAAATTGAATTATTAGGAATACCCACACTTCCCTGATGAAGATCAAGTTACAATTGAGACCTCTATGTGAAAAAGGCCTCTGACTTTTAGTGGATCTTTCGATCATTTAATCATGGAACCATGGATCAACTATATTAAAAATATCTTCTCCTTAATTAAATTATATGACAAATTTAAGTTCACATCGTTTATCTATAATATGGATGGGGAAGCTAATCAATGTTGGATATTGATCAAAAATATGAAGCCCAGGGAAGATATCAAACTGGTGGTGTGGAAATAATTATAGAAATTGTTTTTTGATAAATATTTTCCTTACACTCTCTAACATAAAATGGAGGGATATTTCCTTGGCCTCAAGAAGAAGGATTATGGATCCATTGTGGAGTACGTGGTGAACGTCACAAGAATTTGAGGACATTAATCTAGCTTTTTCATTACCCCTAAAAGTAAAGTTAACCACTTATTTGGTGATCTAAAGCTGATTCTATTAACATCTTTGGATATTCGGGGCTTTGATAACTATGATAAAATTTTCTAATGTAACCTCAATGTCAAAATGGAGATCATAGAATCCCATTGGTCTTACGGGTCTAAAGATAGGAAGCGAAGAATGGAGTTTAATTATAGTGGAGTGATGGAATTCTCATGGGGTAAGAAAAGAAAACATCCCACTTGTTAAAAGTGTAGGAAGAAGTATATTAGAAACTACCTGAAGAGGATAAGGAATTTATTTTGGTGTGGGAAGGAAGGGAACCTAGATAGACAATGTCATCTATAGAAACCCACCAATGTGATGGAAGAAAGGAATTCTTCTTTCAACCCTCAACCTATTGTCTAATTTTTTAACTAGAAGGAACAAGGGAACTATGCTAATCGATGCACTTATTTGAGGGTTGTCAATGATAATTGATGAAAACAACCTCTAAGGCCTAGATATTAAAGGAGAGAATTTTCAATCACAACTACTAAGATGGATCCTAAAAATGACATGGTGACAGGTAAGCTAGTTATTCCTTCAAGGATAATGAACAAGCTATTTAATTATATTTTATGAATTCTTTTGTATCACGCAAGTTTTTTAGAAATATTCAAACACAACCATAAAATATGAAAGTGCGGATATTGTTGAAAATATAAAATGGGGAAATTATTGCATCACAAGTATATATGTAACACCTGAGATTTTATGAGAAATATTTTGTTTTTATGTATAATGTTATATAAAGGAATATTTCACTACACACAACATTTTCTTGGCTTGCGTTAAACACAAGAGTAACCTTCTTTGATAGCTTGCGTTGTACGCAATACTGAGTTTCACTAAAAAACAATATGTTATTAAAATATTATATAAACTAGCCGTTATGAATAGTAATATAGAATTTTTGAAATTTTATAAATTTTATCTTTCAAAATGGACTTCATTTTTGGATTTGGAATATCAAAATTATCCTAGGGTGAAATTTTGGTATTTTTCTGGAAACTTTCAATTTTTGATGAATAGTGAAAACACTGGGTTACTATTTAAAAACCAACTTTTTATTTAAATAATTATTTATTTTATTTAAATTTATTTTAGGTAAAAATTGATACATAATACCTATATAAGTTCAAAGTAATTCATTGGAGTCATTTTATAATAATTTTGGATATATAAAAATTTTATTGAACTTTTCACCGTCTTTTACCCACCTCCTAGGAGAATTTAAAAATTTACATAAAACTTAATTTTTCCACTTCTGTGAGTGGAATTTAAAAAATCTGAGAGACACGATTAATATCAAGGAGTAAAATGTGGTTCAATAAGATAGAAATAATTTTTGGTGAATAGTAACTTTTTACTTTTTTTTACCGCGGTTAAAAGTAAATAGGGTAATTAAGGGTAAAAATGATATTATTATTACCCTAACACATGTCCTAATTCTATTGGATAAGTTTAATTCGACCAAAAACAACATTAGGAATAAAATATGACCATTTAGGTCCACTTGGATTAGATTAGGACATTTATTATTATTTTATTTAAAGAAGAGTTAAAATAGTTAAAATCAAAGTTTAATAACAAAATCATTTTTAATATAGGGTTATAAATAAGATAAATTCGACTATAAATATTAATTAGAAATTTCCTACATAATGGTGTTTTATTTATAATTTTTAGACATTAAATAATTTAATTTATTTATGACACAATGATGATGCAGAAATTACCTTATTAATGAAATATAAACATAATTGATATTATAAATACCCAAATAAATGTAATTTGAGACTTTTTATGAATTAAAATAATTTTATGGGTTAATATGACATGTTATTATTGATTTAATTAACTTTTTTTGAACTAATAATGATGTTATGATTTTCACAAAAATCAATTACCAAATAGTGTCAAAATTGACATAAAATAGTTTTTAAAACAAATATTATATTATTAATTTTTATTTTATTCCTAAAAATCTAAGGTTCGGACAAATAACTTATATAAGGTTATATATATTAATAATTAACAACTTGGGGTTAGTTTGGCTTGTTATAGTAAGTTTAATAACTATATAGTGTAAGAAAAGAAGAAGACATGGTAAAAGTAAAATTATTTAACTTAAAGTTAAATCTAAATGATAAGGTTAAAATAGTAACCTAAACTTGTCTAAAATCTATTGTTTGAGATTATTTCTACCCATCCCCACCTTAGCTTATAAATAAATCAATTTGGAGCTATTAAAAAGCAAATATTACTTTATAATAAAATAATATTTTAAGTTTTTCCTAAGGTTCCCCTATCCTCTCTTATAAAAGGGCACCTCCTCCCTCTCCTCCTCACACCACTTTGAGCCTTCAAGCTCAGCCAAAACCTACCCATTTCCCTTATAAACTTCCCTAGAAACATCCTATAGGTCCTGTTATTCTTAAAAGACCATCTTTAGTGCCCTAAGAGGAGGTTAAGAAGAGGTGCTTCAAAGAAGAGGCAATGTCCGTTACCGATTCTTTCAGCATTATTTCTTCTTCTACTTCTTATTATTTAGTTGTTTAATTATGAATTAATAACATCAGTATCACTCATATAATAATATGTTATTATAAATATTAAACAACTCTATTTCACCTTCTATCCATCTTACGGAAACTGAAATCACCGTGCGTGCGTATGTACGGAATACCGTCTCCACGTCGTGGTGTAATCTGTTTTCCACCACCACCTTACTTGGATGGGTATAGTGGTGTAAATAATAACTATATATGATTATTATAAAGTTATATTGATTCTGAAATAGTATACATACACTTCAATACAATTCCATGATCATGGGAATGATATCATCGCTCGTGTGTACGTACGGCCTACCGTCTCCACAATGTGATACGACTCATTCTACATGATCTTCAATGCTTAATGATTATATAAATGAATTGAATAGATAAATATGATATATATTACACTAATACCATTCTATAAATGAGTTATCTATAACCTAAAAATAAGAATAATAATTTATTCGACAAAACACGCATAAGAACAAAAAAAGCAATAAACACCCGAATAACAAGTAGCAATGAAATATTAATAATAAGAAGCTAATAATATGACCATATATGATATCATAACAATGATTACAGTTCTTTAATAAGTCAATAACATTATTTAAATCATTATACAGGAGGTTCGGACATGTACGAAGCAAATCGGACCTAAGGTAAGGGAAAATCCCGCAATCTCATTTTTATCCGAGAATGTTTATACTTCAGAATTTAGTGGGGAATATTTATCATCCACATCCATGTTTCCTAAATATGTAATATTATTTCTATCCTCCTAAAATTGTTTAAATCCAATTTTACCCTTCGATGAGTTTTTAGTAAAAGATCTGAAAGGAATCTTTTGTCGTTTTTAGTACGAGGTACTTTTTGACTTTTCCGGCCAAAGTACGAGAAGAATGTTTTTTTAACTTATACAGCATGAATGGATTTTTATGATTTAATAGAAAATTATTTCCATGAAACTTCCTTTATAATATTTCAAGTTTATTTTTAATCAACTTCTTTTAGTTTAACATTGTATGACATGTTAAGAAAGGAAAAATGTTTTTTAAGTAGAAAGGATATTTTCCTCAAGAATGAAGTTCAAGTGTTTTATCAAAATTATTTTCCATATAAGAAAATATAGGGTTATATTTCTATCCCTATTTTTACATTTATTTGATTATGTTATGATGGAATTATTTTTATGATATCCTTTTATCTTATATGGATTATGTTATGATGGCATAATGTTTAAGAATCCCATTTTTATTACATGGGTTATGATATGATGTATGATTTACGATCTTGTGGAACACATAATAATGGTATCATTATGAGATGGGTGGGACCTATATATCCCTCTAATGCATTGGGTGAATATTTATATCTCATGAGATAGACATGGCTGGAACGGCAGGTTAATCCAGTTCAGTGATACAGGACTGAAACGGGGAGTGAACTCAGTTCAGAAATGGACTTTGTCCACTAGGATACTCTTGGAAATAAGTCTTGACTATTAGGAAATGATTCTCTATGATTATGTGTGTATGACACAAAGTTTCATGTTTTAAGTTATGATTATTGGGATTACATTTCACTACTATAATTTATCCCATGTTATGAAATTATGATCTCTTTTGCAGGTTAAGATTTCCAAAATGCTATGTTATTATAAATATGATGTGATTGATATTTCTTTTGTTTACCCTTACTGATAATTTGAGCTCACCCTTTTGTATGTTTTATTTTCCCCAGGTCTGGAATAAGGGTATTAAGTAAGATATTCCAAAAGGGACTCTAGATATGATAAAATAAAAGGGAGATAGTGTAGATGATTTATGAACCAGTTGTTTATGTTTCCCAGTTTCTAAAGATGCTATACCTATATGGTCCTTTCATGGTTTTGTTATATGTTGTAATAAGTGCGCTTCAATTTTGAAGTATTAAAAATGTATGTAAAGTATGGGTCGTTATAGTTGGTATCAGAGGAAAGGTATAGTCAACCTTTGGAAACTAGGATGTGAAAGCCTTAGTAAGAACCCTAAGGATAAGTCTAAGAATATAACACAATCTTAGTGTTTTATAAATGGTCATGAATAACCTATTATATGACCTTAAGTGTGAAATTTTATTCTTGATTATGTGGTTTTCCTATTATTATTAGTGTTTCTCACACTATGCTTATTAGTTTTAGTCAATGGCTAGAACCCGAAGGAACCGTGTTAATGCTGAATGTGACAGGCAATGCAATGATTGTCCCCCTGAGCAACCAAACGTTATGGGAGCTAGAATGAAAAATCTTGTATCCATGCTCACACAAATTTCTCAAGCTATGAATCATTCAGGACTTCCAAACAAGTAAAGGAATGAGCAACATTCTATTGAATCCTTCATGAGGCAGCATTCACCCTCATTCAACGGGTCTACTGATCCATTAGTGGCTGAACAATGGATCAGTACCACTGAAAAGATATTTCCAGTTCTTCAATGTTCTGAACATGATAAAGTCATCTTAGCAGTATATCATTTGTAATTTGAAGTTGATCAATGGTGGAATCTTATTAAGAATATGAGGCAAAGGGATGAAATTGAGTCCATGGAATGGGACGAGTTCAAGAACTTATTTTTCAATAATTACTTCCCTCGTATTCTTCGAATAAGGATGGAGGAGTTTCTTGAACTAAAGCAAAAGGATGATAAATCTATTGGTACCTACGAAGAAAATTTTACAAGACTTGCAAGGTACGCTTCTGGGATTATTATCCAAACAGAGAGTAAGATCGATCGATTCTTTAGTGGCTTAAAACCAAGTCTTTGAAGGGAGTTATCCATAAGGGACTTCAATAGATATGAGGAAATCATTCGATGTGATATCAAGGTTGAGATGGAGATTGGAGTAACCCATCAGCCATATACATTTGATAATAAGAGGAAAATGGAATTCAAAGGAAAATATAAAGAGAACACTAAAAAGAAGATGAGTTTTCCCTTATGCACAAAGAGTGGAAAGAAACATGGAGGGAGTTTTCTTAAAGGGACAAGTAAATGTTTCAAATGTGGAAAGGAAGGTCATCGGGCATTTGAATGCCGCAATGATGGGAAGAAGATGTCTAGTGATGCGAACAAAGAAAAGGCTACACAGAGTACACCTCCTACACTTCAATGTTACAAGTGTAAGAAAATGGGGCATTATTCCAATCAATGCCCTAATCCAAGGGTTTTTGACGATGATCGAAGTCAACAAACTCTTAAGGCTAAAGACAAAGGAAAGTCACATGAAATTTCTATCAGTGATGTGGAGTACGATAACAAAGTGGTGAAAGGTACAATTACCATACACTCTAAAGTAGCAAATGTTTTATTTGATTCTGGATCCACCCACTCTTTTATTTCTGAATAATTTTCAAAGGGTATCACCATATTAACTCAACAATTAGATGTTGAGTTAGTTGTGACAACCCCAAATGGAACAATAGTCGCATCAAAAGTTTATAATTCTTCTCTGATTGAAGTTTGAGGGAAAGTTCTTCCTGTAAATCTTGTGATCCTTCCTATAGTGCAATTTGATGTGATTCTTGGAATGGATTGGATTTCTTTATATGGATCTCATATCAATTTACAAAGAAGGGAAGTCACATTTCATATTCCAGATCAATCTATGATCGTTTATCGATGCAAGGATGAACATAACCTTCCAGTGGAAATTTCTACCATGTTATGGGTCTTGATTCCACTAAATGAAGGTTATTTATCTCAAATGGTTGGTGAGAAACTCACGATTAATAATATTCCCATTGTACAGGAGTTTGATGGTGTCTTTCCAGAGGAATTGTTGGGTATTCCACCAAATTATAAAGTTGAGTTTTCAATAGAACTCGTACCGGGTGCTTTGCCTATTTCAAAGACAACTTATAGAATGGGCCCAATTGAGTTGCAGGAATTGAAGAAGCAACTCCAAGAGAATCTTGATAAGGGATTCATACACCCTAGTGCATCACCTTGGGGAGCACCTGTTCTGTTTGTTAAGAAGAAATATGGATTAATGAGACTCTGCATTGATTATCGATAACTTAACAAGATCACTATCAAGAAAAAATATCCTCTCCCGCGCATTGATGACTTATTTGACCAACTACGAGGAGCTCAATACTTTTCCAAGATTGATCTTTGTTCAGGGTATCATCAATTAAGGGTCAAAAAGGAGGATATACCAAAGACAGCTTTCCGTAAAAGTTGTGGACACTATGAATTTATAGTGATTCCATTTGATCTTACTAATTCCCCTGCTATCTTCATGGATCTAATGAATAGAGTCTTTAGAGATTGTCTTGATCAGTTTTTGGTAGTCTTTATAGACTATATTCTTGTCTATTCAAAGAGCAAGTAAGAACATGAATATAACTTGAGAATTGTATTAAAGACCCTGAGGAATGATAATATTTATGCCAAATTTACCAAGTGTGAATTTTGGCATCAAAAAGTTTCATTTTTGGGCCACATAATCTCAAAAAAGGGGATATCTATGGATCCAGCAAAAACAGAGGTTATTGAAAGATGGTCAAGACCAACAATAGTAACTGAGATCCGAAGTTTTCTTGGTTTGGATGGATATTATCGACGTTTTGTGAAAGATTTTTTACAATTATCTAATCCACTCACCTGGTTGACTCGAAAAGGAGTTAAGTTCGTTTAGACAGAGGAGTGTGAAGAGAATTTCAAGGAGTTAAAAATAAGGTTATCCAGTGCACCTGTGCTCACACTGCCTTGTAGTAGATAAAGGTTTGTGATTTACAGTGATGCATCCAAGAAGGGATTGGGGTGTGTTCTCATGAAAAATGATATAGTGATAGCTTATACCTCACGATAGTTGAAAATCCATGAGCAAAATTACCCAACTCATGATTTGGAGTTAGCTACGGTAATCTTTGCATTAAAGATTTGGAGGAATTATCTTTATGGTGAAAGGTGTGACATTTATATTGATAATAAAAATTTAAATTATATTTTCACACAAAAGGAGATGAATATGCGCCAAAGAAGATGGTTGGAGTTTATTAAGGACTATGATTGCTCAATTCATTATCACCCTTGGAAAGAAAACAAGGTGGCAGATGCATTAAGTCGACAAGACCATGCCAGCTTATCCATGATGAGGATCACAAAAGATCCAATATTTATGGATTTACAAAGGATGGATTTTGGAATTATAATGGAAGGGGGAAAATATTATCTTTCTCAAATGAATGTTAAACCATCTATACATGTGAAGATTAAAGAGACACAAAAAGAAGATGTAGAGTTCTAAAAGAAGCTGATAAATGTTCCTAAATTCAACCTTGATTGTGATGGGGTAATAAGGTTCAGGAATCGGGTTTGTGTTCCTCCTATCCCAGAATTAAAGAAGGAGTTGTAGGATGAGGCTCATATTTCTTCATTCTCTATTCATCCTAGAAGCACGAAGATGTATAGGGACCTGAAAGAGTACTTCTGGTGGTATGTCATGAAAAGAGATGTTTCTGAATATGTCTCTCGATGCTTGGTTTGTCAGCAAGTTAAAGCTGAGAGACGGAAGTCTAAGGGGATGTTACAACCATTACCCATACCCAAATGGAAATTTGAAAACATCACTATGGACTTTATCACCGTACTTCCTAAAACATCCAAAGGCAATAATGCCATCTGGGTCATAGTTGATCGTCTTACGAAGTCGGCGCACTTCATTGCTATTAGAGAATATTTCTCTCTGGATCAGCTTACCAGGATATATGTAAAAGAAGTGTTAAGACTGCATGGAGTACCACTTTCCATTATATATGATCGAGATCTGAGGTTTACCTCAAATTTTTGGCGAAGTCGTCATCATACTCTAGATACAGAGTTGAGTTTTAGCACTGCTTATCATCCTCAGACAAATGGTCAGTCTGAGAGAACAATTTAAACTCTAGAAGATATGTTAAGAGCTTGCTCTATGGATTTAAAATGTGGTTGGGATCAACACCTACCTTTGGTGGAATTTTCTTATAATAATAGTTTTCACTCCAGTATTCAGATGGCTCCTTATGAAGATCTCTATGGAAAGAAATGCAGGACTCCAACTTGCTGGGATGAAGTTGGGGAAAGAAAGCTATTAGGACCTGATCTTGTTGATGAGATGCCAGAAAAGGTCAGATATATTCAACAACACATAAGAGAAGCTCCGAGTCGACAAAAAAGTTGTTCCAATAACTGAAGAAAAGACCTAGAGTTTGAAGTGGGTGATAAAGTATTCCTATGAATATCTCCTTGGAAGAGAGTTATGATATTTGGAAAGAAGGGCAAGCTGAGCCCTAGGTATATTGGTCCTTTTGAAATACTGAATCGTGTTGGGAAGGTAGCTTACTAATTGGCGCTTCCACAGAATATCTCTCAATTTCACGATGTATTCCATGTATCTCTCTTGAGAAAGTACATACCTGATCCTTCACATGTACTCAGTTCAGAATTTGTACCGCTGGAGAAAGATCTTTCTTATGAAGAACAACTGATAGAGATTCTGGATCGTAGAAAAAAGTCCTACGGAACAAGACCACTCGCTTGGTGAAAGTTTTATGGAGGAACCATCAATTAGAAGAAGCTACATGGGAACTTGAGGATATGATGAGGGAGATTTATCCTCATCTGTTTGTTACAAAGTGATGAATTTCAAGGGCGAAATTCATTTTAAGGGGGGTAGAATGTAACACCCGAGATTTTATGAGAAATATTTTGTTTTTATGTATAATTTTATATAAAGGAATATTTCACTACACACAACACTGTCTTGGCTTGCATTACACACAAGAGCAACCTTCCTTGATAGCTTGTGTTGTACGCAATACCAAGTTTCACTAAACAACGATATGTTATTAAAATATTATATAAACTAGTCGTTATGTAACAACCCGAGATTTTATGAAAAATATTCTTTTTAATTTCATTGATGTCTTGTGTTTTACGCTACACTAAAAGGATCTTGTGCTACACGCATCTCTGACATGGCTTGCATTACACGCAATCGCGACCTTCCACGATAGCGTATGTTGTACGCAATACCGAGTTTCACTAAACAACGATATGTTATATAAACTAGCCGTTATGAATAGTAATACCCACTATTTGAAATTTTATTTTTCAAAATGGAATTTATTTTTGGATTTGGAATATTGAAATTAGCCTAGGGTGAAATTTTGGTATTTTTCTGAAAACTTTCAATTTTTGATGAATAGTGAAAACACTGGGTTACTATTTAAAAACCGATTTTTTATTTAAATAATTATTTATTTTATTTAAATTTATTTTAGGTCAAAATTGATACATAATACCTACATAAGTTCAATTTAATTCATTGGAGTCATTTTATAATAATTTTAGATACATAAAAATTTTATTGAACTTTTCACCATCTTTTACCCACCTCCTAGGAGAATTTGGAAATTCACATAAAACTTAATTTTACCACTTCTTTGAGTGGAATTTAGAAAATTTGAGAAACATGGTTAATATCAATGACTAAAATGTGGTTCAATGAGATGAAAATAATTTTTGGTGAATAGTAACTTTTTACTTTTATTTACCATAGTTAAAATTAAATAGGGTAATTAAGGGTAAAAATGATATTATTATTACCCTAACACATGTCCTAATTCTATTGGATAAGTTTACTTCGACCAAAAACAACCTTAGGAATAAAATATGACCATTTAGGTCCACTTGGATTAGATTAGGACACTTATTATTATTTTATTAAAAAAAATAGTTAAAATAGTTAAAATCAAAGTTTAATAAATAAAACATTTTTAATACAGGGTTATACATAAGATAAATTCGACTATAAATATTCATAATAAATATAAAAAATTTCCTACATAATTTTATTTTATTTATAATTTTTATACATTAAATAATTTAATTTATTTATGACACAATGATGATGCAGTAATTACCTTATTAATGAAATATTAACATAATTGATGTTATAAATACCCAAATAAATGTAATTTGAGACATTTTATGAATTAAAATAATTTTATAGGTTAATATGACATGTTATTATTGATTTAATTAAATTTTTTCGAACTAATCATGTTGTTATGATTTTCACAAAAATCAAGTACCAAATAGTGTCAAAATTGACATAAAATAGTTTTTTAAAAAAATATTATATTATTAATTGTTATTTTATTCCTAAAAATATAATGTTTGGCCAAATGACTTAAATAAAGATATATATATTAATAATTAACCACTTGGGGTTCTTTTGGCTTGTTATAGTAAGTTTATTAACCATATAGTGTAAGAAAACAAAAAGACACGGTAAAAGTTAAATTATTTAACATAGAGTTAAATCTAAATGATAAGGATAAAATAGTAACATAAACTTTTCTAAAACCTATTGGTTGAGAGTATTTCGACCCATACCCACCTTAATTCTAAATAAATCAATTTTGAACTATTAAAAACTGAATATGACTTTTTTATAAAATAATATTTTAAGATTTCCTAAGGTGCCCCTCTCGTCCCTTATAAAAAGGGCACCCCTTCCCTCTTCTCTTCACACCATTTTGAGATTTGAAGCTCGGAAAACCCCTGCACATTTCTCTTCTACACTTCCTTAAAAACATTTTGGAGGTTCTGGTATTCTCAAAATACCAACTCTACTTCCTTAAGAGAAGGCTTAAAGGAGGTGTGTCGAAGAAGAGGTAATCTCTTCTTCCCATTCTCTCAAGTTTCTTTCTTCTTCAACTTCTTCTTATTTGGTTGTATCATTATAAAGTAATAACATCAGTATTACTTATATACTGATATGTTATTATAAATATGAAACAACCCTATTTCACCTTCTATCCATCATACGAAAAACAAAATCACCGCGCGTGCGTACGTACGGAATACCGTCTCCACGCCGTGGTGTAATATATTTTCAACCACCACCTTACTTGGATGGTTATAATGGTGTAAATAAAAAACTATATATGATTATTGTAATGTGATATTGATTCTGAAATATTATACATACACTTCAATACAATTCCACGATCATGGGAATGGTATCATCGCTCGTGCGTACGTACGGACTACCGTCTCCACGACGCGATGAGATTCATTCTCCATGTTAACCATTCTTGAATGATTATAAAGTATATATAATAAGTAATCATGAAATATATGACATAATAATGATATTTGATGTATGTATATATATATGTATGTCATCTACTTAATTCCATTCAATTCAATAAGGAAACGAAAACAGCGTTCATGCGTACGTACGGCCTACCATCTCCATGAACGGTGTATTTCATTCCATTTATCGATCTATCATATATATATGTATATGAAGAATATATATTATATATAAATCATGTTTTAAATTCTGGAATTAAGTAAATCATGATATAATTAATAATATCAAGAACAATAATTCCAAACACGTATGATAAATAAAACGATTTTACCCAAAACGCTGCTTTAACATGGAATTTACAAAAGAACGGGTAATATAAAGTCATAAGTGAACCATTTATGACATCATAACAATGAATATGATTCTTTAATAAGTCAATGACATTATTTAAATTATTATACAGGAGTTTTGGATACGTACGAAGCATATCGGACCTAAGGTAAGGGATAATTATTCCAATCTCATTCTTATCCGAGATTGTTTATTCGTAAGTATTTACTGGGGTTATGTTTATCATCCATGTCCATGTTTTCTAAAAATGTTTTCATAAAATGTTTAGTATTCTTCCATGTATGTTTAAAGTCTTTTTTACCCTTTTATGACTTTTACCACAAGGTTTTAAAGGAATCATTCTTTTGTTTACCATACGAGGTACTTTTTTACTTTTCCGAGAAAAGTATGAGGAGAATGTTTTTTTTAACTTATATGGCATGAACAGATTTTTACGGTTTTATAACGCCTTATTTTCATGAAGATTACTCTACAATATTTCATGAATATTTTTAAAAAAAATCCTTTTATTTTAAAATTTCATGGCATTTTGTGAAAAGAAAATGATTTTTAAGAAGAAAGGATATTTTCCTCAAGAATTATTTTCAAGTGTTTTATCAAAACCATTTTCCATATAAGATGATATTATTTTCATATGTTTATGTTTTAAGTAAAATGTATCTATGATTTATATGGTTTCACTTTACTTATGATGAAATGATATCCATTTGTTTTATATGGATTATGTTATGATGGGATGATGTTTATCAAACCCATTTTTTTCATTGGGTAATGATGAATGATTTATGTTCATGTTGTGGCACAAGTAAGAATGATTTCAATATGAGATGGGTGGGACCTATATCTCCCTCCAATGCATTGGGTAAAGATTTATATCTCATGAGATAGACATGGCTGGAATGGTAAGTTAATCTGGTTCAGTGTTACAGGACTAGAACGAGGAGTGAACTCGATTCAGAAAGGGACTTTGTCCACTAAGATGTTCTTGGCAGTAATGCCATGGCTATTATGGAAATCATATCATGTGCTTAATGGTTGCCACAATCACATGTTTTATTCCCATGCTATTTTATCATGACTGATGTTCCCTTATGATATATGCCTTACGTACTTCCAAGATTCATGTCTTTGCTCAAGATTTTGATGTTTAGATTTTATGTTCAAGTTTTTGCATTAAAATGTTTATGGATTGTTTTATGTTCTCTATGTTTACCCTTACTCGGCATTTGAGCTCACCCCTTTTTATGTTTTCTTTTCCCCAGGATTTAAAGAAAGGTTTTTAGGTAAGAAAATAAAAAGGGGAAGATCTTTATGGAAGATGTTGAAGATCTTTCACCAAGATTAGAAGATTCTATTCCGGGTTTCCAAAGACACTAAACTATTACGGTCCTTTGGTGTTTGTTTGGTTATGTATTAAGTATTCTGCAAAAGTAATGTAATGTCCATATACGTCAAGCTTTGGGTCTCTACACGTTATGTATAGTAATACCCAATTTTTGAAATTTTATAAATTTTATCTTTCAAAATGGACTTCATTTTTAGATTTAGAATATCGAAATTATCCTAGGGTGAAATTTTGGTATTTTCCTGAAAACTTTCAATTTTTGATGAATAGTGAAAACACTGAGTAATTATTTAAAAACCGACTTTTTATTTAAATAATTATTTATTTTATTTAAATTTATTTTAGGTCAAAATTGATACATAATACCTATATAAGTTTAAAGTAATTCATTGGATTCATTTTATAATAATTTTGGATATCTAAAAATTTTATTGAACTTTTCACCGTCTTTTACCCACCTCCTAGAAGAATTTAAAAATTTACATAAAACATAATTTTTCCACTTCTATGAGTGGAATTTCAAAAATCCGAGAGACACGGTTAATATCAAGGAGTAAAATGTGGTTCAATAAGATAAAAATAATTTTTGGTTAATAGTAACTTTTTACTTTTTTTACCACAGTTAAAAGTAAATAGGGTAATTAAGGGTAAAAATGATATTATTATTACCCTAACACATGTCCTAATTCTATTGGATAAGTTTAATTCGACCAAAAACAACCTTAGGAATAAAATATGACCCTTTAGGTCCACTTGGATTAGATTAGGACATTTATTATTATTTTATTTAAAGAAGAGTTAAAATAGTTAAAATCAAAGTTTAATAACTAAAACATTTTTAATATAGGGTTATAAATAAGATAAATTCGACTATAAATATTCATTAGAAAGCTAAAAAAATTTCCTACATAATGGTGTTTTATTTATAATTTTTAGATATTAAATAATTTAATTTATTTATGACACAATGATGATGCAGTAATTACTTTATTAATGAAATATTAACATAATTAATATTATAAATACCAAAATAAATGTAATTTGAGCCTTCAAGATCGGCCAAACCCTGCCCATTTCCCTTATCAACTTCCCTAAGAGGTGGTTAGGAAGAGGCGATTCAAAGAAGAGGTAATGTCTGTTACCGATTCTTTCAACTTTATTTCTTCTTCTACTTCTTCTTATTTAGTTTTTTCATTATGAATTAATAACATCAGTATCACTCATGTACTGATATGTTATTATAAATATGAAACAACCCTATTTCACCTTCTATCCATCCTATGGAAAACGAAATCACCGCGCGTGCGTACGTACGAAATACCGTCTCCAGGCCATGGTGTAATCTGTTTTCCACCACCACCTTACTTGGATGGGTATAATGGTGTAAATAATAATTATATATTATTATTATAAAGTGATATTTTTTCTGAAATAGTATACATACACTTCAATACAATTCCACGATCATGGGAACGATATCATTGCTCGTGTGTACGTACGGCCTACCGTCTCCATGATGTGATACGACTCATTTTACATAATCTTAAATGCTTAATGATTATATAAATGAATTGAATGAATAAATATGATATATATTACACTAATAAAATTCTGGAAATTAGGTATCTATAACCTAAAAAGAAGAATAAGAATTTATTTGACAAAACACGCATAAGAACAAAAAAGCAATAAACACCCGAATAACAAGTAGCAATGAAATATTACTAATAAGAAGCTAAAAATATGACCATATATGATATAATAACAATTAGTACGATTCTGGAATAATTCAATAAAATTATTTAAATCATTATACAGGAGGTTCGGACATGTACGAAGCAAATTGGACCTCAGGTAAGGGAAAATCCCGCAATCTCATTTTTATCCAAGATTGTTTATACTTCAGAATTTATTGGGGAATATTTATCATCCATATCTATGTTTCCTCAATATGTAATATTATTTCTATCCTCCTAAAAAATTTTAAGTCCAATTTTACCCTTCGGTGAGTTTTTAGTAAAAGATATGAAAGGTGTCTTTTGTCGTTTTTAGTACGAGGTACTTTTTGACTTTTCCGGCCAAAGTACAAGAAGAATGTTTTTTTAACTTATACGGTATTAATGAATTTTTATGATTTCATAGAACATTATTTTCATGAATATTCCTTTACAAGTTTTCAAGTTTATTTTTAATCAACTTCTTTTAGTTTAAAATTGTATGACATGTTAAGAAAGAAAAAATATTTTTTTAAGTAGAAAGGATATTTTCCTCAAGAATGAAGTTCAAGTGTTTTATCAAAATTATTTTCCATCTAAGAAAATATAGGGTTCTATTTCTATCCCTATTTTTACATTGATTTTATTATGTTATGATGGAATTATTTTTATGATATCCTTTTATCTTATATGGATTATGTTATGATGGCATAATGTTTAAGAATCTCATTTTTATTACATGGGTTATGCTATGATGTATGATTTATGATCTTGTGGAACACATAAGAATGGTATCATTATGAGATGGATGGGACCTATATCTCTCTTAAATGCATTGGGTAAAGATTTATATCTCATGAGATAGACATGGCTGGAAGGGCAGGTTAATCTGGTTCAGTGATACAGGACTAAAACGAGGAGTGAACTCGGTTCAGAAATGGACTTTGTCTAATAGGATAGTCTTGGTAATGAGTCTTGACTACTAAGAAATGATTCTCTATGATTATGTGTGTATGACACAAAGTTTCATGTTTTAAGTTATGATTATTGGGATTACATTTCACTACTATGATTTATCCCATGTTATGAAATTATGATCTCTTTTACAGGTTAAGATTTCCAAAATGTTATGTTATTATAAATATGATGTGATTGATATTTCTTTTGTTTACCCTTACTGAGCATTTGAGCTCACCCTTTTGTATGTTTTCTTTTCCCCAGGTCAGGAATAAGGGTATTAAGTAAGATATGCCAAAAGGGACTCTAGATATGATAAAATAAAAGGGAGACAGTGTAGATGATTTATGAACCAGTTGTTTATGTTTCCCAGTTTCTAAATACACTATACCTATACGGTTATTTCATGGTTTTGTTATATGTTGTAATAAGTGTGATTCAATTTTGAAGTATTAAAAATGTATGTAAAGTATGGGTCATTATAATATAAATCCTATCCTATCAATATTTATGGGTTGAACTTCCTAGAAAACCTTATAATACTCACTTTATAGCAATTAAACTCTATTCTAGGTATGGATTGGCTTTCCTTTTAAAGAGAAAACATAAATTTCTGATAGAAATAAATCACCCTCCATATCTCAAATTATCTCTCTAATTCTAAAAAAATCAAGGGGGGATTAATCTCCTTTGGTTTTATCATCTCGATAAAATATATTATTACCTTATAAATATGTGAATCTAGATCAAATGACTGAGAAAAAAGAAAATATCATTCATGAATACATACCCATTATAAGGTAATATGATGATGTGTATCCCAAAGAATTTATAGGTATTCCTATAAGGTATGATTTTAATTTCTCAATCGATCTTATACATTGTGCTTTGAAAATAACCAAGACTCCATGTATAATTTATATTGTTGAACTTGACGATCTAAAGAATAAACTATAGAATAATCTAGATAAACCATTTATATAATCAACCAATTCATCATGGGGTAAACCAGTCCTCTTTTTCAAGAAGAAGGATGGGTCAATGCACCTTTGAATTGGTTATCATGAGTTCATCAAGTTCCCAATAAAGAAAAAGTATCCTATTTTAAAGATTGATGACTTGTTCTAATAGTTATGTGGATTCAATTACTTCTCTAAGGTGGATCTCCAGTAAAGATATTATCAACTAAGGTGATGAAGGTGGATATGTCCCCAAACTTATTTTCATACAAGGTATGAGAACTAAAAGTTCATAGTGACTCCATAATGATCCAGTTATCATCATAGACTTAATTAATATAGTATTTATATATTACCTTGATAATTTTTTGGTATTCTTTATATACAATATTATTATCTACTCTAAAAGAAAAGAAGAACATAAGGATTATTTAAATTTTTTACTAAAGACTTTACAAATGGAAAGGTTATTTGTAATGTAAATGTGAGTTTCTGATGGATAAAGTAACATTATCAGGTTATTTTATCACCTATAAAGAAATATCTATAGATCCTTCAAAAATTGTGGCAATTAAAGGATGGCCCAGACCAATATCTATGATAAAAATCCATAGTTTCATTAGATTAGATGAGTAATATCATTGATTTTTTATAATATTATCATAATTTTCAATCCCTCTAACCAAGATAACTTTAAAGGTGTAAAGTTTTTTTGGAATGATGAATGAAAATAGAGGTTTAAATAGTTTAAGGAGAGGCTAATCACTGAACCTTTTCGAACATTACCAACCAGTGAGGAAGGATTGTTTATCTACAGTTCTGCGTCAAAAAAAGGATTAGTTTATGTACTCATGAAAGATAAAAAAAATATATCCTACACATACCTCTAATTAAATATCAATGAGCATAACTACCCAACACATGATATGAAATTGGATTTAGTGATCTTTTCATTGAAGATTTGGTGACATTATCTCTACAAGGAGAAGTATTACAGATAGATATATATATATATATATATTATAAAATCCTCAAGTATATATTCACAAAAAGGGAATAAATATGATCCAATTAATGTGGTCAGATCTAATCAAGGATTATTATTTTTTAATCCATTACCATCCAGAGAAAGAAAATAAAGTGGCAGATGATCTGAGTAGAAAGAATCACAAAACCCTTTCTATAATGAGGACTGAAAGAGATCTAATATTCTTATAAATGAAAAGGATTAATATGGGAATAATAAAAGGATATTCATAATACCTTTCTCAAATATCTTCTCAACTATATATTCTTGAGAGGATCAATTATTCCCAAAAATATTATAAGGTTCTACAAAAAAACAGTAGAAAATATTATGGAGTTCAACTTTGATGAAGATGGAGTTATAAGGTTTAGAACTCGAATATGTGTCCCACCAAAACCTAAACTTAAGAGGGAACTTCTGGATGATGTGCATAGGTCATACTTATATATTCATCTAGGACTCACTAAGATGTATAGAGGTCTGAAATAAAAACTCTTGTGTAATAACATGGAGAGGGAGATTACGTAATTTTTATCTCGATACTTGGTATGCCAATAAGTCAAGGTTGAATGATAGAAGTCTAATGGTATGATACAACCATTTTTTATACCAATATGGAAATAGAAAACTATAACAATGGGTTCCATAATAAGACTCCCCAGGATATATAAATTCAATAACACCATTTGGGTGGTAGTCGATCACTTTACAAAGTTAGCACATTTCATTATTATTAAGTAAAATTTATCTCTTGACCAACATTCCAAGATATAAATAAGTGAAGTGGTAATACTTCGTGAGGTGACACTATATATTGTATCTAATAGAGATATGAGGTTTACCTCATGGTCCTATATAATCCTTTAGTAAGTATTATATATAGAGATATACTTCAGTATTATTTATGACCCTAAGAAGGATGGTCATTCTAAAAGAACCATTCAAACTCTATATGATTTTCTGAGATCATGATCAACGTATTTCCAAGGATGTTGGGATAATAAAGTTCCCTAGTGGAGTTCTCATATGACAATAGTTTCCACTATAACATTCAAATGGAAACTTATGAGGATCTGTATAGGAATTGGTGTCATATTATGATATACTCGGATGAAGTTGGAGAGAGGAAGTTGATGGGACATGATATTTTCTAAGAGATGATAGAGAAATTTTAAACCATTCAACTTCATATGAAACCCACACAAAGTCAACATAAAATCTGTGTATATGGTCATGTATATGATCTAGAGATTGAGGTTGGATACAATGTATTCCTTCATATATCATCGTGGAAGAAATTCATGAGGTTTGGGAAGAAGGGAAATCATATTCAATGATACATCAACCACTTTTAAATCCTTTATCACATCAAAGTTGTGTCATATCGACTAACACTCTCACCTAACATATCTCAAGTACATTATGTGTTTCATGTACCACTCTTGAGGAAGTACATACTAGACCCCTCACATATACCGAATCCATAGGTGATTCCATTAGAGAATGATTATTCATACAAGTATCATCTAGTGAAGATCTTATATCATAGAGACAAAGTTCTAAAAAAAGACAAGTCACCAGATCAAAGTGTTGTAGCATAACTAAAATTTTATGAAAGAAACATGGGAACCAGAAGAGGAAATGAAACAGAAGTACCCTCATTTATTTTAGTGTATTAAATGAAAATTTTGAGGGATAAATTTCTGAAGGGGTAATAATGTAATAAATCTAAGTTTTATGAATGAAATTCCCTTTTTAAATAAATAAATTCCTCGTTAATTAATGAATTTATAGAAAACACATGTACTTATTTGGTTATTTTGGACCATTATATAGCCTATTATATTTAAATAACCATTAACCATAATAACCATTAATAATATAGACATTTTTTAATTATTTTTATGATTAGTATATATTAAGGGTTATGACAAATCCAATTGACGTAGTCAAAAGAACTGATGGCATCGACCAGTGGGATCACACCCTATGAATCCCATTTATCAAAGCATCCAAGGAATATGGAATCACTGGGATTTACACTTAACCAAGACCAAGATAATATTCAATAACTAGACCATCATAAAAAACCATTTATTATATAAGTTTAAGGTTATCAATATCACAAAAAAACATTTTGGACAAACCACCCCAAGATTGTATCACCACCGTACACCTTACCCTTAGGGGGTTATATTGGTGTAATAAGGGTTTATGTATCTAGATCCTAGTAATTTTAATTTTAATTTTTTATTTTTAATGATAAATAAATGATTAAATTTATCCCTTTTATTTTTACTTTAAAATGATTAAATAATGAGTTTGATAAAAACTATATTTTCGTACAATGAAACACAAATTTTATTTTTGTGGAATATATAGTTTCAATCAAGACACACTTTTTTATGAATTAAATATTTTTTGAAATAAATTTTATTTTATTAAAATATTGTTATTATATAATATTTATTTAAATATAATTGATAATATAATTTTATAAATTCAAATGTAATTTTTTTAAGGGTCGGAAAACTATTATTCTCAAAAAAACCGGCATTTATCAATAAATGGGGATTTTGATTTGAAAGTATAAATTATTATATTTAGAGAATAATTTTGATAAATTAAATATTATATTTGGAATCATCATGTCAAAATTATATGATGGTGAATTTTTCATAATTTTCTGACATAGTCAAATTTTTGGGTGAAAATTAAATACTGTATAAATATACGATATATATTGTGACATCATAAAAGAACAAAATTAATGTAATAAATAATATAAATATTATTCCAGACCAAAAATATGTTTCCACTTAAAAATAATTAGCTTTTTAAGTTATTTTATTAATTTTATAAATCCTTAATGAATCATCTAAAACCTATATTATATTTTAAGGTTTTAAATTTTATTATTTATGAACATGACTCACTTCCACATCACCAAGGGGATTATTTTAAGTAGTTTTTTATTTTAAATATAAAATATTGAAATAAACTCCTATTTGGAAGAAAATATGGGAAAAATCATGGGAAGGTTTTTTGGTTTTGATTATTTTATTATATAGAGCCCAAAACCTATGTTTAGAAATTAATAAAGAATTCCCCTCTCTTTTTCAATAAAAGACCCACCCAACATCCCAATACTATACACTCAAAACCCTTGTATCAGGAATTTACTTTGTTTTTTCCTATCTAAATCACTCTCAAGGTGTTACCAAGCTCATAATAAGCTCCCCCTAAGATTTTATAAGTTCCCTATCAAGGTAAGGGACTCTCTCCTCTTATTTTTATTTCAGTACTTTCTTTGTATTGAGCCATTTTTATTTCCAATTTTCCATGTATTGATGTTTTTTTACACATCCCTTTACTTACCTTATGATTAACATGTAATTAGAGACTACCTTTCACTCTTATTAACTTCTTCTATAAACGTTTATATATACCCATTATGTTGCTGAAATTATCGTGTTATTTTTCATATTGAACATTTTTGTAGTAAATACTCATACCCATTTTCATTCAATAATATTAAAATAGTTGTAAATATCCTTAATTTAATGGGTACTTCCATGAATATAACATACACTTCTTAATCATGGGATTAAAAGTGATGAATGGAATTCTTATATTGTATAATCTATGTGGAACACAAATGCATGTACATTATATGAATGTGGCGGATATGCTTGGAATTATATATCCCTCTAATTCATTGGGTAGTGTTTTTATCTCATGAGATAACATGTATGGTACATGGGAGGTTATTCTAATAACATTATGTTATATATTCTTGGTGGATATCCCTAACTTATTCATATGATGACATGTTTTATATTGTCGCCACATTCCTAAGTCGCCTTCATGTTATCATCGTATATTCTGCTTTGATGTTCATATTTATGATTCTCAACTATTTTATGCCTCATTGATATTCCTATTGACACACATGTATTGAATTTGTCATATTATTTTATTATTCCTTTACTGGGATTTATATATCACCTTTTTCTTATGTTTGTCCCCCGATTATCCAGTGTAGTTTTAGAAGATCAAGGGAATTTGAGGTAATGTTATGGAGTTTTAAGTAATGGTGTTATATTCATGTTTAAAGTTATTATGATATGTACATAATTACCCAAATACACTAGTACTCAAGTTCTTTTGGTATTCTATTAAATTTATCATGATTTAACAAATCATGATATAAAATTTATTAAAGATATGGGTTTTCATAGAAACACCGATGGACCAAACTAAAAGTATAGTGAATTTGTAAATTGTTTTTTAATAGGGTAATTTTCATAATTTAATGTTCTTAGGTTATCATAATTTAAGTTTATTTTCCAATCCCTTGAGCTATTGATCTGGGAAGTTTTCCCTCTAATTTCCCTCCAGCTCCATCTAGCTTCTATATATGTTTTCTTCTTTAATTATTTGCCAAATGTTGATTCATTGATGAAATTAGACTGATCTTGGTAAGAGAAAAAAATCCCTAAAACGTTTTGCAATAAAATCATTATTTTTTTTATTAATCATTTTAATTATACTTTAATGATTCTAGTAAAGTGAAATGGTGAATTTTTCATTTTTGAGGATGGTTATAGGTTCATTCATGGTGTGTAGTTTTTTCTAATAAGTGGTATGTAACCCCTTTCACTATTTGTTATATTTTTTTAGGAAACATTATTTGGTATATAAATTAAATGATTATATATTAAATGTGAAATGCTCATCTTATTTAATATTTTATATAAGAATAATGACCTGAGAATAGTGATCAATTAATTTAGAATAATTCGTTATAAATTGCTATTTGATATTATTATATAGAAATATTATAGGGATATAATTCTGTTATTATGTTTTAAAAATGATGATTTTATAGGATTTATGGTGAATTAAATCTTATAACTGATTTTATCATTATAATTAAGTTTAATAGTGAGTTTACATGGGATAAAATTATTCTTTTTTTAATATTTCTCTTAATTTAAAGTGTTTTTTATTTTATATAAATTCATATTATTATTATGATAATTGAAATGTAATAATTTGAACCAAATTTTTAACATTTAATTTGTTTTTATTGAACATTAGTGCTGAAAGAAATGAATTTTTATACTTAAATACAAGTGGGATTGGGAAAAACAAAATTTTAATGAATTATAAAAATTGGTAATAATTTTTAGTTATTTTATTATAATAATGATTTTAATTTGTAAAATGAAAAAAAAATTTGAAACAAACATTAGGTTTAATATAAGTAGAAAATAAAATGTATAAATTTTGGTTATCAAAGACATAACCAAAAAATAAATTTAAACAATTTAATGGGGATTTTTATATGAAATAAACTTGAAAAAAATTGAATCGTTTCATATAAATAGTGTTTGGGACATATATTTTTTAATGAGTATTTATAAAAAAATTATTTTTTTGTTACATATATGTGATGATTTATGGCTTTTTGAACTTAAATTAAAGTTTTTTTTGTAATATTTTTATATTAGTCTTTTTTTACAAAATTTCTATTAAGTATGCTAATCAAAGGAATCATTATGTTAGATTAGGATATGAGATGATGATATATGAACCATGGGATTTATATATACCTTACATTAAGTACAAGGTTTATTGTATCTCGTGTTTTGGATATAAGACTTATATGATCCATGTGTTTAAATATATTATTCCACTGTTGATATTATAGGTATCATCATTATTGATTGAATAATGTATAAGTAAATTTAGGTGACATTATTAGAACATAATAAATTAAAATACATGTCTTAAATAAAATTATTAAATCATTTGATAGATTTATTCCTCTAATATATGATCATATAAACTATAAGGGGTGTTTGTGGTTGTAGTTGTTTGAATTGAGTATTTATTTTTCATTTCCTATAAATGTAAACCTCATGTATACAACACTATATTTTTTATGTTATAGGTAAAGGTAATAGGCTTAAGAATATTATAGATTATCCCCAGAGAAATTTTGGAGTAATTTACTTATACTCTAAGAGTCATATAATGTATTTGTATACACATTACTTTTATACTCATTTTGGTCATATTGTGCATGTTATAATACATTGATTTTATCTTGTGGTTTTTTTTGAATGTATGATACATATTGGAATTAATGAAATCTTATATTGAATTTATTAATAATTTTACTATTATTTTATACTTATTATTGATATTTTATTATAAATAATTTTATTTTTATTATGATGGACCAATTGAGGAAAAATAACTCCCTAAGTGATATTTTCAAACCATGGGTGAAAGTTTAAACCATTTAGTGATCAAAGAACACACTTGAGGTTATGTAATTCTTTAACTAGTTGGTATGGTCAGGTTGAGGTGGGAAATTACACTATCTGTATGAAAATCATTAAAATCATTAACAGTGTATTTCTTTTGAGAAATTTAAAGCAATATTTTATTAATGTTCCTATAGTTTTCCATCCAAAATATCTTTTTTTAACTCCTAAATTCTTTATTTAAACCTCATATTTCAGGTATAGTTTAAATATATAAATCTCAATCATGACACATTATTCAATAAAAAATTCATGAACCTAAAACATTATATCAATAAATGAATCATTGGAAAATCTCTTGGAATAAATCAAACTAGTTATAATGAATTTTATAATATATAATTAAGGTTTAAAACCACTTTTATAACTAATATAATAACATTTTCATGAAATAAAATTATTTTTTTAGAATTCATACTCTATCCATCTTTATAAAAATAGGAAATCTTTAGGTTGTGATATAAAAAAAACTCCACTAAATTTCAGTGAATAAATTTAATTTTTACCTCATGAAACACCATATAAAGGTCAAAAATACTCTCCATTTATAGGATAACTCTAATGTTTTTATATTGGGAAAAATAAAAAAATACAACATAATAGTCACTCCCTAGCTATTGTGGAAAAATATTCTCCACCGAACCTTCTTTGAACCATGATAGATCAACTTTATGTCTTACCTCTTGAAGACCTACTAGCTTCTAATATATTTAAATCTTCTAAGGAGTGGTAAAATATACCAAGTATAATTATTTTCTAATGGACGCCTCTCCTCAAATAAGTAAATTTACTAATATGATCCCTCTATGTTCAGATATACCTTCAATTGTGATCAATTCTCCTTTAATTCAACATTACCTATAATTTATAATGAAAAAACCATAGGATTAGTATAAAATTTCCTAGTATAATATACATATTTAAATAGTTATTGGATATATTTTATTTACTCTTTAACTTCTATATTGTCATACAATGCATCATTTACCTCCTAAAACCCTATGGACTATGCTATATTATTTAAACAACCCTAAAATATATTTCTTATATGATACATTGCTTCCTCATTTTTCCTATGAATATTATAATATTTAAATGTTTAAATCTAAAAATATATAAATTTATGATATATATTCTTCTCAATACACCATAATTTGGACCCCTTTACCCTTTTAATATACCACAAAAGTATACACATCATTTCCTGAGAATCATTTTTTCCATTATTTACATTATCATAAAATAGAGTAGAGAAGTTTTTTAAAACTATAATAATAAAATGTTTCATTATTATATACCTCCTATTCTATTCTAAGATCAATTTAAAATTAGAGACCAATTTACTAGATTGGAAGTATTGTTAACTTCAACAATATATAATTACATAATAATATTGCCTTTAAATGCATTCATTTTTACTTTTATTAAAGCATCTAGTTTTTACTTTTGAACACATAATTATATTGTGAAATATTTCATATAGATTGGTTCCAAGATATTATATATTCCCTATATAATTTTTTAATCAATTAATTTTATGATTCTGTACCATTATGATTTCTATGAGTTTACACATTTTTTAGAACATTTTTCCACCATGGTTTAAATTTCTTAAAGTAACCAAATACTTTATATTTATATTTCAGGAAGTAAACCAATGACTTTATAGTAAATTAATTAAAAAATAAAAAAACATGTGATCTCTATGTGACTCCACTAAAGCTATACCCCAAAATCAAAATAAATCAATCCCTGGGTAGATATAAAAAAGTGTGTTACATTTCTAAAAACGTACTCTATTTAATTCCCATAACACAATCATTATATAATTTCAACCTTAATATAGTATAAAAATCAATCATATTTTATAGAACTGAAATCCCTTTATCGCTCTAGCGCCCATGTATTTTATGCCACAATTATTCATAATTATCCTCATCTAAAGAACATGAAACAACCACTCACTCCAGCATTGATTTTCCTATTAGAAAATATAATCATCATTGAAATTTATTTTTAGTCGCAAACAAATACACATTAGAGACATTGACTTGCATAAACTCTCTAAAGAAGTGACATCCATGCTTATTTATGATACCTAAAGGGATATTTTTTTACTATAATATAGGTAAATATAAGGTATCATGTGATCTAAAAACCCCATTAGACATCCAAATATATAACAAGCCACTTCCCTTGACTCTAATCACATTATCATCCAAAAATTCACATTATCGGATAACTTTTTAAAATAATGGATGTACTCTCAATTGAAATATATATAATATGTTGAACTAGTATCAAGAACCTAAGAGTTAGTGGAATTAGATATTTTGACATCTAAAACATTGGTTTTCACACCAATTTAAGAACACTTTTGGATAACCTTTACCTTTACATGACTACTAGAATCATTATTATTACTTCATTTTGATCTTATTAGATAATCTATTTTGGTGTATCCTTAAGGTTTTTATAAATTAAATTGTATCCCATCAATCATCAATTTAAACTTGGAGTTGTTTTTTAATTTTTAATCCCTCTCATTATTTATCTCATATTTTTTATCAATCCAAGAGAATAAAAATTATTAGGTCTAAAAATTTTATTCTTTAATTACTATGATTACATAAAACCTTCAAATTAATAAAACTAATTTTTTCCCTATAATATGACATAGTCTCAATAATTTTTTAAAATAAAACATGTGATAAAAATGGAAGTAAAATCATTTGATCTTCTTGATCGACCTTCACCCCAAATCACTATATATTTGGGATAATTTCGTCTAAAAATAACAATGTGATAACTGAGAGATATGCCTTCTATCATATTAATTTTATATATATTTTTTCATGCAGATTATTTTTATCAATTATATTTTTAAAAAAAATATTTTAGTTTTATAAAAATTCTTTAGGGATTATTTTTTAATGACCTCTCATATAAACTCATTTGAAAAAATTAATGAAATTACTCTGTGTTCTATTTTCATCATATATTACTAGTATTTCAAACACATTTTTTCAAAAAGAAATCTAAATTCTTCAACACTAGCACATAAAATTTTTCAACCAAAAGTAACCCTATATTTACCTTCTATAATGAAAAATAATTCAACCCATTGAATTTTATAGTATTGATTTTGTGAATTTTCAACATATGTAGTTCAAAGAAAGCATAAACCATAGATTAAATGTTATCTTTCTAAAATAATAAACATAATATGGAATATTTGACACCAATTTTTGAATCGATAGATATCGAATAAAACAAATTTATAACAATAAAAATTGAATGTAATAATTTTAAATAGTTCAATAATGAAATATACATCCGCATTTTTGAGAGAAAAATTTTATTATGTTCATATAAATATATACATGTTTCTAAAATCATAAAAATTATAAAAAAAAATATTTAATTTTATAATATAAATTTTAAAATAAAAAAGGGCTAATTCATGATCCAATATTATATACTTGAAAAAATAGCCCACACATCATCATTTTATTGACCAAAAATAAAAAAACCTATTTTTGATGTTAGATAAATATTGATGTTTTGAAGAGATATTAAATTATGAGACTAGAGGACCCAAGTTGAATTTTTATGGAATCCAAAAATATATATCAAAGGACAATCCCCACTGAAATAATCCAAAATGGTTAAATGATAAAAATAAGTAGTTTAATTAAATTATTCTCAAGATAATTGTAATTTTATCTTACAATATCATAACATAATCATCATGGTACTAAGGGAATTAAAAGTGATAGAATTAAGAGGATAATATTTCATAAAAGGGGAGGAAGGTTCCTCCTGAGAGTAGCATAATAGCACACAAACACCCCCACTCCTAGTGAGGTGGGGAGTTCCTTTAAAGAAACTAGGAAAATGGAAAAGTAGACATAGAAAAGAAGAAAAATACCATGATCTCAATGAATGTGATGATTGTAAAATAAAAAAGGTATTTTAATAATAATTTTATTTTAATTAAAAATAATTATATTTTATAATAATCAAATATAATAATTATCATTATTACATTCAAAAAATTAAAAATAATGATAATAATAATTAGATATAATAACTATTTTTAATAATTATTAATATTATCATTGATACACAATTATTATAACTAGTAATGATAATTATTATAAATATTTCAATTAAATATTATTGATTAAATATATTAAACTTTATTAAAATATATTATTTATCCCTATTAAATAATGATTCTCTATTTTGAAAAATATGTAAGAAGATAATTATTACAATACTATAAAAATTAAATTTATATCCACATTATAAATTGTGAAAATATTTTAAGGGCCACTGACTAATAAAAATAAATTTTCAGGCAAATTTTGAATAATTTTTTTCACAATATATTAATCAAATTAATACCAAATATAATATTAATTAAACATTGTTCAATATATTTATATAAAAAACATAAAATACTATTTTATTAAAAAATAATTATATATAGTTTTATCTAGAATGAAAACTCTTTATAAATTAATATAAAGAAGTCACTATTTTGAAAAATTCATTCAATGGAGGCATCCTCAATGAAAGTATTGTTTCGAATTTCATTATATTTATTGATGATTTAAAATATAAAATTATAAATATAATACCTTTATAAATGAATTATTTTGGGAAATAACTTTTCTTTTCTTTTATTAATGGAATTATTTAAAAATTGTATATATGGAATTTACCATATGTTTAATGGTATAATTAAAAATCCAAAATTTCAATGAAATTATTATGTATCTTATTCAATTTATATTGATCCTAAAATGTATTAAAATCTCTAGATCAAAGAGATTATGATTTTCTACAGAAAACTTTAATGAATGAGGTGGTCATTTTAATGAATATTTTTTCACATAACTTTGTTCCACATTATTAGGGGGGAATCATGTGCTCATGATACATAAGTTCACCTAAATTTTAAAAAAATCAATGAATATATTGGGGTTGATGTGTTTTAGATTATGGAGGATTATATCAGAATTTGGGGTATCGATAATATTTAGGAAGTGATTTATAGGCGGCACTCATAAGATGAATCTTTTTTGTTCATAATGATTTATAATAGATTCTGAATTTCTTGGGTATGTAAAAATAAGATGATTTCCCCTATTGAAACTACTATGATGGGGTATATATCTATAAAATATTTTGATTCTATAATTTATAAGAAAATAAAGATTCTAACTTGATCATCCCTGATCAAATTCATTTTTTTATGGGGAGAATTCATTATTGAGTATGTTTAAAGAAAATCTTAATAAAATGAATTTCTTAAAGATTTTAATCTTCTTATTTTTTGAATTTATAGATCACTATGGATCATTTACTATCTCTATGTTCAAGTATATTAAAAACCATTGGAGTCCTTTTACTATAGATGTTATATATTAATGCATTAACATTAACACTATGCCAAAATGACCATTTAGCAGCGGTTTTTTTTGTCATTTAATGGTGATTTAAGCTGGTGATAAATCCTTTTGTAGTGGTTTTTCAAACTGCTGCATAATGTGGTGTCATGAAACATTTCGTATGGATTTTTAGAACTGGTAAATATCATTTAGTGGTGGTTTTCAAGTGACATTTTTTAATTTTTAATTTTTAATTTTTTTATTTACATAATTATTTATTTATTTTATTTATTTATTTATTTATCATATATTATTTTTTAGTTATGTAATTATTTAATGATTTATTAATTTGATAATGGATATCTTGTAACACCCGAGATTTTTATGAGAAATATTTTGTTTTTATGTTATATACATCATCAAAGAAATCTTTCACTACACACAACACTAGTTTGGCTTGCTTTACAGGCAATCGTGACCTTCCTCAATAGCTTGCGTTGTACGCAATACCGAGTTTCACTAAACAACGATATGCTATTAAAATATTATTAAAACTAGTCATTATGAATAGTAATACCTACTTTATGAAATTTTATAAATTTTATCTTTCAAAATGGACTTCATTTTTAGATTTGGAATATCTAAATTATCCTAGGGTGAAATTTTGGTATTTTTCTGAAAACTTTCAATTTTTGATGAATAGTGAAAACACTGGGTTGCTATTTAAAAACCGGATTTTTATTTAAATAATTATTTATTTTATTTAAATTTATTTTAGGTCAAAATTGATACATAATACCTATATAAATTCAAAGTAATTCATTGGAGTCATTTTATAATAATTTTAGACATATAAAAATTTTATTGAACTTTTCACCGTCTTTTACCCACCTCCTAGGAGAATTTGGAAATTCAGATAAAACTTAATTTTACTACTTTTTTGAGTGAAATTTCAAAAATCTGAGAGACACGGTTAATATCAAGGTCTAAAATTTGGTTCAATGAGATGAAAATAATTTTTGGTGAATAGTAACTTTTTACTTTTTTTACCACGGTTAAAAGTAAATAGGGTAATTAAGGGTAAAAATGATATTATTATTACCCTGACACATGTCCTAATTTTATTGGATAAGTTTAATTCAACCAAAAACAACCTTAGGAATAAAATATGACCATTTAGGTCTACTTGGATTAGATTAGGAAATTTAATATTATTTTATTTAAAGAATAGTTAAAATAGTTAAAATCAAAGTTTAATAACTAAAATATTTTTAATATAGGGTTATAAATAAGATAAATTCAACTATAAGTATTCATTAGAAAGATAAAAAGATTTCCTACATAATGGTATTTTATTTATAATTTTTAGACATTAAATAATTTAATTTATTTATGACACAATGATGATGCAGTAATTATCTTATTAATGAAATATTAACATAATTGATGTTATAAATACTCAAATAAATGTAATTTGAGACTTTTTTATGAATTACACTAATTTTCTAGGTTAATATGACATATTAGTATTGATTTAATTAACTTTTTTTGAACTAATCATGTTGTTATGATTTTAAAAAAAATCAAGAACCAAATAGTGTCAAAATTGACATAAAATAGTTTTTAAAACAAATATTATATTATTAATTGTTATTTTATTCTTAAAAATCCAAGTTTCGGAAAAATAAATTAGATAAGGTTATATATATTAATAATAAACAACTTGGGGTTCTTTTTTCTTGTTATAGTAAGTTTATTAACCTTATAGTGTAAGAAAACAAGAAGACATGGTAAAAGTAAAATTATTTAACTTGAAGTTAAATATAAATGATAAGGTTAAAATAGAAACCTAAACTTGTCTAAATTCTATTGGATAAGAGTATTTCGATCCATCCCCACCTTATCTTCGAAATAAATCAATTTGGAGCTATTAAAAACCGAATATGACTTTATAATAAAATAATATTTTTAGTTTTTCCAAAGGTGCCCCTCTCCTCCCTTATAAAAGGGCACCTCCTCCCTCTCCTCCTCAAACCACTTTGAGCCTTCAAGCTCAGAAAACCCCTGATAATTTCTCTTCTCCACTTCCCTATAAATATCCTAGAGGTTCTGGTCTTCTTTAAAGACCATCTTTAGTGCCCTAAGAGGAGGTTAAGAAGAGGCGCTTCAAAGAAGAGGTAATGTCCGTTACCGATTCTTTCAACTTTATTTCTTCTTATAATTATTCTTATTTATTTGTTTCATTATGAATTAATAACATCATTATCACTCATGTACTGATATGTTATTATAAATATGAAACAATCCTATTTCACCTTCTATCCATCCTTTGGAAAATGAAATCACCGTGCGTGCATACGTACGGAATACCGTCTCCACGCCGTGGTGTAATTTGTCTTCCACCACCACCTTACTTGGATGGGTATAATGGTGTATAGAATAACTATATATGATTATTTTAAAGTTATATTGATTCTGAAATAGTATACATACACTCCAATACAATTCCACGATCATGGGAATGATATCATCACTCGTGCGTACGTACGGAATACCGTCTCCACGATGTGATGCGACTCATTCTACATGATCTTCATTGCATAATGATTATATAAATGAATTTAATGAATAAATATGATATATATTACAATAATAACATTCTGTAAATGGGGTATCTATAACCTAAAAAGAAGAATAAGACAAAACATGCATAAGAACAAAAAGTAATAAACACCCGAATAACAAGTAGAAATATTACTAATTATAAGCTAAGAATATGACCATATATGATATCATAACAATGTGTATGATTCTGGAATAAGTCAATGACATTATTTAAATCATTATACAGGAGGTTCAGACACATACGAAGCAAATCGGACCTAAGGTAAGGGAAAATCTCATAATCTCAATTTTTATCCGAGATTGTTTATACTTCAGAATTTACTGGGGAATATTTATCATCCACATACATGTTTCCTCAATATGTAATATTATTTATATCCTCCTAAAATTGTTTAAATCCAATTTTACACTTCGGTGAGTTTTTAGTAAAAGATATGAAAGGAATCTTTTGTCGTTTTTCGTACGAGGTACTTTTTGACTTTTCTGGCCAAAGTACGAGAAGAATGTTTTTTTTACTTATACGGCATGAATGGGTTTTTAGAACATTATTTCCATGAAGATTCCTTTATGAGTTTTCAAGTTTATTTTTAATCAACTTCTTTTAGTATAAAATTATATGACATGTTAAGAAAGGAAAATGTTTTTGAAATAGAAAGGATATTTTCCTCAAGAATGGAGTTCAAGTGTTTTATCAAAATTATTTTCCATATAAGATAATATAGGGTTCTATTTATATCCCTATTTTTACATTGTTTTGATTATGTTATGATGGAATTATTTTTATGATGTCCTTTTATCTTATATGGATTGTGTTATGATGGCATGATGATTAAGAATCCCATTTTTATTACATGGGTTATGCTATGATGTATGATTTATAATTTTGTGGCACACATAAGAATGGTTTCATTATGAGATGGTTGGGACCTATATCTCCCTCCAATTCATTGGGTAAAGATTTATATCTCATGAGATAGACATGGCTGGAACGGCAGGTTAATCTGGTTCAGTGAAACAGGACTGAAACGAGGAGTGAAATCGGTTTATAAATGGACTTTGTCCACTAAGATAGTCTTGGAAATGAGTCTTGACTAATAAGAAATGATTCTTTATGATTATGTGTGTATGCCACAAAGTTTCATGTTTTAAGTTATGATTATTGGGATTACATTTCACTACTATGATTTATCCCATGTTATGAAATTATGATTTCTTTTGCAGGTTAAGATTTCCAAAATGTTATGTTCTTATGAATATGATGTGATTGATATTTCTTTTGTTTACCCTTACTAATCATTTGAGCTCTCCCTTTTGTATGTTTTCTTTCCTCAGGTCAGGAAGAAGGTTATTAAGTAGGATATGCCAAAAGGGACTCTAGATATGATGAAATAAATGGGAGACAGTGTAGATGCTTTATGAACCAGTTGTTTATGTTTCCCAGTTTCTAAAGACACTATACCGATACGGTCCTTTCATTTTTTTGTTATATGTTGTAATAAGTGTGCTTAAATTTTGAAGCAATAACAATTTATGTAAAGTATGGGTCGTTATAGTTGGTATCAAAGGCAAAGGAGGTAGGAATGTATACAATCCTTGGGAACTCTCACATGCGAGCGTTGGACGAACCATGGCTCTCCGCCCAAGGGCTTCATGAGGAAATGGATGCCACTGGGGATGGTGGTATGTCCCACCCAGGGGGTTTATCCACCCATGGAGTGCCCTGATAGGTATCAATTATAGTCCATTGGATGTAATTCCAGACCGTTATAGTTGGCATCAGAGGAAAGGTATAGTCAACCTTTGGAAACTAGGATGTGAAAGCCTTAGTAAGAACCCTAAGGATAAGTCTAAGCATATAACATAATCTTAGTGTTTTAGAAATGGTCATGAGTAACCTATGATAAGACCTTAAGTGTGAAATTTTATTCTTGATTATGTGGTTTTCCTATTATAATTAGTGTTTCTCACACTATTCTTCTTGGTTTTAGTCAATGGCTGGAACCCGAAGGAACCTTGTTAATGCGGAATGCGATGGGAAATGCAATGATTGTCCCCCTGAGAAACCAAATTTTATGGGAGCTGGAATGAAAAATCTTGTATCCATGCTCACATAACTTTCTCAAGCTATGAATCATGCAGGACTTCCAAACGAGCAAAGGAAGGAGAAACATTTTGTTGAATCCTTCTTGAGGCAGCATCCACCCACATTCAGTAGGTCTACTGATCCATTAGTGGCTGAACAATGGATCAGTACCACTAAAAAGATATTTTTGGTTCTTCAATGTTCGGAACATGATAAAGTCATCTTATCAGTATATCGTTTGGAAGGTGAAGCTGATAAATGGTGGAATCTTATCAAGAATACAAGGCCAAGAGATGAAATTGAGTCCATGGAATGGGACGAGTTCAAGAACTTATTTTTCAATAAGTACTTCCCTCGTATTATTCGAACAAAGATGGAGAAGGAGTTTCTTGAACTGAAGAAAAAGGATGATGAATCTATTGGTACCTACGAAGAAAATTTTACAAGACTTGCAAGGTATGCTTCTGGGATTATTATCCAACCTGAGAGTAAGATTGATCGATTCTTTAGTGGCTTAAAACCAAGTCTTCAAAGGGCGTTAGCCATAAGGGACTTCAACAGCTACGAGGAAATCATTCGATTTGCTCTTAAGGTTGAGATGGATATTGGAGTTACCCATCAGTCATATGGGTTTGATAAGAAGAGGAAAATGGAATTCAAAGGAAAATTTAAAGAGCACACTAAAAAGAAGATGAGTTTTCCCTTATGCTCAAAGTGTGGAAAGAAACATGGAGGGAGTTGTCTTAAAGGGATAAGTAAATGTTTCAAATGTGGAAAGTAAGTTCATCGGGCATTTGAATGCCGCAATGATGGGAAGAATATGTCTAGTGATGCGAACAAAGAAAAGGCTACACAGAGTGCACCTCCTATACTTAAATGTTACAAGTGCAAGGAAATGTGGCATTATTCTAATCAATGCCTTAATCCAAGGTTTATTGATGATGATCGATGTCAACAAACTCTTAAGGCTAAAGACAAAGGAAAGTCACATGCAATTTCTATCAGCGATGTGGAGTATGAGAACGAAGTGGTGAAAGGTACACTTACCATCCACTCTAAAGTAGAAAATGTTTTATTTGATTCTGGATCCACTCACTCTTTTATTTTTGAAGAATTTTCTAAGGGTATCACCGTATTACCTCAGCAGTTAGATATTGAGTTAGCTGTGACAACCCCTAATGGCACAACAGTCGCATCAAAAGTTTATAATTCTTCTCCGATTGAAGTTTGTGGGAAAGTGCTTCCTGCAAATATTGTGATCCTTCCTATAGTGTAATTTGATGTGATTCTTGGCATGGATTGGATTTATTTATATGGAGCTCATATCAATTTCCAAAGAAGGGAAGTCTCATTTCATATTCCAGATCAATCTATGATTGTCTATCGATGCAAGGATGAACATAACCTTCCAGTGGAAATTTCTACCATCTTATGGGTCTTGATTCCACTAAATGAAGGTTATTTATCTCAAATGGTTGGAGAGAAGCTCATGATTAAGAATATGCCCATTGTACGAGAGTTTGATGATGTCTTTATAGAGTAATTACCGAGTCTTCCACCAAATCGTGAAGTTGAGTTTTCAATAGAACTCATTCCGGGTGCTTTGCCTATTTCAAAGACACCTTATAGAATGGCCCCAATTGAGTTGCAGGAATTGAAGAAGCAACTCCAAGAGGGTCTTGATAAGGGATTTATATGCCCTAGTGCTTCACCTTGGGGAGAACCTGTTCTGTTTGTTAAGAAGAAAGATGGATCAATGAGACTCTGCATTGATTATCGAGAACTTAAAAAGATCACTATCAAGAACAAATATCCTCTCCCACGCATTGATAACTTATTTGAACAACTACACAGAGCTCAATATTTTTCCAAGATTGATATTCATTCAGGGTTTCATCAATTAAGGGTCAAAAGGGAGGATATACCAAATATGGCTTTCCGTACAAGGTATGGACACTATGAATTTATAGTGATGCCATTTGGTCTTACAAATGCCCCTATTATCTTCATGGATCTGATTAATAGAGTCTTTAGAGACTATCTTGATCAGTTTTTGGTAGTCTTTATAGACGATATTCTTGTCTATTCAAAGAGCAAGTAAGAACATGAAGATCACTTGAGAATTGTATTAAAGACCCTGAGAAAGGAGAAGCTTTATGCCAAATTTACCAAGTGTGAATTTTGGCTTAAAAAAGTTGCATTTTTGGGTCACATAATCTCAAAAGAGGGGATATCTGTGGACCTAGCAAAAACAGAGGTTATTGAAAGATGGTCGAGACCAACAACAGCAACTGAGATCCGAAGTTTTCTTGGTTTGGCTGGATATTATCGATGTTTTGTGAAAGATTTTTCACGATTATCTAATCCACTCACCAGGTTGACTCGAAAAGGAGTTAAGTTTGTGTGGATGGAGGAATATGAAGAGAATCTCAAGGAGTTGAAAATAAGGTTATCCAGTGCACCTGTACTCACACTTCCTTGTAGTGGAGAAAGGTTTGTGATCTACATTGATGCATCCAAGAAGGGGATGGGGTGTGTTCTTATGCAAAATGATATGGTGATAGCTTATGCCTCACGACAGTTGAAAATCCATGAGCAAAATTACCCAACTCATGATTTGGAGTTAGCTGCGGTAATCTTTGCATTAAAGATTTGGAGGCATTATCTTTATGGTGAAAGGTGTGATATTTATAATGATCATAAAAGTTTAAAGTATATTTTCACAGAAAAGGAGCTAAATATGCACCAAAGAAGATGGTTGGAGTTGATTAAGGATCATGACTTCTCAATTCATTACCACCCAGGGAAAGAAAATAAGGTGGCAGACGCATTAAGTCGACAAGACCATGCTAGCTTATCCATGATGAGGATCACAAAATATCAAATATTTATGGATTTACAAAGGATGGATCTTGGAATTATAATGGAAGGGGAAAAATCTTATCTTTCTCAAATGAATGTTCAACCATCTATACATGTGAAGATTAAAGAGGCACAAAAAGAAGATGTAGAGTTACAAAAGAAGGTGAGAAATGTTCCTGAATTAAACCTTGATTGTGATGGGATAATAAGGTTCAGGAATCGGGTTTGTGTTCCTCCCATCCCAGAATTAAAGGAGCTGTTGGATGAGGCTCATAGTTCTTCATTCTCTATTCATCCTGGAAGCATGAAGATGTATAGGGACCTGAAAGAGTACTTCTGGTGGGATGTCATGAAAAGAGATGTTGCTGAATATGTCTCTCGATTCTTGGTCTGTCAGCAAGTTAAAGCTGAGAGACAGAAGTCTAAGGGGATGTTACAACCATTACCCATACCCGAATGGAAATGGGAAAACATCACTATGGAATTTTTCACTGGACTTCCTAAAACATCCAAAGGAAATAATTCTATCTGGGTCATAGTTGATCATCTTACAAAGTCTACACACTTCATTGCTATTAGAGAGGATTTATCTCTGGATCAGCTTGCAATGATATATGTAAAGGAAGTGGTAAGATTGTAGGGAGTACCACTTTTCATTATATCTGATCGGGATTCGAGGTTTACCTCAAAGTTCTGGCGAAGTCTTCAGCATACTCTGGATACAGAGTTGAGTTTCAGCACTACTTATCATCCTCAGACAGACGGTCAGTCTGAGAGGACAATTCAAACTCTAGAAGATATGTTGAGAGCTTGCTCTATGGATTTCAAAGGTGGTTGGGATCAACACCTACCTTTGGTGGAATTTTCTTATAATAATATCTTTCACTCCAGTATTCATATGGCTCCTTATGAAACTCTCTATGGAAATAAATGCAGGACTCCAACTTTCTGGGATGAAGTTGGGGACAGAAAGCTATTAGGACCAGATCTTGTTGATGAGATGGCAGAAAATGTCAGATCTATTCAACAACACATAAGAGTAGCTCAGAGTCGACAAAAAAGTTATGCCAACAACCGAAGAAAAGACCTACAGTTTTAAGTGGGTTATAAAGTATTCTTATGAATATCTCCTTGGAAGAGAGTAATGAGATTTGGAAAGAAGGGAAAGTTGATCCCTAGGTATATCGGTCCTTTCGAAATACTGGATCGTGTTGGGAAGGTAGCTTACCGATTGGCGCTTCCACCGAATCTCTCTCAAGTTCATGATGTGTTCCATGTATCTATCCTTAGAAAGTACATACCCGATCCTTCACATGTACTCAGCTCAGAAGTTGTACCGCTGGAGCAAGATCTTTCTTATGAAGAATAGCCGATAGAGATTATGGATCATAGCGAAAAAGTCCTATGGAACAAGACCACTCACTTGGTGAAGGTTTTATAAAGTAACCACCAATTATAAAAAGCTACACGGGAGCTTAAGGATATGATAAGGGAGAGTTATCCTCATCTGTTTGCTACAAATTGACAAATTTTGAGGGTGAAATTCATTTTAAGGGGGGTAGAATGTAACACCCGAGATTTTTATGAGAAATATTTTGTTTTTATGTTATATACATCATCAAATAAATCTTTCACTACACACAATACTAGCTTGGTTTGCTTTACACGCAATCGCGGCCTTCCTCGATAGCTTGCGTTGTATGCAATACCGAGTTTCACTAAACAACGATATGCTATTAAAATATTATTAAAACTAGCCGTTATGAATAGTAATACCCAATTTATGAAATTTTATAAATTTTATCTTTCAAAATGGACTTCATTTTTGGATTCGTAATATCGAAATTATCCTAGGGTGAAATTTTGGTATTTTTCTGAAAACTTTCAATTTTTGATGAATAGTGAAAACACTGGGTTACTATTTAAAAAACAACTTTTTATTTAAATAATTATTTATTTTATTTAAATTTATTTTAGGTAAAAATTGATACATAATAACTATATAATTTCAAATTAATTAATTGGAGTCATTTTATAATAATTTTAGATATATAAAAATTTTATTGAACTTTTAACCTTCTTTTACCCACCTCCTAGGAGAATTTAGAAATTCATATAAAACTTAATTTTACCAATTCTGTGAGTGGAATTTCAAAAATCTGAGAGAAATGGTTAATATCAAGGACTAAAATGTGGTTCAATGAGATAAAAATAATTTTTGTTGAATATTAACTTTTTACTTTTTTTACCACGGTTAAAAGTAAATAGGGTAATTAAGGGTAAAAATGATATTATTATTACCCTAAAACAGGTCCTAATTCTATTGGATAAGTGTAATTCGACCAAAAACAACCTTAGGAATAAAATATTACCATTTAGGCCCACTTTGATTAGATTAGTACATTTAATATTATTTTATTTAAAGAATAGTTAAAATAGTTAAAATCAAAGTTTAATAACTAAAACATTTTTAATATAGGGTTATAAATAATATAAATTCGACTATAAATATTAATTAGAAAGATAAAAATATTTCCTACATAATGGTATTTTATTTATAATTTTATACATTAAATAATTTAATTTATTTATGACACAATGATGATACAGTAATTATCTTATTAATGAAATATTAACATAATTGATTTATAAATACTAAAATAAATATAATTTGAGAATTTTTATGAATTACACTAATTTTATAGGTTAATATGACATATTAGTATTGATTTAATTAACCTCTTTCGAACTAATCATGCTGTTATGATTTTCACAAAAATCAAGTACCAAATAGTGTCAAAATTGACATAAAATAGTTTTTAAAACAAATATTATATTAATAATTGTTATTTTATTATTAAAAATCTAAGTTTAGGACAAATGACTTAGATAAGGTTATATATATTAATAATAAACAACTTGGGGTTCTTTTTTCTAGTTATAGTAAGTTTATTAACCTTATAGTGTAAGAAAACAAGAAGACACGGTAAAAGTAAAATTATTTAACTTAAAGTTAAATCTAAATGATAAGGTTAAAATAGAAACCTAAACTTGTCTAGATTATATTGTATGAGATGATTTATACCCATACCCACCTTATCTTATAAATAAATCAATTTGGATCTATTAAAAACCGAATATGACTTTATACTAAAATAATATTTTTAGTTTTTCCAAAGGTGCCCCTCTCCTCCCTTATAAAAGGGCACCTCCTCCCTCTCCTCCTCACACCACTTTGAGCCTTCAAGCTCAGTCAAACCCTACCAATTTATCTTCTCCACTTCCCTAGAAACATCCTAGATGTTCTGTTCTTCTTCAAAGACTATCTTTAGTGCCCTAAGAGGAGGTTAAGAAGAGGCGCTTCAAAGAAGAGGTAATGTCCGTTACCGATTCTTTCAACTTTATTTCTTCTTCTACTTCGTATTCTTTAGTTGTTTAATTATGAAGTAATAAAATCAGTATCACTCATATACTGATATGTAATTATAAATATTAAACAACCCTATTTCACCTTCTATCCATCGTTCGGAAAATGAAATCACCGCGCGTGCGTACGTACGGAATACCGTCTCCACGCCGTGGTGTAATTTGTTTTCCACCAACACCTTACTTGGATGGGTATAATGGTGTAGAGAATAACTATATATGATTATTGTAAAGTGATATTGATTCTTAAATAGTATACATACACTCCAATACAATTCTACGATCATGGGAATGATATCATCGCTCGTGCATAAGTATGGAATACCATCTCCACGATGTGATGTGACTCGTTCTACATGATCTTCATTGAATAATGATTATATAAATGAATTTAATGAATAAATATGATATATATTACACTAATAACATTCTGGAAATGAGGTATCTATAACCTAAAAAGAAGAATAAGAATTTATTCGACAAAACACGCATAAGAACAAAAAGTAATAAACACCCGAATAACAAGTAGCAATATTACTAATAAGAAGATAAGAATATGACCATATATGATATCATAAAAATGAGTATGATTCTGGAATAATTCAATGACATTATTTAAATCATTATACAGGAGGTTCAGACACGTACGAAGCAAATCGGACCTAAGGTAAGGGAAAATCTCATAATCTCAATTTTTATCTGAGATTGTTTATACTTCAGAATTTACTGGGGAATATTTATCATCCACATCCATGTTTACTCAATATGTAATATTATTTATATCCTCCTACAATTTTTTAAATCCAATTTTACCCTTCGGTGAGTTTTTAGTAAAAGATATGAAAGGAATCTTTTGTCTTTTTTCATACGAGGTACTTTTTGACTTTTCCGGCCAAAGTACGAGAAGAATGTTTTTTTTTAACTTATACGGCATGAATGGATTTTTAGAACATTATTTCCATGAATCTTCCTTTACAAGTTTTCAAGTTTATTTTTAATCAACTTCTTTTAGTATAAAATTATATGACATGTTAAGAAAGGAAAATGTTTTTGAAGTATAAAGGATATTTTCCTCAAGAATGGAGTACAAGTGTTTTATCAAAATTATCTTCCATCTAAGATAATATAGGGTTCTATTTCTATCCCTATTTTTATATTTTTTTGATTATGTTGTGATGGAATTATTTTTATGATGTCCTTTTATCTTATATGGATTGTGTTATGATGGCATGATGATTAAGAATCCCATTTTTATTACATGGGTTATACTATGATGTATGATTTATGATTTTGTGGCACACATAAGAATGGTTTCATTATGAGATGGGTGGGACCTATATATCCCTCCAATGCATTAGGTAAATATTTATATCTCATGAGATAGACATGGCTGGAACGGCAGGTTAATCCGGTTTAGTGAAACAGGACTGAAATGAGGAGTGAACTCGGTTCAGAAATGGACTTTGTCTGCTAAGATAGTCTTGGAAATGAGTCTTGACTACTAAGAAATGATTCTTTTTTATTATGTGTGTATGCCACAAATTTTCATGTTTTAAGTTATGATTATTGGGATTGAATTTCACTCCACCTCCAATGGCCCGAAGGCCTTCATTTTTTATTGATTTTGATAATCCACCTTTCAAGGGGTGAGGTGGAACCCTTACAAGGCCCGTAGGCGTAAGTATTACATGACCCATAGGCATTAGAGGAATTCATTGCCCGTAGGCTTCAAACATTACATACAACCCAGACTAACTACTTGGAACTGCTCCTCTCCAGCATCTTCATCGTGAAATCAGCTCCCCACCTTTGCATGGTTGTTCGGTTAGGCATTCTTGTGCATGCACAGTCTTGTCCCAATGGCAGGAGCCATACCCTCTCATTCTTGCAATCCATTTAGCTTCTGCTGTGGTGAAAGCTCCTCGCTCATACTCCTTGTAGAGCTTGTTCCTTGTAGGTTGTCTTGTTTTCATTTGCACTTAAGGTGGCCTGAAGGCCTTGAGGTGGACCAAAGGCCTTACTGACCTGAAGGCCTTAGGTGGCCCGAAGGCCTTACAGGACTCATAGACCAAATCGGTGGCCTGAAGGCCCAAACGGGGGCATATTCCTGGCTGCTACAGTGCCAAACAGTACCTGCTATAATTCCCACTACAGTACCTGCTACAGTGCTGCTACAGTACCCTGGAAATTCTGCCTCCACCTGGATTTGATCCCTGGTCGCTTGGATGCACTTGCAGAGTCCTTACCAACCGGGCTAAGGCTCGTGTGCGGGATTACATTTCACTACTATGATTTATCCCATCTTATGAAATTATGATTTCTTTTTCAGGTTAAGATTTCCAAAATGTTATGTTCTTATTAATATGATGTGATTGATATTTCTTTTGTATACCCTTACTGAGCATTTGAGATCACCCTTTTGTATGTTTTCTTTCCCCAGGTCAGGAAGAAGGTTATTAAGTAGGATATGCCAAAAGGGAATCTAGATATGATGAAATAAATGGGAGACAGTGTAGATGCTTTATGAACCAGTTGTTTATGTTTCCCAATTTCTAAATACACTATACCTATAGGGTCCTTTCATGGTTTTGTTATATGTTTTAATAAGTGTGCTTCAATTTTGAAGCAATAACAATGTATGTAAAGTATGGGTTGTTATATATCTTCTCTATAGAAACTTGAGATTCTATTTCTCTTCAATTCCATGGGGATTTTTTCAGCAATCATGGCATTCTGTTGTCACTCCTCCCAAGAGAAAGGTTTGAAGATGTGATGGTTGGGAACTATGATTTATTGCAGCTTACGGCAGTGGGCATCATCATTCTGAATCATGGATTACGGCTTGGAAATGGGGGGATCTGCTCAAGGGAAGGTATGATGATGATGGAGGTTCTGCACCCTCCACGACCAGTGACTAGGGCCCCACTTTGATGATGGTGTCTAGGGATGGATCTTTGACAGCAGGGGATGGTGACTTTGACTCAATGGTGGCAGTAGGTGACAGCGCCTCTATGATGGCTGCTAGTGATGGAGCATTAACAACGGTGTCTTGTAACGGTGCCTCAATAGTAATGGATGATGATGGAACCTCGATGATGATGGCAGCCGACAGAGGTTCATGGGGCATGTTTTGATGATCCTACATCTCATGATGTGTAGCACAGGAGACCTCTGGATGACCTCGGGGCAATATTGGGGGCAGCCTCATGATGACTCAGGTGCACAAAAATGACCTCAGATAGAATGCTTAACCAAGGGCATGGGTTTGTCTATTGGAGACGAGTGGCTAGGCAGTTTTAGGACCTTAGTGATATCGGGCACAGATGTGATGATTTTGGGAGTTCACAGAGTGAAGGTTTCCCATATTGATTCTTGGATTGGTTATAGGATACCCCACCTAATGATGGGGATGAAGAACAAGCCAACTGTGACCCCAAGACATGGGGAGAAGACTGGTGAGGGGTTTGGCATCCCGGTGGTGATGAAGATTTTAACACCTTAGGGGGTTATCAGAGATGATGGTTTTCCGCAACTTGCACGGTCGATGCCAAAGGAACCACATCAATGAAGGGGTTGGAAAAAAGGCTAGTGATAAGCTAGTGGAGACCTCGATGGTCGTTGATGATGTCTCTGTGATGCCCCTTCTAATAGTGGGAATGGATGTTGGTTATAGTCAACGACAACATTTGAGTATAGGTCAACGATGTTCTCGACATGCGACGATCTTGATCTTGGGTGTGGGGTTGACCTTGGGATGTGGATGGGGGATGAACTCAAAAAGCAGACAAGAGGTGACCTCAAGGGTGTAGATGGACACAGGATGGAGTAGGTTGATAATTTCAACAAAGATTTTTTTCATGGAAAAGTGGGCCTCACATTGGGCTTCAATGAGGAAATGGACCTTAGGGATAATCTCATATGGTTTGATGGTTCACGCACAGGTGAGCACAACCAAGGGGCGTTGGTCTCGATTAGATTTGGTGACAACGGTTCGATTGGTGATGGTGTTGGACTCTTGAGTGGATGCCAATGGCATGGGATGCCAGTGGGGTATGAACCTCATGACGATCGTCGGTAGTATGGAACATTGATGGGTGTGATGACCTCTGCTCACTACAGAAATCAGTGGAATGGGATGTTGAAGGATTCATGGAACAAGTCTGATGATGAGGTGTTGGCGAATGGATGGTGCGCAAGTGGTGATGTCGAAGGGCACAACGATGTCCTCAGGGTGGAGTTTGAAGGATGGTGGCACAACAATGTAAGGGCTTTGAGTGTGCAGGGGTCTTCGTGGGATGGCAGGCATGATAGTTTCATAGGATCCTACAGTGGGTCTTTGGCCCAATTTCTTAGGGGACTTCAGGCCATTTAATGGTCTTATGGGTCATACAAAAATTCAGAATATATATGAGTTGGGTGAGATTTGAACCTCTTATATCTTGGTTATTCTGCAAAAACTTTACCACTCCAATAAACAGTATATGTTGTGAGTAAGCAAAATTTAATATATATATATATATAAACAAATAAATACTTATAAATATGTATACATAAATAATGATATTAAATAATAATAATAATAATAATTAATAATAATAATAAAATAATAATACATAACAAACAAATATGAAAAAATATTTAATAATGAATAATTAATTAAAAACAAATGGTTAATAAATAATAATTAATAAGTAATAATTAATTAATTAATTAATGACTAATAAATTAATAATGAATAAATAAATAAGTAAATAATAAATAGTTAAAAAATAATAAATAAATAATGAATAAATAATGAATAAATAATAAATAAATAGATAATAATAAATTAATCAATCAAAAAAATAAATAATAAATTAAAATAATAATAAATAATAAATTAAATTATGATAAATAAATAATTAATTAATAATTAATTAATAATTAATTAATAATTAATAAAAATAATTAATAATTAATAAATATATAATAAATAAGTAATAAATAAATAATAAATAATATTTTAATAATAAATTATTAACAAAAAATAAACAATGAATAATAAATTAATATATACTAAAGAAGTGGTAAATAAATAATAAATATGTATATAATAAATTAGTAGTGAGTAAATAATAAATGATAAATAATAACTAAATAATAAATAATACATAGTAAATAATAAATAGAGTAAATTATAAATAAATAAATAAATAAACAATAAATAAATAATAAATAATAATTTAATAAATAATAAATAATAATTTACTAAAAAATTAATAATTAATAATAATAAATAATAAATAATAAATTAATAATAAACAAATTATAAATAATATTAAATAAATATTAAATAAATAATAAAAATTAAATAATAAAATAATAATAAAGAAATATATAATAAATTAATAATAAATAAATATGATTATAAATAATAAATAATTATTATTAATAAAAAATAATAAGTATTAAATAAATAATAAATCAATAATAAATAAATAAATTTATAATAAATCAATAATAAATAAGTCATAAATATATAATAAATAAATAAATTATAAATAAATAATAAGTAAATCATAAATAAATTAATAATTAATTAATAATTAATAATAATACTTAATAATATGTTGTTAATAAATTTATAATAAATTAAATGATAACTAAATAAGTAGTAAATAAATAGTAAATAGTAGTTAATAAATAATAAATAATAAATAAATCATAAATAAATCATAAATAAGTCATAAATAATTAATAAATAAATCATAAATAGTTACTTAATAATTAGTTGATAATTAACTAAAAATATTATAAATAATAAATAATAAATAAATAAATTATAATTAACAAATAATACATTAATAATAAATTAATGACAAATAATAAATTTAAAATAAATAATATGTAATATATAATAATTATTCAATAATTATTCAATAAATAAATAATAATTTAATAATAATTTAATAACAAATTGATAATAAATATTAATTTATAATAATAATATAATAGGGTTGTATTTGTTTTCCTAAGATTTGGTTTGACTAGTAGCGGAGCTAAAATGGACACCAGGATCAAAATATATGATCATTTGATGCTGAAGTCTGATTTTCAACTTATCCTAGAATTAATTTATGTTTCAAATAATTATTATCTAACAATTATAAATAATTAATAATTAACACATAATAATAATAATAAGTAAAATAATAAATGATTATAAATAATAAGCGATAATTATTCTTATTAAATAATTATTAAATATTTAATACTTTTTTCTATTAATTTAGAAACGGTTTTTAAGAACTCATTGCTAATTCGTGATGAATTTAATAACCCAATGGTAAAAATAAATATAAAATATTTTTAGCCATAGTATTTTTAAAAACTGCTGCTAAATCTGAATTTCCCAAAGTATTTAGCAACGATTCTGAAAATTACTGCTAAAAAACCACATGTAAATCCAATTTCTCTAGCAGTGTAAACATATTTTTTTCTAAAGTTTAGTGTTGGAAAAAACTTTTTTTAATTGAAACCCACACCCATTGGTCATTTGGTTTTTAAGAGAATATTTCATGGGGTATATTGGTGTCTTTATTGATGATGTTTCTCTACTTAGATTAAAAACCTGATTTACTACACTTTTTACTAGTAAAAATTACAATTTTAACAGCCTCAAAAAATAGTAAGTGAACCCTTTTATAAAACACCTAAAAATTTTCAAATTACTACTTTAAAAACTCCCCCAATAAATGTTTTAAGTGATCGACATAAGTGGGCACATGTTATTTATTGTTAATATATGTCAAAAAATTATAGCCACTACTAAAACAGCACAAAATACCAAGAATTTAGACTTCATATTTTCATAATAAATGTAATATTTTAAATCTCAAATTATATATAACATATTTTGAAATAAAAAAACACTATACTTATAATAGTTATACTATATTTTCTACTCCCATAAAAAATATAAAATATATATGTCAATTTTAAAGTTTACTATAATTCAATATAACAAGAAAATACGAGAAAAATTAAAACATCAAAATTATAACCTCATTAATTGTATAAACAAAGATATTTTTATTATAACACCCCAATATTTTATGGTATGAATAATTTCAATTCATTATATAGCTTATAAAACATACAACACTAAGTATTTTTGAAACACCACTTGGTTACAAGGGATAGTTATTAACTAGCCAGTAAACATAATTTTTCCACCTCTGTGATTTGAAAAACTAACATACACGGTTGCGTTCAGTAAGATATTCATATTCTGATAAGAAAAAAATATTTTTTGGTGAATATTAATGTACCCTTATGAATAGTATCTTGAATAGTAATCTACCCTTATGAATAGTAATCTACCCTTATGAATAGTAACTTGGCCCTTATGAATAGTAATGTACCCTTACGAATGGTAACTTGACTCATATAAATAGTAATATACCCTTATGAATAGTAACTGGAATAGTAATGTACCCTTATGAATAGTAATGTACCCTTATTAATAGTAACATCACCCGTATAAGTAAAAATATAATTTAGACACCTTATAAATGAGAGTGAATATTTTAGAAATTAATAATTAAGTATATGTATTTTATGAGCAATAAATAATGAATTACAATTTTATAATTAATATATTAACTTAAAATTTAATTCATTTTCATAAAATTTATTCATTAATCAATATTTTGTTTTCCTATGATTATAAGATAATTTTATGAAACCCTAGTTAATTTTTTGGAGTGTCATAAAGTAAGTTATAATGTTAAAATTGGTATTTTTTTCGAGTAAATGATGATTTTAATAAAAAATTAAGTTTCTCATATTTATAAAATTATTTTACTAAAATAGAGTTTTTTTTTGATTCTACACATCAAAAAATAGTTCGGATGAATTTTTGGGATTTTTATGAAATAGTTTATTTTTTGTTGAATAGTAAAAATATAGTTTTTTATGAAATATAGCATTTTCTGTGACATCATCATGAAATTATTATGATATAAAAATTTATTTAAACTAATTAATAACTAAATAATTATATTAAAATTTTAATATTTTACATAATTAATTTAGAAAATGAAAAGTATATTTTTTAATGATAAGTAAAAAATCCTTATTAATGTCGACGCAGTGCCTGCGCAGTGCTGACAAAGTCAAAATTGGTATCTTATATATAATAATTGAGTGCTAAAAATAATTTTTATGAATTATTTATTAATTATTATGTATTTTTTTATGTCTTTCATTGTTAATTTTTAATTTTAGTGTTATATAACATGAGTATTATCCAAATGTCTCTGCAATGTTTGCACCGGGTAAGAAAATACAAAATAACAAATTTAAGAAGATGTCTTGGTATGTATAAGATTAAATATACATAATGAATGAATTTATAATTTTACTTTGAACCTAATTAATTTATTTTTATGATAGTAATTTATTTTTAATTTTTATATATAATATAATTAACATTAATGTTTATGAAACGTTGATGCAGTGCTTGTGCAGGAATAAGAAAATTAAATAAAATGTTTTTAGATAAAATTATAAGAATTATTAAATGACCTATATTTTGGATAAAACTTACTATATAAGTAATTTTCAAATATTATATACTTTGGATTCTATTTGGGTACACTTTGGACCCACAATAATCACCTTAGTACCTTTAGAATATTTTATTTAAAAGTAAGGCAAAGTGTTCACACTATAAAGTTTGGTTTTTTATAACATTTTTAATGTAATTTTTTCATTAATTTTTATTCTAAAAAAATATACTTTGGGAACCTAATGATATTATATTTCTCATAGAATTTTATTTTTAATTTTTAGACAATAAATAAATACAATAATGTCTTCCGCAACGATGATGCAGTATTAATTTAATTAATGAATAAATATAATAAATGATATTAAAAATAATAAAAATAATATAATTTTATATTTTTAAGCTAATTCACGGATTCCATAGTTTAATATTACATTTATATAATATAATATAAAATTTTATTCCATTTTTAAACTTTGGTTTGATGTGTTTAAAGTCTTATTTATAAATAGTTTTTATATTGACAAAAAAAATTGTAATGAATAAAATATTTTATTAAATTATTTAAAAATACCAAAATTATTTAAAAAGGCCCAAAATTATAAGATTAGTTCTGAAATATAATATCCTTTAGTTTTAGGTCTTTTTGGAGGTCTTAAAACCTATAATATATTTATTATAATTTAATAATTTTAGTAATTCCTAAGTTACCCTCCACCTCACTTATAAAAGGAAACTCTTTATTTCACAAATATTAATCACCTTGAGAATTATTGTTCATCCAAAATCTACAAAATTTCATACTCCATATCCCATAACACATTCTTGTGCTTCTGTTATAACAAAAATACCACTTCCAAGAGCCTTAAGGAGGTTTTAAAGAGATTTTTTATGAGGTAAGATTCCTTCTTCTTCTCTTTCAAATTATTTCTCACTTATAAATTATCCCTACCTATTATAAAATGATTCTTTAAAACTCAAGTAACATATATATACTGGAATTTTTTTGTTTTTATGGTATATTCATTATAAAATATATTATTTTCTTCTTTTATTCTTAAATAACAAAATCGTTGTTTGTGGTGTTTCAATTAACTGACTTTGTGGATGATGCGTTTTCATTTCACTTTACCACAATAACGGGAAGTTTCAAATCACATTTAATTGTTTAAAATGACCTAAATATATATATGTTATCAATTATGGATTATTATTTCTTTTTTAGAAGGAATTCCATAAGAAACTGACCTTTGAAACCATGAGAAGAACATACCCGAAACAATGGGAAAAACAACATATTGTTAATAAATGGGTGGAAAATGGTATAATAAAATTATGTATGGTATTATAAACATTAGTATGGTTCTTTAATAATTTAATAACACCATTCAAACCATATTATATGAGGTTTGAAAAAATTCTAATGAAGTCAAACCCGAGGTAAGGGATATCTTAACTCAATTCCCATTCATTGAGTTAAACATCTTTGTCATTGGTTATGTTTTTTAGAGAATATGTGTGAATGAAATATTATTGTTTTATAATTTATATCCACTTATATTGTGTGGATTTATATATTTCACACATGATTATTTCATTTATTTGTCTTCAATCTAATGATATGTTCTTTGTAAGGGATCTTCTCTTTCTCACTTTTATTCAAGAATATATTCTATTTTGTACCCTTATATTTTTAATTCATAATGATGTGTTATGTTATAGAACCTACCATATACATCCCTTGTGAGATATAAATTATTAGATACCCCTTTACATCTCTTTAATCCCACCCAATAACACTCGTTATCATACCGAAATGTTTTGTAAGGGGTTTCTCATCTCACTTTTATTTCTCTGAGATTTCCCTTGTTCATCACTTGGTTCTTGTATGTGGTTTATGTGTACTCCCATTTGATATATAATATCATGATTCTATTTATATTAATGGTATCAAATTATTCATTTGATGATTATTGGTCATACGACTCGATTGATTACAACGTGGTAAGGGACTTTGTCTCAGTATCCATTTCTTTGAGATTTACTTTGTATTGTGCCCTTATTCATCCTTATGTGGTGTACCTACTACCCATTTGATATCACTTTACATTTGAAATTTTAAGTATGTTATATATCCATATTCTGGTTTTGTGGATACGAATATTTTCTTAATCTGTATACCCTTTTACATATGGTGTTTATTTTGAATGATGTTTCAACTGTGAAAATATTGATGAATCTGTATCCTCTACTCTATACAGATATTGAGAAGGAATATTTTACTTGTATTAAATATATGTATAAATAATTATTTGAACATGAAGTGATGTGTGGGGCCCGCTATAGCCCCTCGATGCATCAACAGATCCCATGAGACAATCAGTTGGCAACAAACCCTTCAAGTTTGTTTTCAAAAATCAGACAGGCTTCTACCCATAGACTTAAACTGTTTCGATATTATAATGGTGTCATGTGCTAGATAAATGAAGTACAATTAATAAGCATTCTCTTTATTCATTATCAGTTATTTCTATCCATGATATTTTCACTATGACAAAATCTATGGATGCGGCTTCATTCTCAGTTTATTAATGGCATTATTTTTTCATTTATTCACCATGCCATATTGACTATGCCAAGTTGTTTATGATTCGGTTATTATTGATTCATGCTTCCTCTATTTTTAACCCTTACTGAGCATTTGAGTTCACCCCTTTTATTTTTTTACCTTCAATTGTTTATGAAGAGGAGATCATTTATTGAGTTCTCATGGATGCAGTTTTTAGTTTTTGTTATGTATTGTATTTTGTTACCTTTCTCAATGTAATTTAATTACATCTATGTATCTAGTTTCTTCAAGACTACTAAAATGATCGTTCCATTGGGATTTAATTCCTTTTAAGAATTCCAATGTAATAAGTAATGCATTGGCTCCGGTCTAGAGCAATCGGAGTGTTACAGTTGGTATCACAGGAAGTTTAGTAGGAACCTTGGAAACTAGATTTAGAAAACAAAGTTTAAAGGACATAACCCTAAGATAGACTTAGCGGACAATAATAGAAGAACCACCCACATATTTTTTAGGGTCATTATACATGAAAATTTTCAAGGACAAAATTTCTGAAGGTGGGAAGAATATAACACCATAATATTTTATGGTATGAATAATTTCAATTCATTAGATACCTTATAATACATACAACACTGAGCCTTTGTGAAATAACACTTGGTTATAGGAGATAGTTATAAAATAGCTAGTAAACATTATTTTTACACCTCTGTGATTTCAAAAATGCACATACACGGTTGCATTCAGTAAGATATTTAGAGTTTGAAGAGAAAAACATAATTTCTGGTGAATAATAATGTACCCTTGTGAATAGTATCTTTAATGGTAATGTACCCTTATTAATAGTAACTTGACCCTTGTGAATATTAATGTACCCTTACAAATAGTAACTTGACCCTTATGAATGGTGATATACCCTTATGAATGGTGATATACCCTTATGAATAGTAACTTGAATAGTAATGTACCCTTATGAATAAAAATGTACCCTTATTAATAGTAAACTCACCCATATAAGTAAAAATAGAATTTATACACCTTATAAATAAGAGTGAATGTTTTAGAAATTGATTATTAAGTGTTTGTATTTTTATGAGCAATAAATAATGAATTTCAATTTTATAATTAATATATTAACTTAAAAGTTAATTCATTTTCATAAAATTTATTCATGAATAAATATTTTTTTTCCTATGATTATAAGATAATTTTATAAGACCCTAGTTAATTTTTTGGAGTGTCATAAAATAAGTTATAATGTTAAAATTGGTATTTTTTCAAGTAAATGACGATTTCAATTAAAAATTAAAGTTCTCATATTTAGAAAATTATTTTATTAAAATAGAGTTATTTTTTTGATTCTACACATTAAAAAATTGTTTGGATGAATTCTTTGGATTTTTATGAAATAGTTTATTTTTTGTTAAATAGTAAAAATACAGTTTTTTATGACATATGGAATTTTCTGTGACATCATCATGAAATTATTATGATATTAAAATTTATTTAAACTATGTAATAACTAAATAGTTATATTAAAAGTGTAATATTTTATATAATTAATTTAGAACATGAAAATTATATTTTTTAATGATAAGTATAAAAAACCTTGTCAATGTCGACGCAGTGCATACACAGAGCTGACACAGTCAAAATTGGTATCTTATATATAATAATTGAGTGTTAAAAATTATTTTCATGAATTATTTATTAATTATTGTGTATTTTTTTATGTTTTTCATTGTTAATTTATAATTTTATTATTATATAACATGAGTATTATCCAAATGTCTCTCCAATGTTTGCATAGGGTAAAAAAGACAGAATAACAAATTTAATAAGATGTCTTGTTATGTATAAGAGTCAATATACATAATGAATGAATTTAGAATTATATTTTAAACCTAATTAATTTTTTTTATGATAGTAATTTATTTTTAATTTTTATATATAATATAATTAACATTAATGCTTATGAAATGTTGATGCAGTGCTTGTGCATGAATAAGAAAATTAAATAAAATGTTTTTAGATAAAATTATAAGAATTATTAAATAACCAATATTTTGGATAAAACTTACTATATAAGTAATTTTATAATATTATATACTTTTTATTCTATTTGGGGACACATTGGACCCACAATAATCACTTTAAGACCTTTAGAATATTTTATTTAAAAGTAAGGGAAAGTGTTCACACTATAAAGTTTAGTTTTTTATAACATTTCTAATGTAAGGTTTTACAATAGTTTTATTAAAAATAAAAAATTTATTTTGAAACATAATAAGATTATATTTCTCATATAATTTTATTTTTAATTTTTAGAAAATAAATAAATACAATAATGTCTTCCACAAAGATGATGCAGTATTAATTTAATTAATGAATAAATCAAATAAATTATATTAAAAATAATAAAATAAATATAATTTTATATTTTTAAGCTAATTAATAGATTCCATTGTTGATTATCTCATTTATATGATATAATATAAAATTTTATTATATTTTGAAACTTTGGTTTGATGTGCTTAAAGTCTTATTTATGAATATTTTTTATATTGACAAAATTGTTTTTAATGAATAAAATGTTTTATTAAATTATTTGAAAATACCAAAATTATTGAACAAGGCCCAAAATGATAATATTAATTCTAAAATTTAATATCATTTAGTTTTAGGCCTTTTTTTAAGTCTTAAAACCTATAATATATTTATTATAATTTAATAATTTTTGTAATTCCTAAGTAACCCTCCACCTCACTTATAAAAGGAAACTCTTTATTTCACAAATATTAATCACCTTGAGCCTTATTGTTCTGTACACCTCTACAAAATTTTATCCTCCATATACCATAACACATTATTGTGCTTCTGGGCTAACAAAAATACCACTTCCAAGAGCCTTTAGGGGGTTTTAAAGGAGATTTTTTAAGAAGTAAGATTTCTTCTTCTTCTCTTTCAAATTCTTTCTAACTTATAACTTATCCCTAACTATTATAAAATGATTCTTGGAAACTCCAGTAACATATTTATACTTTAATGTTTTTTATGGTATATTCATTATAAAATCTGTTATTTTCTTCTTTTATTCTTAAATAAAAAAATTGTCGTTTGTGGTGTTTTAATTAACTGACTTTGTGGATGATGTGTTTTCATTTCACTTTACCACATTCATGGGAAGTTTAAAATCACATGTAATTGTTTAAAATGAACTAAATATATATATGTTATCAATTATGGATTATTATTTATTTTTTACAAGGAATGCCATAAGAAACTAACCTTTGAAACCATGAGAAGAACATACCGGAAACAATGGGAAAAAAATATTGTTAATAAATGGGTGGAAATGGTATAAGAAAATTATTTATAGTGTTATAAACATTAGTTTAGTTCTATAATAATTTAACAACACTATTAAAACCATATTTCATGAGGTTTTAGAAAATTTTAAGGAAGTCAAACCTGAGGTAAGGGATATCTTAACTCAATTTCCATTCATTGAGTTAAACATCTTTGTCATTAGTTATGTTTTTCTGAGAATATGTGTGAATGACCTATTATTGTTTTATAATGTATATCCACTTATATTTTGTGGATTTATATTTTTCACACATGATTATGTCATTTATTTTTCCTCAATATAATTATATGTTCTTTGTAAGGGATATTCTCTTTCTCACTTTTATTCAAGAATATCTTCTATGTTGTGCCCTTCTATTTTTAATTCATAATGATGGGGTATTTTTCTCACCTCCCCCATACTTACCTTTTGACATATAAATTATTATATACCCCTTTACCTCTCTTTAATCCCACCTAAGAACACTTGTTACCATACCGAAATGTTTTGTAAGGGGTTTCTCATCTCACTTTTATTTCTATGAGATTTCCCTTGTTCGCCACTTGGTTCTTGTATGTGGTATATGTGTGCTACCATTTGATATATAATATAATGATTCTATTTATATTCATGGTATCCAATTATTCATTTTATTATTATTGGTCAAACGACTCGATTGATTACAATGTGGTCAGGGACTTTGTCTCAGTATCCATTTTATTGAGATTTACTTTGTATTGTGCCCTTATTCATCCTTATGTGGTATACCTACTACCCATTTGAGATCACTTTACATTTGAAATTTTAAGTATATTATATATCCATATTCTATTTTTGTGGATATAAATATTGTCTTAATTCATATACCCTTTTACATATGGTGTTTATTTTGAATGATGTTTCAACTATGGAAATATTGATGAATTTGTATACTCTACTCTATACGGATATTGAGAAGGTATATTGTACTTGTATTAAATATATATATGAAGAATTATTTGGACATTCAGTGATGGGTGAGGCCTTCTAGATCCCCTTGATGCATCGATAGGTCTCATGAGACAATCAGTTGGTGACAAACCCTTCAAGTTTGTTTCCAAAAATCAGACTGGTTTCTACCCACAGACTTAAATTGTTCTGACGGTATAGTGGTATCATGTGCCATATATGTAAAACCCCGAGATTTTAGGAGAAATATTATTTTTAATTTCTTTTATGTCTTTTTTTGTACGCAACACCAAGATTATCTTGCGCTATACCATATTAGCTTGTAGTATACGCAAACACTATTCTTGGCTTGTGTTGCACGCAAGAGCGACCTTCCTCAATAGCGTGTGTTGTGCGCAATACCGAGTTTCACTAAACAATGATATATTATGAACTAGCCGTTATAAATAGTATGAACCACATTTTTAATTTTATAAAAATATCATTCATCTTACACATATTCTAGAACATGGTATGAGAACAAAATAAATTTTTCAGGCAAAATAAGTATTTTTTAAAAAATGCAGTTTTGTCGCCTTTTGATGAAGCACCCACTATAAATCTAGTTCTTCACGCATTTATGAGTACAATTTGACCAAATAAACTTATTCATTACAATAATTATATAAAAATTTACTTTGGATAATTTTTTAATATTTTTCTGTTAACTTTAATATTTTGATGAATAGTAAAAATATGCTAAATTTTAATTAAAAACAACTTTTTTCATCGAGATAATTTATATGGTTAAATTATAATATTGAATCGTTTTAAAGTAAAAATAGAAGATATTTTTACCATTTAATATTATTTATGTCATTATCATTAATTTTACATTGAATTCATAGGTAAAAACATTTAAATCTTTTACAATGTTTTAACTTTTAAAACTTGTTTTCTCAACAGAGGGATTAATTTTAAATTAAATACTACCACTTCTATATATTGAATTTGGAAAAATGGATTTTATATTTTGAATCAGTAGGTCCAAATTATGTTAATACCTACTTTTTATTTTTATGCATTTTGAATAGTAACTACGGTAAATTTTATTTACCACAGTTAAAGGTAAATCAGGAAATTAAGGGTAAATATAATATTATAAAATTACCATAACAGTTGTATTAATATAATTTTATGATTATATTTCATCCTAAAATATACTTGGGTCTAGATGGTATCTTTTGGAACCCACTTGTATGTGATTAAGACCTTTAATTTATTTTATTTAAAGAAAGTGAAATATGTCTCACTCAAACTTTAATAATTAAAGTATTTTTAATATAAGGTTATACAAAATATAAATTCGATTATAAATACTCATTTTAAATCTAAAATGTTTTAATTTTTTATGGTAATTTATCTTTAATTTTTAAGAAATATTTAATTACCTAAATAGCTTAGACATTAATGATGCCGAAATTATTTATTTAGTGAAAAATCAATAATATAGTTTTTATTCAAATAATAATACCCATAAAAGGCCCAAAAAATGATCAAAAATTATTGATCATGTATATCTAAACCATAATCATCCAATGGTAGAATTTTTGACCAATTGGAGCCTTATAAAATCAATTATGAAACTTATATTATTTTATTTTAAAAGATGTAAGTTGTCACCTTCATAATTTAATAAATATAACAATTTTAATGTTGTGATTTTAAGATGATAAATTAGAGTAAAAGTATTATTATGAAATATATTAGATTTACCTTTATCATATTATTTTATTTTTTATTTTTATGCAACAAATAAGTATATTAAATAATTATACATAAATGTTGTGATAATTATTTTATTAAGAGAAATATCAAATAAATGATTTTACAAACATTAAAATAAATATTATATGAACAAATTAATGTTCTCCATGAATTTTTTAGATTAATATGACATGTTATAAATATATTAAATATTTTTTTTGAATATATCTTCTGTGTATATTTTATTTAAATTCAAATAATTGAATAGTGTCAAAATAGAAACTACTGATATTTTTTAAAAATAACATATTATTAAATTGTTTAAAAATCACAAAAAATATTTAAAAATTATAAATTGAAATTTATATGGTATAACATTTCATAAATTATCCAATTATTTATAATTCACAACACATAATTAAGTATTTATAATAATTTAAAATTTAGAAAATTATTACCACAAATAAGATTAAATAGATTAAATAAGGATAAATCAAATTGATAATGTTTAAAATAATTTATCAACATGTATAAATTTTATTGGATGATTATATTACAATAATATGTCATATCATATTCTAATTTTAGTTATTTTGGAAGTTTTATGTGGGGTTTGAGTTTATTATAAATTAATATTTTTGAGGTTTCCAAAAGTGCCCCTCTCTTCTCTTATAAAAGGGCACTTCAACCCTCTCTTCCTTAGACCATTTTGAGCCTTCAATCTCGGAAAACCCCTACCCATTACTCTTCTCAACTTCACTATTAACATTTTGGAGATTCTGGTCTTCTTAAAAGACCAACTCTAGTCCCTTAAGAGAAAGTTCAAAGGAGGTGCGTTGTAGAAGAGGTAATCTCTTCTACCGATTCTTTCAAGTTTCTTTATTCTTCTACTTCATCTTATTTAGTTGTTTCATTATAAATTAATAACATCATTATCACTCATATACTTATATGTTATTATAAATATATAACCCTATTTCACCTTCTACCCATCCTATGAAAAATGAAATCACTGCGCGTGCGTACGTACAGAATACCGTCTCCACACCGTGGTGTAATCTGTTTTTCCACCACCACCTTAATTGGATGGGTATAATGGTGGAAATAATAACTATATATGATTATTATAACATAATACTAATTCTGATATATTATATCATCGACTCCAATTCCATTCAATAATTATGGGAATGATATCATCGCTCGTGCGTATGTACGGATTACCGTCTCCACGATGCGATGAGATTTATTCTCCATGTTAACCATTCAAGAATGATTATAAAGTATATATAATAAGTAATCATGAACTATATCACATAATAATGCTACTGTATTTATTTATATATATATGTAATTTACTTCCATTCAATTTAATAAGGAAACGAAAACAGCGTTCATGCGTACGTATGACCTACCGTCTCCATGAATGGTGTATTTCATTCCATTTATCGATATATTATATATATATATATATTCTGAATAAATATTATATATAAATCATGTTTTACATTCTAGAAGTAAGTAATCATGATATAAGTGATCATATGAATAATTACAAGTCAAAACACGTACGATAAATGAAACGATTTTACCCAAAATGATGTTTTAACATGGAATTGACAAATGAAAGGGTAATATAAAGTCGTAAGTGAATCATATATGATATCATAAATATTATTATGGTTCTATTATAAGTTAATAATATGTTTTAACCCACTATACAGGAGTCTCGGACACATACGGAAGAAATTGGACATAAGGTAAGATATAATTATTCCAATCTCATTCTTATCCGAGATTTTTTATTCGTAAGTATTTACTGGGGTTATGTTTATCATCCATGTTCATGTTTTCTCAAAATGTTTACTATTATTCCATGAATTTTTAAAGTCATTTTTACCCTTTTATGACTTTTACCACAAGGTATGGAAGGAATCTTTCTTTTGTTTACCATACGAGGTAATTTTTGACATTTCTGGCAAAAGTACGAGGATAATGTTTTTTTTAACTTATACAGCATGAATGGATTTTACAGTTTCATAACGCCTTATTTTCATGAAGCTTCCTATACAATATTTCATGATTATTTTCAACAAAAATCCTTTTCTTTTAAAATTTCATGTAATTTTGTAAAAAGAAAATGATTTTGAAGAAGAAATGATATTTTCCTCAAGGATTCATTTCAAGTGTTTTATCAAAACTATTTTCCATCTAAGATGACATTATTTAGTATATTTATGTTTCAAGTATAATGTCTCTATTATTTACATAGTTTTATTTTTCTTATTATGAAATGATATCCATTTGTTTTATATGGATTATGTTATGATGGTATGATGTTTATAAAACCCATATTGTTTTTTGGGTTATGATGAATGATTTATGTTTATTTTGTGGCACACGAAAGAATGATTCCATGATGATATGGGTGGAACCTATATCCCCTCCAATGCATTGGGTAAATATTTATATCTCATTATATAGACATGGTTGGAACAGAAAGTAAATCGGGTTCAGTAATACAGGGATGGAACAGCAAGTAAACTCAATTCAGTAATGGACTTTGTCCACTATGATAGTCTTGGCAGCAATGCCTTGGCTACAATGGAAATCATATCATGTACTTAATGGTTTTCCACAATTATATGTTTTATTACCATGCTATTTTATAATTATTGATGTTCCTTTATGATCTATTCCTTACGTACTGCCAAGATTTATTTCACAACTCAAGATTTTGATGTTTAAACTTTATGTTCATGTTTTTAAGTTCAAATATATATGGTTTGTTTTATTTTCTCCATGCATACCCTTACTAAGAATTTGAGCTCACCCTTTGTATGTTTACTTTTTCCCAGGATATAAAGAAAGTTTTTAGGTAAGAAAGCAAAAGTGTAAGATCTTTATGGGAGATGTTGAAGATCTTTCACTATGATTAGAAGATTATGTTCTGAGTTTCCAAAGACACTAAACTATTACAGTCCTTGGGTGTCTGTTTTTTGTTATGTATTAAGTATTCTGCAAAATTAATGTAACGTCCATTTATGTAAATATTTGGGTCTCTACAAGATACATGACATCCAATTAATAATAATTCTCTTTATTCATTATCAGTTATTACTATCCATGAGGTTTTCACTAAGACAAAATCTATGGATGCAGTTTCATTATCAGTTTATTAATGGTGTGAATTTTTCATTTATTCACCGTGCCATATTAACAATGCTAAGTTATTTATGATTTTGTTATTATTGATTCATGCATCCTATATTTGTAACCCTTACTCAGCATTTAAGCTCACCCCTTTCATTTGTTTACCTTCAATATGTTATGAATAGGAGATCAATTATTTAGTTTTCATGGATGCAGTTTTTAGTTTTTGTTATGTATTGTATTTTTTTACCTTTCCCAATGTAATTTGAGTTACATATATGTATCTAGCTTATTCAATACTACTAAACTAATCATTTTTTCGGGCTTTCATTCCTTTTAAGCATTCCAATGTAATAAGTAATGCACTGGCTCCAGTCTAGTAGAGTCAAGGTGTTATATTTATGAGATAATATACTTTAGATCATATCAAATAACTCATATAATAGATTTATGTGCATTTTATTTCAATAAGTAACAAATGTCTTGATGTTATTTGCATTAATTTTTCTTAAAATGTAAAAAAAAAATCTCATTATTTAACCATTTTTTATCATTTGACATTTTTGAAAGTGCATAAATATTTCCTTCATCATTCTAAGAATATATGGAATTAAATTCATGTCTGGATGATAATTACATGTAAAAAATAGTTTCAGGGTCACATTTCCAAATTTCTAGAAGAAATTAAGTTTGTTTACACTTTTTTGAATACTATTACCCAACTTGTGAATTTATATATCATTTTCATTTAATTACAAATTCATGCACTCATAATTTGTAGTTACTAAAACCTTTAGACAAATAAAATATTGGAATAAATTAAATTATTCAAGTTAAACCAAGTTAAAATTTATATAAATGATTCGATAATTTGAAATTAACAAAATTTTGAAATTTAAAAAAAAAATATGCATATTTGAAAAGTATAATTATAAATTCTAGAAAATAATGGAATATAAGTTTAAATATAATTGGTAAATCATAAAAATAAATGCATGAAAGTAATTTTCAAAAGAAAATATAGTTATATTATTCTCTCATTTTTCATTTTCTTATGAATGAGATTAGATGAAACTTGAAATTGAATATCATTGACCAGAATCCAAGTCAAATGCGTGTTTTCCTTTTTGATTTGGATATTTATCATTAAATTTTTTAACATAATTTTTTTCATGAAAAAACCAGTAATTATTATATGAAACATGAATTCATACTATAATATAATTATATTATAGAGTTCAAACAGCATGATGATAAATTTGTAATAAAGTACATATATATACAGAATTAATATTATATATTATTTATGCCTAGTGTATTATGAAAATTGTACAAATAATATTACTATGTATTCTATGAAAACATGTTTTACTTGAATGAACACACTAATAACCCACATTTTAAATATTTCAGTTTACTTCATTTGATACAATAAAAAAACCAAATTTATGTTGAGAAAAGATTCTTTCAGTGTAAATGCCATGTGATGCATGTGTAATTCCATGAAAATATAACATAGAAAAACTCTACCTATACAGTGGTATAATCATATAAATTTAAAAATTAATGTAACCTAAAGTATGACTAGGTATAGGCAGCGCATCAATTTATATTATAATTTTTACCAAATGGTATAATTAGTCCAAATAGAGTAAAAAACCAAAGATATATCTATCAAAATATAACAAAGATATGTAAAGGAATCAATTGACAAAAGTTCCTATTGTGTATTCACCAATAATTTTAAAATTATATTTAAAGTAACTCATAATATGCAGAATTCATATTTAATATATGATTTTTTTAAGATAAGAATATGGTCACATCAAAAGAAAAGTGTTGATATACACATACACTACTTATATGATATTATATATTGAACTATATGAAAATTTCAATGTGTGTATATATTACATTTTAAGATTACTAAATCAATAAAAATTGCATAACACCGATTAAAATTTATCCATATACATTGAAGTGTATTCATAAATGATGAATTATTCAAAAACGTCATCCAAAGAAGAAACATTTAGAGATTCAATGCAAAAATTTAATATGTGATGCAGTATAAACATCTATGAAATAATTCAATGAAAATGCCTTTCCATATATTAGAGACACCAAAATATTAAGGTATAATACATAACTTTATGATCTAACAAATAACATGAAGATATAATTCAATCCACACACCTTTTAACTTAAATCAATGCATAACTAAGGTATACCACTGTAACATTGATGGATCACATCATGTTAACTAATGTGTCCTGTATTTTAAAGCCTAAATATGATTTTTTTAACCCACATATGTAACACCCCAAGGTTTTAAAAATAAATTTAAATGGATAAAACTTTGTTTTAAGTAGATATTTATAACTAGCCTTTAAATATATTTTTTTCTACTTCTATGTTTTGAATTTCAAAAAATGGTCATCTACAATTATGATCAGTAAGTTATTTGGAGTCTAATAGAACCAAATTTATTTTTTGTGAATATTAATATACCCTTATGAATAGTAATATGACCCTGATGAATAGTAAACTATATTATTATTTTATTTTCTTAAGGCTTTAAGATAATTTCAACTTGATTAATTTTTCAAGGTGTTAAAAAATGAGTTATAGATTTAAAATTTTTATTTATTAATAAATTATTATTTTATTTAAAAATTAAATTAATAATATTTAGAAAATTATTTTCAAAAAATGGATTTCTTGAAAAATTATTAGGGTGAATTTTTGGTATTTTTATGAAATTCTTGAATTTTTTATGAATAATAAAATACGATAAATTACGATAAATGCTAAATACTTGTTTTACTACATCATAGGTGATGAAAAGCTAATGTAAGCCCAATTTTTTAGAAATAACATTCAATTTTTACTATTTTGGGTCCCAGGAATCAAAATTATTCATATTCTTGAGAAAAAACATTAAAATAATGTAAAATCCCTCCTCTCCTCCACTATAAATATCACCCCAATCCCCTCTTCCTCTCACCCCTCTCAAGCCTTTAGCATTGTCTAAGTTCTGCCGAATTCCCTCACCAAGGATATTCCTCATGTCCTAGAGCTTCTATTCTCACCATAAGGCCAAAACCAAAGGCCTTAAAGAGGATCTCAAGGAGAAAATATCAAGAGGTAAGAATCCACTTCCTTTTTCATGTGTTTTCTTTCCAATTATTTTATTTTATTATACTCTCTTTCCCTACACTTATACAGAATTTATAAAATCTCAAGAATCTTATATATTATTTATGTTTCCATGTTCATGTAAAAGATTCATCATCTTCCTTTCTCTCCTCTCCCTCTTGTTCTAAAGATAAAAACGCCGTCCACGATGTGCCGATTTACCAAAATCGTGGATGATGTGTTTGCAATATCCATTACATCATTAAAATCTGATCATAAAATCATTTTACTGGTTGAAACAGAATGTAAATTGTATTTTTTAACCTATTTTATGTTCTAGAATGAACTTCTATGCATGAAATTAAATTATATAATGAAACAAGTTCATGATTATCAAGGAACTGCAAAAAATGATCTAAATAAACATCATTAATGTTTTATCTAATGATCTATCATCATATATGATAATAAAATGATTTATGGTATCATTATATATTCTGGAAAGATATTAATACCATTTTATTACACTTCTGGAATTTCCTTTCCATATGATAATAAAATCAAATACAAATCATCCATAGAAATCATGTACAGAACGTACCCAAAACAATGGAAGGAACAAAATACTAATAATTAAAGGGTGGAATGATGTTATTAAATGATCATATAATATGTGATAAACATGAATATGTTTATATAATATATTAATAACACACTTTTAACCATTATACAAGAGTTTTAAATGAGTTTTAAGTAATGCAAACCTGAGGTAAGGAAATTCATAACCTGATTTCTATTCTTTGGGTTAACCTTCTACTTCGTTACTTATGTGGTATTAAAATTTTTCGTGTGATGGTTTTTTTTATATTATATTTATTTATATTTATTTAAAGTGTATATACATATTCCATATAATATATTAAGTCTCAATTCAATTATATGATATTTTCAAGGGGGTTTTTCTTTTAAAATACTCTTCAAATTCTGTTTTACAAAATTCAAAAGCAATGTTTTTGTACAATTTTTCATGTTGTATGATTATGTTCTAGTTCTTTTGAATTGTTTATGATGAAGGTTGGGACCTATATTCCCCTCAAATTAATTGGGTATGTGTAATTTTTAGGTCAGTTGTATGGTTATTCCAATTGTAACTGCAATGGTTACACAAATTGTGAGGTAACCGTGAGGGTTACAAATTATAAGGTTGCTGAGAGGGTTACAAGATTATGTAAGTAATGCCCCAAGATACCTTTATGGTTCTATTAATGTTCTATATGTTTTTTAAAAATATCATGTAAATCTAAAGTTTCACAAATTTTATATGGGTGATAAGTATGTATTTTTGAAAATGATTTCATATATTACAAGTATTCATGGACTAATGTGTTATTTCCTTATTTTTATATACCTCGCTGAGATTTTTGTGCTCATCCCAAGTTTTTAAATTATTTTAACAGGTTATGAGGATTTGTAAGACAAATAATGAATCCAAGTTAAATGTTATATAGATTTTTCAAAGAAATCATGTTTTATTTGAAAAGTTTTATATTTTGGAAGAAATGAATATTATTTTTATGGTATACACTCTTTATTAATTTGGAATGTTATGAATGTATTATGTATCAATTCTCTTAATCTATAAACTTGAAAATACCCTCAATGTGAAAGGAGGTGAGTTCTTGACTAAATTTAAGATTATGTAATGTATTAAGGTCAGGTCCTTATAACATACCTGGCTCTCGTCTCACTTGTATGAGTGGAATCATCTTATAGTATCAAAAAATTAATACAATAATTAAAAATTAAAATTTATTCTAAAATATCAAATTCATCCAAATATAAAACCCTACCGTTATGGTTTTGAAAAAATTATGGTCTTTCTAGCATAAAAATAACAAACAACCTCTTGAATTATTGCTTCCAATATGTTATTATATGTATTCTAACAAACAAAAAATACTTGAATTACGTCTTCAAAGTTATCATAAACCAACAGCCTCTTGAATTGTTTCTTATAAGGTTTAATCATATTTTTTCTGGAATTAATTCACCATATGCTGGAGGATTTTACCATTTTTAATAAAAATATAATGTGAATCATTCCTATAAGATTGAAAAGTATGGTGCACAAATTGTGATGGTGTAACAACCTACAAGGTAATATATGATTGGATCATAAAAAATATGAGATAGGGGTATAGTAAATAAATAAAATAAAAAACACTGACCTCGCATCCATTGCATGATTTGTATGAGCAAAAGATCCCAACACCCTTAACAATTCTATAAAGCTTATAAATAAAAAATTAAAAAAATAGAAATTAAATCCTTTTTATTAAACTAATCTATATGAATTAAATTTATTGAAATCAATGATCAATAAGATTTTATTTATAATACCATAGTTCATCATTTCACATATGAACTAAAGGTTTATTATCATTTAGGAATCATTACAATTGAGGTGATCAATCCAGAAAAATTGAATATATCAAATTATAAATACATATTGTACAAATGAATGGGTGAGGCCTTAACATTTTATTAAGAATAAAATAGCTGAAATTGATGATTTATCTTCTATTCAAATGAATAAATATGGGCCTTAAAATTTTATTAAGAAGTGTGAGGCATTTGTTAATAAGAAGTAAATCTCAGTGTATAAAGGTAATTTTAAAATGAAAGAAAAATTTGAACATGATGTAAAGCTATGAACTGCATATACATTGCCTCAAATGGATCATGTCACACTAACATAGACATAGATCTATGAAACTACTAGGAAATACAAATCTAAAACATAACTTCTAAGTTATAAATGATCTTAATGCCTAGGATTCATATCTCCAAAGTATAGATCAATGATCTAGTAACTTTTTTCAATGTTGGGTGCTTGAAATATACAGGATAAGATTGATAGTGATAAGACAGTGACATATTATGAAAAAACTAAAAATGATTTAAATTAGAAAAAATTTATATCCCATTTAAATGAAATGATGGCCAAGGAGTACTCTTCGGAAGTTTAAAATAGTGAAAATCCATGGATGATAGCCAAATCATGGATATGTGTAAGACATAATAAAAGGAAGTGGGGTACCCAAAATATATGGTAAATAGATCTTATAATAGGAATGGATAACTTGACATGGTCATTCTGGTGGACCTCATTGTCCTTCCACAAATTATAGTATTATAAATTATGTCACTGTGTAAACGAGTGATGTTATATTCAATAGAATATAAGGCTCTGAAGTGGTTCATAACAAAAATAATAGATAGTGGAAATAGATCATTAGATTTTATGTAATGTTGAAGGTTCTATAAGATCAAATCAAATAATTTTAGGTTAATATTCTGCAAAGTGTCATCATAGATATAGATATAAGGTTATTATTACAAGTGATTAGGGAAAATATATCAATTCAGGATAAATAGGATATTTGTAGTGAGTTAATAGATATATATGAAATTTGAATTTACCTATCATGTATTCTTCTACAACTTTATTTTAAATTATATAAATGAATTCATTGAAATCAAATCCAACACAATTTTAGAGAAGAGAAAATTATAAACAAACAAACATTCAAAGTAATGATTATAATAGCATAACACAATAAAACATAATGTATGGAATAATGTATGTGGACTATAAATAACATAAAACTCATTTATTAGAATGAAAATAAGCTATTTTTGCTGAGGATATTCATGGTTTCATTATTATACATTTTTTATTCAACAATACATATAAAAAATACATTTTTTGTAAAATATTACTATTAGCATCAATGATAGTTTACTTTCAAAGAAATAAAGTTGCATAAATTGAAGAAAAAGTTTAAAAAATGATTTAAAGAAGATGAATAATCAATGGTATATAGTTTCATGACATGAATCAAAGAAATTATGATCAAATAACATCAATCAACACCTCTTGTTTCAATTAAAATGATACACAAGTTTTGGGAAATAATTTACATATTTGAATGCTAAAACCTAGGTTGCAATGGCAGCCCTGGCATTTGAATAGGTTCAATCCTTCTTATTTTTATCTATAAAATTAAAAAGGTCAATTTTAGTCAAAATAAAAAGGGGCAGATGAAATCAAATTCAAATAAAAATGAAATAAAATATAGAGACATGTATAAAATTAAATGAAAAGAGACCAATGAAATAAAATGTAGATAAAAAATAGAAGATGATAGATCATAGGGAAACTACAAAAAGAGGGTAAAATGTTACCAGAGGTGTTTTACTTCTGATAAATACACTATAAGATGAGAAGACTATAATGATTTGATTGCAGACTCCAATAAATAGAGAAAAGTAAGAGATCTTGAAAAGATACTTGATCTGAGAAGAGTAATGGGAGAAATGTGATTGGTAATTTTGAATTGTTAATGAATAAAATATTATAAATAATCTATAATTTTAATTTAAATAAGAATTTAGGTTATTAATTTACAATTTTTAAGGAGATGAGGGATGTAGAAACCATTTCGTTGACCCACATGGAGGAATGATTGGAGATAAATAGGGTATGTGGAGAAAAAAAATGTTGTGAATTGTGTGATTTTAATTAATAGTGATTTGAAAATAATATACATAATACTATGTAGATAGGAGATAGAAATGGAATGGAAAGTGGAGGCAGAGGTGGAGTCGATAGGCGGAGGTGGAGGTGGAGGCAAAGTCGAAGGCAGAGGCGGAGGAGAGATGCAGAGTTGATAGGTAGTATTCCAATGATACCTTGATATATTTAAAGTGTTTATAGATTTTGATAGGATACAAGATTTGATAGATGATGTGGTTAAAAAGATGCATGGGTGGGGATTTGTAGGAAGCCTAATCACGTTCGACATAGTTCCATTGAAAGAGAAGTGGAATCTGTGGAAACGGAATAGAGGATACGATGCGCTAGGGAATTGGTATTTGCATAGGAAATGGGATTGGGAAGAAGATATTTTTGGAGGTAATAATAGGAATAGAATCGGTATCAGAGAGGTGGACGCATAGTTGGAGGAATTATAAGGAGTATCTAGGTGTTGTTGGAGGCATAGTGAATAGTAAACATGACTCAATAGATTCCAAAACAAAATAACTATATATTTGAAAAGGAATAATAATATAAATTTTTATGGGAATAAGGTAGAATATAATTTTAAGTTAATATGTTCATAATAATTGTATAAATGTAAATATATAAAAAATTATAGAGATGTGAAAAAAATATATTAAATTTTTAAGAACATGTTTTCATGTCATTTGATAAACTGACTGAAATGATTTATTAACGAATCCACTTATTTATAAAATTTGAATTAGAACAAACACATATGAGGGAATAAATTGAATAACTAAGAAATTACCACTTACTGTAAACTTTCCAATGATGTTTTAGTGGGATTCAATAGAAATTGGAAAGAGAATGTGAAAAATAAAACACAACCTATTATAATAAATAACTAATTATTCAAGACATGTAATATAATTAATTTGATTAACTTGAATGACATTATAAATATTTTAATAAATAAAACCTAACTGTATCTTGAATAAAAAATCAATTTCAGACTTCATTTCTTTAGAGGAACCTACACACAAGTATAATTAATTAATTTAGAAGGAAAAATAATGATATCATTATAAAAAACTATCAATATAATTAAAGGATATTAAAATCCAAAAGGTTTAATTATTATTTATTGAATAATAAGAAAAAAAATATAAATTGATCACAGATGTTTAATTAATTCTATAATGTTTAAATTTATTCATTCTACATTACCTTAATAACATGATCTACCTTGATATCCTCGATCATAATCTTATACCTATAACTAAATCAGAATATATGAGCATCCAACTAAAAATATGAATCAAAGTTATGAAATTATATAACTAAAACCATTGTAGATATGAATTAATCTTCTACATATGAAATATTAAAAGGGTTAAGATTAGAAATTATATACCACACAAATTTTAGCTAAATAATCAAAGCCCATGAAACATCTAAAATCTAAAAAATGAAAAAAAAACTAAACCAAAAGGTTTAATGGATTGAGATCATACCAAAATCTATAATAAGTGATTAGCATAGTTTTAAGAACAAAAAATCAAGTAATTTGAAAAAAAAATTAAAGGAGAGGGGGTAGGGAGGAGAATAATCCATAGATCCAGATAAGAAGGTATTGAACCATTTTTCATATCTTTTGACAATGGAAAGTGTTATGTAGATCACATGTTGTTGTGAATATTAAGAGTTGGGTACAAGTGAAAAGCATTGTCTATTTGGATTTCAACATTTTTCAAACTGTAGTGAATAAGAGAACCTGAAATAAATAAGTAACCATATAAAAATATTTTTATATATTTTAAACACTCTTATTTTATACTTTAGTTAATTTATATCATTTATTTTAAGTGAGAAAATATGTAATTCTAAACCTATGACAATATTGACTTTATTTTTCATTTTTTGGACTACTATGTTGCCTAGATTCCTTGCACAATGCTTTTTTATTTACAATTATTTGTGAAAAAATTTCCATGGTATGTGCTGAATTGTTCAAAAAAATATCAATAATTGATGTAAAGGGAATATTAGACCACAACAAAAATTAAATTCATATCACATGTGTTTGATTAATAAAATAAAAACTAAAATAAAAAAATTAATGCTCATTGTGAAATAAGTAAATGAAGAAGGTAACTTATATTGGTAAAGTTATATGTTGAATAACTAATTATGAATAATAGGTATCCATTAAAGTGATTAATATTAAATCACAATAAGATAATAGGATAATTAATTTTTTCATCAATGAAATAGTAAAAATGATATAGGGTTTTACATCATGGAGGTCATTGTGATAAAGTAAGCACTATCCTCAATAGTCATTGTCTACTTTATAATATTAATATATCTAATTTAAATCACAAAACAAAGTAATAAAATACATTTAGTGAACATATATATAATGTACTAAACTAAATGGAAGTTTCATAAATTCTTAATAATAAAATTGATCGAAAGTAATTTGTATGTTCCCATAATGTAACTCAAAATAAAATTAAATTTTAAAAATATAAAACCTATTATTTTTAAAGGAATAAAAACATTGAAGAAGTCACAAAATAAAACAATAGAAAAATAGAAAAAAAAATGGAAAATTAGTTATCATCTATGTGTAGAAAAATACCTCTCTTGAATTAAGATAAACCATAGATAACATATTAGTCCTAGAAATAGGCCCTTATTGAAATCCCATAGAGGAGAAATAGAAAACCATAAAGGATAAGAGAATTTAATTTCAGGAAACCATATCTATTATGTATATATACAAAAGAAATTGTTATCAAATATAAAAATTTGGTGAAAACTTATTGTATTATCTTTGATTTACATAGAAGAATTGACGATTGTAAAGGTATGATAAAATGATGCCTTGAAATAGATATGAATTCTTTGGGATATCCATTATCATGAAGGAGTAATAGTGTCGAACCTTTAATAACATTATACCGTGGGAATGTGAGGTGGAATGTCTACTAATATCAGAGGAGGTACGATCAAGATTTCTAACACCATCGATCAAGGAGGGTCACCAAAGATTCTAGTGTTCATGTGATCAGAAATGGAGGTAGGTGGGGAGGGAAATTGGAAGTCATGTAGATGAGGAGGAAATAGGGAGAGATCAATGGAGGTAGAAGGTATTGTGGGAGGAATTTGATGTGGAGGAAGAATTATATCATTGTATGGGAAAGAGGAGGATTCTTGGGTTCTGAAAGAGATGGGGAGGCAAATGAATCCATTGATGGAGGGTTCGATAAGGGAATAATTTGGGGGTGTGGGGAAAGGAGGAAAGGGAATTAGAGGGATATAGATTTCGAGGATAAGTTTTTAAAGGAGGAAAATTTTTAGGATATGGGTTTGGAGGTAGAGGCAATAGAGGATGTGTAGGTGATGGAAGAGGTGGAGGCATAGTAGGAGGTGGAGACTTGGGCAGAGGTGGTGGAGTCGGAGGTGATGAGAGAGGCAGAGGTGATGGAAGAGGTGGAGGCATAGTAGGAGGCAGAGACCTAGGTAGAGGAAGTGGAGGAGGTGAAGACCTAGGCAGAGGCAGTGGAGGATGAGGATACCAAGGTAGAGGCAGTGGAGGAGGAAGATTAGGTGTATAGGAAAAGATTCAAGGAGAATATTAATATCATCTCAGGTTCAACACTTGAATTGAACCCTCAGGTTGGCCATTGGATTACTACCATGTCAACTGGTCATATCTGGATCATTAAAACATTAAAGAATAAAAATTAATATGGTCATATAAAATAAAAAAATGTGGGCTAATTTATTTCCTTTCGAACAAATGGTGACTGAAATGTTTCTCTGTTGGGAGTCACGATACTAGTATGGAAAAGTTCATGATTCTTTTATAACATGAAATTGGTACTGGAATACTTGTTTTTTGCATGATCTTTTCCATAGTGTGGTTGTTTACAAGGGGAGTTTGTATGGGGTATTTTTAGGGGGCTCTTGATGGGGCATTTTCTAGGGTAATTTCCCACAGGGTGGGCATTTGCAGGGGCATTTGCAGGAGACGGTCATGGTGAGGTTCACAATTCTTAAAGAGTATTTATATTAGAAACTCCACCATGGATTTACACTATTAATTTATATAGGTAATTATCACTGGTAATTTACCCTTCTTATATCCACTGTGAATTCCCAAAATCAATTCCAAGATTCCAGATATACTATAAAATTGCATCATGAATTTATAGTTGGAATTATGAGTTGAAATTTTTAATTAATTTAGAATACGTGGTTTATAATTTCAAATTGATTTAAAGTGGAAATTTCTTCTATTATATCGATATTGAAAGCTAAAACATAATCAAAATGAAAATTTTTAGTTGGGATTTCTATTGGGAGTTTCCACTAGAAATTTCCAGTTTTAATTACAAATGAGATTTACCTTGTAGTGAAAATTTCAAATTGATTCCAAGAAGAACCTATATAAAATTTCAATGATGATTTCCACTGAAAATTCCACTGTGAATTTTTACAATCAAATACCAGATGATATAACTACTATATATTCTCACTATGAATTCACAGTTGGAATTCCTAGTTTGAATTTTCAAAAGATTCAGAAGAAGTGATTTGTGATTTGTAATTGATTTGAAGTTAAAATTTCATAATGTATTTTTCTAACAGAATTTAAAATTGAATATAAGTGGAAATTTACACTTTGAGTTTCCATTGAGACTTTCCATTGAAAATTTCCAATCATAATTTCTAATTTATTCAAAATAAATAATCCCATCATACCATTTAAAAAAAATGTGATATGATAGTTTGTGGAAATAAATTGTACAGCTCAGAATGAGCATGATTGAGCTGAATCTGGTTGCTCTATATGATGAAGAATATATAAATTCAATAGATTTGAATATTGTGTAGAAATAGTATAGTTGTTACATGAGGGAGCATAACAATTTTGTCATTACAAACTCAAAGTGAAATGTAGAAATTTTCATTGATGGAGATGAAGTCACAAAATCAGAATAAATCACCCCATCTGATAGCATTTATAAAAAAACTACATGGAGACCAAGCATTGGGATGGTTTTTAAATCAGAATCTAAAGCCTATTCATTTTATGTTTCTTATAGAGGAATTTTTTGTTTTAGTGTACATAAGTATTATATTGATATAAATAAAAAGGATAAAATCTTAGTAACATCAACATTGTATACATGTAACAAATAAGGATGCCAAAGATCAAACAAATGTGATGTCAATGTCAAGAAGCCACATACCAAAATAATGAATAATTTTATAGTGTTAATGGGAGTTGTATACATGTCCAATAAGTAGTGTGAGTGTAGGAAACTTTTTTAGGATCATAACCATGCTTTACATTATTCTGAGAGCATGCATTTGATGAGGTCACAATGACGCATCAGTGATGCACAAGGTGTCAAGTTGGATGTAAATGATAAAGCTGGTATGAATCCTAGTGATTCATTTTCACTTGTAATAGTCATTTCAAGTGGGCTTGGGAGTCTTGGATATACATGAGTAAACCAACTAAATTATTTGTGGTCCAAAAGACATAGGTACTTGAATCTATGTGATTTTTATGATATGTTTCAATACCTAGAGAAGCAATCAAGGGATAATGCATCATTCTTATACTCAGTGAAACTTGACATGTGTGGTCAAATTAGCAACATTTTTTGGGTTGATCCTAAAATAAAGGTGGATTATGATAATTTTGGAGACATTGTCATGTTTGACACTACCTTTAATACAAACAAGGATTCTAGGTCTTTGGAAGTGTTTGTAAGTGTAAACCATCATAAGAAGATTGTAATTTTTGGTGAAGTATTTTTATATGATGAGACAAAAAATCATTTTGTTGTTGTTTAGTAGATTTTTTGATTTTCATGGGGTAAGAATCCTTAAAAAAAATCATAGATCAAGATATAACTATGTCTAAAGCAATTGCATTAACCCTACCTAAAACAAGACATGACCTATGCACTTAGCACTTAATGCAAAATGGAATTAAACACTTAGGACCAGTAATGAAAGATGAATTGACATTATTGAAAAAAAATTCATGTACGGGGTTGCAGAGAATTAAAAATTTGAGGAAATATGGCAAAAAATCCAAGAAGAGTGTGTTAATACAAATTTAAAATGGTTATAAGATATGTAAAAAGTAAAGGAAAAATGGGCTCAATGTTTTATGAATAATTCATTAACATTAGGAATTCAAAGCACACAATTGAGTGAGAGTTTAAATGGTGTATTAAAGTATTACTTAAATTGTAAGCTCAGTATCTTGGAATTATTGAAACAATTTGAGTGTGTGTTAGAAAAGAATCGATATTGGGAAATGAAGGCTGAATTTGATGGAAGGAAAAATCTCCCATGTATTAATTTTCCATATCATCCTATCATGTTTTAATAAATTCATTTTTACACACACAAAATATTTGATCTTTTTAGCATGAACACCAAATATGTGGTGCTTGTTTCCTTATGTCTTATAATGAAATAGTTTCCTAAAAAATGTTTGTTGTCTAAATGAAAGGTTCCTTAAATTATTTTTCAATTGAAGTGTACCAAGAGTCACCTATGGGAATTGGTTGTACCTATATGAAATTTGAGATTTATAGGTATTTTTATTGTCATGCACTCAAAATATTGGAAATTTTGAGTGTGTAGTGCTTTTTAGAGTTATATATGTAAGAGATGGGCAAGAAATGATTGTGACATCCACTTGGAATACATAACATTTAATCATGTTGTAGAATATTTTGTATCAAGAAAAGATAAATGTTACCAACAGTTGGCATGAATGAAAATAATTTTTATAACTGAATCCTATGAGTTTGAACAAGGATATATGATTAGGATGTCAAATATGAACAATTATGCCAGGGAATTACTGGCAGTTAGAAATAATTTACCCTTAAAAGATATTCAAGAAGAATCTAACATGCAACATAGACAACAGTATAAAACATCATTCAAGAAGAATGATAAAAGGAAAGGTGGTGAAAAGTTCAGAATTTTTCTATAGCAGGCAACAAAACACATCAATAATAAACGCAATGTCAGAAATCAAGATGACACAAAACTTGTAGGAGATTATTCTTATTTTCTTATGTTATTTAATAGCAACATTTTGTGATATCATGCATAAATAATGTTATAATTTTGTTGTAGGGAAGTGCTAAAGAACCATCAAATGATGGATACTATAGTGATCCTATCATAGATCTCAATTTATGTAAATATTGTACCATAGATTGAAAACCTTAATATTTAAAAACACTTCATAGCACTTCATATATTGTGATATTTAAAATTTGTATGAACTAGTTTTATGAAACACTTCTATTATTTATCTTTTTAGTCATTCATATAAAATTATTATTGTAATTAGGAGGAATTGAAGAGCAATTTTCATCCATTCAGACTACAAAATTCAACAACTGCTATAAATTAGAATCAAAACAGAAGTTTGAGGACTGACACCTCAATGGAGACATTCTGAAATTCAGTTGATCTACAGATTCAACTATAGATGTCATCATAATATCCAATTGTTTATGAAAAGTAGTTTTTATAAATAATGTTTTGGGTGTTTGTATTGGTGGAAATTTCTATTGGAAACTTGAACATAATCAAACTAGAAATTTCTACTCATAGTTTATAGTAGGACATTTCACTGGAAATTTCCAATGGGAATTCTTAGTTGTAATTTCTATGCATAGAAAGTTTCCATTCAAATAACTGATAGTGTATACTACAAAGAGAGACTATAGTGTAACACCTATCATACTATCATAGATTATAACAATATATTATTTATAAAAATGTTCATCTAGATCGTAAAATAATCATTTTTACACCCTATGTACCACCCAACCAATTGATTTAAACCAAAGTGTAAATTTTCACTCATAGTTTACAGTGGGAGTTTCCACTAAAAATTTCCAATGGATATTTCTATGCATAGAAATTTTCCAATCAAATAACTGAAAGTAGGGACTATAAAGAGAAATTACATTGTAACACCTATCATATTATCACATATTATAAAAATATTATATTTATAAAAAATATCATCCATATCATAAAATAACCATTTCCACCCCCTATGTACCACCCATAAAATTAATGAAAACCAAAGTGGAAATTTCTACTCAGAGTTTATAGTGGAAGTTTCTGCTGGAAATTTCTAATGGGAATTCCCAATTATAATTTCTATAAACAACATGTTTCCATTTAAATAAATAACAGTAGATTCTATAAATATAAATTATAGTTTAACACCTATTATACTATCATAGATTATAACAATATCATCTTTATAAAAAAATTCATCCAGATCAGCAAATAACCATTTCCACCCCCTATGTACCACCTATCCAATTTATGTAAACAAAAGTGGAAATTTCCATTTAGAGTTTATAGTGAGATTTTCCATTATAAATTTTCAATGGGAATTCCTAGTTTTAATTTCTATGTATAACAAGTTTCCATTCAAAGAAATGATAGTGAAGACTGAAAATAGAAATTATAGTGTAACACTTATTATACTATCACAGATTTAATCAATAGCAGCTTTATAAAAATGTTCATCCAGATCCAAAAATAACCATTTATACCCTCTATTTACCACCCATATAATTAATGTAAACCAAAGTTGAAATTTACACTTAGAGTTTATAGTGGGAGTTTTCACTGAAAATTTCTAATGGAAATTTCCAGTGGATATTTATATGCACAGTAAGTTTCCAGTTGATTCAAAGAACACACAGTGCAAACTAAAAATAAAAATTATAGTGTAATGCCTATCATAAAAGCACGTAATACATCTATATGTTCATCCATATCATAAAATAACCATTTTCACCCCCCCAATATCCTACCCACACAAATCACCACAATAAATCACATCAGTTTAGTTTGTTAAACAACAACCAAATTTGTGTTTTGGAGAATAACAAATTTAACTTTCTTCAATGTTTTAGGAAATAAACAAATACTTCCTACTCTCAACACCCATATCTAAGATTGTCCTTCTAGGAACATTTTATAAATAATGAACCATAACAATCATCGGTTAACAAATTCCTTTTTTTCAAATGCACTATCACTACAAATCCTATTTTCAAACATTCCATGACATAAAAAATGATGACACTATAATCCAAAGTGGAATATTCTTATTGTGGTGTCTTCTCAATTGTCATATCCCATTTACATTTCTTCACATTTTCATCATGAACATATTTGATCACTTCTTCCAAATATTATTTCTGTAAAAAAGATCAATGATCAGTCTATCTTTCAATGTATTAAAAAAAATTATACATTGTATAAAAACTTACCACACTGACTACATATTTAATAAATGAATCTCTTAATCTTGTTCCTAGAATAGGTTGCATGTAGTTATAATATCTAAACACACTTTTTTCATATCCATGAATAATAAAGTCCAATGGATATTATCTGATTTTACTGGGCATAATAAAAACGTGGAGGTCCTTATACTGGAAACTGATGCTCGGTTCAAAAAAAATTCCTTTAGTTTCTCATTTGATAAATAAATAATTCCATATAATCCAATAACAAAAGAAAATATAACAATATTGTCACACCCCGACCTGACACTTCATGGTTATTTTATTTATTTTTGAGTTTCCATTAAATTTTATTCATTTTCAATTTTTCTTTTTTAAAAATTAAATCAATTGAATTATGATAAAAATAAAAAGAAAAAAACTTAATCTAACCCTTCCCCTTACCTCGCGGCCAACCCCATACCTTCCCCTTGTATTCACGCAGTTGATCTCCCCTTCCACACTCGACCCCCCCCCCCCTTATGTAGGAGCTCTCTAGTGATCTATCCCATACGCTAGTCATTCCTACTCAATCATCACCCCCTCCTTCCTCTGGTCACACAACGCATCCCCCCCCCAAGAAATCTCGGTCGCGCACGCTCCACTTTACCGGTGATCCTCCCTTCTCTGCAGTTTCCACCCAATTTCTTAGGGTTTTTGGCTCAGCTCACCTAGGTAAGGTTTCAGGTCCCCTCTCCTTGTGTTTTCCAGCATTTTTTCCTCTTCTCGTGGCCCCTCTTGTCTTGGTTGAACCCTAGGTCATGGGTTGATCAGGTTTTAGTATTTTCTTCCATTTTTAGGGTGTACAGTGGGACACTCGGGTCTTCCTGATGTGGTTTTCAGCATCTGCCACTAAAGGCTAAGTGCTTCAATCCATTATAATTCATCTGCCACCGTTTGAGGTTGATTGTTTTTACCCTCTTATTTTTTTAGTTAATTTTAATATGTTCTAAATTTTATTCGGGTAGTGCGAAGTGTGATTTGGTAATGTTTTAACATGTTTATGGGTTATAAATGAGTTTTTACAAAATAAATGGCTATGTGTTGTGCATATTTTATTGTAATGTTTCTTGAAAAGTATTTTATGCCTTATTTTCAAAGTGCTAATTATATTTACAAAGGCACTTGAGGTGCGTATTTGTTTGAAATGGGTTTTTATTGAAGAGTGGAGTAGTGTTGGCATATAGGCCTTGTCGAGTATTTTTACGTATGAATTTTAGATTGTTTAATCATAAAAATACATGTTTGTAAATGATTTTGGGTTGTGTTTGGATTTATAAAAAGGTACTTTCTAGGGAATTAGTTGAGAAAGAGTGTGTTTTTCTTGTATTTGTCAAAGGGGAATTTATAAATTGTGTAAGTGATGGTAAAATCATTTGAAATGAGTTTTTGGTGTGAGTAAAATGGAAAGAATAAATTTTTATTAGTATGTAGGATTTTGTGTGAACTTTTAGTATGGGTTGTGAATTCTTTAAATAATGGGAAGTTAGTTTTCGAAATTAAATTATTTTATGTGTGGGTTTCCTATAGGTTAATTAAATTGTTCGGTGTCTTCTCGAAGGGTTGAATACACATAAATAGGTACGTATATCTATATATATATAAATCCTCCTTGCACATATTCCCTCATGGCGCAGGGAATATGTGTATTGAATTAAAGGGTATATATATATAGGAGTGTATGTGTGCACAATTGTGGGGCAGTCCTCGTCAAAGGCATTGGGTGTCGAATTTTTCATCTTGGTCCACTCCCTTTTGAGGTAGGTTTCCCTTTGAATTATCCTTTAAATTCAAGAATTATTGATTTCTTGTTTTTCACACTTTTATTTAATGATATTTAGTAATTTTTTTAGAATAATTGCTTATTGTGAAACAAAGTAAGACCCTCTTTTTATTTTATTTTCATGAAACTATTTTATTAAATGTGTTTACTAAGTGTTTGATGAAATTCCCCTTTGGCCCTTATAAATGTGCTTTGGATTTAAAGTGGTGAATTGAGTTTCTTAAATGGGTTTTCAAGTGCATTTTTGGTTTTCAAAGTAAGGGCATGTGTTGCTTATTTTAGAAATGATTTAGTGTTAAGTGATTGTTTGAGGCCTGTTTGGTACATTGTAAAATTAATTACTTTGAAAACCTTCTTTGGGATGCACCTCTTTCCTTGTTGGATGTTGACAGGAATGGGTGGTCCTCTGATGGGAATTCCCTCGTGTGTTGATGTTTGAAGGAAAGAGGGAGAAAATACCTTGGAGTGATTTGGGGTTGATTTTGTTGTGTGTGCGCTGGTGGTGTAAGATGAAAATGCAGGTGTTTGATTGCTTGGTTAGTATTTTTTGACTCACCCTCCCTTTTTATTCTGGACATGGGAACCTAGCATAGCGAGTGAATTTTTGTTGAATGATTGTTGCACTAGTTTAGATTATGCACTGGCTAGTGGCCTATAGTAGTGGATACTCTATTATTATTATTGATATGGGATCGGGCCCCTCGACCAGACCAAGTAGGGAGATGTTCGGGCATTAGGGAGTTATGAAGTCATTGAGTAGGGCATGCCTTCAGAATGAGTCACATGTATAGTATGTTCTAGACTATTCATGTGCTCTTAGGTTTCACCCATGTCTACTGGCACAAATATTTTGATGCATTGTTAGCTAGATGCTCTTGTGTGTTATTTTGCATTGCCCTTATTGTATGATTGTTGAGATTGCTTTTGGAATAGTTTGAATTATAGATAAAATGATAAAGTGTTTTCAAATGGTTATAAAAAAGGTTTTAGAAATGTTTTATACTCACTCTATCCTTTATAACTAAAATTTCATCTATCCTTTAAAATTTATATGGTTTCTTCTTGGGAAAGAATATGGTTTTGAATGGTAAAAAGGTAAATGGATCATGATTTTCTTTAAATGGAAAAATGTGTGAAAAACTTACTTTTATATATTGTAGTTCAAACCTGAAATTGATTATTATTTTGTTTAAAGGAAATTTATTTGGAATTAGATTACTTGGGCACGCATACTGAGTTTAAATATTCACACTTATACTTCGTTCTTGTTTTTAGTCTCAGGTGCAGGTTTCAGTTTGATCTCGATCAGAGTGAGAAATGTTGAGTCTTGGAATCGGAGAGTGACATGTGGGGTCATGTGGAGTTTAGTGGTCATCGGTTCCGGTTAGTTTTTCTTTTTAGTTCTTGCTTAGTTTCTTTGTTCAGTTTATTTATTTTTGGGTTGATTTATTATTATTCCATTGTTTCTATTTATTTTTATTGGTAAAAATCATTCTCATCATCACTCTGTTGATTCCCTTGGTGCTTGTTTCCAGCCTGGGAGGATCGGGAACGCCTCTCGGGCCTTGTCATGGGATGACTTGGGTGACCGGTTTAGGGTCGAACCGGTTTGGTTCATGACAAAATGGTATCAGAGGATAGGTTCTTTAGAGGACCTAGCTTTAAGATCACCCTTTTTTATTTGGGTTGTCAAGGTAGATAGAGTAGGACTATCAGAGCTTGGGGTGTAGGTTTGGGGGAATTTTTGGACAAAACTTTATAGACCTAACCTTGAGTTTCCATGGGAAGTCTGGTTTTTCTTGTTTTATTTACTTTTATGGGTTTCTTGGTGTTTGGGAAAATGAAACAAGAGTCGGTCCAATTGTCACAGTGAGCTTTTAGGGCCTTGAAAGCCATGTGGAGATGGGGATGTGATCCTAAAAGACTCTCTGTTATTTTGGTTTGATTGGCATATGGATACCAACCATATATTCAATTCACCCATTGACACTAGTTTTCCCCGGTGTATTATTTTGGATCCTTTTGAGATTTTGATATTTTTGACCCATTGAATGGTAGGTTTCTTTTGTTTGTACTTAATGTTGGTTGGGATGGTTTTGGGGTGTCTTGTTTAGATTTTAAAATGATGTTTGGTTTGACAAAATAGCGATTTGTTTATCAAAAATGAGATTTCCAAAACCAAAACATTGAATCTTTTTTAGAGTGAAATGGTTTGTTTTGAAAATGGGAGTTATTTTGGAAAATGTTTTGGAGGTTTTTGAAGGGTTTTGAGAAATTTGAAATTGTAAAATGAATGTGGAATTTGAAAGAAAAATAATCTTTGATTATGATGTGTGGTATTAAAATTGGTTGAGGTATTTTTAAAGTGGTTTTTAAAGTGATAATGTTTATTTTATTTTACTCTTGGTATTCCTATGAGTGCTTGCGTATATGGATTTAGATGTATGTATATGGTGAGTGTATGATTATTGGTATGTATGGGTGAGTGATTGAGCTATCACAAGAGTGTATATATGTGAGGCTAAATGGAATACCAATAGTGGACGATTGGATTATAAGGATTTTTATGTTTTCTGAAAATTTTATTCAAAAAGGGGAATTTCAATGTTTTAAAAGGTGTGAGTGTGTGATGTTGCCTTTTTTATTTTGGTGTTTTCCTTTTTGAAATTTTTATTTAGTGTGTTGGAGGTGTGATTGAAATCATGTTTTGAGTTTGGGTAGTTTATTTGAAAATGATATGTGGAATTTTGATTTATGATATGTTTTGATTTGGTTTCGTGCACCCTGTTTTCAGGTTTCATCCCCACTGAGTTATAAGAGATTTTGAGAAGCACCTGCAAGTAGTTGTTTCACCACGTTTCTTTCAGTCGATCAAGTCATTCTTTAGATGTTTGGTTGTCCATTTTGGATATGGAGCCCGATGGTTCTCAATATCAGGAGTTCTTCTAGAAGTTCTGAGAGTCAAACCCTCTTCATTTCCTTGGGTAGCCAGAACCCAAGAATCTAAGGAATGGTTATGAAATATCGAGGAGATCTTTGTTCGGCTTGAATCTCTTAAACCACTCAAGTTGGAGCTTTCTACCTTCATGTTGGAATGCCTAAGTCAGGAATGGTGGAAATCCATTCTTTAGGATGAACCGCAGAAGAATTTCTTGTGGGAAAGCTTTAAAGCCTTGTTCATCCAACAATACTTTCCCAATGATGTGAATACACCGATGGGTTCAAGGTTATACAGTCTCAAGTAGGGAAATTCAATGGTTTTGGAGTATTCTAAGAGCTTTGTCGAGCTGGTTTCATATCTCCCAAACCTCATCGAGGGTGAATTTTTGAAAGCTTGATTCTTTGAAAGGGGTCTCTGATCATAATTCCTCCCAGTTGTGCCTTTATTCCCTGATGATTATAAAGAATTTGTGAGGTGTTCTATTCAGTTCAAAGACGATTTAGTAGCATCTAGATAGTTGAGAAGAGGAACAAAAAGGTCGTTGTTTTCCACCTCACCAGATTCATCCTAGAGGAAGTACTGGTTTTGTTTTCAGTGTGGGAAGTTAGGGCATAGGAAGTTTTCATGTCGCAAAGTGCCTAAGATCTGTAGTACCTGTGTTCATTTAGTGTATTTACAAAGGTTTTTCCAAGGTGGTTCCAGGAAGTGACATGGGGCCAGATCCACTTCCTTAGAGAACCTTTTAACTCAATTTGATGAATATAGCACTAATGCAATCTCAATTAGAAGATTTTTCTTTTGTTGAAAATTCCTTTTTGCTGTAATTAAAGTAATATGTGGTGTTGTATTCTTTTGGGTGTGAATAATGATGTTGTAGGTCATTTTGTAACTTTGTTTTAATATGAATGTATTTGTATTGTTTTTAGTGTTTCTGATGTAGAATGGTGGTATTTATTGTCCCATGTTTCATTTCTTTGGGTTTTTCTAGATTTTGTTAGGATTCAAGAGTTATTCCAGCTTGTGAAATCAATGTTTTTATGGAGTCCTAACATGGTGGGGAGACCCCCAAGAGAGGAGCTCATGATAAATCCGTCTTCCAGGTGTTCTTAGGTGAGAATTTCCTTGTTTTCTCTCCTCTCGACCCTGATCGTAGTAGTTGGTTAGCTTGAATAGTGGTTCGTTTAATGGATGTTCATAGAGATCTCAAACAGGCCACAACTGGTTTCTTCGATTGTTTTTGTGTTAGGGTTCGGGGTGTTCCTTGTTGGGTTGTGTTTAGAAAAGATTGAGTCTCTTCTTTTTAATCTCTTCATTGTTTGTTCAAGCTCTATAGTCTTTAGTGATGTCTTCCTTGGATGTGTGGCTTCTTTTGATGATGGTCTCATAGTTTCTTTTTAGGAATCCATAGTTCTGGGATCTGAATGGAAGTGAGTGTTGGTTCTTGGTCTTTCAGTTTTTAGGTCTTGCCTTGGTGGTAAATAATCCTTGCTTTGGTTTTGATCAACCAAATCTCTTGGGACATTCTGGGGGTATAAATTGTCATGTTGGGGAGAATTTTCACACCTCAACCGGACACTTCATGGTCATTTTATTTATTTTTGAGTTTCCATTAAATTTTATTCATTTTCAAGTTTTATTTTTTTAAAATTAAATCAATTGAATTATGATAAAAATAAAATAAAAAAACATAATCTAACCCTTCCCCCTTACCTCATGTCCAACCCCCTCCCTTACCCTCCTATTCACATGGTCGACCCCCCCTTCCACGCTTGACCCCCCCCCCCCCCCTTTGTGAAGGAGCTCTCCAGCACACCATCCCCTCCATCGGCCATTCCTCCCCCATCAGTGCCCCCTCCTTCCTATGGTCGTGTGATGCAACCCCCCCCCCCAGAACTCTCAGCTGTGTGCACTACACCCTATCAGTGAGCCTCCCTTATCCATGGTTTCCACCCGATTTCTTAGGGTTTTTGGCTCGGCTCACCTAGGAAAGGTTTCAGCTCCCCTCTCCTTGTTTTTTTCGGCATTTTTTCCTCTTCTTGTGGCCCCTCTTGTCTTGATCGAACCCTAGGTCATGGTTTGATCAGGCTTTGGTATTTTCTTCCATTTTTAGGGTGTGTAGTGGGACACATGGGTCTTCCTCATGCGGGTTTCGGCGTCCGCCTCTGAAAGTGAAGTGCTTCGGTCCATTCTGGTTCATCCACCGCCATTTGAGGTTGATTGCTTTTACCCTCTTACTTGTTTAGTTAATTTTAATGTGTTCTAAATTTTATTTGGGTAGTTATAAGTGAAATTTGGTAATTTTTTAACATGTTTATGGGTTATAAATGAGTTTTTTCAAAATAAATGAATATGTGTTTTGCATATTGTATTTTAATGTTTCTTGAAAAGTATTTTATGCCTTATTTTCAAAGTGCAAATTATATTTACAAAGGCACTTGAGGTGCATATTTGTTTGAAATGACTTTTTATTGAACAATGGAGTATTTTTTTTTCATATAGGCCTTGTCGTGTATTTTTACGTATGAATTGTAGATTGTTTAATCATATAAATACATGTTCGGAAATGATTTCAGGTTGTGTTTGGATTTATAAAAAGGGGATTTTCGGGGAATTGGTTGAGAAAGAGTGTTTTTTTCTTGTGTTTATCAAAGGGGAATTTATAAATTGTGTAATTGATGGTAAAATCATTTGAAATTGGTTTTTGGTGTGAGTAAAATAGAAAGAATAGTTTTGTATTGTCATGTAGGATTTTTTGTTCACTTTTATTATGAGTTGTGAATTCTTTAAATAATGGGAAGTTAGTTTTAGAAATGAACTTATTTTATGTATGGGTTTCCTATAGGTTAATTAAACTGGTTGGTGTCTTCTCGAAGGGTTTTACACACATATATAGGTATGTATATCTATATATATATAAATCCTCCTTGCACATATTCCCTCATAGTGTGAGGAATATGTGTATTGGATTAAGGGGTATATATATATGAGTGTATGTGTACGTAATTGTGGGGTGATCTTCATCAAAGGAGTCGGATACTGAATTATTCTTCTTGTTCTGCTCCCTTTTGAGGTAGGTTTCCCTAGGCATTAGCCTTTAAATTAAATAATTATTGATTTCTTGTTATTCGTACTTTTATTTAATATTAGTTAGTAATTTATGTTTTTAGAATAATTTCTTATTATGAAACAAATTAAGACCCTTGTTGTATTTGAATTGCATGAAACTATTTTATTAAAGGTACTTAATAAGTGTTTGATGAAATGCCCCTTTGGCCCTTATAAATGTGCTTCAGATTTAAAGTGGTGAATTGAGTTTCTTAAATGGGTTTACAAGTGCATTTTTTGTTTTCAAAGTAATAATGTGTGTTACTTATTTTGGAAATGATTTAGTGTTAAGTGATTGTTTGAGGCCCGTTTGGTAATTTTTAAAATTAATTACTTTAAAAACCATCTTTGGGATGTACCTATTACATTGTTGGATGTTGATGGGAATGGGTGGTCCTCATATGGGACTTCCCTCGTGTGTTGATGGTTGAAGGCAATAGGGAGAAAATCCATTGGAGTGATTTGATGGTGATTTTGTTGTGTGTGCGTTGGTGGTGTAAGATGAAAATGCAGGTGTTTTATTTCTTGGTTAGTATTTGTTGACTCACCCCCCCCCCCCTTATTCTAAACATGGGAACCTAGCATAGCGATCGAATTTTTGGTGAATGATTACTACACTAGTTTAGATTATCCACTAACTAGTGGCCTATAGTAGGGGATACTTTGTTATTATTATAGCTATGGGATTGGGCCCCTTGACCAGTCCAGGTAGGGTGATGGGCAGGCATTAGGGTGTTATGACGTCATTGAGTAGGGCATGCCTTCGGGATGAGTCACATGTATAGTACGTTCTATACTATTCACGAGCTCCTAGGTTTTACCCATGTCTACTGGCATGAATGTTTTGGTGTATTGTTGGCTAGATTCTCTTGTGTATTATTTCCTATTTCCCTTATTGTATGATTATTGATCGTTCTTCTATAATAGTGTGTATTATAGCTAAAATGATGAAGTGTTTTCAAATGGTTATGGAAAAAGGTTTTATAAATGTTTTATACTCACTCTCTCCTTTATAACTGAAATTTCATCTCTCCTTTAAAATGTATATGGTTCCTTCTTGGGAAAGAATATGGTTTTTAATGGTAAAAAGGTAAGTGGACTATGATTTGCTTTAAATAGAAAAATGTATGAAAAAATTATTTTTATATATTTTAGTTCAAACCTAAAATTGATGGTTCTTTTGTTTAAAGGAAATAAATTTAAGAGTGGATTGCTGGGGCATGCCTACTAAGTTTTAATACTCATGCTTATACTTCATTCTTGTTTTTATTCTCAGGTATAAGTTTTAGTTTGATCTCGATCGCCATGGGAGATGTTGAGTCTTGGGATCAGAGAATGACCTGCGAGGTCATGTGAAGTTTAGTGGTCATCGGGTCTAGTTAGTTTTTCTTTTCAGTTCTTTCTTAGTTTCTTTGTTTAGTTTATTTATTTTTTGGCTACTTTATTATTATTTCGTTGTTTCTATTTATTTTTATTGGGAAAAATCATTCCCATCATCACTTTTTTGATGCCCTTGGTGCTTGTCGCCAGCCCAGGAGGATCGGGAACACCTCTCAGGCCTTGTTGCGGGCCGACTCGGGTGACTAGTTCAGGGTCGACCCAGGTTGGTTTATAACAAATGTAGTCATCATTAACTTTAAACATGTAGTGAAGTAATATAAAAAATAGAAAAATATAAGCATTTTTTTTCAAAAATGAATCACAACCTTACAATAAAGGTTCTCAGTATGACTCAGAGTGTTCGTTATTAGTTTAAAATTGACATTTTAGTTCAAAATGTGTGTCACTCTCTGAAAATCAAGAAAAGGATATTGGATTGTCTTTATAATTTAGTAAAACTATTAATAAGTCATTTGTGATGTTTATGAATTAGTATCATGTCAAACTGACACATGATGTGATCGGTATTACTCAAAGTGTGTGTTTCCAGTTTAAAATGACATTTTAGTAAAAAAAAAGTGACGTATTCAAAACTGATAAAACACATTCATATTATTCTAATACTTTAGTAAAATGATCCATAAGTCATTTGTGATGTGTAGAAATCATTCTCACCTCAATCTGATACACGGTGTTCCTGGTATGACTCAAATTGTCTGTTATTAGTTTAAAATTGATATTTTAGTTCAAAATATGTGTCACTCACTGAAAACTGAGAAACAAAACTCTGATTATCTTGATAATTTAGAAATATAATTCATAATTCAGTTCTAATGTATAATAATTAGTCTCATGTTAAACCAATACATGAAGTGACCAGTATGACTCAAAGTGTTCGTTATTAGTTTAAAATTGATTTTTTAGTTCAAAATGTGTGTCACTCGCTAAAAATTGAGAACACGCACTCTGATTGTGTTAATAATTTAGTACAAAAATTCATAATTCATTTATGACATGTAAGAATCAGTCTCACGTCAAATTGAAACATGATGTGATCGATATGACTCAAAGTGGGTGTTTTCAGTTTAAAATGAAATTTTAGTAAAAAAACACAAGTGAAGTAATCAAAATTGATAAAATGCATTCATATTATTTTGATACTTTATGAAAATGATGTGTAGGAATCATACAAACCTCAATCTAACACACGGTGTGACCAATATGACACTAAGTGTGTCCTTTTATTTAAAATTGACATTTTAGTAAAAAACACAAGTGACATAATCAAAACTGAGTAAACAAATTTGGATTATTTTGATACTTTAGGAAAAGGATCCATAAGTCATTTTTTATGTTTATGAATCATCCGTAAATAAATCTAATACATGGTATTCCTGATATGACTCAAAGTGTTTGTCATTAGTTTAAAATTGATATTTTAGTTCAAAATGTGTGTTACTCACTGAAAACCAAGAAAAGGTGATCAAATTATCTTGATAATATAGGAAAACTATTCATAAGTTATTTTTGATGTGTAGGAATCAGTCTCATGTCATACCAACACACGATGTGACCAATATGAATCAATGTGCATGTTTCCAGTTTAAAATTACATTTTAGTAAAAAAACACAAGTGACATACTCAAAAATGAGAAAATGCATTCATATTATTTTGATGCATTAGAAAAATGATCCATAATTCATTTTTGACATATAGGAATTATTCTCACCTTAATCTAATACATGGTGTGCCCAGTATGACTCAAAGTGTCTGTTATTAGTTTAAAATCAACATTTTAGTTCAAAACGTGTGTCACTCACTGAAAACTAAGAAAACATTCTCCAATTTTCTTGATAATTTAGGAAAATGATTTATAATTCATTTTTTATATGTAGTAATAATTCTCACTTCAAACCGACACATGATGTAACCAGTATGACTCAAAGTGTGTTTTCAGTTTAAAATGACATTTTAGTAAAAAAACACAAGTGGCATACTCAAAACTAAGAAAATACTTTCATATTGTTATGATACTTTATGAAAATTATCTATAAGTCATTTTTTATGTGTATGAATTATTTTCACCTCAATCCAATGCATAGTGTGTCCAGTATGACTCCAAGTGTGTCTTTTTATTTAAAATTGATATTTTAGTAAAAAATTAAAGTAACATACCCAAAACTAACAAAACTCATTTGGATTGTTTTGATACTTTAGGAAAACTATACATAAGTGATTTGTGATATGTATTAATCATCCTCACTATGATCTGATACACAATGCACCTATTGTGACTCAAAGTGTTCATTATCAGTCTAAAACATATATTTTAATTGAAAACGTGTGTCACTCACTATAAACTGAGCAAACATTCTTTGATTTTATTGATACTTTAAGACAATGATTCATAATTCATTTGTGATGTGTAAGAAACATTCTTGCCTCAACCTAACACAATATGTGACCGGTATGACTTAAAGTGCATGTTTTTAGTTTAAAATGACATTTTAGTGAAAAGGGCTAGTGACATACTCAAAACTGAGCAAGCATATTTGGATTTTTTTGATACTTTAGGAAAATGATCCATAAGTCATTTTTGACGTGTAGAAATCATCCCCACCTCAATCCAATACATTGTGTGACCAGTATGACTATAAGTGTGTCCTTTTATTTAAAATTTACATTTTATTCATGTATTGTTTAATATTATGTTTAATTTATTTCCTTATAGTATTACTAATATAAAAATGTTTTCTTATATAGGTGGATTATTTTTCTTGGGTTAGGGAAGTTTTTTGGGCAATTGATACCATGATCGTGCTTTTTTGAGAGGGGGTCTGGAGCTAAAGATAATAAAACATTAATGTTTTGAATTTTTATGATAGAACTTGCTCATGTAATAGTACAAAACATTGTTTGAAATGTATATAATATAGTGTTTTTTATTTATCTGTGATGTAATTTTTATTTTAATTAAATTATTATGAAATTATCATATACAGGTTGTTGTTGCAGTATATTTTAATTTAAATAGCACACTACAGCTTTTGGGCCTTTATCACCTCTATTTCTAGCACTGATAAAGGCCCCCTTTATCAACACTAATGAAAGCACTGATAAAAAGTTCCCTTTATCGGTGTCATAAATAGCACTAATAAAGGGGTCCCCCCTTTTAATGATGCTTAGGAAAATAATAATTTTTTAGTGCTATTAAATCCCATTTTTCACACTATTAAAGGGTCGATTTGCAGTAGTGTATAATAAATTTAATATAAAACTATACATGTTTTTAAAAAATTCATCTCATATCATAGATGAGATTATATAAATTTGAGGTATCACTGCTAAAAGATAAATTATACCAATGGTTTAGAACCATTGTTATAGGCCCCAGAACCGCTGGTATAGACTATACCAATTATTTTGTGAACCATGTGGATTAAAACTATTGGTATAGGGTTATACAAATGGTTTTCTTTGAAACAGTTGGTATATCTCACTTCCAAATTTGAATACCCATAGTTTACTTCAAATTATGGGTATATATCTATACCAATGGTTCCTAAAACTGTCGGTATATAGGCATATCCAAAATTGATGTATACCTGTAGTTCTATGAACTATGGGTATAGATTCCCATCCCCAATGGACAACATCAGTACCATCCATCACCCCTCACAGAACCTTCAAATAAATTAAAAACCATGGTACACATTTAATGTAGTACAATTATTATATATTTTTCATTTAACCATTAGGTTATCAATAGTTTTAAAACCATTTACAATACTATAACATTTATATAAAATCTACATCATCAATTAGTTTTAGTCATTAAACATCATCCACACCTGTCACTTTACTATCAACTCAAAAATGGAGGGGATCAATATCTCCCTCATCACCACCAGTGCCATCATAATCATCACCAACATCATCTCTTAGAGCATCAACATCATCATCATCATCACCATAATCATCATCATCACCACCACCAACAGTAGTATCATCACCTCGACTGCCACTAGGACCCTCATTGACATCACTTGGTGTATCATATATAGAGTGCATTGTTTCCATACATAAATCAAAAATATTATCAACCTTTGATGAAAGTGATGTACATATAACTAACATAGATTTTAGGAACCATTTATTGATAGGTTTACCTCTTTCATACTTCTGTATATCTATTTTTTGGCCTCAAATGCTTCTACACGAGAGTTTTGTAACCCGATAGTGTGATAAGTTTGAGAGGCACCTGATGAGGGACAATACCTAGTGGGGATGATGTTTTTCTTGGATCAACATCAGATTCTCCCATAGTTCTCCTCACCTAATACTGATATCAAATGATCATTTGGCCCAAATTTTTCATCTTCTTTCTCATCGAGGGCCTCCAGGTCACGTTGTTAAAAATATAAATAAGATATTTATTTATGAATTACATATCAAAATTTGAAATATCAATAAAAGTATTACAATATTTTTGTGTTTCTATGCATTTATATAACTTCCATCATTTTTCCTCTTACTTGAGAAAAATAATTTTTCTCGAGGCACATGACCTTCAATGCCCAATGTCAGTTATTGAAAATTACATTGATTACTATAATATTACATTATTGAATAACATGAAATTGATAGACCTAGAATGAATTAAAATTTTAGTAGTTGAAGAAATCCATAAAATGAATAAGCATCTAAATATACATTTAATTATAAATTTAATAATGGCATAACATAATAAATACATATTAATTAACATTCTAAACATGTGTATGATATGGATTCCTCTTACATATTCATTTCAGTCAAATTCTATTTGTGTTATGTTATTTGGTTATTTGGTTATTTCTTCACTTAGTTATTTTGGTCATTTGGTCATTTGGTTCATTTTTTGGTTAGGTTATTTGGTAGTTTGGTTATTTTGTTATTTTGTCATGTGGTTATTTGTTCAATTAGTTATAGTATTTTCATATTTTTTGGTTTGGTGATTTGATTCGTTTTGGGTGTGGGTGTTTCTTTTATTAATTAGTTATGTCATTTGGTTCATTTTTGGGTTAGATATTTTGGAATATTTGGCCATTTGGTCATTTGGATAGATCATTTGGTTCATTTCAAGTTAGGTCATTTTGGTTGATTTTGGTTATTCCATTTGATTCATTTTTAAGTTAAGTCATTTTTGAGCTATATAATTTGGTTTATTCTGGGAAGTGTTATTTTGTTCACTTTGGTTTAGTTCATTTTGGGTTCAGTCATTTGGTTCATCTTTGGGTTATTTTATATTTGATTTAGGTAATTTGGTTTATTTTTGGTTACATAATTTGTTTTATTTCAGGGTTATGTAATTTTTAGTTGGTTTATTTAGTCATTTGTTCATTTTTTGGTTAGAACAATTGTTTTACTTGGGTTTATTTTATTTGGTTTATTTTGGGTTATATTATTTCTAAGTTATATAATTTGGTTTATTTTGGGGAATTTTATTTTTTTCACTTTGGTTTAAGTCATTTTGGGTTCTTCCATTTTGTTTGTCTTTAGGTTATGTCATATTTGAGTTAGGTCATTTGGTTTATTTTAGGTTACGCCATTTGGTTCATTTTGGGGTTGTGTAATTTTTTATTAGTTAATTTGGCCATTTGTTCATTTTTTTGTTAGAAAAATTGGTTTACTTGGGTTTAGGTTATTTGGTTCATTTTGGGTTATGTCATTTTGTTCATTTTTGGTTAGTTCTTTTTATTTTAGGTTATTCTGTTCATTTTTCGTTTATTACTTTTTTATGTTAGGTTATTTGGTTTATTTTGGGTTAGTTAATTTGGTTTTTTTTGGGTTATGTCTTTTTGGGGTTAGGTCATTTGGTTCATTTTGGTTGTTTGGTCATTAGTTTGTTTTGGATTAGGTCATTTTATCAATTGTTCATTTTTTTGGTTAGGTTAATTAGTTCATTTTGGGTTAGTTTGTTTATTTTTATTTGGGTTAGTTTATTTAGTTCATTTTTGGTTAGGTTATTTTCTTCATCTTAGGTTATGTTAATTGGTTAATTTTGGGTTATGTTTTGTAGTTTACATGGTTTTTTTGAACTGAGAAATTATCAAATGTAGCCCTTGAGGAATGATACATTCATCAAAGAATGTTTTCAATGATATAAGGATTATATTAACATATCATTAAGGAGTTAAATTAAAATTAAGTAAGCTAGTATTTCTGGATTTAAATGGAACATTCAGCATGTTTTTAGGAGAAATGTTATCATAACCTAGAGGGAGCGGGAGGACTTCATTCAAGATCTAAATTATGTATTAAAGCAGCATTTCAAGACTTATATTAAAGGGATTCATGATAAGAAAACGTAAATTTAGGCATGAAAATGTGACTAAATGGGGCATTTCTATCCTTCTGTATTAATGTGGCATTTTCAGCCTCTAGTCTTAGGACTACATGTGTTTGTTTTAGGATTGTTTTAAGACTGTTTTATTGATGTTTAAATCCTTTTTATGACTATTTATGTTTTTATACTTCTTTAAAATCCAAATAAAATGAAATGAACACTTCATGTTGGTTTGATTCTATTAAATTAAGTTTAGGTTCATTTGAATGGACTATAGAAAATTAAATGTAAGAATATTTTATAGTTTACATGAAAATGTTTTATTAAAATCAGTTTATAGTTTACAAAATGAAACAAAAATAAATAAATTTGAAAATAATGAACCTGAAAGACTCAATTTGAGAAAATATGAATGAAAAGAGAACACATATAGTTGGTCCAATAATATCATTAGTGGATAAAATAATTTATAAAAGTGTTTTCTCTCTATATTATTCCTAACTTATTATTGAGAAAATATCAAAACAATAGGCATCCAATTTTGAAAAATATAGGAAACAAGCACTCTTAAGAACAAAAAAATATTTTTAGGTCATTGGTTGAGCTATTATAAGTTTGGGAATAAGGAACTAAATTGTTGGGATTATTATTCAATAGTTTATAAAATCTAGAATATTTTATTCCAGTTCACTCTCAACATGAAAAGCTTGAAACTTGTCTAATAAAGTGACCCCCCCCCCCAAATTTTAACTTCATTAAATAAATATTTATGATTAAGTAACAATATAAATATAGATATTATTTCTATTTATATTAAAGTATTTGGTGCCTATCATGGCCAAGAATTATAGTGCACCCCAAAGTGTGAAAATACATCATAGAAACTTTGTTCTTTTTTTCAACGTATCCTAAAAAATCAATACAATTAATAAGAATTAAATTTTCAATTCAAACCATTAAATATTAAGAATAAATTAAACTCATTACTCTTCCAATATGCAATAATTTCTTAATATCGTGTTATTGGATAGTCAGTGAATATCAGTACACCCTCTAAATTAGAACTGACTCTACTCTTCCAACCAACATATAACCCATGCTTATATGATTGCCAAAACTCCCCAAGATCCATCAACTCTGTGACCTTAGCATCTTCACCATTGGGAAAGTTAAACTGACGCTATAAAAAACATGTTAATTCATATAAATAAAACAATAATATAGATATCAATTTCACAAAAAAAATTACCCATATCTCTGCCCATGCTTTCTCCTTGAGTTCATTATCGATACTCCTCTATGAGTCTGATTACACTAGAATGATATCATTGTACCTTGCTAAAATTTCCATAAAACTTCTAAACTTCATAGAATTTTTACCTATAATTTTATTATCTTAATTTTAATCTACCATTATTTATGTTTGAAGATTATGGGCTTCATGTATATGGGTATACCCACATCACCTATTATAATATTCCACTAAATATGATAAAAGAAAAAAAAGAATAATTAATTCACAATACGATAAGAAAAAAATAATGTAATATAATTTGACATAATTATAAAAAAACATGATGCAAGTTGCTCATTAGGCTATGATGAATTTGTGGGTTGTCCTGCATCGATAATCTCTAAAGGATGTGCTTCTTCAAATGAATGCATCGGGTCATCTATATACAGTGGAGTGGAAGATGAAGGTGCAGAATCATCAGATCCTGGATGGATTATAGGAAATAGAGTCAGCATAGACATGGTCAGATAAGGATATAAGGGTTGGGGATACATCATAGGATATATATATATATATGGTATAGGTGGTAAAATCTCTAGATGTGGCATAGACATGGTATAAGAATTAGAGGCTAAATAAGATGATGATAGAGGCATGGGTGGAACATCCCTAGAGTCTCAAGTAGAGGATGAAAAGTTGTGGTAAATGGGATGTTCGCTGGCAGGTCAGGGTGTGAACGAGTATGACGGGTGCTCTGTGTGGCTCTAGGAGCACCCCCTCTCACACCCATACCGGTAGGCTAAGAAGAATTGAACTATGGTTCAGATGAATGTCCCTAAAAAAATTGATAAAGAATAAGAACATGTTAGTAGATGTAATGTAGAAGAAAAATATTATAATTATTATACTCACTAAGGGAACCATAGGTGGTAACCCTAGCTCACTCATCTATCGATCATTATCAAATAATGTCTTCCTTTGAATTTATTCAATGTCTTCCATAATCTTCATAAGAATGAAATGTACATTTTTTAGAAATAGTTTTTAAAATTTACGTATATAACTTAAAGGTCAAAGAATTCATAAACAATATCATAACATATTTTGGTAACTATAATTTAAAACTAAGTTTTACATTTTTTTTAAAACCCATTTTAAATCAAATTTTCTAAATTGAAACATGTTATAATTAAATGAAATGAAAAAAACAATACTAAAACAGACATGCCATTCCAAACTGAAACTAAATTAAAGTAATTATAGTAGTACCAACCTAAGAAACTCATTTCAAGGTAAATTGAATGAAATGTGAACATATATATTTACTTATATATATTACTCACAACTACTTCAAGTTTAACTTTAATTCTCATAATGGGAAAATTTGAGACATAGAATAAAATATTTTGGTCAACACCGATGGGGGTGTCAATGGTGTCAAGTTCATCCTCACCATTATGAAACATATTTATTGAGATTACTTCAATATTGACACTGTAATCGTGTCTCAGATGATCTTTCACATAAAATACTTATTTTCCCATTGATGCCAAAGTATATGGTTCATTGATAGCTAGGAAGTGAGTCATGTTAATAACTCTGAATCCACAGTCATCAATAAATGTATCATGTCACATCATTGAATCAAACCATTTATATTTCATCATAGTGACTCGACCATGAGAGTATTAATCCAATAAAAATGTTTTCTCAATAAGTCCATAATAAGACACATTTTCATATCAAGTCTTACTATATGATGCACTAGTATAATAGATTGTTGTTTCAGTTGACATAATGTCATATTTATGTGTTCTCATATTCACCACTTGATCAGTTGTAACAAATTTATACCCAATTATTATTAAATATTTGCATTCACAAACCAAATAATTGAGACCAAAATCCAATGATATTAATTCTTGAGAGACAAAGTCCATAGGTAAAATAAATACCTGAAATATATATGAATAATACAATTAAATTTATATCTATATTTTAAGTTAATTAAATTATTTCTCATGCCTTTTATTTCAACCAAGCAGGAAACTCTTTGCTAAGAAAAACTTATCTCCTTCTCAAAGGAAAATATTGATGAACTCTGCTTATAATTTGTTTATGTCCCCTATATAAAATGATAATAAAAGTTTAAGGTATATGTGAAATTAAATAGTATGAGATAACATATACATATATTAAAATTACTTAATTGATGTAGTTATTGAACAAACCAAAGTTAAACAAGACTGTGTGATGTTCCATATCCCACTCTTCAAGGCTTAATGTAGCCAATGTATATGACCCATGAATTCCTCATATTTGGGTAAGAGAAGGAAATGAGGTTTAAATTTCCCCATAATACTCATATTCATTTCTCATTGGCTGATTATGTCTTGTTCTCACATAAGACAAATACATTGAAAAACAATCCACACATTCCTGATCCAGATAACCTATCACAATGGAACCTTAGGGATTATTCTTATTTTAGAAATAATATTTCCTTATGCACATATTTATTTCAGTGGGATACATCCACCGAAAAGTAACAGGTCCCCCAAGAAGTGTTTCATTTAGAAGATGAACTATTAAATGTTGTATGAAAGTGAAAATTGATGGAGGATTTTTTTTCCAACTCACATAAAATCAATGGAGACTCTTGCTACATTTTTATCAAGAAATACTTGGATAAAATTTTAGCACAAAGGTCTATATAAAAATGGCACAAGTGAATCATTGTCACCCTAACATTATTGGGTAGTAAATGTCAAATTACTATTGGAATTAATTCATGAAGAAGGATGTGATAATCATGAATGTTTAGAGATTTTAGTTTCAACTCCCTTATGTTGACTCATTTAGATATATTGTTAGAATAGCCATTAAGAACCTTGATATTCGCCAATACTTCCAGAAATTTATTTTTCTCTAAAGGTATTTGTTGGGTCTTAAAACTTTTCAAAGGGAAATAAAATACTCCCATGAATTTTGAAAAGGAATAAGGAAGGATTGAAGGAAAAATATTTAAAGAAGAAAAATCAGCAAAGGAAAAAAGATGGACCTCAAAGGGAAACATCCTTCACAAATCACTACTCCACATGGTGATCCACTTTGTGAGGACACCCATGAACTAAATGGTTCGTGGGATCCAGATAGTGGTTCCATCTCTACAAACACTATCGTTCATAGGATAGACACTAAGAAATGTGCCCCGCATACCACATTTTCCATAGACTCAAATGGTCCATGAGAAAGGCAAAACAGAACTTCTTCACAAACAGTCACTCTGCATGACAATCCATAGTTTAGCGAAGCATCCATGAACTAACCAGTTCTCAAGATAGTGATGTGGACCCTGTTCCCCCACAAATGAAGTTTTTTATGGGAAAGAGGCATAGAAATACGCCCGCATATGATCCCCTATGAACTCAAATGGTTCGCGGGTGAGGTGAAGTCGGTGGCTTCCCACGAACAAAAAAAATTGTTCATGGAAACTAGGTGGTAATTTTTTCCATCATGGATGATGACCCCATTCCCCCATTTACTAAGTCATCCACAGGCCTAGTTTCTTTCTTGGGCTTCCACAAAAGATTTCAGGCAACCCGTCGATCTATCTCTTCAACCTCTCTATAAAAGGACCCTAAGGGGGGATGAATAGAGGGTGGTTTTGGAGGACTTGAGTGATCAAAGGCATGGAAGAAGAGATAAATTCAAAGGATAGACTCTTTAGATAATTCCCTATAGTTATAACCTACTGCATAACATTAAATAATGAAACATAATACTAAGTGGCAGACCGCAAGCCCAGTTCCCTTCACGAATGAATTTCCCATGAAGTACAAAAGTAATGCCCCTTCTTTAAACCGGTGTCCCATATAGAAAATAATTATGCAGATGGAACCCTGTACCATTTAGAAAATCACTACATGGATAGAACTTAGTTCCTCATACCACCATGGTACGTACACGAAACTCAGCACCGCGTAGCAAAGCACTATGCGGTCGGAACTTGGTGTCACATAGAAAAACGCTATGCAGACCAAATCTAGGTCTGCATACCAACACAGTATATAGAAGGCCCCTTTACCCACATATAAAAGTGTTATGCGAGGGAAACTCCATCCCAAAAAAATAAATGGTACACAAAAAGGGGTATTCTTAGGTGTTATACCCTCTAGCTTCAATCATTTCCTTCCGTTTCCATCGCATTATCCATAGCCCCTTTGCGAACCATTCCAACAACACTAGGCCAAAACCTCTTCCAAATCCATTGGACATGTATGATAGAACCATAAAGTGTATCAATGTGACCTTATAATCTTACATACCCATGGTAAGCAGAGTCATGTGGGTAATCCTTGTAATAAGGTGAACCCCTGGAATATCCCTAAGTTTACATTCCTATGGTAATACGGGTTCTGACCTCGGGGTTCACACATGTACCTCCTTGTTCTAGGTATTAAGGGTAATCACTGGATTTTCCTTTTTATGAAGACCACTAATAAATAAGGTAAGATCACTCTTCCTTTCCCCTTTGACAAGGAATGTTCCTCTCCTTTCCCAAAACCAATCAAAGGGCAGTCCATTTGAGTTAATCCCCTAGACCCTTTTTAGGGAAGTGTCGTATCCCCATCCTCCCCCACCATTATCCACCTCCTTTTCCACCAGTGGAGAGGGAAAAGTGCATGATTTTCTAGATCTACTACTTCCTCATGTTTCTCACATCAATCATAACTCACTTGGGCTTAGGGATTAGTGGTGATCATGGTATCCACATGATCCACCCGACAGTTGAACTATGATAACTCTGATTCCTGCTCTATCTAGGATACATAGGATGCATGTCTAAGGCCTGAGCTCAAATGGGCCTTCCCTCTAGATGTAAACCCCAAATCATGCCTGCTTTAATAGGAAGCTTCCATGCGTAAGTCCCATATTTCAAAACTACATGGACTTTGATTCCCAATTGGCTAGGATATGTAGGAAACCTCTCCGAGATTCAAGCCCGACACCATCATATTCTCTTCGATTCTCTTATGTCCTTATCACATGATGATAAACTGCATGGTTAGGTCCTTGTCACAGGACCTTAAAAGGGGATGTGTCCACTAAAGTGACACTGAACTGTGTGGTTTTTGATTCCTCTCACAAGGATATTTAAGAAGCCCATCTTGTAGGTTCGATCCCAACATTGAAATGATTTTGGTCCCCCCTGGATGATGATAAACTCCAGAGCACCATCACATATGGATTAAAACCATCATTTTCTTAGTGAACAACAGAGGAATTTCCAGTCTGTCCAATAAAAGGGTAACATTAAGGAAGAACCTTGGATACATACAGAAGATTCTGAACCCATTCATATTTATGGTTGATCTTGCGACCTAGGAGTAATCTGCAGACACATGCTTGGGAATAAACCAAGGATTCAAGAATATATGAATATAGATTAAATCTATAAGAGAGTACCAAAATAGGAAATAATTCCCCCTAAAAGGGTGTGATGATCCTGAGTTCCCATCCTCTCGACCAATGTGATTCCTTAAGTTTTGTTGGCCAAATCATCCAACTAGTGCCTTCCTTTGGAAAGAAAGTCCATGAATCATGGATAAGGGGTCTTTGGGTGTTTCTGGCTCTATGAATAAACTCGTTGGAGACCATCTAATGACATCATACCTAACATGGATCGATTGCACAAACACTTAACCCTCTACAATCACCCACTGGGACCACTTAATTATGGCACCTCCTTCGTAAGATAAAAGGGATATATTGCCCTGTACCCGTCGAACCATTTTCATTCTTGGGTATGATGCAATTCGGGATGAAACAAAAATGGTGAACCTGACATGAATCCTTAACTAAGGTGGTGGTGTTACCCCACCTTAGTCCCCTTCACTACTACAAAACAAGCCTTTAACAGCACTGGTATTTATCAGTGCTTTATTTTTAGCACTGATAATTATTTATTTTATCAGCGATTTTTTAGCACTGATAAAGGTCTGAATAAATAAAATGATATAATTAAATAAATAAAAAATAAAAAATGAGTTTATTAAAAAAATATTTCAAATTTTATTAATTAAATAAATATTGATAAAAATGAATAAATTGATTATATATTATTAAATATTAAACATTTTATTAATTAGATAATTGTGATAATTAATGTTATTAAATTGTATATATTAAATATATATATATATTAATGTATAAAAATATGATTTATATATTACAAAAATATTTATTCTCTTTACATTAAATAGTATTTATTTATTGAATAATGGTTTATAATTAAAAATTAATATGATTTAAAAATATTGAATAATTGCAAAGTACTCAATATATAATTGAATGTCGTTTGATTTTTCAATTTAACACAAATAAAATGTGTGTTGTATTGATTTCATATATATGTAATTAATGTATTTTTATATACAATGCACACACACAAAACTAATCCATTTTTTCAATATTTTTAAAGTGCACTTATTCTTAATTTATTCAATTTCACTCATTTTTAACATATATGCATGCATTGCCAATGAGCTTGTACCCTAGTGGTACATGCTCCTGCTTGGCATCCAAAAGACCCAAGATCAAATTTGGGCAGGGGTGAATTTCCTTGGTACTGTAGCAGTATTGTAGCAGGCATTGTAGCACCGTCAGCACTATAGCAGCGGCAGCACTGTAGCGGCAGAGGGATTGTAGCAGATACTGTAGCGGTGGCAATACTGTAGTAGGGACTGTAGCAGCGCGGGTATTGTAGCAGTATTGTTCACTGAGGGGTCTTTTGGGCCAAAAAATGGGCTTTCAAGCCTTGTATTCAGGCCACTTATTCTTGGGCCTTTGGGCTATGTAATGGGTCTCCCTCTACCCAGTCTAAAGAGGTCTTTGATTTAAAATAATAAATTGAGACTTCAACCCCAACCTTTTAAAAAAAATATATGCATGCACTTAAAATTAGATATTCATTAATAATGTTAAAAAAATATTTGTAAAAATATATTTATAAATAAATATATTTATAAATGTACATTTACTATATTTATACAATTATATATTTATAATTATAAATAAATAAATAAATATTTTTTTAAAAGTATTTATATAATTATAAATAGATAATTATATATATTTAAATAATTATTAAATTTATAATAAATTTACTTAAATAATGAATATATTTACTATATTTATATTTATATATATTTATTAAATATATATATATATAAATATATAAATATATATAATGATATAAATATTATTTTTTAAAAATATTTCTATATTTATAAATAAATAATTATAAAATCATAATAAATATATTTAAAAAGAAATATATTTACTATATTTATATTTATATATATTGATTAAGTATATATAAATATTTACAATTTTTTATTTATAATTATAATTATAAATCCTTTATTAGTGCTCAAGTAATAAGCACTGATGAAAGCATCTTTATCATCGCTAAAAAAAGCGCTGATAAAATTAATATTTATTAGTGCTATAACTTTATCATTGATAAAGATTGATTTTATTAGTGTTTTTTTAGCACTGGTAAAGATCTACCTTTATCAACACTAAAAAAGTGCTGATAAAAGGACTCTTTATCAGTGCTTATTTGTAAGCACTGATAAAAGTGTCCCAATCTATTTAAAAAACCTTAACCATTTGTGAACCTGTTGTGATATTAGAAGCATTCCATGGAAGAAACTTGTTGTCGGTGATCCTCCTCGGTGAATCGAAGCTCGAATCACACCACTTGACTGCCTTTAGTTGGTTGAACATCTCATCTAACATCCGATGTTCGATTTCAGTTAGGGTTTCCAAAGAGGGTTTTGGATTTTCTTCAACCTAGTGAGGTAGGCCTTCCAATTTTCTTTGTGTATTTTTGGTTTCATTTTTTATTTCTTCTTCGATGGTGTCATTATTTGTGGTCCGGTGATTATATACTATTTTTATTTTATATTATGAACAGAAATATTTGTTTATGGTCCATTTTTTGATTTACTACCGATGTATATACCCTCTCGATATATGCATTTATTGGTTATATCTGACACTGAACCTTGGATTTATTCATTATTGTTTTTTTGTTATGTTTTATGTCTTCTTACTAAATAATTTTTTCATATATGTATATAAATGTGTATAAATTTTCATGTATATTCTTGTTTATTAACTACTAATTTGAGGCACATTGGTGGTTCCCTAATGATTATATATATGTTGACACATTTCATGGACACCTCAGTGGACATGCAGCTTCAGATTCTATTTTTTAGGAACCAAGTTAGTGGAGTGATGTATGTTCCTTTATTGGTTATATGTATCATAGGATCTAGTTACTCTTAGAATTCACTATGGTACTTAGTTTTCTTATGGAGTAGATTCAAAGGGGTCATCCCCTATTAAGCACATGAGGTTTCATCACGTTAAGCCTTCACTTTTTGAATCATTATGGTACCTTTAGTTCACATTATGTTTGAATATCAAGTTCTTATCTATTGTATATTTCTTATAGACTATAAGTGAGTTTTTATACTAGTGTGACATGTATGTGTGTTTATATAGCTATTGCATCATTTATTTCCATAGCTTTTTGTCTAACAGGTATGCCTGTATCAGGTAATGATGATTTTGGGTCTACATGTCCATTTAACCCAAGGGTTGTTCTAGAATTTTGTTCGATCTTGGGTACTAATTGTTTCTATTTAGGGGGGGACTCCCATTTATGGTTTTGTACACCCAAATTTTAAACCATACTTTAGTGACTTTGAGGTGTTTTAGAGGTCATATGATGATCTAACCTAGTATTGTTTGGGTAATTCAGGCTAGGTTCATTACACTATCCATCTTCCGATTTACACCTATAAAGTTTAGTGATAATATCATTTATTATCTAACTTTATCTCCCTCTTATTATCATATTCTTTGAGATGATTCAACATAGTGTATTCATCCATGTCCTTATCATGTATCCTCAGATAAGAGACATAACTAATAACATAATTCATCATAAATATGATGCATCCCCTATGTGCCTTTTATAGGCATCCTTCTCACCCTCACTCTCTCAATGTGGTTGGTAATTAGGTATAAGAGATTACAACAAATTTAACTTCTATTATTGGTATAATATAATGTGTTAGTGTTTATAATGCTTCTAGAAGTTTTCACTGGATGTGAGATTCTCTTTATCCAATTTAAATCATAAGGAATGTGGTGTAGTCAAGTAACTTTCCATTATCTACAAAAATCAAATAATATTTATTAAATTTTAATTATTAACGATTGTGATGTTATTAATGATTATATTATATCTCCCACTATTTTTTCAAATCCCAATATCCCTTATTTTTTGATTTGGAATATCTAGGTGCTCATATATTCTAGTAGAAATGATATATATTTCCCTTCATCGAAGTATTAATCCCCTCAAACCAAGATTTATTTCTTTCTTTCCAAATGAACCAAAATGCTACAAAAATAATGATAGTTCTATCCCTTTTATCATTAGCGTTATTCCTTGATCCATAAAACCACTGATCTAGTTGATTGAATAAAAGTTTATTATTTTTGTTTATCATATTTGTAGTAATGATTTCACAACCAAAAGAAATAGGGCTAAGAAAGATCATAAATTGTAAATGTGTTCATGAGATGATACTTTGAAGAGGGGTTTTGTTTGTACTTGTCATATATATTACAAGAATTCTGTAAGAGCTTACTTTAATCAAATGGAATCCTGACAGTTCACTCAGACATGCGCGTCCATGACTGCACAGGCAGTCAGGCCCTCAATGAAGAACAGGACCCTATCTCCCACCCAACATCTTCAACATCGGGTTTCAAATGCACTGATCAGGGAGTACCATCAAAACAGTACTCTCCCCACCATGGAGGAAGTAAGGAAATTCCTATAGGCCATGAAGCCAAGCCAGCCGCCTCTTCAGCCTCCACTGAAATTCCATCACAGGGTAGCCCCACTATTCGTCTTCAATTGTTTCAGGAGCCTGTCCCCAAAACATGACAATGAGTACCTCCCTTATCATAGGGAGGTGTATTAAGTTGTCATTGATGACTTCATCCCTACTACACAGGGGGTCTCACTCAATAGACCCTACCGGAAGACGTCGTCGCTAATTTCATGTGACCTAGTATCCTCGTTCTAAAGAGAATATCACACTGAGGGATCCTATTGAAGTTCAACAAACATGGGTCCCCTAGGATATCCTCCAAGGGAAAAAAACATATAATCATGAGTGGGTCATCACCCTGATTCCTGAGGAAGAGACCTGTCATGCAAATACATTGGCACGCTATGGGAAGACATATAGTCCCACCCCCTCTTTCTAATCCCACCATGGAAATACAGCAGCAACCTATGAGTAGACGCATATCCCCACTCACTCTTATGAAGCCCATAACGAACACATGGTGGCACATTATGAGCAAGCGCAAATTCCTGCTAATGCTCATCAATCTCACCACACAAACGGGGTAAAAAATTATAGGCAGATGCAAATCCCTATAGATGTGCGTGAAGCTTGTCATCCAAATAGGATGTAAAACTATAGGCAGGTGCACATTCCTGCCAATGAATATAAATCCCACCAGTCAAATACGATGGAAATTGAGTATGGGAAGAGTCAAATTATTTCCCCCTCATATTAATCCCATTAGTCAAATATAATGGCAATCAAATATAAGTAGATTCAAATCCCTATATATTCATATCAAGCCCGTGAGACAAATACAATGGCAAATAAGCAGACAGAAATCCATGCTCACAAATCTGATGCACATTAGTCAAATATGGTGGTAGCCAAAGAAAACGGATGGTGTATCCCAGCTATAAACTAGGTGAATAATCCTTCCTCTTCTCCAATGTAGGAGAACTGCCAGTACCCATTGGCAAACCACGAAGGACCAGAGCAGGCACAAACTTCTAATCCAACATCAGAATGGGAATTTATCCCCATTCTAGCTAAAGATTTATCTCAACACATCCTGGGAATGATGGAGGATCAGACATCGATTCTTGATCATATCCTCTAGACCTGTCAAGACATGATCGCGTCTGCAGAAATAGCAAGGAGTCAGGCCCACAACCCTGTCTCCCAAATAGGGGTGACTTATCCCCAAAATAAGATAGTCTCTTCAAAGCAGACCTGCATCCCTTCTGTAGTCTAAGAGGGTCAACGACCATATTTTGTGATACAAGGAAAATCGGATCAGGAACAAACACTCGTTTCAACTAGGGGACACAGGTCCACCAGGATGGCCGCTCTAGGGAATGAATATATCCCTATCAGAAATCAATATGTATGTTGGAATATCTCAGTGGCATCATGGGAACCAACCAAATAAGAACCCAAATATGAAGGTTGTTACCAACAGTAGACTTCACAATTTTCCCTCAAGAGAGCACCCAAAAATGAAACACACCAAAAGCAACTAGAAAATGAAGAGCACATTCATGATCCTTATCTACTAGAAGCTGGAGTTCTTGTTGTCATTAAACACCTATCAATAGAGTCTCAAGATCCTATCAACCCATTACAAAATTATGGTAGTGGAAGTAGCAGTTGCAAAGGTCATCTCCGCAATATTGTTACCAGCAGTTATAAAGGTCATCCTCAGAGTACCCACAAGGGATTAATTCGTGGGAAAGATACGATTGATCATAAGAACGTATCTCCTGATGAGTTTCATGGTATCCCTCCCCCTGACCAAAATACTGGATAGCAATAATGTTCTCCCCTTACTGTCATCTACCTTGATGGTTCTCCCCAAGGTATACACTGCAGATATTCTCCTTGTAGTTGGATTTCAAGTTATGATAGTAGTTTTCACCATGATGGCATTAACTATAAAGTCTCTCCCCATAGTGACGTCAAGTAATGAGAAGGTACTCTTCTTTTTTTGCTCATCCTAGAGATCCTCCCCAAGATGCGCACTGTAGAACTTCTCCCTATAGCTGTAAATCCAGCTATGATTGTAGTCCTCACCATGATGGAAGTCACTACGAAGGCCCTCCCCGTAGTGACATCAAGAAATGAGAAGGTCATCCCCTTATTTTGGTCCATTCTAGAGGTCCTCCCCAGTATGCACATTATATAACTTCTCCCTGCATCTGAAAATCCAGCTATGATTGTAGTCCTCGCCATAATGGTTGTCACTATGAAGGCCCTCTCCACAGTAGCATCAAGCAGCGAGAAGGTACTCCCCTTTTTGTGATCCAACCTAAAGGTCCTCCCCAGTGTGTAATCCATAAAAATTCTCCTTGCATTCATACATTAATCTGTGATGGTAGTCCTCACCACCATGGAATTAGCTATGGAGGTACTCCCCATAGTCAACATTCACACCAGCAAGAAGGTCCTCCCATCACCGAGCCATACACAAGAAATCCCTTATATTATGAGGTGCTTGGAAAGATATATTCTGACATGTTAGATACTATTTCTATAATAAGAGACATCCTTTCTCAGTCAGAAGATGAGATGGGGTTATTCTCATCTTCCAATCCACCCCCGTACCATTTATATATCAATGAGACTCCTGCTAGCCCTGCTGCTTAGAATGAAAACATCAAGAATAATTAAAGTTGGGAAGAACAAGTAGAGGAGTCTATGGCCAATGATAAAAAGGATATGTTACTCATGAGAAGACAATTATCCAGGGATGAAATACCAGTTATGTTTTGGTCCACAACCACTTCTCAGTTTGACATACCGAGAGAGTTTTCCGAGGAATGCAAACATAACATTCGTCTCAATATCTGGAAAACTCTCTATAATCTAAAAGAAAATTATTTACCCTATGAAAAGTATGCAGAACATGTCAATACATTAGAGGAGCTTCGACAACAAATTGACCTAGAATCCCTTCTGTCTGTGTGATAACCACAATATGAGAGGTGGAAGAAAGATCTCAAACTAATCTGCCTCCACTTGCTGCACAAGTTACATTGCGTTATTGGTGATGCATTATCTAGTGTTCATATCCAAGGTTGGGGAGAGCATGGAGAATTTCACTTCACCCCACTTCTCATTCAACATAACCCATTGGAAACAATATCATGTAATGTAATCATCCCAAGATTATGGTCAAATGAAATTCTTGTCCAGGAAAGGAAACATTAACGACAAGAACCAGCCTTAAGTAAGTCTCAAAAGTGTCAAGCCCGACAAGAATGATCCATTGAAAAACTCCTGAACCAGGTGACTGAGAACATTCAACAGGCTTATCACCTAAGGGAATCCAATCATCAAAAAATTATCATGTCCTCAGAAACAATTAATTCATGTGTATACCCAACACCATATCTATCTCACCCTTGAATGGGAATGCATGAGATCAAGAAAGCGGCAATAGTAGTAGCAATGGCCACAGTATGGGATCAGCCATATCCCGCAGGGTTGGAGGCATTTTTAACACAAAATTCCATCATAATACTAACAGATCTAGGCTAAGTCATAGTAATAGAGGAATGGAAGTAACCCCAGCCTGTAGGGATGGAAGAATTTTTACCTCAACTGCTTGCCCAGTAGATGTTAGTATTTTCCCACCTATGGAGGACAACGAATAGAGAATCCACCCATTCTATCTCATCTCGTGATTCATTTCCCTCATAAGGGAGGCATACAGAAAGATCATGTGAGGATTCCCTCCAAGCTAACCTTCACCAAGAAATTCAAAGAGGATCTCAGAATGGAAGGAGAAAATCCAATAAATGATGTAAAGATCCCTCCTACCATTCGGAAACTGGTGTGGCACCCACAATGTGTTATGAATTAGTAAATTTCATGGACATCCATCCTATGGACCACACTGAAAATGATGTAAATGTGGATAAACAAGGAGAGGATGGTTCCACCTAGAATATGTTCCACACCAAACCAGAAGGTGTGTGTACCCAGAACCAAAGAGTCACCCTAAATTTGGGTTCTACCTTGGCCAATCCCTCATTACCTCCTTTTTGAATCCCCAACTACTAGAAGAAAAAAAACAAGGTTGCATACAATCCACCTCCCCCCAATATAACAAGTCCCTGATGCTCAAAGATAGATTTGCTCGATAGGAGGAAGAAATGAAAGAGTTAAGGCGAATCAATACTAAGATGCTTCGAGGAATTCATCCTATTAGATATGTTCTCGAGGAAGATCTTCAACATACCCTTCCAGCAGGTGTGCCTCTACCATAAGGGGTTATCCCGACAAATGAAGCATGGACAAAAAGCTCATCTGAGGTAGTGTTAGGACCTTCGGTCTAACTAAACCCAATCCTTAAAGGATATCAAGAGTTCCCTCACTTGAGGAAACAACTAGAACAAGTTATGGTAAATCCACAAAGGCTTCCCCCAATCGAGTATCCACCCCAAGTGCCAGCAGCGTTGGCCCGACCAATTTTTTCCCCTACTTTACTCGTTCATGCTTAGGTTCAACAAGACATGCATCAAGGGATCATTAATAAAATTGATTCATTAGTAGCTCTATTAGAATCCATGGAAGGTAGGTGTGATCTGATACAACTGAAATAGAAACCCCTCCACGACTGGTTGAGTAACGTTCTACCGCCACCAAATTTTCAAGAATCCTGTCTTCCCTGTATTCAATGGATTGTGTGACCCAGAACAACATCTGATGCATTATTCATATTATTGTGATCCCATGGTGGGGACCCCAGAGAAAAAAAAGAAGTATTTAAAATCATATTTTTTGTGTGAACCCTTCAAGGTTCATCCTTTTTATGGTATAACAATTTGCTAGCTTAGTTAATAACAAGATGGGAGTATCTACAGTGACAGTTCCTTTTCCAGTTCAGTTCAACATTGCTAAAAATAATAGTCAGTGACCTTATGAACTACAAATAGTGGGAGAATAAAAGATTCTTAGATTTCATTTCCAAATAGAAAGGTCTAACCTACTCTCTGAACCGATCGATGCCCCTATGTGAGATACTTGTTATGTGCATTGATAATCTCCACAATGAGTTGTGGATGCTACTCATCAAGGTAAAATATATGAGTGGATTTTGGGATTTCTCTATCATTTCTCAAAGGATAGAATATTCCTTACAACAGACTAATATCAAGTATTGGGCATCCCCATCAGCCCTATGAAAAAACAGTGGGGAGATTTTAAACAGCTTTCATCATGCTTAAGCCACCCCCTGCACCAGCCCCATCTTTAAGGCCTGAACCGAATCATGCAAGGCCCCCTGGATGTCAACAGCAGCCTACGCCTCATCAAGACAATCATATGGGACCTAGGTGAAATCAATTTGAGGAATGAAGGAATAAATTTTACTCGTTCCAAGATGATCAAGTTTGTGGCTACTTTGTATTCACCATGAATTGTAACTTTCTCCATCTACTAGAGCCAAAGAGGTCTGACGAATCAGGTCTCAACAACCTTTCAGATTATTTTACCTTTAACCAGATACTAGGACACACCATTTAGGAGTGTTTCGTATTCAAAGACCTCCTACAAAGAATGATAGATTATGGGAAAGTCAAATTGGGACCACCACCAGCACAAGTGGCATATGTTTCCACCACTAACCAGGATGGAGGAGGGGAGTGGGAAAATGTTGTTAACAAAAGGTAATAGAAGTTCAATAGTTGTATGACTCTAAAAAAAATCAAATGGTCCCATGGAATGCTCCAAGCCTAGTTTAAGCAACTGAATATGCCTCTGAAAGCTTCTAATGTAATTCAGTCGACATCCTCGGCCCCACAATCCTCCAAGAAGTAGTTGGACCGAGTGAAAGAATATGAGATTGAACCAAGGCCAAAGATATCTTTGACACTCTCATATTATATGCCATAAAATCTGAAGAAATGGGCACCACCCCACCAAATTACTCCAATGGAAGAATTCAATCGAGCAAAGTCATCATCGAATTAGGAACTGATATTTGGCTCCATTAAAGTCATTCACTTAGTGGATCCCTTCTCTAATGAAGACTATGGATATGAACCTGAGTTACTTGAATCAAATTGGTAATCTGAAAGAAGAGGTCACATAATCCAAGGATACCTAGGAAGATGCAATAATGGAAGAAACCCAATTCTTGGCCACACTCCCGCTCAAACCATCAATGTTGCGGAAACTCATGGAAGAGCCCTTCAGTGAACCCAATGGGAATAGAAAAATTCCCCTGCATCTACTGAAAGACACTTTGTCCTGATCATCCTAGAACATCCTTCAAAATAAGAACAAATATCTAATCTCTCATGGCATGTAGGCAGACTGGTCTGACCAAATTCACAAAGTACAGAAGCACCACCAGCTTTTGTCCTGAGAACCGGTCCATCTTCATTTAATACTCAAGCCCCTAAGGTTCCTATGAAATAGAATCCCCAAGTTGGGAAGTTCCATCCTTTAGATCATAAATATGGAATTTTGAAATAATTAGCTTAATACCAACCAAGTTTTCAATCCTAGATGCCCTAAATTTTTCAAAAGATCTCAGATAAACACTTATAGAATCTTTACTAATCCCCTAGGAGTTTGAAGCCGAAGTAACCATTGCTAAAGTATATCTGGAGAAGATTGATCCAGTAAAATTATATGAAATTATCTCCTTCATGGATCGATATAGAGACGCCATTATGTAGGGAAACATCAAAACCTTATATATGTCCGACAAGATAAATGATGTCGATATCCAAAAATTCTTCAACAACAATGGCTCTAGAGTTATCTCATTTAACTATGAACACTTCTTCAGTTGGGCTACAATGAGGATAGCCTGATTCCCTACACCACAACCCTGTTAGGATATGATAAAAGTGATAAAAATCTACTAGACCAAATCAATATCAAAACTTGATTTGGAGACCTCATGGTCGACTCAGAATTTATGGTGGTCCAGTAAAACATTGCCTTCAACATCCTTCTAGGAAGGCCCTGGTTGCATCAGCATGAAAGAATTCCCTCATCATACTATCAATGCATTAAATATTGAACCAATGGATATATTTTAACATTACACACCAATAATTCCCCATTCTAATCTTGCGAGTCACACTATATTGGTGCAAGATTCTATGAGAAGGAAAGGAAGAAACCCTCAATCGATGAGGTTGATTGGATCACCACTCAAAACAGTTTGGAAATGGTCCATGACAACCCATTAAAGAAGCTCAATAAATAATACATATTTCCCATCAATCATGTGGAGTGCATGAGTCCAAATTTGGATGCATGTTTGACAATGCTCATAATTTTAGTCATGGTCGTCGAGCCTCACAATGCTGAAAGTTATGCTGGCCCCCAAAACAATAGTGAATGCTTAAATAGAAATTCCCTCAATTCATCTGTAGGGATCTAGTTGATCTCTTCCTTACCCAATAAGGTATAAGATAAATAATACATTTTTCATTCCCTCACTCCATCATCTCTAGAATATTCCCCATTGTTAGTCAGATAAAAATAAATCACCTCGGCCTCTAAATGCCAAAATTGTGACTCTTCTCTCAACTCTGGAGATCTCATCTCAATAATTGTTTCTCCATTAGAATAAGAAGAAGATGAGGAAGATGATGAAGAAGAAGAATAAGAAGAAGAAGAAGAAGAAGAATACCTAAAGGATTATCCTCTATCATTTGAAGAGGGTGTCTCCACCACCATTGGTGAACTCGGAGAAATAAACTTGGATACCGAATAAGACTCATGACCCACTCTAATTAGTGTGGCCATGTATTCTGAAGAGCAAGAGTTATACACATCCTTCCTAAGGAAGAATTGATATTTTTTCACCTAGAACTACATAGAAATTCTAGTACTCGATACCAAAGTGGCCACTCACCACTTGGGCCTACCAGAAGATCATTATAGCTACAAGAAAGCCTCCAAAAATATGTACCCAACACATGTTGTAAAAATAGAGGCTGAATTAGACAAAATCATCAAAAAAACTTCATTTTGGAGGTCTAATACCCAATATGGTATGCTAATATTGTCCCCATCAAAAAGAAGAATGGGAAAATTAGAGTTTGCATTGACTTTAGGGATCTCAATCAACACTATTCAAAAGATGAATTCCTGATCCCAATTATAGAATTGTTCATCGATGCAACTACTGGATATTAGGCTCTCTAATTCATGGACGACTATTCAGGATACAACCAAATCCAAATGGCCCTATAAGATGAAGATTCCAACATATTTAGGGGTTCCTAAGGATTATTTTTCTACAAGGTAATTCCCTTAAACCTGAAGAATGCTTTATCCATATATCAACGCACCATGCATCACATCTTCAAACCTTTATTAGAAAGATTCATCAAATTCTATGTTGATGATCTGGTGGTAAAATCACAACAATGCTCATACCACTTGGAAAATCTTGAAACTATATTCAAAAAACTATGACAGCACAGTCTGAAAATGAACCCCTTAAAATTTGCTTTTGGTGTTACCTTAGAGAAATTCCTCAACTTCATTATATTCCATTGTAGAAATTAAGTCAACCTAGAGAAGATGAAGACCATCCTTGGCACATTGCCTCCTTGAAACCTCGTATATTTGAGAGGACTCTAAGGACATATGTCCTACATTCATCATTTCATATCCAACCTTGTAGGAAAATGTTTTCCCTTCACCAGGTTGATGAAAAAGGGGTCGAATATTAAGGGTGAATGATGATTGTCAAGAAGAATTTGACATCCTTAAGAAATATCTCTTGATTCCTCTAGTGATAATGTCACTCGTCAAAGGAAGATCACTAATTCTATATGTCACTACCTCAAAGAAATCCCTAGGCGCCTTCCTCGTGCAAAAGAATGATGTTGGCAGTAAGAATAGTCTCTATTATCTCAGTCGAACCATGATCAATGTTGAGACTCATTATTCGAATATCGAGAAGAGATGTATGGCCCCAATCTTTATGGTCCGAAAGATAAGGAACTTCCTAAAGCACCATGAGATCCATTTGGTCTCTCATAGAAACCCTCTCAAGTATATTCTTGATCATCTAATTCTAATCGGATGCATGTCACTATGGGTGGTCATCCAGTAGTAGTACGATATATGGTTTGTGCCTTATAAATCCATCAAAGGTTAGGCATTAGAAAATTTTCTGGTAGAGCACCCTTCAGTAGAAATAACTCCATTGAATGATAAACTACCTAATGAAGAAGTGTTTTATGTTCAAAAGGAATCCCAAACATGGGAGATGCATTTTTATGGCACATCTAGAATCCTGATAGGGAAAAGGATGAAAGACCCCAAGCTTAACAAAGTAGGGCTGGGATTTATACTCATATCTCTAGAAAAGGCAGTCCTACCTTACTCCTTCCTACTGTTATAGGGGTCCACAAACAACGAATCATAGTACTAGGCCCTCATTGTAGGCCTAGAGCTGGCACTTCAAGTATAATAAGAACACTTAAAGATAAAAGGTAACTCAAAACTGGTCATCAAGCAAGTCAATAGTGACTATGATATAAAGAATAAAGAGTTAATCCCTTTGATGAACCAAATTTGAGAGATAATGGTAGAATTCCCATCAGATCTGACATTAAATTATGTCCCCTGGTCACAAAATGCATAGGCCAATGCATTGGCAAATTCATCCACCACCCTAGTTGATCTGGATCAAGAAAAAATGGTCATTAGCATAGCCCACTGTCTGATGTTCTTATTATTTGTTCAGGCCAACATAGAATAAATTTATGAGATCAAACTCGTCCCTGAGCTATATGGACCTACCACAAACTAGATGACTCCATCATGGATTACCTTCAAAAGGGGGAACTCCCACTAGATGGAGTCATAAGAGAACAAATCTGAAGACAAGCAATTAACTTTTTTTTGTATGATGGCACAAATAAATAAAATTACCTTTATAAGAGAGGCCTTGATGTGATCCTTCTCAGATGCATTGATGGAGAAGATACCATCATTGTTATGAAGGAATTTCATGTTGGATCTTATGGAGAACACTAGTCAGGATCCAATCACTCTCATCAAATTTGAAGACTTGGATACTACTGGCCCAATTTGACATAAGATTGCACTAAGTTCACAAAAAAGTGTTATTCCTATCAGGTTCATGCCAATTTCATTCATAAACCCCCAGAGTTACTTCACACATCTAAGTACTCTTGGCCATTTTCCATATGGGGAATGGATTTCATGGGACCACACCCTCCCACCATAGACAAACAATTAAAGTATATCCTCATAGCAATCGACTTCTTTTCCAAATGGGTAGAAGCTATACCCCTTAAAGAGTTTGGGGAAAGATGTATTGTCAACTTTGTGAAAACCAATATCATCACCAGATTTGGTGTCTCTCATACAATACTGATGGAAAAAATCACCAATTTCTACTCTTTTGGGTTAGAAAATTTATGTTAGGAGTATGGTATCAAATCCAACTATTCATCCCACTACCATATAGTGGCCAGCAGATAGATAGAGGCCTTCAATAAGACCCTATCTAATATACTCTAGAATATGGTAGATAAGGACAAGAAATCATGGTCGGACAAGCTCCTCTATACTCTATGGTCTTACCAGACCATGACCCACACTACCAATCAAGAAACCTCATACTCATTAGTATATGGGACAGAGGTGGTTCTACCCATTGAAGTTACACTACCATCACTCTACATTGCTATCTATGATCAACTATCCACAGATGAGCAATCCCAAAAGTATATCGATGAGTTGGAGTGACTAGATGATAAAATATTGCACACTTTGCACCATTTGGAAGTTTACCAAAACTGAATTACACAAGCCTTCAACAAAAAGGTCTTCCTCTAATCTTTCCTCAAAGGAGAAATAGTTTTGGTCCTTAGAACCCCAATGATACTTGAGAATAAACCTCCAAAATTGGATCCAAAATGGGAAGGAACATATGTCATACATAAGTTCTACTCCAATAGAGAATATGTCGTAATTTCAATGGACGGGTAGCTCACCACATCTACCACCAATGAAAAGTCCTTGAATAAATATTTCATGTAGCCAACAGAAACTCTTCCTGACCGCAAGACATTAAACTGCATGGCTAAAGTGTCCTGATTTCATGAAATTAAACTACATGATAAAACATCCTTGTTTCATGACATTAAACTGCATAGTATGGATGTCCTAACCACAAGATGTTAAACTATGGGACATAACATGCCTTTCCTTTCATGTCAGTTGATTTATGTACTAATCACAAGATGTTAAATTGCATGGCCAAAATGTCTTGATCGCACGACGTTAAACTACAGGATAAATCATCCTTATCATACGATGTTAAACTGCATGGTATCTATCATCCTAACCACATGACACTAAAATATATAGGGATCATTGTGTTCCAATCAATGATTCATCACACCTGAGTCAGATCTGTGTCATAGAAAGATAAAATGACCTTGTTCTTATGTGAGAGTCAGATCCACATGGGAACCCTCTTTCTTCCAAAAATATGTGTGAATTGATTCTTGTCTGCACAGGATACGTAGTGACGCCTAAACTCTATGTCTCGGGCCTAGCCACCAACACCCTAAAACAAGATTCCAACTATCTGTGTATGGGCTAGAACTATGTGGGTAGGTCTCTTCACATAACTATATACGGCTTGATTCCCCTCTGTCAATGGGATACGTAGAGATGCCTCAATCCTAGATCTTGGTCCAGCCTCTACATGATAAAAAATGCCTCTATTGTACCTTCAATTGCCTCTGCATTATGAGATAAGTTTGTGCTATTCCTTATTTCTCACACTGATCATAGCTCACATGAGCTTAGGAATGGTGGTAAGGGCTTTCCCCCACATGAATAAAGAGTAAAGGTACATGAAAGGCCCTCTTCCTTGAAATAATGGTTTAAAAATTCCCCCCTCCCTACATATGGACCAAGACTATATAGGGAGAATCCTTTTAGAACTACAAGTGTATTTATTCCTACACTTATAGGATATATAGTGACACCAGGAGCCTACATCCTAGCCCAGCCGTTATTCAAAAAAACCCCTCTCCCTATGCATGGGTTAGACTAGTATAGGGAGAATACTTTTATAACTACATGTGGCTTGATTCTTGACCTCATAGGATATGTAGTGACACTCAGATTCTACATCCTCAAGCCCATAAGCCATAAAAAAGCCTCTATTTCCTATACAAAAATGTAAACCCCCAAACCTTGATTCCTATGATAAGGATTTATTGAAATATCATGCCCCCCACATACGAGTCATATCTATGTGGGGGATTCTATACTTCACAACTAAGCATGGTCTGTATATTTCTTGCATGTCTGGATATACCCTTTCCATCCATCAAACTCCATGCCTCGAGAAATCTTGGATCCCCATAAACCACCATGGCCATCAAAAATGGAAGGTCAATGTCCTGGGGACACCTTTGTTTGATTATGAACACAATACCCCAGTGGATCTGCATAAGTTACCCACAAAAATGCATGTCGACCAAAGGAAAATTCATCCTCATGAGAGGCTTTTCCTACCTCCATACGCCCAATGGATTCCAAGCCCCGTATCATTCATCCTAATCTGAGGATCTATGGGATCATGGTTTATGATTTCTTATCCCCCCTCATGTCTGGGGAATGCCAGGATATCTTGGCCCAATTAGACTATACTTACTTAAGATATTTATGACCATTCATCAACACAACATGACGTTAAACTATGCTGCTAGAATCCTCACCACATGGAGTCAAACTGCATGGAATAATAGTGTTCTCACCCAAGAGGATACTACTTTTGGAATTGATCTATCATGCTGCATCACAGAACTACATACAGCTTGATTCATGTTTACATAGGATATGTAGTGATGCCTAGACTCTATGTCTCGGGCCCATCCACCCTAAAAAGTGAAACATGCCCCCCCCCCCCCCCCCCCCCCGCGCATGAGTGGGACCTACGTAGGATTCTTTCAATGAAAAACTATGTGTGGTTTGATTCTTATCATCCCATGGGGTGCGTAGTGACACCTAGATACTATGACCAAGATCTGGCTGTGGAATGCATAAAAATGTTCCCTTCTCTACATGCAAGCTATGTCAAAGCAAGGGGATTCCACACATGCCCTATTTGCAAGACCATTTTAAGAAGAATCACATGTCCCTTATTTCATGTGGAGTCATCCACATCCTCACCACATGATGATAAATTGCATGGAATATATATCCTCTCGACATGATGTTGGTAGTTATCCTAATTGCATGATGTTAAACGATAGGATAAACTGTCCTTGTTGTATGAAGTTAAAGTTTCACAACATCCCCCCCAACATAAAATGCTTGTTCCCCTAATCAGGTCATCCCTGGGTGGTGGATTAAATTCTTATCACCCCTTGTTTCTCACTCCGAGCATAGATCGTGTGGGCTTAGGGACCTCAGAAGGGGATTCCCCACAAATCCATAGAAAATAAATCCACGATAGTTGGTCCTGGAAACACAATCGTAAAAGGTACACTAGAGTTCTCCCCTCTATATTGGGAAACCCAAAGTCCTAACTACATGAAATTAAATTGCAAGGTGCCCTAAGAACTACGTCTGGATTGATTCCTATGTGTGCAGGATACATAGTGATGTCTGGATGATAGATCTTAGGACTAGGCACTAACAAAGGAAACAAATATAGTTAAAATTCCCCCTCCCTGTGTACAGACCAAACCTATGTAGGGAGTTTAATTTCAGGACACTTGAATCTTCAAAACCAGTTCCATCTCTAATAAAGGAATACAAATTCCCCACCCTGCATACAAGTCATATCTATATAGGTAAATCTTCAGTTTTGTGGGTAATCATGGACTGAATGGTTCTAAGTATGTATAGACACATCCTTCCCATCCATCAAACTCCGTACCCTGAGAAATATTTGATCCCCATAATCATCCATGTCCATCAGAAACGGAGAGTCAGTGTCTCAAGGATACCTTTGTTTGACTATGCACACAATGTCCCAAAGACTCTACATAAGTTTCCCACCAAAAAGGCCTGTCAACCAAAGATAAATTTTTCCTTAAGAGAGGATTTTCCTACCTACATGTGCCCAAACACTACTAGAATTAGAGGTATTTGTGACAGGATCCTGTCGCAAATGATATTTTGCGACGAGGCCCTATCGCAAATAACCCATTGCAGAAAATGGCATCGTAAATAGTATTTTTTGCGATGGGCTCATCGCAAATAGTTCTCTGTTTATATATATATAAACCTGTTACGATGAGCCCGTCATAAAAAAGTCTTTGTGACGGGCCCGTTTTCCCGTTGTAAATACTTATTTAAAAAATATATAAACTATTTATGGTAGGAACCCATCGCAAAAGGTCTCGTTGCCAATACTTAATAAAATGAAAAATATATATATTCAATAAAATTATGATAAATTAATATTAGAAAATAATATTATTATTAATATTATTAATATAAATAATATTATATTATATAATAATAATACTAATATTAATAATATAAAAAAATATTATTATAATATTAATAATAAAATAAAACTAATAATATAATAATGTTGTTGTTATTATTATTTATGATAAAATAATATTAATATTATTAAAATAATAAAAAAAATATAAAATATTAAAATTCTCAATATATGCAAAAAATATAAAAAATAATAAAATATTATTATTATTATTAGTAAAATAAACAAACATTAAAAAATAATACTAATAATAAATAATAAAATATTAAAATATTTAAAAAATGATACAATATTCACGCCAATATAAAAGACAGAAACTGTAAATAGTTAATATTGCAACAAACTTTGAATTCAAATATTTTTAACATGAAAAAAAATCACTGGGGGGATAGTCTTTTAGAGGAGGTAGAGAAGCTGGAGGAGATGGTGGAGGAAACTTCATCCCTAAACTACGAATCAGATGGCGCATGTACTTCATCTGCTTGTGTTGCTGCTGCTGCCATTGAATCATCTACTCTTCGTATTACAACTACTTTCATTGGTGCTTCTCCTCATGGTGTTGCTGGTGTTGCCACATATCCTCCTGCTCTTTACACAAACTCTCTATAAGCTCACTCTGAGCTCACAGCTGCTCCTGATACTGTGAGCCAGAAGATTATGCCTTTCAACGAGCTCCTCTCAAGCTGGATATCGATATCTCAGTAGTACCAAAATAAGTCTCAAGAGTCAATCAAGAGCTGATACCAACTACTCAACCCTTCTCAAAGGCATACTGGGTCGCCTACATCCATGCCACCTCATCGAAATGGTGGTCATTAGTCTGATCAACCATATCATCCTAACTCTCATCCTGTGTATGAGAGGTTGCGGCCTCATATGACTCATTCAGTTCCAATTTGAAATTAAAATAGTGAAAATATTATATGAAGTTAACTTTCAAACTGAAAAAGAAATAATACTGGCCACAATCTGATGTTGGCAATCACCTCTAATCTCTCCAGTGGTTGGATCACTGTACATCCTATGATAAACATCGTACTCTGTAATATCAGGATAATAAACTACCTATATGAATATAAAATAAACTATTTATATTTAGAGTTATATAAATATTTAAAAAAATTACTTACTAGATGCTATCTATGTGTACTGAATGTATGGCTACTGACTTGATGTGTCACCTCCTGTCTCCCCTGGTTCTGTCGGCCCAATTAATATCTCCTCTGAAATCCACCACCCAACTAGTGTGAACATAATACATCCCAAACGTGAGATGAAATGTACTCTGGTCAGTGGGTTCTACACAACTCATCAAATACCGCCACTCATGCTTTCTTCATGGTCTTCCTTCTCAAATTGTGCAAAAACTGAGAGAAACGGTCATGTATAGACACCTCCCATGCCATGTGGATAACGTCATGCATTCTATCATCAATGGAATACCATAAACCCTACAAATAATTTATAATATCAAGTTATTGATGAAATAAATTTCAAAATAAATATTATTTATTTACGTACCAGCCAATGATCGAACATATGAAGCTGCACATCAACAGGAATTTGTTCTCATGTGATCCATGGCAAAGAAAAATATTTGTGAAAGATAGTGCTCCCCTGTCCAATAGTTATATGCACAAAACTGTGAAAAAGAACAAATAATCAAACATTTAGTATATAAATAAATTAATGAAAGCTAACTAAAATACAAAGGTTTCCATACCTCCGCGTGCGTGGATAGAAGCCAAGACATGAACGTCACTCGGGGATAGGGTCTGGAATCATCAAGTTGTGTAAGATTGTGCCCCCTCCACGTACCCCCTAAACCACCAATAGGCTAAGGGTTAGATGATCCCAAATCCTCCTCATCCAAAGGTAGGTCACCCTCCTGCAACTGATGAAATAGATCATCGTCCATCTGAAACACAAAATGATTGTTGCTAGAAAATAGTTGAAAATAACTATTATATATAGATATATATTAGTTATGATTATAACCATCATTTAATTGTGTCAATGTTCACCTTCATCATCATCTTCATATATGACGATGTTAATGTCTTCATATTCCTCCTTGGCATCATCAATATCCATATGAGTTTCAGATTCATCATCTCTTTCCATTTCAAATTCATTTGTAACATCATTAACATCATTGTCACCATCGACCCTTAATTGTGGGGTGTCATCATCGATATTCATGTCTCTTTGTGAAAAATATGGATTTTGAGTAGTCTCTTGAAAATTTTCAATTCCTTGTACTTCAGTGAAACCGCATTCACTTTGAGTAAAATGATTTTCCTGAAATTTGATTTTTATTATGCTTCGCCAATCAATCAGGTCTCTTGAAGTAGCACAGTACTTTGTGTAATAAATTTGATGTGAATGTTGAGCTAGTAAAAAATTTTCATTTACTGCAAGAAGACTTTTATATTTAATATCAACGATTCCATGAGTTGGATGAACATGCAAGCCTATCTCAGTATCCAACCATCGACATTTAAACATCATTATGTAATTTTATCCTAGATAACACAGTTCAATAATTTCATCCATCATGTCATAAATGTCAACTTCAGTTTCTCTATGATGATATGCTCTCAATAAAACTCCATTGTTCATTGTTTTTTTATTCCCCATATGCAAGTGTATGAAATCAAAAACCATTCACCACATATGCATTATAAGATTTAACCATTTTGGATGGTGGGTTACTCAATATACATAGTCACTTATCAATTCTATCAGCATATTGAGACACCTAAAAATTTGTAAAACAATTATCAATATAATAAATAATAAATAGAATTGATATTTTAAACCATCAATAATTTATATTACCAGTTTTTGAAACCATTGAGATTTTTTTTATCAACGTTCTTCAAGATCAGTTACTGTAATTTGTGGAAGGTTTTTCTTGATATGATGATCATATAACCTACAAATAAAATAAGTTTACTTACTGTAACATAAATTATAGAATAAGTTATAGAATCACTCATGATACAAATGATGTCATTTCTTCACAGTTGAGCAAAACATATGTATAAGCTCTGTGATGTTCATCATCTGAAATCCATTGTTTATGAACTCCACCAAAGCCAAACTCTGTCTAATTAAAAACTAATAATTTATTTCCCATTTAACCATCAACATTCCCCTCGTTCCATCCCATGTATTTTTGTTTTGATAGATATTCATATTCAAAATAATGAGAGTAGAAAAAAAAGCAATTTCATCTTGAAAATAAGCTTCAGCAATTGAGCCTTCAATTGATGCTTTGTTGCGTACTTTTTTCTTCAATTTCTGCATTCATATCTCAAATGGGTACATCCATTGAAACTGTACCGGACCTCCACATTTTTCTTCATATGTAAAATGTAATATCAAATGTTCCATTGAGTCAAAGAAAGTCGGCGGAAAGATTTTTCCATTTTACATATAATTACAACATCTTCTTCAAGTTTTCTTAGTACATTGTAGTCTATTGTCACCACAAAAATGTATCAAAAAAATATGATATGTCTGTTATCAAATATCAAATCATATAATTTAACAAACCTCTTAATCCAATCAGCATAAATATTTCCATTATAACATGACAATCATGACTTTTTAATCTGGTAATATAACCATTCTTAACACGTCTTCCCAAATTGGAAACATAGCCATCTGGAAGTCTCAAATCTACAATCCACTGAAAAAATAATAAGAGACTCTCTTTGGATAGTGTATAAGCTACTTTTGGCTTCATTAACCTCTATGATCTGACATTTTCAAATAGTTCAAGTTCTAGTCACCTCCAAATTTAGGCAAGATCTAATCATGCCATTACATTATCTTTGGTCTTACCTGGTGTATCCAAAACTATATGAAATAAATTATCAAAATTTTTCTTCTCAATATGCATGACATCCAACATGTGGTGGACCAACAAATCAGACCAATATGGAAAATCCCAAAAAATGTTCAGTTTTATCCAATTGTGTTCTTTCCCAAAGCCATGGATTTTATGTTGGTTTATTGTTGGTCCAAATGTGATGGGAGTTAATGAAAATACAACTAATTTTAACTCTATACCTGAGATCATTTTTGGAGATCCATCTCTTTCAATTATGCCTTTTCTGAAATGAGATTTTTTCCTCCGAAAAGGATGATCGGTTGGAAGAAATCTGTGATGATAGTCAAAATAGTAATGTTTTTTTCATTAATGAGCATAAATGCTTTGTTGTCTCTCATACAGTAAGGACATGATTTCGGACCATGTGTACTCTAGCCATATAATATTCCATATATTATGAAGTCATTAATTTTCCACATCAATGCAGCTTTTAGTAGGAAATTTTGTTTCATAGCAACATCATATGTACTGACACCATTACTTCATAATGAATGTAACTCATCAATCAATGGTTTCAAATAAACATCAATATTCTTTTTTGGATGTCCACGGATTAATAAGTTCAAAAAGATGTAAGTCTCCTTCATCAACATCCATGGAGGTAAATTTTATGGAGTTATAAAGACAGACCAACATGAATACTGACTACCATAAGAACCAAACGGACAGAAATCGTCAGTAGAAAGACCCAATTGCATGTTCGGGGATTCTAAATCAAAAGATAGATACACTCGGTCAAAATGTTTCCATGAATCACCATTAGATAGATAATTCAATATTTTACCAGTTGAAATATTGGTTTTGTTCCATGACATCATTGCCGTTATGTTCTAAGACATAAATAAACACTACAATCTGGGTGTAAGCAGGAAATATCTCAACTATTTTACAGGAATTGATCCAGACTTCCCTGGTTGAGCATCTTTATACCTTGATTGTCCACATGTGGGAAAACTATCTAACGACTCATTTTCACCAGAATATAAGATGCAATCATTCGAACATGCATGAATCTTCTGATAACTGAGGCCAAGATTACGAACCAACCTTTTTCTCTCATAGTAATTTGCAGGAAACACATTTCCTTCAGGTAATAGTGTTTTAACCAAAGAAAATAACCGATCAAAACAATTGTTTTACATTCCATTATCTAATTTAATAGCCATAAATTTTTTAACTCCTTCTAATTTGATTATCTTGCAACCAGGATATAATGCATCCTTAGTAGACCTCAACAACTCATAAAATTTAGATGGTGCCAACTCAGTAGTTAAATCAATATCATCCTGAGTTTCAGTTTGTTGAATAGATGGATCTACAATATCATGTACTAAATTTTGAAATCATGATGGATCCAAAATTAAATTATTAGTATATTCCCTAGAATTTCATTCATTGTGTTGATACCAAAAAACATAATCTAGTTAAAACCCAAAACGTAAGAGATGTCCCACAACGTTGTCAAATGTGTCAAATGTTCTTAGAGCAAATTTTTACAAGGACACTTAATTGTGCCTTCTGAAACAAATTCTGGTTTTGATGATGCAAATGATAAGAAATATTCGACACCCTCAATATATACATGATTTAAATTAGAACCATTTGGATTTCTATGCTGATTTATCCAAGCGCGATTATCTAATAATGATTGTTGTCAACTTCTTTGTTCCATATTTTTCTACAAAATATAAAATCATTACTGTTTTTGAATAATTTGATATAAGAAAACACTATCCAAAAAAAATATAAATAATTACAGTTATTTCTTACTAATTACCATTAATTATGGGTGACACAATTTCCAGTGGATTGGCAGCTACTCTTCTATCCAATGGCTCATTTACTTGAAACTTTCTCACATTGAAATCACAATGAAGAATCTTCTCAGAGGTATGCATATTCATTCCCATGCATACGAGAATGCATAAGCGTACCTCTGACCAGATTCTTTATTATGATTTCAGTGTGAGAAATATGTAAGTAAATGAGCCGTCGGACAAAAGAGCCCCCTTTTCGTCGATGAATCATTATCTTGCAATTTTCACCGCCTGAAAACATTATGAAAAATGTGCTCCTACGTATGCATATCCAATCTCGTGCATACAATATTGGATATGCATACGTAGGAGCACATTTTTTATAATGTTTTGAGTTAGTGAGAGTTGAAAGGAGAAGAGTCATTGAGAAAAAGGAGTGTCGCCAATCCATTGAAAATTGTGCCAAGTTCTTACAATTTATTACAATTATCCCTATTTATTACTAATTCTTTCAATTTATTACTAATTATTACTATTTTTTACTATTTTTTACTATTTTTTACTATTTTTTACTAATTATTACTATTTATTGATGATTATTAATATTTATTGCTAATTATTATTAATTATTGCTAATTATTAGTAATTATTGCTAATTATTAGTAATTTTTGCTAATTATTAGTAATTGTTGCTAATTATTAGTAATTATTGATAATTATTAGTAATTATTGGTAATTATTGCTATTTATTGCCAATTATTACTATTTATTGCTAATTATTTCTATTTATTTCCAATTATTGTCAATTATTGCTAATTATTTCCAATTATTGCTAATTATTGCGAATTATTGCCAATTATTACTAATTATTGCCAATTATTGCTAATTATTACCAATTATTGCTAATTATTGCCAATTATTTCTAATTATTACCAATTATTGCTAATTATTTCCAATTATTGCTAATTATTTCCAATTATTGCTAATCATTACCAATTATTCCTAATCATTGCCAATTATTCCTAATCATTGCCAATTATTCCTAATCATTGCCAATTATTCCTAATTATTGCCAACTATTCCTAATCATTGCCAATTATTCCTAATTATTTCCAATTATTCCTAATTATTACCAATTATTCCTAATTATTACCAATTATTCCTAATTATTACCAATTATTCCTAATTATTACCAATTATTAGTAATTATTACTATTTATTACTAATTATTAGTATTTATTACTAATTATTAGTATTTATTGCTATTTTTTACTAATTATTACTAATTATTACTAATTATTACTACTTTTTACTAATTATTACTATTTTTTACTAATTATTACTATTTTTTTACTAATTATTACTATTTTTACTAATTATTAATATTTATTTCTAATTATTATTATTTTTACTAATTATTACTATTTATTACTAATTATTACTATTTATTACTATTTATTACTATTTATTACTAATTATTACTATTTATAACTAATTAACACTATTTATTACTAATTAACACTATTTATTACTCATTAATACTATTTATTACTATTTATTACTAATTAACACTATTTATTACTATTTATTACTAATTAATACTATTTATTACTAATTAATATTGTTTATTACTAATTAATACTATTTATTACAAATTAATACTATTTATTACCAATTAATACTATTTATTACTATTTATTACTATTTATTACTATTTATTACTATTTATTACTCATTATTACTAATTATTACTAATTATTAATTTTTATTACTATTTATTGCTAATTATTACTGTTTATTGCTAATTATTACTATTTATTGTTAATTATTACTATTTAATGCTAATTATTACTATTTATTGCTAATTATTACTAATTATTGCTAATTATTACTAATTATTGCTAATTATTAGTAATTATTGCTAATTGTTAGTAATTATTGCTAATTATTACTAATTATTAGTATTTTTTACTATTTATTACTATTTATTACTATTTATTACTAATTAATACTATTTATTGCTAAGTAATACTAATTAATACTAATTATTACTAATTAATACCAATTATTACTAATTATTACTAATCATTACTAATTATTACTAATGATTACTATTTATTACTAATTATTACTAATTATTACTAACTATTAGTATTTATTACCATTTTTTACTAATTATTACTATTTATTCCTAATTATTACTAATTACCACTAATAATTACTAATTAGCTTTAATTACTATTAATTACTGCTAATTACTGCTACTAATTACTAATTACCACTAATTATTTATATTCATTACTAATTATCGTTAATAATTCCTAATTATCACTAATTATTAATAATTAGCACTAATAATTTCAATTTATTACTACAAATAAATACTGATAACAAAACAATCTAAATCTAATTTAATTACAACTAATTAACAATAATTAAAATTAATATAAAAAAATTAAATAAATATTAAATTAAATAAAACATAAATACCTTTAAACTTGATCTCTTATAGGTGTAGACGACTTCAAAATCTTTTCGTCAAAAAAAAATTAACTCAGAGAAATTTTAACTCTAAAATTAGAGTTTAGAGAGAGAGAGAAAGTATGAATAGAGAGGAAGAATAAAAAAGGATGGGTGGTACATATAGGTTAGATTATTTGTGAAGGGACTATTTGTGATGGGTCCCGTCGCAAATACCTTCTGCCGCATTAATTACTGCCGGCAGTTAAAAGGGTATTTACGACGGGACCTGTCGCGAATAGTGACCTGCCGACACACTATTTGCGACGAGGGAAGATCCCATCACAAATAGTATTTACTGCCACTGGATATTTGCGACGAGGGGGTGTCTCCCCGTCGCAAATAGTATTTACCATCGTCGGGTATCTGCGATGGGGAGCCACCCCCCGTCGCACATACTCTTCCCACGCTTTGGCGCGCAAATCGCGCCAAACCTTTTGTGACGGGACCCCTTTTCCCGTTGCAAATAACTAATTATTTGCGACAGGCTGAGGTCCTCATCACAAATAATATTTTCGACGGACTATTTGCGACGAGATCTATTCCCATCGCAAATAACCCGTCGCAAAAGGTCGTTTTTTCGTAGTGAATGGCTTCCAAGTCCCATATCATTTCTTTCGATCCAAGAGCCCTCGAAGCCATGGTTTACACTTTCCTTCCTACCCATGTCTTGGACATGTTGAGATATCTCAGTCCGGTTATCCTCTGGTTACTTGGGGCTTCTATATCAATGTCTTAATCGCATGACAGTAAAACTGCATGATACTTGGTACCCAATGTTCACTCTTGGGTCCAGACACATCAAGGAATATATTTCACCCCGTGTTCATGTGCGCAAAATAAACCCGCATAGGAAAGTTTAGTGTGTGCCCTGCCTCATTGGTGAGCTTGTATGCAAGACACAAATGCCCCATTCATATGCATGAACCAGATCCGCATATGGATAAACTTTAAACCTTAAAAGATCTACGTGTAGCTTGATTTCTATCATCACAAGATATGTAGTGACACCTAAATATCATATCTTGGGTCTAGCCATGAAACAAATTTCCCCCTCCTTTCATACACAAGGGCTATACCTATGTAGGAAACCTCCTCACACCTGTATGGGAAGAATGTTTCTACCCATTCCTGGGCAATATTGGCCTGAAGTGCCCCCTTTCATGTTCGGGCACCCCCCCCCCCTCACAAACTATACTTTGTGTCCAGAAAGTTCTGAATCTCTATAATCATCCATGTTCAATGGAAATGGAAGGTTAGTGTCCTGAGGACACCTTTGTTTGACTATGTACACAATGCCCTGGCGGCTTTGCATAAGTTTCCCATAAAAAAAAGCCTATCAACCAAAGGTAAATTTTCCCTTAGGAGAGGCTTTTTCTACCTCCATATGCCCCTATGGCGTTTATGTCTCACCTCACTCTTGGTTTTGGAAATCCCCGGATTACAGTTTACATCCTCTCTCCCCTTTCATGCCTAAACATGATAGAACATTTCTGGGCAGACTAACATGGAAAGGATGAGCAGTTTACCCCCTTTTCAGTAAGATTAAAATGACTTTAAATCATAAGTCTCAAGTCTCCTAGTTGCATGACGTTAAACAGCACCATGCTTCAACCCTCATTTACACAAGCCAAATACATATAGGAGTGGTCTCTCATTAATGACCACCATTGATACAAATGCCCTCATACTTTTTAGACACCACTCCTTTGACAAGCCACCCCTTATGGTTTTGAGACACCCAAATTCCCATTAAATTACCTGGTCATCAGAAGTGGAAGGTCGGTGTCCTGAGAATGCCTTTGTTTGACTATGCACATAATGCCCTGATGGCTCTGCTAAGTTGCCTACAAAAAGGCTTGTCAAACAAAGACAAATTCATCCTCAGGAGAGGATTTTCCTACTTCTGTATGCCCCATGGATTCCATGCCCCATATCATATCCTATATCCAGAAACCACAAAATTAGGGTTATAAAAAATCTCTCATTTATGTCTGAAATATATTGGGAAATCCTTGGCCAATGAATCTTAAATCGAGGCCCTTACCCTAGAAATCATGGTCCAAAATATTCGACCTAAAACATCAGTCTCAGTTAAAGTTGTTCGACCTAAAACATCAATAATGATAGTCTGGTTTGAAAGACTTTAAACTGCCCATGAAAAACAGATGAAACTTTCTAGGATGAAAACTTGCAAAGGGCGCCCTAGACAAAAGTCAAGTACCGGCTCGCTAAACCTACACTTTGTATGGTTTAGGAAAAATATCGATCAATTTAAAATCAAAAGAGACGTAAATTTTTTTAGGTCAAAAACCCGCAAAGGGTGGCCTAAGAAGAAGCTAATTTATACCTTCTAATCCCACACCAAATCAGGTTTAGAAAAAAATTAGGGTGATAATGAAAAAAGATGAAAAGTTTGTAGGGTTTTCCATATAGCTCTAGTTATAGTTGAACTATGCTCGTTGAGTCCCTCAGCTCAGAAAAAAATTAGGGCATGGTTATATAATTATCCGGGATTATGATTCAAATCAGTATCTGGTTGATGTTATTATTGAAGAAATGGTCAATTATAATTGATTGACAATGCAGGAGAAGATAAAGGAAAATAATTAGAGATAAAGACGCTTTCTTTCCATTAAATGAAGATAAGAAGGGCATCCACAACCTGGAACCTCTCCATATGATCAAGGCATGATAATTACATAAGATGTTCAATAGATACACAAAATTTTATCAACAACTGATTTGATTTTTTGATGGCTCGGCGGAGCTCCGGCAAAGTTTTAGTCATAGCTTCCACAACCACTTGCAATGCCTCTACCTCCTTCACTACATTAATTCCAGCCTTTCCCCCTCCTCCACTAGTCATTTCCCCTCATAAACTGCTACCTTGGAATGCACCCATTCTTCTTTAAGTCACTCCAATTATTTTCTATGTTACTCCACTTCCTGATCAAGCTGCTCTATTGAGGACCTATGCTTCATGAGTTCACTCTATAACCTCGCAACTGCCCCATACTTCTCAGCAGCTTCATTCATAAGGATTTTTTGGGTGGTGTAAAGATGATCCATGGACTCTAAAGTGGAAAGACGAGATTCAAGCATGCCAATTTCCTCCCTGGTAGTGACTACTTGCTTCACTGTTTCATGAATACCATGATAATTGAACCCCCCATACCCAAGAACTGAAAACATGCAGCGTAACTTGGGCAGCTTTGTTGACATATTTATAAGGGGGTTTACCAAATTAGCTTCCACATGCCTCCCGACGCTTTTTGGAAAATAGGATGGAGTCCAAATAAGCCCTCCTAGTCCACTTCAGAATCACTCTTAGAGGACATAATGTACTGAGGAATGAGTTTCACTAGATAAGTTCTTGATTCAATAGACCTGGTGTGGTTGGACCCCTCAACTGTCACTTCTTTGGTAGTATCAGTAGGAGGCATGATCGAAGCATCAATCATAGTCATAAGTGCTCATGGTTGTGATCCTAAAATCAAAGATAAAGTAAAATGGTTGTTTGAATCCTGAGAGAAAAAAAATGGTTGAAGACGTGGAAAATTAACCTCTACTTTCCGAAGTACCAATGTCTCTAATTTCCATTATGGAATCACCACTCGACAAAGTAGGTGTTGCACCCTCAATCAATGAATAGACCTCGAGATTGTCCAAAGATGACCGTGGAGTAGAACTATGCTTGTCTGGATCAGTAGACCCCAGAAGGTCACTCAGCGAGACTGTGCATGTAGGAATGACCACTATGGAATAAGGGTCAATGGCTAGTTCTAGGCTTCCCTGAGCTGGAATTGCCTCATCCTTCATGGTCGTATCCCCTAGAGGAGTGGGATTTGTATGCTCCATGGGGGCATCGACTCATAAAGATATCCCTTCTATGAGGGAAGAATCTATTTGGTTCAGGACGGTTAGTACCTCGAGACTTGGAATCTCCCTCATGTTCTCCGATAATTGAGACTCCCCACCCAACTCAACCATTGTTGGTAAGATTTTCCCAGGCATCTCTACAATGGAAGGATTTCCACGCGTAGCTAAAGTCTCCACCTCCAAAGATTCTCTCCCTGATGGGATAGGGGTTGTTTTATCCTGAACAAATTCCCTTTGAGGGGTAGTGACACCCTCAATGACCTCATTTGTCCTGGATTATCCTACTTTTTCATCTGTAACTATCGATGGTACCTCCTCTACTTCAGAAATAGTAGGATCCATGGATTCCTGGGCAGCAGCAGCCTTGTTGCTTATCAATCCTCTGTTACGACAAATGTATGATAATTAAACAACAAAAGGAAAAATCTAAGCATGACAATCAAATAAAAGGGTATGACAGTTACCTATAATACCTGATTTTATACATATCGACAGACATTTTGCTTGTCGACGCTTTGTGGTATTCCAGGGAGATGACCCTCTATTATAAGTAGTAGGAAAAAATGGAGTTGGAAATACTTTGATGGGTTTCATGATGACTACCTCCATATGCTCTCTAGCTCCATAAAATCCCTCCGTAGTAACCCCCACATCTGAATGGGCATGCTCCCCAACTGCAGTTCCCTTGGGGGTGTACACTGAAGAAGGTATCATCTCTTGAGATTCCTCTGAATCCTACAAAAGTAAGGAATAAATTTTAGGATCCTTACAATGAGATAAAGTAAGGATGAGGTTAGAAAATATCACTAACTCTCCTTCGATATTGATCGTCTCTGATATTATCGCCATGAATTCCACCCAATCAAACCAATAAGGTCAATCTTTGGAAGAATTAAGGCATGTGTCCATCTCATTTAGGTACACAACTATTTCACTCAAATATTCCTCAGTAAAAATCCATGCAGGAGCAACATATTCTCCAAAACCTGGAAGATCAAAGCGTTATTTTTTAAGCAGCTCCCATATGTCCTCATTGTAAATTCTCTCCCTCAAGTTATCTCTGACCTTCCAAACCTCTGGGAATGCAGCTGTAATAGGAATGGATAATTCAGGGGGATCATTATAGGGAAGCGGAGTAGGTTTCATTAACCAAAATTTCTTCCTAGGTACTTCATTAGCCCTGGAACTCTTAGGGGATGGATGCTTGCAAGGCTTTGGGAATGGAAGAGGAATTTCCCTTACTTCAGTTACAATAGGAAAATCAGCAAAATCATCACCCTCTAAAGAGTTACCATCATTATCATCTTCTTCATCAACCTATGGACTCATCATGTCAAGTACTCAATGAGAGTATTTACAATGATTTTTATGAGCATGAATCAGGATTTCAAAATCCTAGAGGTAATGATTCAACCTTTCAAGATCATCATCATAGGAACTGTAAGAAGGTGCCGACATGTAACCAAGATTGGTAAAAACGACCTCCCTATCCTGAATAAACTGCTACAAGATGTTGGGTGACTGATCACAAAAAATTGACTACCCCTTAGTAAATCTCACTACCTCCAATCCGCAAGAAAGGTAGCATTAGAAGGGATTGGTGGATGGACCTTAGCAGTAGCACTGATAGCTCGAGATGTTGAACCTCGAGATTTTAAATCATTCCTCAAAGGTTCATAAATGAGTGACTTATAAGGAAATTTCCCTGGTCAGGAATGCTTGATGATTTTCTTTTTCTTCCCTTTACCTCCAGACTCTTTAGGGGTCATGACAATGGGAACCAGATCTGCCAGCTAGCTGTTTAGGTATGATTGAATCCAGATATTAGCATAACCTTTTGTGAGGGTGGTTACAAAACCCTCAGGATCTAAAATCTTAATCTAACAGTGTGTATCTTCTCGAGTAAACATTAGCCACAACTATAGGGCTATCATTAAATGTTTTTCATGATGTGCACTATTGAGGGTAGGAGGACACAACATTTGGACACAGTTAAATCGATGGCCAAATCATTAAGTGTAACGCCCCGACCCCAGCTACCTGGAGTCGGTGCATTACTTCGTAACATTGGCATGATCACAAAAGATCAAGTCTCGAATGACTGATTAGTTTAGTAGCCTTGGAAACACTAGATACATTCATAAATGTTACATTACATCATAAAGTGAAAAACTACAATAACATAGTCTCCATTTTCCACACTCATATCCTCTTCTGACTATCCCTGCAGGTCATTCATAAAATACTTCTTCACTTCCTGGAAAAATATTAAAACATTGAAAGGGGTGAGCTCAGATGCTCAGTAAGGATAACAATATAGTGGAAGCTTTCATCAATAAACATAAACATTTAAGGCAATGTATAACTAAAAAAAAGCCTTTTAAACTTGAACTTCAACATAATATGGCAAAAGTAAAATGAGATAATGCCATTTACTTCTTCACATGGATATTCTACTAGTCAAATAATCACATGCAATATCAATAACCATTTTCATAATGATGGAATGCATAATGCCAGACTATCATAACCACGTAGCCAAGGCCTCGTGCCAAGACTAAAAATAAGATTTTGTCAAGGCCTCGTGCCAAGACACTAGTTTGCCTCATGAGACCTGCTGATGCATCGAGGAGCTATAGCGGGCTCCACCTGCCACTTATTAAGTCCAATTCATTCCTCATATAAATAGGTTTAAACATATCATAAACCATAACATAATCGTATCACATAAAACATGCATAAAGAAAACATAACATTTCCAAATTTCAATCACTAGATATCAATACAACACATTGATATAATAAAAACACTTTCAAAACCATTTTCAATACCAAAATAAAAGAAAATTAAAACTTTGTTTTTATTTTTCATTTTAAGAAAAAGTTATGGCTTGTAGAGGAAGCCGAAACTCAAATAATGGTCACGACGGCGGAGAAGTCATTGTCGCCACATACATACAACAAGAAAAACATTCCTTTTTGTCGTTTAGTAAAATGCTTCATATAAAAATATTCCTTTTTGAATAAATGTAAAAGTCAAAGGGGTTTATACACCGTATAAAATAAATTAGTGTAAAAACCAAAATATGCCTCAATGAATGGAGATTGAGACGAAGTCCCTTACAAAGATAATTTTTAAGTAAAATATATCTATTATGTGTATTCACTATAAGTATACATAAATAAATTACAAATACAAGATAGGACATAATAATATCATGACATAATTTGAAAGTAGGAGATTAACCCAAAGAACAGAAATTGGGTTAAGAATTTCCCTTACCTCGTGTCCGACTTGACTCGTTCGTTCTTTAATCTCCTGAATAATAAACTAGAGTTAATTTCTATTTGCTTAAGAACCGTTTTCATGTTCATTATTCCTTTTATATCATTTATTACCATGTTATGAACATTATGTAATTATTTAAGTTAATAACGGTCATTTTGTCGATCTTTGGTACTTGAGTCAAAAATAGACTTCTTAAAATTACAAGTTGTTCATGTGGTAAAATATCCATTATATCCATAATTATATTCATGATTTAGATATCATATACATCATATATATCCATTATATACATTCATTTATAATATTACATAACATTTAGAGGTAATAAATGAAATGCAACGTTCATGGAGACGGTAAGCCGTACGTACGCATGAAAGCTACTTTCATTTATATTTCTTATTTAATGGAATGAAGTTATAATTATATAAAGGTATAATATAATTCCAGTATAATATAATGTATAATACCATTTACTCCATCCTTTATACATCTCACATATGGCATTAACGATTCAAATCACTTTGAGGGGGCGGTAGTCTGCACTTCCTAAAATGAAAATATCGCGTTTACCCATAATGGAAACCATAAAGGTATGAAATAAATGCAAAATAAAGAAGCTTAAGTAAAACATAAACATATTATATATCATATATAAATATAGTGACATATTAATTTCAACCTTTGAAGGTGTTATATGAGTGTTGAACAATCATCGTTTCGTGAGGCAGAAATTCGCCATCCACAGAAACAGAATGTTCTTTAACCATTAGATGTAGGTGTGTGTAAGTGTAGCTTGAATCCTTCTTATAACAACATCCTAGTATATTGAGGATACTTTTTTGTTACAAAAGAAATTAATAAAAATATTTTAGGGAGTTGGAGAAGAAAAATAAAACAAAATAACATAAGAGAAGACATTACCCTAAAATCAGGTAACTCTTTTTGATTTGAGCCAAAGGCTTCCTTGGGAAGAATTATGTGTTTGGTCGGAACAAAAACGGGAGTGATGGCAAGAGGGGGGGTGAATTGCCTTTAAAAAAAGGTTAACAAAATAAAAATCAAAGTTAAAAGTGCAGCGGAAAGTAAAGAGGCAAGACACAAGAATTGATAATGGAGTTCGGCCAAAACCCGGCCTACGTCTCCGCTCCCAACTCAACCGTTGAGAGATTCTACCGCTTGCTTTTCAATGGTTTTAGCAAGAAACCCACTAGGCTTTGAGGTAGCACTAGGACCTATTACAGCTTGCTTTTTGTGGTTTAGCAAGAACCCACTTGCTTTCAATGGAATAGCAAGAACCCACTAGCCTTCTTACAGGTGAAGGCTAGCTCACCTATGTCTCAAGCTTTTTAGAGGAAAAGCTTGTGAACCTCTTCACACCTTAATGGTGATGTGAAACCCAAAAGAAAGGGGGATGAGAAAAGGGTTTGGGGTTTGTAGGCACAAACCCAAATTTAAAGCTCAAAATAAATAAAACAATGAAAAACCGTATTTGAGGAAGTCTTGGGCGCCTTTGATTGATTGGAGATGTTGAAGGCCGCTTCCAAGCTTCTTTGAAGGAGCTCCTTGGATGTGGAATTGGATGGAGCACTTGGGGTTCCCTTGGAGGAATGCACCGGAGGTACGCCAAATGATCAACAAGGTGTTCGTGGGCTTCCGTATAGTTTCGGTGGGTGTCCGGGGCTTCCTCAGCCATTATTTATAGGCATGGAACCCTTGGGGAGGCTTCGGAGACGTTGGAGAGGCTAAAAGAGCCGTTGGGAGCCAAGTGGGCCAGCCTGGTCAAACTGCAACGGCTAGTTTGACTGGCTCCACCAGCTAGCCGGTACAGCTCCACCGGCTGGCCGGTGCCTTGGAAAAGGTGGATGCTTCTGTCCAGACTCCACCGGCTGGCCAGTGGTGAGGCCACCGGTTGGCCGGTGGAAAGACAGTAGCAAACACTATTTGGGCTGGGTGCCACCGGCGGGCCGGTGGTCAAGCCACCGGCTGACCGGTGGAGCCTGGCAGTGGGCAATGCCTCTGCCAGGTCCACCGGCTGGCCGGTGCTATCACACCGGTTGGCCGGTGGACTGAATTTCAGTCCACTTTGCCAGCTTTCTTGGGCCAATCCTTTGGCAATCTTTTGCCTATCATCCACAACACTTAAAAACAATGTTAGACAAATAATAAGGTGATTGTGATCATGAAAATCAAACAACGAGGGGAACGAGAGGTACAACAATCTCCCCCTATTTTGATGATCACAATAACCGAAACAATCAAAGTAAAATACTGAAATTAAAGGCATGATTTAAATGATAAATTGAAAATAAATACTAAGCATGAGAGAAAAGATTCTCCCCCAATCAATCAAGAAATTTCTCCCCCTTTGTGATTATCAAAATAGAATGGGGCATAAAACTTGATTGAGGGAAAGGGTTTGAAAAACTAGATATGAGAATTGAAAAATCAATTGAGATTTTTGAAATTGAAATGAAAATTTGAATAACAGTTTGAATTGAAAGTTTTGAATCAAAAACCAATTGAAATTTGAAATTTGAATTGAAAGTTTTGAATCAAAAGTTTGAACTGAAAGTTTTGAATGAAAAATTCGAATTGAATATTTTGAAATGAAAATTTTGATACCAAGTGTTGAAATTGAAAGTTGGAATCGAAAATTTTGAAATTGAAATCAAAAGGGCTTAATTTGAAATTGAAAGTTTGAATTGAAACAAAAAGCTTAAACAAACCTAACTCCCCCTAAATAAAGACAAAAAGTCACCGGGGAGAGGGATTTTGAAAAGAGACAATTTTAGGCCCGGAGAGACTCGCTAAGAGGGATTTTTCAATCCACACTTGCCTTGTAGCGGGTCTTCTCCTATAGAATTCATCCGAATAAAAAATCGATTTGGGCCTACCATACCGGGCATTTTTGCAATTGCATTCATAAATCAAGTGCCCGGGTTTCTTACAATAATTACAAAATTTAAAACTAGAGCTCCCCCTTACAAAAACAGTTGGAGCATGGGAGGAGGAAGCTACATTGGTATATCCTAGCCCTTGGGTGGTTCTTGAAATTCGTTGGGAACCAAGCAATTTTGAAAGATTTTGTTCCCCTTGGGTGAACTTAGCTAGGGATTCTCTAAGGTCCTTAATGGTTGATTCCAAAGAATCAACATTGGGAAAATTTTGGATTTTAAGGGAGAGTTCCTCCTTCTCTTTGAGAAGTTGGTCTTTTTCGGAGGAAAGCTTTTTGAAATTTTTTTTTAAAGCAACAAATTTTGAAGAAAGCTCATGAAAACCATTTTCTAATTGGTCTCTAGCATGCTGGAGTTCCTCATAAGATAAATGATTAAAAGAATTGGAATTTGAAGAACAAGAGGAAGAGGAGTCGGAAGAAGTTACCTCATGTTTTGCCATTAGGCATTTTGTACCTTGGTCGCTCGAGGAGAAGGAGGAGAAGGAGGAGCTATCACTCCATGTTGCCTTTGAAGCCTTCTTCTTTTTCTTCTTCTTGGCCCTTTTCTTGTGGAGTGGGCAATTGGGCACGGATTTTTCATCGGGTTCTTGCTTGTTGTTAGGTTCTTGCTTTTGAGCCTTCTTAGTGCCTTCATGGGTAAGTTCTAAACATTTCCAAATATCATGTGAAGTAGAGCAAGAAGAAATATGATCAAAAACATTACGGTCAAGACCACAATGAAGAGCGTTCATGGCTTTGCCATCAAGCTCGAAATTTGCAATGTCTTCGGGGGTCCATTTGGATTCATCAGAAGAAGAAAGGGTAAAGCCATGCATAACAATTCTAAAAATAGGATATCTAATGCTTTTGAGAAAAGTTGACATGCGGGTTTTCCAAAAAGTATAATCGGCTCCATCAAACAATGGAGCACGATCCAAAGAATGTCCTTCGGGGGATTGAGAGGAAGAAGCGGTAGAAGCCATCAAAAAAAAAATAGGATCTTTAATTTGAAACCGGTTAGGGTATTACTCAAATTTCCTCTGATACCAAATGTTTGGTCGGAACAAAAACGGGAGTGATGGCAAGAGGGGGGGTGAATTGCCTTTAAAAAAAAGGTTAACAAAATAAAAATCAAAGTTAAAAGTGCAGCGGAAAGTAAAGAGGCAAGACACAAGAATTGATAATGGAGTTCGGCCAAAACCCGGCCTACGTCTCCGCTCCCAACTCAACCGTTGAGAGATTCTACCGCTTGCTTTTCAATGGTTTTAGCAAGAAACCCACTAGGCTTTGAGGTAGCACTAGGACCTATTACAGCTTGCTTTTTGTGGTTTAGCAAGAACCCACTTGATTTCAATGGAATAGCAAGAACCCACTAGCCTTCTTACAGGTGAAGGCTAGCTCACCTATGTCTCAATCTTTTTAGAGGAAAATCTTGTGAACCTCTTCACACCTTAATGGTGATGTGAAACCCAAAAGAAAGGGGGATGAGAAAAGGGTTTGGGGTTTGTAGGCACAAACCCAAATTTAAAGCTCAAAATAAATAAAACAATGAAAAACCGTATTTGAGGAAGTCTTGGGCACCTTTGATTGATTGGAGATGTTGAAGGCCGCTTCCAAGCTTCTTTGAAGGAGCTCCTTGGATGTGGAATTGGATGGAGCACTTGGGGTTCCCTTGGAGGAATGCACCGGAGGTACGCCAAATGATCAACAAGGTGTTCGTGGGCTTCCGTATAGTTCCGGTGGGTGTCCGGGGCTTCCTCAGCCTTTATTTATAGGCATGGAACCCTTGGGGAGGCTTCGGAGCCGTTGGAGAGGCTAAAAGAGCCATTGGGAGCCAAGTGGGCCAGCCTGGTCAAACTGCAACGGCTAGTTTGACTGGCTCCACCGGCTGGCCGGTACAGCTCCACCGGCTAGCCGGTGCCTTGGAAAAGGTGGATGCTTCTGTCCAGACTCCACCGGCTGGCCGGTGGTGAGGCCACCGGTTGGCCGGTGGCAAGACAGTAGCAAACACTATTTGGGCTGGGTGCCACCGGCGGGCCGGTGGTCAAGCCACCGGCTGACCGGTGGAGCCTGGCAGTGGGTAATGCCTCTGCCAGGTCCACCGGCTGGCCGGTGCTATCACACCGGTTGGCCGGTGGACTGAATTTCAGTCCACTTTGCCAGCTTTCTTGGGCCAATCCTTTGGCAATCTTTTGCCTATCATCCACAACACTTAAAAACAATGTTAGACAAATAATAAGGTGATTGTGATCATGAAAATCAAACAACGAGGGGAACGAGAGGTACAACATTATGCCCAAAGTAAGGCTTCTAGGAGTAATAGAGGGAAGTTTAGAGAGTATTTGGGTAGATTTTGGCCGATCCAAAAGGCTTTGATGGTGTGAATAAGGTGTTATTGGTGGGGGCCTTTTATAAGAGGAGAGAAGGGGCACTCTTGGAAAGATTGAAATGTTACTTTATTATGAAATTATTTTCGGATTATAAAGGTCTCAAAATGATATATTTTGAGGATAAGGTGATAATTGTTCGAAATATACTCATACAATAGGTTTTTTACAAGTTTAAGCCTTGGATTTTACATTATCTTTTCATTTTATTTAAATCGTTAATTAATGAGGTAATCGCTGCATCATCATGGTGTCATAAAATATTTAATTTATTTAATGTCTAAAAATTATAAAACAAATATCATGATGTAGGAAATATTTTTATCTTTCTAATGAATATTTATTTTCAAAAATATAACCCCATTTAAAAATTGTTTTAGTAAAACAACTCATGTTTGTGGCATTTTTATTTTAACATTAAATAAAAAGTTTTTAATGTCATTTTCCTACCAAAGTGGCTCCATGGGGTCCCCAAGTTGACCCATGGATTTTCTTGGTTGGCCATGACTCATAAAATAGAGTTAGGATAAGTGTAAAGGTATTTTCATATTTTTATAATATCATTTTTACCTTAAATTGTACTAATTACCTTTAATCGCGATTAATTAAACTTAAAAGTTACTATTCACCAAAAAATTATTTTAATCCCATTGAACCACATTTTACTTACTAATTACAACCATTTATGTCAGATTTTTTAAAATCAAATCACAAAGGTGGTAATGTTTCATTTAAACGAAAAATCAGTTTTTTTAACTACCACTTAGTGGTTTCACTATTCAACAAAAATTGAAGTTTTTCAGAACAATGCCAAAATTTCACCCTAAGCTATAATTGATATTCCAAATTTAAAAATGATGTCTATTTTAAAAAATTCCAAACATATAAGTTGCATTAGTTAATTTTATAGTTAATTCCCGCTGTCACAACAAATAGCGTGGTTTTAAGAAAAAATATATATCAAAAGATTGACAATTGTTTATGTCCAATTTCAAAGTGAAATTAATTCTAATGACCACCATTGGATAAAATGGTAAAAATATATTCTAATTATACTTTAAAACCACTCAATAGTATAATTTATCACTATGAATTATTTTTATTAAAAATGTTGTTTTTAAGTATTTTTCACTATTCATAAAAAATTGGAAGTTCTCAGAAAAATACCAAAAATTCAACATATGCTATTTTCGATATTCCAAATCCAAAAATGAAGTCCATTTTGAAATATAAAATATATATAATTTCAAAAAGTGGGTATTACTATTCATAATGGCTATTTTTATTGGTCGCGGTGTGTTAGAATCTTGAACTTGCGTACAATGCAAGCTATTGCATTATTGAAAGAGAAGTGTATCGTGGAAGCTCGGGGTGTTACATTCTCCCCTCCTTCAATAAATTGCGTCCTCACAATTTGAAATTTTTATTTGAAAATAAAAGGTTGAAAATAGAAAATACATTGTGGAAAACCCACATCAGAAATAAGGTTAATAAAAATATAACTTTAAAAGAAAGAAAGATAAGTACAAAGGTCACCTGAGATAGCTCATACTAGGATTATATGAAAATATGGATATGGAAGAAAAACAAACCATCAAGGTCTGATGGAGAGTTGTAGAAAAATGGATTTGGAGAAAGTTAACCATAAGAAAATCACAAACTTGTGATTGGTTAAACGGTCATTGAATCCCCAGTTGGAAAAGTTAACCGGCAACGTTTTTGTTTTAAGTTACCTTTTATAAAGTTGAGGAATTTATTTAGGAGATTTACTAAGAACATAAGGTAATATACATACTTGTCATGTAGACTTTCATTCTTTAATAAATTTTTACCACAAACCCATCTTTCACTCTAAAAGGTAATAGAACTCAAAAATATTCTATTTATCATAATTGTATAAGGTTCCAAATATTAACACATACCATTTAGATTAGGAAAACTCCTTTGTAATAACCAAGGACTTCCTATAGGCTAGTGGTAGGTAATAAAGGCCTGTCACACTATGGTTGTGGGTTCGATTCATGCAGCTTTGTCCGACGCGACGGATTATACCCCACCCTGCAGGTTGTCCTTTTCCTAAAACTATAGTATTATAATATTCCAAAAATAATCATCAGAAATGTTTTAACCTTAAACAATACAATCCAAAGATCAACTTAATCCATTCCAACCTTTATAGCTATCCAAAATACCTTTGTCCAGACTTTCTCTAAAATGTCCTTAAATTCCAAAATCAATTGCAACATTAGATTCCCCAAACAAAGTAAGGTTTATCTTATATATATCACATTATTCATATAACCATAATCTAGTTCTTGAGTTCAAAAACACAAATACAATAATTATTCAACTTCATCTGTAGTAACAGCATAAGATTGGCCTTGATCCCTTGGCCTTTTCTGAGGTAAGTTTCCCTGACGCTTAGGACATTCATTTGCATAATGCCCCATTTCCCTACAATTGTAGCATTCAACATTTATAGCCTCTTTCTTTCCCTTGCAATCACGAGCCTGGTGAACTTTTTCTCCACATTTATAACAAACTCTCATTCCTTTTAGGCAAGTACCAGGGTGATTCTTCCCACAATTATCACATAATGGAAAATCCTTCTTTCCCTTTTTCCCTTTATCTGTCTCTTGTTCCACAGTTCTCTTCTTCTCTTGCTTTACTTTATTGTCATAAGACTTAGAGAATTCCTTTTCTGTCTTGATAGAACATGAGACTATATCTTCGTACGTTGTGAAAGATTGTGATACTAAAGCTCGACAGAGAAACGGTTTTAACCCATCAAAGAAATGATCAATCTTACTTCTTGGGTTACGTATATAATCTGTAGCATGTCTTGCTAACCTTGTAAAGTTGGCCTCATACTTTGCAACATTCTCATCCTCCTTTTGCCTCAGACTCAGAAATTGCCTTTCCATATCTGCTCGATGGTCACGAGGAAAGTATTTTTCTAAGAAAATTTCCTTAAACTCCCTCCATTCCATACTTGATACTTCTTCATCTTCCTTTGTGTTTTGAATCAGCGACCACCATTGATCGGCATCTCCAGTGAGCCGGTAAACTACCATGACAACCTTCTCCCTTTCGTTACTCCCCAAGGCGTAGAATATTTTCTCTAAGGAGTTTATCCATTGCTCAGCTATTAATGGATTTGTACCCACATTAAATGTTGGTGGTTGTTGCCTCATGAAGCGGTCTAACATTGATCCTCCATGTTGCGGATCAGGGTGCTCCATACGAGTAAGGTTATTATTCATAACCTGAGTGAGTTGTCCCAGTATGGTGATAAGTTGATCAGCACCAGTTGTATCTCCAGCTCCACAATAATTATCTTGAGCATGAGGGCAATCCCTACATGGAGTGCATGCATTTATACAGTTTCCATTCCTCCCACTAGGCGCCATTTCTAAACAATGGCATAAACTAAATTATTTTATGAATTAAAATACATAATTCTCTACTTGTAAAACACTTAACATAAATTGAACTATTTATGGATATAATCCATAATCATAAAAAGAAATGTTTTCTTTGAGGAAGTATATACTCATAAACCCTTCATAATGGTTTGTAAAAAAGATGAGAATTATCCTAAGCATATCCCCCGGGAGTGTCGTAACCAAGAGTGCAACAAAGCCCGTTGTCGTGCACCAGTTCCCGTTCGAGTCTAGCTCAAAGCGGTGTTTTCGGGTTTTACCCCTAGGTACATCTGTGCCAAAGCCGCCTCTACCTGCTCGTATCCAGACAGGGATGTATTGCTCAGAAAACTCACAAAATCTCTATAATACCAAAATTCTAGGAAGTTCTTCTATACTAATCCTCAAAGTCTATCTTCGGGCTATGTGCTCTAATCAGAGTTTATCTAAATCTAGCTTCCAAGGTTAGTACTAAACTGCCTCTGATACCAACTATAATGCCCTGACCCCATCTACCCAGAGTCGGTGCATTACTTCATAACATTGGCATGATCACAAAAGATCAAGTCTCGAAATACCGATTAGTTTAGTAGCCTTGGAAACACTAGATACATTCATAAATGTTACATTACATCATAAAGTGAAAAACTAAAATAACATAGTCTCCATTTTCCACACTCATATCCTCTTATGACTATCCCTTCAGGTCATTCATAAAATACTTCTTCACATCCTGGAAAAATATTAAAACATTGAAAGGGGTGAGCTCAGATGCTCAGTAAGGATAACAATATAGCGGAAGCTTTCATCAATAAACATAAACATTTAAGGCAATGTATAACTAAAACAAAAGCCTTTTAAACTTGAACTTCAACATAATATGGAAAAAGTAAAATGAGATAATGTCATTTACTTCTTCACATGGATATTCTACTGGTCGAATAATCACATGCAATATCAATAACCATTTTCATAATGATGGAATGCATAATGTCAGACTATCATAACCACGTAGCCAAGGCCTCATGCCAAGACTACAAATAAGATTTTGTCAAGGCCTCGTGCCAAGACACTAGTTTGTCTCATGAGACCTGTCGATGCATCGAGGAGCTATATCGGGCTCCACCCGTCACTTATTAAGTCCAATGCATTCCTCATATGAATGGGTTTAAACATATCATAAACCATAACATAATCGTATCACATAAAACATGCATAAAGGAAACATAAAATTTCCACATTTCAATCACTAGATATCAATACAACACATTGATATAATAAAAATACTTTCAAAACCATTTTCAATACCAAAATAAAATAAAATTAAAACTTTGTATTTATTTTTCATTTTAAGAAAAAGTTATGGCTTGTAGAGGAAGCTGAAACTCAAATAATAGTCATGGTGGTGGAGAAGTCGTTGTCGTCGCATACGTACAACAAGAAAAACATTCCTTTTTGTCGTTTAGTAAAACGCTTTGTATAAAAAGATTCATTTTTGAATAAACGTAAAAGTCAAAGGGGTTTATACACCGTATAAAAGAAATTAGTGTATAAAAAGAAATAAGCCTCAATGAATGGAGATTGAGACGAAGTCCCTTAGAAAGATAATTTTTAAATAAAATATATCTATTATGTTTATTCACTATAATTATACATAAAGAAATTACAAATACAAGATAGGACATAATAATATCATGACATAATTTTAAAGTAGGAGATTAACCCAAAGAACAGAAATTGGGTTAAGAATTTCCCTTACCTCGTGTCCGACTTGACTTGTTCGTTCTTTAATCTCCTGAATAATAAAATAGAGTTAATTTATATTTTATTAAGAACCATTTTCATGTTCATTATTCCTTTTATATCATTTATTACCATGTTATTAACATTATGTAATTATTTAAGTTAATAACGGTCATTTTGTCGATCTTTGGTACTTGAGTCAAAAATAGACTTCTTAAAATTACAAGTTGTTCATGTGGTAAAATATCCATTATATCCATAATTATATTCATGATTTAGATATCATATACATAATATATATCCAGTATATACATTCATTTATAATATTACATAACATTTAGAGGTAAGAAATGAAATGCACCGTTCATGGAGACGGTAAGTCGTACGTACGCATGAACGCTACTTTCATTTCTATTTCTTATTTAATGGAATGAAGTTATAATTATATAAAGGTATAATATAATTCCAGTATAATATAATGTATAATACCATTTACTCCATCCTTTATACATCCCACATATGGCATTAATGATTCAAATCACTTTGAGGGGGCGGTAGTCCGCACTTCCTAAAATGAAAATATCGTGTTTACCCATAATGGAAACCATAAAGGTATGAAATAAATGAAAAATACATAAGCTTAAGTAAAAAATAAACATATTATATATCATATATAAATATATTGACATCTTAATGGCCACCTTTGAAGGTGTTATATGAGTGTTGAACAATCATCGTTTCGTGAGGCAGAAATTCGCCATCCACAGAAATAGAATGTTCTTTAACCATTAGATGTAGGTGTGTGTAAGTGTAGCTAGAATACTTATTATAAAAACATCCTAGTATATTGAGGATACTGGTTTTGTTACAAAAGAAATTAATAAAAAGATTTTAGGGGGTTGGAGAAGCAAAATAAAACAAAATAACATAAGAGAAGACATTACCTTAAAATCGGGTAACTCTTTTTTATTTGAGCCAAAGGCTTCCTTGGGAAGAATTATGCCCAAATTGAGGCTTCTAGGAGTAAGATAGGGAAGTTTAGAGATTATTTGGGTAGAGTTTGGCCGAGCCAAAAGGATTTTATGGTGTGAATAAGGTGGTAGTGGTGGGGGCCTTTTATAAGAGGAGAGGAGGGGCACTCTTGGAAAGATTGAAATGTTACTTTATTATGAAATGATTTTCGGATTATAAAGGTCCCAAAATGATATATTTATAGGATAAGGTGATAAGGGTTCGACATCTACTCATCCAATAGGTTTTTGACAAGTGTAATCCTTGCATTTTACATTATCTTTTCATTTTATTTGAATCGTTAATTAATGAGGTAATCGCTGCATCATCATGGTGTCATAAAATATTTAATTTATCTAATGTCTAAAAATTATAAAAAAATATCATGATGTAGTAAATATTTTTATATTTATAATGAATATTTATAGTCAAAAATATGACTTGTATAACCCCATTTAAAAATTGTTTTAGTAAAACAACTCATGTTTGTGGCATTTTTATTTTAACATTAAATAAAAAGTTTTTAATGTCATTTTCCTACCAAAGTGGCTCCATGGGGTCCCCAAGTTGACCCATGGATTTTCTTGGTCGTCCATGACTCATAAAATAGAGGTAGGACAAGTGTAAAGGTATTTTCATATTTTTATAATATCATTTTTACCTTAAATTTCACTAATTACCTTTAATCGCGATTAATTAAACTTAAAAGTTACTATTCACCAAAAAATTATTTTAATCCCATTGAACCACATTTTACTTCCTAATGACAACCATGTATATCTGATTTTTGAAAATCAAATCACAGAGGTGGTAATGTTTCATTTAAATGAAAAATCAGTTTTTTTAACTACCACTTAGTGGTTTCACTATTCAACAAAAATTGAAGTTTTTCAGAACAATGCCAAAATTTTACCCTAAGCTATAATTGATATTCTGAATTCAAAAATGATTTCTATTTTAAAAAATTCCAAACATATAAGTTTCATTAGTTAATTTTATAGTTAATTCCCGTTGTCACAACAAATAGCGTGTTTTTAAGAAATAATATATATCAAAAGATTGACAATTGTTTATGTCCAATTTCAAAGTGAAATTAATTCTAATGACCACCATTGGATAAAATGATAAAAATATATTATAATTATACTTTAAAACCACTAAATAGTATAATTTATCACTATAAATTATTTTTATTAAAAATTTTGTTTTTAAGTATTTTTTACTATTCATAAAAAATCGGAAGTTCTCAGAAAACTACCAAAAATTCAACATAGGATATTTTCGATATTCCGAATCCAAAAATGAAGTCCATTTTGAAATATAAAATATATATAATTTCAAAAAGTGGGTATTACTATTCATAATGGCTATTTTGATTGGTCGCGGTGTGTTAGAATCTCGAACTTGCGTACAATGCAAGCTATTGCATTATTGAAAGAGAAGTGTATCGTGGAAGCTTGGGATGTTACAGTAAGGCGTGTATCCCTCATAGATATGTTCTTGATCAATACGGGCAACCAAGATACCCTCTCTCAAATAAAAGAGGTAGGATCATTTAAAAAAGTCCCACGATTCATCATTCACTAAAATACCAGTAGGGGAAGAGTAAGTATTATAAGTAAAGAGGTTGTTACAGTTGATTCAGGCCATCAATTCTTGTTCATTTTGTTCATTCCACTCATCCTGATTATCTTGTGTGGCCCATCCCGCCAGCATGACCCCTCTAGTACTCTGAAGATATGGTTGGAGAACATCGTCTGGATTCAACTAAGGATTGATGAATGTGTAACCCCCAATATGGGCTCCTATCCAACCCTAGAGGATTTGGAAAGGGCCTACTAGTCGGTGAGGTGGCTTCCCCTAGTTGACCCAGCCCAACAAGCAATAGATTTTTTCCAGTACTGGAATGGACAAGTTGATACATTTACCATCGGCCAGTTGAGCCACCATGATAAAGGTTGTAGCTCTGACCCCGGGACTGGAATCACGTAGCAGTAGAATATAGCCACTTGGAAACATGGCTAAGAAGGCTGTTAGCTGAAACAAATAGTCAACGTCAGGAATGAGTTCCCATCCCCGTTCACGGAACTATCCCTCTGATAAGATAGATCAAAAGGAAACTTCTCTCCTTTGAGTGTCCATGGTTGGGTAGGACCTGGGTCTGTGTGCATGGGTCTCTTGACCACTTTGATTTGCAAAGGCATTAATCCAATCAGAAAATGGGATGTCTTACTTTAGGAGAGGGTTGGTATCCTTTAAAGGTATTTTTCATTGTCAATAAGATTTTGGGCTAGGGGAGGAGTCTTTTCCTTGTCATACCAAGTAGAAGGGGTGGTAGGAACTCATTATACATATATCTAATGATGGGAACCCCCAAAATCAACCAAATATCCTAGAGGATAATAATGAAATCCCCATGGACTAAATAAAAAGCATTGGTATCTGGGATCCATCTACTCAGAAGATGAGAAATGGGGGAATTGATTTGATGGTCATAGGTTTGGGATACCCAAATAGCCTCATACAGCCCCACAGTCTGCAATTTAGTATGGAATTCCTCATAGCTTTAATGGACCCAGAAAGGTCACCCCCAATCCAAACCAAATTAACCTCTGGAATGAAGGTCCCATTTCTATGACCAACCATGATCATCATTTTCTATGGCCTTTTATACAATGTTATGGTAGCAATGGGACTTGTCATCTAGCCCTCGTCGTGCATCCTTTGGTGACTGAGGGGTATAGTTCAATCAGGATCTGGTAGCGATGTATTTTTGTATGAAGCATCCCCTCGACAAAAGAAGAGTCTAAGAGATAGCACTGTTATCAATTATCCAAGCTGCAGGTTGGTCAGTCCAATGTGGTTCTAGAATTTCCATATTGGATGGTAGGCCAAATCCGTAAATGGGAAGCCTATATGAAGTTGGATATTCTTTATGACTCGCACTAAAGAGTCGATCTAGAGACTTATGCAATGGGAAAACCAGGATCGGATTATCAACAAAATCTGTGATGTCTTTTCCCTTCACATCATCAGTTGAAATAGCAGATGAAAGGGAAGTAGGGGCAGTGGGAGTAGTCTGTGAAGGGTTAGAATTCATCCCGATCTGCATGAAAAATCCATGCAATAAAAAGATTTATCCAACAAAAATTGGCAAATGACTAAAAAAACTTGCCTATTAAAGGCCCCATGTACGAATTGTCTGTGGGAATTACCATTCACGAACTGATGGTTCGTAGAAATCTTGTGAGGCATTGTCCCGCAAAGTGTTGGCTAGCAAACCGATAGTTCGTGAAGTAAGTGAACCGCATAAAAATCCACGCTATGTAGAAGCACGAACTCACCATTCTTGGAAAGAAGTTGTTTTGTTCACGTAAAGAAGTTGTTTAATTTGTGGATTCAAGGTTCAGTTCACGGGCGAAGGGCATCAACAAAGGAGACGGTTCGTGGAAACTAAGCGGCCGAGAGAATCCTAGGAGCAAAATGTTTGCCAAGAAACATGTTAAAAAGAAAAATGAACTTGGACCCATTTAAATATACATGGTCCTCCCTACAGATCCACCCTTACACCACAAACTTGTTCATGACAGGACTGCTTTCTACATTGGAATAGCCTCCTCTTCATCCTGGTCAGACCCCATTCTGATGGGGGGCATTTGTTGGGTCCTAAAAACTTTGCAAAGGGAAAGTAAATACTCCCATGAATTTGGAAAAGGAAGAAAAAAACTAGAGGAAGGATTGAATGAAAAATATTTAAAGGATAAAAAACAGCAAAGGAAAAAGTCGGACCGCGAAGGGAAACATCCTTCATGGATCACCGCTCTACATGGAAATCTGCTTCGTGAGGAAACCTATGAACTAAATGGTTCATAGGATCTAGACGGTAGTTCCAGGTCCACGAATGTCATCATTCGTGGGATGGAGGTGGAGAAATTCACCCTGTGTACCACATTTTTTTTAGACTCAAACGGTCCACGAGAAAGGCAAAGCCGAGCTCCTTCACAGATCGCTGCTCTGCATGACAATCTGTGGTTTCGCAAAGCATCCACGAAATAACCAGCTCACGAGATAGTGATGATGATCGTAGTCCTCTGTAAATGAAGTCATTTGTGGGAAATAGGTGGATAAATCTACCCCATATATGATCCCCCACGAACTCAAACGATTTGTGGGTGAGGTGAAGCCGACGACTTCCTACAAACAAAATTAAGTCATTCGCGGAAACGAGGTGGTGATTTTCACCATCGCGGACGATGACCCCATGCCCCCACTGACTGAGTCATTTGTGGGCCTGGTTTCTTCCTTGGGCTTCCACAAAAGACATTGTGTGACCACTACCACAAAATTGGGTTTCTGCAGCACCACCCTCTAACAGCACTAAAAAAACACTGATAAATGGGGTGCCTTTAATAGTGCTGATAAAGGGTACTTTTAACAACACTAAAAAAGCATTGTTAAAAGTGACCCTTTATTAGTTCTTTTTTAGCACTAATAAATGCACCCCCTTTATCAACACTTTTTTTAGCACTGTTATGGGGCCCCCTTTATCAGTGCTTTTTTTAGTAGCGCTGATAAAGGGGGGGCTTTATCAGCTCTTTTTTCCCTAGCGCTGATAAAGGGTATATTTCAAAAAAAAATATTACATAAAAAATAATATATTGATATATAAGTATATAAGTATATTTATATTGATATAAATATAATATATATTTTTTAAATATGTTTTAGATAAGTATAAATAAACATTTACACTTAATATATAAGATATGTAGTGAAAATGACTTATAAAATATCTTTAAAAATTTATTAATTAATATTTTTCTAATTATCATTGACTAATAATCATTTAATAGCAATTTTAAGACACAAAAAATCAAAAAATTAATAAAATAACTGAAATAAGTTGAAAACGTAACTCAAACTTCAAACGACCATAACTTTTGATCCAGGTGTCTGTTTGAGCTCTACAACATATCAAATCGAAACCTGTGATGAGTTCTATGCATTAATGACCGAAGGAAACCTTCTATCACATTTTTAAAGGCCAAAAAATTCCCAGAAGGCCTCTAAAACTGAGTTTTTAGTCCAGATACCCAAATTTTTTAACATTCAATGGAATTTCAGCCTCGTTTCAGGGGGTCTTTTTGAACTTTTTCACTGGGGACTGAATTTATTCTGAGGGGTTACATTTATATTGATGTTATGGATTTGAAATTTTATCATTTTTCACAATGTAATGTTATTTATAATCAATTATATAACAATATATACATAATTTTTATATATTTACCCATAAAAATATAATTTTATAAATAAATAATTAAACATTTTTACATATAAAGTATATTTCTAAATATATAAGGATTATATAAATAAAAAAAATAATATCCATTTTATTTAAAATACAGATATATTAATATTTATATACCTATATGATGTGTGTGTGTGTGTGTGTGTGTGTACATCTGTATTGGCAAACGGATATATATTATCTATATATTCTAAACATATGTATATACATATTAATATATAATATTTTTAAATATATATAAATATGTATAATTATACTTACAAATACACATATAATGTGTTTGTGTGTGTGTTTTGTATATATTTATTTATTTATTTATAAACACACACAAAAAGAATATTTTATAAATGTATTTAAAAGTGATCTTATAAATAAATATATATTAATATACGGATAAATATATTGATAAAAAATATAAATACATATAAATAAATAGATATTAATAGATATTAATATACGAATAAATATATAAATATATAAATATAAATATATATGTATATGTGTGTGTGTGTGTGTGTGTATATTAATATATGGATATATATATATATATTAATATAACTAAAAATATATATTAATATAAATATATATATATATATGTTAATATAAATATATATTAATATACGAGTAAATATAACTATATATATATATATAAATAAATAAATATTTTAATAAATGAAGAGCAAAGCAATATGGTGGAGTGGTAAAGACTTAAGTGCGCAGGCAACAGGTGTAGAGTTAGAATCCAAGGGGAGACAGGTTGTGTGCGTAGGTGGAATAAAGGCTAGTGTTGTTAAAGGGGGTGGGGTGGTGGCTAGGGCATGTAGGCTGGGGGCGTGCAGGCTGGGGGTGGGGGCGTTGTTAAAGGGGGCTTCAAGCACTGTTGAAGCCCCTCCCTGATATGAAGAAATATTTTTTTTATTTTTTTTTATGTTTTTTAACTTTTATCAACACTTTTAAAAAAGCACTGATAAAAGGGGTCCTTTAACAGTGCTAAAAAAAGCGCTGATAAAGGACCCATTTATCAATGCTTTTTTTAGCACTGATAAAAGACCCATTTATCAACGTTTTTTTAGCACTGTTAAATGGGACCCCCCTTTATCTTCGCCTTGATTATCAGTGTTTTTTTAGTGCTATAAATTCCCTTTTCTAATGCTAATAAAGGTCATATTTGCAGTAGTGGACCCACCGATCCATCTCTTCCACCTCTCTATAAAAGGACCCTGAGGGGGACTGAAGAGAGGGGGATTTTTGGAGGACTTGAGCGATCAAAGGCACGAAAGAAGAGAGAACAACAAAGGATAGGCTATTTCGACGATTCCCTATAGGTATAACCCACCACATAACATTAAAGAATGAAACATAATACTAAGTGGCAAACCGCGAACCCAATTCCCTTAGCGGATGAATTTCCCACAAAGCGCAGAAATAATGCCCCTTCTTCAAACCGGGATCCCACGTATCAAATCGCTACATAGATGGAACCCTGCACTGTGTAACAAATCGCTACGTGGATGGAACTCATCACCACGTACCACCACAGTATACGGACAGAACTTAGTGCCGCGTAGCAAAGTGTTGTGCGGCCAGAACCTAGTGTCGCGTAGCAAAACGCTACGCAGACCGAATACAGGTCCGTGTACCAACACGGTACATGGAAAAACCCTTCACCCACATAGAAACATACTATATGGGGGAAACCCCATCCCGCATAAAGAAATGGTATGTGGAATGGGGTATTCTCAAGTGTTCCACCCTCTGGATTCAATCATTTCCTTCTATTTCCATCACATTATCCATAGCCCCTCCACGAACTAGTTCAATGGCACTTGGCCAAAGCCTCTTCCAAAGCCACTGGACCTGTATGATAGAACCATCATGCACATCAACACTCCCTTCTAAGTTTACACACCCATGGTAAGCGGAGTCATGTGGGTAATCCCAATAATAAGGTGAACCCTTAGAATGTCTCTAAGTTTACAGTCCCATGGTAATGCGGGTTCTGACCTCAGGATGCTCACATGTACCTCCCCATTCTAGGGATTAAGGGTAATTTCTAGAATTTCCATTCGATGAAGGCCAGTGATAAATAATGGAAGATCACACTTGTTTTCCCCTTTGATGAGGAATTCTCCTCCCCTTTCCCAGAACCAATCAAAGGGCACTCCATATGTGGTAAGCCCCTAGTCCATCTTCATAAAAGTGTCGTATCCCTAGCCTCTCTCACCGTCTTCCTCCTCCTTTTCCACCAATAAAGAGGTGAAAGTGTGTGATTTTTGGATCTACCACTTCCTCTTGTTTCTCACACCGATCATGACTCACATGAGCTTAGAGATTAGTGGTGATCATTTCATTTGTATGATCCATCCAGTAGTTAAACTATGAGAATTCTGATTCCTACTCTAACTAGGATACATAGGATATATGTCTAAGGCCTCAGCTCAAATGGGTCTTCCCTCTAGATGTAAACCCCAAATCATGCCCCCTTTAGTGGGCAGCTTCCATGTATAAGCCCTAGATTTCAGAACTACATGGAATTTGATTCCCAATTAGCTGGGATACATAGAAAACTTTCCTGAGTTTCAAGCCCAAAACCATCATATTCATGTCAGTTCACTTATTTTTTTTCTAAATAATGATAAACTGCATGGTTAGGTCCTTGTCACACAACCTTAAAAGGGGACGTGTCCGGTAAAGCAACACTGAACTACGTGGGTTCTGATTCCTCTCACGAGGATATGTAGGAAACCCATCTTACAGGTTCGATCCCAACATTGAAATGATTCTTGTCTCCCTTAGATAACGATAAAATCTAGAGCGCCATCCCATATGGCTTAAAACCGACATTGTCTTAGTGAATAACTGAGTAATTATTGGTCTGTCCAATAAGAGTTTAACGTTAAGGAAGAACCTCAGATACATACAGAAGATTCTAGACCCATTCATATTTATGGTTGATCTTGTGACCTAGGAGTAATTAGCGGACACATTCTTGGGAATGAACCAAGGATTAATGAACATATAAACATAGTTTAAATCTATATGAGAGTCCCAGAATAGGCAATAATTCCCCCCAAAAGGATGTCATGAGCATGATTTCCCATCCTCTTGACCAATGTGAGTCCTTAAGTGTCGTTAGTCAAATCATCCAATGAGCACCAGCCTTTGGAAATCAGGTTCATGAATCATGGATAAGGGGGTCGTTGGGTGTTTTTGGCTCTATGAATAACCCTGTTAGAGACCATATGGAGACATCGTACCTGATGTGGATCGATTGCACAAACACTTAACCCCCTGTAATCGCTCGTCAATACCACTTAATTGTGGCACCTTCTTCATATGATAAAAATTATATACTGCCTAGTACCCGTCAGAACATTTTCATTCTTGGGTATGATGCGATTCGGGCTAAAACAGTATCATCACATTGTTGGAGTTGGTGGCCTAGAACCAACTACTTTTTACTTTATTCATTAATAAATACCTTATCAGATCTTGATTGTTCTTCTGCATAACAATTCATGTGATAATGTCTTAAGGATAGTTGTTGAATTAAAGGATCATAGTATATCCCTGCTCTGATGAGAACCCAGAAGTGCCATAACACTGTTCTTGAATATATATTCTATGGACGGATGATGTTATTTAAGGGACACAAATAATACAGGACATTAGGGGTGAGGACTCATAAAAAATTGAGGCATCTTCTCATGGTGTGTGCCCTTGGTAATATCCAGGAGGATATTATGAGAATGAGACCCGCCAGAAGGAAATCCACATTTCATAGTGTCATTGGATTTTCCTATCTACGGGCGTGTGTATTGGTCCTTAGACTTTAAGATTGTTATTAATGGGTATTACAACTCACACACTTAGATGTATTGATGAAAACTGTGACGACACACTGTCCGTAGTGAGGTAGGATATATCAGGTGCGTCATGAGTAATACAACATTAATAGATAATGCGAGAAAGGATTTTTCCCTTATATTCCATAATGGAAGTAGATATTTCAGGCCCTTTGATTTAATTAATATAGCCTAAATAAATCCATGGCCATGGTAAGGAATGGGTGAGTTCAATTTTGGAAATTCAAAGAAAGAATAATAGAGCACATGGGTTGATGGTACTAGCATGAAACCCGCTTGATTCGAGATATCGAGACAAAGGGATTAAATTACACGGTAAGAATTTGTAGGAGGTTACACGTCATTGCGGCGTTAACTTTTTTATCTATGGGTGCCTTGGCGTGTTTCTAGACACTAACCTTGGAATTTAGGTAGGATCTGCCTAATGTCACTGAGAAATAGGCCTAGAGGGTCACACACTAAGTGTGTCCAAGTATCTGAGTTAAATATTAATTTAACAAGTTGAATAAAGATTATTCATGATTGTGGTTTAATAATTATTCAAGGATGCATGATCGCATTTATTTTGACACTAGTTATTCGAGAGAATATATTATGGGAGAAATAATATATTTATTATCAAGTAATGTAGTGATATTTATTTGAGAAATAAATATCCATTATTCAAGGTCTAATAAATGTGGTGGAGGAAATAAAGAAAATGAAAAAAAACAAAATTACACGTCGTGTATATTAATATACACGCTGTGTAGTTTTTCTGGGGATTTGTGAGAAATAATATTATTTATTTAATTAAATAATATTAGGTGTAATTCACTGGGTTCATGTCAAGTAATAATAATAGTCAACTATTATTATTAGACATGAGGTCTTACTAAGAATTAAATGAAATGAATAAATGATTTCGAGTATTTAATTAATTTTTATTATTCTATGTAATTAAAATCCCAATTATATAATTCTCATTAGCCTAGAAATTTTTGGGGTTGTTCACAATGGATATAGAGAAAGATATCGATCCAATAGATAATTCTTTTCTTCCAAGAATGCTCTCAAGCTACGAGAGAGATCATCCTCCACTGGATCAAGGAGAGCGCTTTGCAAGCGGCTCTCAAGGTGATCAAATGCGGACATCGCAAGAGAAGGCTCTTCCGTGCTAGCACTCGGAGATCCTTTTGGTGGTGTCTAGAGATATGTGGATCACACGTGGATCACTACTAGAGAAATTGTACACTTGGATTCTATGACACAATGATAGATCACATCAGATCATGATTGGAACCATCAACGGAGAGAGAATTCCATAAAGGTAATTCTTGTATTTTAATTAAATTAATTATAACCAATTTATGATGATCCTCTCTATAGTTCTAGGAATCCCTTCATTTCTTTTGTTCTTCATTCTATTCTGAAGATATGGTGTTTTATTATCACAACAGATCTCAGATTGATCATTGTTAATGGAAAAATTAAAGTTGGGAAAACCCACCAATGCGCTTCTGTTGTGCCTAGAACCTACAAGTGGTATCAAAGGGGTCATATTTTTTATTATAATTATTTAGTTTTTTGTTGGTGATTTATGCATTTAATAATTTAATTGTTTCAATTCAAGTTAATCATTCTATAAATCTGAATCTCAAGATTTATTCCTCCTCTTTCGTTCTCGTTCACCTTATAGAAACGATTTTTTCATTTAATTTTGATTAAAATAAAATAGAGGATCTCATACAGAGGTGACAAAGCTTCCTGGTCATACAACACCAGATCACACAGTGTGTATTTGGTAGTACACTTCATGTAGTATAGGTTCCATGCACCGGGACGGTCCGCCAAACCAGGTCGTGTCATTGGATTCTATCTAAGTCTTTAAGAATCTGTGTGTTGACCAAGAATAGGTGGCACATGGTTTTCGGAATACATTTCATATGGCCCAATAAACACGACGTGTAGTCCCTTCGAGTTAGGGTTGGACCATGTACCCCATACACGGCTTTCCCAGCTAGAAACTGTGTAATTCGGATACTATATGGCATGTGTCCCACTAAACACGCTATATACTCCGAATATTTCTGAAGTGCATCTACACGCCATGTCCCCAGTCATGTACTTCGGATGGACAGTGAACAAAAGTACACACTGTGTAGTCAGAACTACATGTCGTGTACTCATCCAAATTACGCAGATTTATTAAAATTTATTATTATATTATACAAACCCTTCATACATGTACCATAGTGTGAGCGTAAAGCTAAGACACAACACATGATAGGTGTTTTATATATATGTGTTTAATTTAACATCTACGTAACATTCATTTCTGCTCATTGGGTAGTTATGAATGGGAATTCACTGGGTTGCCTCCAAGGTACAAGTTATGTACAAATATAATTTTAAATGAATTTATTTGTTTAAAATTATGATGGATGGGAATCTCAAGGAAATTCAGAAAAAGGGTTTAAGATAAAAGGATTTAAAGATAATTAATTGATTCGAGCATGATTTATCTTAAATAATTATGATTAAAGAATTGAATACTAGTTTTATTTATGCGTAAATATCATTGCATGTATGGATGATCATAAGCTAGACCAAGACCTTTGTATGTGAATAGTTTCTTTTAATTTATTTATTTAAATTAAATTTTTTGGCCTGCGAGCCTTCTCCTCATTAATATGTAAGGCATGTGTGCCCAAAGTTTCTTTTATCTAAAACCCTTTTTTACCCCTCAACTGCAAGTGAGATAAAAGTATATATAATGGATGGAGCTCCCAAGCTAGTGGAGGTGGCTCAAGTTAGGAGCCAAGGTAAAACCAATCTAAGGAGATACAAAGGTGGACATGTGGAAAGCTGTAAACACGAACCCAAAAGGTTCAATGTGTTTATCCCCTAGGTCTTGGGTTAGTTTATAAACCACTAGATAAACTAACCAATAGAACAAGCTCATGATCATACAATTTATTTTCTTTCTGTCGGTTGCAAGTTTATTTATTATGGGTGTGTTGTCACGATCACACAATTAATGAATTAAAAAATCATGTAAGATGGAACTAAAATAGGACCAGATTATGCGTAAATATTATCTTAGACATGGTTAATCACTTAAGTATATCCCACTTAATATTAACAAGCATGTAATCAAAGATAATAAAATGACAATTTATGTATAAGGATAAAATCCCTCAAAGAAATATTAAGTTATTATAGCCTTCCATAATCTTGTTTAGAATTGAACCATAGTTCAAAGTGCTTGACCAACCCTAGTTGAGGTGCTTTCAATTATTGGAGAATTATAATTCAAGGTTTTGGGTTGAATTGACTTGGTTCACATCAAGGGTTAACTGCCACAGTAGTACTTGGTGTGACCAAGAGTTAAAGGTTGAGGAAATCCAAAATAAAAGGATTTCAAGATTGGGGAGTCCACTCAATGAATCAATGAGCTACGAGTTAATGAAGTTGGCCTTTGGAATGCCTACCTTAAACCCTTAAAGTTTCTTGACCAACCCTAGTTGGGGTAATGCTAAGGGAAATATAGATCTTTTCCACTAGAATATTCAGGCAATAGAATATTCCGATGTCAATGGTGAGGGCTATTGAATTTTGATAAAATAATGGGAGACTAATAAGTATTAAATTATTTATTTGTCTTAGTTTTATCATGATAAAATATTAAACCTTTGCTCATCTTAATTTGTAGAAATGGAAAGAAAAATAACTTAAAACATATCATTACGAACCATACTTGAGAAGGAAAAACTTCTCATCGACACCAATTTCTAGGAATGGAAGAGGCGTTTACGCATCATCCTTCGCCATGAGAGGAAATTGTATGTGCTGGAGGATCTTATTATAGTTGTTCCTAGAAAAGAGTCCAGTGATGAGGAACTATCTCTCTATATGAAACATATGGATGATGCCACATATGGCCAATGTTTCATGCTATCGGCCATGTCTAATGAGCTCTTGAAGCAACATGAAAACATGGACGCGTATAGCATGATGTATCACCTTAAAGATCTCTATCAAGAGAAGGCGAGACAGGAGAGATATGATATCTTCAATGCTTTGTTTACAACTAATATTGGATAGTTTGTGTCATCTGGGCCTCATGTAGTCAAGCTTATTGGCTACATTGAATGCCTGGACATCTTATGAATTAAGTTCTCGGATGAGTTGCGTACAGATATCATCCTATCATCACTACCCAAGACCTTCTCTAGATTTATTGTAAACTACAACATGAGAAACAATGAGAATAGTCTATCGTAACTTCTAACCTTAATTCACTAAGTAGATAAGGACATGGGGCATGACAAACCCACATTACTTATGGTGAATAAGAAAAGTAAGGACAAGGCAAAGGGGTCAGGGACTTATAAACGGCTTGAAGCCCCCGAACATCGTCCCTCCAAGAAGGGAAAGATCTAGAGGCAGGGAAAGGAATGGGAGGCAGTGTGTTTTTCATGTGTCAAGATATGCCACTAGAAGAGGAATTGCACCCAAAAGAATAGGGATGCTAAAGGTTCATTTGTTATCAAGTGTAATCTTTCCATTTCTACACATTGAGTATTAGATACAGCTTGTGGGGCTCACGTCTGTATTCAAATTCAAGAACTAAGTAGATTTAAAAATATTTCTAGAGGAGAGGTGGATCTTTGAGCTACCAATGGCATGAGACTGGCTATGTTATCCATTGGAGATTACCATCTCTCATTTCCAACTGGGGTGATTTTAGTTTTACATAACTGTTATTATGTGCCTAGTGTTACCAAAAACATAATTTTTGTATCATGTTTGGATATGGATGGATTTATTTTCAAGTTTGGAAATAAGGGTTGCTTATTTTATAAGAACAACTTATGTTATGGTATAGTGCATTTAAATAATGGTTTGTATGTATTAAATTACAAAAAACAAGTGTTGGAAATCGATAATGAAACAAACTCACATGACTCATACATCACCCAATTGTGGCATCACCATCTCAGTCATGTAAACGAGAAGCGCTTGACAAAGCTCTGGAAAGATGATTATTTAGACTCTAATGAGATAAAACCACTTGATATATGTCACACTTTTTTACAAGGTAAAATGACCAAGCCGCCTTTCGGTGGACAGGGTGAAAGGGCCACAGAGCTTCTAGGATTAGTGCACACAGATGTGTGTGGACCATTTCCAATAGAAGCTAGAGGTGGATATTCTTAATTCATTACTTTTATTAATGATTTGAGTAGATTTTTCTATATATAATTAATGAGGTATAAGTCAGATTCCTTAGAGAAATTTAAGGAATTCAAGAATGAAGTAGAGAATCATATTGGTAAGAAGATAAAAAAACTTCGATCAGATTGAGGTGGGGAATATCTGAACCAAGAGTTCATCGATCTTCTATGGGAGTCTGGGATTCTATCTCAGCTCACTCCTCCTTATACACCCTAGTGGAACGGTGTTAGTGAAAGGATGAACCGAACCTTGTTGGACATGGTGAGGTCTATGATGTGTCATGCAAATCTTCCATTATCCTTTTGGGGATATGCATTACGAACTGCAGCATACACATTAAACTGAGTAACAACTAAGACAGAAAATGGAATTCCCTTCGAGATATGGAATGAAAAGAAACCCATTTTGTCACACACACGTGTATGGGGATACGAGGCATTTGTTAAGGCCTTCTAAGGCAACAAACTAACACCCTAAGGCACAAAGTGTATCTTTATAGGATATCCCAAGGAAATGAAAGGATATTACCTATATAACCCTTCAAACAAGAAAGTGATTGTCACCAGACAAGTTGTCTTTCTTGAGAGGGAGCACATACTCAAAAAGGATAGTGGGATCAAGATTGAATTCAATGAAGTTGATGCTCAAGATACATAGGAGTTGGTACAAGAACAAGTTCCACAGGTCCCCATGGAAGAGGTTCCAGAAACACAAGTACTATGTAGGATCTCAAGAGAAGTAAGGGAACTAGAGATATTTGGTTTCATAGTCACCAAGGATGGTGAATCATTATTGTTGGAAAATGATGAACCTATATCCTACAAGGAAGAAATAGAGAGCTCAAAAGCTGCAAGATGGATAGAATTTATGAATTCTGAGATGGATTCCATGTATTAGAACTAAGTTTGGGTTATGGTTGATGAGCCAATTGATGTAAAGCTTATTGAATGCAAATGGGTATTCAAGAGAAAGCTGAACGTGGAAGGTCAAGTTAGAAAATATAAAGCAATGCTAGTGGCTAAAGGATTCAGACATCATCAAGGAATTGACTATGATGGAACCTTTTCGCCAGTTTCCATGTTTAAATCCATAAGAATCATACTTGTCATAGCAGCTTACCATGACTAAAAGATTTGGTAGATGGATGTCAAAACAACATTCCTTAATGGAAACCTTCAAGAAGATGTCTATATGACACAACCAGAGGATTTTGTGACACCAGGTGAAGCTAAACGGGTTTTCAAGTTGTGGAAATCCATTTATGGATTAAAGAAAGCATCCAGGTCATGGAACATTCGATTTTATGAAGCCGTAAAGGAATTTGGTTTCATTAAGAACAAATGTGAGCTAGGTGTTTATAAGTGGTTTAATGAGAATGCCTTAATTATCTTGGTAGTATATGTTGACGACATATTGCTTATTGAAAACAATGTACTAGTCTTACAGTCAGTTAAGGACTAGTTGAACAAGTGTTTCTCCATGAAGGACATGGGTGAAGCAGCCTACATTCTAGAGATCAAGATCATTTGTGATAGATCTAAGAGGCTCCTTGGACTAAGTCAAGGTACATACGTTGACTAGATACTAAAGAGATTTAGTATGGAACAATCCAAGAGGGGGTTGGTTCCAGTGTCACATGGCCTACATCTTTCTAAGAAAATGTGTCTGCAGACACAACAAGAGAAAGATAGAATGAGTAAGATCCCATACGCTTTGACTATAGGATCCATCATATATGTCATGTTATATACCAGGCTTGATGTTGCCTATGCACTGAGCATGGTAAGTAGATATCAAGTAGATCTAGGAGAACAACGTTGGACTACTGTTAACACTATCCTTAAGTATCTGAGAAGAACTAAGGATATGTTCCTGGTGTATGGAGGAGATGAGGAGCTTATCATCAGAGGGTATGCTGATGCTAGTTTTCAGACAGATCATAACGATCTGAAGTCTCAATTTGGATATGTTTTCTATATCAATGGAGGATTTGTGAGATGGAATAGTTCAAAGCAACCAGTTGTCATCGATTCTATAGTGGAGTCCGAATATATAGCGGCTTTTGATGCAGCCAAGGAAGTCGTATGGATTTGGAACTTTTCCCATGAGCTTGATGTGGTGCCTAGTAGTAAAGATCCCATCACATTGTATTTTGATAATACCGCAGTGATGTCTCTTACAAAAGAACTAAGGTCACATAAACAGACAAAGCACATAATCCGAAAGTATCACCTCTTGAGGGATTTCTATCAAAGGGGTGAAGTTGCAGTGAGCAGAGTGTCCACGAAAGAGAACGTGGTAAACCCCATGACTAAAGTCCTATCTCAGCAGAAGCATGAATATCATGTGAGAGCTAGAGGGTTAAAGGTTGTTAGTAGTTGTCTCTAGTCTAAGTGGGAGTCTGTTGGAGTTAGTGTCCTAGAACCAACTACTTTTTACTTTATTCATTAATAAATACTTTATCACATCTTTATTGTTCTTCTACGTGACAATGTATGTGATAATGTCTTAAGGATATCTATTGCATTAAAGGGTCATAGCAGATCCCTACTATGATGAGAACCTGGAAGTGCCATAACATTTTTCTTGAATATATGTTCTATGTTCAGATGATGTTATTTGAGGGGCACAAATAATACAGGCCATTAGGGGTGATGACTCATAAAACTTTAAGGCATCTTCTCATGGTGTGCGCCCTTGGTAATATCTAGGAGGATATTATGAGAACGAGACCAGACAGCAGGAAATCCATATTTCATAGTGTCATTGGATGTTCCTATCTACGGACGTGTGTATTGGTCCTTAGACTTTAAGATTATTATTAATGGGTATTACAACTCGTGCACTTAGATGTATTGACAAAAACTGTGACGACATATTATTCGCAGTGATGTAGGATATGTTGGGTGCATCATGAGTAATACTGCATTAATAAATAATGCGAGAAAGGATTTGTCTCTTCTGTTCCATAATGGAAGTAGATATCTCAGGCCCTTTGATGGAATTGATATAACCTAAATAAATCCATGTCCATGGTAAGGAATGAGCGATTTCAATTCTAGAAAGTCAAAGAAAGAATAATCAAGCACATGGGTTGATGGCACTAGCATGCAACCCACTTGATTTGAGATATCAAGATAAAGGGATTTCATTATACGGTAAGCGTTTGTAGGAGGTGACACATCATTGCGGTGTTAACTTCTTTCTCTATGGGTGCCTTGGCGTATTTCTAGACGATATCCTTGGACTTTAGGCAGGCTCCACCTAATGTCATTGAAAAGGAGGCCTAGAGGGTCACACACTAAGTGTGTCCAAGTATCTTAGTTAAATATTAATTTAACAAGTTGAATAAATATTATTCCTGATTATGGTTTAATAATTATTCAAGGATGTCTAGTTGCATTTATTTCAACACTAGTTATTCTAGAGAATATATTGTGGGAGAAATAATATATTTATTAGCGACTAATGCAGTGATATTTATTTGAGAAATAAATAGCCATTATTCATGGTATAATAAATGTGGTGGAGTAAATAAAGAAAACAAAAAACAAAAAGTACACATCATGTATATTAATATACACGCCATGTAGTTTTTCTGAAGATTTGTGAGAAATAATATTATTTATTTAATTAAATAATACTAGGTGTAATTTATTAGGATCATGTCAAGTAATAATAATAGTCAATTGTTATTATTAGACATGGGGCCTTACTAAGAATTAAATGAAATGAATAAATGCTTTCGGGTAATTAATTCATTTTTATTATTCTAAGTAATTAAAATCCCAATTATATAATTCCTATTAGCCAAGCCATTTTTGGGTTTGTGCACAATGGATCTAGAGAAATATCTCAATCCAAGAGAGAACTCTTTTCTTCCAAGAACGCTCTCAAGCTAGGAGAGTGTTCCTCCTCCACCGGATCAAGGAGAGTGCTTTCCAAGCGACTCTCAAGGCGATCGAAGGCAAACATCACAAGCAAAGGCTCTTCCGCACTAGCACCAGGAGATCCCTTCGGCGATGTCCAAAGATATGTGGAGCATGTGTGGATCACCGCTAAAGGAATCTTACACTTGGATTCTACAATGCAATGACGGATCACATTGGATCATGACCGAAAACATCAATGGAGAGAGAATTCCATCAAGGTAATTATTGTCTTTTAATTAAATTAATTATAACCAACATATAATGATCCTCTCTATGGTTCCAGGACTCCCTTCCTTCCTTTTGTTCTTCATTCTATTCTGAAGATCCGGCATTTTATTATCATGACAGATCTCAGATTGATCATTGTTAACAGAAAAATTAAAGTTGGGAAAACCCACCAATATGCTTCAGTTGTGCCCGGAACCTACACACATAAGAAGCACAATGAACTTTCCATTTGTTTTCATCGATACACGTAGAATGAAGTTCTAGTCGAATATCCCAATCCAACAAGTCCCAGAGAGATTGTAATTCATCTTTGGTATTCCCCTTGATATTTAGAAGAATTGAAAGAAACATTTCACATTTATTTTTCTCAAAGTGAATTACATCTAAAAAATGATGTAAAAAATTGGTAGACCAATATGGAAACTCAAAAAAGATACTTTTCTTTTTCCAATTGTAAGTGGATTCAGTGTCATCATTCTTCTTCTTTTTATATTTTGTCTGACCTTTCCCTAATGAAAAACTAAAATCTTTCAATTCATTAAGCACATCAATTTTTGACATACGTTGAGGTGGATGTTCATTGTCAACAATATTATCAAACCTCTACTGATTCTTTTTTTATAGATGATTCATTGGAAAGAATTATCGATTCCCCAAGAAACTGAAACTACGATGATATTTAAGTCTTCTCAGTCATGTATTCTTCATACAAATAGGATATGATAGTTTCCCTTCATGATTCAATAAAACATCATTTAATAAGCAGAGAAATCATTTATACTCTATAGAAGGGAAGCACGCATATGAAATATATTTCTTAAAGAAGCATTGAATGTATGCACACCCATATCCCAAAGCTAATTCAACTCTTTTATTAAAGGTTGTAGGTAGTTTTTTATATCATTTCCAGGATCAGAAGGTCTAGATATTAGTATACTCAAGAAAGTGAAAGGTTTTTTCATATACATCAATGGAGGAAGATTATAAATGTGAATAAAAATTGGCCATGTGCTTTGAACATTAAGAATATAACCAAACATGTTAAAACCATCACAGGATTGACCCAACCTAGCATTACGCACCTCAGTTGAAAAATTGGGATGGTGTGTATCAAATGTCCACCATGCTAATCCATTTATAGGATGAACCAACTCATCATCATCTTTAATTCTCTCAGTATCATGTCATCACATATTAGTTTAGATTTCTGTAAACATGAATAGATTTTGAATTCTTGGAATCAATGGAAAGTGTTACATGACTTTCTGTGGAACATGAGATGGTGTTCCATTTGCATTTTCCTTAGGTGTACTATATTCATTACAATCATTAAGTTTTGTTGTTTTCCCCCAAAATAAACTGTAATATTTCAGACAATCATGGATTTTATTAATAGAAAATTCAAGCTACTTAATTAACTTATATGCCATATAATGATTTGAGGGAATATTTGTACCATCGGGAAGCAAGTCCTTCAAAAATTTAAGAATATAATAAATGGTGGTATTAGAAATTCCATACATGGTTTTTCCATGATATAACCATATTAAAAATCCCAAATTTTTCATTTTAATACATTCCTGATATATAGGAGTTGTGGCATCATCCATTAATTTTTTTACTCTCTTAGCATCATCATCTTCATTTTTTTCCTCATGTGTATTAATATCATTGTCTTCTTGAATTGTCATACTATCTCTCTCGTGATGATGCACAAATGGAAACTGATCAAATATCAAATTCTCCATACCACTTCTTTCTTTTTGTTTATGAATAGTAGAAGATTGTACCGTATCTCCATTATGATACCAAACATAATAGTTTGTTTGAAATAAAACTTTTTTTATATGGTAGATAACTTTTTCCTGACTTAACCATGGTCTTCAAACACAATTATAACATGGAAACTATACACAACCTCCATTTAAATATTGTTAAAATCTAAAAAAATAACCAGATTCTTTTCAAAACTTGGTTGAGATCCAATCGATATGATACATTCGGCTTCTATACATTCTATTGCAGGGAAAAAAGTTATATTCAAATCAAAAATGTAAACCATAATTATAAAATTCATTACAACCGATTTTAAAATTAAATTCATAAAATCATACTAATAGCTAGAAAAACAAATAATAAGATAAATAACATATGCTATAAGCGATGCCTAAAAATAACGAACCAAGGTGGGTATCCTCGATATTTAATAATTCACTATCATGGTGGATGAACTGAATAACTTTAAGACACTACAAAGTGTTACCTAGGGTTTTAACTATGAAGACTTGATCAACAAGATCTAAAAAAAGACAAAACCGCAATTTCATGAAATCAAATTCTTACTTTCCAAATGATCACAATACTTCGAACAACCCAAAATACATTCCAGATATCAAAACTAGAATCAAAGGAAAAAATGATTGATATAAAGAATATGGGAGTGGAATAAATACCTTATAATTTATTCTAATTCAACATTAAGATCTAGAATATAGTAGGTACATTTTCTTATTTGGATAATTTAATCTATAATTTATTTTTGTAGATATTCCAACCAACCACAATGACTGATCTTTGGAATTTTAAGTAAGATGGATTGGAATTCCCAAACCAACCACATTAGAAACACACTGATGAAGATAGTGCTCTCACCCTTCTTAGGTTGTAACCAACCCAAAGAGAGTCATTAATCCCCCAAGGGATCAATCAATTTAGAAGTTAGAAACACAAATCCCAAATCACTAAATCTCCAATTAAGTAGTATAGGATCATGAAATTATAAGGATGATCCAATAAAGAAAAGGATATATAATACTCAATTCAATAATTAAAACACTAAACTAATGCTAGAAAGCAACAACTACTTGAAAATTAAAAGAAATATTGATGATGATTTAAGAGAATGATAGAAGAAAAGAAAAAAAAGTACGGGACATATAATTCCTAGGTTTATGCGCTAGTGATTGTAAAAACTTAATGACTTCTTCTTATTTTCAATGGAATTATGTATAAGTCAACTTATGCCCCTGTCTGAGTGATTACTGTAATGGACCGAACCTCTATGGTCCATTACTTTGTGGAAATGTGGTGTCAGAGGTGTTCTGGGAGGTTAAGATGACTTATCCCCAACACTGCCAAATTTCCAGTTCTGTGAACAGTGTTTCCAGTTTTATGAATAGTAGCGGATCAGTCTCACAGATCGGTAGGTGTACAGTAACGGTAGGTGAACAGTGTTTCTAGTTTCCTACAGTTTTTCCCCTTTTGACATTTCCTTTGACGTAAAATACATTTAAAGCCTTATTTTAAGGACTCTTAAGGCTGATTCAAAAGCCATAAATATTATATTAATTATTCCTAAGGACAAGATGTTTTTACTCGGTCAAACCGCGTGGGTTAATGCGGTCCGTTTTTAATGGAGAATTAAGCAGATCTTAAACTGTCGCCTCATTAAATCTTCAAAAAGGAATGAGATATCATTCGCCCTTATTCTTCCTCTTTGTTATCAGCTATGAGACACTAGAACCTTTCAATCCTTCCCATAGGAGTTTCACAATCAAATTTTACTCCTCAGATCAATTCCGCTCTGTTTTGATGCAACCAAGCTGTGTCGATCATTCTTCGATATAAGGTATGTTTATCATCATTCCTTCTAGGATCATCTTCTCTTGTTCTCCTTTCCATATTATAGCATGTAATTTCCATGCTTCTAATAGATTTTTCTTGGGTTTTGGTTGGTGTGGTCATACTGTGGCATCCTCGGGTGGATGCAGTTGTCGCGAGAGGAGGATTGTGACCCGTTGTGTGGGTAAAGAACGTCAAGAACTCTTCGAGGTAGGGGATTCATTGCTTCTCTAATTGTTTATGTGTAATCATAGAGTTAGCATGATTTATCCCTTTGGATCACAATGAAACTGACCTAATTAAATATTTGAACCGGATAAAGAACTTGTTATTGCTCGTATGTTATTGCCACGTGTTTTGCTAGATAGTGTGATATCTATGCTTTCTTTGCTTAGCTATTTGTTCTTGATGGAAATTGATAAAGAACGTAAATCTAGAATTAATTGATAATTAATTGGCTAAAGATAAAGAGGCATGCAAATGAATCCGGTTGTTGACGTTGTTGTAGTTGTTCTAATTTTTTTGTGTTAATCAAATTGGCATAGTAATCATGTTGAATATTTTGAGATAGCTTATTGAATAGGTTTCCTGGAATTGGAACCTACGAATTGAATCTGTTAATTCAAGAGGGATTAAAGAACTGGTTGGTTGATAAAAGATAATGCCTGGTAGGGTTCTCAGTTACCCTCTTGTTCAAAAGGCCGAGTGTCATGTGATTTAGAGACCTGAGTGCTCATTTTGTATGAAGGCTAGATGCCTTGTTAAAGGGCCAAGAGCCCATTTGATGTGATGTTTGATTTTCCTGCTCCTTGTGCTGTGATGTGACCCTAGAGGGTTGTTGTGATATGTGGAGGCAGGGAAGTCTTGTGGTTGTGGCAGCGAATGACGCCTAGAGTGGCGAGATGCATCGGTTTATGCATGTGGGTGTTGGGGAGGACACCAAGGATGGTGGTATGGGATGGATGTGATGGCTGGATGTTGGTGGTTTTTTTTGGTTGTTTATCTACTTTACTTTTCACCACTGTTCAAGGCAGATGGTCTTGCTTACCCTCCTTCCGAAGGAGGCGAAGACACACGGGGTATGCCACGTGCTTTTCCTGTTTAGCCTCTCGAGGGAGAATGGGTCTATGATCTTGCTATAAGCGGAAAAGACTCGACGGGTAGTATATCTACTCACCGTGTTGAGCCCCCTTTGTGTTTAGTAGCATAGGATGCTTTTCTAGAATGCCTGGGAATATGGGAAAGTAATTCTGTAATGAAAGATTGATTAACTGGTGATAATCCACGGGGATGGAGATGCTGGAATTTAAAGGTGATGTTGAATCTTAAAAGGAGCAGTTGATTTTGAATGTGATGCCAATTCAGTTTAATGTGGAATTGTTCATGGTTAATTAATGTTTAAAGAATTAATTAACATACAGTGGAACTGATAAAAAGGGAATGAAGTAATCTAATAAAGCTCTTCAAATGGTTGTGTGCTTATAGGATACCTAGTCTTAGAAGTAGCAGCCCGGAGTCTGGGAGACGTTAGCTGCAGTTGTGTCTAAGACTAGGTAATGCCCATAGTGTGGTTGTGAGTTATATATATTCTGTACTTTTTGTGTTTCTATATGCTACTCCACCCTGTCGGTAAGGGCAACTGACACCCCAGGGATTCTGAGCCCTAGGGGTGTTTTCTCCAACATTCTGATGGGAGGTTGAATGGCTGACTACCCCCTTTAGTCCCGCTCTCTTCTCTTGGTAGATACTAGTGCCTTTGGCACAGTGGTTAGTTTTCTCCATATATGTGTGTAGAGGGCTGTAATGGCTTGTGGTTATTTCACACACATATATTCTAGATATAGTATTCTATGGACTACTATAGGTGTAACGTATATAGGTTGTGATGGCTTGAGGATCCTTACTCATTGTATGGGCTATGATGGCTTGAGGTATAATACCTGACGTATGATACACGTTATACGAGTTGTGGTGGCTTCCGGAAACTACATGGTTACTTTTGGTTGTGAGGATGGTGTGGTTCTTAGCCCAGGTGTCTACGGGCAAGCCTTTGTAGTGCACGTGGTGCAGATTGTGGAGCTTAGCCCAAGTTTATATGGGTAAGCCTTTGGAGAGATATGCACAGGACGTATGTCGTTGGGGTAAAGCGGAAAACCAGTGGGGAAGTAGTAGCGGGGTACCCTTGATATTCTTTACTATATGCTATATTCTTGTATGCATTACTTGGTGAGAGTAACCATGGTGAGGTTGGGAACTTAGTATACCTATTTAGGTGACAAGTTAGTTTCACTTGTTGTTCGCTAGGATTTAGCATGATTTCTTTACTTTTTCATGAGAGGCTTCGGGGAGGATCCTACTGAGTATACAGTTATACTCACCCTGTGTATATATAAACTATTTTTCAGGTCACTTGGAGCAGGTTGGAGATCAGGCTGGTCACTACTATCTTGTGGTTGCAGGAGTTGTTCGGGCTTGTAGTTGTTGTTGTCTTTTCCATTCTTTTGGGTACTTGTAGTTTTTCTTTTTAGTTGTAGTACTTTTGCATGGCATTTCATATATGTACTTGGGTTTCTTTAATATTTCAATTCTGAGTTGGAGTTGGTTGGTGTTTATCTTATCTCTCTCTTCTGCATGTGTTCTCTTAGAGGGTAATGTCTCCCATTTGTGCGTTTATTATACCCTCGGTGCTAGTCGTCAACCCGGGGCCTACTAGAGGTGGGACTCGGGGGTCATTATCTTCCTTCTCACATTGTAGGCCCAGGAGGGGTACACTTTGTGGAGAGGGAGTCGTGATAGAGTGGTATCAGAGGTCTGGTTGAGGGATAGGGTGGAGATTGGAGTTAGGCACAGGTGAGGTTGCATGGGTTGGTAGGGCAACGGTGTCATTCGTGTTTAGAAAGTGGGGTAAACACTGGATACCAGTAGAGACATAGGCGTTTAGGTCCCCCTATGATCTATTTCACGGACCTTTAAGTTTACAATGGCTACTAAACAAGGTGATACTAGTTGCAGGGTAGAGACCTAGGAAAGGATCATGCATCATTCTTCTTTGCGCCTGTGTTTGAATGGGTAGACCTTGGGATAGGTTAACCTAAAATGAACAAAAGAAAACAATAAATTAATTAATGTTGAGTCTTCCATATTCTAGGCCTAGGAGCTCTAAGTGTTTGTTATCTTGCAAGAATGGCTCCAGGTCGACGTCCTCGTCAGGTTTGCATAGAAGATGTCCAGCAGGATGTGCCGGCAGATTGCCACCGGGTAGAGGTCGACGACAACGACACTTGGAGGAAGGCACTCTGAGAGTTTCAGCACCAAAGTCTGCAGAATTACGAGGGCTTCGTTTCAAATACAATCACAGAAGACTGGTTAGAGGAGGTCGAGATCGGCTTCAGTTCGATTCGTGCTCAGAAGGAGCACTGGGTTTCCTTGGTTGTGACGATGTTGCGTGGAGCAGCAAAACAGTGGTGGCTCTTGTTCCTCGGGGATCGTGAGGCGTCAGCGATCTCATGGGAGGAGTTTCGAGACAAGTTTAGAGTTGAGTTCCTTTCCTTGACCGCGAAGGCGTCTAGTCGTCAGGAGCTTCTTACCCTTCGACAGGGGAGCTCTAGTGTTCGAGAGTTTGGAATCCGTTTCAGGAACCTTCTACGATATGCTTCAGACTTGTTACCAGATGAGGAGGCCAGGGCGAGGCATTTTGAGGAGGCTTTGCATCCAGATATCCAGCGTCAGGTCACCCCATTTATGCTGAAGAAATATCTTGAGGTGTTGGCGAGGGCAGAGGTTATTGAGAGGACTTTGGCCAGGACTGGATCATCACGAGAGGGGAATCAACATGATTCCTCACATAGCAAGGTTATGTTCTGGGGTTCCCAGTTTTCAGGGTAGAATAGTTTTCGTTCAGCCGGGGGTAGGTCCCATCTCTTCACATCTCGTTTCTTCGGAGGCAGTAACTCTCAGGCCTATGTCAAGGGATCAGGCGCTTTTTTTTCTTGTGGTGGTCATGGCCATCAGCAGCGGGAGTGCTCGACTTTTCAGAGCAGTCATCGTGTATCAGGCGCTCCACTCCAGGTTCCTCCGTTGAGGCAGTTCCAGCCGAGGCAGTAGCAGCAGGTTGCACTAGCTTTAGATCACCAGAGGGTAGATGGGGTAGGCAGAGGACAACCCCATGATGCTCCCCGTCCTCAGAGAGCAGAGTGCGGCCGTGGTGGTGGTCGTCATTAGGGTCAGAGAGGCCATGGAGGAGGTCGTGGTCAGCTTCATGCTCTAGCGTTACTAGCCCCAGGCGAGCCAAACGTCGTTTGAGGTACCCTTTGCTTGTTTTCTACCTTGGTGTATGCCTTGTTTGATTCAGGAGCGACACACTCCTTCATATCACCTACCCTTGTCCATGCTTTGGGACTTGAGGTAGAGAGGCTTCCAGTGCCCTTGGCGTTGACTACTCCAGTTGGAGGTCGAGCTGACTTGTTTGAAGTATGTAGATATTGTGAGCTAGTGTTGGGGCAACACCGCTCTTGGGGAGATTTCCTATGTTTATGAATACAACCATATGATGACATCCTTGGCATGGATTGGTTGTATTCGGTGCAGGCTATCGTGGATTGCTACAGGAAGAAGGTTGTCTTCATTGGTGCGGATGGAGAGAAAGTGGTGTTTTTTGGTGAGCGAGACCCTCGGATGGGTCATAGGTGCATTTCATCCTTATCATCCATGATGGATGATATGATGCTGAGTTCTTCAGAGGTTCAGCAGTTGGTGTTTCCTAGGGTCATACAGGAGTACCCTGATGTCTTTCCAGAAGAGGTTGTAGCATTACCCCCTTGACAAGAGATCGAGTTTGGGATCGAGTTATTGTCAGGAGCGTCTCCTATCTATATGTCTCCATATAGGATGGCCCCTTCTGATTTACGAGAGATACGTATACAGTTTGATGGTCTATTGCAGTGCGGTTTTGTTCAGCCAAGTGTGTCACCATAGGGTGCACCGATCTTGTTCTTGAAGAAGGCCGATAGTTGTTTGCGGTTGTGTGTCAATTATCGTCGCTTAAACAAAGTGACAATAAAGAACTGCTACCCTCTTCCGTGGATTGATGATTTATTCGATCAACTGAAGGGTTCAAGTTGGTTCTCAAAGATCAACTTGCATTCAGGATGTCATCAAATGCGTGTGAAGGATGAGGATATTCCGAAGACTGCTTTCCGTTATCGTCATGGGAATTATGAGTTCTTTGTAAAGACATTTGGCATGATGAATGCTCTAGATGTATTCATGGTATTGATTAATTCTATGTTCCGTGAATTCCTGGACAAGTTTTTGGTTTTTTTCATCGATGACATCCTTGTGTACTCCACATCTGAAGAGGAGCATGCAGAGCATCTATGAGCTGTTTTGGGAGTTCTTCGCCAACATCAGTTGTTTGGAAAGTTATCGAAGTGTGAGTTTTGGGCTCGAGAATTCCGTTTCTTGGGGAATGTTGTGTCCCAACAGGGAGTGGTCATAGATCCATCGAAGATAGAAGCAGTGGTGTCTTGGGCAGCCCCCAAGACAGTGTTAGAGGTGCGAAGTTTCCTTGGTCTCGCAGGCTATTACAGGAGGTTTGTAGGAAATTTCTCACGGGTTAGGAATCCTCTAACAGCTCTAACCAGGAAGTATCAGGCCTTCGAATGGATTGATCGGTGCCAGGTAGCCTTCGAGTATCTAAAGGAGAGGTTATTAAGTGCTCTCGTTCTTTGTTTTCCCACTGAGGGAGTCCAGTTTGATGTTTTCTGCAATGCTTCACATCTGGGGCTAGGTTGTGTTCTCATGAAGCAGAGGTCAGTTGTTTCTTATGGGTCTCGACAGTTGCATCCCCATGAATGCAACTATGCCACCCATGACCTTGAGTTGGCAGCCGTGGTGTTTGCTCTGAAGTTGTGAATACATTACCTCATTGGTGAGTGCTTTGTGGTTTTCACCGATCATAAGAATTTGAGGTATGTTTTCTCCCAGCGTGACTTGAACTTACGACAGCATCTATGGATGGAGTTCTTACAGGAATACGACTTCAAAATATCGTATACACCTGGAAAAGGGAATGTTGTAGCTGATGCGCTGAGTCGAAAGTCACGTAGTGATGCTGTGCATGAATTCGATGATTCCTGGAGAGTAATGGAGGAACTGTCAGCTTTGCATCTTGACATGGGAGAAGTTGGGGGTAGAGGTTGTCTTTTTCAGATGACGGTACAGTCATCCCTGATTCAGAAGGTGGAAGAATCCCAGTTGGGGGATCTATAGGTAGAAGTTTGGAGAGACAGAGTTGTTTGTGGTGAGGCCCCTGATGGTTGGTCGGAGGATGAACAACACCGAGTGTTGTATCATGGCAGGCTTTTTTTTCCCTTGGAGATGTGCGAGACGGTTCTCAGAGAGTTCCATAGTTTGCCTTTATCAGTACATCCTGGTGTGACAAAGATGTACCGATCCTTGAGGAGTCAGTTTTGGTGGCCTGGGCTGAAGCGTGCGGTTGCGGAGTTTGTGTCTCGATGTTTAGTCTGCCAGAAGGTGAAGGCCGAACACCGTGTTCCTGGTGGTCTTCTCCAGCCATTATAGATTCCTCAGTGGAATTGGGAGGACATCTCAATGGACTTTGTTATAGGTTTACCTCAAGCTCCGGGAGGACATGATGTTATATGGGTGGTAGTGGATCGTCTAACAAAATCGACCCACTTCATAGCGATTAAGGAGTCAAGCTCAGTGGAAGTTTTGTCGAGGTAATATCTAGAGGAGGTGGTGAGACTTCATGGAGTACCTAGGACGATCATTTCTGATCGAGATCCTCGTTTTACCTCCAGGGTTTGGAGAGGTCTCCAACATGCTTTTGGTTCTCAACTATGCATTAGCACTGTTTTTCATCCTCAAACGGATGGTCAGACAGAGCGAACCATCCAGACTCTTGAAGACATGTTACGCTCTTGTGTTCTTGATTTTGGAGGTTCATGGATGAGGCACTTAACCTTGGTGGAGTTCGCTTACAATAATATTTTTCACTCTACCATCGGTATGGCGCCGTTTGAAGCCTTGTATGTCCGGCCTTTCCGTTCTCCGTTGTGTTGGACTGGGGTCAGAGAGTCAGCAATTCTCGGATCGGAACTAGTGCAGAACACAACAGAGATGGTTCAGATGATTCGTGAGAGGATGAATACGGTGCAAAAATCATATGTTGATCGAAGGAGGAGACCCTTGGAGTTTAATGTTGGGGATCATGTGTTTCTGAAGGTGACTCCCCATCGTGGGCAGCGAAGGTTTGGTCGTGGAATTAAGCTTTCTCCCCAGTTTGTTGGGTCTTTAGAGGTGTTAGCTCGTGTTGGAGTTGTGGCGTATCGAGTAGCACTTCCCCCACAGATGAGTTGGATACATGATGTTTTCCATGTGTCACAGCTCCATCGTTATCTTCATGATGACACCCACATCATCGATTGGGGAGAGATCGATGTTGATGATGATGCAACCTTTGAGGAGTGACCTGTGGAGATCCAAGACCGTAAGGAGAAGGTGTTGCATGGGCTTTCTATCCCCTTAGTTCGTGTCTTGTGGTGACACGGTGGCATGGAGGAGAGTACCTGGGAACGTGAGTCACAGATGTGTGTACAGTACCCAGAGCTGTTTTAAGTTGTTGTGTTGAGTTTTATTTGATCCTTTCTTTTATGTGCCTTTGATGTGATGTTATGGTTGAATTGTTTGGATATGGATTGTTTGTTCCCTTTCTCTTGGATGTTGTGGTTTTGTCCCAGCTTTAGAACAACTCAGGGTGGTTTTCCCCTGAGAGGTATCTTACGAGGTGGTTGTTCGGACCCCTCTTTTCCTTAGGTTGGTTTTAAATTCTCGAGGACGAGAATGTTTTGAGAGGTATCTGATGTAATGGTCCGGACCTCTCTGGTCCATTAATTTGTGGAAATGTGGTGTTGGAGGTGTTCCGGGAGGTTAAGATGACTTATCCCCAACACTTTTCCAAATTTCCAGTTCTGTGAACAGTGTTTCTAGTTTTATGAACAGAAACAGATCGGTCTCACAGATCGGTCTCACAGATCGGTCTCACAGATCGGTCTCACAGATTGGTCTCACAGATCGGTCTCACAGATCGGTCTCACATATCGGTCTCACAGATCGGTGTCACAGATCGGTCTCACAGATCGGTCTCACAGATCGGTCTCATAGATCAGTCTCAAAGATCGATATCCCATATCAGTTTCATAGATCGGTTTCACAGATTAGTCTCACAGATCGGTAGGTGTACAGTAACTGCAGGTGAACAGTGTTTCCAGCTTCCTACAGTTTTTCCCCTTTTGACGTTTCCTTTGACATAAAATACATTTAAAGCCTTATTTTAAGGACTCTTAAGGCCGATTCAAAGGCCATAAATCTTATATTAATTATTCCTAAGGTCGGGATATTTTTACTTGGTCAAACCGTGTGGGTTAATGCGATCCGTTTTTAATGGAGAATTAAGCGGATCTTAAACGGTCGCCTCATTAAATCTTCAACAAGGAACGAGATATCATTCTCCCTTGTTCTTCCTCTTTGTTATCGGCTATGAGATGCTAGAAGCTTTCAATCCTTCCCGTAGGAGTTTCACAATCAAACTTTACTCCTCAGATCAGTTCCGCTCTGTTTTGATGCAACCAAGCTGTGTCGATCATTCTTCGATATAAGGTATGTTTATCATCGTTCCTTCGGGGATCATCTTCTCTTGTTCTCATTTCCATATCATAACATGTAATTTCTATGCTTCTAATAGAGTTTTCTTGGGTTTTGGTTGGTGTGGTCGTACCGTGGTATCCTCGGGTGGATGCAGTTGTCGTGAGAGGAGGATTGTGACCTGTTGTGTGGGTAAAGAACGTCAAGAACTCTTCGAGGTAGGGGATTCATTACTTCTCTAATTGTTTATGTGCAATCGTAGATTTGGCATGATTTAGCCCTTTGGATCACAATGAAATTGACCTAATTAAATATTTGAACTGGATAAAGAAATTATTATCACTCGTATGTTATTGCCTCATGTTTCACTAGATAGTGTGATATTTATGCTTACTTTTCTTAGCTGCTTGTTCTTGATGGAAATTGATAAAGAACGTAAAGCCGGAACTAATTGATAATTAATTGGATAAAGATAAAGAGGCATGTAAATGAATCTGGTTGTTGTCGTTATTGTAGTTGTTCTAATTTTTTTATGTTAATCAAATTGGCATAGTAAGCATGTTAAATCTTTTGAGATAGCTTACTGAATAGGTTTCCTAGAATTGGAACCTACGAATTGAATCTGTTAATTCAAGAGGGATTAAAGAACTGATTGGTTGATAAAAGATAAGGTCTGGCAGGGTTCTCAGTTACCCTCTCGTTCGAAAGGCTGAGTGCCTTGTGCTTTAGAGCCCTGAGTGCTCATTTTGTATGAAGGATAGATGCCTTGTTAAAGGGCCAAGAGCCCGTTTGATGTGATGTTTGATTTTCCTGCTCCTTGTGTTGTGATGTGACCCTGAAGGGGTGTTGTGGTATGTGGAGGCAGGGAGGCCTTGTGGTTGTGGCAGCGAATGATGCCTAGAGTGGCGAGATGCATCGGTTTATGCATGTGGGTGTCGGGGAGGACACCAAGGATGATGGTATGGGATGGATGTGATGGCTGGATGTTGGTAGTTTTGTTTGGTTGTTTATCTGCTTTACTTTTCCTCACTGCTCAAGGTAGCTGGTCTTGTTTACCCTCCTTCCGAAAGAGGCGAAGACACGCGGGGTATGTCACGTGCTTTCCTTGTTTAGACTCTCGAGGGAGAATGGGTCTATGCTCTTACTATAGGCGAAAAAGACTCAACGAGTAGTATATCTACTCACCGTGTTGAGCCCCCTTTGTGTTTAGTAGCATACGATGATTTTCTAGAATGCCTGGGAATATGGGAAAGTAATTTTGTAATGAAAGATTGATTAACTGGTGATAATTCACGGGGATGGAGATGCTGGAATTTAAAGGTGATGTTGAATCTTAAAAGGAGCAGTTGATTTTGAATGTGATGCCAATTCAGTTTAATGTGGAATTGTTCATGGTTAATTAATGTTTAAAGAATTAATTAACGTACAATGGAACTGATAGAAAGGGAATGAAGTAATCTAATAAATCTCTTCAAATGGTTGTGTGCTTATAGGATACTTAGTCTTAGAAGTAGCAGCCCGGAGTCTGAGAGACGTTAGCTGCAGTTGTGTCTAAGACTAGGTAATGCCCATAGTGTGGTTGTGAGTTATATATATTCTGTACTTTTTGTGTTTCTATACGCTAGTCCACCCTATCGGTAAGGGAAACTGACACCCCGGGGATTCTGAGCCTTGGGGGGGTGTTTTCCCCAACATTCTGATGGGAGGTTGAATGGCTGACTACCCCCTTTTAGCCCCAATCTCTTTTCTTGGTAGATACTAGTGCCTTTGGCACAGCAGTTAGTTTTCCCCATATATGTGTGTAGAGGGCTATAATGGATTGTGATTATTTCACACACATATATTCTGGGTATAGTATTCTATGGATTACTATAGGTGTAACGTGTATAGGTTGTGATGTCTTGAGGATCCTTACTCGGTGCATGAGCTGTGATGGCTTGAGGTATAATACCCGATGTATGATACACGTTATGTGAGTTGTGGTGGCTCCCGGAAACTACCTGGTTACTTTTGGTTGTGAGGATGGTGTGGTGCTTAGCTCAAGTGTCTGCGGGCAAGCCTTTGTAGTGCATGTGGTGCAGATTGTGAAGCTTAGCCCAAGTTTATACGGGCAAACCTTTGGAGAGAGATGCACAGGACGTATGTCGTTGGGGCAAAGCGGCAAACCAGTGGGGAAGTAGTAGCAGGGTACTCGTGATATTTTTTACTATATGCTATATTCTTGTATGCGTTACTTGGTGAGAGTAGTCATGGTGAGGTTGAGAACTTAGTATACCTGTTTAGGTGACGAGTTAGTTTCACTTGTTGTTCACTAGGCTTTAACATGATTTATTTACTTTTGCATGAGAGGCTTCGGGGAGGATCCTACTGAGTATACTGTTATACTCACCCTATGTATATATAAACTGTTTTTCAGGTCACTTGGAGCAGGTTGGAGATCAGGCTGGTCACTACTAGCTTGTGGTTGCAGGAGCTGTTCGGGCTTGTAGTTGCTGCTGTCTTTTCCCTTCTTTTGGGTACTTGTAGTTTCCCTTTTTAGTTGTAGTAATTTTGCATGACATTTCATATATGTGCTTGGGTTTCTTTTATATTTCAGTTCTGAGTTGAAGTTGGTTGGTGTCTATCTTATCTCTCTCTTTTGCATGTGTTCTCTTAGAGGGTAATGCCTCCCATTTGTGTGTTTATTATACCATCGGTGCTAGTCGCCAACCCGGGGCCTATTGGAGGCGGGACTCGGGGGTCATTATTTTCCTTCTCACATTGCTGGCCCAGGAGGGGTACACTTTGTGGGGAGAGGGGCGTGACAATTACTCTCACTCTCTCATAAATTCCTATTTTTAAAAGTCATTTACTTCGGTTCATTAGTGATAATGGTAATGAAACACCATTTTTAAATGTAGAGTCAATCATACCCAATGGTTATAGTGAAAGTAGTATTCCAATAACTACATTATAGAACACCCCCTTAATAAAAACACAATGGTCATGCAATGAAAAATAAGGTAGAGAGGGAGGGAAGATAATTGAATGTGAAACCCAACATGAATTAAATAAAAATTCATACACACTGGTACAATTCCCCTTTAATCACATGTTAGGAAGAAATAAAGATCAACCTCTCATGATATATATGATAGGGTGATGAAAAAAATGAAATAAAACATCTAGAATATGTGATTGCATAATTTTTTGAGTCTCTCTACAACATCAACCCCACTTCCGACTCATTTTAGTCCCTTTAACCCTTCACACCCAGCCAGAATCCATTATTTATAGGCAACAATTCTTCTTGGGCTCGACTTCACATTCCCTTCAAATTTGAACATGGATCTCATAGTCAATAGATATGAAGTTCCTTCAATAAATTCACAGAGATTGTGTTTTTATTTTTATGTCGACTCGAGCTTCACGACATGAACACAAACCATGACATGACTTGTGTATGGCCATCCATACTTCATGACGCATCTATCTATTTCATGGCATGAACGAAAACTCGTAAAGTCTAGAATTTAAAAACATGAACAAAAAATCACTAGCTCGGGTGAGGAAAATCAGAGTAGGGATTGTGGGTGAAGGGGGGGAGTTTGGGATCTCGATATGGATTTGTGCAAAAGTTATATCAGTAGTTTTTTAAAAACTGTTAGTATAACCCAACCTATACCATAGTTTTTTTGAAACTGTTGGAATAGTTTTATATATATCAGCGATTTGAATAAACTGTTGGTACAGCTTGGATTGAGAAACTCTATACGAAGGATTCATGTATACCATTGGTATAGAGGTGTGGGGATAACCTCATTTTCCAATAGTGGATAATGATATATATGGGGGGTAATTTTTTATACAAGTTTGTTTAAATGTAATATTTTAAAGTTTTTTAATGAAATTTATCCCATCAGTTCGGGAAGATAAAATTAATCTATTAAAAAACTAAATTTTTAAAATTTCTATATGAAATCTATGTCACATGTTAAGTATGATAAATTTTGATTTCGTAGGAGAGTGAAAATAAATGTAAAAATGTATAAGTTTCTTTTTTTACTATTATATTTTATAAATAAATAAAGTTTTCCACATATTTGTGGTCACCATTTTTTTACCAAGTTTTTTAGATTTTTATATGGAATTTATCTCTTTATCCAAGTAGCTATATTTCATTCATAATAACAATTTTATTGGTTACAACCCTTTTGCAGTGCACGTGGTGCAGATTGTGAAGCTTAGCCCAAGTTTATACGGGCAAGCCTTTGGAGAGAGATGCACAGGACGTATGTCGTTGGGGCAAAGCGGCAAACCAGTGGGGAAGTAGTAGCAGGGTACTCGTGATATTTTTTACTATATGCTATATTCTTGTATGCGTTACTTGGTGAGAGTAGTCATGGTGAGGTTGAGAACTTAGTATACCTGTTTAGGTGACGAGTTAGTTTCACTTGTTGTTCACTAGGCTTTAACATGATTTATTTACTTTTGCATGAGAGGCTTCGGGGAGGATCCCACTGAGTATACTGTTATACTCACCCTATGTATATATAAACTGTTTTTCAGGTCACTTGGAGCAGGTTGGAGATCAGGCTGGTCACTACTAGCTTGTGGTTGCAGGAGCTGTTCGGGCTTGTAGTTGCTGCTGTCTTTTCCCTTCTTTTGGGTACTTGTAGTTTCCCTTTTTAGTTGTAGTAATTTTGCATGACATTTCATATATGTGCTTGGGTTTCTTTTATATTTCAGTTCTGAGTTGAAGTTGGTTGGTGTCTATCTTATCTCTCTCTTTTGCATGTGTTCTCTTAGAGGGTAATGCCTCCCATTTGTGTGTTTATTATACCATCGGTGCTAGTCGCCAACCCGGGGCCTACTGGAGGCGGGACTCGGGGGTCATTATTTTCCTTCTCACATTGCTGGCCCAGGAGGGGTACACTTTGTGGGGAGAGGGGCGTGACAATTACTCTCACTCTCATAAATTCCTATTTTTAAAAGTCATTTACTTCGGTTCATTAGTGATAATGGTAATGAAACACCATTTTTAAATGTAGAGTCAATCATACCCAATGGTTATAGTGAAAGTAGTATTCCAATAACTACATTATAGAACACCCCCTTAATAAAAACACAATGGTCATGCAATGAAAAATAAGGTAGAGAGGGAGGGAAGATAATTGAATGTGAAACCCAACATGAATTAAATAAAAATTCATACACACTGGTACAATTCCCCTTTAATCACATGTTAGGAAGAAATAAAGATCAACCTCTCATGATATATATGATAGGGTGATGAAAAAAATGAAATAAAACATCTAGAATATGTGATTGCATAATTTTTTGAGTCTCTCTACAACATCAACCCCACTTCGACTCATTTTAGTCCCTTTAACCCTTCACACCCAGCCAGAATCCATTATTTATAGGCAACAATTCTTCTTGGGCTCGACTTCACATTCCCTTCAAATTTGAACATGGATCTCATAGTCAATAGATATGAAGTTCCTTCAATAAATTCACAGAGATTGTGTTTTTATTTTTATGTCGACTCGAGCTTCACGACATGAACACAAACCATGACATGACTTGTGTATGGCCATCCATGCTTCATGACGCATCTATCTATTTCATGGCATGAACGAAAACTCATAAAGTCTAGAATTTAAAAACATGAACAAAAAATCACTAGCTCGGGTGAGGAAAATTAGAGTAGGGATTGTGGGTGAAGGGGGGGAGTTTGGGATCTCGATATGGATTTGTGCAAAAGTTATATCAGTAGTTTTTTAAAAATTGTTAGTATAACCCAACCTATACCATAGTTTTTTTGAAACTATTGGAATAGTTTTATATATATCAGCGATTTGAATAAACTGTTGGTACAGCTTGGATTGAGAAACTCTATACGAAGGATTCATGTATACCATTGGTATAGAGGTGTGGGGATAACCTCATTTTCCAATAGTGGATAATGATATATATGGGGGGTAATTTTTTATACAAGTTTGTTTAAATGTAATATTTTAAAGTTTTTTAATGAAATTTATCCCATCAGTTCGGGAAGATAAAATTAATCTATTAAAAAACTAAATTTTTAAAATTTCTATATGAAATCTATGTCACATGTTAAGTATGATAAATTTTGATTTCGTAGGAGAGTGAAAATAAATGTAAAAATGTAGAAGTTTCTTTTTTTACTATTATATTTTATAAATAAATAAAGTTTTCCACATATTTGTGGTCACCATTTTTTTACCAAGTTTTTTAGATTTTTATATGGAATTTATCTCTTTATCCAAGTAGCTATATTTCATTCATAATAACAATTTTATTAGTTACAACCCTTTTGCAGTGCTTCAAATTTTATAAATGAAATTTTATCTCTTGTGTTATATATTATAATTTTCTTTTTTTGATGACAAATTTAATTATTTATAAACAAATGTAATTTTTTTCGACTTGTCTAATCTAAAACAGCATCAATGTAAAACAAATATGAATTTTTCATTTTTATGTGTTGTTCTTATTATTTCGTTTATATATAATTTTTTTATTTGGTGAGTGATATAAAAATATTTTTTTAAGAAAATTTTCTTGATAAAATATCTAAAAAAAACCTTTTTATAAAATTAATCATATTCATTACATAATAAATGAGTGAGAAATATATAAATGCATGTGAGTAAGTTATAAATGAAAATTTATAATAAAAAAACCTATCTAATAACATATGAGTTTTTTTAAAACATATAAAAGTTTAACCGAGTTTATGACATGTGAGTTTGCTTTAAAATAATCTATTTTTTTTAATAAAAGTTAATCATCCATTTACGATCATAGGTTTTTGTCCAAAACGGTGTGAGTTTTTTTTTAATAACACAATGGTTAGCTGAATGATTAACCTACGTGAATCCTAACGTATTGCCTTTTGAAACATTTTTTCAACCACCATAACCAATTTTAATTTGAAAATTTTAAAATCCATTTATAATTTTAAAACAAATTGATATCAAATTAAATAAATATATCTTATAATCTCATAATCCTCTAAAAAATATAGTTAATTAATTATTAATAATCAATTTAATTGTATTTTGGTTTAAAATTCATTTAGAAATGGTATATGAAATAAAATCAAAACACCTAAATATATTTTATTAATTAAAAATCATTCATCATATTATTGTTATTTAAAAATATATAATTTATAAAATAATAATAATTGATTTAATTGATTTCGGTTTTTGGAATACCTTCGACATCATTAACCTAATCGATACCCATTTCTATGTATTATTTTATATTAAAGTCGATTGAAATTCTCGACTTGGGTCACACATGGGATGATTTAAAAAAAAAAATTAAAACCTCGACACGATCCTAAATAAAGAGAGATTTACTAATAAACTCACATTTTAAACTTATTTATCATAAAATTAAACTGAAAGTTCAAAAAATTAATTTGTTGAGATATTCTGAAACTTTTGAATGCTTTAATAATTATTTTTAAAAACATATTTTTAAAAAAGGTCCTTTTCAAGGGCGCTCCAAAAAATGTGAAACCCGAACCGTCGGATTTTACGGAAAATAAAAGGACAAAGGTCGGAGGAAGTGAAAAGATGCCGGGCAGGAAGATCTACTAGGAAGTTCACTTGGGGCGCTCTGCTGGGAAAGAGGCCGGCGTAGCGATGTCAAGTTTGCCGAGGCCGCCCCTCAGCCTCACCGCCACAGGCTTCGCCTCTTTCACCTCTTCTCACCATTTATTTTCTAAACCCCTTTTCAATTTCCAATCCTTTATCACTAATTTCGCGTCTTCTCATCCTTTTGACGGGCCTTCATCATCCAACGCACTCGTTCGATATATTGGAAGAAAGGCGTCTTCCCAGGACCTGACTTGTGGCCCGTTTTCTCAGAAGGAGGTATTTTAATCTGTCCTTGACGCTACAGTTTGCAGTGCAATAAAGCTGTATATGTACGCTCATGCATCCATCGGTTGTATAATTTTTTTTGGGTGTCAATATTTTGTTGTTGATTTTTAGATTTGAGCTTGAGAATCCTCGTTTGTTTTATGAATAACAAATCCATGCGATTGTTTCTCTCATGTGTGTCGTACGACACCACTCAAGTTGCGGGGTGGTTGGCATGATTGGTGCAAGAGAGTTGATAAAAACGTGAATATATTGTTTTAGGTTTTAGAATGCCTTGAAATTTCTCCCTTTGAATTGCGAATAACCCGGGGAGAAAGTGAAGGAAGATGATGTGCGGATTTATGTACCCAAATCCACATCGCAGGCGAGATGTGTGCATCTTATTCAAACTTACAAAAATGTAAGTATGATGTGAAAGGACTCTATTTTAATATATACACACACACATATAATATTTTTATGAAGTTTGAAGGCGATGCATTGTGTGTATCCAACCGAGAATAGTTAGCTGGTTTACTATTCATGATCAATTGACACCAAAGGAGATCGACTGATCACATAACATGGTATTCACCGCTTCTGGCCAGAATATCTTGGCCAATTCTGCAACCTTTAACACTGCCCTTGTTCTATTTAATAAGGTTTTGTTTATCCGTTGCGTCACTCCATTCTATTGCGACATATATGTCATTGTAAACTATCTCATAATATTTTCTTGTTGATGGAAAACATCGAACTCCTCGCCTGTATATTTTTCATCACTGTCAGTTCTCCAACACTTGATCTTCTTTCTAGATTCTAGTTCATTCCGCACTTTGAATGTTCCGAAGACTTAAAAAAACCCCGCATTCCTCTTGATTGGGTATACCCAACATATTGTGGAATAGTTGACAATGAATGATAAAAAGTATCGTGCTCCTCCCAGAAATGAATTGATGCTTGCCAAATGTCAGAATGGATCATATGTAGAGTCTTCTTGCTCGTTGTTACCGTTTGGAACTTCAACTTGTGTTGCTTGCTCAGTATTGTCAAAGGAGCGCAGCGCAATAAGGCGCAAAGACCGCCTGAGGATACGGCGCGAGGCGCACATAATTAAATATGTAAACTTTTCAACAATATTTTAAATTAAAAAAAACTTAAATTCAATCAAAATAATACAAATTAAAATACATACTGATAATTTTTAACCAAATTACAATCAAATAATCAATCATTGAGAACCTAAATATCAAAATCATCATCAATGGTAGATTCATCATTAATGAAAGCTTCATCATCACCACGCGTTGCCGAATGCCTTCTGCTGCTCGTTGTCGAAAATCTGCCGCCTAATGCGTTTGCTGCTATTCCCTGCTGCCGCCCAATGGGTTCACAGCGTGCTTTGTATTTTGGGCGCTGTGTATTTTGGGCGAGATGATTCTAATTTTATAGAGTTTGGTTCAATTATTTTATTAATATATTAAATATTATATTTAACGCTATACTATACCTGCTCATTTTTCAGAAAAAATATACCCGATTTCCGGTATACCTAGGATTTCCGCGATCTCCTTCACTGTTGCACCCCGATTTCCATCCTTCCTACCCAAGATTTTCGCGATCGCCCTTTGCTGCACCCCCAATTTCCATCCTTCCTACCCACAATTTCCGCGATCGCCCTCACTGCTGCACTTCACCCCATATTTACATCGTGGCCCCGATTTCTGCCGCCACCCCCGATTTCCATCCGCTCGCCCACGATTTTTGCCACCCTGTACCCATGATTTTCTTTTGTTTCCCTCGATTTCCGCAACATCAACAATTGGTTTCCCCCAATTTCTGCAGCAACAGCAACCGGTGTGCCTCTACTGCACCCAGCGCTTTACCGTCTCTTGGGTTGGCGCGTGAGGCGCGCGCTTTTGGCGCGTCGGTGTGGTCGCACCGCTTCACCAGTGGTATGTGCTTGCTCATAACACAATGCTTGCAAAAGTTAAGGTCACCTTTGTGATCACAGTTTGCAACTTCTGGTTTGAACATACGACCAAACTTTTGATGCCATACGGTCGTCAATGCTTATGTCGAGGTAGTTGATGTGAAAAATATTTTCATCACCCAATACGTTTCACCTAAAAGCAAATACATGTTCTTTGGGATCTTCTCCACCTTCATCGTTACAAGCATGTTTTTTACAATCTTTATCATCTCTTTCTCGATGTAAGTCATGCATTCGATGTAGTTCAATTGTTTTGAAGACAATAATTTTTTTTCAAACACTCGTATAATGTACTTGTTCGTATCCGTCGAGCCCAAGGACCGGTTAAGTACTACTAAGCAATGTTGTCAAAGGCGCGCATCGCAATTAGATGCAAAAGTTGCTTGAGGATGCGTCGCGAGGCACGTGCCTCTCGAAACCAAGGCGCATCCCATGACATAATTAAATATGCACAGAATTTCAACCATATTTTAAATTAAAAAAACTTAAATTCAATTAAAATAATACAAATTAAAATAGATAGTTTTTAACCAAATCATAATCAAATAATCAATCTTTGAGAACCTAAACATCAAAATCATCATCAATGGAAACCTCGTCATTAATGAAAGCTTCATCATCACTGGTGTGCCCTTCATTTGACTCATATGTCTCTGAATAATTTTCTTCAAACATCATTCATCTCATCAACAACTCATGCACTTTTTGTACTATGGAATTTGGAATAAGTGGAAATTTCTAAGTTCGATTTCGATCTGAAAGTATATTCAGGCTTTTCAACCCCAGCGACAGTAGTATACGCACCCCATGTTAAACCTTTAACACCCTCATCATTAAATATAAAGTCATTATCAACATCCTCATCTTCTTCGACCCTCCCAATAAGCCATTCATTGCTATCATCAATCTTTGAGTGTAATGAGATCAATGGTGTCACAGATTTGAAACTGGCGCATCAATGCACGATTATATTTGATGCAGACCAAATCATTTAGTTTTTATTGAGACAACCTATTCCTCTTTTTGCTGTGAAGCTGCAACATAATTCAATTGTAAATGTTATAATGTTTATAATAATAAATAAAATGCATTTTGAAATGAAACTTACATGCTCAAATATGCTCGAGTCTCTCACATCTCGATGCGCTGCATGTGAGATTAAAAACCTTCAAAGCAAAATTTTGCAAGTTTGGGGTTGAAGATTCAAACATATACCACCATTCAGTAGGAGCCTTTGGTACGCGCGTCGCAGCGCGTCCAATTTGCAAATTTTTATAATCAACTGGTTACAGTAAAAGTGGCGAGCAGGGTCGAACCACAGAGCACGAAATCTAGTTCACTAAAAATATTTTGTTGGACAATGTTTAGACGAACAAAAGTTGAGGGAATTTTTGTTTTGTGTTTTTTTCTTTCTATTATTTTAATTAAACTAAAAGACGAGAAGGCTAAAGAAATAATGTAAATTGCACTTAAAAATGATGATGAACTCTAAATCAATCAAATGTGTCGGGGATGCTGATGTCGCAATTAAACTACTACGCAGCCATGCAAAATATTCTTTTATGTGATTAAATATTTATTCTGCCTAATTATTGCCAGTTCCGAAAATATATGCATTTTTTAGATGCTCATTTTAAATCTCTTAATTTATTTACGGTCTTGTTATCTGGTATTATAAATAAATTAGGGGACTTGTTCAAGTACCGAACTACACGGTGAAATGACTTAACCCGTTTTTCACAAAGCTGTACCACCAATTTGCTCTTACAATCGGTCAACACGGTTTATCTTTTCCGAACCGCCGAATCGACTTATTATTAAAATGACCAGTTTCAATTTCAGCAGTTAATTCAGTGTAAAAATAATTTAAACAGAAACATTCAATTAAAATAAAATTTAATTGACAATTTATCACAAAATGGAAACATCACATGGCACGCGCAATAACTTTAATTACTCGACCAACATCCCGACACTAAGAAAATTACCCCGACATCATAACTGAAAAAATGAACGCGGTAATGAGATGATAAGTCATGTAAAATAAAACCGCGTTACCGAAAGAAATAATCAACTCAGTTTGCACTCTTGTTGCGCGAAAAACACGCAAGTCGTCTGTCTTCAAATGAAAACGATCCCTCCGTACACGCACGCCGATGTCGTCAGTTCCAAATTACCGTTGCGCAAGCTGGACGAACAGAGGAAAAACCACCCGGTGTAGATGGTGAAGCGCACGGTGCTTCGTAGTTCGACGTGTCTTCAGCGGAGAAGAGGTTACCTGTGGAAAAGAAATGATAAGCAGTGGGGAGGTTGAGCGGGGTAGCAGGAGCAGCGGGGTAGTCGGCCAGGGGGCGTCCGGGTAAGAGAGGGTGAGCGGGAGTGAGGGAGGCCGGTCGGTATCGACGTCAGGGTGAGAGGCCGAGCAGGGTGATGAGGGGGTTGGGTATGGCGCCTGGGGAAATAGGAGGGGGCTGAGGGGATAGGCGGGACGACGGTGAGGGAGAGCGGCCGGGAGCGGATGTTAAGGGGGTGCGGGTCAACAGGGGAGTGGGGTATAGGGGAGAGAGGGGGGCGGCGGTTAAGTGGGTGCGGGTTGATTGGAGGGAGGGAGGGGGTGGGGGCGTTAGTGGGTGAGAGAAAAAAAAGGAGGGGGTGGGGGGAAGATCCGGTCAACATGGTAGATAGGGGGGAAAACAAAAAAACAACAACAAAAAAACAACAAAAAGAAAATTAAAATTCATAATTTTAAAATCAAATTCAAACTTCAAAAATTAAAAATCTAGTTATCTAAAAGTTAAAGAAAATAATAATAGTAATAATAATAATTAGTAAAAAAAAAGAAATAATAAAAAGAGTTATATATATATTATATTTACAATTAAATTAATATAATTAATTAATAAACTAATAATAACAATAATAACTAATATTAATTAAACGAAAAATAAAATATGAAACGTTAATAAAGTAAAAAATTAATTAAAACTAAAAAATGAAAATAAATATCTAATATTAATATAACACTAACTAAAAATTATAAAAAAAAACTAAAATATTAAAAACTATAAAAAGAAACTAAAAAACACAAGAAATAGTTAGAAAATTAATTAAAACTATTTTAAAAAATTATAAAAATATTAGTAAAATCCAAATCCCCACACTTAAATTTTTGCACTCCTGGGCAAAACAATCAGAAATAAAACACAAGTGGACCCGTAGACAAATCCAAACACCAAAATTACAAGTTCAAAATTTTTCAATTTTTTTCTCCCATAAAATATCATGCTTCATTTAAAACGCCAATTTTCAAAAACCATTTTTTTGTCACTCGCATTATTTTCAAAACAAGTACGTGCACTCATGTATCATGTGACCTACCTCGCCATCACTATTATCTCTCAAAATATTTGATCAAAACTATGCTCAATTCTCATGCACATGCATGCTTACCATAGGCTTGTCATGGATTTCACATCTCCACTAGTGGAAATCAAAAGAATGCATCAATCTCAAGGACTTTACATGAGGTTCAAATGTCTCTGAGGCTGCGGGACAGTGGGTAGAAAAAATTTTGACAGCTTTTTGGTAAAAAGGAGGGTTAGAATCTTGAAATAAATGCATGATAAATGTCAATCCAAATGTCTTCCTCAAACTCTTCTTCCTCGACTTAAAACATTGCTTGTCTCCAAACATATGATAATTCAATGTTTCACTTTTTTTTAAGGGACACAACTCACTAAAAAAGGATGGGCTGAAAAACTGATGAGCATCAACTCTAAAACCCCATGAAATAAATGTCAGACGAAAATCCCCAAAAATGGTACACAAGTAGCGTATACGCTGTAACATCTCAGTGAAGTAGGTCATATAGAAAACTCTCTAGCTCTTGGAGTAACGGATCATCACTTTTACAGGTATCCCTAAAAGCGAGGGTTACCGCGTAATGACCACCATTGTACTCATTATTGGAACAAAAAAGATTTTATATTCTCATAGAAAAATACCTGTAATGAATGTGACTACTATGAAATAGAACTCATATAACCATGTCGGAATAATGTCGATCCATGTGCATCAAATGACTCACTGTCCTTCAAAGAACCCTCTCAATGAGTAAATCTCTCCCCCACACTTAGATTGAAAATTATCATGCAAAAATTCAATAAATGGGTATGGAAGGATATCGGCCATGGGCTCATCCTAAAAGGCTTCTTCACAAAGGGCTATACGATGGAGAAAATATATGGGTGGCTCAGTGGGTCAATGGGGCTGAATAACCAAACAAATGCTTCAGTCATTTTAGTGCAACTTTCAAAATTCCTATCGCTTTGATGGGAAAACATGACAAGTTCTAGAAGACATAACATGGTCAAGATTCACTCCAAGAAAAAGAGAAACAGAAGATGATGCAAAAAGGGGTCAGAATCCTCACAGATGGAAATAAAATGCTGGATATCACATGAGTATGAGTGCAAATAAGTGTTCTAAAAATAAACAAGTTTTAAAAAAACATTTTTGAAGTATGGAATAATATTAGCAATCATCTAAGTTATAAGATCAATGATCAAAACATTCCAAACAAGAATCATGTGTTCAAAACTGTCCAGGGATACATGTGGTATGTTCCTGATTGTGTTATGACAAAAATGCAGCAACTTTTATGTGGGTTCATCAATGACAAAAATGTTAGTTTTTTTTTTCATTTTTCAAAATTTTATTGTTTTTTTTTCATGGTGTGTTTGGAAGCATAAAATATGACAAAAATAAAACACTTTCTTGAGTAAGAGTCGATAGACACAGAGAGACTGTCTGTATCCGATGAAGCTCCAAAAATGATGTACCTATAAAATCTACACATAGACAACACATACCCGCATCATATCATAAAGATAACACCAAAGATCATACAAATGGAAGCAAATATGCGGAAAAATGACAAGTCCACAAAAAATCGGAAATAGTAAAAAAAAAAAAATTCCACACGTCATGTTTATTTCCTAAAACAAACTAGAACAAATAAAAGAAAAAGATGAAAAAATAGAACATGAGTTACCAGGAAGCGCTAAGTTTTATGTCTTCAGCCAGACGGATGGACAATGGTCAATCAACTTGGTCCATCAGTTCAGAATTCCTCTGCCTCTTGCAAGAACTGGTGGCTGTGTCATCGAGCTCACGGGGGCGCTTAGTGGGATTAACCACCTCTGGAGTGTAGTGAGCGTGAATCTGGTGCGGAAGAAACGAAATCTGTGCTTGTCGTGGTGGTGACGGCTGCTGAGCACGAAGCTCTAATGAAATCCTCAAGCTGGCGCTTGACATCAGCCAGATGCTGGGTCATCCGTCGTACGAAGTCAGATGGAGACGGAACATGCTCATCGATGACCATGGAAGAGTTAGAAGAGCTATACATTTTTGTTTTACCTGCACTCACAAAAAGAGATAGAGAGATAGAGAGAGCGTAAGAAAATAGAGACCAAGGAATGAAGAAGCAGTCGGGTTGCCTCCCGATCAGTGCTAAGTTTAACGTCTTCAGTCAGACGAATAACTTCTCATTGTAATTGGAATTCTTCAATGATGCCTATTGTATCCAAAGTGTGGTAAAGTTTGAGGCGTTGATCATTAACTTTGAATGGAGGCATCTTCCCATCAGAAATTTCGACAACACCATGTGGATAAACAATTGTGACAGTGTAAGGACCAGACCACTTTGACTTGAGTTTTCCTGCCATGATCTGAATTCGTGAGTTGAAGAGGAGAACTTTGTCGCTGCTGAAAAATTTCTTTGTTGGATCCGTTTGTCACGCCAGACTCGAGTTTTCTCTTTGTAGATCAAAACATTGTCATACGCTTCTCTCCTCATCTCGTCTAGTTCATTCATCTGTAGAAAACGCTTCTCTTGGATAGTTTTGAAATCAAAATTCAGTTTCTTCACAACCCAATAAGCTTTATGTACCAGTTCTACAGGTAAGTGACAGGTTTTTCCCAAAAGATTTAGGAAAAGGATCCATGAAGTTGATTCCCCATATGTCAAAAATTTCAATGCCCATGATTGAATGTTGTGGCATTTCGCGCTTCCAGCTTATACCTTAAGTTCTTTGACATTTATCACAATTCATGACGAATTCACGAATATCATGATTCATGGTAGGCCGGTACAAATCACATTGTAACACTTTGTTGATTGTTCGATGAATTCCATGGTGTCCACCAGCTTCTCTAGCATGACACAAGTTCAAAACACTATCAACTTCTTTTGGGATACATCTTCTAATCATTCCATCCGCTCAATCCTTGAAAAGTAATGGATCATCCTAGTAGTAATGGCGTGCTTCATTCAAAAATCTTTTCCTCTGCTCCTTTGAGAAATTTGGGTGTATCACGCCTGAAGCTAAGTAATTCACGAAATCAGCATACCAGGGTGTGATTGTCTCAATGGCATAAAGTTGTTCATCAAGAAATGTTTCATTGATTAGTTCGACATTGATTTCACTTGTGTCATGGTTGAGGCGTGATAAATGATCAGCAACGACATTCTCAGTGCCCTTTTTGTCTCGGACTTCAATGTCAAATTCCTGAAGTAACAATATCCATCGAATGAGTCTGGGTTTCGCATCTTTCTTGGTCATCAGATACCGCAGGGCAGAGTGATTCGTATAGACAATGACTTTGGAGAACAACAGATGGGATCAAAATTTATCGAAAGCAAAGACAACTGCTAGCATCTCTTTTTCAGTTGTGTAATTATGTTAAGCCTCATTCAAAGTGCGACTAGCATAATAAATTGGTCTAAAGATCCTTTCTTTTCTTTGACCTAAGGCAGCACCAACTGCCCAGTCACTGGCATCACACATTAACTCGAATGGCTGCTTCCAAGTAAAATCATTATCGGGGCTTCAACCAAACGTTGCCTTAATAATTTAAATGCTTCCTGACATTCAGACCCAAAGTGGAATGTGACATCTTTTCCCAATAGGTTCGTAAGGGGCCGGACAATAACAGAGAAATCCTTAATGAAATGTCGGTATAAGCCAATGTGTCCAAGAAAACCTCGAATTGAACGAACTGAAGTAGGCATGGGTAACCCAGAGATTGTATTGATCTTGGCAACGTCAACTTCAATGTCTTTCTTTGAAATTTGATGACCTAAAACTATTCCACTTTGTACCATGAAGTGCGATTTTTCCCAATTGAGCACCAGATTCTTTTCTTCGCATCTTGCCAAAACCTTATCCAAATGTGCCAGACAGCCATCAAAAGAATCCCCATACACAAAGAAGTCATCCATGAATATTTCCAATTACCCTTCAATCATGTCATGGAACATTGCCATCATGCAGCGTTGAAATGTGGCTGGTGCATTACACATTCCAAAAGGTATTCTTCGATAAGCGAATGTACCATATGGACAAGTGAACGTGCTTTTCTCTTGATCTTCTGGTGTCACCGCTATTTGATTATAGTCTGAGTATCCAACCAGAAAACAATAATAATCTCTTCCTGCCAATTGTTCAAGGATTGATCAATAAAGGGTAATGGGAAGTGATCCTTTCTGGTGGCGTCATTCAATTTCCGATAGTCGACACACACTCTTCATCCAGTCACTGTTCTTGTGGTTATCAATTCTTCTTTATCGTTCTCAACTACTGTGGTTCCACCCTTTTTAGGTACCACTTGCAATGGGCCGACCCATTGACTATCAGAGATAGGAAATATTAAACCAGCATCAAGAAGTTTAATGACTTCTTTCTTGACTACTTCTTTCATGGGAGTATTAAACCAGCATCAAGAAGTTTAATGACTTCTTTCTTGACTACTTCTTTCATGGGAGGTGTTAAGCGTCGTTGTGGTTGCCTACAAGGTTTTGAATTATCTTCCATATGTATTCTATGAGTGCAGATGGCGGGACTTATACCTTTTAGATCAGCAATCGTCCAACCTATTGTTGGCTTCCTTTGTGACAGGACATTGAGTAATTTGCTTTCTTGTTCACTCGAAAGATTGACATTTATGATGACTGGTAAGGTGTTTAAATCTCCCAAGTAAGTGCATCTCAGGTTTGATGGAAGAGGTTGAAGCTCAGTGTTGGAGGCTTTTCAAGTGATATAGTCAGTGAAGTGAAGTCATGTCTATCTAAAGGCTCGACTACACTACCTCGATTGATTCAGTAAGCTCTTCATTTTCTTTGTGTAAATCCTCGAGATCCAGCGCATGGCTTGCTAACTCATCCTATTCTTCAATCGTATCCAAGAAATGATAGTCTGTTGCAGAGGGTTTTTCTATAGCCTTTAGGACATCAAATGTTATGTTCTCATCCCCAATTTTAAAAATTAATTTTCCCTCTTGGACATCAACCAACGCTTTGCATGTTGCTAAGAAAGCTCTCCTGAGAATGAGTGGGTCGTCCTTATCTTCTTCCATATCGAGGACAGTGAAATCAACAATGAAGTAATATTTATCAACCTTGACGAGGATGCTTGCTGATCGATCAACCATTTGCAAGGCTACCCTCGTTGGCTTTAATTCTGTGATGCCCAGTTCTTCAAGGACTCCAGAAGGCATGAGATTTACACTAGCTCCGAGGTCGCACAAAGCTCTTCCAAATTGACATCCTCCAATATTGCAAGGAATAGTGAAACTACCAGGGTCTCTTAGATTTGAAGGTATGGATCCGGGTATGACCGCTGAACATTCCTCATGCATTATGACTGTTCCCACATCATCTAGTTTTCTTCTTTTCGACAGAAGCTTTTGAGAAATTTAGCAGTGTGGCATTTGGGTGATGGCTTCCGCAAAAAGAATATTTATTTGAAGCTTTTTGAACATCTCCATGAATTTTGAAAATTGAAGGAGGTGGTATGCGGGCTTTCACTCTTTCATTGAGTGCCTCGTTTGCCTTTTCTTTTCTTGCCTTTTCAATTTTTGCAAGTTTGTTTCGATCTTCCTCCTCTTTAGCTTCAAGTTGGATTGCTTTGTTAATTGAGTCACCATTCTCAGTGGCAGGTGTAGGCGTCTCATCCGTTGGTTGAACATCAGACATTTGGTGCTCTGATAACTGTGTGCCACTTCACAATGTGATGACTTTTGCCTCTTCTCTTGGGTTAACTCTTGTGCTTCTTGGTAGAGTTCCTTGGTGTCAGTTTTGCATTTGTGCGGCTATCTTACTGACTTGATTTTCAACGTTACGCATGGAAGCCTGTAAGTTTTGGTTGTTTGTCTGCAAATTTTGAGTTGTCTGCAAATTTTGAGTTGCCATCTCTTGTAACTCAAACCTTGATTGATTGGACATCATTTGTTTTGCTATAGTTGCTCCCCAATCTTGTTGACCTTGCATTGCATGAGGGGCCAAATCTGTTTGCTTTTGCTCCTTATATTGTTGTTGTTGATGAAATGGTTGTCGGTATTTCTGTTGAGATCCTTGCTCCTGCGATTGCATGGCGGGTCTGAAGGAAGATTGAGCAGGAAACCCAGGTGGACCCATGTTTTGGTTCATTGGTTGAGTAGTTGTTGGTTCCTTCCAACCTTGATTTTGGTTATTGCTTTGTCAGTTTGTGTTGTAGTTGTTCCCATAATTTCCTTTGTTGTAGCTGACAAAGTTAGCTTCAGACATATTGTTCTTAGATGTGTTATATGGACACATGGAATAATCATGAGGACCACCACAGTGTGGACAATGCTCAGCTTGAACAACATGGATTGACTTAGGTGGGTTTACTGACAAGTTGTCAATCCTCTTGTTGAGAGCTTTAAATTGTGCTGCCATGAATGTCTGGGAATCAACTTGATGCACTCCTGCCTTCTTGAAAAATCTTCCGGCCACTGGAAACTGTGTTCAACCATGTTTTGAATTAATATGTACAGATCCTCGGGATCCATTTCCATGAACGCATTGCCAATAGCTGTGTTGATTGCAGACTTATTCTCGAGTTGAAGTCCATAGTAGAAAGCTTGCAACTGGTTTGCCAACTTCATCCCATGATGAGGACAACGTCTTAACATGGACTTGAATCTTTTCCAAGCTTCTCCTAATGATTCGTATTCACTTTGACAAAAGGAGTCGAAGTCTCTCTTGTTTTTCAAAGATTGAGTTGTGTAATATCGATCAAGAAATTTTCTTCTCATCACTTCCCAAGTGAAAACTGTTTATGGGTCAAGACTTTCCAACCAGTCTTTTGATTTCTCTTGTAATGAGAATGGAAACAGCTACTGGATCAACGCATCATCAGTCACCCCATTATATTTAAATGTGTCACAGACTTCGAGAAATCTGTTCACATGCATATAAGGGTCTTCGTTGCTCAATCCATGAAATTGTGCATGTTGTTGGAGCAGGTTGATCGTGGACGGCTTCAATTCAAAGTGCGTCGTTTGAATTTTGGGTCTTGTTATGCCTGAGCTAACTCCGACTGTGTTGGGTCGCAACTACTCATCACACCTTTTTGAGGGGAATTATTGTCTATTCCGGGACTCTCTTTATAGATTTAAGTTATGTTCGTGAATCCTTATCACATTACCAAGTAAAAAATGAGCTTTCCTTCAGTTTAACAATCAATGATTAAATATGTAAGAAATTTAGAGAATCTTTTATATGTATTTGAGGTTCTTCATCAATAGAGAATCATTTATATCTATTTAGAGATTCTTGGTCAATGACTGTCCGAGACCTTTGATTATCGAGACGGTTTTGGAAACGTGGGTGAACTTGTCCACTAGGAAGCGTCAGAATGTGAGTTTCAACGCTTTCCTCTGGTGGATGCATTGGATTTGCGGTTGAGGTACCGATTTGATCTTTCCCTTTTGATGTTCAAGTTGTGGATCAAGGGGTGAGTCGTTTTTCGACGGAGCCGAATTACGAGTGTTCACCATTTAGGTGAACAGTGCCTAAAGCAAGGCCTACTTGAAATCTTCTTAATGCTAGATGTGCGCCTTCTCCCCGGCAACGACGCCAGAAATTTGGTAGGCGCGGCGCAGCGCGCCCAATTTGCAAATTTTTATAACCAACTGACTACTGTAAAAGTGGCGAGCAGGGTCAAACCACAGAGAGCACGAAATCTAGTTCACTAAAAATATTTCGTTGGACAATGTTTAGACGGATAAAAGTTGAGGAAATTATTATTTTGCGTTTTTTCTCTTTATTATTTTAATTAAACTAAAAGATGAGAAGGCGAAAGAAATAATGTAAATTGCACTTAAAAATGATGAACTCTAAATCAACCAAATGTGTCGGGGATGCTGATGTCGCAATTAAACTACTACGCAGCCATGCAAAGTATTCTTTTATGTGATTAAATATTTATTCTGCCTAATTATCGTCAGTTCTGAAAATATAAGCATTTTTTAGATGCTCATTTTAAATCTCTTAATTTATTTAAGGTCTCGTTCTCTGGTGTTATAAATAAATTAGGGGACTCGTTCAAGTACCGAACTACACGGTGAAATGACTCAACCCGTTTTTCACAAAGCTGTACCACCAATTTGTTCTTACAATCGGTCAACACGGTTTACCTTCTCAGAACCGCCGAATCGACTTATTATTAAAATGGCCAGTTTCAATTTCAGCAGTTAATTTAGTGCAAAAATAATTTAAACATATAAACATTCAATTAAAATAAATTTAATTGACAATTAATCACAAAATGGAAACATCATATGGCATGCGCAATAACTTTAATTTCTCGACCGACATCCCGACACTGAGAAAATTACTCCGACATCATAACTGAAAAAATGAACGCGGTATTGAGATGATAAGTCATGTAAAATAAAACCGCGTTACCAAAAGAAATAATCAACTCAGTTTGCGCTCTTGTTGCGCGAAGAAACACGCAAGCCGTCGGTCTTCAAATGAAAACGGTCCCTCCGTACATGCACGCCGATGTCGTCACTCCTAAATTACCATTGCGCAAGCTGGACGAACAGAGGAAGAACCACCCGGTGTAGATGGTGAAGCGCACGATGCTTCGTAGTTCGACGTGTCTTCAGCGGAGAAGAGGTTACCTGTGGAAAAGAACTAATGAGTAGTGGGGAGGCCTTGCGGGGTAGCAGGAGCAGCGGGGTAGTCGGCCAGGGGGCATCCGGGTGAGAAAGGGCGAGCGGGAGTGAGGGAGGCCGGCTGGTGTCGGCGTCTGGGTGAGAGGCCGAGCGGGGTGATGAGGGGGCTGGGTTTGGCGACTGCGGAAATAGGAGGGGGCGGAGGGGATAGGGGGGGACGACGGTGAGGGAGAGCGGTCAGGAGTGGGTGGTTGGGGCGACAGGGTGGGATGGTGAGGGAGAGAGGCCGGGAGCGGGTGTTAAGGGGGTGCAGGTCAACAGGGGTGCGGGGTATAGGGGAGAGAGGGGGCAGCGGTTAAGGGGGTGCATGTTGATTGGAGGGAGGGGGGGGGGTAGCGGGTGAGAGAACAAAATAGAAGTCCAAAACGATGACATCAATATGATTTTAGAAACTTGTTTGCCTTGCACCTCTTTGGCCCACTTGCTTCTTGCCCACCCATCTGATGTGAACATTTTCTTCAAATTCTCTTTCTGTTTAGAAGCACTTGCCATTGTAAGGAAAGCGATAGCAAATCTAGTTTTTGGTCTTCCTCTAGAAACTGTTGCTTCACTGAATAGTATATCTCCGTTGTCGGAAGTAATCACTAAGCTTTCTTGAGAGTTCTCACCTATTTTCTCGTTCAACACTCCTTGAAGTGCCCTATTTTTGCTATAATTGAAAGATGCGACATTCTTTTTTTTGCTCCTTGACTTGTCTTTGTTATGATTCTAGTTTCTATCGGAGCTATGTTCCATTTTCTTCTTCTCCATTGATAGGGTCTATGTTCGGTGCAAAGTTGTCAACCCATCTTTCATGTTGTTTTGTCATCTTTCCTCGTCAAGAACAGTAGCTGCAATGTCATTGAAGGATATAGTATTCATAAGGATATTTTTGGCGCGGTTGATGATGAGCTGATTATACGAATATGACAAATTTTGAAGTAGAATCTCTGCACGTTCAGTATTCCATATTTTATAACCCCATGCAGTGAACTGGGTGAATGGGGTATTCAAATTTTTGAAGTTGTTGGTCAAGGATGATGACTCCGCCATCTTAAGAGTTTAGACTTTTCTCTTTAAGAAAATCTTGATGTGCAGTGACTTGTCATCGTGCAACTTTGTGAGAGTATCCAAGATTTATTTCATCATCATTTTTTATGCTATTTTTGATAGGGTCTTGTTTGTCAAAATCAAATGGATGTTAACAATAACATTCTTGTGCATGTCGTTCCCCTTCTCGTCACACACATTGATTTTTTTCTAATTGTTGATAGACAGTTGTCCTATAGGATAACTTGCATCTTTTTTTACAATGAAAAATTATTCTCATTGATTTTTTTGTTTTTGAATTTTGACATCATCTAGACACATCATTTATCCAAAACCACTACTGTTTCACAATAGTGTGTCTAATAATTTCAATAAAAAAATTTATGACTGTGAAAGATTTCCGGAGCCACATCCACAAAGCATACTCAAAATTATGTGAATTTTTAATATCCAAAAATTGTGAACGTCACCAGCCCAAAACCTCACTCTGATTACACTTAATGATCCAAAATGAGTGCACCATAGTGCAACAATAATAGTGAGATAACAAAATGAAACAAAAATATGGAAATAAAATAATATTAGGATGCAATGTGTTAAATCCTCCAAATAATTGTGGGGTAAAAAACCACCGGTAAAGTAGAAAGATCTCACTAACACCAGGAATGTGATGTGGAAAAACCTCTAAAATGATTGTGGGGTAAAAAACTACGGACAAAGTAGAAAAATCTCACTATGACAAATATAGATACAAACTCATTCTCAATAGTACAAGGATAAAATCACACAAATATCTCTCTTGAATAGTTGGAGTAAAACATATCATAGATACATACAATGAGATTTGTAATTGGAAATGAAGAATGCGTTGAGATGCCTTGAATGAGGCGAAGGACCCCTTTTTATAGTAGCGGATCACTCCCTGTTCCATTCCGTTGGCGGGGTTTGGCCACCCACCCAAACAATCTCTACCTGCCCTTGTTTTCCTTTAGTTTTTTTTGATGTGTTCTCAAAGAATCATTTTGTATTAATATTAGGTCCCTTTGATTGTACCCCAGAATTATTTGTTGCTTGTGTTGGTGAAAAATGCCCCCCTTCATTTTATCTAGCATGACCACTAATCAGACATAAGTTTGTTATGAATGTTCATGAACTATACATACAAATGTTTCTGATGAAAAAAGAAGCCCTGTTATGAATATAGTGATCAAATAGTCTTATATTGTTAGCTAATTTTTCCTATCTGATTTCCATTCCGCGGGTGGTTGGTTTTCATTAATAATTTACCAACAGGGCCTGTGTTTTTTATGTTCTGGTATAGTGTTTTCTTATGAGCACAGATCAAGACAAGGCTGGTTGGGGGAAGGAAGTGGAGAATGGGTTGAACATGTTTGGGTCTAACGAAGAAGGCCCCATCCAAATCCCAACCCAGGCTCAATCTGTCATAGAAGGTCCCGGTCAAGCCCTTGTGTCAGAGTTCAAGGCTGTTTCTGATGTAGATTATTTACAGGTTTGTTTTCTTAGAAGCATTTAGATTAATATGATTGTGATTTACCCTTGATTAAGTCAATTTCTTTGTTTTTGTTTTGTGTTCTTTGGATTTATGGGTCAAAGAGAAATAGCTTTTTGATTGTGTATATATTTATATTCCTCTGGTTGTGGGTCCCTTGCTAGTTTGATACATTTTAAGGATCAAATATGGGCAATAGCTTTTTTTTTTGTTGATCTTATTTCGATAATTATTACCATGGAATTAAAGATGCCATTAAGTGCTATTCATTTCATCACGTATACTTTATAAAACATTATATGAAACAATTTTAACATGTTCTGTTCCAGCGCCTTAAACTAAATTATGAATTTCTCATAAATTGCTAATTTGCGTTGGACAATAAATCATTGATGAAATGAGTGTTAGGAAGACATTTGGTAATTTTTATGATGAAAAAGTAATGAGGTCAGCCTGGATAACGTGAATTTCAAAGTCACTTTTTTTTTTATTTGGGGAAAATTTTGTGGGAGTTTATTGCACTTTCTTCATCCACAAACCATTCTGTTAAGGTACTTGTACATTAATCTTGCCCCCCCCCCCCCAAATGTAAAATTAGCTCAACATCACATCACTTGGATTGCTTGTATTGGTGTAGCAACCAAGTGAATCACTTAACAATTTCACTTAACAGAGGAAATGATTGCTATAAATATTGGACAGTTTTATGACTGCATTTTTTACAGAGTTGTATGTCATTTTTTACTATATTCTTCCATTTGTGAGGATTTCAGCTCCTTGAGACATTGTCCCCCACAATGCCGGTACATGGGCCCGGTTGGGCTGGGGTTTGGGCCGTGTTCTAATCTCTAGAACATTCACACAGCTTAGGCCCGAGCCTGGTAAAAATTATCATGGCCCAAGCCTGGCCTAGTAAAGGCCTAAAATTCAAAAATTAAGCATGAGCCGAAGGCTTGACCTGAATATGGCCTGAAATCCCGATCCTATGTGTGTGTGTGTATATATATATTTATTTATTTGAGTCATAGGTAGGGTCATCGTATGTGGCTTGAGCTTGGCCTGTTTATTAAACAAGCTTTAATGCAATGTTTCAGAGTTTAATTCCATCATTCTGTTGCGGAAACGTCGGGAGTCGCAATGACAGAATGGTTTGCAGATGAAGAAAATAAAAAACAAAAGAACGAGAAGATCACACGGGAAATGATCCCTATGTCCATGGAGAGACAAAACATTTTACTATTACGGGAGCAAAATTACAAGATTTTCAGTGTTCTAGACACACAAAAACCCTAGCTCGAATGTGCTCATAAAGAATACGATGTGACTATTCCACCAATCGCACAGTAAGTTCACTGTGCTATAGTGATCGGTGGTTGGAAGTCCATAGAACTACAATGCTGCTGTCTCCAAAGCTCGAGATGCTACAATACCGTTGTCTTTAAAGTCCGCACTACTATAGTGCTCTGTCGGTGTCGCTTGCTCATCTCTGCTACAGTCCGATCAGAGTTGCTACAATTCCCACAATTTGAGCTGGGGCCTTTGGCCCCTATACCTATACCCCTAGAGGAAGGGTGCACTGCCCCCTGCAACCCCCAACGACCTCACCACGGAGGTCAAACTGTGAGATTTGCAGTCTGGTTTGTAATCTGTTCTATTAGCATTCGACCTAACTTTATTTAAACAGATTGGGCTACACTATTCCAACAATTTTCCACTTGGAGTCTGATCCGCCATGATGACCTGCTTCGATGCTACTGACTTAGACAACTTATTTAATTTGAGCTCCTTATCTTCTTCACCCACCTTTGTGCTTCCATTCAAAGCTTCAATTTCAAGCTGACAATTCATGAAATACCAGCTCTTTTCCCTTTCGTGATCTCATATCATTCTCTCATATTCTGTCTCTTATCCTCCATTCATTAGTGGAGACCAACAGAGGCACAACAGTGCCTCAACTTCTCTATCCTCATCGGTTTTGTCAACATATCTGTTGGATTGGCGGTTCCACAAATCTTCTGCAATATTAGCAACCCATTCCGCATGGAGCCTCTGAAAAAATGGACACTTCAATTGAATGCTTCGTCCGGACATGAAATATTGGGTTCTTTACAAGATGCATGACACTCTGATTATCATAGTGTAATATATTTTCCCCTCGCTTTCTACCCAGCTTATTCAAGAAGTTCTTCAGCCAAACCATCCTTTTCCCGACTTATGTTACAACAATGTATTCTGCCTCTGTGGTGGGCAAAACCACCATTTTTTTTTAAAATTGAGATATCCAGATTACTGCAGTTCCTCTACAGGTAAATACATAACTTGTGACACGCTTCTTGGCGTCGACATCACCTCTAAGGTCTGCATCCACATACCCCTGCAATGACTTTCGTTTCCCAAAACACAGAGATACATCCTTTCTTCCCTTCAGGTACCTTGGTATTTATTTCACAACTTCCCAATGTTTTTTCCAGGGTTAGCCATATACCCGCTCACAACTCCCACTGCATGAGTATTGTCAGGTCGAGTACAAATCATAACATACATCTAGCTTCCATGTGTATAAAACCTTTGTCATGTACTCATTCTTTTCTATTGTCTTCTGCGCTCGCTCCTTTGACAATTTGAAATGGCTTGTCAGGGGAATAGAAACCAGCTTTGCTTCCAACATGCTAAATCCGCTCAAAACCTTTCCAACGTAGTCAGTTTGTGATGACATTAAAGTTTCTGCTGCGCGGTCTCTCTTGATCTTTATTCCCAAAATCTCGCCCGCTTCTCCATGATCTTTTATCTCAAACTCCTCAGTCAGCCGCCCTTTCAGCTTTTCAATCCTCTGCACACTTGATTCTGCAATGAACGAGGTGTCAACTCCCAAGTATTGATGTCATGTAATGAAAAAATCTCCTCCTTTATGACTAACTCCCACTTGCTCGACTCCTTCAACTGCATTATCTTTTCAAAACATTTCGGTTCTCCATCATTATCAATAACAAATAATGTAAGGATGGTGAATACCTCTGCACATGCCTTTTCACCCTTATTGATCTCCTCAACTCCACTTGAGGAGTAGACTCCACTGGTTTCGGTGTCACATGCTTAGCTACACCTTCAAACCCCACTTACTCATGACACTTTGATTTGTTATTTTCATTATCAATTTTAGTTGCATGGTGGTCCTTTAAATGACACCTTCATTAAATTTCACGTTCTGGCTTCTGATGATCATTATCATCCCAAGAGCGATAACCAAACTCCTCAGCACCATAGCCAATAAAGAAACGCGATTTTGGACTTAGCATCGAACTTGTCCATTGCATCAACATTTATATGTACATATGCCAAACAACCAAAGACTCATAAATGTGAGTCTTACCTCCTTTCCAGACTGGAGCTCTTCGGGTAGACATTCTCTCATTGGTACAAATGAACTCACGTTGATGAGATATTTTGTCATGTTCACTGCCTCAACCTAGAATGTTTTGGGTAACCCTGAGTGCAGCCTCATGCTTATGGCACCCCCTCAACCTAGAAAGTTTTGGGTAACCCTGAGTTGCACCCTCATGCTTATGGCATGTTCCTTCAGTGTCCTATTCATTCTTTCAGCTACACTATTCTATTGTGGTGTACCTGGAAGAGTCTTCTCCCACCGAATTCTATTATTAGAACAAAATTCCCTGAACTCCTGATTGCCATACTCTCTTCCATTGTCAGACCTCAAATATTTCAGCTTTGATTATGACTCATTCTCCACCACGGTCTTTCACTTCTGAAACATGTCAAACACATCAGATTTTTTTTTAGAAATTAAACTCACACCTTTCTTATTGAGTCATCGATAAATATCAGATAATATGATGACCCTCCAAGGGAATGTATTGGCGCAGACCCCCAAACATCAGCGTGCACAAGGTCCAGCTTCTCGGCTTTCGGTGTTCTACCTCTTTTTGCAAAGGATACCTTATTCTGCTTTTCCAAGATATAATCTTCACACAGACCAATATCCACTGACTTCAGCTCCGGTGGCATTTCTTTTGTTGTCAACATCTTCATCCCTTTCTCACTCATGTGACCTAACCTGTTGTGCCTTAGTTGTGAACCCCTGATAGAATTTATTAATGCAAGCATGTCTATGCAAGTCTTTGTCATGTTGTATTGGGTTCAATTCTTTACCCCTTGAGCTATGATCATAGCTCCCTTAGTAATCTTCCATGCACCATCAGTGAATTTGGTGATAAAACCTGCATCTTCAAGTTTCCCAACAGATATTAGATTTCTTTTTAATTCAGGGATGTAGCTCATATTTCCCAGAACGAGCAAACTCTAATTGTTGGTCTTGATTCGTGCATCGGTCTTCCCCACAATCTGTAAGGGTTCATCATTAGCAAAATGTATCTTGCTAAAATTTCCTGAAACATAATTTTTTAAGAAACCCTTCTCCGACGTGGAATGAAAAGATGCCCTTGAGTGTAAAATCCAAGACTCCATAGAATCCACACTCAACAGCAACACATCATCGGTTCCTTCAGCCGTCGTGTTTGCTGTATTGGTTTCAAGCGCTTTCCGTTTTTCTCTGCACTCTTTGACGTGTCCTTTCTTCTCGGAAATCTAGCAGGTAGGACCAGACCCCTTTGCTCTGTCTCGGCTCTTTCCTCTTGATTTTGATCGTCCTCTATGATTATCTTGCTGTGTGTAGCTTGTTTCTTCTACATTCAGAGTATAATCAGAGTATCTTCCCAATTCTCTTCTTTTAATATCTTTCCTGAGGATCAGGTCTCACACATCTTTTAGAACTGACTTTGTGTTTCCTGAAGAACTGTTCATGGCTGTTATAGTGGATTCCCAACTGTCAGGTAATAAAGACAGTAAAACCAGTGCACATACTTCGTCGTCAAGTGTAATTCTCACTGATGTTAACTGATTTGTGATGGCGTTGAATTTGTTGATGATGTGATCATCAATAATCTTCCTTTTAATCATTTTCAGATTGAACAATTGTCACATCAGGTACACATTGATTGATGCAAAATACTTCTTGTACATATTCGCGAGAGCTTTCATTAACCCAACTGTCGTCTTCTCCTCTCTCATGTTGAATGTTATGTTTTTGGCCAATGTAAGGCGCACAACACCCATAACCTGTTGATCTAGTAACCCCCACTCCATTTGCTCCATCTCTCTTGGTTTTACACCCAGAAGCGGTAAGTGCATTTTTTTTATAAAGATAATCCTCGATCTGTCCTCTAGTAACTGAAATCAGTTCCATCGAAGCAATCGATCTTCATCTTACCTTCTTCCATAACCAACGTTTAATTTGAGAAAAACCAAAACTCGATCTTTCGAACTCAACCTTTGAATACCTATTGTTGCGGAAATGCCGGGGGGTTGTAGATATAATGGTTTGCCGATGAAGAAAATAAAGAACAAAAGAACGAGATGAAGATCACACGAGACACTGTGATTTACGTGGTTCAAGAAATGATCCCCACGTCCACAAAGAGGCAGAACACTTTACTATTATAGGAGCAGAATTACAGAGAGATTTTCAATGTTTCAGACACAAAAACCCTAGCTCGAATGAGCTCTTAAAGAAGACGATATGAATATTTCACCAACCGCACAGTAAGTCTACTGTGCTATAGTACTGGTGGCTGAAAGTTTATGGTGTTACAATGCCGCTTTCTTCAAAGTCCGAGATGCTACAGTACCATTATCTTTAAAGTCCACACAGGTGCAGTGCCTTGGTATTACTTGAACAGTTTTGCTACAATCTGGTCATAGCTCCTACAGTGCCCACAATTTTGGTTGGGGGCGCACTGCCCCCGCAACCCCCTAGCGACCTCACCACAGAGGTCGAACCGTGAGAGTTGTGCTATGGTGTGCAATCTGGCCGTTAACATTCGGCCCAACTTCATTCAAACAGATTGAAATGCACTATTCCAACACCTCTACATCTCATATTATATTCCCTGACCCTTCAAATTGAAGGGCCGTTGTGGGTGGGGCTCAGCCTGGGCCCATTTACAGGTATATTTCCAGTCATTCTATTACCGAATTCTAATTACAGAGATCAGTTTCCAATTATATATAATCTGTTGCAGGAGTTGTTAGCGATTCAGCAGCAAGGACCCAGATGTATCGGTTTTTTCGGGACACGGAATATGGGTTTTATGCATCAAGAGCTAATAGAGATTCTTAGCTATGCTATGATCATAACTGTACGTTTTCTGTTACCGTTACAACATGTTATTGATGGACAGTAACTGTTGAATTCCTAATACTTGTGCACCCATGATTGTAGAAAAATCACATCTTTACATCAGGGGCATCTGGGACTAATGCGGCCGTTATTAGGGGCGCTCTAAGAGCGGAGAAACCAGAGCTTCTTACCGTAATATTGCCGCAAAGTTTGAGAATGCAGCCTCCTGAGAGCCAGGAATTATTGTCTAAGGTGAGTTCCATGGCTGTAACCGTGGTCCTTATATTTATCTCCATTATTTTTTATCTTTGTTATTGTTTGCAGGTGAAGAAGGTGATAGAGAAGCCGGAAAACGATGATCTGCCGTTGATAGAAGCGAGTAGGTGGGTATGCGAGTTCCATTAGGTCTGCGTACGAAGGATTCATGGTTGATGTGATGATAAAGTGTTGTTATGATGATGATGGCAGGCTGTGTAACATGGACATCATCTCGCATGTTCAGCAAGTCATATGCTTTGCCTTCCATGACAGCAGGTTACTCATGGACACGTGTCAGGAGGCCCGGAATCTCCGGAAGCTGGTCACTCTGTTCTACCTCGACTGAGCCGTAGCCGCCCGGTCCATTCATTTTTTGTGCGGTCGTTTGTAAATTGGGAGACGGATGCCTTGGATACAGCGAGGTTCCATTTTTTTACTCTCTTTTGACCAGTCCTTTATTCCATTTTCTATTTCAGGGTATTTTTAAATTATAGTTGCCTTTGTTTCACATAGCGAACACATCAAGTACCATTTATCTAAGCTAAGCATAACCATTCATTTATTTAGTTTCAATCAGCTGGAACCATGATGCAGTGAGGGCCGCTACATTGTTGCTTAGCGTATGATAGTTTAAGTTATTATTACATCATTTTTTAGATAAATATAATAGAAATACATTCAAGAAGGTGAGCTAAAAGGGGAGGAATAAGGGACATGAATTGAACATGATTAACACCATCATATCATAAGCATAGAATCATCAATAATATATGAGTGAACATAATCAACATCATCATATCATAATCATGAGAGACATTTGATAATGACATGAAGTGTGACGTATGCATAATAATGAAACATCATGACATATTGGTCAAATACTGTATATAATTGCGAATAAAGTTAGCATTATGTTCATGCACAACATATGTGCATAAATTGAAACATCATAATTGTGGATAAAGTTAGCATCATTTTCATATATAATACACATAATATAATGAGATATATCATATTACCTAATACATTGGAGAGGTATATAATTCCGGATCTACTCGTCACATCATAAAATGCTCATAATTATATATGTTATATAGAACATAAAACAATCGTAGTCATGAAATAAACCCATGAAAAAAAAACGAGTTTCATAAAGGATTTCACATAATATAGTTTATGGAATAACCTTTGGGGTCCCCAAATGAATATGGGAGATCATACTTTGGCATCAAAGATCATTGTTCTTTGAAGAAGAACCAACTCAAGAGGAGTGAAATATGTGTTTTCGAAAAATAGGCTTTTTATAAATCTTTGTATTTGGTATTTTGGAAAGATAGAAACATGTATATCCTGCAAAAAAAAAAAAAAAAAACAGAAAGAATGTTGAAAGGAAATCTTTAGGATATTAGAGGAACATTCATACTGGAATCAATGTGAAATAAGAGATAACCCAAAAGACATACATTGGGTCATTTTGATATCATATTTTCTTTAAAATATTCCGACTTCCTTCGATTTAATGATCTATACATTATTAATATTAACTTCAAAAGCTTAGTGCTTTGTCTTCTATTTTACTCATTTGGAGTTAGGGTTTTGCATGTGTTAGAAACTTTGAGATCTCCCTGTAATTGCGCTCATGAACCATAGTGATATTTCTGCCTCTCTATGGATGTGGATTATTCCCGAACCACATAAATCGTTGTGTCTATGTTCTTCTTCTTCTTCTTCTTTTGTTACTATTTTTTCTTCATCTGCAAACCTCTGTCGTGTGACTCCCAACATTTTTGCAATAATTGATATCAGGGGTTGAGTTTGGATTTCTGGAATTGAACGATGACTATGGAAGAAGGCAATGTGAAGATTGACCGCTTCGATGAAGCTGACTTCAACTATTGGAGGATGCAGATCGAAGACTATCTTTACTAAAAGAAAATGCATTTGCGGCTTTTGGGTTTAAAGTCAACGAACATGGAGCAGTCAGAGTGAGAGCTACTAGATCAATAAGTTCTTGGAGTTGTGCGCCTTACATTGGCAAAAAACGTGGCGTTCAATATCAGAGAGGAGAAGATGACGATTGAGCTGATAAAAGCTCTCACGAATATGTACTAGAAGTCTTCCACGCCAAATAAAGTGCACTTGATGCGACGATTGTTCAATATGAAAATGGTTGAATAGAGAATTGTTGCAGATCACATCAATGAATTCAACACCATCATAAGTTAGTTGACATCAGTGGAAATTGCGCTTGACGATGAGGTATGTGCACTGGTTTTACTGTCTTCATTACTTGACAGTTGAGAAGCGACTGTAACAGCTGTGAGCAGTTCTTTGGGGAATACCAAGTTGGTTCTGAAAGATGTGCGAGACCTGATCCTCAGTGAGGATATTAGAAGAAGGGAATCAAGAAGATTATCCAGTTCTCCTTTGAACATAGAAGGGAGAGGAAGATATGCACAACGAGACAATCATAGAGGACGATCAAAGTCAAGAGGAAGGAGCCGAGACAAGACAAATGAGATTGGTCCTACCTGTTAGATTTGCGGGAAGAAAGGACATGTCAAGGAGTGCATAGACAAATGAAAGACACCTGCAACTAATGCAACAAGCACGACGACTGGAAGAATTGATGACGTGCTGTTGCTGAGTGTCAATAGACCTATGGAGTCTTGGATTTTAGACCTAGGGATGTCTTTTCATTCCACATCAGAGAAGGGTTTCCTGAACAATTATGTTTCGGGAAATTTTGGCAAGGTATATCTTTCTGATGATAAACCCTTGCAGATCGTGGGGAAGAGTGATGTACGAATCCAGACCAACAATGAGAGTTTGTTGATTCTAGAAAATGTGAGGTATATCCCTGGTTAAAGAAAAAATCTTATTTTTTTCGGACATCTTGATGATACATGTTTTAACACCACATTCACTAGTGGTGCATGAAAGATTACTAAGGGAGTTATGGTCATAAGCTCGGGGAGCAAAGAATGGTACCTTGTATAACATGACAAAAACATGCATGGACATGCTTGCATCAATAAACTCTGTCGTTGATTCACAACTATGACACTAAAGGTTTGATCACACGAGTGAGAAGGGGATAAAGGTGTTGAAAACAAAAGGATTGCTACCAGAGATGAAATCAGTGGATGTTGGCTTATATGAAGATTGTATCTTCAGAAAGCATAAGAATGTGTTTTTTCGAAAGGAGACAAAACACTTAAGGCTGGGAAGCTAGACCTAGTGCACACTGATATTTGCGGGTTTGTACTAGTACATTCCCTTGGAGGGTCACAATATCATATGACATTTATCAATGAATCAACAAGGAAGGTATGAGTTTACTTTCTAAAAAGGAAATATGATGTGTTTAAGGTGTTTCAGAAGTGGAAGACCATGGTGGAGAATGAGACAAGATCAAATCTAAAATGCTTTAGGTCTTACAATGATGGAGAGTATTCGGTAATGGGTTTAGAGAATTCTGTTCTAACAATAGAATCTGGTGAGAGAAGACTCTTCTAGGCACACCAAAACAGAATGATGTGGCAAGAAGGATTAGTATGGCATTGAATGAATGTACTGGGAGTACGAGGTTACACTCGGGGTTACCAAATACCTTCTGGGCTGATGCAATTAACATGACAACATATCTCATCAACAAGATTCCATTTGTACCAATGGGAGAATGTCTACCCAAGGAGCTATGGTCTGGTAAGGAGGTAAGACTCTCACATTTACGAGTCTTTGGCCGTTTAACATATGTACATATTGATGTTGATGCAAGTGACAATCTTGATGCTAAGTCCAAAACATGTTTCTTTATTGGCTATGGTGCTGAGGAGTTTGGTTATCGCTTTTGGGATGATCTCAACAAGACGAACATCAGGAGCCAGAACATGGTATTTAATGAAGTTTCCACGTACAAGGACTGTCATACAACTAAAGTTGATATTGGGAATAAAGAATCTGAATGCCACAAGCAAGTGGAGCTTAAAGGTGTACCTGATCATGTGACACTAGAACCAGTGGAGCCTACTCCTCAATGGAGTTGAGGAGATCAACAAGGGTGAGAAGGTCTATACAGAGGTAGTCACCATCCTTACATTATCTGTTATTGACTGACGATGGGGAACCAGAATGTTTTGAAGAGGCAATGCAGTTGAAGGAGTTGAGCAAGTGGGAGATGACTATGAAGAACGATATTTCCTCATTGCATGATAACAACACTTTGGAGTTGAAACCTTCACCAAGAGGAAATAAAGCATTACAAAACAAGTGGGTATACCAGGTCAAGGAATAACACAATGGAGAGAGGAGGTACAAAGCAAGGCTGGCGGTGAAAGGTTTTCAATAGAATAAAGGAGTTGATTTCGTTGGGATTTTCTCACCGGTAGTGAAGCTTACCACCATTCAAATGGTTCTTAGCATTGTGGCATTAGAAGTTTTATATCTCGAGCATCTTTATGTCAAGACTGTGTTCCTTTATAGAGATCTAGAGGAGGACATCTATATACAAAAACTAGAGGTATATGTTGAGTTTGAGAAGGAATAATCGATGTGCAAACTCCAGAAGAGCTTATATGAGTTAAAGCAGACACCCAGAAAGTGGAACAAAAAGTTTGATTCATTTATGTCTAAAAATTAATACAAATGACATGAAATGGATCAATGTTGCCACATCAAGTCTTTTGGTGATGAATATATTATACTGCTTCTATATGTGGATGACATACTTATTGCATGATCATGTATGTAGAGGATTAATGAGTTTAAATGGCAGTTGGATGAGGAGTTCGAGATGAATGATCTTAGAGAAGATGACAAGATTTTGGGGATGAAGATCAAGAGAGACCGTGCAACAAGAGCCTTTATGTTATCATAGGCTGACCACGTTGGAAAGGTTTTGAAAAGATTCAATATGCTGGAAGAAAAGTCAGTTTCTATTCCCTTGGTAGGCCATTTCAGATTATCGCAGGAGAAATCACTGAAGATAATAGAAGAGGTTGAGTACATGAAAAAGGTTTCACACACACCAGTTGTTGAAATCCTGATGTATGCCATGATCTACACTTGACCTGACATTGCTCATGCATTGGGAGTTGTAAGCAGGTATTTGACTAACCCTGAAAAGCAACATTGGGAAGCTGTGAAGTGGATATTGTGGTATTTGAAGGGAAACAAAGACGTATCTATGTGATTTGGGAAAGGAAATTCATTATAGGGGTATGTGGATAATGAACTTGGAGGTGACATTGACAACAGTAGGAGTACTACATGTTATGTATTTACTTGTGGAGGAACTGCAGTAAAATGGACATCACAATTGCTGAAGGTGGTGACTCTATCCACCACAGAGGCAGAGTACATTGCTGTAATAGAAGTTGGAAAGAAGATGGTTTGGATGAAGAAATTTTTGGATGAGTTGGGTGGAAAGTGAGAGGAAAATGTATTGCACCATGAAAGTCAGAGTGTTATACATCTTGCAAAGAACCCAGTGTTTCAAGCCTAGATGAAACACATTTAGCTGAAGTACCATTTTATCAGAGGCTTGATATAAGCTGAGTTGCTGACATTGTAGAAGATTTGTGGAATAAACAATCCAGTATATATATTGATGCAGCCGATGGTAATACAGAAGTTGAGACACTATAGTGCCTTTGTTGGTCTCCACTGATGAATGGAGGATGAGAGACAAAATATGAGAGAACACTATGGGAGCACAAAAGAGAAAACAATTGGTATTTCATGAACCATCAGCTTGAAATTGAAAATGTGAATGGAAAACACGCACCAACGAGTGAAGAAGAGGAGAATATCAGATTAAGTAAGTTGTCTAAGTCAGTGACATCAAAGTAGGTCAGCGTAGCAGATCAGACTCCAAGTGGGAGATTGTTGGATTGGTGTAGCCGATCCGTTTAGATGATGTTGGGTCGAATTCCTACAGCCTATACTACACACTAGGCTAAAACTCTCATAGGTCGAGCTTCACGATAAGGTTCTTGGGGGTTATAGGGGGCATCATTCCCCTGCTCTGGGGGTTCAGGGGCCAAAGGTTCCCAATCCAAATATTGGGGAACAGTAGAAACTCTGACCAACTGTAGCAGACCTGACCAGACGACATTGACATGACACTATAGTAGTGTAGACTTTGACACGACTACCGTAGTAGCTCAGACTTTGGAGACAATGGTGCTGTAGCTCCGTAGACTTATTTCCACCAGCTACTATAGCATCTTGGATTTTGGTGGTCGCAACACTTTAGCGGTGCAAACTTCTAGCCACCGTTCACTGTAACACAGTGGACTTACTGTGCGGCTGGTGGAACAATGCTCCATATTCTATTTTAGCTCATTTTGATCTATGGTTTTACGTGTGTTATAAACCCTGATATCTCCCTATAATTGTGCTCTGAAACCATAGTGATATTTCTACCTCTCTGTGGACATAGTGATTATTCTCGAACCATATAAATTGCTATGTCTGTCTTCTTCTTCTTCTTCTTTTGTTACTGTATTTTCTTCATCTGTAAACCTCTATTGTGTGACTTCCAATGTTTTCACAACATTAACATCATTAAAATAATTTTAAAAACTACTTAATTAATCTTAGGAGATTTGGGTTTGAAATGAATGGAGAAAAAGAAGAAGGAAAAAGGAAACTGTGAAGTGTCGATGAAAACATACCCTCTTCTTGGTGTTGCTTCTTCTCTACGACACTAAAATCCTTGAATGCTTGGATTTGAATGACTCTAGAACATCCCTAAGGATTCTAAGGTTCTTAAGGGAAGGAATTTGGGTAGATTTTTGGATTTGGTAAGTGAGGGAGGAGTGGTTTTCCAAGGGGAGGGAGATGAGATATTTATACTTGAGGAGGGGAGTATTTTAAGGATAAAATATTTAATAAAATACCATATCTAAGGTAAACCTTGTAATGGTGATATTTTTGACATTATGAAATATATTTGAATTAAATAACATGATTTTAAAACTTTAAAACACCTTATAATCCAAATTTAATTGTTTAATCAAAGGAAAGGTGAAAAAATGAAAAAATATTATTTTAATGGAATACTTTAGACTTTAAACTTTGGAAAATACTTTTTTTAGGTTTGGAAAATAAGTTTATTGTATTTAAATGACTCATTTATCACATTAAACATGTTTTTGGTTGAGAAAATATTTCTAAAATTGATCAGTTCATTATTACATCATGAATGATGTAATTTAAATACACCGGTTATGAAAAAACAATATTTTACTATTCACCTAAAAATTGAAGTATTTCAAAAATTACCAAAAAATCACCATCAGAAAATTTTGATGTGATAATTCTAAAAATGACATTCATTTTGTCCAAATAATTTTCAAACATAGGTACTTTTATTTTTTAATATAAAAATTATGATTTTTATGAAATATAATAAAATATAGTTTATTAAAAATGTGCTTATATTTTCTTTGAGTTTTAATCTTGATATTTATTTTATGGAATTATAATATTTTTATTTTTTTAAATTATTCATGATAAATATTATTTGTATTACATTTTATTATTTTTAGGTAAATTACTATTCCAACGGTCAGGTTACTATTCTAATGGTCATATTACTTCTTATAAATACCTCTTCATTCTTTCATTCAACATTCACTATAATTCCTCATAAGGTTCTATATTTTCCTTTTTTAGGGTGTTGATTGGTTTAATAATGTTTTGTTTCTTTTATATAGTGTTGTTCATGGGAGTGATGATTCTAGCAGATTAAGGTGATCAAAATTTTCCAATTCTACTTTTTTTTATTTTTTATTTTCTATCTGATTGTAATATTTGTCATTTTCATTGGTTTTGACTAATGTAACGATATTTATTAATGAAATAAAGTTTTGTTAGTTTCTCTTTGTAATGTATGTGTATAATACTATATAATACAATATAACACACATTTATTTGAGAAAAAAATATCACATGTAAACTCCGGGTTGTTACAAAACATCTCAAAGCCATAACTCTCTCTCCCTCTCTCTCCAAACAAGGTTTTAGAAGACCATGAAGAAGAGAAGATCCTTCCCAAGCATTAGGAGATTCATTCATCTTGTGGATATTATTAGGCCCACAAGGGGATTGGGTGAGAGATACGTTGGGTGTGTGTGTGTGTGTGTGGGGGGGGGGGGGTTAATCAAGGTATGCAAACTTATTCCAATTAAACAATTTTCCTTAAACTCTCACAACACTATCCTAATCTTAACCTCATAGTGCTTATTCACTTTTACCATTTTGCATCATACAAAATATAAAGGAATGTAAACACATATGAGAAAATGATTTTACTTGGTTCACCTGCCTTGGGCTAATCCAAGGAGTTTGGTATTGAAAATGTGATGATGCATGAGAATCCACTAACCCCACTAATTAATGGTGGGTTTAGGTTGGGTCACTCTTTCTCAGGGTCACTTTCATTATAATGTTTATCATTATCCCACCACCACCCTAGGATTAATTTCCTCACACTTCCCTCCTTTGCTCACTACTCCAAAGGGAATTCTTTTTCCACACAGGCTAAAATCAAAAGTCTCACCACTGTTGAAGTTGCAATGGATATAGGTAGGTGTTGTTGATCTCAAGGGTGCTCCTTCACAAGCATGCTTTGAACATCTCCTTGAACAATGTCAACTCTCTATAAGAATTCACAGAGAACCACATTTTTCTTCTTTGAAAAAATCTTCAACAAGTGCCAAACTATCTTCCTCTTCTTATTTTGTGCGAATGTGTCAATATAGCCTCTCATTATCTAGTTTTTTTTACAACAATAGTGTAATATTATGAAGTTTTAAAAGAAATTATATGTTCGATAGCGTACAAGATATGCAACACCAAGCTTGAATAAACCACACAATATTATTATTTTATGACCGTTATAACATAGCTGTTGAATTGGAGAGTATGAATAGAAGTAACCAAATTATGAAATATATATAAAGTTCCTAATCAATAAAAAATTATTAAAAAATTATGAGGAAATAAACACTGAATTTTTAGTAAATCCATTTTATATTTCAAAAATACCTTTTCTTCAAAAATGATTTATATTGCTTTTTTGGGAGTAAATATTAAAATTATTTTTTGGAGATTTTAGAAATTTTATTTTATAAAAGGGATATCATTTTTGAAATCAACATACCAAAATTATCTTAGAGCAAATTTTCATGATTTGTATGAAAATATTTTTTTCCAATGAATAATAAAAAATGTTGATTTTTATTGAAAACCTTATTTTTATTTTATTTTAAAATGGTTTCAAAAGTAATATTAGTTATCTTGTATTATAAATAATCCAATTAATTTTACTAGAATTAATTTTATGGTTGAATTTGGTATAATTTTTTTTTATACTTAAAAGGCATTTTTTTTGAAAAAATGATTTTCATTACATTTTGTGTTTTTATCTTAAATTAATTTCTACCACTTCTATAAATTGAATCATAAAAAATGGACTCCTCATTTGGAATTAGGAGGTTCAAATTTGGTAAACTGGTTCCTTTTATTTTTGGTCATTATGAATAGTAACCTTGGTAAATATTTATCACCCCGATAAGAGTAAATCGTGTAATTAGGGTTAAAAATAATACGATAAAGACTAAAAATAATTACAAAACTCAACTTTAATCTATTGTATGAGTGGGGTTTAAACATATTCATCCAATATTTGAATTTATGGAAATTTCTGCCATTTTTTCTTTGAAAATGAATTAAATTATCATGACCCCCTCCCCCCAAGGAGTACCCCTCCTGGGATGACAATGAGGGAAGGGAGATGGTGATTACCTAAGTCCCGCATCCAGTAGGTCCCGAGTTAGTGACTAGCACTGAGGGTATAATAAATACACATATGAGAGACATTACCCTCTAAGAGAACATACAGAAGAGAGAGAGATATGACAAATAGAATAATCAAAACCCACTTAGACATATATATAAAGAAATCCCAAGTGCAAACATGCAATGTCACATAGTACTATAAAAACTAGAAGGAAAATTACAAGTACAAAAAAGGTAAAGACAACAGCGACCACGAAGTCCAAATAGATCCTACAAAACCATGAATAAGTAATATCCAACCTGATATCCAACTTTCTCCAAATGAACTAAAAAATAGTTTATATATACATGGGGTGAGTATAATAGTTTTCTTAGAAGGATCCTCCCTGAAGCCTCTCATGCAAAAGATAAAGAAAGCATTATAAATCACAATGAACAATAGTGAAACTAACTCATCAACTAAATAGGTATACTAAGTTCACAACTTCACCACGGCTAAATATCACCAAGTATAACATATAAGAGAGAATATGGTATAATAATGAAACATCAAGGGTACCCCGCTCCCGCTTCCCCACTAGTTTTCCACTCTTCCTCAAAGTATCATGTCCTAATCCATCTCTCTCCAAAATAATCCAGTCCGAAGACACTTGGGAAAGGCATCACAACATGAACCTCATGCACCACATCATCACATAATCCCATCCATATATCCATATATATAATAATTGAGTAGTTTTTGAGATCTACCACAACCTGTATGACATGTATCATACATCAGGTATTATACCTCAAGCCATCACAAGCCATACACTGATTAAGTACCTCAAGCCATCACAACCTATACATTTCATACCTATAATAATCATTTGGATACTATATCCAGAGATACATGTGTGTGAAATAACCACAAGAAATTACATCCCTCTACACATGATAAAGCTAACCACCGTGCATACTAGTACAAGTAACTACCAAGAGAAGAGAGCGTGGCCAGAGGGGTTAGTCAGCCATCTATCCTCCCACCGGGATATTAGGGAAAACACCCTCCTATAGTCCAATGGGTGTCAGTCACCCTAACCTACATGGGTGTGATAGTGTATGAAATCACAGAATATACATGATATAATATAGCTCACAACCACACTATGGTAATAACCTAGTCTTAGACTCAACTATAGCTACTATCACTTTGAATCCTGACCACCACTGCTAAGACCAGATATCCTATAAACAAACAAAAATTTAAAAGAGATACATTAATTAATTATTTCCTTTTTATTATTTTATTCCGCTAATTAATTAACTAAACATTAGTCAACCATTAACTTTACTAAAAATTATATTACATTATTCATCAGAGTAAAGTCCATTCCCTCTAGGCATAATCCAAACTGAGTCCACAATTTATCAAGATTAACATATTTTAATCAGTTTCCTTCCATCAACACCAAACTCATGGGTTTAGAATTATTTATTCATTTTTAGATTCATTCCACAATACACTTACTCTAGTAAAACCATACTAATCTACCACCAATAGGAAATATGAAACCAATCACATCTAGCTACCTCAAATAGTGGGTAAGGGAATGAATATAAAACAAGAAACCTGACCATCATCCATTAAAAAAATTCATAAGCGAGCATCCTAGCTCTCAACATCACATCAAAGGGTAATCCCAATTTAAACCCATTCCATCATCTCTGATGTAATCCTTAACACTCACATGCATATTCCGATGCATCTCTCTATCACAAGCATCAACCGCTACCACATCATCTGGGCATCCCCACCCCACACACCAATTATCCCAGGCCTACAATCCTAGGCTCACATCAATTCTGGCCTCCCCTCCTCATATCACATCTCATAGTGAAGATCACATCTGAAGCACATCACAAAAATCGGTAATAAACAAACAAGCATTGTCAACAGGTAAATCTAGGCCCTAAAACAAGGCATCCAGCCTTCATATATAAAAAAGCTCTTTCATCTCCAAACTCAAGGCACTCAGTCTTCTTAAGCAAACAAGAAAATAAGGCCCTAAAAACTATATTTATTAAAAAACCAGTTCTTATTTCATCATTAATTAACTGATTCATTATTCTTAAGTTCAAACTATGATAAACCTAAGACATTAAGCTATAACATGCTCTCAAAATCTAATCATGCTCTTAGAATTAAACTGGTTTCAAAAAACTTCGAGAAGAACCATGATCAATTAACATGATTTTTATTATTACTAACATTATCAACAAGCATTATCATGCCTCACATTCTTTATCAACTCCATTAATAACATGGAAGATCATTATCAATTATACATGTGCATTGTATCAATTTGATTACCATCAAATTACAAGAAACACCATATTGCAATCATGCCTCTTATTTAATTTTTCTTAAGACAATTAATTATCAATTAATTATTACTTTATGTTATTTACTAATTTCCATCAAGAAAAACATGCTAATCTATAACATAAAAATAAATTCTAATAATCATAGCATAGATATCACACTATCTAGAAAATCAGGATGTAATCTTTCATAATGGCATAAAGCACATAAACACATGATTGATTATCATTTATTTATTAATTTGGTTCAATAATTATTAGGTTAATTCCATTTCCATACAAAGGGATAAAACATGCTCAATTTAAAATTTCATGTAAATATAGAGAAGAAATGAATCCCCTACTTCAAAGGAATAAACATTCTCTGCACAAGAACAGACCAACATCACAGACCCCAATCACCTCTCCCATAAGAAGCTACATCCCTCCAAGGATTCTATGACACAACCACAGAAAAAAAACCAATAAAAACTCCATTAGAAACATGGAGATGATCTTCCATCACATGGAAAGAAGAAATAGGAGGAACCAGATTGAAGAACCATAAGAAAAGAGGTAGAATGTACCTCAAATCACCACGGATCAAAGACAAAAGACCAAGAATCGATCCCTGATGAAGGAATACCAAAACACACGAAGAGAGGGCTACTGATCACCTAAAATTCGAGATAAAGGCTGTAGGGTTTGAGAAAACTTGATGCCCCTGCTATTTATAAAGCCACGGTGCACAAAGGATTTACACGATGTGAAACCTTTTCATGTCATGTAAATGTCAGGCTTCATATCTCATTGAAAAATACATCACCTCAAAGGATTTAATCATGATTATTTACATGTTGTGTAACACCTTGTGAACTTTCCTCAAACAAGTCATGAATGGATTTTGAGCCATGAACATGCTCTCACCCAAGCCGTAAACTGTGAATACATGACGTGAAACACTTACACATTATGTATTCTCCCTGCTTACATATTTTAACAGATGAACCCCTCTAGAATTTATCTAGGCCCCCTCAGAGAACCACAAGCTTCAAAAACAAGCAAAAAGGGCCAAGCTAAACAGGTTTGGTCCCTTACCTTAGACACCTCTCAAATAATTCTCACCCTCTATAATCCAAAATCCAACCCAAATAGAAAATGAAAATGGGTCGTCTGAGTAGCCACCCCATGAGATACATCTCAAGGATATTGATATTATAGGATCTCAATGATCTCATCATAGAAAAAACATGAATCTAGGAAACAACAACAACCAACTCCTAAACACTCTCCCTGGGGAGATACCTCTCAAATGAGAGTAAATACACACAAAAACAAAAACAAAAATAAACAATATCATAAACCAAAAAGGTCAAAATCCACAAGAGAACAATATTATAATAGAATATCTAAACATCAAATAGCTCGGGGTACTGAGTATGAATCTTCGAATCATGTTCCTAGGTACTCTCTTCCATGCCACTATGCCACCACAAGACACAAACCAAAAGAATAACATGCCCACACAACACCTTATCCTATAAATCTTAGATCTCCATAGGCTACTACTTAAAGGCTACATCATCATTAACATCAATATCAACCTAATCGATGACATGAGAGTCATCATGATGATAACAATGGAGCTACGACACATGAAAAACATCATGTATCCAGATCATCTGTGGGGGAAGTGCTATCCGATATTCCACGACTCAAACACAATCCAACACCTTGAAAGACCTAATAAACTAAGAAGAAAGCTTACTCCCACAACCAAACCTTCACTACCCATGATAAGGAGTCTCCTTCGGGAACACATGATCTACAAAGTCGAACTATAGAGGTCTCATCCTATAATAAACATAGGATTTTTAATGATCCTGTACCATATTCATCCTCTAGTGAATTACTTGAACCATCTCTATCGTATTCTGTACTAGTTTTATCTTGAGAATTACTACCTCTCTGACCCTAGTCCAACATAAAAGAGAAAGACATGGTCAGACATACAAATATTTAAATGATTCCAAAGCAATGGTGGATTGTAAACTATTATTATAATAAAACTATAACAAGGTAAGGTGCCTCATCCACATACCTTCAAAATATAGGACACAAGAGTGAAACATGTCTTCAAGATTCTGGATGGTCTTCTCTATTTGACCGTATTCTTGTGGATGAAAATCATTTCTAAGGAATAACTGAGATCCAAAATCATGTTAGAGACATCTACACACCCTATAGGTAAAATGAGGATCTTGATTAGAAATGATCATCCTTGGGACTTCTTGGAGTCACAAAACCTCCTCCAGATACTACCTAGATAAAACCTCCACTAATCTTGACTCCCCAATCTCTATAAAGTGGGATGATTTCATCAAACGATCCACTATAACCTATATAACATCATAGAATCCTTTAGATCGAGGTAAACCAGTAACAAACTCCATTGATATGTCCTCTCACTTCCACTGGAAAAAATCTAATATCTAGAGAAAACCACAAGGAACACTGTGCTTGACCGCCACCTTATGGCATACCAAACACTGAGAAACAAACTTTACAATTGCATGCTTCAACCTAGGATATCAAAAATGACATCTCAAAGCTCGATACATCATTGTCACGCTGGGATGTACCACCAAAGGTGATCTATGAAACTCATGGAGAACCATCTCATTCATCATAAAAAGAATGAAAATCCTCCCTTGGAACAACAACTAGTGCTGTCCATCCTTAGGCCAACCATTAGGAGGGGTATCACCAAAAACAACTCGGTCCCTCAAGACCTCCACCTCATAATCCCCCAACCAGGACTCCTCCATCTGCTATCCCAAAGATGACTGTACTGTTATCTGGAAAAGACAACCTTTTCCTCCATCCTCTCTTATATCTAGATACATTGTTGAGAGTTATTTTATCACTCTCTAGGAATATTCAAATTCACACATGGAATCACTTTGTGATTTCCTACTTAGAGAATCTGCTACAACATTTCCCTTACCTGGCACATATGAAATATCAAATTCATAATCCTAAAAGAATTAAATCCACCAATTCTAACAAAATTTCAATTCAAGTTGGGAGAAGACATACCTTAGGCTCTTATGGTTGGTAAAAACAAAAAAACACTCACCAATGAGGTAATTTCACCAAAACTTCAAAGAAAACACAACTACCACCAAATCAAGATCATGGGTGGCATAATTACACTCATGGGGACATAACTTCTGAGACCCATAATAAAAAAATAGATCTTTTATACATCATAACACAATTCAAACCAAGACATGAATCATTATAGAAAACCTCAAACTAAACTCCTTCTGCTGGAAAACAAAGGAATGAAGCACTGAAAAAATTCTCCTTTAGGTACTCAAAAGATGCTTAAAACTATTCAGTCTATAAGAATTCCCAATCCTTTCTGGTAAAGGATGTAAGAGAATTCACAAAACGATATAAATAAGCTATGAACTTATTGTAATATCATGCAATACTAAGGAAACTTCGAACCTATACCATTTTATTAGGGGTTGACCAAGACAAAATCCCCTCTATCTTCAAAGGATCCACATTTAATCCCCACTAGGACACACCATTACCCAAGAAATGGACTTCATGAGACCAAAAATAAAACTTTGAAAACTTACTTAATATATGATCATGATGAATATCTCCTAATATGGAAAGTTGATTCTCTAAATTATCCTCCTAAGACATGGAGTACATAAGGACTTCATTGATTAAAACCACCACAAACTTATCTAGGAACTCTCTGAAAACTGTGCTCATTAACCCCATGAACACAGTTGGAGCATTCATTACAACAAAAAACATCACAATGAACTCATAATTCCCATGAAAATAATGAAAATTAGTCTTATGAATATCGTCTTCCTTCACCCATATCTAATGATATCCTGACCTCAAATAGATCTTTGAGAACCAACTTTCTCCCTTTATATGATCAAATAAATCATCAATCCGTAAAAAAGGGTAGTATTTCTTCACTATAACTTGGTTCAAGTGACGATAATTGATACAAAGTCATAAACTTCCATCATCCTTCTTCAAAAACAAAACTGATACACCCTAATGTGACAAACTCGGCCAAAAAAAAAACTTCACTACAATAGATCATTGAGCTATACTCATAGTTCTCGCAACTCAAAAGGAGAAATTCAATACAAAGACATTGAGATAGGTGATATTCTTGGTTATAGCTCGATATCAAACTCGATCTACTATTGAGGGGGTAACATTAAAAACTCCTTTGAAAAGACATCAGGGTACTCTTCCACTACCTTGGGAAACATCGACCACTAAACATATGATGAGCTCCACATCAACTTTCTCAATAAATAAGATAAGGACAAAATACGCCTCTAACCCATCTGAGGGTCTTTCTCACCAACAAACACTACTAGTTCTCCATTAGTATCATAAAACACAACCTACCTACTAAAGCAATCCACAATAGTTTGCACCAAATATAACCAATCCATGCCAAGGATGATGTCATGTGGCTATATTTGTAAACATAGGAAATCTCCTCAAAAGCAGTGCTGCCCCAACACCATCTCACAGTCACTACATAGTTCACACAAGTCAGCTCGATCACTAACTAGCATAGTCAACGACAAGGTAACTAAAAGCCTCTCTACCTCAATTCCCAAATAATAAATGAGGGTAGGTGATATAAAGGAGTGAATCACTCCTAAATCAAACAAAGAATGAAACCATGTAGAAAACAAGCAAAGGGTACCCCAAATGACATCTGGATCACCTAACATTGGAAATGATAAAGCATGAAGCTGACCACGACCTACTCCATGACCTCTCTGACCCTGTTGAATACTACCTCCATGGTCATTATCTCTTCTTTGAGGATGAGGAGCCTCTCAGGGCTATAATCTACCTGCCCCATCTCCTCTATGCTAATCCCAAACTTTAGCACCCTACTACTGCTACCTTAGCTAAAACTACCTCAACAGAGGAACTTGAAGTAGAACACCTAGTGCTTAATGACTGATCAAAAAGGTTGGGAACTCTCTCCACTAATGATATTAGACACCACAAGAAAAAAATGAGTATGATCCATTGGAATAAATCTAAGACCCTCCATCCTTGGAGAAATGAGATGGTGAGGGCTGGGACCTACCCCTAGATAACCGAAATATCTTCTGTCTAGGAAACTGGGAACCCTATACCACAACTCTTCTTCATGATCCTTTAAATAGCCTTTCTCCCTTTAGCACTTCAAGATACATATTAAGAATAAATGGGGTGACCTGACACTAGATCTATGTATGAAAATCCTACTCGAAATGCCTCACCCTGAACCCCTCATATGGAAACAGGTCTGAAGCATATCGCAAAAGGGACCTGAAATGGATCCCAAACTTTTTTATGCTAGAACTCTCCCATCAAAGGGTAAACAGCTCCTAGAGACTACACACCTTCATGGTCAAAGAAATAAAATCTTCTTGGACTTGGTCTCAAAAATTCTCCAAAGATATTTCCAAATCATTGAGATACCTAAGGAATAAGAACCACCACTGCTTTAATGCTCCACACATCATCATCATAACCAATGAAACTTAGTGCTCCTTATGAGCATAGATTGAACTGAAAGATATCTCAACCTCCTACAACCAATCCTCTATGACTGAATCTGAAATAGACCCCTCATACTTTTGCAGACTTTGGTACTGAAACTCTCAGAGTGTCCTCCTCCAAGTGTCTTCGTCATCAACCTCCACTTTGCAACGATCTTTTGGAACATCCTACTAAACATCTTCTGCGTGAACATGATGAGGATGTCAACCTGGAGCCATGCCTTAAAAAAGAACAAATTTTTAGAGCTCTTAAACCTAGAACATGTAATATTTAATATTAATTAATTAATTATTATTTTTTATCTCATTAAGGTTTTAACCTATCCCAAAGTCTACCCATTTAAAACATAGGCACACTAATAACAATGCATGATCCTTTCCTAGTTCTCTACCCTGAAACTAGTATCACTACATTTAGTAGGCTGAATAAGATTAAAGGTCCATACATCAGATCACTAGGGGCCCTAAATACTCATGTCTCAAGCGGTATCCTATGTTTACATCACTCACTAAACTTAGCTGACACCATTTCCCTACCAACCCATGAAACCTCACCTATTCCTAACTCCAAAGTCCATAATATCCATAAACCTGAATCCTTCTTTGATACCACTCTCTCATGAACTCCTCCCCCCAAAAGAGTAACCCTCCTAGGCCGACAGTGAGGGAAGGGAGATGGTTACTGCCTGAGTCCCACCTCTAGTAGGCCCCAAATTGTTGACTAGCATTGAGGGTATAATAAACATATATATGATAGGAATTAACCACTAAGAGAACATTCAAAAGAGAAAGATAAGAAAGATTCACCAATAAAAACTTTATCATACATATATATAAATAAATCCCAAGTGAAAACATGAAATTTCATACAATACTATAATAACTGAAAAGAAAACTATAAGTACCAAAAAGGTAAAGATGATAATGACCACGAATCCCAAACAACTCCTATAAAACCATGAAATAGTATTATCCAGCCTGATCTCCAACCAAATCTAGACAACCTAAAAAATAGTTTATATATATGTGGGGTGAGAATAACAGTATACTTAGTAGGATCCTCCCCAGATCCTCCCATGTAAAATATAAAGAAATCATGCTAAAAAATAATGATCAACAGTGAAACTAACTCATCATGTAAAAATTTATACTAAGTTCCTAACCTAACCATGGATAAATCTCACCAAGTATCAAATATTAGAGAGTATATATTATAATAATGAAACATCAAGGGTACCCAACTTCTGCTTACCCACTATTTTTCTACTCTGCCCCAACATCACACATCCTGAGCTATATCTCTCTAAAATAAGCCATCCCAAAGACACCTGGGAAAGGCATCAAAAAATGAATCTTGTGCATCAAAAAATCACATAATCCCATCCACATATCTATATATATAGTAACCGATTATTTTATAAGATCCAACACATCCTGTATAACATGTATCATACATTGGGTATTATACCTCAAGAAATCGCAACCCACACATAGAGTAAGTACCACAATCCATCACAGTCTATACATTCCATACCTATAATAATTCTTTGGATACTATATCCATAGATACATGTGTATGAAATAATCACAATCCATTACAAACCTCTACAAACATATATGGGAAAAATAACCACCATGCATACCAACATAAGTAACTACCAAGAGAAGAGAGAGGATCTAGAGGGGGTAGTCATCGATCCATCCTCCCACCGGAATGTTAGGGAAAACATGCTCCCAGAGTTTACTGGGTGTCACTCTACCTAACCTACATGGTTGGGGTAGCATATGAAATCAAATAATATACATGATATAATATATCTCACAACCACACTATGAGAATTCCCTAGTCTTAGACTCAACTGTAACTAATGTCACTTAGACTCCCGACCACCACTGCTAAGACCAAATATCCTATAAGAACACAAACATTTTGAATAACTGCATTAATCAATTCTTTTCATTTTATAATTTAATTATGTTTATTATTTCATTATATATTAATTAACCATTAAAATTATTCCACATTACATTAAATTATTCATATGAGTAAAGTCCATACTCTCTAGGAATAATCCAAACCGAGTCCATGGTTTATCAAGATTAACATATTTTTATCATTTTCATTCCATTAACACCAACCCCATCGGTTGAGAATTATTTATTAATTTTCAGCATCATTACATAATCCAGTTACTCTAGGAAAACCATCCTAAGCAACCAACAGGAGGAAACATGAAACCAAACTCATCTAGATACCTCAAGCAGTGGGGAAAGAAATGAAGATAAAACAAGCAACCCAACCATTAACCATTAAACAAATTCATAAGCGAGCATCCCATATCTCATCATTACATCAACAGGTAAGCCCGAATTCAACCCATTCCATCATATCTAGTGTCATCCTTGACACACACATGCATATTCTGATGCATCTCTCTATCACTAACATCAACTGCTACCACATCATCTAGGCATCCCCACCCCACACATCATCCATCCCAGGCTCATATCACATCTGAGACTCCTCTCCCCATATCAGATCGCATAACAAAGATAACATCCAGAGAACATAAAAAATTAGTAGTAAATAAACAAGCATAACCAATAGAGAAATATAGGCCCTAAAATAAGGAATCCAACCTTCACACATTAATAATCTCTCATGACTCCAAACTCAAGGTACTCAGCCTTCTCAGGTAGATAGGAAAATCAAGACCTAGAAATTATCTTAATCACAGAACCAGTTCTTATTCCATATTTAATTAACTGATTCATTATTCATAGGTTCCAAATACAGAAAACCTAATGCATAAAAATATAACAAGCTATCAAAATCTAAACATGTTCTTAGCATTAAACTGGTTTCAATAAACTGTGAGAAGAACCATTCTCAATTAACATGACTTTTTATTATTATCAACATTCTCAAAAAAATTATCATGATTCACATTCTTTATCAATTACATTAATCATATGGAAGATAATTTTCAATTATACATGCACTTTGCATCAATTTGATTACCATAAAATTACAAGAAACATCAGATTACAAACATTCATCTTCTTTAATTATTCTTAAGACAATTAATTATTAATTAATTATAACTTTATATTCTTTACCAATTTCCATCAAAAACAAAATTATAATACATATCATCACAATAAATGCTAACAAGAATAACATAGATATCACACTATTTGGAAAATCAATAGGCAACCCATCATAATGGTATAAAGCACATCAACATGTGATTTATAACCAATTATTTATTAATACACTTTAATAATTATTAAGTTAATTCCATTATCATATAAAGGGATAAAACATTAAAAATTTACAATTGCATATAAATATAGAGAAAAAATTAATCCCATACCCTATAGGTGTCAACGTTCTTCACACGAGAATGGACCAACGCCGAAGATCCCGATCACCTCTCTCGCAAGAAGCTGCATCACTCCAAGGACACCGTGGCACAACCGAACAAAAAAACCAATTAAAACTACATTATAAACATGGTGATTATTCTCCATTGCTTGGAAAGAAGAAATGAGAGGAACTAGATCAAAGAACCATGAGAAAAGTGGTAGAACACACCTCAGATCACCAAAAATCGAAGAAGAAAGGACAAGAATTAATCTCTAAAGAAGGAATCCCAAAACGCCTGAAGAGAGGGATTCTGATCACCTAAAATTTTAGAGGAAGGTTAAAGGGTTTGAGAAAACCCAAGGTCACTTATATTTATAAAGCCATGATGCACAACAGATTTACATGGTGTGAAACCTTTTCACATCATGTAAATGTAGAGCTTCAGATCTCATCAAAAAGCATGCCACCTTGAAGGATTTAATATTAATTATTTACAAATAATGTAAAAACCTATGAACTAGATTCAAATAAGATGTGAATGGATTTTAGGCCATGAACATGCTCTCACCCAAGATGTGAACTATGAACACATGATGTGAAACACTCACAAGCCGCGTATTCTTCCTACTTCCAACTTTTAGTAGATGAACCACTCCAGGCCTTCTCTAGGATTACATTGAACACCAAAATATTCAGAAACATGAAAAAATGGTCATCCTACAAGGGTCTGGTCCCTTACATAAATATTATTTTAAGTAAATATAAGTAAAAAATTTCACTCTATTTCTTTTAATATCTATAATATTTTGTGATAGGGATAAAAACAACGAATATTCAGTTATAAATGGTTATTTAGAATATGAATAATTTATTTTTATCATGGTAATTTATTTTTTACTTTTAGTGATGAAATAAATACCTTAAATTCTTACACACCGATATAATGCTTGTACAAGCAGTAGAAAAATCATCTAAATGATTTTAAAAACTTTAAAAGTAATATTGTTTGGGTGATTTAAAGAATCCCAAAATTTTTAAAGATAAATATAACATATTAGATATATTATAAAGGTTTATATTTGAATTATATTTTCTTCAAGTAATTTTCAAAGTCAAATTATGCGAATAGTGTTAAAAATGGCATAAATGTAATTTTATGTTAAATAATATTTTATTTAATTATTTAAAAATTATAAAAAATATTTGAATAGGAAAACTAGGATGATAAATGGTTAAAAATGTAACCCCATATCCATTTATGATCTAATTTTCACTTTATAATTAAAACCACAACTCTTTAATATTGAAAAATTCATTATCGTGGTTATGGTTAAAATTGGTTACCAAGGGGTTAAACCAAAAGATAAGGTTTAAAATGATATATAAAAATGTTAAAATTTTATTGTATGATTATATTAATAACATATATTATTTATATTTTATTTGAATTAATTCTATTTTTAAACCATTTTACACGAGTTAGATATATATTATATTATGATATTTCATGTGTTTCCAAAAATGACATTAATTATATTTTATAATAAATAATATGTTATTAAATGATTTAAAATTCCCAAAAATATTATATTAATCCAATTGAATGGTATATGGTTTAAAATATCAACCATGGTACATGTATGTATCAATTTTCCTTTTATAGTAACTTTCATTACCCTTAAAGTGTAAAAAACTTTGTTATCATGGTAATTGTCAAAGGGGTTAACAAGGGGTTAAAAAACAATAAAGGTGAAAACATCACCTAAACTTGTGCAATTTTTTATAAGAATATTTTAGATCAAAATATTCTTATCTTCTAATAATATCAATTTGGAGCCATTTGAACTTTTAAATCAATTTATATTAATTTAATACTTTAAGAATTTCCAAGAATTCCCTTCCCTCACTTATAAAAGAGAACCCCCTCTCCTTTTCTCTCCACACTTAAATATAATTATTTTTAGAAAATACATGTCCAAAATCTTCCTAACACCCCCATAAAATTATAGAGGTCTTATTTTTGGAAGCATACCAACCTTATAAGGATTATGGTGTAAAGAAAAGAAGATTTTCTGAAGAAGATGTATAGTTCTTAACAAAGCATTTTCATTTTATTTATTCGTGTACCTCATTGTAATATTTTTATAATAAGATGAAATAATAAAAACAAAATTTTAATATACTGATATGTTTTTATTTTAATGGAATAACATATATCCATATCCTCTTCCATCAAATGGGAAATGAACCCATCATTTATGTGTATGATGGACTACCGCCTCACAAACTGATGTAATTCGTTTTCTATAGCCGCCTCTCATGGATGGTTATAATTATGAATTTAATATATAAATATGATATTATTTAAATAATTATAATTTTATAAATATAATATATAATTTATTTTCTTACCTATCAATGTATTGAAAAATGATAACATCGTTCGTGCATACATGTGGATTACCACCCCCGCGAAGCGACGTGATTCATTTTTCATCACAACAACACATAAATGGTATATATAAAGTATTTAAAGATATAATATGATATTTATTATATAATAATAATAATTATTTAATAATAAAAAATACTTACCTTCTTTTCATCATGATCATTGAAAAATGGAAACGTTACTCATGTACACGTACGACCTACTATCTCCATGATTGTAACATAATTCATTTTTATAACCATATTTTATAGATGGTTTTAAAAACATAATTAATGTATAAAAATGATAATTATGTTATTATTAATATTTTTTATATGATTTAACAATGACCCCTTTAACCACAGTCAACATACTGAATCTGTTTTGAAGTTATGAACCGAACATCCTCAAAACACCCAATATGGACATAATAGATTAAGTAATAAAATATGTTGTTAAATAAATGAAAAATTGGTTTAAGGATAAGATATTAATATAGAAAAAGGTTATTAACAAATAAAATAATTTATATAAGTTTATTATATAGGAGTTAAAGGACTTACATGGCAAGTCTAGACTCGAGGTAAGGTATTTCCTCTCAATTTCCCTTAATTGAGGCATATTTTAATGTTGTGAACCTAATTTATTTTATAGGGTGCATATATTTCCCCTTTAAATGTTATATCATGAATCAATTATATTTAATAGTATTTAATTATCAATTCAAATTATTTCATCCAAAGGGATTTTACTTGAAAGTTACCAAGGGGTAAGAGTTTCTTAACTCAATTTCCTGACATTAGGTTATATCACTTCTTTATTGATTATAATATGTCAAGATTATGTGTGAAATTAAATTTGTTTTATTTATTCTGAAATTAAACTTATTTTGTGAATATTTATATTTGTTACACATAATTTATCTATTTATTAATACCCAATTCAAATTTATGATCTTTACAAGAGTTTTCTTTGTGGTAATCTCATTTTCCCAAGACATGTTTCATTTAATGCACTACGATTTCCTTGTATGGTGTACTTAATACCTCATGAATGATTTTTTTATAATTATTTAAAAAATTTATGGGATTTATATAGCCGTATCATACTATTGATTTCAATGACTTTTGATTTTAATGTTACCAAAGTGGTAAAGACATTATGTTATAATCTCCTTTATTTTCAAGATTGTTTATGTTCAAGGTTCATTTTCGGAAATCATATAATATTATTTTATTTAACAATATATATTTTATTATTATATGGTTTTGAATGTGTTTTATATGTTTAGTTTCTATTTTATCCTTATTTATTTAAGAAACATCAAGAAAGTTGTCTGTAAGTGATACTGATCTTGTATCTTATTTTAGAATAGGAATATTTCTCTTCCATATCCATTTTTTCTAAAATGTTTTTAATAATATTATTATCTAAACATAAATCATTTTATAAATTTATTTTACATGATATTTTACCTACTTTTAAAATCTTTTAAAAAGGTAATTTTTAACATTTTCTATATGCTTCTCTTTTAAATCTCTCTTTACAAAATTTTGAAAAGAATATTTATTTTAACATTTAAATCAAAAACATATTTTCTCTCAATAATAATTTTTTTATGATCAATTTACAAGTTTCTAAGTTTATTTTCAAATAAAAGAACTTTCAAAATATTTTGCAAATTTTTAGTTTTTAATTTTTTTAAATAAAAAAGGTATTTTACTCAAGAACATTTTTAATGATCTTGTTATGGTATTTAAATTCATAAATTAAAATAAACCTTTATTTTAATTATGATCTATTGGGGATATATTGTAATGATTCTACCCTTATTATTTCTCTGTATGGATTATGATTTTTTCAAAGAGAATTTCATGGAACCTGTTTCTTTTCCATGTGTAAATCAAGTCATGAAATAATAATGATTATTGTTATGTTGAAAAGTGAAAGATTATATATGTTTTAGTCATGAATGGAAATTGAAGATCGAGTGATCCTAATATAAATAATATGAGTGGGTGAGACCGATACAACTTATATGAGTGGGTGAGATCGATATAGCTTATACGTGCAGGTGAGACCAATATATCTATCTAATGCATTAGGTAATGTTCCTTTTATTTTAAGGAAAGAATGGGAAGTTTTCTAGCGAGGTTTCTCTTATGGATTTAATTGGTCTCTAGTTATTTATAACATGGGTTATGAAGATAATTCTCCAAGATACCAACATGTTTTATTTATTATTGATATGTATTTTAATGGTTCCTTTGATCAATATTGGCATCACATGGATCATGACTATTGATTATTATAACCCTTACCCTTATTAAATATTTATGCCATGTCATATGTTTAATGATCCAAGTATTGATGGGTATGAATTCTCTTATGTTATTCTCATGCACTTGATTATGTCATCATACCCATACACCCATCTCATGATGACATTCAATTGTTAATGCTTATGTTTACCCTTACTAAGCATTTTAGATCACCCTTATTATGTTTCATTTTCATCAGGTTATGAAGAATGATGTTAAATGATTTATGTGTGGATATTTTTTTGGGAGATGATATATATCTTTATAAACCATTTGTTTATGTATCAAAGTTTTTATATAAGAGTTTATCCTAATTCTATGAAACTTTAAACCTAAAAGTTACTTGGGTATGTGAGTGATATAATATTTCTTTTTGATGTTGTAAGTTTTTGATGGTTGAAATTGGGTCACATTTATCGATATCAAATTCAGTAATGTAATGATTTGTTTTTAGCACTGGATCTAAGAATGCGGGTTCAGGGCTTTTATAGTTGGTTACAGAGTAGAGTTTAGATAACTTTGGAGATTAGAATATTTTTATACGAGGTTAACTTAAGATTTATGAATACCATTATGGGTTTATAATTTTAAAATAGGTCATAAGTTCAAAGGCTTAGATACAAATTTTTAGGTTTTAAGTGATAGAATTTTAATTTGATTACAGCCATTTTAGGAGGCATTTTATTAGGTTGAGGTGTATGTAACCTTTTGGTTTAATGTGAAATACTCTTTGAGGAATAAAACCATTAATTTTTATGCACATAATTTTAAATTTTTTGATAACCATTAGGGTTTATATGATCTTTTATATTTATGTAATTATAGGTTATTACATTTTGGAAATGTATGTTTTATTTTATAGATAACCATGGGATTAAAAATTGGTTTAGAGTTCATGTGATTAATTTTATTTGAAGATAAATGTTATGTTTATCTTGGAAGAATATTTGATAAAATAATTATAACCTTTGGGTTTCAATCATAGTCAGTAATATTTTGAATAATTTTAAGGATATTTATTTTTGAAATGATTTTTTTTAAACTTTAGGTATTAATGTTGAATTTTAGAGATTAATTATTCATATAAAGATTCATTCATTTTGGATATTATATTAACTTATTATAAATTTATAAAGAAAAAATAATATCTTTATATCCTTTTATATACCTCATGGTTAATCAAAAGTTTAATTTAGTGCTTCAGGCATGAAAATTTCATCTTTAATACTCATCGTTCGGAGAAAAAGATAAGATTGTGGTGAGAATTGATTAAAGGATGAAATTATAATTTTAAAGTAAGTATATTTCCTTATGTTATTATTATATATGGTAAAGTAATTAATAAACAATAGTAAAATAATATCGAAACAAAAATTTTATCCTATTACCTTTATTTTTGATAAATCGATGGTCTTTTTCATATCTCTTTAGTTTATAGTTTTGTGGTCATTAACTTTCTTATGATCATTCAATTTCATGTGAAAAATGATCTATATCACTCTACATAATTATTTGGACATTAATTTTTTTCTTTATATCCATATTTTCACTTCTCGCTAATTCTCTCTTATTTGGAAACCTAGTTATGTGTTATTCCATATGACCTTTATATTTCCCTTTCCCTTTTTTAAGATGAAGTTTTATTAACTCTTTTATGATGTGGGATTTCAACAAAGGTATTTTAAAATGTAAAAACCTTGACTATTAAGATCATGTTCAAATTTCAAGAATGTAATTTATTAAATGATGGAGAATGTAATATTCTGAGATTTTAAAAGAAAGACTATGTTCAATATCGTACAAGATATACAACTTCGAGCTTGAACGGACCATGAAATATTATTATTTTATGACTATTATAACATAAACATTGAATTTGAGGTTATGAATAGAATTAACCAAATTATGAAATATATATAAAGTTCTTGATCAATAAAAACTTATTAATAAATTCTTAGGAAATAAACACAGAATTTTTAGTAAATCCATTTTATACTTCAAAAATAAATTTTCTTCAAAAATGGTTTTTATTAATTTTTTTGAGTAAATATTAAAATTAATTTCTGAAGATTTTATAAATTTTGTTTGATAAATAGGATATTATTTTCAAAATCATCATATAAAAATTATCTTAGGGTGATTTTTTTTGGATTTTTCTAAAATGATAGATTTTCTAGTGGATAAGGAAAAATATTGTTTTTTTATTGAAAACTATATTTTGTTTTATTTTAAAATAGTTTCAAAAGTAATATTTTTTATCTTATATTATAAATAATCCAATTAAGTTAATTGGAATCAAATTTATGTTTGAATTTGAAATAATCTTTTTATGCTTAAAAGACTATTTTTTGAAAAACTATTTTTAATTGAGTTTTTCATTTTTATCTTAAATTAATTTTTTCCACTTATAAAAATTGAATATTAAAAAATTGATTCCATTTTTGGAATCGAGAGGTCCAAATTTGGTAAATAGTTCTTTTTTATTTTTGGTCATTATGAATAGTAACCTGGGTAAATATTTGTCACCTCAGTAAGGGTAAATTGTGTAATAAGGGTTAAAAATAGTACGATAAAGACTAAAAATAACCCTAAAACTAACCTTTAATCTATTGTATAAGTGGGATTCGACCATAATCATCCAATATTCTAATTTATGACAATTTTTTTTCTATTTTTCTTTGAAAATTACATATATCATTTTAAGTAAATATAGAGTAAAATATGTCACTCTTTCTTTAAATATTTATAATATTTTTTGGATGGGATAAAAAAACTTATGTTCAGTTATAAATGGTTATTTTAAATATAAATAATTTATTTTTATCATGATAATTTATTTTTAACTTTTAGTGATGAAATAATTACCTTAAATTCTTACACAATGCTGACACCGTGCTTGTGCAAGCAATAGAAAAATCATATAAATGATTTTTAAAACTCTAAAAGTAATATTTTTTGGGTGAGTTAAAGTTTACCATGAATTTTAAAGATAAATATAACATATTAGAGATGTTTCAAATGTTTATATTATAATTCAATTTCTATCAAGTTGTATTCAATGTCAAATTATGTGAATAGTTTCAAAAATGATATACATGTTATTTCATGTTAAATAATATTTTATTTAATTATTTAAAAAATATAAAAACTTGAAAGATGAAAATTACAGAAATATGTTCTAAAATTTTATATCATGTCCATTTATGAGATATTTTTCACCTTACAGGTAATATTATTACCGTTTAATATTGAAAAATTAATTGTTGTGGTTGAGGTTAAAATTGGTTAACTAAGGGATTAAATAAAAGATAAGGTTTAAAATGATATTTAAATGTGTAAAAATTTTATTAGATGATTATATTAAGAGAATACCTTTATTATATTCTAATAAATGTCATTTTTTAACCATTTTACATGAGTTATATATATATTATATTATAATATTTCATGTGTTTCCAAAAATGACATTAATGATATTTTATAATAAATAATATTTTATTAAATTATTTAAAATTCTTAAAAATCCTATATTGGACCAAGTAAATTTTATATGGTTTAAAATATCAAATGTTCTATTTATGGTACAATAGTCATTTTATAGTAACTTTAATTACCCATAGAGTAAAAAACTTGGTTATCATGGTAATTATCAAAAGAGTTAATGAGGGGTTAAAACAAAAATATAAGGGTGAAGATATCAAATAAAATTGTAAATTTTTTATTTTATAAGATAATTAAGACTCATAGTCATATTATCTTTAAATAAAATAAATTTGTATCCATTTTAATAAGAAAATTAATTTATATCAACTTAATTATTTAAGAAATTCCAAGAATTCCCTTCCCTCACTTATAACCCTTTCCTCTTCTCTCCTCACTTAAATATCTATTTAGTAAAATTATAACCTACCAAAAACCCTTACTAACATATGAAAACACATTATAGAGATCTTATTTTGGGTAGAATACTAACCTTATAAGGATTATGGTGTAAATAAAAAGTGGTTGTCCAAAGAAGAGGTATAGTTCTTAACTGATCATTTTCATTTTATATATTATTCTACATAATTCAAATATTATTAAAAATTTATGAAATAATAACAATAGTATATTAAATATACTGATATTTTTTTATGTTTATGGAATAACCTATATCCATATCCTCTTCTATCAAATGGGAAATGAACCCATCGTTTGTGTGCACGACGGACTACAACCTCGCGAACTGATGAAATTCATTTTCTATAATTGCCTTTCATGAATGGTTATAATGATGGATTTAATATATAAAAATTATATTCATTAAATAATAATTATTTTTTAAATATAATATATCATTTATTTTATTACCTTTCAATCTATTTAAAAATTACAATATTGTTCGTGTGTACGTGTGGACTACCACCTCCACAAAGCGATGCGATTAATTTTTCATCACCACATCACAAGGATGATATATATAAAGTATTTAAAGATAAATAATACTTACCTACTGAATCAATTTTTTTTATTTCATAAAATTCCACTTTAAGGGAAAAGTGGGAACCACGCCAGTCCGATTACACCAAACATATTAAAAATTCAAAATGGGCCTGAATCAAAATTCAAAATGAAGGCCACTGCCACGAAAATCAAATCCCGAAAATCCCGCACCATCGAATAGCACGCTGAAATTGCCATCACTATAACTAGTAGTCATCATCAAACCATTGTCATCCCTGCCCAAAGTCGATCCGTCATCTCCTGAGTCACCTCCCAGCTGGTGAGAACAAACCATCGGAGCACCTCCCACCACCACACACCCACACCATGGTCAAAAAACCCTCATCGTATCGAGCTGTCGTAAACCATAGTGCCTTGTCTGCAAACCTCATCACCGAACCCATCATCATCATCATCAGAATGGTACCATACCTCACCGTCACTGATCGACCTTCATCACCGTCTACCTCCCAAAGCCGCCCGCTCAACCTCACTTCCCAAAGAAACTTGGAGACCACTGAGTTCCACCTCAGAGAGAATGGTGGAAGCTTGGATCCATAATAGAGAAAAAAATGGGCTTCGCGGGACAAAAAAGCGGCAAGACTATCACTTCAGGACCATGAACCATGGATTCCATCCATGTCACACCACAAAACCTCCCTATGCCGACACCACACTGCCAACACTACAACGTTAAACCAACAACAAAAAGACAAAACCCCCAATATAAAAAAACCCAAAATCACCAATAGAAAGAAAGAAACAGAGGGATTGGAACCCTTGGTGGAAATATAGAAAAATCCTTAAAAGTAAAAGAGATGCGAGGGGATAAAACCCTAGATATTGGAACACTTGACGTGGACATAATTGATTAAGTAATTAAATATCTTATTAAAATAAATGAAATAAATGGTTTAAAGATAATAGATTAATCATGGAAAATGTTATTAAGAAATAAAATAATTGATATAAGTTTATTATATTAGAGTTAAAGGAAATACATGGAAAGTATGGAATCAAGGAAAGAGATTTCATCTCAATTTCACTCCATTGAGGCATATTTTAATGTCATGACACTAATTTATTTTCTATGGTGCATATAATTCCCTTTTACATGTTATATCATGAATCCTTTATACTTAATTTAATTCTAAGTTTGAATTCAAATTATTTCATTCAAAGGGTTTTGACTTCAAAGTTACCAAGCGGTAAGAGTTTCTTAACTCAATTTCCTTTAATTTGGTTATATCACTTCTTCATTGATTATAATATGTCAATATTATGTGTGAAATTACCATTTTTTTGATTTATGTTGTAATTCCACTTGTTTTTTTGGATTTACATTTTTACACATAATATCTCCATTGATTAATTGTCAATTCAAAGTTACTATCTTTGCAAGGGTTTTATTTGTCTCAATATCATTTTTCCTAAGATGTGTTTCATGTCATTAACCATGATTTACATTTATAGTATACCTACTACCTCATGAATTATTTTTGATATATTAATTCACAATTTTTATAGGATTTACAAATCTATATAATACTCTTTATTTCAATGACTTTGGTTTCTAATGTTACTAAAGTGGTAAAGAAATAATGTTACAATACTCTTTCTTTTTGAGATTAATTATGTTCAAGGTTCCTTTAGTAAAATCATATGATACTATTTTCTTGAACCACATATATTTTATTATCCTCTATTTATGAATGTAGTTTTCATTTTTAGTTTCCATTTACTCTATATTTGTTTAAGAAACATCAAGAAAGTTGTTTGTAGGTGATACCGATCTTGTATATTATTTTAGATCAGGAATATTTCTATTCCATATCCATGTTTTTTAAAATGTTTTCAAGAATGTTCTTATATAACATTAATTATTTTATTAATATATTTTACATGATCTTTGACCTTCTTTTAAAAGATCTTAAAAAGGAAATTTCTTAACATTTTTGTATGGTTCACTTTTTAATCTCTCTTTACAAAGGTCTTAAAAGAATGTTTATTTTTAACATTTATGACATGAATAGATTTTCCCACCATTATGACCATTTTTTCTTTTCAAAAAAACTTATTTTCATAATATTTTTTAAATTTTTAGTTTTCAAAATTTATTTCTAAAATGAAAAGGGTATTTTCCTCAAGATTTTTTTAATTATCTTTTAATAGTATTTTTATTCATCAATAATAACAACCCTTGATTTTAATTATGAGATTCTAGGGATATGTTTTAATGATTCAATTATAATTATTTCTTTAGATGAATTATGATTGTTTCAAATAAATTTTAATAGAACTCATTTACTTTCTATGGAAAAAAACAAGCTATAATAGAATAATGATTATTGTTATGTTTAAAAGTGAAAGATTATAAACGTTTTATTCATGAATAGTAATTGGAAATTATTGATAAATAGTGGGTGATCTTGATAAATCTTATATAATTTAGTGATCCTGATACATCTTATATGATCAGGTGAGTCCGATATTACTTATACGAGTGAGTGAGCCAAATATAGATCTCTAATTCATTATGTAATGTTCCTTGTCTTTTAAGGAAGGAATGGGTGAGTTAACTAGTGAGGTTTCTCCAATGTATTTAACTAGGCTTCAGTTATTTTTGACATTGTTTATTAAGATAATGTTCCAAGGTACCAAAACATTTTTTTCTTGATATGGGTTTTTAGTAGTTACTTTGATCAATATTGGCATCACATGGCTATTGATCATTGATTATTATGACCCTTTCCCTTGTTAAATATTTATTCCATGTAATATATTTAATGATATAGGTATTTAAGGGTTTTAATTTTCTTATTTTATACTCATGCAATTTTATTATGTCATAATACACTTATAACCATTTTATGATAACATTCAATTGTTAATTCTTATGTTTATGCTTACTAAGAATTTGAGCTAACCCTTATTATATTTCATTTTCCAAAATTTATGAATAATGATGTTAAATTATTTGTGCCTATAAATGTTTCATGTGTGTAGAATTTTATGAGAGATGATGTAGATCTTTATGAACTAGTATGTATCCAAGTTGTTATATAAGAGTTTATGATAATTTTATAAAACTCTAAACCTCAAAGGTATTTGGGTATGTAAGTGATCCAATATTTAATATTTTTTTAAGTTTTGGATGGTTTAAATTGGGTCATGTTTATCATTATCATAGCCTGTATTGCAATGATTAAGTTTTCATAATTAAATCCGGGAGTTCAGGTTCAAGGATATTATAGTTGGTATCAAAGAAGGGTTTAGATAAATTTGGATTTTAGGATGTTTTATTATGAGTTTAACTTAATATTTATGGATACCACCATAGGTTTATAAGATTAAGGTTGTTCATAATTTCAAATTCATAGAAACTCCTTTTGAGACTTTATGTGATGGTATTTTAAAGTGATTACTTCTATTTTGGGATATCTTTTATTAGGTTGAGGAATATGTAACCCTTATGTTTAATGTAAAGTATTATTTGAGGAATAATTCCTTTACATTTTTTGGATATATGTTTAAAAGTTTTGATAAACTTTAGCATTTATATGATCTTTGATATTGAGGTAATTATGGGTTATTTCAACTTGGGAACATACATTTCATTGTATAGACTACCATCATATTGAAAATTGATTTGGTGATCAAGTAATTATTGATATTTGGAGATAAATGTTAAGTTTATCTTGGAAGAATATGTGATCAAATCATTGTAATCTTTAGGATTCAATATTCGTTAGGAATATTTTAAATAATTTTAAGGATAATTATTTTTAGAATGATTTATTTTTAACTTTGGGAATTGCTATTGAATTTTGGATATAAATTATTCATATAAAGGGTTAATCATTTTAGGTATTATATTTTATTGTTCTAACCATTTTGGTTTTGGTTAATTTATAAATACAAGAATAATATCTTTTCATCCATTTATATACCTTATAGTCAATATTAAGTTGATTTTAGTGCTTTAGGTATGAAAAATTCATCTTGAATAATAATCGTTTTGAGTAAAATATGAGATTACAGTGGAAATTTATTAAAGAATGAAATTATACAAGTTAAGTAAGTATATTTCCTTATGTTATGAGTATATATGGTAAAGGAATTTCTCAAATCTAGGAAAAAGAGCTTGAAACAAAAATTTTATCCTATTACCTTCATTTGTGATGAATTAGTGGCCTTTTTTGTATCTCTTTGATTTACGGTTTTGTGGTCATTATGTAACATCTTGTTATATGATTTAAAGTAATTTAATCCTCTTTAATTTTTTTCCTCTTTAATTGGGTTCATTTTAGGACTCCCAAAGATGGAGAAAATTTGAAGAGAAAAATTACCTAAAGTTTGGGGATATATGTTTGTTTGAATTAATAGAGTTAGGATATAAATGTGTTAATGTATTTTCAAGGTACTCCCTAAGTTTAGAGAATTCTCGAGTTGGTTTGAGGTTTTTGTAAAGAATATGTTATTTGTGTTGTATGCAGGAAATTTACACGCCGTGTAAAGAGTACATGATATGTAATGGTTTCTAGGCTCATGGAATGAATGAGTACATAACATGAATTATTACATGCCACGTAATGGTTACACACTATGTAATGATAAAATATATATTTTAATAAAAATATGATGGGTTTTTTGGTGTATATGAGTCCTGTAGATTACATGACATGTAAAGGGATTACACACCATGAAAATTTTACAAGTTCAGGATTTAGGGCACTGCATGACTGATTTTCATTCATTATTCAACAACCTTATTCCTTATCAATATTAGGATCTTCTCTAGTGATTTTGGGAGATTTTTTTCATTTCATGTTGATTCGTTTGGCATTGGATCATCAGTCCAATCATGTTGCATCTTTTTGATTAATAAATCTTTTCCAATTATTTGTTGCCTTTGATCACTGTAGCTCCATTACATTGTGCTATATGTTTGGTTCATTCATGGTGATATTTATTCTTCTTGTTTTCTAGAACCATGGTGTGATCTTGTTCTGGGAAATGTTTCCTTTTTTGGTTGTGGTGCGGTGGGTGTGCGTTTTTGAGGTTTGTTTTGTTTCCTATTATTCGCTGACCCTTTAATTAAATTGAATCAATTATATAGGGCCTTCATTTTAATTGTTGGTTTCTTCCTTGTGGTAGATTCCATTGTAGGCATGTGTGACCTAAATTTTGAGGTAGGTGCTTCTGTCTCTAGCCTGTGTTGGTGAACCACATTACTTTTATTTTGATAAATTATTTTATTAAATGAAATGGAATGATATGACTGACTTGTTTTGTGTGAGTGTAACTGGGTTTTTTTTATGAAGGGTGGTTTTCCTATGGTTTTGGTAAATGTAAAGGATTTTTCAAAGAATTGTGAAATGGTTTTCAAAGAATGAAATGATGAAATGGTTTGGAAAATAGAACACATGGGAAGCCTTGGGTACTTAGGTGGAAGGTATAGTAATAGGTATCATCCAATTTTGGGGGATTACTCATGGGGATTTCTTATTCTCCCTAGGCCTGTTGTTCTAGTGACTTGTTAGACCTGTTAGGGGGTTCACTTTTTTGGGATTTCACTTTTTGGTGTGTTCCTTTTCTCTCTAGGATTGATAAATATATCTAGAGGTTTGATGCACATGTGATTGTCAATGTTTAGGTATGAGTTTCCTAGATATCCTTACCTAGTGTGATACTTGGCGTGTTGTTACTTATTCTTCTTGGTCAATTTGAGATACTTTTGGTTTGTACTATTTTGATTTTACTTCCATGGATTTGATATGATATGTGATGCATGATTTGATTTTAAATGATATATCTATTTTGATATATGTATATAAAATGATTTGAAACTAATTTACCTATTTTATTTGGAAATGTGAAAAAAGGGGGAATTATTTTCCCCATGATTTTGATAAAAACCTCTAAACTGTATATCATGCATTGAATTGGTATGGAAAACTTAGGTGATACCCTACTAATCCTATTAGGTCACACCCTGTATACCCATTTGGTGGTTCATAGACCTAGTTATATATTTCGATGCAGGGAAAGGAAAGGCACTATAGTGAGTTGATAAGGTTTTTTGTTAGTTGGGTTTGGGTAGATGGATGGTTAGATGGTGCGAGTTTTCCCATGCTATCACTTAGAGACTGTTAAAGTAGCTATTTTGCCTTTGTTTTACTTTCCTATTGGACTTTTCTCTTGAATAGAGTTTTTTACCTTTTTTGTTGTATTGCTTCTGTTGTTCTCTTTTTATTATGATATATATATATATTCATGTTTTATTCTACTATTTTTTTTGTATATGTGTATATATGCCATGGTTTTTGCTTCAGGTTGGGTGAAATTTTTCCCTGTGTTTATTGTTGATGCTCAAGTGTTAATCTCTAGACTGTAGGGATTAGGAACACCCTTTGGGTATATGGAGGATTGGTTCAGGTGCTAGTATTGATAGGTTATATTGTTTGATTCATTATAAAGTGGTATCAAAGGTGATATATCCTTAAGATTCATTGTATTATGATGTTGGGTAGACTAGAGATAGGATTGTCAGGACTTGATTGGTATATTTTGGCGAGTGTCTAGATATATATTGCCATGACGAGTCTCATGTTACCATGGGATATTGGGATGTGTGTCTCCTATCTTGAGTTCTTGATTTTAATCTCAGTTTTTTATTATGGGTTTTTTATTTTTAACTAATATTATTCTGTTGTCTGATCATTTCTTATATTTCGATGCGCATCAGTATGACTTCGAGACATGTTATGTGAGCTCCTCAGGAGGGTTTAGCTGATGTTCCTCAAGAATATCCTCCCATGGATCAAAAAATTATCAAGGCTATCATGCAGGTAGTTCTTATTTTCAATTAGAATGTACCGTAAGCTCAGAACATAGTCAATGAGGTAAAGCTAGGAGCTGTAGGAGATAGGGATCGACCATAAGAGTTCTTGTGTGAGAATCCATCATCCTTTAAAGGAATGAATTAACCTAAAGAGGAAAAGGATTGGATTGAAAAGATTTATCAGATCTTTGAATTGCTAGATACACCTAAGAGTATCAAGGTGAATTTCATAGAGTTCAGACTTGAGGGTCCTAGAAAGTGATGGTGAGACTCTATGGTAAAAAGTAGATAGACATGTGGGATTGGACTAGAAGGGTTTCAAGAATCTATAATTCTAAAATTTTTGTCCAGAGTCACTAATGATGGTGAAGTATCTAGAGTTAATATATTTTAATTAGGGAGATCATTCGATGTTAGCGTACACCAATTTGTTTGCAGAGATGGTTTGTTTTGAACCAAAGGTTGTAAAGAATGACCATCTAAAAGATCAGAATTACCTACAGGGTTTGTAAAAATATATCAGATCGTAGGTATTTATACTGAATATTTTGAACTATGTAGAGATAATGAAAAAGGATATTATGTAAGAAATTAATATGGTAGTCAAGGTTGGATATTCCACCCCTTCTCTTCCATCTAGTGGTAGCTTCAGTGGCATGCCAGGGAAAAAGAGGAAGTAGAAGGATCATCGTAGGAGTGGTGGAGGTGGTTAATGAAAACATGCCTATTCAACACCTCCAGATGAAGATATCAGTGTGCCTCATACATTATATCAATGTGTCAGGGTCTGACACACACATCATTCTTATACTTCACTTTCAAATATGTGTAATAGTTATAGTCATTATGAACATATGCAGTGTTTTTGTCAAGCTATGTATACACCTTGATATGGTTAGGGATCATTAACTCCAAAGGATATTGCGATGTAGTTATATGATTCTAATACTGTAAGGCCAAAACTACATGCCTCAAGAGTTAAGTACCTTCACATAGTATATGAGTTTCTATTAGAGGTAGATATGGGTCCAACAACACTGATAGGTACCATCTTTATTTCATATTCCACAATGAATTCTTTATTTGATATTGGTGATTCTCACTCATTTAGATCTAGATATTTTGTTGATATGATCAACCTTAAAATAGATATAATTTCCTTTTTTATGGATTTAAAAACACCAATTGGGAAGAGGAAAGAGTTGGGGTTTCAGTGTCCTTGTGTGCCTTTGATAACTGATGTAGAGTTAGTCTGGGATTTTCTTATTCTCAAACTAGATCTATTTGATGTCATTATCAGGATGGATTGGATTGATGTTCATCATGTCTAGGTTGATTTTTATCATTAGTGTTTCTCATTTATTGTGGCCTATGGAAGCTCACAGGGGTTTTAGGGAGAGTAGAACCCAAGGTCTAGTCATGTTGGACTTTCTTGCCTAGAGATTAGGATTTTGTTGTTTTCTGTTGTTGTTGATCTTGATGAAGTTTCTTTTATTTTTTATTTTACCATTTTTTTGGAATTTTCATAACATTTTCCTAGATGATTTCTCCAGGATTCCTCTAGAGAGGGGGTAAGAGTTTATGACTAACCTGGTGCTAGGTATGCTTCCAGTTTTGATAAATTTTTATCATATGACACCAGTGGAGTTGAAAGAGTTTAATATTCAATTGAACTATCTGATGGAAAAGGATTTTGTTCACCCTGGTGTTTCATCTTGGGAAACCCCGATATTCTTTTCCAAGAAGTAAGATGGTTCAATCTGATTGTGTGTGTATTATCAGAAGTTAAACCAAGTGACGATTAAGAACAGGTATCATTTTCCTTGTATGGATGATTTGTTTTATCATTTGAAGGGGGAAAAGTTGTTTTTGAAGATTTATTATCAGTCAGGTTGTCATCAACTCAAATTTTGGGTGTATGATATAATGAATATGGATTTCAGGAGTAGGTATGGAAATTAAAAATATCACATAATGCTATTTTGTCTAGCTAACTATCCTATAGTTTTTATGGATTTTATGAATCTAATATTCCATTAGCATATTGACACTTTTTTGGTAGTGTTTGTGGTTGATATTTTGGTTTACTCAAGATTTGATTATGATCAAAAGAACCATTTGAGTTTGATTTTAGAAATCCTGATGTGTCACTGTTTTTATGGAAATCTTTTAAAATTTAGTTCTCGAATCCAAGAAGTGAAGTTCTTAGGGAACATGATTTTTGAGCATGGATTATCAGTTGATCCTGAGATGTTAAAGGATTTCTTTTCACGGGGAAGCCACAAAATGTATTTGAGATTTTGATATTCCTTAGTATTTCTGGATACTACAGATGGTTCATCAAGGATTTCTTAAATTGGGCATCACCTTTGACTGCTATTACTGGGAAAGGGGTAAAATTCATATGGTATGTAAAGTGTCAGTCTTCTTTGGGTGAGTTGAAATGACTTTTGACATCAGGTATTTGGTTTTATATGATTCTTATATCACTGGTTTGGGTTGTGTGATTACCTAGGATGATCATGTGGTAGCTTATGATTCTCATCAATTTTGACCGCATGAGAAGAATTACCCCATTCATGATTTAGACCTTTACACTGTTATGCATGTGCTTAAGTGTTGGAAACACTATCTTTTTAGGGAAAGGTTCACAATCTTTTCTAAACATAATAGCTTGAGCTATATCTTTTCTTAGAAATACTTTAATCTTAGATATTTTTAGTGGGTATAATAACTTTAGATGTTTGAATTAAATATTGCCTACACCCTAGGGAAGGGGAATGTCATTGTAGATGATCTTAGTAAGAATGTCCCATCAAAAGCTGTTTAGGAATCGAAGGATGAGTGAAACCTTTTGAGTCTTTTTTATCAATTATATATGGATTCCTAAGAGAATGTTTTAGGCATAGTTTTGAATAGTGTTCAATTTTCATCATCTCTTGTTGAGTATATTATGTAGATTGAGTAGTAGTATAGTGAGTTGGAGGAATTTGAGAAATCCTATATAGTGGGGGGACCTTTTCAGGTTGGTCTCTCTCTTGATATGGTATTCTTAGTTTTATGGATTGGTTTTCCATCCTATATTTAGTGAGGATATTAGTTTTTTTTGATTGTTATAGTTATTTATGTTCTATTCATCCAGTAACTACAAAGATGTATTATAAAATGGAATAGATATTTTGGTGGCCGGGTATGAAGCATGAAATTACTAATTATGTGTCCCACTGTTCCACCTACCAAAAAATTAAGGTAGATAGTCTAAAACCTTCCATATTTCTCCATCTTATTCCAGTTTTGGTTTATAAATTGGATGAGGTATCCATGAACTTTGTTATTGTATTATCACTAACTCTCGGAGGAAGGAATGATATCTAGGTTGTGATTGATTGGTTTAAAAAGAATCTCATTTCATTCTGATTAGGGACACCACTAAAGTTGAAGATCTAGGTAAGATATATTTGTAGGAAATTGTGAGGTTACATGGGGTTCCTTCTTCCATTGTTTTAGATAGGGATCATAGGTTTACTTCAAGGTTCTAGAGGATTCTCCAGGAGGTGATGAAAACCCAAGTTAGATTGAGTACAACTTATCATCCATAGACATATGGTTAGGTGAAGAATGTTATTCAGATCATGGAGGATATAATTCATACATGTGTCTTGGATTTTGGTTGATCTTGGGATATCCATCTGAGACTAGTTGAGTTTGATTATAACATTAGTTATCAATCATCGATCAGAATGGATCCTTTTGAGGTTTTGTATGGTCGCCCTTATAGGTCACATATTTGTTGGTCATTGGTGGGAGAATCTTATTTGGTTTAACTGAGTTTGGTTTAGGAGACATTTGTGAGAATTTAGGATATACATCATTGTCTGATTATAGATCAGATTTAAAAAAAATCTTATTTTGATCAACGGAGTTATCCTTCAGATTTTTCCATAGGTGAACAAGTTTTCTTGAAAGTTTATCCTCCATTGGTTCATCATCGGCTTGGAAAATAGGGAAAGTTTTCTATGAGATATGTTGAACCATTTGAGGTCACTGAGCGTCTTGGGCATGCTACTTATTAGTTAGCACTACCAGTTCAATTGATAGGAATTCATGATTTTTTCCACATATCATAGCTTAGGAAATACCATCCCTATCCCTCTCATGTTTTGACATGGGAAGGGATTGATTTAGATCTATATGTTTATATTATGAAGAATCCATCAAAGATAATTGACTCTCAAGTGAGAGTCCAGTATGGGAAGTCAATTCCATTGGTCATAGTGTTATGGTGCCACAAATAATATTCTCATGAGGCATGAGAGCACGATTCATTTATGAGGGAGAAATGGACTCACCAATTTACCAGACTTCATTATTCCACATAACTTCTTGGGGTAGGAAAGTCTTATAGTGGGGAGTTTGTAACATCCTGTTACCCACTTTCAGGTGATTTCCTTCTCTTTTATTGTTTTATTCTTTAATTGGGTGCATCTTATGAATCCCAAGGATGTATAAAATTTGATGAGAAAAATTACCTAAAGTTTGGGGATGTATTTTTGTTTTAATTAATGGAATCTGAGTATAATGTGTTAATATATTTTCATGGTTCTCCCCAAGTTCAGATAATGCTCAAGTTAGTTTGAGGTTTTTGTAAAGAATCTACTGTTTTCACTATTTGCACATGTCATGTAAAGAGTACACAATGTGTAATTTTTGATATGATCATGTTGTGATCTGAGTACACAACGTGAATGATTACATTCCATGTAAAAGATACATGTTGTGTAATGATAACATATCAGTTTTTAATAAAAAGGTAATGGGTTTTTTAGCATATATGAGTCCCATGGATTACATGATGTGTAAAGGGATTACATGCCATGAAAATGTTGTGAGTTGGGGATTTAGGGTGCTACATGGATGAAATTTCATTCATTATTCTACAAAATTATTCCCTATTAACCTAGGGACCTTATCTAGTAATTTTGGGAGACTCTATTCATTCCATATTGATTTATTTAGTGTTGAATCACCAGGGAAGTCCTGTTGCATCTCTTTGGGTAGGATTTCCTTTCTACTTCTATGTTTCCTTTAATCATGGTAGCGTAGTTGTGTTTTTCTATTGGTTTTTTTATCCATGGTAATATTTCTTCTTATTTCCTTTTAGATCCATAGTGAAATCTTATTTTGGGGGCCATGAACTTTTTTGGTTGTGATGCGGTGGGTGTGATTTCTTGAGGTTTTAATTGTTTCCTCTTCTCCACTAACCCTTCGATTAAATTGAATAAATTATAAGATGTTTATATTGGTTTTATGGACTTAATTATCATTTTTGTTTCTTCCTTGGGGTGGATTCTATTGTGGGAATGTGAAAACTGAGTTTTGAGGTAGGTGGTTCCATCTCTATCCTGTGTTGGTGAACCACATTGATTCTATTGTGATAAATTGTTTTATTAAATGAAATGGCATAATATGACGGACTTTTTTTGTGGGTGTTGAATAGGGTTTTTGATAAAATATGGGGTTTCCTAATTTTTGGTAAATGGAAAGGGTTTTCAAAACATTGTGAAATGGTTTTAAAGAATAAAATTATGAAATGGTTTGGAAAATAGATCACATTAGAATAATTGGGTACTTAGGTAGAAGGTATAGTAATAGGTATCATCCACTTTGGGAAGGGGGGTTTGCTCATGGGGGTTTCCTCTGCTCCATAGACCCATTGTTCTAGGGACTTTTCAGACCTATTAGGGGGTTAAATTTATAGAGTGTTCATATGCTATCTATGATCAATGCATATGTCTAGAGGATTTATGTGTATATGATTGTTTATGTTTAGGTATGAGTGTCCTAGATATCCTAACCCAGTGTGATTCTTGGCATGTTGTTACCTGTGCTTCTTGGATGATTTGGGCTGCTTTTGGTTTTTACTATTTTGATTGTACTATATGGATATTATATGATATGTGATGCATGATTTGATTCGACATGATATATCTGTTTTGATATATGTATATTAAAGTATTTGAAACCGATTTACCTTCTTTATTTGGAAATGTGAAAAAATGGTAAATTAATTTTTTTCCATGCTTGTGATAAAAACTACTAAAATATTTATCATGGTTTGTTTTCTTTAAAGTTGAGAATTGTTTTATTATTTTTTAGAGACTTGATATGAAACACCTAGGTGAGACCCTACTAAGCCTATTATCTCATACCTTGTATACCCCTTCATAAGTGCATAGACCTGGTTATGTCTTTCGATGTAGGGAAAGGCAAGGTGCCATAGTGAGGCAGTGAGGTTTTCTGTTAGCTAGGTTTGGGTTTCTAGATGGTGATATGGTGAGTGTATTCCTAGACTAGCACTTGGATACTACTGGATTAGTTATTTTGGTTTTATTTTTTAATTTCTAGACTTATCACATGAAGATTGTTTTTCTACCTTTTTAGTTGTATCACTTCTATCGTTCTCTTTCTATTATGACACATATATATATTCATGTTTTCTTCCATTATTTCATTATATACATGTGTATATGTGTCTTGTTTTCTAATTCTCTATGTTTTTTGTTGATTATTGGGTGTTAGTTTCTAGATTGTGGGGAATGGTAATGCCCTTTGAGTATGTGGTGGATTGGGTCAGGTTCTACTATTGAGAGGGTATCTGGGTCAGTTCATTACACGTTAACTCTCTCACGATCATTCAGTTTCTTATGATCAATGATCTTTGTCACTCTCCATAATTATTTAGACATTAAATTTTTCCTCCATATCTATATTTTTACTTCCTACTAATTTTACCCCATTTGGAAACCTATTTACGTTTTATTCTAGATAACCTTCATATTTCACATTCCTTCTTTTTAATTGGAAGTTTTATTAACTATTTTATGATGTGGTATTTCAAAAAATGTATTTTCAAACATCAAACCCTTAATTACTAAGATCATGTTCAAATAATGAAGAAAAAATTTATTAAGGGGTGGGGGGATAATGTAATATCTTGATATTTTAAAAGAAATACTATGTTTGATATCGTACAATATATACAACATCGATCTTGAACAAACCATGAAATATTATTATTTTATGATTGTTACAACATAACCATTGAATTGTCATGTATGAATAGAAGTATTACTAAATTTTTAGTATTATTTTATGACTATTATAACATAAAGGTCCTGATCAATAATAATTTATTAATAAGTTCTTAGGAAATAAACACCGAATTTTTAATAAATCCATTTTTCACTCCAAAAAATATTTTTTCATTAAAAATGGTTTTTATTTATTTTTAAGTGAATATAAAAATTAATTTCCATATATTTTAGAAATTTTATTTTATAAAAAATATATCATTTTTTAAATCATCATATCAAAATTAACTTAGGGTGAATTTTTGGATTTTTTTTTGAAAATATTGATTTTCCAGTGAACAATGAAAAATACTGATTTTTATTGAAAAATTTATCTTTGATTTATTTTAAAATTGTTTTAAAATTAATTTTAGTTCTTTTATATTATTATAAATCCAATTAATTTCATTGAAATAAATTTTATGGTTGAATTTGATATAAAAATAGTTTTATACTTAAAAGGCATTTTTTCTGGAAAACTGTTTTTTCGTCGCGTTTTATGTTTTTATCATAAATTAATTTATTCCACTACTAGAAATTAAATCTTGAAGAATTTATTACATATTTGGAATCAGGAGGTCCAAATTTAGTAAAAATTCTTCTTTTATTTTTGGTCATTATGAATAGCAACCTTGGTAAATATTTGTTACCTCCATAAGGGTAAATCAGGTAATTAGGGATAAAAATAATATTATAAGGACTAAAAATTACCCTAAAACTTTCCTTTAATATATTGTACGATTTTAATTTTAAAAATACTCTCCAGTATTCTAATTAATGGCAATTTTATTCCATTTTTCTTTGAAAATTTTATATGTATTATTTAAGTAAATATAAAGTTAAAATTGTCAATCTCTTACTTTTAATAACTACAATATTTTATTGTAGGTATAAAAAAACTTATGTTTGGTTATAAATAGTGATTTTAAATATTAATAATTTATATTTATCATGAAAATTTATTTTTAATTTTTATTTATGAAACAATTACTTTAAATGATTATGCAACGCCGACACAATGCTTGTGCAAGTAGTAGAAAAATCATATTAATGATTTTAAAAACTCTAAAAGTAAAATTTTATGAGTGATTTAAAATTTCCTATGAATTTTTAATATAAATATGAAATATTAGATATATTTTAAAGTTTTATATTCAAATTCCATTGATTTCAAGTTGCTTTCAATGTCAAATTATGTGAATAGTATAAAAAATGACATAAATGTTATTTTATGTTAAACTATATTTTATTTAATTATTTAAAAATTATAAAAATCTTAAAAGAGAAAAATTATGATTATAAATGGTAAAAAATCTCATATAATGGAAATTTATGATCCAATTTTTACTTTATAATTAAAATTATAAGCCTTTAATATTAAAAAAGTCATTACCGTAGTTAAGGTTAAAATTGGTTAACCAAGGGGTTAAACCAAAAGACAAGGTTTAAAATTATATATAAACCTATAAAAATTTTATTAGATGATTATTTCAAGACCATATATTCCTTATATTCAAATCCATGTTATTTTGGAACCATTTTACATGAGTTATTCATATATTATATTATAATATTTCACATGTTTCCAAAAATGAAATTAATAACATTTTATTAAATGAATTATAATTCCTAAAAATACTGATTCATACAAGTGAATTTTATATGGTTCAAAATATAAAACATGGTCCATTTATGGGTTACTTTTCCTTTTATAGTAAATTTTATTACCTCTAAAGAGTAAAAAACTTTCTTATCATGGTAATTGTCAAAAGGGTTAATATGGTGTTACAACAAAAAGATAAGGGTGAAAACATCCCCTATATTTATCCAAATTTTATTATATAAGATTATTTAGACTCATAATTATGTTCTATTAAAATAATATCAATTTGGATCTATTTGAACATCAAAATTAATTTATTTTTATTTAATAATTTATGAAATTACATGAATGCCCTTCCCTCACTTATAAAAGGGCACCCCTCTCATCTTCTCTCCACACATCAAGAGCCTTTTTTTCAGATATTACCTACCCCAAACCCTTCCTAACGTACCTAAACACATTACAGAGGTCTTTGTTTTGGTAGAATACAAACCTTAAAAGGATTGTGGTGTAAAGCAAAGGAGGTTGTCCAAAGAGGAGGCATAGTTCTTAATCGAGCATTTTCATTTTATTTATTATTCTAACTTCTTTAAATATTATTCAAACATGATGAAATAATAACACTCATATCTTAAATATTATGATAGTTTTTTTATGTTAATGTCATAACCTATATCCATATCTTCTTCCATCAAATGGGAAATAAACCCATCTTTTGTGTGTACAAGAGACTACCACCTTGCGAACCGATGTAATTCATTTTCCATCACCACCTATTATGGATGGTTATAATGATGAATTTAATGTATAAATATTATATTAATTACATGATTATAATTATATAAATATAATATATCTTCTATTTTCTTACCTTTCAATATACTGAAAAATGATTACAACGTTTGCGCGTACGTGTGGATTACCACCTAAGCGAAGCAATGTGATTCATTTTTCATCATAAAATCACATATATATTAAATATAAAGTACTTAAAGATATAATATGATATTTATGATATAATAATAATTTTTTAAAGATAAAAAATACTTACCTTATTTCCATCACAATCATTGAAAAGTGGAAATGTTACTCATACGTACGTATGACCTACCGTCTTCATGATTGCAACAAAATTAATTTTTCATAACCATCCTTAATATTTGGTTTAAAAGGTATAATTAATTTATAAGAATTATAATTATTTCATGAATATTATTTTGGATATGATGGAAAAATTACCCCTTTGAACATGGTCAACATATTGAATCCATTTTGAAGTTATGAACCAAACATCCTCAAAACACCTGACAGGGATATAATTGATTAAGAAATTAAATATTTTATTAAAATAAATGAAATAAATAGTTTGAGGATAATATATTAATATTTTAAAGGATTATTAAGAAATAAAATAATTTATATAAGTTTATTATATGGGATTTAAAGGACATACATGGAAAGTATGGACTCGATGTAAGAGATTTCGTCTCAATTTCCCTTCATTGAGACATATTTTAATGTTGTGAACCCAATTTATTTTATATGGTGTATATGTTGAAATATTTAATGTTATATCATGAATACTTCATAATTTATCATATTTTATGTTTCAATTCAAATTTTTACATCCAAAGGTATTTTAATTGAAAGTTACCAAGTGTTAAGGGTTTCTTAACTCAATTTCCATTCATTAGGTCATATCACTAATTAATTGTTTATAATATGAGAATATTATGTGTGAAATTACCTTTGTCTTATTTATGTTATAATTAAACTTTTTTTGGATTTAAATTTGTTACATATTATCTCTCCATTTATTAATTCTCAATTCAGTGTTATGATCCTTACACGATTTTTCTTTGTCTCAATCTCATTTTCCAAAGATACATTTCATGTTGCGGACCATTATTTACTTATACGGTGTACTTAATACCTCATGAATTAATTTTTAAATATTAATTCATTAAATTTATGGGATTTATTGATCTATATCATACTATTTCCTTCAATGACCTTTGATTCAAAATTTACCAAAGCGACAAAGACATTATGTTGCAATCTCCTTTATTTTCAAGATTGTTTATGTTCAAGGTTACTTTGGGGAAATAATTTGATATTATTCTATTGAATAAAATATCATTTATTATAATTTATTTATGGACGTGTTTTACATGTTTAGTTTCAATTTCTTACCTACTGATTGAAGAAACATCAATAAATTTGTTTACAATTGATACCAATCTTGTATCTTCTCTTAGATCTAGAATATTTCTCTTCCATATACATGTTTTCTAAAATATTCTCAAGAATTTTATTCTCAAAGCATAAATTATTTATAAATTTATTTTACATTATAGTTAACCTAATTTTAAAATATTTTAAAAAGGAAATTTCTTAATGTTTTCTATATGTTTCACTTTTGACTCTCTCTTTATAAAAGTTTGAAAAGAATGTTTATTTTTAACATTTATGACATAATAATATTTTCACACTCTCATGATCATTATTTTATTCGAATATCAATTTATAAATTTCATGTTTATTTTCAAAGAAAATTTTTTTCACAATATTTTATGACTTTTTTGTTTTTAAATGTTATTTTTAAAATGAAATGTGTATTTTACTCAAGGAAATTTTTAATGATATTTTAATGGTATTTTTATTCATCAATGAAAAAACTCTTGATTTTATTTATGCTAAACTAGGGATATATTGTAATGTTTCTATCCTTGTTCTTTATCTAGATTGATTATGATTGTTTCAAAGTTATTTTCATGGAACTGATTTATTTTCCATGGGTAAATCAAGATATGAAAGAAAAATGATTATTATTATATTGAAAGTGAAATATTCAAAATGTTTTATTTATAAATGGTACTTGGATATAATTTATGAATATTTGTTGAGCCTGATACAGATTAAATGAGTGAATGATTCTGATATAACTTATACAATTGGGAGAGCCTAATATAACACTCCAATGAATTTGGTATTGTTCCTGTATTTTAAAAAAAGAAGTAGGGAGTTAACAAGTGAGGTTTCTCCTATGAATTTAATTGGGATCTAATTATTGGGTTATGAAGATAATTTTCTAATATACCAAAACATTTTATTTATGCTTGATATGAGTTTTTAATGGTTCCTTAGATCAAGATTGACATCACATGGATCATGATTATTGATTCTTATGAACCTTACCCTTGTTAAATATTTATTCCATGTCACATGTTAAATGATACAAGTATTTATGGGTATGAATTATCTTATGTTATTCTCATGCAATTTGATTATGTCATCATATCCTTATACCCATCTTGTGATGACATTCAATTGTTAATACTTATATTCACCCTTACTAAGTTTTTAGCTCACCATTCTTATGTTTTTATTTTTCCAAATTTACGAAGAATGATGTTAAATTATTTGTTTCTATAGAGGTTTCATGTGTGGAGAATTTTATAGGAGATGATATAGATCTTTATAAACCAGTTGTTTATATATCCAAGTTATTATATAAGAGCTTTTCCTAATTCTATAAAACTCTAAACCTAAAATGAACTTGTTTATATAAGTGATCCAATATTTACTATTAATTTTGTAGGTTTTTGATGGTTGAAACTAGGTCATGTTTATCGATATAAAATCCATTAATGCAAGGATTTTGTTTTTAGTATCCGATATAGAAGTGTGGGTTTAGGGTTTTGAAAAGAAGAATCTCTAATTTATATTGAAATATATCTATAAAATTAAAACATTCTAGAATTTAATCTCTTTAATTAATGAGAGATTATATTATTTTCTCTTCATAAATATCTTCAAGTGTTAATGGATATTATGATAAAATCCTTCCTTAAATATTATCAGGAAAACAATTCAAACTTATCCAAATACATCCTTTAACTTCGATTCAAGATATCCTATTTAATTACCTTCAATACACTCTAAAATATAGGATATTTAATTTTTAGATTTGGATAACTCGACATCTTAAATGATAAAAGAATCATATTTTTGGCATGACTATCATATCCTTTATAACTTTATGTATTTTCATTTTATTGCTCCACATTGTAGAAATCCTCTTATGACATGGTCCCCTTTAAAATTATAGTGCAACTAAATTATACCTCTACCACTTGAAGCATGGCCTAATTATTTATATCATGGAAACTAGTCATAAATTAGATCCCTAAATGATGTGAATATATCCTATTTAATTAAATCTAAGATCTCTATGAGATTCTCTTATCTTCCTTGATCTTTAGACTTATTGTAGGATTGTAATTCCACTGTGGTGTGAATGTCTCCAAACTTCTAGTACCACTGAAACTTGTTTGATCATCCTCCATGATGCAACATGTATCTTACGACATAGTGAATCTATTGAGTTATATTTTTATATTGTGGAATATTTTAGTGGTGTTGACTACTCCTATTTAGTGGTTCCACTAAAATCCACCTTAAATTCCTTTACAGTGAAATCCCTCTACTATAGCATGTACACCTAGACATGAGGAACCAAACCATATAAATAAAATCACTATGGTGTGATCCTCTATTACAACATAGTTATCATTTTTTGAAAAGTTCCCCCCAAAAAGGAAAACACCACATCAAAATTCACTTTATTTTCCTCCACTTAATATGCCAGAATGAGGAATCATCATATCCTTGTCTTCTCATAGTTCCACCTCACACTATGGCCACTATTACCCTATATCATCAAACCAAACTAGATATTCACTCTTTATCTTCCCCATGCTTAGCTTGATTATCGATGTTATTGTCACCTAGCACTAGACATGCTCTAGTTAGCTGACTAGGGGTTGTCCCCTTATTATTTTACTCATAATAATTCTATAGAATTACCTATTACACTGAAATGTGAAGGGTTAATTTCTCCTTTAATGGAAAATGGATGACTCTTACAATGTTTCCATCATCCTTACACAATTTGGTCTCTGAAAAACAACAAAAAACTTGGCTGCCTCTTCAACATAGTCACCTATATTGTGGTGTGATGTCTATATTTTGGATAAAATTATAACTCCAGATCCTTCCATCTCATCTTCACTTTGGTTCTAAAAATATCCAACACCAAAAACTACTTTGTGTTGATAACATATTCAACACAAAAACCTCAAATACCATTGAAAAAAAAATCCAATACAATACAATTATTAAACACATGTTGAAAATAAATCTAACACTATCCAATATCAAATATCAAATGGATTCTAACAATCTTACCCTTTGGATTTGTATTGACACATTTTATCATGATCCATTACCTTTACTATAGTAGGAAATAATTCCACTATTGAATCCAATGCTCCACTAAGCAACCAAAATAATTTCTTCTTTCCATAAATGGGTTGGAAAAAATTATTATACCTATTTTTATATTCATCATGGATTCATGATGCTTCCTCTCCCCCTTTGAAATCAAATCAAAATAATTTTTATTAATATTTATTAATTGTTGAAAATATTACAAAATATTATCTTATTATGATAGATTATCACTTATTTTGATACTCCCCCTTTCTCTTTAATGTTAGACAATATAATATCCATCAATTAGATACCAATTTTTTATATTTCAACACTATTATTTTCATGAATGTATCCCCCTTTACACCATAGGAATATCATAAATTAATCTTCAACCCCTTTGACAATAAAGTCAATGCATCAAATTAGATAGACTAATATACCCCATTTTAAATATACTTTAAGACACATGTAATTTGTAGATATATAGGTATCTAATACTAATTTTTGAATATAAACTATTAACATAACTTCATATTTTTCTTTCAAGTTACAAAAACTTTATACCTATGGTTTCATCTCAAATACAATCATTGAGTGATATTACCACTTATAAATGTTAGTTTAAGAAAATATATAAGCCTAATGAGTTATAACTTAGTGTAAGAAACAAGATATTATTCATAAAATATCATTGTTTTCCATTACACTCACCTACATACCTATATTTCAAGAAGTCACAATTCTTAACTTCTATTAAGGAACTTACCATGCAAAATAAAAGACACTTTTAATAAAACACTAGTGAATAATCATTAACCATATAGTGTGTTATTTATACCACATCCTCTTTTTTATTTTAGTTATGGAAACTAATACTGATACTATTTTTTAAAAGAAAAATAGATCAATACCATTTTATAAAACAAAGTTATGTAATTTCTTCTCTAGGTGCCCTTCCTTGGTTGATGGGAGTACCAATTATGGATTTTTAACTCCAAAATACCTATAACAATCATCTCCATCACTGAATATAGATATGGTATCTAGAATAATATTCATACATATTTAGTAGCCTTTGATATCCTAAAAACTATCAGTTGATATCACATGACATCATAAAACAAATAAATCTTGATATTCAATCACATAGATGATTCATACTATTAATCTTCAATATTCTTATTGTTATAATTTCACTAACTTCATGGCCATATATGTCTTTGACACCATATATTGTTGCAGCTCAGTATTATCCATAAAAAAATGGTTTCTGTAATACCACATTCAGAAAAGGAAACTTTATCAAAATATGCAGCTTCTTGATTCCAAACTGGACTTGTAGCACCTATTAATCTAATTTTTGCATACACATTTATCCAGATTGATTATATATACTTTCAAACTAATTATATTTTATCTTTTAAAAATATTTACCCTATAAATCACACCCCCTTAATAAATCACCACTTTAAACAATAGTTATAAATATTAAATCTAATGGGGAGATGGGATACTTTCACTTTCTTCAAGTTGAGGAAGATGGTTTTTGTCACGAACCAACCCAGGTCAACCCTGAACTGGTCACCCAAGCTGGTCCGCGACATGGCCCGAGAGGCATTCCCGATCCTCCTGGGCTGGCGAAAAGCACCAGGGAATCAACAGAGGATAATTGGAAATGATTTTTCACAGTGAAAATAAATAAAACAGTGGAAAAAGTAGAATAACACAAGGCAAATAAATGACACAAAAAAGGAAGAACAAGAAACAATAACAAACTAACCTAACCATGAACAAAACTCCTCGCGACTCTAAGAGTCGCTCACCAGTTCACAACCAACTCTCTCCCACAAAGAGCAAGCTCAAGTCAATCCTACAACAAAACTAAAAAAACAGTAAAACAATATAGGCATGAGTATTAAAACTCAGTAGGCGTGCCCAAAAAACTATTCCCAATGCACTACCTTTAAATAAAGAAATTTACTAATTCTAGGTTTGAACTAAATTATACAAAATATGGGTTTCCACACACACACTTCCATTTCTAAGACAAGTAAGAGTCCATTTCCTGTTTTAATTTAAAAACAAGTTTAATGTTTGAAAGGAACATGTGCATTGCATTTTAAAAAATTTCTACGAACAATTTATAAATTCAAATTTCAGTTGTTAGTCAAATGGAAAACCACACACAACACACAACACACACTAAGGGTAATGGAAAAGAAGTGGCACACATGGGCCACTAAACGAACTAGACCTCTCAAACGTCCGCCACATAAAAATAGACACTAAAGAAAATATGGGTCGAACCTAGGAGTTCATGAACAATCGAGAATGTACCATACATGTGACTCATATTGAATTAATACCTACTCTAGATGATGTCATAACACCCTAACACCCGGTGTTTTCCTAAATGGCCTAACTGAGGGCCCCAATCCCCTAGCAGAGTATCATCCGTACTAAGGGACACTAGCTAGTGCGTAATCTAAACTAGTGCAACAATCGTTCTCAGAAGATTCACTTACTATGATAGGTTCTCAAATCAACACGTATAATAAACAGGGGTGAGTCAACAATGTCAAACAAGAAATCAATTTCAATGCACAAACATCACACATAAGAATCTCACATAATCGTCGACCACAACAAGATCAACCCTGTATTATCCCAAAGAGAGTTTTCTCAAAATAATTTATTTTATCAAAGTGATAAACAAGCCTTAACCAACCAATCAACACCAATATCTTTTCAGAAGAACTAACACATGCCAACTCATTTCCAAAGAATCAAATGAACACCACTTTTAATATCAAAACAATTTGAAACTTCATTTAAGAAATCCATTTTAGAAAGCCGAACACATTTGCAGCCCAAGTAGTTCTTTAAAAGAAATAGAATTTACTTCTAAAGGACAACCGTGCATTTTACCAATACTAATGATGCACATTTAAAACAAAAATTTTTCAGGTAATTCAAAACAATAGAGGACCACTATCTTATGTAATGAAAATTTATTCTAAAACTAATTATTTAATATTATTTACCATTAATCTAAAATTTAATAAATAACCAGATATTAATAAATTATAAAAATAAAGGCAAGTGAAGTGGGGACCTACCTTAGCTTGAAGTCCAAACACAATGGCGTGTCATGCCTCGCACAGATGCACAAGCATGCGCAAGCTGACGACCACAGTTTTTTGGAATTACCTCGCCAATATACTGCAAAAAACGCACAACAACTAAAATCCCATAAACACTGACATAAGATAATGAAAATGAAAAAACGGTGTAAAAACCACCATGACATGTTTTAAAAACATATTCAAACCATTTACATTATTTCCTAACACACTTTAAAATTTATGAGAAATAATAATAATAATAATATAATAATAACAACAATAAATCATTTGAGAAACTTATCAAATCATTTCAAATAATGCCATAATATTCTACCCCAAAAATACTTTGAAGATCCTTTTGAGAATAACCAAATCACCATATTAAACATCCCAAATAAATTTAAAAGACCATTACATGCTTTTGAAAATTAGAAACCACCCGAAGAAGCCAACTAGGTTGTTTATCAAATAAGTAGCGTGCAAAAATTCAGTAAACATTCACCGAAGATTAAGAATGACAAAATAAAACACCATAATTAAAATGAAACAAAATTTTATAAACATCTTAATCCATTAATCAACTGTCAATGAAGCTGCGAAAGGAAAGAAATCAGCAAAAGGTGAATGCAACCCTACGCAATAAAAATCAGAGACTCAGAAATACCACAACAAGGTTAACGCACCTCAAGACATTTTCAAATCCTGATTCTCACCACATAATTAATCCATATACTCATGTAAATAATAAAAAAATAAACCCAAACACATCCAATAACATAAAATCATGGAACTAACTCAAAAGATGAAGAACTTCCTAGAACTGGTGTGGAACTTCAATCACCCCATCGCCGCACCTAAAGGAGTCTCAAACCAACCTTGAAAATCAAATTGGACCCAAAAATTTTAGGGATAAAACTTAAAAAAACCTTTAACATGGAAGAACCAAAGCAAGGAGGGGGAAAAAGGAACAACCGGACATGGGAAGTCACCTACTGGTCGTTGAAGAAGAAGTGGCACGGGTAAGAGGGGTTGCGGCCAGACGGGGGGTTGCGCCAGCGAGGAGAGGCCGGATGGAGGCGATGACAGTAGTGGGTATCACCAGAGGGGGTCTGGCCATGGGTCAGGGGGGGTAGCACGTCGAAGAAAGGAGGGGAGTCCGGGAGGAGGCGGTGTGCACGGAGGGCTGCAAGGAGGGAAGTTCGGGCGCGTCCAGGGAGTGCAGGTTGAGGTGAAGTAAGGGTACGTCACGACTTGGTTTCATCAGCAGGGGGTGTCATTGCGGCTGGCGAAGGAGGTGCGAGGTTTCAAGGAGGATGGGGTCTGGTGCAAGGCATAATGGTGGAGTGAGGCAAGATGGAAGGAGGCAGGGCGATGTCGGTCCGTGAGAGGGAGCACGATCCGACGAGGAAGAAGATGGAGGAGGGGGAATTCCAGCGGTGCGCTAGGGTTTCTAGGGGAAAGGGTATTCGTGCGGGGAGAAGGGAGGGAAATAGAGAGAGAGAGAAGGGGGAGAGAGTTGGAAAAAATAAAAAGAAAAAGAAAAATAAAAATGAAATAAAAATAGGGATAAAATAAAACATAAAAATAAAACATAAATATAAAACTCTAAACTAATTTAGAATATAGTTATTGATAATAATAATGGTAATATTAGTGTAAAAAAACATGATTTAAAATAAAATTATAAGAATAAATTAAAAATAATAACTATTGCCTCATTAAAATCTTAAAAAATTAACAATAAGAATTATAACGATAAAAGTGACATGCTGAAAATTTTATAACCATTATAATAATTTAATATTATCCAACTAATTAAAAGATTAACTGAAACAATAAGAATAATAAGAATAATCCCCAATAATAATAATAATAATAATAATATAACAACTCTTAAATTAATTAATCATTTTTTTCATATTTTATTTTGCGCTTAAAATATTATTCATCTCATTAATTAATTGATTACCCATGAACCAAGTAGGTCGCACGGACATCTGACGAAGCCATGCAGCTACGCCCGTTCCTTGCCCGCACACCAGACACTACCAAGACAAAACACTCATTTATCATCAAAATGCAAAAAACTGAAGTCGGGTCTGGCATGCACCTCAAAAAAAAAACAATCAGGTCAAATAAAACTATTAGATAAAGGTAAAAATTAAAATCATTACCGATGTGTGAAGTCAGAGTGTGACAATTCTCCCCACCATGACACTTTCTGCCCCCAGAAAGTCACCCAGCCAAATGAGGAAACAAACTCGAGTTTGAAACTGAACGAGGCTAACAAAAACATGAACTCGGTGTGACTTTTTACTACATCATTCACACCCAACCAACTCTAAGGGAAACTAAATAGAGAAGAACCATCAGGAAATGATTAGGGTTCTCCCCACCACAAGAACCTAACTAGCACAACCAACATTGAGATTCTCAACATGGGTTAAATCTGGAACTGCTAACTTGATCCAAGAGGAAAACGCCACACAGAACAAACCTCGAAGAAGGAATGACAAGATTCTTGGTGGGTCTCCCCACCATTTAAGAACTAACCAGATTAATCCAATTAGCACGGACCGACACGCTAAACCCAGCACAAACCGACCCATGAACTCTCCTCATAAATCAGACCCCCACCACATGGGGTCCTCAACGAAAGACTCCAAACCGAATAGCAGACCAAACCCCTATTCATTATTTCCAAAGACGCATGTGTCTCCAAAAGAAGCACATCCTAAAACATGAATAGATCACCATTGGAGCTAGCCACACAAGAGAGACAATCATCTTGAGACTCACAACCATTAAGAGACAAACTTCAAAGCTCTTATTTGAGGAGGCACGACTACTAGAATTTTGAGAAAACAAGATTACCATGCCTTTTTTCAACCAAGGTGGGGTATTCAGAGGACAATGACCACAACCAGGAAAAGAGACATCTACGCCTCTTATAGCAAAATATAACCTTCAAAGACGAGGAATCTATAACATAGGGATTCAAACCATCCCTATTTTAGAACTGAAGAGAAAAGTTAAAGCAAGGTGCCCCACACACAATGATTTCTGACTGTGTGAAAAGCTTCACTCTGAGACCTATGGCTGGAGATCTAATGTCTTGAAGCATTTGTTGCCCCACATTCAGAAGCTAACATCCTTTGGTCGAGACTCTTTCTGACAATTCTGCTAGCGAAACCTCTCTAAGCTTCCCAAACGGCTACACCGATAGAAAGTCTTTGAAGTATGAAGACAAGGATACTTAAAGTATCCAAACCAGCCACACAAGACCCCACATAATAGAAATTTTAAATTATTTCACGATACCACCTCCAGAGAGAAGGGAATCAACCCCTTGAAATTCCTGACGCAAGCCTTCACTATCTATTGGCCTCACTAGACACTCACGAGCTCTCCCACTTTCCTCTCTTTCACATCCATAGGTATAAACCATTGGACATAAGTGGTCTTAAAAAACTTCCAAGACATCCCATCATGCAAAGATGCTAGGATTTTCTACCACACTAATCAAAAGTTTAACCCTCAGAAAAACTCAAACCAGCATGGACACACATAGCTTTGAGAGTTTCCACTAACCTGAAAACACCAACGATTTCACCAAGCGAGTCCGCCAACTTCGACAGATCATGATCTCCATGGAAGATGGACAAAAACCAAAAATAATTCAATTCCACCACTCTGATAAGAGTCTGGGTAGAACCAACAACTAGAAGAGACTCACTAGAAACCTCTGGGACTTTTCTGGGCAGCATACTCAAAAACAAGAGGCACAAATCTGAATTAAAATTCATCATAAATCAAAATTACACACCTCAATCACAAACTAAAGCTCAAACTCAAACCACTATTCTAACCACAATCCAATATGTCAAATCCAAGAGCCCACGAAAAAGAATTCCAAACACGAAAAGAGAACAATAAAAAATTTCTTACCTTTCAAAACATTTAAATTACCTTTTTTAAAACCATTTTTTAGAAAACAAAACAACTTAAGTACCCACCATTAGTATCCCATGAAGTCTCGAATATACATATACCATTGTGCTATCTCATTCACCTATCCACACATACCACCAATCATCCTTGTGACACATGCTCACCTCTATATATGTGATCCCTCATAGGAATACCAATGTTCAATTCAAGACACTTCTCATTTTCAAAATAGATCATTCAGCATAAAGCACAAATTCCCAACCAATTTGAAAAAGTCACTTATCATTAAAAAAATACAATTCTAAATTCCAAAAAATTTTACAATTAACATTCCAAATTTTTTTAATGAGATCCCAAAACAACTTCCAAAGGACCTCCCATTTTTTTTCCTTTGAAACCTCACATTCAATTAAAAGAAAACAATTTCCATTTCAAAACCATGTTTTCCACTCCAAAACCACATTATCTTTTGAAAACCTCTTTTTCTATGAACCACTTTCATCTTTGAAATCCACTCAAGTCAGTAAAAACTAATCCCAAACATAACTCACATTAAAAATTCCAAAAATAAGGGACTAGTGGCTCTGCCAACCCGGTAACATGTCTTAGTAGACCATGCTCCGAGCGAGCATCCACAACAAGAAGTATCTTGAATCATGTACTCAAGCCGTACATGGGTTGCTACTCCATGAAAGATCACCGCGTAACACCAGATCACTTCCTTTGTTATCCCTCATCCACACAGACTAAGAAAAAGAAAAACTCAAATCCCAGACTACCCCTCGAAACTTGAGTCTCGGGACAGGCAAGGGTTCATGACGTCCTTCCCGCACCCACCTCTCGAGTCTCGACACACCTAATAACCAAGCTACCTGACACCCCAAATAACAAGGGCCTCCTCTGATACAATTTTTTCACGAACCAACCCAAGTCAACCCTGAACCAGTCACCCAAGCCGGTCCGCGACATGGCCCGAGAGGCATTCCCGATCCTCCTGGGCTGGCGACAAGCACCAGGGAATCAACAGAGGACAATTGGAAACGATTTCACCTAGTGAAAATAAATAAATCAATGGAAAAAGTAGAATAAAACAAGGTAAATAAATGACACAAAAAATGAAGAACAAACAACAACAACAAATTAAAATGACCACGACCAAAACTCCTCGTGACTCTGAGAGTCGCTCACCAGTCCTCAACCAACTCCCACCCACTGTGAACAAGATCAAGTCAATCCTGCAACAAAACTAAAAAATATGGAAAAAATATAGGCGTGAGTATTAAAACTCAGTAGGCATGCCCAAAAAACTATTCCGAATACACTACCTTTAAATAAATAAATTACTAATTCCAGGTTTGAACTAAAATATACAAAATATGGGTTTCCGCACACACACTTCCATTTCTAAGACAAGTAAAAGTCCATTTCCCTTTTTAATTTAAAAACAAGTTTAATGTTTGAAAGGAACATGTGCATTGAATTTTAAAACATTTCTGCAAAAAATTTAGAAATTCAAATTTCAGTTGTTAGTCAAATGTAAAACCACACACAACACATAACACACAGTAAGGGAAATGGAAAAGAAGTGGCACATAGGGGCCAGTAACCGAACTAGACCTCTCAAACATCCGCCACATAAAAATAGACACTAAATAAAACATGGGTCGAACCTAGGATCTCATGAACAATCCAGAACATACCATATATGTGACTCATCCTGAAGGCATGCCTACTCTGGATGACATCATAATGCCCTAATGCCCAGTGTTGCCCTACATGGCCTAACCGAGGGGCCCAATCCCCTAGCAGAGTATCATCCTTACTAAGGGCCACAAGCTAGTGCGTAATCTAAACTAGTGTAGCAATCGTTCTCAGAAGATTCACTTACTATGCTAGGTTCCCATGTCAACAGTATAATAAACAGGGGTGAGTCAACAATGTCAAACAAGCTATCAATTCTAATGCACAAACATCACACACAAGAATCTTACACAATCGCCGAACACAACAAGATCAACCCTGTGTTATCCCAAAGATAGTTTTCTTAAATTAATTTATTTTATAAAAGTTCCAAATGGGGCTTAACCAACCAATAAACACCAATATATTTTTATAAGAACTAACACATGACAACTCATTTCCAAATAATGAATGGAACACCACTTTCAATCTCAAAACCATTTGAAACTTCATTTAAGAAATCCATTTTAGAAAGCCGAACACATTTGCAGCCCAATCCGTTCTTTAAAAGAAATATAATTTACTTCTAAAGGCCAACCGAGTATTTTACCAACACTACTGATGCACATTTAAAAGAAAACTTTTTCAGGTAATTCAAAAAACGAGAGGACCACTATCTTATGCAATGAAAATTTATTCTAAAACTAATTATTTAATATTATTAACCATTAATATAAAATTTAATGAAATAACAAGAACTTAATAAATTCTAAATATAAAGGCAAGTGCAGTGGGGACCTAACTCAGCTCGTAGTCCAAACACAATGGCGTGTCACGCCTCGCACAGATGCACAAGAACACGCAAGCTGACGACCGCAGTTTCACGGAATTACCTCGCCAATGTGCTGCAAAAAATGCACAACAACTAAAAACCCATAACCACTGACTTAAGACAATCAAAATTAACAAACGGTGTAAAAACCACCATGACATGTTTTCAAAACATATTTGTACCATTTAAATTATTTTCTGACACACTTTAAAATTTATGAGAAAGAAATAATAATAATAATAATAATAATAATGATAATAAATCATTTGAGCTACTTATCAAATCATTTCAAAGAACTCCATAATATTCTACCCAAAAATACTTTGAATATCCTTTTGAGAATAACCAAATCACCATCTTAAATATCCCAAATAAATTTAAAATACCATTATATGCTTATTAAAATTAAAAACCACCCGAAAAATCCAACTAGGCTTTTTATGAAATAAGTAGTGTGTAAAAATTCATTAAACATACACCGCAAATTAAGAATGAAAAAAACAACATCATTCACATGAAACAAAATTTTCTAAACATCTTAATTCATTAATCAACTGTAAATGAAGCTTTGAAAGGCAAGAAATCATCAAAAGGTGAATGAAACCCTACACAATAAAAATCAGAGACTCAGAAATGCCACAACAAGGTTAACGCACCTCAAGAAATTTTAAAATCCTGATTAGCACCACATAAATAATCAATATAATCATGTAAATAATCAAAAAATAAACCCAAACATGTACAATAACATAAAATCATGGAACTACCTCAAAAGATGAAGAAATTCCTAGAACCGGTGCGTAACTTCAATCGCCACATTGCCGCACCTAAAGGAGTCTCAAACCAACCTTGAAATTCAAATTGGACCCAAACATTTTAGGGAAAAAACTTAAAAAAACCTTTAACATGGAAGAACCAAAGAAAGTATGGGGAAAAATGAACAACCAGACATGGGAGGTTTCCTGCTGGTCATCAGAGAAGAAGTGGCATTGGTAAGAGGGGTTGCAGCCAGATGGTGGATTACGCTGGCGAGGAGAGGCTGGCTGGAGGCGATGCCGGAAGTGGGGATCACTAGAGGGGGTCTAGCTGTGGTTCGGGGGGGGGGGGGGGTAGCGTGTCATATTAAGTAGGGGAGGCCGGGAGGAGGCGGCGTGCGTGGAGGGTTGTGGGGGTGGAAGGTCGGGCACATCTGGGGAGTGTAGGTTGAGGCCAGGTAAGGGTGCAACATGAATTGGTTTCGTTGGGAGGGGGGTGTCATTGCGACTGGCGAAGGTGGTGAGAGGTTACAAGGAGGAAGGGTTCCGGTGCAAGGTGGAATGGTGGAGTGAGGCAAGCTAGAAGGAGGCATGGTGATTCCGGTTCAGGAGAGGGAACACGATCCTACGAGGAAGAAGATGGAGCAGGGGGAATTATAGTGGTGTGCTAGGGTTTCCAGGGGAAAGGGTATCTACGCGGGGAGAAGGGAGGGAAAGAGAGAGGGAGAGAAGGGGGAGAGAGTAGGAAAAAATATAAATAAAAATAAAAATAAAAACTGAAATAAAAATAGGGATAAAATAAAACATAAAAATAAAGCATAAAAATAAAACTCTAAACTAATTTAGAATATAGTTATTGATAATAATAATGGTAATATTAGTGTAAAAAACATTATGTAAAATAAAATTATAACAATAACTAAAAAATAATAAGTATTACCGCATATTAATCTTAATAAAATTAACAATAATAGTAACAATGATAAAAGTGATATGCTGATAATTTTATAACCATTATAATAATTTAATATTATCTAACTAATTAAAAGATTAACTGAAGCAATAATAAGAAGAAGAATAATCCTCAATAATAATAATAATAATAAAACAACTCTTAAATTAATTAATAATTTCTTTAATATTTTATTTTGTGCTTAAAGTATTATTCAACTCATTAATTAATTGATTACCCATGCACTGAGTGGGTCGCACAGACATCTGACGAAGCCATGCGGCTACGCCCGTTCTTTGCCAGTGCGTCGGACACTACCAACCCAAAACACTCATTTATCATTAAAATGAAAAAACTCAAGTCGGGTCTGGAATGCACCTTGAAAAAACAATTAGGTCAAACAAAACTATTAGATGAAGGTAAAAATTAAAATCATTACCGATGTGAAAAGTCAGGGTGTGACAATTGTTCTTGGTGGACCAACCCTTTGATTCTAATTTTCATCATAGACTTTATAGCTGTGTTCTTTTTCACGACACTACTCTCTAGGTTTCTATAACCTTTTTGGCTTGGGATCATTTTCTATAGTGTGACTAATCCCACTTATAAAAGTTTTATATTTTGATGCAACACTAGTGCATCTCTCTTTGGGATTCCTTCTCATTTAGAGGTATCTTCCTATAATATTTGCTCCTTTTCTTGTGGGGTGTTTTTTGAAACCACTATGTTATGATTCATGTTTCTTTTCTTTGATGGCCATGAGTGCCACCTCAAACTTATATTTCCTTGGTGGATATTTCTTTACATGCTTTTCTATATTTCTCATAGTTAGAGAAAATTATTTATTTTTCTTACAAAATTGGTTTTTTTATTTCTAAGAGGGATACTATGGATAAACTTATTTTGGTTCTTGATACACCATTTTTCAAGATCTATCATTTTCCTCTAAGGTAATGAACCAATTTTGTAGCTCAACAGGCTTTCTTCTAGAGTAACCTTTTCCTTATATGTCATAAGAATTGAGGTTTTCCATAAGTATTACTTTTACCTCTTACCATTACAATTACTTTATATATGAAAAGGGTTAGAACATACAAAACATATCCCATTAATATCATACATTGTATAGTAATTTGTCAATTGAGATGTTTATGTAGTGGTTTTACTTTCATAATTGACTCTTTGGACTTAAAATGTGACTCAACCTACCACAATAGTAAAATTTCATAGATACCTTCCTTTATGGTTATTTTCTTCTAGGGTTTTAAAGACTCTTAATTTTATCTCTAGATTGTATATTTGGATTTCTCCCTACTATTCTTGTTGAGGTTATTGTATAGAGGAAATCTACCTTCACTTTTTTCTTTTAAGTAATCATTCTTTCTCACCAGCTCTTTTATATTCTCATATTTATTTATTAGTTGGTAAAAAAATTCCTTCAAAATTATGGTAATTTCTTTTCCAAATTGTCTTATTTATTAAATCTATGTTTTTAGTGTAATGATTATTGCTTTTAACTCCATCTCTGTTACCATCTTCTTACTAAATTATTGGGAAATTTCTCCAAGAAAATCACCTTGTTCCTTCTTCTGTGAACTCATATTATTTATATCAAATTTCAAGTACACCTCTACCCATTTTATCTTTTTTTTCTCTATACACTATTCATCAAGGAAATTATAAGAAAATTCACACATGAACTCCCATTGATCCACCTTTTATTGTAATGACTGGATCTCTCTTTGGGTTCTATAAGAGAATCCTCTAGATTTGAAACTTTATATTGTTTGCATGTCACTATTGGGGTCCATGATTCACTCAATATCTAGGGGTAAATATGAATTTACATATTTGAAAGTTTCCTCCAAAATATTATTATAAATATATCTAATAATAATATTGGAATCATTTACCTTAGTTTTAATGTGTGTCTTCTCAGATGTCTTTATATTATTTTTATTCATTTTGTCTCTTGACATAAGATAATCTTTACCAACCTTTCTCATTGGTTATTTCATATATAAATTTTATATCTTTACCCACATGTCCATATAAAACCTTATATAATAGATATCCTTAAAAAAAAAAATCTTATTTTGGTTCCTCCTTTAGAGGATTCTTAGAAGATACATCAATATCCAAATTTATTTGATCTGTATCAAAAACAACTCCATGTCAATTAAGGAAAAAAATTCCATCAAAAAATACTTTACACGAGACTCTAACATATACTTCCAGGTATGATAATAATTATTTCATCCAATAAGAAAATCATTTCTATCAAATATCAAAACCCCCTTATGAGTTACCATTTCAATAACTTCAACCAAAATTTGAGAACGAAATATCACTAAGCTCTAATAGACAAATCAAATCAATATAAAAAAACTAATCCAAAAAAAAGAAACTATGCTCTGATACTAATTTTTAAGATCACAGGGGGATTAGATGAGAGATACCCCAGGAAGTGGGGTGGTGAATCAAGGCATATGAACTTACTCTAATTAATCACATTTTATTAAACTCTCATTAACCTATATTGATCTCGACCTTAGATTTTTTAGGGAAAATATTTTTCTCTTTTTTAGATATTGATTTATTCATTAATTTACTCATTTTTATCCTTTAAATAATATGGTTCAATGGTTTATTATCCAATTTTACTAGTTTTCTTCATGAATAATATAAATTAATGTAATCACACATGATACAAGGATTTTACTTGGTTTATCCACATCGAGATACTCCAAGGAGCATACAACCGATAATGTGCAGATGCTCTAGAATCCAATGAACTCACTAATTAATAGTGATTTTATACTAGGTCACTTATAATTAATGGAATTCCCCTCATAATATTTAGTTCTAGATCAATACCACTCTACGTTCACTTCCCTCACACTTCTCTCCTTTGATCACTACTCTAAAGGGGAAACAAGTTTTCACATAAGCTAGAACTGAGAATTCTCACCACTCTTGATGATTCAAATGATATAGATAGGTTTTTTTGATCTTTAGGTTACTCCTTTATAGTTAGTATATCACAAATAGAAAATTATCCTAGTACCATGGTTAAAAACTATAGTAGTAGGGGCCAAAATTGTGGTTATAGGTTATGACCATAGTTTTATCCAAGTGGTCATCGAGGTCGTTGGTATAGGTCCTAACATAAGACCATGGGTTTAAACCATGGTTGTAGGACCCTTCCACTATGGTCATTGGGACCATGGAAGTTGGTTAACATCGATGTCCATAATTTTAAATCATAACCATAACTTTTCAAAAATAAAAAAATCCCACTAAGTTTTGATCCCAGGATATATTCCAAATTTCATATAACACCTTATCACTAACTTAAAACTATCTATGTATATATATATATATGTATATGGATATATATATTTATATAAATATATAAATATTATTATTAAACATTAAAAATTAAAAAAGGTATCGTGTCCTAAGACCTATAACCACAGTTTATGGAAACCATGGCTGTAGGTGTTTGGACAAAGCCCTACTACCACCGTTCAAGTTAACCATGGATATAATTTTTCATCCAAATATCTATGGACATAGTTTTTGAAAACTATGGCCATAAGTCTTCTCTACTACCATAGTCTATATTGAGCATGTCTATAATACAATATACAACCACAAATTACGTGGACCATGGATGTATCCCCTTCCTACACCTTTCTTGCTTATTTCTCACGAAATTTTGGTGTTTTTAACATCTCCCTACTACTAATGTTTTACAAAACTATTATTTTAGGATATACTATAGCTATAGTATCCATAGAACATGGATCAAGGCTGACACAAGCATCCCTACAGCTAGAGTTTAACTCTAACTATGATAATAAAATGACCTACAACCACAATTTTGATGACTATAGATAAGGAATCATGGAAATAGGCCAATTTTCTAGTATTTTATGAACATATACTCAAAAAATAACCCCTCCATGAGAAGTCATGAAGAAACACCTTATTCATATTTGAAAAAACCTTTAATGATTTCCATGTTATCTTCTTATTCTTATTCTATTCAGATGTGTTAATGCAGTCTCTCCTCATATAGCTTTTAAAAAAATAAAAGAATCGCTGATTTATAGAGAATGATATCTATAAAATTACCACATTCTAGAATTTATTATCCCTAATTCAAGAGATATTATCTTATTTTACCTTCATGAATATCTTTAAGTATTCATGGGTATAATGGGAAAATACATCCTTCAATATTATTTGGAAATTGAGTCAAACTTGTCCAAATTAATCCTTTAACTTTGATTCAAGATATACTATTTAATTTCCTTCAACTCCTCCTAGAATATATGATATTTAATTTTGAGTTTCTATTGACTCAACATATTCCATGGTGCAAACATCACATTTAGGATGTGACAATTATCTCCTTTAAAACCACATGTATAAAATTAATCATCTCCACAATAAATCAATCCTCTTATGGCAAGGTCCCCTTAAAAATGGAAATGCCACTGAATTATACTTTTAACTATTATAGTGGGGCTTAATTCTCTATGACATGGTAACTGGTCCCAAACCAGGTCTAAAATGTATAAAATATCTTTTATTTAATTAAATTGAAGTTATTAATGAAATCTTGAAATGTTATTATATCTTTAGAATCATTATGGAATGGTTATTTTGCTATGGCGTGGAGGTTTCCAAACTTCAATTACCACTAAAAATCATCTAATCATCCTCCACAACCAATGTTCATCATGTGGCATGGTGAATCTATTGAGTGACATTTCTAAAGCATGGAATACTCCCATGAAATGGATTTATACTATTTGTAAATGACACTAAAATCCTCCCTAAATCCCCTTACAATGTAATCCTTCAACTATGGTATAGAAACCTGGATTTTGTGCACCAAAATCTGTAAATAGAATCCATGTAGCATGGTCCTCTATTATGGGGTGGTCATCATTATTTAAATAATTCCCCACAAATGGTGAATCCTACATCAATTTTCACTTAATTTTTCTTTTCTTAGTAAGTTGGAATGTTACATTATTGGATTTTTTCCTCTTGTGGTTCCACCTCACATTATATCCAGCATTACCTTATATCATCGACCCACACTATCTATGCACTCTTCTACCACCCCATGCTTAGCCTTTTTTCAAGCTTGTTGCCTCATAGTGCTGAACTTTCTCCAGTTAGTTAGTTAGGGGTTGGCCCCCATTTTATTTTACTCATACTCCTTCTATGGACTGAACCATTTCACTATGATGTGAAGGGTTCATTTATATGAAAATGTAAAAGGGGTAAACCTTATAAGGTTTCCATCATCCTTACACAATTTGGTCCTTATGGTGTATTGGTATTGGGTTTAGAACATATGTTTGGAAGCATTGGAAATTAAAATTTGTACACTGTGATTAATGTCATAACATCACCGCCAGTGTAATCAATACCCATTCCAACCTAAGGATCTCGTGTGATTAAGAATAAGAACAAAAATAAAATCAAACCATTACATTAATCAATTTAAATATGCAGAAATATTCCACTCATTTCCAATGATCTATGATTGAAGGAACCAATTTTGGATCCATATATATCATTCATTCACACTCTATATTTGTATGGATGTGTTGATCATTGATTTATGGGTGCTAAAATTGATAATAGATAATGAATTTGATGTTCTAAAAATCATAGGAGTATCATCACTTCAATCTAAAATGGAAACTTGGATTGGTGTTCTTTTATTACTCATTCCTCTCTCTAGGAATTGAGGGAGTAGAGAGAGAATCTCTTAAAATCATGTAGTGAATAGTCACTATGAATAGTGGCTTCAATTTCATTAAATAATAAGGTTTCATTTCTGAAAATATCAATTTGTAATTTCTATAAATGAAACCCTTTAAATCAAACCATATTCACTACATATGATGTAGTGAACATGTACCAAGTGTCATAATTATTTTATTACTTACTTGTAACATCTAAAATGTATTATGTGATAATATACAAGCCATTAATTTGACTTGACACTCCCAAAATATTTAATGAACATTGAATGAAAATATTATCTTGTAAAATATTATTCCTCATATTCACTTAAAACTTGTGAATACACTAATAAAATAATTCCAATTCATTTATTATAAACTTGAATAATAATAATTTTTTATATAATTCAAACTCATATATATCCTAACCCCCAACATGGGGATTACCATGTTCAAAACTAAAATTCACTAGAATTGGAAAAAATATGAATATGCTTTGTGTGGAACCCTATATGATATTATCTTGAGAGTAGTGAGTCATACTCATGGACCAAGAATGGTATCTAGAAACACACTTTGGCCCCTAAGGAGATAAGGTTTAGTTATAGAAACAACAATCTCTTATGAACACACATCATGTAATATAATCTTTTTCTCTCATGATATCTCATAAAGTAGGATGCACAATTTGTGTCATCATCCTTTCTTACTTAATTATTTTATGAACTTTATATAAGGACTTACATTCTTCTACTATGAACATGGATTTAATAGATGTAATACCATACTAGTCAACTAGGCTCAAGATATCTATTCCTTTATGGAAGAACAATAACATATCTTTATCATTCAATAAATTTAATACCACTAATGATACAGCCAAAAAAAATCCACCACACCAAAAAACAAATATCACGATTTTCATCTTTCATCAAGTGTGAACTTTATTATAAAAAGTCCCAAATACTTAAAATCCCCCAATACCTAATAGTTAGATATCATCTATGTCTCAATAGTATGATGTATCTTGACCATAAGAGATATGATTATGGTTACCTTAATAGTATCCCAAGGTTCTCATTGTAACTAGGAACTACTATAACCCATTGAGATGATAAATATAAGTAAAACCATGTAAATAGTAGATGCATAAGTATTAACACTATTACGGTAATATAACATCATGCATAACTCTCTGCTGTAATTTTTTTTATTAAAAAGATAAGGAGAACAAAAAGAGATAGAAGATCAAGGATGCCTAAAATTATGTATGACAAGAGATTCCTCAACAAAAAAACTTTAAAAACATGGGAAAAATATCTAATTTGAGAAAAAATGGTGAGGGGGTGAGATATATCTCCAAATTCTTCTAATATATCAGCTACTTTGTTTACTTCATGCTAAGTGTGTTGACAATTTACATTGTGAGAAAGACTATTTCAATTCCATATGATATAAGAAACTGACTAGTGAGATGCCTGATATAAATACCCGGCCTTAAACATTACTTAATCTTGAGTTAAATCAAGAATTAACATTGAGGATCTTTTCAGGTTTAGAGTTTTAGAGAATTTGGCCATAACTATTACATAACAACTTTAATATTACAAGTATACACTACTACTTAGTACCCATTTTTTTTTCAAAAATAAAAACTCTTAAAAAGAAACATGTCTAGTTCCAGGTTTTAGACAAGATGACTTTTCCTTGATCCCATCCTTGACCCTTGTTCATCTTTAAGTCCTATGGAAAACATTTAAAAAACTTGGGATGAGCATAAAAAGCTCAGTAAGGGTTATAAAATAATGAATGAAAACATTATCCCATCAATAAATACAAAAAAATGAAACCATAATTTTCAATCATAACATACCTTATTAAATCATAAGTTTTATGAATAACATATAGAAATCATAAATCATAAAGGTAACTTGTGGCATACAAAACATACTTACATTGTAGCTGTCAAAACTACATAGGGAGTTATGTTGGAATACCCATCACATTATATTTCCTAAATCTCTTAGGAGAAATATTAACGTTTACCTCTGTCACGTTACCCAATGAATTGGAGAGCTATCTCGGGTTCACCCACCCTAGGTTTATCATGGAACCACTTGTATATGTAATGTCACGACCCAAACTGACGGGTCTCAAGCCGTGACTCCCCAAGCCTGCCTCCAATAGGTCAGGGGCTGACAACTAGCACCGAGTAGGCTATCACACACTTGGGAGGAATTAGCCTAAGGTAACTATACACCCACACCCACATACACCTCCAAGAAATAATTCAGAGATATATATAAAAACTGGAAAGAAATTCATGTATACATCTAACCCACAACTAGAGTACAACAAAAGTAAAAAAGGGAAAAACAAGGCCCACCAAAATAAAACTACAAAATAATCCAACCTGCTTAGAAGGAGGGAAAATTCTGCCAAAAACACCCACCAGTAAGATCCCCATCATAGCTTCAGTAAACACTCAGGTTTAGTCTTTCTATCTAAGCTCCTCCTACTCTGGGTCCTCCTGGAACTCCATTGAAAGGCCTGTGGTCTGCATAAGACACAAACATGTGCGGGCAAAGACCTTGTAGGGGTGAGTATATAAAATACCCAGTAGGAACCCCAAAAACCCCAAAATAAAAAGGGAGAAACTGAAAGGCAACAGTCAGCTCATCCCAGCCAGAGGGAACCCAAACGAGAGAGAAACTCCACCTCAAGACCATACTCGGCTAAACACAACTAGTCAGTACAACTCAAGTGTATGCCCATACATACACCATGAACACCCACTTAGGTATATGCCCATACATATACCATGAGCAATACAGATATTATCAAACACACACCAATCCTCATGAGGTTCCGACCTCATAACCTGTGATAGTTACATAACTAGGAGAACGCACTCCACAAGCTCTATCATCCCATATTACACTCGTTCGAGAGATATATGCTCATCGAATGTCGTCACTAAGAACCTCATGCTGTAAAAACGGAAAAAACAAACTCCTCAGATATGGGATCACACCTAGGGTCCACTAGGGGATACAAAAACCCACTCTGGAATTCGTAGATCTCATAAATAGGGGATCACTCCCAGGACCCACTGGGGGATACCACAACCAGATATGGTGCTCCACAGATCACGTCGCTCAGATAGAGGATTGTCACCCGTGTAAAGGTGGTCATGATGATACCAGAACCCTATCTTCTATGAATCATGATGTAGGGGATCGAACCAACGATGCACCAACCCTACCAAAACTATAAGCTAAGTAGGGGATCATATAACCAGCAATGCCGTAACCCTACTATAAACCACATGCTGAGTATGGGATCATATAACTAATGATGCCACAACCCTACTATGCATATCCCACAACGTAGGGGATCATATTCCTGATGATGCCTCAAACCCTACAGGATTAACCTACTAGATAGGGGATCACCGCCCGTGGATAAGCGATCACAGCGATACCAAGAACCCGATCTAGGGAAGCGAAACTAGAGGATCCCACCCCAAACTCGCCGGAGGGATGTCACAACTCTAACAGAAATTCATCCTATCGAGGGGATCAAAAAACCTATACTGAGGTAGTAATTCCACATGAACCCTCATAGGAATGAACCAAGAGAGTACAATCAACCACTGCTGGTCAAAATGTTGCTAACCCGAGCGACCAACATCATTGCCACATTGCACACCTCCTAGGCCTATACCGAGGCCACCATCGTGATATATGTGAAAAAACTTGTAAGGTAGGCTATTCATTCGTCCCAAACAGACTTACAAAGCATAAGTCATAAAAACATAGCATACTCCTGGAAGCCACCTCATGGGGCCCATGCATCAACCCCAAATTTATGCCGGAAGATTTCACCATTGCAATCCCCTTAGAAAAACACGCAGAAACGAGTGTTTAAACACTCCAAACGGATGTCGGGTGAAAAAGTGACATTTCATCGTAAAACGTGCAAACCAGGCCCTATGGGGTCCACAACCTATCTTAAATCTAAATACTTAAAGGATTATCTCAAAAAGTCTGTAGGAGAACTAGGATCATGCTGCCGCTGATGGCGTGTCAGTCGGACGTCCGACTCGTGAGGTACGTCTGTTGCAAGTTTTAAAAATAAATTATTATTATTAAGCTAAAGCATTTTGAGTCACCCTCCCTTGGATGTAGAACCCAGAAACCACAAAACCAAATTCAAACATTCTATCTCAATGAGAAAAACTCATGTCCGCTGACGGCACGTCAATCGGACGCACCGTTTAAAAGTTACGCCCCCTTGAACACAAGAAGGCCCAAATTGGGCTGGTCCACCCCGGCCGGCCCGATCCAGACTGCCGGCCCACGGCCCAGACATGGGTCCAGCCCAGATCCCTGCGGCTTTCTGGCCATGGCCCGTACCAACACCACCAAACCCTAGGGTCCAGTTCTTCTAAATAGACCGGCCGCGCGACCGGTCTCTTTCTTCGCGTGCTGCACCAGCAGGACCCGCCGAACGCGGGTCCTTGTCCGTAGCACCCCCGAGGCGCTGAACTCGGGGCTCCACCTGACTACGACAGTCCGACACCATCACCCCCTCCTATGGATCACACCACTGTGACACCTCTTCCTAGACTCGATGCCTCTCCGCCGCTCCGCCACTGGCTATCCCGGCTCCTCCGGTCCCATACTACACCACGCCACATCCGCCTTCGCTTGACCGCACCCGAGCTTACTTCTCTGGCCACACTAGACGCCATAGTTCTCACCAGCCACACCAAATTCCACCGTACTCACTAGCTGCACCTGACTCCGCCTCTCCGCCTGCTGTCGAACCCCTTCTGACTCCTCTCGTTTTCCATCCGCTGCACGCCGGCCCTCCGAGATCCGCCTCGGCCTACTGCACCTCAATAAACGCCTCTGGCCGGCTCCACCGCTGCGCCATCCTGATCTCTGGCCACCACCCTTACTGGATCCAGGGATTCCTTCGGCCTCCACAACTACTCCAGCGGCCTGATTTTAAAACTGAAGGCAGATTTGGAATCCTCAGGATGAGGCCTTCGCAGCGCCTGTCCCTATTCAACGATCCCAAGGAGTTTTGGCGCATCTGAAAATTCGGTCAGAGAACAATGAATAAAGCATCAAACACGAGATTTAGAGGACTTATATGGTGGCCGTGTTCATTCAGACATAATCCCAATTCTAAAATTATAGAATTTAAAATGATGGATTTGAAAAAAACTCAAGAAATTGACGAAGGAGCGGAAAACAACAGAAAGCCTACCTCGATCTGGTTGTTTGTCGTTGGAGACACGCCCTCTGCGATCCCACCTCAATCTGCCGGAGCTCGCTCCTCAAACTGGTGAGGAATGGCGAAGAACGTTTGAGAAGGGGGGGGGAATGTGTTCTCCCCTTAATTCCACACTTAAGTGGAATTTATAAACTCTCTGAGACTCTGCCTACAGGCGTAGATTATGAAACCTCTACGCCCACCTATTTTATATCACGCCTAGGAAAAACACCCCATTTCGAACGCAATGGAAGTATCAGATTTCCATTACAAGTCTTCGTTTGAAAGTTATTCGAAAAGAATTCCAGTGATAAAAATCACTAAGTCATTATTTCAAAATGATGATTTTCCCCTGGGTGACATCTCTCACAGTAGGCCCACGCCTATAACTTTTACACCCTGCCTAAGGTAAATGGCACGCTCCGGATGCAACTGTGCCATCGGATTTCTGATCCAAGATACCATTTAAGAGATAAATCATTCTAGACTCGTGTATAGTATATAAATACTTAATATTTTTATAAAATTAATTCTAGGCACATCGGGCCTCAGAATTGCACGTCGTCTTTGCGCCTAGCCCTGGAATTATTCATAGGAATATTCCAAAGTTTGACAGGGCCAAAACCCAAGTTGCTACATCCTCCCCACCTTATAACTTTTTATCTCTAAAAATCCATAATCACAAGGAAAGCAACTAGAATCTCAACTGGGTCTCCCACGCCAGTGAGTTCACCAACAAACACCCCTGCCCGAACACACAAGTCGGAGGGAATCATCCACCACGCCTCAACACTATCCTCTTTGGGTGGCACTAACTCACCTAAATGATTTTGATCACGTCACAAAAATGCGTCTCGGTGGGCGAAGGATCCCTCTTCCTCACGCATTTGAAGCACACTAAACAACACCCACATAGGGTCTTACCAATGCCCTGAACAAAACTCAAGCAGGAAATGAAAAGGGAAGAGTACTGCTAAACAATTTATATAAAAAATACTACAGAAAGTAGAAAGGACACAAGGCATACCTCTATCCATCTGTGGAGCCTTTGGGTAAACAGCCTCTAGGGCATACAACTGTCCTCTCCCTCACCCTCCAGCTCCCTGAGCTCGACGTAGACCACCTAGGGGTGGTGGTGGTGGCATCTGATGCCGCCTACCACCTCCCACTACTGTACCAGCTCCATCACCACGTCCGCCACCCTGTGGACCTCCAAAATCGAGACGTTTCTGCTGCCAAGACAGCCTATCGACCGGCTCCCTCTTAGCAGCACGACGAGTCAGAAAATATCTAGCAAGATGTCCCTGACCGTCACAAGCATAACACCACCTATCCTGCAGCTGAACAAAACTATCCTGCGAGCCCTGTGATCCTTGAGCCTCAGATCCTCCATCATGGGGTCGCCTCCTAAAACGTCAGCCACATACTGACCCTTGCATCTGCCACCGGCTACCAGTTGCCGACGTCTCAGCTGCCACACGCCCAACACTGATGGGCTGGATCTGCTCATCCAGAAAGCTCTCCACCACCAAGGCTCGCTCCAGCACTCCAACATAGGTGGTAAAACACAAGTAAACCACACCTGACCAGATGTCTCTGTATAGGCCCTGCTCGAAGGTCCTATCCCTAAAGAAAGGGTCCTGAACCATATTCAGGGAGTAGCATGACCGGTCTGTAAACCTCGCTGAGTACTCTGACATGGTCATTCCCTATTTTCGAAGCTACAGAATCTCTTGGATCCACACCGACCTCAGCGTCACTGGATAGAACTATTCCCTAAAGAGTCGATCAAACTATGCCCACGTGAGCGTCTCCTCATCGTGGGATTGCGTCACTAGACTCCACTATCGCCCAACCAAACCATGCAGAAGGATAACCGCTAGGACCACCATCTGATCTGGAGGTGTCCTCACTAGGCGGAAAACTCGGGTGACTGCTTTGAGCCAGTCATCAACTGCCTGAGGGTCCGGATCACCCCGAAACCACAGAGGTCGCTGCCTCTGAAACTCATGCAGTGAACTTAGCCTACGCGCAACCTCATCCTGCACTATCGGCACAACCAGCTGCTCAACAGGTGGTGGCTCAACTGGTGGACCACCTGGAGGTTCAACCTCAAAACCTGTGCCCTGGTTTACAACCTCTACATGGGGAAGATCGTCACCACAATCCTGCTGCAGAACTCTTGCGGGCCGTCATCGTGGAGGCATCCTAAAATACAATCAAGATGCACCATAGTCAAAGAGTATATCTGGAGAGCTGGCTAAAGAAGAAAAATGGAAACCCCAAAAACCAGTCCTATATGATTAATGTACCATTATGTCCCTATGACTAGTGTCAAAACGTCCCGAGTCGAAAGGAATGTTATCAGAGTCCTAGTGAATGGATACGTTGGCTGCCGCACCAACACTGGAGTCCCTGGCCTAAAATCCAAACTCAAAAAATCTTGACACCACCACTATGAAACCCAAACCAAACTCACAGCTAGAACAGCTACGCTCTGAGATCCCAAAGGTGGAACCTTCTCTGATACCACTCTGTCACGACTCGACCCAATGGGGCTCAGGCCGTGACTCCCCAAGCCCACCTCCAATAGGCCATGGGCTAGCAACTAGTGCTGAGTAGGCTATTACACACATGGGAGGCATTATCCTAAGTTACCTGTACACACACACCCACACACACCTCCAAGAAATAGTGCAGAGATATATATAAAAACTGGAAAGAAATGCATGCATTCATCTAACCCACAACCAGAGTACAACAAAAGTACAAAAGGGAAAAATAGGGCCCACCAAAAGAAAACTAAAAAAGCATCCAACCTGCTCAGAAGGAGGAAAAATGCTGCCAAAAACACCCACCGGTAAGCTCCTCAGCATAGATCTAGTAAATACCCTGGGTCAGTCACACTCTCTAAGCTCCGCCTGCTCCAGGTCCTCCTGGAACTCCGTCGAAAGGCCTGTGGTCTGTACAAGACACAAACATGTGCGGGAAAAAATTTCGTAGGAGTGAGTATATAAAATACCCAGTAGTCTCCCCAAAAACCCCAAAATAAAAAGGGAGAAACTGAAAGGCAACAATCATCTCATCCTAGCCAGAGGGAACCCAAACGAGAGATAAACTCCACCTCGAGACCATCCTCGGCTAAACATGACTAGTCAACACAACTCAGGTGTGTGCCCATACATACACCATGAACATCCGCTCAGGTATATTCCTATACATAAACAATGAGCAATCCATATATTCTCAAACATGCACCAAGACTCATGAGGTTCTGACCTCATAAGCTGCGACGGGTACATAACTAGGAGAACACACTCCACGAGCTCTTTCATCCCAGATGACACTCGTCCGAGAGATATATGCTCATCGAATGTCGTCACCAAGAACCTCACACTGTAACAACAGAAAAAAAACTCCCCAGACAAGGGATCACACCTAGGGTCTGCTAGGGGATATAAAAACCCACTCCATAATTCATAGAACTCATAGATAGGGGATCACTCCCAGGATCTTCTGGGGGATACCACAACCCGATCTGGTGCTCCACAAATCACATCACTTAGATAGAGGATCATCACCCATGTAAAGGTGTTCACAATGATACCGGAACCCTATCTGGTATAACTCGCGATGTAAAGGATCGAACCGACGATGCACCAACCCTAACAAAACTATAGGCTAAGTAGGGGATCATATAACCAGCGATTCCGCAACCCTACTATAAACCACATGCTGAGTAGGGGATCATATAAACAATGATTCCACAACCATACTATGCATGGAACACAACATAGGGGATCATATTCCCAATGATGCCTCAAACCCTAGAGGATTAACCTGCTAGATAGGGGATCGTCGCCTGTGGATAAACGATCACAACGATACCAAGAACCCGATCAAGGGAAGCGAAGTTAGAGGATCCCGATCCGAACCCACTGGAGGGATGCCACAACTATAACAGAAATTAATCCTATCCAGAGGATCACAAACCTAAACTGAGGTAGTAATGCCACACGAACCCTCATAGGAACGAACCAAGGGAGTACACTCAACCATTGCTGGCCCAAACGTCACTAACCCGAGGGACTATCATCATCGTGACATTGCACACCTCCTAGGCCTATACTGAGGCCACCATCATGATATACGTGAAAAAACATGCAAGTTAGGCTATTCATTCTTCCCGAACGGATTTAGGAAGCATAAGTCATAAAAACGCATCATATGCCTGGTAGCTGCCTCATGGGGCCCACGCATCAACCCCAAATTTAGGCAGGCAGATTACACCATTTTAGTACCCTCATAAAAACATGCAAAAATAAGTGTTCAAACACTCCAAATGGATGTCGGGTGAAAAAGCGGCATTTCATCGTAAAACATGAAAACCGGGCCCTGTGGGGCCCACACCCTATCTTAAACCCAAACACTCAAAGGAGCATCTCAAAAAGTCTGCACGAGAACTAGAATCATACTTCTACTAATAGCGCGTCAGTCAGACATCCGACTCGCGAGGTACATCCATTGCAAGTTTTAATAATAAATTATTATTATTAAACTAAAGCATTTCAGGTCACTTGCCCTCAAATGCAGAACCCAAAAACCATGAAACCCAATTCAAAAATTCTATCTCGATGAGACAAACCCATGTCCACCGATGGTGCATCAATCGGACATGCCGTTTAAAAGTTATGCCCCCTTGAACACAAGGGGGCCCAAATTGGGCCGGTCCCCCCCAGCCGGTCCAGTCCAGCCGGCCGGCCCGCGGCCCAGCCGCGGGTCCAACCCAGCTCACTGCGGCCTGCTGGCCGCGGACCATTCCAACACCAATGAACCCTAGGGTCTAGTTATTCCACAAAGACCGGCCGCGCGGCCGGTCTCTTTGTCCGCGCGCCGCACCAGCAGGACCCGCCGAATGCGGGTCCTTTTCCGTAGCACCCCCTGAGGCACTGACCTCGGGGATCCCCCTGATCGTGATGGGCCGACACAATCGCTCCCCCTTCTTCGGAGTGAATTAACACAACACCTCCACCCGGACTTTCCACCTCTCCGTCGCTGGCCAACCCGGCTCCTCTGGTCCCCTCCTACGCTACACTGCAGCTGCCTCCGCCCGGCAGCACCCGATCTCGCTGCTTTGGCCACACCCGACACCGCCGTCCTCACCGAATGCACCCGACGCCGTCTTCCTCACCAACCGCACCCGACGTCTCCACTCTGATTGCTTCTGAACCCCTTTAGACTCCTCTCATTCGCTGGTCACTGCCCGCAGACCCTCTGAGCTCCGCCTCGACCTACCGCGCCGCAACAAATGCCTCTGGCCGGCTCCACCTCTGCGCCACCCCGATCTCCGGCCACCGCCCTTGCCAGAGCTAGGGCTTCCGTCAGCCACCACAACCACTCCTGCTACCTGATTTTAAAACCAAAGGTGTATTTGGAATCCTCAGGACGAGGGCTTCGCAGTGCCTGCCCCCGATAAACAATCCCAAGGAGTTTTGGCACATCTGATAATTCGGTCGGAGAATGATGAAGAACGCGTCGAACACAAGATTTAGAACGGGACTTGGATGGTGTCCGTGTTTGTTCATCCATCATCCCAATTATAAAATTATAGAATTTAAAATGATGGATTTGACAAAAACTCAAGAAATCGATGAAGTAGCGGAAAACAACAGAAAGCCTACCTTGATACGGTCGTTCATCGTTGGCGACACGCCAGCTGCGATCCCACCTCGATCTGTCGGAACTCGCTCCTCAAACCGGCCAAGAATGAAAAAGAACGTTAGAGAGAGAGAGAGAGAGATATATAGAGAGAGAGAGGAAAATGGGTTCTCCCCTTAATTCCACACTTATGTAGAATTTATAAACTCTCTGAGACTCTGCCGACAGGCACAAATTCCGAAACCTCCGCACCCGCCTATTTTATATCCCACCTAGGCAAAACACCCCATTTCAAACTCAAAAAAAGTCTCAGATTCCCATTATGAGACTTTGTTTGAAAGTTATTCGAAAATAAATCCAGTGATAAAAATCACTAAGTCATTATTTCAAAATGATGATTTTTCCCTTGGGTGACATCTCTCACAGCAGGCCCGCACCCGCAGCTTTTACACCCCGCCTAAGGTAAACGACATGCTCTGGATGCAACCATTCCCTTGGATTTTTGATCTGAGCTTCCGTTTAAGAGATAACTCATTCTCGCCTCGTGCATATTATATAAATACTTAATATTTTTATAAAATTAATTATGGGCACACCGGGCCTCGGAATTGCACGCTGTCTTCACGCCTAGCCCTATAATTATTCATAGGAATATTCCAAAGTCTGACAGGGCCAAAAACCAATTCGGTACACGTAAACAATTCCCAAGAACCATAACATATTCATAACTCTTAAAACAAGAATAAATGAAAGATAACATTTTCACATTACAATCACAATAGAACATTTCAATATATAGAAATACTCAATTCTTTATCAAACCATTTTCAAAACCATTTAAAACATTTAATAAAGTGATTTTTGAATCAATGTGTCCCATAAAACTTTGAACACTTAGGAATTAACATTTTAAAACATTAATTTCCATATAAATAAATCCTTAAAACCATTTTTAAAACATGGACATTAATGAGAAATATTTAGAAGAATAAATCTTTACAACAATATTTTAGTTAAGGAGTTCTTAACCAAATTAGAGATTCTTGAATACAAATAATTGAGGAATAAAATTTAATAAAAACATTAAAATATCATGAGAATAAAGGTATTCATGATATAATATTACAAAGGATAGTATATAGACCATATAAAAGTGAATTGGTGCATAACAACAATGAAGTCTCAATGGAATGTAAATTGAGATAAAATCCATTATAAAGATGGTATCCTTAAATTAAGTATAAATCAATTATATAATTATGCATGACAAATATAAATACACTCAATATGATTTTATATTCAGAAAAAAACAATCATAGGTAATTCACACATATTCATATCACGACATAATCAACAAGTATAAGTTTAACCCAAAGAATTGAAATTGGGTAAAAAAGTCCCCTTACAAAAATTCGACAGCTTAACGACATCACTATAAAATTCAGAAAATGAGTTGATGAGAGAAAAAGGGTATCTCATCACTTGGACATAAAATTAAAATCAATAAGGATATATAAGAACATATCCCAACATAAAAAGATGTAAATTAAAATACATAACAAAAATAAGTCTTTTAAAAAGAGGAGGGTGAAAGGTTCCCTGACCGATTTGGTAGCTTACGAAACATACACCACATGAAAGAAGGATCATACAATGAAGATTTAATTACCTATAAATTAAATTTTATTACAAAAAGAATACAATCATGTATAGTACATATACAATACAAAATGATATAGTGGTAAATATAGCATGAATCTCACGTGAATAAAAAGTGATATGAAAACCCCTTACCATGTTGTAATCAATCGATTCGTATGACCAAAAGTTCATAACCACCAAATTAATCATATAATACCATGAATATAAAGATAATACTGATAATATATATATATATATATATATCAAATGACAGTAAACAATACACCACATGCAAGAAATAAGTGGCGAATAATGGAAATCTCACGGAATTAAAAGTGAGATAAGAAACCCCTTACCTCGTGTTCGAATTGACTCAATAATTCTTTAATCTACTAAATAATAAACTTAAGTTAATTTATTCTTGCTTAATAACATTTTTCAAGTTTATTATTCCTTTTATATCAATTATTAACTTGCTATAACAATTAGTTAATTATTTGAGTTCATATCGGACATTTTGTTGATGTTCGAAACTTGAGTTAAAAATGAACTTGTTATAATTATAAATTGTCCATGTGATCAAAATTAAATTATATCCTGTTTCGTGCGGAATCCGGGGATGACCTCCTGGACGGGAGATTCAAACGTTCCGATCGGTTTCTAACGGGTTTGTTCGTAGAACCGGAAACATCCAATGATTCCACATCCGTTTGGACCTACTTTCCAAAGGCAGGCGCTCATTAGCTTGTGGGCTAATGAGGCTTAGGAATTTGCATTGGTCGAGAGGATGGGAGGTCGGAATCATCACACCTTTTTGAGGGGAATTATTGTCTACTCCGGGACTCTCTTTATAGATTTAAGTTAAGTTCGTGAATCCTTATTACATTACCAAGTATAAAATGAGCTTTCCTTTAGTTTTAGCAATCAATGATTAAATATGCAAGAAATTTAGAGAATCTTTTATATGTATTCGAGGTTCTTCATCAATACAGAATCATCTATATTTGTTTAGAGATTCTTGGTCAATGGTATCCTTCAAAACATTTATATAAAAGTCTCTTGGTCATTGTGATGACCAAGCTGGTTTTAAAGCCACTCAGTGGGGCACTTGAAGTTTATCGTCATTCAGAAGGACAGAGATTATTTCAAAGTTGGGATCGAACCCATAAATGGGCTACCTACGTATCCTTTGTTTTGGAAAAGGAATCAGAACCCACTTAGTTCGAGGAATGGGATATGATGTTTTATGATTGATGGCTCAAAGATGAATGTCATAATTACTTTTACACTCTAAGCTCACGTGAGTCATGCTCGGTGTGAGAAACAAGAGGTATTGGTAAAATTCAGACAATTGTGCCATAAAAGATGCAATCATAAGAATTTGTTTTGGGGCTTATGTATAGATGACTGCCCAGATAGACGAAGGTTTAGGATTTACTTTTAGGGAGAAAATCCAAGAACAGGGTCCACAAAGTTATATGTGCTTCATGGAGATTTGAATACTCTAATCTTGGGGCTTACTCCTAAGGAGGATGCCCAAGTTAGGAGGGGACTTATGATTGGGTTTTATTCCTGAAAAGGAAACCCAAATCAAAGGGAATTTATGACTGGTTAAGAGAAATTTTAAGAGACTTGGGGCTTACTCTTAAGAAAGATGCCCAAGATTGATGACTAGGACTTATTCCTGAGAAGGAAGCCTAGGTTAGGGGAATTGGGGCTTACTCCTGAAAAGGAAGCCTAAGGTTATGACTGAGTCTTATTCCTGAAAAGGAGACCCAGGTTAGGGATTAAGGTTTGGGGCTTACTCTTGAGGAGGATGCCCAAGTTTAAAGGACTTTGATTGGGGCTTATTCTTAAGGAAGATGCCCAAGTTTAAAGGTTTTATAACTGGGGATTATTCCTGAAAAGGAAACCCAGGTTAGGATTCTCTCATCTTAAAGGATGAGGTTGAATGAATGAACTCTCAATCTTTGGTGACATAAAAATCATTAGGTTTTGAGAGATATTTCACATAATTCCTTTCAGATAAGGATGTCAAATCAAGAAATCATGCCATAAATGGCTTTGAAGAGTATCTTGAAGACTGAATCTTGAATAGGAAGGGTGAAATGGCTTAAGAGGGGTGAAAAAGGGCAAGATGGGCACCCAAAAAGATAGGGGCGCGCAAGTATTGAAGGTCGCGCAAGTCCTGCGGCGGCGCGCAAGTATTGGTCGCGCAAGTATACTTGCGCGACATAAGGGATACTTGCGCGATTTTCAACCAGAGTTGAATTACTTGAGCGACTTTTTACTAAACCCTTTCCCATCCTCTTGAGGTTCTTCCAGAAGAGGGACGCGCAAGTTATATTGAAGGAATTAAGTCGGCGCGCAAGTGTTTGATAAGTTTCAACACTTAGGCCTTCCTTCTTCCCTTTAGATCTTCCATTCTAGGTAAGAAATTACCTTAGAAGTGTTCTGGAAGCTTTGAGAAGAGACTTGGGCATCGGGAGCTTTAATCCGAGTTTCTGGGAAAAGATCTTTTTCGAATGGGGGGCCCACAGGGTCTATTTATAGGCAAAAGAATACCCCGGGCGGTTACTGGGCGGTTATCAGATCTGTCGCGCAAGTCCCTTGCACGACCATGATGGGTCGCGCAAGTATTGAGGCGGCACGCAAGTGTACTTGCGCGACCAAGATGGAACTTGCGCGCTACATGGGCAATGTTCTCCTTTTCCATCCCTTTGTCGATTTTTTGATGTTTCTTCAAAGGATTAATCACTTTTTGCTTAGATCGTCCCCTTTTCCGATCTTTGGATTCTGTGACGAAAAGGAGCGTCAACAAAAGTCCCCCCTCAGAGTTGGATCCGGAGAGAAATGAGGATTTGACTCTGAGGAAATCGAATTCCTCTAAAGGAAAAGGGCGGCGCGCAAGTCTTCAGTGCGCAGAGGGAGGCGCGCAAGTCTGCGTCGCGCAGGCCTTAAACCCTCTGGTATGGCGCGCAGGTAGGCCTCCTGGCCTATAAATATACGGCCTCACCTCCGTACAAGTATCCGGATTTCCGGACCTCATACCTTCTCGAGCTCTCGCCGCGCAGGTCACCTAAGCCGTGCAAGTCTGCTCTGTTTTTCCTTAATGTCACGCTCCTGTAAAGGTATTCGTACTTGCGCGGTTTATACTTGCGCGACGAAAACTAGCGCGACACGTGATCACTTGCGCGCCATTTTGTAGACTTGCGCGCCTTAATGCCTTAGCCATTTTTTCAAAATTTTTTCACAAAATTTATGAAAAATAAACCCATTTAAGAGTTAGTTTATTCATCTTTTGTGCAGATTCAGTGGTTCCTAAGGGAATTGGAACGACTTATGAACTGGCTAGCAAGCGGATTGATGATATGATGAACATCATTGGCCCTGATTACTATGACACCTGCGACAACACTCTTCCAGTTTTGGCTAAGTACTTGAAGAAATATCATCTTAATTTCCCACAGAGCATCTACCTGTCTCTATGTGGTCATGGTCACTTGCAAGGAGTCAATGTTCCAAATGCAAACAACTATACACCTGAAATGCAGCTGCGCTGCTACTCCTTCATTTCGGTTATGCTGTGCATTAAAAGCAACAACAATGGTGTGAACTTTTAAATTCTCCTTGCATGCCATTTCCTTGCAGATATAAAAATGGCAAACCCATGGGCTGAAATGTTTTCCACTACCGGTTGGTGGAGAGAAGACAAACATGGTATTAGAGCAATATCTGAAAAGAGTACTCTCTTCAAATGGCTCTTTACTTCCAATGCTCCATTCTCAAATCCATGTATCCATCTTTCATGTCTCTTGGACAGAAACAGAGTCACTGTTTGATCAGCAGAAAATTTTCTCAAACCGCACTCAAGAACATCCTTTTACAATTGTTCCAAGAAGAGCTGGTATCACTGCATCTCCTTTTTGTTTCCAGTTGAATGAATGAATTCCAGGTGGTTGCTGATGAAGCTCGGGATGCCGTAAATCAAATGAAGTGTTATGTTGAAAGCCTCTTGTAATTCTTGAAAAAGAGAAGAGACTCCAATCTGTGGATGTCCTTCTAACTCTTATGTATCAATGAAAAACACTTTCGTCTCCAATCATTTGTACCTGCATTCTTTCATTACCTGCTTCAAATTTACTTAAGCTAATGGGCTTAGTAAGCATAGTTTGATTTTTACTAGGATTATTACAAATAACCCTACAAACTTTGAATCTTTTAACTGCTCAATATTACCTAAATCATACAAAAAATGTATATTTAGTGAGCTGGAACTTTGACTTTTATTCATAGTTCCTCTGTCTTTTGTGTGGGCAGTTTAAAGTCATGCAAGCCGGACATAAAGAGGCTAATGTTTAAGGTCGAAATAGCTTTGACCGAAAAATGGATTAAAAATGGATTCAATTCCGTGATAATTTATCTGAAAACAAATTACCATACTCAAGTATGAGAGAAAATATGTAAACTATGACTTAAGAATATTTGAATCTGAGGAATGATATGAAAAAGAGCTAAATAGCATTAGAAGAAGTAGTTTCCAAGAATGAAGTTACTATTATTTAACAAAACCCGTTAGGGGGTTGAAATATGCAGGGCCACCTATGGGCATTGGCTGCATAGTCAAATAAAATAGCATCTTTTGGCTGACAAGTCTGTTATGTGGACTGTTTATGCAAGGCCACCTATGGGCACGTGCTGCATAGTTAGGAAAAAGAACTCTCAGAAATTTACTTTCCTAGTGCTAAAAGCCAGTGAAAGTTTATGGAGATTCAAATTTTCTAAAGCATAGAGTTTGTTGTATGGAAAGAGGTACTTGAATATGGAGAAGATATTTTCAAACAAGAATATCGAAGAACTGGATGAATATCACTCCTACGAAGGTCTGACCCAAACGTAGGGAAGAAGAATAAACCATAGACTTGAATACTTTCAGATCATGAAAAAGGATATGGGACAAATACATTAAGGATGGCTATTTTTGCGGATCCTTACATACTGTCGTTTAAGACAAATAAGGACAAAAGAGGCATTCTTCCCAAGAATGAAGTTACTATTATTTAACAAACCTGTTAGGGGGTTGAAAACATGCAGGGCCACCTATGGGCATTGGCTGCATGGTCAAATAAATAGCATCTCTTGGCTGACAAGTCTGTTATGTGGACTGTTTATGCAAGGCCACCTATGGGCACGTGCTGCATAGTCAGGCAAAAGAATTCTCAGAAGTTTGACATTTTTGTGACCATAAGTCATGAAAAAGGGTTATGAAGATCCGAAAATATTTAAGGTTAGGATTATAATACATAAAGATGGGTATTTTCCAATGTATATAGAGATACATAGGTCAATGAAAACCATAATCATGTTGTGGCTGGGTCCTGAATTGAAACTTGGACTTCACTACGTATCTCATAAGAATGAGAATCAAGCCATACGTAGTTCTTGAAATACAGTTTAACGTCGTGCAGGACGAAAGGATGAGTGATCTTAGTTTTTGGGGTCATAGAATTCGGACCATAATAATGAATACACAGTGTGTGTTTTCATGAGGACTTTTCAGCCAAGGGACTGAAAGTGAAATTTGGGGTTAGGCCCAAAAGACTTGGGACTGGATTCGAGGGACACTCGAATGTTCCTACGTATCCCATAAAGATGGGAATCAAGTCCACGTAGTTCTAGAAATACCCTTTGTACAAATTTGGTTCGTACATGTGAAGGGTGAAAAGGGACTTTAGTGCAATGATGGTTTTAACCTAAGATAAAAAGTTTAGGCATTACCATGTATGTACGTAGTCTTTTTGAAAATGAAAACCATGATTGAAAAAGAATCAATGTTAATAATGGTTCCTTCTCAAATGAGGAAATCAAAGAATATTGTAGTTTATTGTCGTACTGGACAAAAGTGTTGTATAGTTTAACGTCATATAACAAGGACAAAAGTGAATCAATGTAGAGATATTGATTCCAAGGGTGGTTTCACAAATCATCATCATATGAGATTGTGGTGAACCAATGTGAAAAGATTGTTTTTGGGCTTGAACCTTTGGGAAGTTGCCTACATACCCAGCCTGGAGGGCAAGGATCAAAGTCTGTGTAGTTCAATTAAAGAATGAATTAATGATCAAGTTGTTCTTGTGGACAATGATCTAAAAAAAAATGTTGTTGGGACTTACACATGGTTAGTGGCCCAAAGGGAGTGTTATGGTTGATGTTCGCTCTAAGCTCACGTGAGTCATACTCGGTGTGAGAAACAAGAGGTAATAACAACCTTAACGATGCACAGTTTAATGTCATGTAGGACATATCAAGGATTTTCTGTACAGTTTAGCGTCATGTAGTTAGGACGATGGGGACAATACAGTTTAACGTCATATTGGACGAAAGGGGGATTGTGCAGTTTTAATGTCATGCTGGACTTTTGATGATTATATAGTTTAACGTCTTTCCGGACGTGAGAGACTTTTATACAGTTTAGCGTCATGTAGTTAGGACGTCACAATTTAACGTCTTGCTGGACATATTTGCAAATAGTTTATGGTCGTATACATGGACCAAGAATGATGCAGTTTTAAGGTCATGCTGGACTGTTTATGGAACTTTTTCACAGTTTTAATGTCGTGTGGGACGAAGTTGCAGTTTAAAGTCATACTGGACCATTGCTGTATAGTTTTAGCGTCATATAGCAAGGACGAACTGATGCTGTACAGTTTAAAGTCATGTAGCTAAGACTAAGGTGAATCAATATGAGGATATCAGTTCTGATCTTTTTACAGTTTATCGTCATGCTGGACGTTGGAAGTGCCACACAGTTTAATGTCATGTTGCTAGGACACAATATAGTTTAATGTCATCTCGGACAGAATACAGTTTAGTGTCATGTAGGACAATAAGGGACTTAACACAGTTTAACGTCATGCTGGACGATGAAAGTGCCACACAGTTTAATGTCATGTCGCTAGGACAAAATATAGTTTAATGTCATCTCGGACAAAATATAAGAACTTCTATACGGTTTATTGTCATGTAGGACAAAATCAGGGACTATGCAGTTTAAAGTCTTGCAGTTAGGACTATTGGTGCTGCACAGTTTAGTGTCATGTTGCAGGGACATAAGTGCGAATAGTTTAAGGTCATATGCACGGACCATACAGTTTATCGTCATGCTGGACGTAGTTGTAGTTTAAGGTCATACTGGACCATTGCTGTATGAACCAAATGTAAGAGTCTTAGTTCTGTGAACAATATTTTGTGTTTATACAAAATACTTCTTCAGAAATCTGGCATTAGTTGGAGTCGTGATGTGTTCTCCATCCATTGAAATCAGAGAATACGCTCCATTGGAGTAGACCTTATGTACTGAATAAGGTCCTTCCCATTTTGGTTCAAGCTTGGGAGGCTTCTTTCCTGGTATCATTGGTGTTCTGAGAACCAATACCAATTCTCCCTGAATGAATGAACGAAGACGAACTTTTTTGTTAAAAGCTCGTGCTATTCGATTCTGATAGATTTCCAAGTGGTGCAAAGTGCACAATCTTTTCTCATCTAACTGTTCCAATTCATTCAACCGTCTTTGGGATTGCTCATCTGTTGATAACTGATCACAAATGGCTATTCTGAGTGAGGGCAATTGGACTTCAATTGGCAAGACTGCTTCTGTTCCATATACCAATGAATATGGAGTAGATCGCGTTGCATTGCGAGTGGTAGTCCGATAAGCCCATAAAGCATGATAGAGTTTATCAGGCCATGACCTCTTATCTTTATCCACCATCTTTTGCAGTATATTTGAAAGAGTCTTGTTGAAGGCCTCTATCTGGCCATTAGACGCTGCATGATATCGAGATGAATGGTTGGACTTAATGTTGTATTCTTGATACAATCTCTTTACCTCAAAAGAGCAGAAGTTGGTGCCGTTGTCTGTCAATATGGTATGAGGGACACCAAATCTAGTAATGATGTTAGACTTGATGAAGCTAACAATGCATTTAGAACTGACTTCTTTGAGAGGTACTGCCTCTGCCCATTTGGAAAAGAAATCAGTAGCAGTAAGAATGTACTTAAACTGCTTGGCCGTAGCTTAAGGGTAAGGTCCCACCACATCCATTCCCCATGTGGAAAATGGCCATGAGTATTTAGCTGTATGAAGCAACTCTGGAGGTTGATGAATGAAATTGGCATATACTTGGCATGAATGACACTTCTTTGTGAAATTAACACAATCTTGTATCATTGAAGGCCAGAAGTATCCAAGTCTTCGAATTTGATCAGACAATCTATGTCCAGACTGGTGGGCACCACAGACTCCTGCATGCACTTCTTTTATGACAGCCATTGTCTCTTCACCATCAATACATCTGAAGAGAACTCCATCAAAACCACGTTTGTAGAGAATTTTCTCGAGGTGGTTTGGACCATCATAAAGAGTAAAATTGACCACACGTCGCCGAATTTGTTCTCTCTTGGCTCTATCAGGTGGAAGTGTTCCATTTTAAAGGTATTCCCTGATAGGTGACATCCATCCTGTAGTATGACCATATGGTTCAGGAATGGGACTAATTTCATTAATTTCCTCTGTTCTGACTTGAACATAAGGTGAAATTGCACGACGGTGGGCAATACCGATGGTTGTCTCGTCCCGATTTGGATCTGCTAAAGCTGTGGCTATATTAGCCAGTGCATCAGCTTGAGCATTTTGTGATCTTGGGACATAAGAAAATGTCGGTTCTGAAGGGAATTCCGACATTAACTCTCTGACGTAATCATACAAAGGGATTAATTCTTCTTTTCTGATGGCATAATCCCCATTGACTTGTTTGATTACCAGGTCTGAATCACCTTTTACCTTTAGGTGATTCACTTGTGCTTGAAGCGCTAACTCCAAGCCTGCAATGAGAGCTTGGTATTCAGCTTCATTATTGGTACCGCCTTCCCACAACAAAAAGGAATAAGGTAACACTGCCTTATCTGGAGAAATGAGCACAATTCCTAAACCAACTTTGTTGAATTTAGGATTTTCCATTTTCTTCCCTGTTGGACTTCTAGAAGCACCATCAAAATACATTTCCCATGTTTGAGGATTCTCTTGAATAGAAAAAACTTCCTCATCAGGGAGTTCGATATCTGAATATGTGTCTTCCACTGAAGGGTGTTCAGCCAGGAAATCAGCCAGAGCTTGGCCCTTAATTGCCTTTTGAGACACATATTGAATGTCGAACTGCTATAGAATAACCGCCCACCTTGCCAGACGTCCTGTAAGCATTGGACGACTAAGGATGAATTTGAGTGGATTATTACGAGATACCAATTGGACCTCGTGATGTTGCAGGTAGTGTCTCAGTTTCTGAACTGCAAAGATTAATGCTAGGCAGCATTTTTCAATACTCGAATACCGGGTTTCTGCTTCAAGCATAGTTCTACTGAGATAGTAGAGACTATTTTCATTCCCAGCATCATTCTTTTGAGCGAGAAAGGCACCCAATGATCGCTCTAAAGCTGTCACATAGAGGATAAGAGGTCTACCCTCAACAGGTGGCATGAGTACTGGTGGACTTAAGAGGTATTTCTTGAGAACATCAAATGCTTCTTGACATTCTTTAGTCCACTGGTAAGTGACTCCTTTCTTCAATAATTTGGTAAAAGGTAAACTTTTGCCTGCCAAATTGGCGATGAAACGCCGAATATAGGCTAAGTGTCCTTGAAGTCCTCTTAATTCTTTCAAATTCTGAGGAGGTGACATACCAAGGATTGATTTGGTCTTCTCAGGATCGACTTCAATACCACGATGGCGTACAACAAAGCCGAGGAATTTTCCTGAGGTTACCCCAAAAGCACATTTTAAGGGGTTCATCTTCAAATTATGTTGTCGAAGCTTGTGGAATATGATTTCCAAATCAGCCAAGTGATCAAAACGTTGTTTGGATTTAACCACCAAATCATCTACATAGCATTCAACAAATTTCCCTAGAAAAGGTTTGAAGATACGATGCATGGCGCGTTGATATGTTGCACCTGCATTCTTTAAACCAAAGGGCATCACCCGGTAACAAAACACACCTTGAGGAGCTCTGAAGGCTGTATATTCCTCATCTTCTGGGGCCATTCGGATCTGATTATATCCAGAATATCCATCCATGAAAGAAAGTACTTCATAGCCAGCCGTCGTATCAATTAAGAGTTCTGTAATCGGAACTGGAAAATCATCTTTGGGACAATACCGATTAAGATCTCTGAAATCGATGCAAACCCTAATTTGTCCGTTCTTTTTCTTTACTGGGACAATATTAGCCAACCACTTGGGATATTGAACTTCTCTGACGAAGTTAGCTTTGATAAGCTTATCCACTTCAGCCTCGATTTTGGAAGCATAGGTTGGGTGTGTTCTTCTCGCGGCTTGCTTGAATCCTCGATGTTCTTTTGGCAAACCCAAATGATGGGTGGCAACATCAGGATCAAGGCCAGGCATCTCTGTATAATTCCAAGCAAAGATATCTTTATTTTGCTTTAGAAAAGAAATATACATCTCTTGTTCTTCAAGGGTCATGGCCACACTAATTAAAGTGGGGCGTGGATCTTTCTCTGTACCTAGATTTACTTCTCTGAGTTCATCCACAGTGGTAGAGATACCCTCTTCAAATGCTGGAGGAGCATCTCTAAGATCTTCCTCTTCCTCTTCATCATGTGTTATATCTTCCGTTTCTACTTGCAAAGTAGATGAAAAAACGAAATTCTCATGATCATAAGAGATGTCAAAATTTTCACATTTTGAAGAAGAAGCTTCCATTTCCGTCCCTATTGATGAAAAAGGGTCTTCTTTGGGAAATAAAGAGGAGATGATGGATTGAGAATCGACATCAACATTCACCTCTGGTGTTGCTATAACTTCTTCTGGCCTGATTAGCGAAGTATAGACTTGTTGGATTTCAGCAGACGAAATGAAAACGTCACCACTTATGCTTTCATCATTGCTTGGTAAGTTACCAATTTCTCCCATGTTGTCTGGCTCGATTGCCGTAATTGACATTATGGATCTTTCCATAAGAGTATTTTGATTTGGGCCTATTTTGTCAATTTGACTGATAGGTAACACATAATCTGTACTCACATGTGAAAATGGATTTATTGGAATTTTTTCCAAACCATATGGAGCATTAACTTTGGTAATTTCCTTCATTGTAGATTTTTCTCTTCCCTTCATGTGATAAAATTCCGCCTCAATGTATTGAGACTCACATGTTTTGAACGGGGCCTTATCACCATATAATGTTCCAACTTGACCATCGAAACAGTATTTGAGACATTGATGGTATGATGACGGAATAGCTGCATGCTGATGTAACCATGGTCTTCCAAGCAAGATATTGAAATCTGAGTCTTGATCAACAATCATGAAATCTGAATTGGAAACAAGATCTCCAAACTGAGTTCTGAGCGTAACTTCTCCCAGTGGTTCTTGTTCATTTTTATCATATCCTTGCAACATCATGGTAGAAGGAGATAAATCAGATTCTGTGAGGCCCAATCGACGAAGTGTGCGAATGGGCATGAGGTTGACTCCTGAACCATTGTCAATGAAAGCTCTTCGAACATCTATACCATTGACTTTGCCAGATAAGTACAAAGGTTTTATGTGCCCATGCACAACATCATCCTCATCTTTATCAGTAAAAGATATCACTGCATGGCATTCTGCAGGATTATTCTCTATGTGATAAATTTCAGCTGCAGCAATCTCAGCTTCAAACTCTTGAGGACTTGACAAAGCTTCGATGAGTGCTTCCCGAAGATCTCTTGATAGATTCAAAGCATCCAAAATTGATAATTTGGCTGGTACTTGGGCCAAGTGTTTCAATATATCATACTTTTGATCTAGAGGCCTGCGTTTCCCAATAGGAATATGTGGTTTAGCAGGTATCTTGGAAGCAGATGCTTTGGAAGCTGATGCATCTTGTATTGAAGTTGGAAACATCTTTGGTTTTGGAAAATTAGACTGATTAGATCCATTTGCTTGCTGAGATAAAGAAGATGGAACCTTTAATCGGTCTTCCAAAATAATTGTGCCGAAGCTGAGTTGGCCATTAGCAGAAGAACTTGCTTGTTCATTTTGAGCTCGCTGAAGGGCTCTACCACGAGTTTCTGCTGCATATACAGTGCTAGCAGGGGTAGAATTAGAGTAGTGGCTTCGGAAAGATCCACGTCTTCCCCTATATCCTGAACCTCTAGAACTTCCTCGGGTTCCTTTATTTGATACAGGGAATTCAGGCTCATCAAGACTGGAATATGAATCTGTTAATTGAATCATATTAACAGAACCAAAGATCAATTCTTCGTCTGATAAAGACTCTGCCTGGTTGGCCTGTTTAGGCTGTGCCGTTTGGTGGGACGGTGCCCGTGACTTTGAAGTAGATGGCATGAAATCTGCCAGAGTCAAAGACAATTTAGGCTTTGATACATACTCATCTTCTCCTGATTCCTCTTTCTTCTTTGAATTATGCTGCCCTTTTGAGGATTTGTCCTTTGATGGAGGCTTTACTGCAGCTTTTGTAGGAGACACAATTGGTTTCTTCAATTGTGTTCGCAAAATGGAATGAGTCCGATTGATTGTCTTTCTGACCATCCAATCATCATATTTTTTCGCAGTTTTGCTTTTGACTTCCTGCCACTCGCCTCCTTCCTCTGGATCTGTAGCGGTAATACACGCTACATGAGCTGAAGAACCCTTCAATTTGACTTGTCCCAAGTCGACCATCTTTTGTAGGAGGTCTTTAAAGACAAAACACTCCTGGATGGGATGTCCCAACATTTGATGAAAGGGACAATAATTGGGACGGTCTTCATCTCCTTCCTTGTTTGGTCTCTTCGGCACTGGTAATTGAACCAAATTATTTTCCAGAGCTGAAATGAAGTAACCAGGAACTTTCTCACTTCGGAAAGAGTATGTTTTACTCTTCATATCCTCAAATTGTTTTCGTCGTTGATCTTTTTGATCATTTGGACGAAACAGCCTTTGTTGTTGGCGTTCAGGAGGTGGAGCCCTTCGAGAAGATGAAGGTTTTGAAGTAGAAATAGGTACAGGTGCCTGTTTAAGCATAACTGTAGCAGTTTATGCTTTACCCATTCTTCTTCCTGGAGCTGATGGAATTACACGAGATTTAACCTTAGCCTGCATAAGGGAATCTTCAATCTGTTGAGCGATTGAAGTAAGGTCTCGAAACCCTCCTGTGTATTTCACAGGGATCAATGGCGTGCGTAATTCGTCACGCAAATTTGCCACACAGATTGGCAATAATTCCTCCTGAGGGAGTGATAAACTCAAGGAATACGTTAATCCCTTCCAACGAGCAATGAAATCAGAGACTCTTTCATTTTCCCTTTGCTTGCAGTTTGTAAGATCGAAAACTGTCGTTTTTGGCAAAGTTGAGCTGAACTGAAGAAGGAATTTTTGACGAAGATCCTCCCATCCGATGACTGACCGGGATTTCAAGCTTGTATACCAGACAAAAGCTGGTCCTTGCAAGGTTCGCACGAAGCATCTGAGTTTCACTGCTTCTTGTTGTTCTGGAGTTCCCATCATAGGATCACAACAAGACACGTAATGCGTCAAATGTTGTTCAGGGTCGCCTGATCCATTGAAAGTAGGGAAAATAGGGTTTCCAAAACTGGATGGAGGAGAAATTGAATCTACCCATTCAGGGTAAACTTTCTTTTCAGGTTGAACTTGCGCCCGTTTCCCTTCCATAGTTTCTAACCGAGCTGTTAATGACTCAATAGTAGTTATTAACTTTTGAGAAACGTCAGGTTGAACTTGGTTTTGGGTAGGTGCAATGAATGGAGCTTGGACAGCCGTGGAGGTTGGTGCTGCAACTAATGGTAGTGCTGCCAACCGTTGTTGCGTTTGACCCGTAGGATTAGACCTCTGTGGGTGTACTGATAAAGGAGGATATTCCTGATCCATCTCAGTAGTTACAACAAATTCCTTCGGCTGTCGGATTTCAGCATTCTTAAGAAGAAGACTACTCTGAAGTAGTTCTGCATTCAACCTTGTTAATTCTTTCATTTCTTCCTCCTGTTGTGCAAGCCTTTGCTCTAATGAGAGCGATTGACCTCCTTCAGAGGAAGGGTGAGAAGTAACCTGATTCTTTCCTTTCCCCTTATTGGATCCTTTTCGGAGAGGGGGAAGTGGGTTACTTGAAGGAATACCCAAATTTTGGGTAAGCCTTTGATTACGTGTGCGCACACCTTCTTCATTTAGGTCTGTGTGCGCAACTTCTTGAGCAGGAACCTCTTCATCTGATCCCTCTGATTGAGCCTCATCTGGTGAATCAGCAGCAACGGCAGTGATGACATTAATGGATGCATATTTCATGAAATCCTTTCTATCAGCATTTCTATGATATTGTCTCCTTTTATGTCCATGATAAGACATGGCATTCCGTTGACTTGACCCCTCAGGAATTTCTTTGTGAACCGTCACTTGGAGAGAATCTCCTGACATCTTGGCTCTTCGTTCCTCTTGAGGCTTATTCCCTAATCGAGAGAATACTGACTTTCTCTGAGGGAGGGATTGAAGATTTGAAAAAGTCCCCAGTCCGGTGGACTGGGGGTGTTCCTGTTGCTTCTGCTCAACTCCTCGAATCCCATTCGTTGATTCTGAGGGTTGGGTTAGAGAAGTCCCCAGTCTGGCAAGCTGGGGTGTCTCTTGACATGCTATGTCTGAGATCTTCTTGAAATCTATCTTGATCTTGCGGATCTTAGTTCGGAAATTAGCTGGATGCATTAACCTGTATCCACTTTTATCACCTGGTTCAACAGACCGTTGGATGATTTCCGAAACTTCTGTCATTTGATGACGTGTTTGCTCCAGACGAGAGGCTTGCGCAATATTCTCGCCTGCTTGATGTAGGAGCAATTCAACAACCTGTTCTCTATATACTTGATTTTGAGAGGAACTAGTTGAAGCTTGATCTCGAGCAAGATTTTGATTATGAACAAAGCCCATTGACTGTGGCCGGCCATGGGCAATAACATTGCATGAGACCATTTTCGGCGGGCTTTGCTGACCGGAAAGCACTGTGAAATGTAGTGCTCCGTGAATACCCCATCCTCTGATATGAACATTAGATGGAGCATTGGAAATTAACTGACGCAATTTTCTCAGCGCGCCAAGGCATGAACGTTGAAGGGTTCTCTATTGCTTTTCAGCCTTCGGATACCGAGAGACTGATAGAGATGCCAAATCAATCTGGCGTTGTAACCCTTCTATTATCTTAAGATGGTTTTCATATTCATCGTAAGATAATACCTTCTTCTTTAATTGACAAAGAGTTTTCCATATGTTAAGACGAATATCATGGATTCCATCATCCGTCAACATCTTTGGAATGTCATACTGTGAATCAGCCAAAGGCCAAAACATGACTGGTACTTCACCTTTTGCCAGTTTTTTCCTCATGTTCAGCATTTCCTCTTTATCATTAAATGAAGATTCTTCTACCTGTTTGGACCAGAGTTGGTGTTTCCTTGTTGCTTCATCGGATTCAACAAGATTGGTAGAGGAATCACTATTCATGCTGGAAGATGAATGACCCAGGGAAGGTTCGGAGAATAACCTGAACCCCAAGCTATCTTCTGATGGAGAAAGAGTTTCACCTGCCGATAGTAAAGCCTCAGACATGACTGGTTTTACGTTTGCAAGTGCCTCGAGATAGGAGGGCTTTCTCGTCACTACATTGCCTTCTGAAGAATTTTCGAGACAATGTGAATCACTACTGCGGAGAGGACTTTCGCAGCGAAGTTCATCACCATGAGGAGGACCTTCATGATGGGTTACAGCAAAAGATGATATCTCTTGCTCCTTGGTCTTCTGACCACACAGAGGGTTCCTGTGGTTCTCATCTGAAGAAGAAACTTCAAGATTGACCGAATTTTCATGAAGCAAGTCTTCATGAGGAAGTGTCTGTTGAAGACCTTCGGGATTAATGTTTCTGTTATTGGGAACTGAGGGAGTAGAATCTTGAATTCCGACAGATAAATGTCTGAGGGCTTCAAGAACTCCAGCATCGAGCAAGGCCTTGTTACAGATTGGCCTTTGATCTCCTGACTGTGCTGGGCGGATCTTTTTCTTAGATGACTTCTTACTCGCTTTAGAAATCACTTGATGACGAAAGTGATTGCTCTGAGTAGGTGTATGTGCCTGATCAGGAAAGATGGTCAGGTTAGGCTGACGATCATCGCTCAAATCAGGTGTATGTGCCTGACTTGGTTGTCCATATGATATGGGGGAGTAGGCCCCACAACCCTCTTGGACTGGAACAGATGTGTGTGTCTGTTCTGGAGTGAATTGTTGATGTGTCACTCCACTGCTAGGGATAGATTTATGTGTCTGTCCCTGAGATGATGCTGAAGATGTTATGATATCCTGGCAAGCATCCAGAATATGAGCAGGAATTTGCTTCTGCTCTTTCACCATTGATAAAATATGCTTGGTGACTTCAGCCGCCGGAACAGGGATATACGTCCATTCCGGGCTTGGAGTAGGTGTATGTGCCTGCTCCTGTCCTCCTTTTCCTGTCAGTGAATTCTGACAGTACTCAAGTGTGGAGGCAGAGAGTTTAGTCTGCCTCCTGTTTGTCGTCGGGACTTTCCGACTGACTTCTCCGGGTGCTACCAAGCGAGACTGTTGGTAGACTTGATTAGTATTAGCAGGTGTATGTGCCTGCTGATTACACTTCGTCAAACGCGGTTGACGAGATCCATCATATGTAGTCAGACGAGCTTGCTGACTAACTGCTGATGTATAAGCAGGTGTATTTTCCTGCCTATGGTACTCCGCCGGAATTGCCTGGCGGGATCGGCTTGATGCTGCCAGACGAGTCTGCTGGACAGCTGAATTAAAACGGGCAGGTGTGTGTGCCTGCTCGTTGTTTGCCACCAAGTTAGGTTGGTGGACTTCTCCAGAGATGGCAGGGATGACAACCTGCCTATTATTAACCGGATTCCGTCTCTGGTGATTCATCTTGCCTGCTCGGGTTCGAGGAACCTGAGCTGAATGCCTGGAGCCGGTACCCTCATCATGTTGAGGGTGCACTACCGCACGAGTCTGGCGGCGATTGTTGATGGGAGCCCTTGAGAAGGACTCCTGTCTCTTTGAATTAAGGTCCTGCGGGACCTGCTCATTCACTTCCTCAGAATAAGGGAGTGAATGGAAATTGCGTTCCGGGGATAACGACCCGAAATGGTTGGAGACGGTAGTCAGCACCGCCTGCTTCTTGATTGCTGGTCGCCGTTGTCCGGACGACCAGGTAGAATTGTTAACTTGGAGGGCTTGACGAGCGGCCTCCAGAGTTGGGATAGTACCGTTACGACGGTACTCCTTAACCAGTGCATTTGAAACACAGCGTTGAAGACGCTGAGTTGGTGATGTCATCCTCAGAGCGGATGACGTTCCAGCAGGAGTAGCAGCATTGGTTTTCATGGCAGCAGACCTCACAGTAGAGGTGTTCTCAGCAGCAGTATTCACAGGGGTGAATTTAAGGAAAGCCATTTTTTGTAGAAGATCTTGAAAAAAGAGTGCCTGTTCCATATAACAGACATAATCAAGATGAATCCGGCTACTGCATCTTTTGGATGATCATATGTCAATGATTGCCTTGTTGGCCCAAGGGGCCTAACATCTAAGAAGAACATCACTTTAACTTGGTTAAGGATTCACGTCGGGTTCACCATTTTTTGTTTCGCGCGGAATCCGGGGATGACCTCCTGGACGGGAGATTCAAACGTTCCGATCGGTTTCTAACGGGTTTGTTCATAGAACCGGAAACATCCAATGATTCCACATCCGTTTGGACCTACTTTCCAAAGGCAGGCGCTCATTAGCTTGTGGGCTAATGAGGCTTAGGAATTTGCATTGGTCGAGAGGATGGGAGGTCGGACTCATCACACCTTTTTGAGGGGAATTATTGTCTACTCCGGGACTCTCTTTATAGATTTAAGTTAAGTTCGTGAATCCTTATTACATTACCAAGTATAAAATGAGCTTTCCTTTAGTTTTAGCAATCAATGATTAAATATGCAAGAAATTTAGAGAATCTTTTATATGTATTCGAGGTTCTTCATCAATACAGAATCATCTATATTTGTTTAGAGATTCTTGGTCAATGGTATCCTTCAAAACATTTATATAAAAGTCTCTTGGTCATTGTGATGACCAAGCTGGTTTTAAAGCCACTCAGTGGGGCACTTGAAGTTTATCGTCATTCAGAAGGACAGAGATTATTTCAAAGTTGGGATCGAACCCATAAATGGGCTACCTACGTATCCTTTGTTTTGGAAAAGGAATCAGAACCCACGTAGTTCGAGGAATGGGATATGATGTTTTATGATTGATGGCTCAAAGATGAATGTCATAATTACTTTTACACTCTAAGCTCACGTGAGTCATGCTCGGTGTGAGAAACAAGAGGTATTGGTAAAATTCAGACAATTGTGCCATAAAAGATGCAATCATAAGAATTTGTTTTGGGGCTTATGTATAGATGACTGCCCAGATAGACGAAGGTTTAGGATTTACTTTTAGGGAGAAAATCCAAGAACAGGGTCCACAAAGTTATATGTGCTTCATGGAGATTTGAATACTCTAATCTTGGGGCTTACTCCTAAGGAGGATGCCCAAGTTAGGAGGGGACTTATGATTGGGTTTTATTCCTGAAAAGGAAACCCAAATCAAAGGGAATTTATGACTGGTTAAGAGAAATTTTAAGAGACTTGGGGCTTACTCTTAAGAAAGATGCCCAAGATTGATGACTAGGACTTATTCCTGAGAAGGAAGCCTAGGTTAGGGGAATTGGGGCTTACTCCTGAAAAGGAAGCCTAAGGTTATGACTGAGTCTTATTCCTGAAAAGGAGACCCAGGTTAGGGATTAAGGTTTGGGGCTTACTCTTGAGGAGGATGCCCAAGTTTAAAGGACTTTGATTGGGGCTTATTCTTAAGGAAGATGCCCAAGTTTAAAGGTTTTATAACTGGGGATTATTCCTGAAAAGGAAACCCAGGTTAGGATTCTCTCATCTTAAAGGATGAGGTTGAATGAATGAACTCTCAATCTTTGGTGACATAAAAATCATTAGGTTTTGAGAGATATTTCACATAATTCCTTTCAGATAAGGATGTCAAATCAAGAAATCATGCCATAAATGGCTTTGAAGAGTATCTTGAAGACTGAATCTTGAATAGGAAGGGTGAAATGGCTTAAGAGGGGTGAAAAAGGGCAAGATGGGCACCCAAAAAGATAGGGGCGCGCAAGTATTGAAGGTCGCGCAAGTCCTGCGGCGGCGCGCAAGTATTGGTCGCGCAAGTATACTTGCGCGACATAAGGGATACTTGCGCGATTTTCAACCAGAGTTGAATTACTTGAGCGACTTTTTACTAAACCCTTTCCCATCCTCTTGAGGTTCTTCCAGAAGAGGGACGCGCAAGTTATATTGAAGGAATTAAGTCGGCGCGCAAGTGTTTGATAAGTTTCAACACTTAGGCCTTCCTTCTTCCCTTTAGATCTTCCATTCTAGGTAAGAAATTACCTTAGAAGTGTTCTGGAAGCTTTGAGAAGAGACTTGGGCGTCGGGAGCTTTAATCCGAGTTTCTGGGAAAAGATCTTTTTCGAATGGGGGGCCCATAGGGTCTATTTATAGGCAAAAGAATACCCCGGGCGGTTACTGGGCGGTTATCAGATCTGTCGCGCAAGTCCCTTGCACGACCATGATGGGTCGCGCAAGTATTGAGGCGGCGCGCAAGTGTACTTGCGCGACCAAGATGGAACTTGCGCGCTACATGGGCAATGTTCTCCTTTTCCATCCCTTTGTCGATTTTTTGATGTTTCTTCAAAGGATTAATCACTTTTTGCTTAGATCTTCCCCTTTTCCGATCTTTGGATTCTGTGACGAAAAGGAGCGTCAACATATCCAGAATGATATTATTGATTTATATATCATATATATCATATATATCCAGTATATATATGTATTTATAATAGTACATAACATTTGGAGATAAGAAATGAAATGCACCTTTCATGGAGACGGTAAGCTGTACGTACGCATGAATGCTACTTTAATTTCTATTTCATATTTAATGGAATAAAAAAGTAATGATAAATAGTTATAATATAATTACAGTATAATATCATATATAATTTAATTATCTCCATCCTTTATACGTTCCACATCTGGTATGAATGAGTCATATCACTTTGAGGGGGCGGTAGTCCGCACTTCCTCAAATGAAATTATCGTATTTACCCACTATGGAAACCATAAAGGTATTCTATAAAAGAAAAATACAGAAGCATATAAACAATATAAATATAATATATATCACATATAAAAACAATTCCATCATAATGTACACCATGAGAGGTGGTAGGAGATAATTGAACAATCATCATTTCGTGAGGCAGTAGTTCGCCGTCCACAGAAACAATATGTTATTTATCTACTAGATGGAGGTGTGTGTAAGTGTAGTTATAATAATTCTCATAAAAACAACATAGTATATTTAGGATACTATTTTTGTTATAAAATAAAGTAATAAAAAGAGTTTAGGGGGTTGGAGAAGTAAAATGAAAGAAAAGAACTTAAGAGAAGACGTTACCATTATATTAGGTATCTCCCTTTGGTTTGAACCAAAAGGTTTAATTGAAGTGCCTTATGCCTAAGGTAATGCTTCTAGGAGGAGTATAGGTATGTAGGGAGATTAATTGGGAAGATATTGGATGATACAAGGGGCTTTATAAGTGTAAGTAATGAGTTTGATGTGATGGCTTTTTATAAGGGGGAGGAGGGGCTCTTTAGGAATGTTTAAAAATATTATTTTATTATATAATTTTTTTCAGTTTATAAAGGTCCAAAACTTATTAAAGTAGAAGATAAGATGACTAATGTTCGAAATAAAATCATCCAATAAGAATTGGATAGCTTATGGGTATTATTTTATTCTTTATAATCTTATTTATTTAAATCATTCATTAATGAGGTAAATACTGCATCATTATTGTGTCATATATAATTTTATTTATTTGATGTCTAAGAATTATAAAAAAATAAAATCATGTAGGAAATATTTTTATATTTAAAATGAATATTTATAGACTAAGAGATATCATATATAACCCCATGTAAAAATTTATTTACTAAAAGATATATGTTTATGCCATTTTTGTCTTTATTTTAAATTAATTAATATAAAGTGTCATTATCACTCCCAAGTGGCTCCATGAGGTCCTGAAATCGACTCAAGGATGAACATGGTCAGAATGTATCAACCAATAGGATTAGGACACATGTTAGGGTAATTTAATATTATTATAATAACATTTTGTTAGCCTTATTTACCAGATTTACCCTTTAACCATGGTAAATAAAATATTTACTGAAGTAAATAGTCATAACATATAAAAATAAAAGTTACATATTTACACTATTTGGACCTCCTGATTACAAATATGGAATCCATTTTTTCAAATTAAAAACATAGAAGTTTCAGAAATTAATTTAAAATTAATTCCCTTTGTCAAAACAAAAAGCGTGTTTTTAAGAAATAATAACTATCAAAAGATTGACACTTGCTTATATCCAATTTCAAAGTAAAATTACTTATAATGAAAAAAATTGGATTAAATGGTAAAAATATAATATAATTACACTTTAAAACCAATTTAAAATCTAATATAACCATATAAATAAATTAGATTAAAAGGCAGTTTTGAATTAAAATACAGTATTTTTCACTATTCATTAAAAAATGAATTTTATCAGAAAAATACAAAAAATATACCCAAATTAAATTTTGATATCCCTATTCTAAATAAGAATTTTATTTTTTCAAATATAACATATAAAAGTGACCAAAACTATATTTAAAGAGGGTTCTCCATCAAAAGGCGGTAAATCGACCATTTAATGAATATTAGAGTATTTATGCTTAAAATCAGACTCATTATTATTTTAAGCCTCTAAAATTTATTGGATAAATGTAAAAAAATTTAAAAAACATATTTAATAATAATATGGTTATTTTTGTTTATTCCCTCCAATAGAATGGCTACGTGTTAACTATCATTTAAAATAATAATATTATATTAATATTTTTCAGTATAACTCAACGTTGTGTGCAACGTAAGTTTTCAATAAAACTTGTGGTTGTGTATCAAGTATGCCATTGAACATAGAATCCCATTTAAGGTAAAATTAATATTTAATTCACAAATTTTATTAAATATAAAAAAGTTATATTCTTTATTTACTTCACATGTTACATCCTTCCCCCCTTTTGGGAATTACATCCTTGAAATTTTAAAATTGGGCTTGGAAACTTCATTGAAAGTTCAACATCGGAGAAATAGTCAATAAAAATACCACTTTAAAAGAATTAAAGAGAAATACAAAGGTCACCCTAGATAGCCCATACTGGGATTCCATGTAGAAAAACATGGATATGGAAGAGAAACAAACCATCAAGGTTTGATGGAGAGTGGTAGAAAAAATGATTAGGAGAAAGTTAACCATAAGAAAATCACAAACTTGTGATGGGGTAAATGGTCTTTGATTCCCTAGTAGGAAAAGTTAACAGACAATGTTTTTTGTTTTAAGTTACTTTTTATAAAGTTGAGGAACTTATTTATGAGCTTAACTAAAAACATAAGGAAACATACTTACTTGTCATTTAGACTTTCATCCTTTACTAAATTTATACCACAAACTCATCTTTTCTCCAAAAGATGAGTATTCAAACAGACTTGGTCACAATAAAAGCACTAGAATAAACTTCTAGAGTATCACATAATCTACAAAAGATGAACTATATATTTCCCCTATATTTATACATCAACCAAATCCAAAATTGGTTAGTACAAGATCAGATAATCCCTAAAAGGATAATCCTTTATAAAAAGAAATACTACTCTTAATCTCCAAAATTCAACAAAAATAACCCAAAGTTCAAGAAAGAAAATTCAATATACAACTGTCCATAAAATTATTCAATGTAATCTAAACTAAGATTGAAACCCAAATCTCAGAAGGATTTAATCACATAGTCTTCCAAGATAAATCTTAACATTTATCTCCAAATAACATCAGTTACTCTTAAAGTCTCATACTGAAAAGTAATTAAACTAATCACATATTCTCTATGATAGGTTAATAATTTCCATAAATAAACCAAATCTTAATATGTTTACAATAAAAACATAGATTCTTCCAAAATAAAATTTAAACCATTACTCCACAAATGAGATTCCATAGCATTCTATTTCCCTTAAGCATATAATGTTTCCAAAACAGCAAATATCTTCAAAAATAACCTTTATCACTTAATCAACAAATCAATTTCCTATATTAAGGATATCCATTTGATAAAACATAAGTTCCCAAAATCAACTTATTCTTGATCCATAAAATCATTTAACTTAAAAGAATAAGTCATAATAACTAGGGACTTCACATAGGACAGTGGTAGGCGATGTACCCTTGTCGCCCTTTGGTTGTGGGTTCAATTACTATGGCCTTGCCAGACATGATGGGTTGTCACACATCTTATGGGTTGTACTTTTTATAAAACTCAAAATTAACCCTACCATATTTTAACCTCAAAGGTTTTCTTATACCTTTCATTTTTATCACAATACATTAAGACCTCAAAATCTTATATATTGTCATTTATTTCACCTCCATATGATAAAATAAAACTATTCCCAATATAAAGAACATCTTACCTTGATCATCGTGTCCACATGGTTTTATAATAATCTTGTTCACCTAGGTATAAGGTCCATGCATTGCAATGATTATTTATAGATCCTTCAAAATCATTTGCTTCATTCATCCAAATACACCTTGTACAACTTGGGTCATATGAGTGTTCGCAAAAAAAACAATTTCAGAAAATAATCATGTATGGCATATAATTTCAAAACATCTGATAAAACATGATTTTTATAAAACAGTCGAACCAAATTTGAGTTAAAACTTTCAATCAATGGTCCTTTTAAAATACCATAAGTATGTTCTGAGAGACTATGTTGTAAAAGAAAATATAAATAGGTTGCGCAAGGGTCTCCTTCTTTAGTACCTTTTTCAAAGTCATAATATGCTTCAAAATATTGTGATAAGGTAAAATTTTTGAAAATGCCTTGATAATATTTACCTTTCATGAAAATATGAGAATATTGAGAAAATAGGATTTTATTAAATACAAACCATGATCCACGATGATAATGACGTATAGTGGAGGTGTTTGATATCTCAAACAACTACTTTCAAGTGAGTTGTATGCTAGAAAAAGTTTCACAGTCATCTGAACATGACTTTGTAATAATTATTGAAAGAATGTCATCAGGAAGAGATAGGAATATCGTTTGAGATCCTCCTCTTTCCATTTGTAACCAACTTTCCTTGATCTAAAAAAGTTATAGAATAAGGATTTAACTGAAATAATAGACTTAGGGACTAACAATGTGTTTAATGAAAACTCATAATCCCTAAAGTTGTCTAAACCGACCTTTGATACCAACTATAAGGACCCGACCATAAACATTACTTAATTTTGAGTTAAATCAAGAATTCACATTGAGGATCTTTTCAGGTTTAGAGTTTTATAGAATTAGGCCATAACTATTACATATAAACTTGAATATTACATGTAGACACTACTACTTACTACCCATTTTTTTTTTCAAAAATAAAAACTCTTGAAAAGAAACTTGTCTAGTTCCAAGTTTTAGACAACATGAATTTTCTTTGATCCCATCCTTGACTATTATTCATCTTTAAGTCCTGTGGAAAAAAATTCAAAAACTTGGGATAAGCATAAAAATCTCATTAAGGGTTATAAAATAAGGAATGAAAACATTATCCCATCAATAAATACAAAACAATGAAACCATACTTTTCAATCATAACATACCTTATGAAATCATAAGATTTATGAATAACACACATAAATCATAAATCATAAAGGTAACTTATGGCATAAAAAACATACTTACATTGTATCTATCACAACTAAAAAGGGAGTTACGTTGGAATACCCATCACAATATATTCCCTAAATCTCTTAGGAGAAACATTAACATTTACCTCCGTTACGTTACCCAATGCATTGGAGAGCTATCTCGGGCTCACCCGCCCTAGGTTTATCATAGAACCACCCATATACATAAATAATTCCCAAGAAAAATAACATATTCATAAAACTTAAAGCAATCATAAAGTAATGATAACATTTCAACATTTCAATCACAACGTATCATCTCATGATATAGACATAATCAATGGTTTATCAAAACATTTTCAAAATCATTTAAAACATTTAATAAAGTGATTTTTGAATCAAAGTGTCCGATAACAATTTGAATCCTTTAAAGGAATTAAAATCTTAAAACATTAATGTCCATATAAATAAATCATTAAAACCATTTTTAAAACATGGACATTAATGAGAAAGATTTAGAAGAATAAATATTTAAAACAATATTTTAGTTAAGGAGTTCTTAACCAAATGGGAGATGCTTGAATACAAATAATTTAGGAATAAAATTTAATCAAAACTATATAATATCATGATAATAAAGTTATTCATGATATAATATGCCAAAGGATAGTATATACACCATATAAAAGTGAATTGGTTTATAACAATAATGAAGTCTCAATGGAATGTAAACTGAGACGAAATCCCTTATAAAGATGGTATCCTTAGATTAAGGATAAATCAATCATATAATTACGCATGAAAAATATAAATAAACTAAATATGATTTTATATTCAGTGTAAAACAATAATAGGTCATTCACACATATTCATATCACGACATAATCAATAAGTAGAAGTTTAACCCAAAGAATTCAAATTGGGTAAAGAAGTTCCCTTACAAAAATTTGACAGCCTAACAACGTCACTATAAAATTCAGAAAATGAATTAATGAGAGAAAAAAATGGTATCTCATTACTTGAACATAAAATTTACATCAATAATTATATATAAGAACATATCCCAACATAAAACGATGTAAATTAAAAGACATAACACAAATAATTCTTTTAAAAAGAGGAGGGTGAAAGGATCTCGTACCGATATGGTAACTTACAAAACATACACCACATGAAATAAGGATCATACAATGAAGATGTAATTACCCATAAATTAAATTATATTACAAAAATAATATAATCATGGGAATTACATACACAACACAAAAGGAGATAGTGACAAATAAAGCATGAATCTCACAAGAATAAAAAGTGAGATGAAAACCCCTTACCACGTTGTAAACAATCGATTCGTATGACCAAAAGTTAATAAAAAAAATTAATCATAGAATAACATGAATATAAAGAGAATAATGATAATATATATATCAAATTACAGTAAACAATACACCATATGAAATAAATAAGTGGCGAACAATGGAAATCTCACGGAATTAAAAGTGAGATAAGAAACCCCTTACCTTGTGTCTGACTTGACTCGATCATTTTTTAATCTCCTGAATAATAAAATTAAGTTTATTTATACTTTCTTAAAAACCATTTTATAGTTTATTATTATTTTTATATCAATTATTACTCTTCTATAACAATTATTTAATTATTTGAGTTCATATCAGACATTTTGTCGATGTTCAGAACTTGAGTTAAAAATGAACTTGTTGTAATTATAAATTGTCCACGTGGTCAAAATTAAATTATATAAAGAATTATATTCATGATTTATATATAATATATATCATATATATCCAGTATATATATGTATTTATAATAGTACATAACATTTGGAGATAATAAATGAAATGCACCGTTTAAGGAGACGGTAAGCCGTACATATGCATGAACGCTACTTTCATTTATATTTCATATTTAATGAAATGAAAACGTAATGATAAATAGTTATATTATAATTCATGTATAATATCATATATAATTTAATTATCTCTATCCTTTATACATTCCACATATGGTATGAATGAGTCATATCACTTTGAGGGGGCGGTAGTCCGCACTTCCTCAAATGAAATTATCGTATTTACCCACTATGGAAACCATAAAGGTATTATATAAATAGAAAACATAGAAGCATATAAACAATATAAATATAATATATATCACATATAAATACAGTTACATCATAATTACCACCATGAGAGGCAGTAGGAGATAATTGAACAATCATCATTTCGTGAGGCAGTAGTTCACCATCCACAGAAACAATATGTTTTCTACCCATTAGGTGGAGGTGTGTGTAAGTGTAGTTATAATAATTATCATAAAAAAAACCAGTATATTTAGGATACTGGTGTTGTTATAAAATAAATGAATAAAAATATTTTAGGGGGTTGGAGAAGTAAAATGAAAGAAAACAACTTAAAAGAAGACGTTATCTTTAAATCAGGTATCTCCCTTTGTTTTGAACCAATAGGTTTAATTGAAGTGCCTTCTGCCTAAGGTAAGGCTTCTCATAGGACGATAGAGATGTAAGGATCTTAATTGGTTAGAGTTTGGACGAGTAAAGGGTCTTGAGAAGTGTGAGTAATGGTTTAGAAGTGAGAGCTTTTTATAAGGGGAAGGAGGGGCTCTTTAGGAATGTTTAAAAATTTTATTTTATTATATAATGATTTTTAGTTTCTAAAGGTCCAAAACTTATTAAAGTAAAATATAAGATGAATCATGTTCAAAATAAAATCATCCAATAATAATTGGATAGGTTTTTGATATTATTTTAATCTTTATAATCTTATTTATTTAAATCATTCATTAATGAGGTAAATATTGCATCATTATTATGTCATAAATAATTTTATTTATTTGATGTCAAAAAATTATAAAAAAAACCATAATGTAGGAAATAATTTTAGCTTTCAAATTAATATTTATATTTGAAGAGATAACTTATATAATTCCATGTAAAAATTGATTTACTAAAAGATATATGTTTATGTCATTTTTGTCTTTAATTTAAATTAATTAATATAAAGTGTCATTATCACTCCCAAGTGGCTCCATGGAATCCCAAAATCGACCCAAGTATTCCCATGGTTAAAAATGTATCAATAAATAGGATTAAGACACATTTTAGGGTAATTTAATATTATTATAATAATATTTTTTTACCCTTATTTACCAGATTTACCCTTTAACCATGGTAAATAAAATATTTACTGAAGTAAATATTCATAATGTATAAAAATAAAAGTTACCTATTTAAAAAATTTGTACCTACTGATTACAAATATGGAATTCATTTTTTCAAATTCAAAACACAGAATTTTCAGAAATTAATTTAAAATTAATTCATGTTGTCAAAACAAAAAACATGTTTTTAAGAAATAATAACTATCAAAAGATTGATACTTTTTTATGTCCAATTTCAAAGTGAAATTACTTAAAATTACCCTAATTGGATTAAATGGTAAAAATATAATCTAATTAAACTTTAAAACCAATTTAAAATATAATCTAACCATATAAATAAATTAGATTAAAAGGCAGTTTTGAATTAAAATATAGTATTTTTCACTATTCATTAAAAAATGAATTTTATTAGAAAAATACCAAAAATTTACCCAAAGTAAATTTTGATGTCCCGATTTTAAAGAAGAATTTTATTTTTTCAAATATAACATATAAAAGTGACCAAAAATAGATTTAAAGAGGGTTCTCCATCAAAAGGCGGTAAATCAACCTTTTAATGAATATTAGAGTATTTATGCTTAAAATCAGATTTTTTCTTATTTTAAGCCTCTAAAATTTGTTGGATAAATGTAAAAACATTTAAGAAACACATTTAATAATAATATCTTTAGTTTTTTTCAGTACCACCAATAAAACGGCTATGCGTTAACTACTATTTAAAATAATAATATTATATTAATATTTTTCAGTATAACTCAATGTTGTGTGAAACATAAGTTTTCAATGAAACCTATTGTTGGGTATTAGGTATGACATCAAACATAGAATCCCCTTTAAGGTAAAATTAATATTTAATTCACAAATTTTAATAAATATAAAAAAGTTATATTCTTTATTTACCTGGGATGTTACATCCTTCCCCCTTTTCGGAATTGCGTCCTCACAATTTTAAAATTGGCCTTGGAAACTTCATTGAAAGTTCCATATCAGAAAAAGAGTCAATAAAAATATCACTTTAAAATAAATAAATAGAAATACAAAGGTCACCCGAGATATCCCATACTAGGATTCCATGTAGAAAAACATGAATATGGAATAGAAACAAACCATCAAGGTTTGATGGAGAGTGGTAGAAAACATGATTAGGAGAAAGTTAACCACAAGAAAATCACAAACTTGTGATGGGTTAAACAATCTTTGATTCCCCAATAGGAAAAGTTAACGGACAATGTTTTTGTTTTAAGTTACCTTTCATAAAGTTGAGGAACTTATTTATGATTCTAACTAAAAACATAAGGAAACATACTTACTTGTCATGTAGACTTTCATCCTTTACTAAATTTTTACCACAAACTCATATTTTCTCCAAAAGATGAGTATTAAAACTAAATTGGTCACATTAAAATAGCTAGAATAAACTTCTAGAGTATCACATAATCTAAAAAATATGAACTATATATTCCCCCTATCTTTAGACATCAACCAAAACCAAAACTTGTTAGTACAAGATTAGATAATCCCTAAAAGGATAATCCTTTATAAAAAGAAATACTACTCTTAATCTCCAAAATTAATCAAAAAGAACCCAAAGTTCAAGAAAGACCATTCAATATACACCTTTACATAAAATTATTAAAAAGTAATCCAAACTAAGATTGAAACCCAAATCTCATAAGGATTTAATCACATAGTCTTACAAGATAAATCTTAACATTTATCTCCAAATAACATCAGTTACTCTTAAAGTCTCATGCTGAAAAGTAATTAACCTAATCACATATTCTCTATGATATGTTAATAATTTCCATAAATAAATAAAGTATTCATATGTCTACAATAAAAACATAGATTCTTCCAAAATAAAATTTCAACCATTACTCCACAAATGAGATTCCATAGCATTCTATTTCCCTTAAGCATATAATGTTTCCAAAAGAGAAAATATCTTCTAAAGTAACCTTTATCACTTAATCACCAAATCAATTTCATATATTAATTATATCCATTTTATAAAACATAATTTCCCAAAATAAACTTATTCTTGATCCATAAAATCATTTAACTTAAAAGAATAAGTCATACTAACTAGGGACTTCACCTAGGACAGTGGTAGGCGATGTACCCTTGCCGCCCTGTGGTTGTGGGTTCAATTCCTATGACCTTGCCAGATGCGATGGGTTGTCACCCATCTTACAGGTTGTACTTTTTATAAAACTAAAAAATAACCCTAACATATTTTAACCTCAAAGGTTTTCTTATACCTTTTATTTTCATCCCAATACATTAAGACCTCAACATATTATATATTGTCATTTTTTTCACCTCTATATGATAAAATAAAACTATTCCCAATAAAAAGAATATCATACCTTGATCATGGTGTCGAGATGGTTTCATCATCATCTTGTTCATGTAGGTAGAAGGTCCATGAATTCCAAAAATGGTTTAGAGATCCTTAAAAATCATTTGCTTCCTTTATCCAAATACACCTTGTACAACTTGGGTCATATGGGTGTTTGCAAAAAAATAGTTTCAGAAAATAATTATGTATGACATATAATTTCAAAACATCTTATAAAACATGATTTTTATAAAACATTTGGACCAAATTTGATTTGAAACTTTGAATCAATTTTCCTTTTAAAATACCATAAGTATGTGCTGAGAGACTATATTTTAAAAGCAAATATAAATAGGTTGCACAAGGGTCTCCTTATTCAACACATTTTTCAAAATCATAATATTCTTCAAAATCTTGTGATAAGGTAAAATATTTGAAAATGTCTTGATAATTTTTACCTTTCATAAAAATATGAGAATATTGAGAAAATAGGATTTTATTAAATACAACCCATGATCCACGATGATATCGAGGTATAGTGTAGGTGTTTGATATCTCAAACAACTGCTTGCAAGTGATTTGTATGCTAGAAAATTTTTCACAATCATCTAAACATGACTTTGTAATAATTATTGAAATCATGTCCTCAGGAAGAGATAGTAATTTTATTTGAGATCCTCCTCCTTCCATTTGTAACCAATATTCCTTGATCTGAAAAAGTTATATAACAAGTATTTAACTGAAATAATAGACATAGGGACTAACCATGTATTTAACGAAAACTCCTAATCCCAAAAGTTGTCTAAACCGACCTTTGATACCAACTATAATCACCCAGCCTTAAACATTACTTAATCATTAGTTAAATCAATAATTCACATTGAGGATGTTTTTATGTTTAGAGTTGAGAATTATTACATAACTATTACATATAAACTTGAATATTACATGTAGACACTACTACTTAGTACCCATTTTTTTCAAAAAAAAAACTCTTAAAAAGAAACATGTATAGTTCCAAGTTTTAGAAAACATTAATTTTACTCGATCCCATGCTTGACCCTTATTCATATTTAAGTCCTATGGAAAACATTTCAAAAACATGGGATGAGCATTAAATACTCAATAAGGGTTATAAAATAAGGAATGAAAACATTATCCCATCAATAAATACAAAACAATGAAACCATACATTCCAATCATAACATACCTTATGAAATCATAAGATTTATGAATAACACATAGAAATAATAAATCATAAAAGTAACTTGTGGCATACAAAACATACTTACATTGTAGCTATCACAGCTACATAGAGAGTTATGTTGAAATACCCATCATAGTATATTCTTTCAATCTCTTAGGAGAAACATCAACGTTTACCTCCGTTACGTTACCCAATGCATTGGAGAGCTATCACGGGCTCAACCGCCCAAGATTTATCATGGAACCACCTGTATACATAAACAATTCCCAAGAACTATAACATATTAATAACACTTAAAAAAAGCATAAAGGAAAGATAACATTTCCACATTGTAATCACAACATATCATTTCAAGATATAGACATAATCGATGCTTTATCAAACCATTTTCAAAACCATTTAAAACATTTAATAAAGTTATTTTTGAATCAAAGTGTCCCATAAAACTTTGCAGCCTTTAAAGGAATTAAAATTTTAAAACATTAATTTGTATATAAATAAATCCTTAAAACCATTTTTAAAACATGGACATTAATGAGAAAGATTTAGATGAATAAATCTTTAAAAAAATATTTTAGTTAAGGATTTCTTAACCAAATGAGAGATGTTTGAATAAAAATAATTAAGTAATAAAATTTAATAAAAACTTTATAATATCATGATAATAAATTTATTCATGATATAATATTCCAAATGACAGTATATACACCATATAAAATTGAATTGGTGGATAACAACAATGAAGTCTCAATGGAATGTAAATTGAGACGAAATCCCTTATAAAGATGGTATCCTTAGATTAAGTATAAATCAATTATATAATTAGGTGTGAAAAATATAAATACACTCAATATGATTTTATATTTCGTGTAAAACAATCAGAGGTCATTCACACATATTCATATCATGACATAATCAATAAGTATAAGTTTAACCCAGTGATTTGAAATTGGGTAAAGAAGTTCCCTTATAAAAATTTGACAGCCTAACGTCGTCACTTTAAAATTCAGAAAATGAGTTGATGAGATAAAAAAGGGTATATCATCACTTGTACATAAAATTTATAGCAATAATGATATAAAAGAACATATCCCAATATAAGAAGATGTAAATTAAAATACATAACAAAAATAAGTCTTTTAAAAAGAGGAGGGTGAAAGGTTCCCTGACCGATTTGGTAACTTACGAAACATACATTACATGAAAGTAGGATCATACAATGAAGATTTAATTACCCATAAATTAAATTATATTAGAAAAATAATACAATCATGGTCAGTATATACACCACACAAAAGGAGATCGTGGCAAATATAGCGTGAATCTCACAGGAATAAAAAGTGAGATGCAAACCCCTTATCACATTGTAATCAATTGAGTCATATGACCAAAAGTTAATAACCACAAAATTAATAATATAATACCATGAATATAAATATAATCATGATAATATATATATATATATATATATATATATATATATCAAATTATAGTAAACAATACACCACATGCAAGAAATAAGTGGCAAACAATGGAAATCTCACGGAATTAAAAGTGAGATAAGAAACCCCTTACCTCATGTTCGACTTGACTCGATCATTATTTAATCTAATAAATAATAAAATTAAGTTAATTTATACTTTAATAAGAACCTTTTCAAGTTTATTATTCATTTAATATCAATTAGTACCTTGCTATAACAATTAGTTAATTATTTGAGTTCATATCAAACATTTTGTCGATGTTCAGAACTTGAGTTAAAAATGAACTTGTTATAATTATAAATTATCCATGTGGTCAAAATTCCATAATATCAAGAATTATATTCATGATTTAGATATCATATATATCATATATATCCAGTATATATATGTATTTGTAATATTACATAACATTTGGAGATAATAAATGAAATGCACTGTTCATGGAGACAGTAAGCCGTACGTACGCATGAACGTTACTTTCATTTCTATTTCATATTTAATGGAATGAAAATTTAATGATAAATAGTTATATTATAATTAATTTATAATATCATATATAATTTAATTATATCCATCCTTTATATGTCCACATATGGTATGAACGAGTCATATCACTTTGAGGGGGCGGTAGTCCGCACTTCCTCAAATGAAATTATCGTATTTACCCACTATGGAAACCATAGAGTTATTATATAAATAGAAAATAAATAAGCATATAAACAATATAAATATAATATATATCACATATAAATACGTTTCCATCATAATGACCGGCATGAGAGGCGGTAGGAGATAATTGAACAATCATCGTTTCGTGAGTCAATGATTCACCGTCCACAGAAACAATATGTTCTTTACCCATTAGATAGAGGTGTGTGTAAGTGTAGTTATAATAATTATCATATAAACAACCCATTATATTTATTATACTGGTTTTTTTATAAAATAAAGTAATAAATTTTTTTAGGGGTTTAGAGAAGTAAAATGAAAGAAAAGAACTTAAGAGAAGATGTTACCTTTAAATCAGGTATCTCCCTTTGGTTTGAACCAAAAAATTTAATTGAAGTGCCTTATGCCTAAGGTAAGGCTTCTAGGAGTAGTATAGGTATGTAGGGAGATTAATTGGGTATAGTTTGGACGATCCAAGGGGCTTGAGAAGTTTGAGGAATGGGTTAGAAGTGAGGTCTTTTTATAAGGGGGAGGAGGGGCTCTTTAGGAATGTTTGATAATATAATTTTATTATATAATTATTTTCGGTTTATAAAGGTCCAAAACTTATTAAAAGTGAATATAAGATGAATAATGTTAGAAATAAAATCATCCAATAATAATATGATAGGTTTTGGAAATTATTTTAATCTTTATAATCTTATTTTTTCAAATCATTCATTAATGAGGTAAATACTGCATCATTATTGTGTCATAAATAATTTTATTTATTTGATGTCTAAAAATTATACAAAATACCATAATGTAGGAAATAATTTTATCTTTCAAATTAATATTTATATCCTAAGATATAACTTATATAACCCCTTGTAAAAATTGATTTACTAAAAGATATATGTTTATGTCATTTTTGTCTTTATTTTAAATTAATTAATATAAAGTGTCATTATCACTCTCATGTGGATCCATGAGGTCCCAAAATCGACAAAAGGATTCACATGGTCGGAAATGTATCAACCAATATGATTATAACACATTTTAGTGTAATTTAATATAATTATAATAACATTTTTTGACCCTTATTTACCAGATTTACCCTTTAACTATGGTAAATAAAATATTTACTGAAGTAAATATTCATAATGTCTAAAAATAAAAGTTATCTATTTACAAAATTTGGAAATCCTAATTCCAAATATGGAATCAATTTTTCCAAATTCAAAACCCAAAAGTGTCAGAAATTAATTTAAAATTAATTCCCGTTGTTAAAACAAAAAACGTGTTTTTAAGAAATAATAACTATCAAAATATTAACACTTGTTTATGTCCAATTTGAAAGTGAAATTACTTCCAATGAAAGAAATTGGATTAAATGGTAAAAGTATAATATAATTACACTTTAAAACCAATTTAAAAGATAATATAACTATATAAATAAATTAGATTAAAAGGCAGTTTTGAATTAAAATACAGTATTTTTCACCATAGAAGGGAATGAGTGAAAACACCACCAAGACATGTTGGTAAAAAATAATCAATATACCTCCCATAAGACCATTGAAAAAATATCCATTTATATTCAAATTTAACCCATATATTATAGGTCTCTATGAAACCCAATGACCAACATGAGTGGTGATATTTTTCATAGGGATGTTTAAGTCAAAGAAACTGGTCTATTTCTTGGACCTAATCATCTAAGTAGAGATATTAAGGATCTTTGAAAGTAACTTAGTTTTTTATAAGATGAAGCTTTCATTCTATTTTATTGTATCTTATTTCATTTTGAGCTTCCAAAATAGACCAAAATCCATATTCTACAACCACCTTGCACCCTTTTTTCAGATCATCATTCATTTCAATATAAAAAAACCATGATGATAGGAACATTTTAAAAGAATAATATGTAGGTTTGATACCCAAGAGTCCTCCTAATAGATCCCAAATATAAGTTACCCACCCACTAGAGAAGAATAGGTGTTTAAAATTTTCCATATGATGCTTCAAGTAGCAGTAGAATTTGGATGCCACTTGGATCCCCTTACATTGAATCTCACTATCAGTCAGTATATCATAATTTTATTCTCAATAAATTAAAAAATTCATCTTAGCTATAATGGAAGAGTCTTATCAAATGAAACCCATTTACTTTTCTTTAGTCAAAGCATGAATAATCTTGGGAAAATATTTTTCATTAAAGAGACCCTATCTAGATCCATTTAAAAACAATATATCATCTTCATTACCCAAGAAAATATTATAAAAAATAGTTTACTTCTCAATAGAAATAACACTTATTGGGTGCACACATTCACAACACTACCACTTACACCAAAGACAACTTTCTAACTATTAATATGTTAGCAATCACATGATAATATCATTATTATGCCAAGTTTTTTTATTTAATAGGCCGGGAACATTTTCCTACATGTCTACTCTACTATTTTTGATTTTAACTCCTTGAGTAAAACTTCTCAAGAGATGATATCCGTAAGCACATCCCTTTTGTTTTCTATTATAATATTTTCATTTTTTCTAGTACCATTATTTTAAGATTATCATAATTTATTTAGGATAACACTATAATTACTAGGTGAGAGTCCAAGACCTATAACAAATAGGTTCATATCTTATACTACTTCTTTAGCTATATCATAAGACACAACCTACTCAGTATTTTCATATATTTCATACTACTAGTTTCAATAATATTCTCTTGCTCATTACCTTATCTCTACTTTGATATTAGATCAAATTGATTCATATGAAGTCTAGTTTGAATATACTATGAAAACAAGTTCTCCTTCCTCTATATATAATAGGTTCAAATCCCTTGTACTTTATCAAATACCATTGGATATATTTGACCACTTCCCTTATAGTTATCATAGATTTATTTGATATTACCCTACCATAATATATGTGTTAGAAATATCATATCTAGTATATAACATGGAATATGTGGTAGAACCATTGAGAATGTTTATAGAATTATACACACTATTTTAATCTACTCTTATGTCTCATACATGTCTCTTTGGAGAGATATATTCCACGTGACATTGTAAAAAATTATCTCTCGAATTGTTCCAACTAGTATTTTTTCAATACTTTTTCAATTTATATACATTGACTTGGTCTAAAAAAACCTTATATCTATCTAAATATATCTTTATCCCTAAAAATTAGGCTACTATATTAAGTAAATATTTGGAGAGTTACTTTGAATCTAGTCTTAACTAACTATAATATTAATAACTATTTTCCATATGCTCTCAATATATTTTACTTGGAAAACTATGGTACTCCCACAAACCTTTTGTAAACACATGGACTACTTTCATTAAAAAAATATTCTATGACCATGATGCTTGAATTAATCTATAAATTTATCTCTACAACTTTTATTCCTTATTTTCATTTTATGGTGTCACCAACCCTTTCTAGTTGCGTCATATAGACACTTTCCAAGAAAGGCAGTCTTAACATATAATTCCCAATATAATGATCACATAAAGTTTCTATGATTAGGATTATAATATATTTAAACATAATTATTTGGCATAACCAATCAAGACTTATTGGTTCCATGATTGTGAAACCAATGTATAGTTTCTCCTGAATATAAACCAATCATTTTAAATCAATTATAGAAATTACCAAAATACAGACATGATTTTAGTACATATAATCCATTTTTATGAATTCATAATCACTTTTCTTTTTAGATCATTTCAATTTATAACTTACTTTTAGGATAAATATTTATTATTTTCAATGAATTATATATTAACTTAACTTAGTGATCATAAAACCATCTCATTTTTTTAATTGTCTTATACAGTATGTGCCTCTAGAATAGTCATTTTCCATGAAATCTTGTGGAAGTTGTTCCTACTCCAAATAATTGTTCATGTCATACCTTAAATTTATCCAAGTAAATATAGATCCCACTATCTCAAAAAGATATGTGCACCCTCTTATATAATTATAGATTTTTACTTGACTATATCTTTTTTATCTTAGGGATTTATGTAATATATTTAAAAATTAAAAGGATGATTATTTGAGATGAAATATGTGTTTTCCATGATTAAATTTTGTTTATTGACTTATCCTTAATAAAAAATTTAAATCACAACACAATAATTATGAAATAATGGATTTATTTCATACTATAACACTTATGATTTCCATTTTTCATTCTAGTTTTCATGTGGTTAAGGGTTAACACATCTATTTATGAAACATGTCTCAAATAGATAATTAAAGAATTAAAAGACTTATAAGACTCATCATTTATCCTCTGTTTACTTACATTAATTATTTTACATGTATAAGGAAATGTGAGGTTAGAAATAAATACACTATACATTTTCATGATCAATGAATGCTAAATTAAGATATTCTTCAGATCACTAGTACAAATCATATCATATATTCTAACCAAGAATATTACTTAATTCACTTTTACATTCCTTAAATTTCATAAAGGAATATCATGAAGTATACATATTTACCTTTGGATTTTACCTGAAATAGCTTACATGTATCTTATTAAACTAGCTGTAAAAGATTTGATGGATTTATTAACTTTAATGTCAAAAGGTTCCTTGGTTAATTTTTAATATAATAATAAATCATTTATAATACCGATAAGATGGATTTTTCATAAATCCATATCAAAAATTTCTTATTTTCTCAAAATGCAGCATAGCGCGCACCCTATGGTCGATATCTCAAGGAGGACACTCACACAACACTATTATTTTTATCACTATTTATAAATAAAATATAATATAAATGAAAACTAAAAAAATTTGGGTTTTTAAATGAATATGATATATACATATGATATTATGTAGATAAAGAAAAATAAAATAAAATAAATAAAGAAGTTAGTGAAGAAATAAAGAAGTTGTCGTTCTTGGGAATTCATGGTGAAACAATAATTGTTTTTAAAAGAATATTCTCATGACAATATTCAATGTAGAGATAAAAACTATCACTATAAAACCACTCATTCAATTATTTTATCCTACACTAACCCTATGCATGCATGATAATCTCTCCCACATTATCACCACAATTCTACTCCACCGTGTGAAAAATAATTAAAGCGAGGAATATAGATGAACAATAAGAGGAATTAAGATATAGGGAAAATGGGAAAACAATTCAACCTAATAAATTTAACTACCACTAAAATCCTAGAATAAAATTATGAGAACACATTAAAGCACACTAAACTCAAATATCACCACTTACCCCCTCGCACAACAATGAGAGTTAGTTCTCCACAACCATGGATATGAGAGAATAATAGTGGTATAAAAACAAAAATAAAATAAAATACAAGAGAAGAGGAAAAAATAATATATATTAAACATATATAAAACTATTATAACAATAAAAAAACACACTTATATTATGAAATGTACAAATCCTTGAAAGGTTATGGAAGTATAAATTTATAGGATGAGGGGTGGCTCATTTTAATTCTAAAATATATCCTCCAAAATTTGGTTACTATTTGGACTATTTAATGTCCAAAAATAAAAAAAATCCTTCACAAAATTTTTTCCTCTATTATTTTAAATTCTACCACCAAATTTCAGCCTTATTGGACATGTATAGCCAATGTTATGATCAAATTATTAATGTTTTTTTGGATTAGAAGACCATTTTAATTCCCATGATTCAGGATCCCATGCCTTTGTGATAATGAAATATGCATAATCCTTAGTATTCATAGTAAAATAAAATTTTATATGGAATATTATAGATCTCCCTTCAAAACTTCATCTCATTTGGACCTTTAATTTGTGATATATGGTCTTATCTTTGAAATTTATCAAAACTGGGAACAAATTATAAGGCCCCAATTGTGTGCTTCATTTGGACCTTATAATATTGGATTGATAATTTTTCCCTACTGAATAAAATTTATTTTATTTACCATTTAATCCTAAAAAAAATAAATTTTTAAATTTGGATTAGTGTAAAAAAATTTATAGCCAAAACAGAAAACTGAAGTTTTTGTATGTAATTAGAAAAAACAATAAATTTTCACAATTAAGGCTAAAATATCCACAACACATAAAAATATAAGAATTATACTTAAAATAAAAAATTAGAAGGATTGAAACATTAAATTATATAATAAATTTTATGAAAATATGAGCTTCTTCAAATACACAATATTTTTAGCTCATGATGTTTCTAAACATTCATCTCGGTATTTACTTAACATTTTTTTTTCTGAATTTACATAACCTATAATCAAATTTATACAAATAGATATTATTGAGTATTTAATTTTATATTCATCATTTATTTTAAATATAGGAAATTTCATATTCTTGTTTAATTAAACTTCTAATTAAGTATAGTATACCACAAAAACTTTATTTTAAATTTGAAATAAAATATCCCTGCCTATAAATTTGACAAGAGATAATGTTTTGATAACACATGTAACATAATATAGTTTTCAAATATAAGATTATATATAATTGTAATTATGAATTTTTTGTCTTCTCAAGCAGATGTTGGAGTCAAGATCTATCAGAAACTTAAAGATCCACTTTACTTTTGTGATCTCTCTGTACTTATTTGGTTTTTGTATTTGGATAAAATTATATAAGTCACATATTGTAAATAATACCTAAGAATTAAAATAGAAATATAACATACAATGATAAATGTAACTAATGTTGAATCCTATGCTTGATTTTTTATCTATTCAATGCAATTTATATTCCAGTGACTTATCTTTCCTCATGTAATAAAAATAGACCCCTATTTTATGTTCTCCCTCCTTATCTTTGGTTTCTTAGAAGGTCATTATTAATGTTCCTTTAGTAGTGTAATTTACATTGGCCTTTTTTCCTTGTCTTTCTTTTCATTCATTATAATAACTAAAGATTTATCTTTATTTATTTTCTTATATTCTTGGAGAACCTTACCCAAAAAACATCAAAGAAAATTCTCCATATTTTTTGTTTTTATAATTCTCAATGAAACTAGAGAAACCGAGTGATAAGGATAAGAAAATGAAATATATTAAAAGTTCATGATTTGACTTAAATCCTATTTTTTATAATCAACCAATATACTCAATCATATAAAGTACACGAGGAACAACCAAAATTACATCTTTGAATTTAAAAATTATCAGTGTAATCATAATATTATCACTCACTCACTTCACTTTCTCCACATAAACTTTTCAAAGATGAGAAACCATGGTATATACATCCATTTTCTCATGTTTCTTTCACAACCCATTTGGAATTGATGATATAATTATGATGAAAACATTAATTCATTTTCCATGAATCTTCTATAATCTTCATTTTCACCCTTACTTACTTTATAATGTGGCTTATCAGGTAGTGGGTACTCTATTATATAAAATTTCATTTCATATTGTAATACTGTACACAAGTACTTGTACCATTATTAGAAATTAGTTTCGATTAGTAATTTTTCATTATCAGGTATTGATCATAGTGAATTTTTGGTATTACATTCCATTTTACTATAAAATATATTTTGAAAATTAATACTTTTATCTTGTTTACTAATTACTAAGAAATATAGATTTATTAATCTTAAATATCTCCCACTATTTTATTATGTCCTAATAGCCCTCAACTACTAGATTTGTAATACTCTATCGATTGAGTATTCTAGTGAAAAGGATATTAAAACCTCTCCTCACAGTCAATGATATGGATACACCACTACTCATAGAGTTTCATGGTAGTATTTTAAATGTCCAAACATATTAATTCACATCTCCTTGATCTATTTAGTGGAGTCCCATATCCTACAAATCATAAATTTGATTACTCAACAACTTACCTATAAAGTTGTAACTATATAACTATAGATACTTATTTTCTAAAAAATTTAGTTAATTCAAGACACTTCTTTCCAAATAATTCCCCATTAATAAGAGACACCCTCAACTAGGGCCAATGAGAACCTCAAATATATAGTTTTTTTTTTCAAAATAAAGAGATGGAAAATGTTTGAAATAATATTTTCTTTGTGGGTTTTTATAATTTATTTTGTAAATTAAATTTGTTTCTATTTATCATGATTACTCTATGTGGTCATAATAAAAACTTATCCAAACTTAAATATAAAACATTTACTGCACATCATTTTATCTATGAATTATTATTTATTATTTTATGTGATTGTATCTAAATTTCACAAACATAAAAAAACCATGAATGCATAAATAAATAAACTAACTAATCATGAGTGATTGATACTGGTTAATCCATTGAACATATAATGTATCAACCAATACCATATGGGTAACTTTCTGAGTCACATCTGACTCGATTCATAGTTCTCACCTCATCCAACATATATAAATCTCATCTTTTACTTCACCAAGTCCCAACATGGTCTGCATTTTTTTCATCCACGACATTATATGAAAATACTCACATATAAGTGAGGGGGTATCATCAATATTAGATACAGATGAATACTATTAATCATGGACACATAGTCCCTTATATATATAACAATATTGAGAGACGATACCCATACTATTATTTATAATTTAATTATTACAAATATCACACATATTGCAGTAAATAAATAAATAAATAAATAAATAAATAAATAAAATACCATACATAAATTGGCCGGTCTCACTCATGTTCAGTCGGAATGAAATAAAATTTATAAATAAAATTAAATTTGAAATTAATTTAACCTAAGGGAATTAGTTATGAATTTAAATAAATTAAACTAATTTTAATTCACAATTTATAATTTGAATGGTCCTAGGATTTTTTTAAACACTCAAAATATTTTTACTAATTTTTCAAAAATTTTATATTATTTTTTAGACCCCAAGACCTCCAAACACCCCCAAGATGGGTTTTTAACCCTAATCGGTCTCTAAAGATCTATGTGGGTTGGGCATGAACTATTCCAACTGGATCACTTGGTCAGCGGCGTACAATGCATTGTGTGGGTGAGCAGGGCTAAAGTGAGGGTTCCAGTAGGAACTACCAAAAATAAAAAAAATAAATTTATTTATATTTTAAATCAAATACCACTCATATTTTTGGGTTACTATCATTTCATAAACACCGTTAATCAATGGTGGGGGTGGGGACAATTCATGCGGGTTGATTTTTCACTCGCAAATGATATATATATTTTTGTTTTTCCTTTCCCTAAAGATAGGATATAGAATTTATTACTTTTGTTTATCACTCCTACATCCATGAAACATCACCCACCTTCTTTTTTTTTGTGTTTTGTTTTTACAAAGCCTACATGTTTAGGGTTTGGAATTCTAGAAACTGGGTGGAAGTTTTTTTTATTTTCCTACATTGACGCAGATTCCATTTCGACCAACATTGTTCATCTTCATCACTTCATTCACCAATAAAATGAATATATATATATATATATATATATATATATATAATGTAAATATGTTTTAATTTTAAACTATAAAATATGATTTTTATCTTGATATGGGTATTACATGACTATCTTATCTTGGATAGAATCTCTATTCAAGGCATGGGGACAATATCGATTTCCTTTACTCAAATTCATGAAAAATTAATATTAATTTGGATTAAATAATCACATGGATTATTTGATACCTATTTTTGGTACTGGGAATGCAATAAAAATATGTGAAATTAATTTTTTTTCTATGATCTATATCATAACATTGTTTCTAATGCAACCCAAACCCAAGGATCCCATGTGATTAAGATTAAGTAAAAAAATAAAATCAAACCATTACCTCATTTGATTTTAATATTCAGGTGTGTTATTATCATCACCAGTGATTTATACTTTATTAAACCTAATTTTTATCCCTCTAGATCATCCAAACCTGATCCATATATTTTTTGGATGTATATATTGTCAATTTCTATTTGCTAGTATAGAGAATCGATGATGCCTTTAACGTTCTGATGATTGTAGGAGCACCGTTGCTTTGATCCAAAATGGAATCTTGGATCATGGTGCCTTGAAAATATTTCATTTCTCTAATAATTGATCTAGTAGAGAGATAATCTCTCAAAATCTTGTAGTGAATAGTTACTATGAATAATGACTTAGATTTCACAAAATATTCAGGTTTCATTTATAATTTTTTTTACTTTGGACCTTCTATAAATAAAATACATTTAATCAAACCATATTCATTGAGTATGGTGTAGTGAATATTTCACAAATGTCCTATATATTTTATCACTTACTTATAACATATAAACTATGTTACATGATAAAATACAATCCATTAACTTGGATTGACTCTACTGAAAATATTTAATGAACCTTGAATAAAAATATTCATTTGTAAAATATTATTCCACATATTCACTTAAAATTTATGAATACACTAGGAAAATAAATTAATTTATTAGTATTATAAACTTAAATAATAGTGAAATTATTTATTTCTAGTGATTATTTAAACTCAGATATATTCTAAACCCCGACATGGGGCCCATAATGTCCTAAATGCCAATTCACTAGAATTGGAAAAGTATATGAATATGCTTTATGTGTGACCCTCTAGAATTTAATGTAGATAATAGTTGGTCATACTCATAACCAATATAATTATCTTGAAACACATCATGGTCCCTCTAGAGATAAGGTTTATTTATAGTAATTACAACCTCCTTTGAACACACTCCATGTAATATAATCTCTTTGTCTCATAGTATCTCATAAATTAGGACACACACTTTGTGTCATTATATTTTATTAATTTATTATTTTAATAACTTGTTGTATAGAATTACCTTCTTCTATCATGGACATGAATTTTATAAATGTACTACTATTATATTCAAATGAGCCTAAGATATCTCTTCATTCACAAAATGACAAAACCTATCTTGATCATTTAATCAATGCCATACAACCAGTTATGAACCCAATACTACCTACTTCACCACAACATAAATATCATGGTTTTCATTGGCATTAAAGTGTATGATAAAATGGTACACATTGATAATGATCTCAATTTGATAGACTAATACACATACTTATAAATAGGAACAACCAATGACACCCAAAATATGTGGTTTTTATATTGAAGGGTTAGTCCTCATGATTTTCTGTAATCAATATCACCAAGTGTGAAAATCATGAGAAGAAGTCTCAATACTTATTAACCCCTAACACATGATAGTAATATATCATCTGTGTCCCAATAGTATGTTGTATCTTGACCATAGGGCATATTTCTAAAATTACCATTATAATATCTCAAAGTTTCCATTTTAGCTAGGAGCTTATATAACCTGTTGATATAATAAAAAATATAAGGACATTAATATATAAATAGTGGAAACAGAAGTATCAATATTATTATGGTAATATAACGTCATGCATATAACTCTCTACATACATGATATGGTAATAAAAAATTACTTCTCATGTTTAGTCTAGGGAACCCACTTTCACAACACGAAACAACCTAATGTCCTATAGTGTGAAAAAGACTAGGCAATTTATTTTGAGGTATAGATTCCTATGCTGTGGAGTGATGTCTATATTACTGATAGAATTACAAATCTATATATTTACTAAAATTCTTTATTGAAAGTGGGTTCCCTAGACCCAACTTGTAATGTACTTTGATTACCAAAACATGTATATAGTTTGATATATATACATGTGTTTATCTTATTATAATATTATATATACTTATGTATCCACTATATTTATAGTAATGTACTTGAATTACATATAATATCAAAGGGTTATAGAAGATCCCAGGCTATAATGATAACCAAGAGATACTATCACAATAATCTTAAAGTAATGTCATATGATCTAGATACATCATGTTGTTAGGAAACAGATGATGTTCGACTATCAGGTGCTGTGGGATAATACAAATTAAGGATTCTTCTCATAAATTCATCACTTGGTAATTTATAGTATTTGAAATAATGAGGATAGATCTATCAATAGAAACATCACATGTTTTGGGTGTCATTGGTTGTTCCTATCTACAAACATATATATTAGTCTCTAGACTTGAGATCATTATTAATGTGTGCCATTTTATCATATACTTTGATGCAAGGATAAATACATGACAATGAATTCATGGAGTGGTAGTTTTTATTGGGTTCATCATTGGCGGTATGACATTGGTTGAATGATCAAGGTAAAATTTTCCTCTTCCGAGTTGAGAAAGTGATATCTCTGTCCAGGTTGATCAGGATGGTTGTACCTTTATAAATCAATGAACATGGTAGTTTAGGGTAAATCCATCCAGATAGATCAACATAATAATAAAGAAAGATAGGATGATGACATAAGTGTGCGCCCTACTTTATGAGATATCATATTACAAATATATTATATTACACAATGCATGTTCATAGGTTGGTTGTCATTGTTATGACTACTTCTTATCTCTTTAGGGGCCTTGATGGGTTTCTAGACTCCTCTCTTGGTCTATGAATACTATTCATTGCTATCTAGATACAAGGTTAGAGGATCACACACAATATCATATTTGAGAATCTCCCCTATTCAGATGAATATGAACATAGGACATGGTGGGACTCACAATGGAGTCATAGTGTTGTCCAAGTTTTATCGATCACTGACAAATAAATATATTCATTATTATTCAAGTAAAGAATAATTGGGTTGAATTAATTTATTAAATTTATTTACAAGTCCTTAAGTATATACAAGGATTAATATTATATTAATTACTATTATTATAATATTCCAGGTTCCTTTAATATCATCAGGAGTTATATGTTGAGTTAATCAAGATTATCATGTAATACATTTAATATTTATTATAGGTATGTGATAAGATATAAATAATATTTATTGCGCAGTTAGTTCATCATAATTAATTATATATATCACTTATTTAGTATACGTTTAATGCATGGGGGCCGCGAAACCCTAACCGAGTATTTTGAACATCCACTATATAAGTGGAGAGAAGCTCATTCCAATGTATTATTTATTAATCAAGAATTGGGAGATTCTATCTCCTCCCGACTCCTAGAGAGATAATTAATCAATCTGAGTGAACGATATGAGTATGACTTCATGAATAGAAGGCTAAGGATTGTGGTTATTATCGTGACATCAAAGATATCATCAAAGAATAATGTATAAACAGATTCGAGAAGTATGTTTGGATGATCTAGAGGGGTTCAACATCAGATCCTTTGAGAAATGGTCACTGACGAATTGTGACAGACGTGCACACTTAAAATATAAATGAGATACTCATTATTTTATTTTCTATGCTCCAATTAAACCATGTGAGATCCTTGGAATGTATCGGGGCTCAGATCACCAAAGATGATGATTTTTTGTCACTCTGGTGATGAAAAAAATTTAAAATCCCTGACCCAACAGCTTCTGATGCATGCCTCAATACCAATAATTAGTATCAGAGGGATCACATGAGTTTTCTAAGACAAGATAAATTATTTTTCTTTAAATTCTAGTAGAGGGTTTGAAATTGATCCTAATGAATCTAACTGTGTGTCGATCCGATCTTGAATAACCAAGTTATGGACATCTAAAAAAAATTATGGATTGACACAATATTTTTTGGATTTTGAAATTATAGGGAACTAGCCTTCAAACATTACATAATAATGAATTAAATGAATAATTCACAGTGAGGATCTTTTAAGGTTTAGAGTTTTAGAGAATTAGGACATAACTATTACATCTCAAAGATTACAAAGTAGACACTTCTACTCAGTTTCCATTTTTTTTCATAAAATAAAAACTCTTAAAAAGAAACATGTCTAGTTCCATGTTTTAGACAGCATGAAATTTCCTTGATCCCATCCTTGACCCTATTCCACTTTATGTCCTGTGAAAAACATTTCAAAAACTTGGGATGAGCATAAAAAGCTTAGTAAGATATACACAAAGAAGGAAAAATGTTAGTTTTTCAAAACAATAAGTAAATCATGAATACTTTATCATAAGTAATACTTTTCACTTTTATGAAGTAGTAAATACTCTTCACTAAATAAAAGATCAATTCTTACCATTTTGTAACCAAAATATCACCATAAAATCCATATAAATAACACATAACATATAAAGGTAACTTGGGACATAAAAATACTTAAATGGAATAACCATATAGTCGACTTCCACACAAGTCACTAAATAGAATAGCCATACGACTGACTTCCATACCCAATGCATTGGAGGTTATAACGTAAATACCCATCCTGGTTTTCATAGCACCACCCATCATTTGGTTTATCACGTAACCACCCATCAAATGTCCAAGTACCATTATAAAATCATAACACATACAAAAAATATAATGGAAATTTTTTTCCCACATTTAAATCACATTATATTGAGATATCAAATCCATTATCAAAACCATTTTCAATACCAAAATATATAAAAGAGTATATGGTATTTATTTTCCTTTTAAAAACATTATGACTTGTTAAGGAATCCAAAGATAAAATAATACTCACGGTGGTGGAAAGGTCGTTGTCACCGTGTACGTTAAAAAGAAACATACTTTTTGTCATTTAGTAAAACACTTCGTAGAGAAAAGATTCCTTTTGAATAAAAGAAAAAGTAAAAGGGGTTTATACACTGTATAAAAGAAATTTGTGTATAAAACAAAATATGCCTCAGGGAAAGGAGATTGAGACAAAGTCCCTTACAAAGAAGGTATCCTTATATTGAGGATAAATCAATTACATAATTATGTGTGACAAATATAAATACACCCAATATAAGTGGATATTAAGTGTAAAACAATCAGAGGTCCTCCACACATATTCATAGCATGACATAATCAATAAGTATAGGTTTAACCTAAAGAATTTAAATTGGATTAAGAAGTTCCCTTGAAAAAAATCAATAGACTAACAGTGTCACTTTAAACTTCAGAAAATGAGATGATGAGAGATAAAAAAGGGTATATCATCACTTGGACATAACATTTACAACAATAAGGATATATAAGAACATATCCCAACATAAGAAGATTTAAATTAAAAGACCTAACAAAAATAAGTCTTTTAAAAAGAGGAGGGTTAAAGGTTCCCTTACCGTTTTGGGTAACTTTCGAAATATACACCCCATGAAAGAAGGGTCATACAATGAAGATGTAAATAACCATAAATTAAAGTATATTACACAAATAATACAATAATGTGCAGTACATACACCACACAAGGGTAAATAGTGGCAAATGTATCATGAATCTCACGGGAATAAAAAGTGAGATAAAAACCCCTTACCTCGTTGTAATCAATCGAGTCGTATGAGCAAAATATAATAAACACCAAATGAATCACATAATACCATGAATATAAATAGAATCATGATAATATATATGAAATTTAATTACACAATACACCACATTAAATAAATAAGTGGCGAACAATGGAAATCTCATAGAATTAAAAGTGAGATAAGAAATCCCTTACGAAAATTCGGTAGCCTAACGACGCCACTCAAAACTTCCAAAAATGGATTGATGAAATAAAATAAGGTATCTAATCATATGATCATAAAAATTACAGTAATAGTAATATAAAATAACATCCCCCAACATAATAAAGAGAAGCTTAAAAGGAATGACATAAAAGAGAGTACTTAAAAAGAAAGAGAGAGGTAGGATCCCATACCTCAAATACGACTTGTCTTGTTAATTTATTTATATTAATGAATAATAAACTTTGGTCAATCTATAATTTATTAAGGAAAAGTTTATTATTCAATTCATATCACATATTATAATGTTATAATAATTACTTAATTATGTGAGTTCATATAAGACGTTTTTGTCGATGTTTGGTACATGAGTAAAAAAATGGACTTCTTATAATTACATGATGTTCATGTGGTCCCAAGTTCATTAAATCCAGAATTATATTCATCATTTATATGTAATATATATCATATATATCCATTATATATATGTACTTATAATAGTATATAACATTTGGAGATAAGAAATGAAATGCACCATTTATGGAGACGGTAAGCTGTACGTACGCATGAACACTACTTTCATTTCTATTTCATACTTTAATGGAATGAAAACATAATTATACATAGGTATATTATAATTACAGTATAATATATATTTTATATATTTTACATAAGTTCATAAATTCTATCCTTTATACGTTCCATGTATGGCATGAATGAGTCATATCACTTTGAGGGGGCGGTAGTCCGCACTTCCTAAAATGAAATTATCACATTTACCTATCATAGAAACCATAAAGGTATACCATAAAAGAAAAATACAGAGGAATAAGGAAAACATAAACATAATATATATCATATATAAATACAGTGACATCTTAATGGCCACCGTGAGAGGTGGTAAGAGATAATTGAACAATCATTATTTCGTGAGGCAGTAGTTCGCCGTCCAAAGAAATAGTATGTTATTCACCCATTAGATGGAGGTGTGTGTAAGAGTAGCTCGAATACATCTCATAAAACATCCTAGTATATTTAAGATACTGGTGTTGTTACAAAATAAAGGAATAAAAAGAGTTTAGGGGGATGGAGAAGCAAAATAAAACAAAAGAACATAAGAGAAGACATTACCTTTAAATCGGGTAACTCTTTTTGATTTGAGCCAAAGGCTTCCTTGGAAAGACTTCTGCCCAAAGTGAAGCTTCCAGGAGAAATAGATGGATGTGGAGAGATAATATGAGTAGATTTTGGATGAGACAATGGCTTGAGAGGTGTGGGTAAGGGGGAAGAGGTGGAGACCTTTTATAAGAGAGAGGAGGGTCACTTTTGGAAGGTCTTGAAATGTTACTTTATTATAAAATAGTTTTCAGATTTTAATGGTCCCAAAATGATATATTTAGAGGATAAGCTGATAAGGGTTCGAAATCCACCCATAAAATAGATTTTTTACAAGTGAAAGTCTTAGATTTTACCTTATCTTTTTATTTTATTTAAATCATTCATTAATGAGGTAATCACTGCATCATCATGGTGTCTTAAATAAATTTATTTATTTAATGTATAAAAATTATAAAAAAATACCACGATGTAGGAATTTTTTTTATTTTTCCAATGAATATTTATAGTCAAAGAGATCATTTATATAAACAAAACTATTTTTTTTACTTAGGTGATACATACTTTGGTTATATTTTCCTTTCTTTAAAAAAATAATATGATAAAAGGTCACTATCACACTAAAGTGATTCCATGGGGTCCCAAAGTTGTCACAAAGCATCCCATGGTAATACATGACTCAAAAAATAGCATTAAGACACATGGATGGGTAATCTTTTATTATTATGATATTATTTTATTACCCTTAACTACCCGATTACTAATTAATCACGATAATTAAAGATAATTATTGTCGTTACTATTCATAATGTCAAAAAACAAGAATCTTAATTACATAATTTTTAACATATGATTACAAATATGGAATCCATTTTACCAAATTACAAACACAAAAATTTCTGTAATTAATTTAAAAATAATTCTCGTTGTCAAAACCAAGGATGAGTTTTTAAGAAGTAAAATTTATCAAAAGATTGACCTGTTTTTACATCCAATTGAAAAGTGAAATTACTTCCAATGAATAAAATTGTATTAAGTGATAAAAAAATAATTAAATTACACTTTAAAACCAATTAAAAGGACAATCTAACTATATAATTAAATTAGATGAAAAAGGAGTTTTGAAGTAAAATGCAATATTTTTCACTATTCATTAAAAATGAACATTTTTAAGAAAAATACCAAAAATTTATCCAAATTAAATTTGATATTCCAAATTAAAAAATGATATACATTTTACCAAATTAAAAACATAGAAGTTTCATTAATTAATTTTATAATTAATTCCCACTATCAAAACAAATAGCGTGTTTTTAAGAAACAATATCTATCAAAAGATTGACACTTGTTTATGTATAATTTCAAAGTGAAATTAATTCCAATGACCACCATTGGATTAAATGGTAAAAATATATTTTTACTAAACTTTAAACCCAATTAAAAATATAATCTAACCATATAAGTAAATTAGATTAAAACGAGGTTTTCAATTGACATACAACATTTTCACTATTCATTAAAAAATGAATTTTATCAGAAAAATAACAAAAATTTACATAAATTACATTTTGATGTCCCAATTTTAAAGAAGGGTTTTATTTTTTCAAATATAACATATAAATTTGATAAAAACTAGTTTTAAAAAGGGTTCGCCATCAAAAGATGGTTAATCGACCTTTTAAAGAATATTAGAATATCTTTGCTTAAAATTGGATTCATTTGCATTTTAAGCCTTTGAAATTTATTGGATTAATGTAAAAATATTTAACAAAAATATATAATCATTTTGTAGTTAGTTTTGTTTATTCTCGTCATTAAAATGGCTAGGCGTTAACTACCATGTTAAATAATATTATTATATTATTAGTGTGCAACGTAAGATTTCAATGAAACTCGTTGTTGTGTATTGGGTATTCCATCGAACATAACATTACCTTTAAAGTAATGTTAAAATTTTATTCAAAAATATTGATAAATATAAAAATTTCATATTCATTATTTACCTAGTATGTTACATAATTTTTCAGATTTTATATATTTATTCTATTTTTCAAGGTGACTTCGGTGACACACAATTGTTTCGGCCCAAGTTTTGGATGGAACAGTGTTTGAGATGATCATAATTGATAAAGAATAATATTGGAATTAATTATTTTTAAGATGATTTTTTTATTTGTGGATAAATCAACAAAAAAAATTCCTTAATTGGATGGCTTGAATTTATTTACATCACAAAAAATAAATGAGCACCTTAATTTTTCAACAACCAATTTATAGCTTTTAAAAAAAGGTGTCCATGTTCTTTGTTTTTCCAAATTCCTAATACAGGGATTTTAGAAAAAAATTGAGAGGGAAAAGGCTTCTCTATGAATCCTCACCAACTTTTAGACTTTCTTTTACCTACGTAGAACCATCACCCACCTCTCATTCAAGAGGACCAGAGACTATCCACCCCTTCCCTCTTCTCTAGTAAGCGCCGCCACCCTCCCTCTCCTGCTCCTGAGATCCCGACCGCCACTGTCACGGTCACACACCACGTCACCGATTGGGATACCCCACCATCTTACAGAGATTTGACCATCCTCCCTATTTCCGTTTGAGGCTGGACCTCCCTTTGACCACCGTAATCCCTGCTCGATGTCGCCCAGATCTAGGCCCTCCATTGCTCACTCGAACTACTCGTTAAATGCCACTATAGACCTAGGATGGAGGCAACCCCTGCCAATACTGACTCGTGTCCTTTTTAACTCGATATACCCTACCGTGGGCTGAGGTAGGTCTTCTAGACCTCGAAACAACCTAGGTAGGGTTTTTGGGGCCTGAGTTAATTTAATATAATAAAAATTAATTAATTTGATTAATTTAATTTTAGTTTTAAATTAAATTAATTAAAATTAATTTTTGATTTGAAATTAACATTTTAATATAATGAAATATTAATTTAATTTTAGTATTAAATTAAATTAATTAATTTAGCTTAGTTTCTGGAATTAAAATTAAATTAAAAATGGGAAAAAACAAAATAAATTATTTGAATATATTTAATTTCATTTAAAATATTTAAATACCCTCGCACTTAATTTATTGAAATTTAATTTTTATTGCGTATTAATTTATTATACTGACTAATCTTCAGAAAATTGATCGATCATGTGAATCTCTGGATGTTTTATTTAATTATTTTTACTTGCGTACGATGATTGTAATAAGTAGGTAATCAAATCAGGGTCTACGCATCATCTTTTTGTTTAATATGTATAATGGCATGCATGTATAATTTAATTATTGTAAATTTCCCCTAGACCCCTCGCTTGCACGTGAGTATATTTGTACATTAAATGATGACAGTTTAAGATGTGCAAACCACCAAGATGACACAAAACTCCAGACAACAAGAGAATGCACTAGAATGGGGGTGAGCTTTGATACAAGTCATGTGTCGACTCATGTATGAAACCCCCTAGGTCAAGATTGATGTATTATTTTATAATTGATCAATCACAATTAGATTCTCAAGACTAGTCGGGTTGATTGATTTCTTTTTGCATTGTTTTTTATTTTTAGGCAAGTGCATGTTCACTGTGAGATCACATAAAATAATAAATGATTTAAATGAATAATGATGTGGAATTTTTTTCTATTAATTCATTTTTATTTGATATCGTGACAAAATATATTGAAAATATTTAATAGAAATGGATTATATTAATCAAGAAATAATAAAATCCATCAAATATATATTAAGTCATAATGTCTCCTATCACTCAAATTTGAACAAAACCAGGTGTTTAGGGTGCTTGTCAGCCATAGTTGAGAGATCCTCCTAATATCTAGGAGTTAATATGAGAGTAATGGGTTGACATAAATAAATTTGGTAGCTAAGTATTATCCATAGATAACTTTCTATCACTTTAGAGGAAAATCATTGAAGAAATCAAGGTTACATTTCCGCTAAGCTGGGACTTTAATCAACGGATAAAGGAACTTCTAGTTAAAGTGATTGTCCATCTTAGATCCTACCTTGAAACTATTCAATTAGTGGTGTATCCATAGCTTATAGACTATGAGGGGAGGCTTCAAGGATCCTTTCCACTAGAATACTCAAAAGACATAGTATTCTAAATCTAATAGTAATGGCTATTGAGGTTTGATAAAATAGTGGAAGACATTTAAATGATTTAATAATTAACTAATCAAAAATCACTAAAAGGTAATCAAGATAAAGTAATGAATGTTAAATTTTATATTTTTGTAGATAAAAAATTAAAATCACCAACACCACTAGAAAATTATCACTACAATCTATATTGGATAAAGAAAATATCCTAAATGACCATAACTTCGAGGAGTAGTACAGGTGCTTGTGCATAGTACTACACCAAGAGAGTAAGATTTATGTGCTAGAGTACCCACTTCCTACTGAGCCTCCTTAGGGATCAAGAAAGGAAAATAAATATAAGTATAAGAATAATGTAGATGATTCACTAGATGTATAGTGTATCATATTTTCATCAATGTCCATTAAATTGTAGAAAATGCATTAGGATGAAGATTACTACAAGATTCTTACTCATCTACAATAGTTATATTAGGATAGAGATAAGAAAGAAATGTATGAGATACCCAATGACCTATATAGGTGTATTATAGAAGAAGGGAATCAAGAAGGACCTCATGTACTCAAGATGATCAGGTAAATTGGGAGGCTTGAAGACCTTGGGTTCAAATTGAATCAAGAACTAGTAGCTGATCTCATTCTTTCCTCTTTACCACCAGGATTCTCAAATTTCATTATTAACTAAAATTTGAATAACATGGAAAAGTCGCTACTTTATCTTTTGGATTTAGTTCTCCAAGTTGATAAGGATATTAAGAATACCAATTCTTCAATCCTTATGGTGAACAAGAGGATAAAGGGAAAGGTTAAGGGGTCTATGGACAAGTCTAGGCCAAATACACCAGTGCACTATCCTTCCAAAAAAACCAAGGATACATAGGCAGGGTAATGAGTAGGAGGATTTCTTCTTTTTATGTGGCAAGAAATGCCATAGGAAGAAGAATTGTAGAGTTGTGAAGAAGAATCAAGGTGAAACTTATACTTCAGGTATTTTTTTCATTGAATGCAATCTTTCATTATCTATAAGTTGGGTATTGGATATGGCATGTGCTTCACAAATCTTTATTCATATTTAGGAACCAAGTAGATTTAAAAAGATTGAAAAGGAAAAGTGGATCTCCAAGCTTAAAATGGTGTGGGTATAGCATCCTTAATAGTAGGTAATTATCATCTAAATTTTCATAGTGTTTTGGTTCTTGTATTATATAATTATTATTATGTACCTTTAGTTACTAGAAACACAATCTCAGTGTCAATTTTGGACACTATGGGATTTTGTTTTAAGTTTGGAAATAAATACATTCTATTTTATAAGATAACATGTGTTATGGTATGAAACATATTTACAATGGGTTGTATATAGATGAATTTAAAAACCCAATAATGATAATCAATGAAAAAACCAGCGAACATGACTCATATTACACCCACCCATGGAACTTCAGGCTTGGTCATGTAAATGAAAAGTGATTACAAAAATTACATCAATCAGGTTATTTAGACTCAAATGTATTAAAACCCTTGGATGTATTTCATACTTGTTTATAAGGTAAAATGACCAAATCACCCATTTATGTTAATGGAGAAAGAGACACTAATTTACTAGAATTAATTCATAATGATGTATGTAGTCTATTTCCAATAGAGGAAAGAGGTGGGTTTTTTGTAGCACATTACTTTTACTGATGACTATAGTAGGTATGGTTATATCTACTTAATGTGGTATAAGTCATATTCCTTTTATATGTTTAATTAATATCAACATGAAGTAGAAAACCATCTTGTTAAGAAGATTAAGGAACTCTACTCAGACTGAGGTAGAGAGTATCTTAACCAATATTTCATTGATCACTTAAAGGAGTGTGGGATAGTATCCCAACTCACTCCCCCATATAAACCATAGTGGAATGGTGTTAGTGAAAGGAGGAATAAGACCCTACTAGAAATGTTCATATCAATGAAGAGTTATAAAAATCTTCCATTATCCTTTTGGACATACTTCTTACAGACAATGGCATATACCCTTAACCAATTACCAACTAAAGCTACAAATGAGATTCCATGTGAGTTGTGGTATGGAAAGAAACCCAATCAATCACACATATGTGTATGGAGATATGAGGATTTTTTCATGACTATAACAAGTGAATAATTAGCATCCCGAAGCATGAAGTAGGTATTTATATTTTATCACAAAGAAGCTAAAGGATATTACCTATATAACCCTTCAGATAGAAAAGAGATTATGGAAAGAAAAGCCATATTTATAGAAAGGGAACACATTTACAATGGAAATAGTAGGAGAAATATTGACTTTAATGAATTTAATGCTCTAGATTCACAAGAGATGGTACAAGAACAATCTATAAAAAAGAAATTTGGAGATGAATAAGTTCCCAAGACATAAGTACTACACAGGTCAACAAGAGAGGTTAGAGAATCAGAGTGTTATTGTTTTCTTATCACTGATTCAGGTGAAACATTACTCCTTGATGACGACGAACCTATAACATATAAGGAAGAATTAAAAGGAAATGATATTGCTAAATGTAAAGATTCCATAAATTATGATATGGGTTCCATATAAAAAAATCAAGTATGGATTTTGGTAGACCCTCCAGCTGATGTAAAACCCATTGGGTGGAAAAAGGTATTCAATAAAAATATGGACATGGATGGTAAGTCCAATAACTATAAAGAAAGATTAGTAGTGAAGGGTTTCTATAATATCTTGTTACTATTTTTAGGTAGTCCTAAACCTCTATTTTGATCATGCTTTTGTTGGGGTTTGTTTAGGGTTATTTCGGGTGAAATTTTGAAAACTTTGAAGGGATTTTTGGGTTGGGCATAGTTGGTGATTGATTTTCCCAAACTATGCAACCTACCAGTGTAAACCATGAAAACCCAGACAGTGAGGGTTTTCATAGTTGGTGTAGGGTTTGAAAAATTGTGCACCCACTAAGGAGAAACTTTTCAACCCTTTAGCCGGGGCACATGGTTAGGGAACACATTTTGTCTAATCATGTGGTCTTACCTAGGAAACCATTAATGAGATTTAATTAATCTAAAAATCTAATTTTGAAATCCTAAAACCCTCCATTTAGGTGCTCGATGGACCTAACTCGACCTTATATTATTTCTTCTTCCTTAGAGGCTCTTGTGAGTCGATTTTGGTCCCTATACACCCCTTTGGAAGTGAATCGAAGCTAGGAGAATGACGTTCGATATTTTCCCAGTAAGTTTCCTCTTTCAATTCTATTTCTCCCACTCTCTTCTAGTTTTCCCCTAGTGGTTTTTAGATCTCTATGTTGTTATAGGATCTAATATTTACTATTTTAGATCTTGGATCTAAGTTTGATTCTCAAATCTTCATTGTCGATATTCTTCGTTTTAGTTTCTCGATTAAGGTTTTTTTGTTTTGAGATCCCATGATCCCAAGGAAGGTGGTTCCATTTATGATATCAAATTTTATTAAACCTAAATTTATTGATTTAAATTCAATTTCTTGATAAATTTCTCCCAATTGGTTTATTAAAAACTCAATTATAGTGAATTGGGGGATTTGGATTTGATTTTCCATGAAATTGGGGAAAACCCCCAATTATATTGAATTTGGGTGTGTTTGTGAAATTGATGGAAAATTGTAGAATTTAAAAATTTGAATTTAATTTATGAAATTGATTTGATAAAATTGATTTCAAATTGGTATTTGAGAAAAATATCTTGAAATAAATTTGATATTGGTTTTATCTTAAAAAATGCATGATTTGATTAAAAACCCATTTTGGATTTTAAAAGAAAAATTATAATATTTGAAATGGGATAATGGAATGAATTGAATTTTAAAAAATTTTAAAATGTACTTCCCATCTTGAATGTTATTAAAGCACATGAAGTCCTAGGTTGTTAGTGAGTTATTCTGGACAATAATCTATGATTTACAACACTAAAAATACATATGAAGTAGGTAAAATCCTCGATGTGATGGTGATGACTTCTATTTAACTAGTTTTAGAGGGACATACATACACATATTTCCATGAAAACTATTTGAGTGTGAGGGAGTCCCATATCTTGAAACTATCATACCTTTAGGAAGATGATCATGTTGCTCATTTGGTTATGGATAAAGCAATTATTTTAAAATATTTTATTCTATAATTCAATGTTTATAAACCCAAAAAATCTTTATTTTATGGTAAATTGTCAAAATTTTCTATTTTAGTAGTATTTTGAGATTAATTTAAAAAATGGTCTTATTTTTGGATTTAACAATTTTAATTTATTTTTATATTTAGGCCATAATTTTTTTACACTAAATGAAATTGTAAAATTAATTTTTTTTGAATTCTATAAATCTGGGGACTCATTTAATAATTTTTGATCCCAAGATCAATCCACCCATTATAATCCCAAAATTAGATCACAATCTAGGATTCAAAAACTATGTACAAATATGGAATCTTTCAAAGATGAGCTTATATATCTATGTGGTCCAGTCCAATGAATCTGAAATTTAGTATGTAGATGGATAATAATTTAATTAAAATTTTAATGAATATTATCACACAATAATATTCTTTTTTAAAGGACATAATGTCATGAAAATTTGAATAATTGGAATATGAAGAGTCACCAATAAAGAAAAAATGTATTGGAGTAAAACATCAATATATCTTGCCACACGTGGCCAAAGATGATAATTTTTTGGTAAGAAATAGGAGGAATAAATGAACATATTTCATTAATATATATTTTCTAAATGCAATCATTAAAGTGGGATAACATGTGAAACTTTTGGAGGAATATTTTGGAGCCAATTTTTTTCACACCTCACTCTATAAAAATGTATTCCTTCTTTATTTCAAGGGGTTGGAAACTTAGGGGTAGTATTTGTTTTAAATTTAAATTATATTTTTAGTTTCTTTAATTATATAATATTAGTTCTCATTTAATATATTATTATTCTTCTTCATACCTCCTTTCTTCTATTTTATTTTTATGTGTTCTCCCACTATTGTTCCTTTCTCAACTCTACTAAAAATAGAGAGCTAACCTCATCGCTTATTTTTTGGGAGGGAATTGTGGATTGAATGAGTTTAATGAGCCTTAATTTAAATATTTTTATTCAATTATGAGAATTTTAGAGATGGTTAAATTGATTATAGTGAGTGATCACCCCATTTTCTCCATCATCTAAATTCCACTTCTTGTTTATCAATCATCCTTCCCTTCACTATCTAAGTAATGCATACAGTGGAGTATGACTTGGGTAGTGATGGTCAAAAAATATATATCCTAGATTACATTTGAAATAGGATTTCCTTGTATATATAGGTCTTGGTATGGGTTAATCACAATTAAAGTGAGAAGGTGAGGTGTGATAGGTCTTGATCACCTCATTGAGTTAAATATTGAGATCCTTTTTGAACAATGATTTAAATACCCATAAACTCCCAAAAAAATTGCCTTAATTATTTATTTTAACATAATTTTGTAATTAATTTTAATTTATATATTTTTAATATTTATATTTCATGCATTTCAAATCCCACCATATATATTAGTTAGTTAGTTTTATATTAGTTAGATTATAAATAGTGACAGTAGAAAAATATGTGTATTGTGAGCGACCTTCTTAAAATTGAACCTAGGTTGTGATACTAAGATTTATTATTAAGAAAATAATAATTTATTTGAATAGTGGTTAAAAAACCTGATATCATCAATTTGGCGCCATTACTAGGGAATCTAAGATCTTGAACACACTATTTTTTCAAAAAAAAAACCCAAAAAAATAAAAAAATTCAAAAACTAAAAAAAGGAGTTTCATTGCATATATTTCATTTCTTCAGCCAATAAGGATTTTTATGATTATTATTATAATTATTTTCCTGTTTAAAAATTTAATGGAGATCCTATAAGGGAAGAAACATTGAATATCCAAATAGAATAAAATTCCTTGACACTTCAAGAGAATTTCAAAGTTCTTAAAAAAGAAATAAATATGGTTGTATTACTAGCTGTGAAAGTTAAAGAAGTTAAAGTATTATGGATGAAAAAAAATAAAATAGATGAAATTATTTTTCCACCCATTATTTAAGAGGAATTTGGTGAGGTTGAATAAAAAATTAATGATCCACTTCCCTCTCCAAAAATGAGTTCCCAGCTACCTTACTTGAGGAAAAAGAGTTTGAAGTTGAATGTTTTGAGGGAGATTACATTTATGTGTATTATTTTAATTAAAAAATTATTAATTCTAAATTTCAAACTAATATCCCTTATTCTGATTTTTTAGATTCAGTACCATTACTACAGGCCCTATATTAGGAACATGAGGAGGATACTTGTGTCAAGGAAATAATAGAAGCCAATAGAGCTGTACATTAGTATATATGAGGATGATGGCACAAAACAATAAATCCTTGAAGAATCATTTGATGAAACTGAACTAGAATAGAATCCATAACCTATTCTTATATCTCCAACTCTAGTGGACACCACTCCTCCATCTAAGCTAAATAGGGAGTACTTTTATTTTCTTTTCCTTCTCTCTTTACTCCTCAAATTTTCTTTTTCATATATTATGGTGGTTGGGAAAATTTTTATATTATTTTGGGATTATCACTTCTATAATCTACTAATGGATGTTGGGATAAATAAAATGTGGTGGTTTCTAAGTAATAAACCCCATCCACCATCGGATTGAGGTTAAACTGCTGTAACTACCTGACTAGGGATAGTAAAAACCTTTCACCCCCAAGGGGGTTTAAACCATGATATATTATTTTCCCCCTTTTCTTTATTTTTCATTATTTTTCTTATTATTTTATTTTTTAATGATTTATAGGTTTATTGGAACTATCTAGGATCTTAACTCAAGGCTTACACTTCAAAAATAATGCCAAGTTTTATCTTTCCTTCTCTTTGTTTTTATGCCCATATATTTATTTTTTATCGATTTGGAATGAGGGGTAGTGAAATTTAAGTGGGGGGGGGGGGGGAGGAGTTTCAACCTAATTAGTTGTTTTTTTGTATGATTTTTTATTTTTATTTTTCATTTTTAGGATATTTGATCTTCAATTAATATTCTGATCATTTTTTCACATCAATTTATTTTGATAAAATTAAAATTATTTTTGAAAAAATGGATTTTAAATGATTGTTGATGTGATTTTTTTCTTGATTTGGATTTTCAAGAATTTTTATGAATTTTACTTATTTTTGAAATACATTCCCATTAAACAATGACTCAAAATATTTTTACAATCCTATGAGGTATTCAATTCCACTTTGAAATGTTCTTCCTAATACCCATACTTTATTGAGGTAAACTTGGATTTTTTGTGAGAACTAGAATTTGTGAATTTTTTATTTCAAAGATTTAGATTTCATGGATTATTTTTGACATGACTGAGGTACTTATTTGGTGAGAATTTTTTTTACTTAAGACCCACATTTAAATTTATCCTTCATTATCCCTTAGATTCCATGAATTTTCTTATAGGTTTAAGATACATTACAAGACAAATTTTCCTAACCCACCCACACTCTTAGTTTTTTTACATGAATATTTTAAGTTTAAGTGTGGGAGAAGGGCCTTTTATGTGCATTTGGGATGTGTTTCATTTTTGGGTGGTTTGAGGTGTGTTTCAACATTTTGGGAATTGTATAATGAGATAATTGGATTGAGTCATCATTTCATTGTGCATTATTTCTTCCATCCAGTTCTCCTCAAGAAAAAAAAAGAAAAAAAGGAGATGAAATTGAATTTATCATTGTACAATATTTCATGACTCATGTACCTCAATAAAATCAAGGTAATTATTTTCATCAATTCATTTTATTCAATTTTTATCTCATTCTCTATGATAAAAAGTAAAAAAAACAAAAAAAGTTGTTCCTTTCTAGAGCTTTAAAAAAAAGAAAAAAAGGGGAGAAATTGGATGAAATAATTTATTTTAATCATTGATTGAATCATGTACCATGTCATAAAAATGGGGTGTCATTGTGTTTTACATTTTAGGGGGGTATTTAGTGATTAATTTTCTAGGTTTTCACTTGATTAGTCATGCATTGTACTTAAGAGTACAACCTCCTCTTTCTAGCCTTAAATTTTTAAATCATTTTACCACCAACCCTAAGACACTTAATTCACCTTAAAAAATACCTCATGATTGAAAATATTTCATGTATCTCACTATATATAAATTATAATTGTCTCAATCCTATGGAGATACATGCAATTTCCTAGTATGAGAATAAATCCATATTTAATTTTTCTTAAGTGAAGAGTGACATAAAAATTCAATGTGAGGTTGGTTGTGATTAGGTCATGGATAGATTTATGGGGTTGAATGAATTTAAATATGAGGATATAAAATTAAATGGAAATTTCTTTTTCATAGATATACATGTTGGAATTTTGTTTTGGAAATTATCATAGATGTTTTCTCATTTTTGATTGTTGTGTGAATTTTGATTTGAATATATGATGATTGACCAGGAGTGAAATGGTTAAGTGTGGTGGAGTGATAAAGCTAACATTTTCATATATTTTAATCTTTAATTAAATGTTTATAAACTCAACAATGTGTTATTTGATGGGAAATTGTCACATTTTTAGGTTTTAGTGGTATTTTGAGCTTAATTATAAAAATGAACTAATTTTGGGATTTACCATTTCTAATTTATTTCTATATTTCGATCATAATTTTTTTTACACTGAATTAAATTGAAAAATTACTTTTTTTAGAATTCCATAAATCATGGTACTGATTTCATCATTCTGGAACCCAAACTAAATCCACCAATTGGAGGCCTAAAATTAGCTCACAATTCAGACCTTGAAAATTGTTCACAAATATGTAATCTTTTAAAGATGATACTATATCTCTAAGTGGGATAGTAAAATGAATATAAAATTATGTATTTATATGGATAAAAAATTATTTAACATTTTTTGTGAAGGTTTCCATTCAATAATCCACCATTTTCAAGGATAGAATGGCTTGGGAATTTGATCAATTAGAATATCAAGAGTCACAAGTTTAGAATAAATATATCATAATAAAACATCAATATCTATCTCCAAACATGGTAAAATAAGATAAAATTTTGTGTGAGGAAATATGATGAATAACCTAAAAATTTCATGAAGACACCCTGTATAAATTTGGCCATTATGGTGTAATAACATTCAGAATCTTTTGGAAGAATATTTTGGAGCCAATTTTTTCACCTCCCCTCTCTATAAAAATGTATCCCTTATTAATTTCAAGGGTTTGGAAACTTAGGGGTAGGATTTTTTGCCCATTTATATTACCCTTTTAGTTTCTTTCATTATGTAATATTAGTAATCTTTTAATATATTATCCTTCTTCTTCATACCTCATTTCTTCCATTTTATTTTTATGTGTTCTCCCACCGTGGTTCCCTTCTTAACTCCATTAATAATGGAGAACTAACCTCAAAGATTGTTTGAGGGAGGGAATTTTGGATTTAATGAGTTTTATGGGATTTAATTTCAATCTATTTATTCAATTTTGAGAGTTTTAGTGATGGTTAAATTGATTACAGTGAGTGGTATCCCCATTTTCTCTATCGACTAAATTCTGCTTCTCTTTTATCAATCATCCTTACCTTCACTATCTAAGTTGTGCATACGGTGGAGTATGGATTGGGTAAAGATGGTTGGTGAATAGGTATTCTAGATGATGTTTGTAAGAGTATTTACATATATGTAGAGGAATTGGTATTGGGTAATCATAATAAAAATGAGAAGGTGAGGTGTGATAGGTTTTGATCACCTCATTGAGTTAAATGCTGAGATCCTTTTTTAGAAATGATTTCAATCACCATGATATCCCAAGAACAATTTCCTTATTTATTCTAACATCATTATGTATTGAATTTTCATTTATATATTCTTAATATTTATATTTTACACATTTCAAATTCCCCCATATATATATATTAGTTAGTTATTTTTATATTAGTTAGATTATAAATAATGACAATAGAAAAATATGCGTGTTGTTAGCGACCTCCTTGAGATCAACCCTATATTGTGTCACTATAGTGAGTTCTTAGGAAAACAAGAATTTAATTGAATAGTGGTTTTTAATGAACCAATATCATCATTTATATTTGAAATATACATTCCAATGTGTGTAAACTATTTACCATGCCTACTAAATTTATATAAACTATTTTATATAAATTTTTTGTTAATACATTTGTTTAAAGTATTTCTATCATTTGAAATGTAAAGCATGATTTTTTAAATATTATTTTGAAATGAAATGCCTATTTATTTAAAATTGAGAACATTTTTTGGTTAATTAAATGTTTTTATCTTATTATGGAATCCTTAGTGAGACCATACTGAGATCTAAGCTCACACCCTACTAGTGCCTTCTGGTGTTTGTATATTATCTTCTTCTAGGTTCAAACAAGGGTAAAGAGCCACTTGGAGGTGGTTGTAGCTATTGATCTTTGGTCTTGGAGAGTTTTTTTTTTCTGAGATTTGGGTTGTTATCCTATTTTCTAGTACTTTTTGGTTATAATTCAGACTATTTTTCCAATTTGAATTATAGTACACTTCTCCCTATAGAGTTTTCTTGTGTGCATACTGATTTTTTTATCTTTCTTCCATCATTTGTGTGAAAAATTTGTTCCCACTTTCATATTATATGATGCCAGGTTCTATTCTTCAATCCATGGGGATAAAGTATGCCCTTAGAGCTATGTAAAGACTGACCTGGTTATCATGGTACCAAGGTACCTAGGATTGTTTGTGACAAATTGGTATCAAATGTGTAGGTTTTTCATCTTACCTTGATGCGAGTATGCAGTTGTGTAATCTTGTTGGGACTTAGGAGGTAGTTGTGATTGAGTTCTAGGAAAGATCTCACCGTAATGAGCCTTAAGTCACCAGGGGTGGTTTGGGAAAGACATATTGAGTATTAGTTCAAGTCTTTTCATTGATTTTGATTTGGATAGGATGAAATTCAAATCTTGTGTTCTTATCTGTTGGGATTAATTATCCCTTATTTCTAATTTTGAGTGTTAATATAATGTCTTCTATATTTTCTGCTAATGTTTCATAGCATCATGCCTCCAAGAAGACATGAAAATCATATCCAAGAGGAGGTTTTTGATGAACCATAGTGAGAAAATTCAATTATGGACCAAGTTTGGTTGAGGTGATTTTATGTACGATCCAAGGTTTGAGACCTGAACCACCACCAGTTCCCATTTGGCCTCCAGTTGTGAAACTTGTGAGGGTTGTTTTCTAAAATCATGCTCAGGAGTTCCTTCTCCAAAATCCACTAGTGTTAAAAGACTCCAATGATCCTAAATAGGATGAGAAATGGTTGAGAAGGATGGAGTTTTTTTTTGAGTTTTTAGAAAAACCTAATGGAATTATGGTGAAGTGTGCCACCTTCATGCTGGATGGACCAAACAGGAGATGGTGGGACATGATGGTGATGAAAAATAAGAACAAGTTCTTATATTGTAAATACTTAAATGATTTTTTCATCAACTAGTTATATCTAAATTCGATGGTGTTAGACAAGGCTATTAAGTTTTTCAAACTCGAGCAGGCTGAAAAGACCATGATCGAGTATGAAAACCGTTTTACTGAGATAATGTTGTTTTCACCTGAGATAGTACCAAATGAGAAGATGAATACTTAATGGTTTGAGTTAGAACTTTGATATGATATTCATTCACAGGTTTTCTTTATTAAGGTGACTTCTTATACTAATGTGATGGATACAACATTAATCATTGAAATATACTTGGATAGAAAGTCAGGGTTGATGGGAGTTTTATTTTATCCCTATAGTAGTGTGAGTTCCTTCAATGTAAATTAGAATAATGATGATTCTTGTGGTGGTTCTAAATAGTAGGGGTTTTCTAGACCTCCTATAGTACCTAGATGAATCCCTTTGATTTTCTACTAGTGTGGAAATCCTAGGAATTCTACGTGGGTTTTCATTGAGGCCCGAAGATATGTGGATCCTGTAGATGATCTGGTCACTTTCAAAAGTTATGTCATAACTTTTATGCTCCAAATAGTGGCACATGATCATTAATGCCTGTTAAAACTATGGTGTAATTAGAACATTCACAAACAAAGGGGTTACAACCACTGAAATCTAGAATGAATCTTATTCACATAGTTGAAGAGTCTCTAGAGGAAGAAGATATAGGTTTAGCAAGTGTGAGAGGTACCATCACTATAGCTTAGTCATTAGTTTATACTTTATTTTATACTAGTTATTCTCATTAATTTATTTCAACTGGTATTGTTAATATTATAAATCATCCCACAAATATTTTATCTTATGTTATGGATATTACTACACCCCTCAGAATAAATAGAGAGAAGGGTATCTATAGTCCTTCTTGTGTCTTCTCTCCATTATAGGTTGATATTTCTTGGAGTTTTATAGTTCTTATCATGAAACCACTAGATTTCATATTTAGGATGGAATGGATAATTTCCAATGAAGATCTAATTGATTTTTATCTTTGATGGGTCTCCTTTAATACACCTATTAAGGTGTGCCATATCTTTTAGGGAGAATGGAGCCTGATTTTGATTAGAGTCGAACCTTTTTATCCAGATTTGGGGAAAGTAATATTAGTGTTTTCTTTTGACCTGGAGCAATATTCCTTGAGTGGTGATCTCTATCCAATTGTCATTTATTTTCCCAAAGTTTTTCCTTATAATTTCTTAGGTTTTCCATTGGTAAGGCAGGTATAGTTATCTATTGATTTAGTTCCCAGTACTCAATTAATGACTATTCATTCTTACCACATGGCACCAGATAAAATAAAAGATTTAAAGTCTCAGTTGAATAATATTCAAGATAAAGGCTTTATATGGTTGAGTGTATCACCTTTCGTGGCTCTAGTTATCTTCGCTAAGAAAGAAAATGGTTCCCTTAAGCTTTGTGTGGATTATCAAAAACTCAATTGAGTTACAGTAAAGAAAAAATATCTATTTCCACAAATTGATGATTTTTTTGATTAGTGGAAAGGGGTGAAGTGGTTATTGAATATTAAACTTTGATCTAGTCACCATCATTTGAGGATAAAATAATATGACATTCAGAAAACTACCTTTCAGAGAATTTATGACCATTATGAGTACCTTGTCATGCCATTTGGTCTAACCAATGATCTTACAGTCATTATGAATTTAATGAACAAGATTTTACACAATTACCTTGATACTTTCATGGAAGTATTTATGGACGACATCCTCATTTACTATATGTCAAAGAAGGATCATGTACATCATCTAAGAGCAGTTTTGGAATTATAGAGAAACCACCACCTTTATTCCAATATTTTAAAATGTGATTTATGGATTCGAGAATCAAAGTTCTTGGGACATGTGGTGTCAAAACATGGTATTCCATTTGATCCTAAAAAAGTAAAAGCTATTATGACATGGGAACAACCATGAAATGTTTTCAAGATTTGGAGATTCTTGGGTTTAGTTGGGTATTATCACCAGTTCATTAAGGGATTCTCAAAGTTGGATTTTCTGATGACTTATCTAACTCATAAGGGAGTAAAGTTTGAGTGGGATGAGAAATATTAGAGTTATTTTGTTGAGTTGAATCTTATTATAACTTATACATTGGTGTTGACACTTCTAAAGGATGGGAAGGGCTATGTGTTACTCTTTGATGCATTGAGTTTATGTTTGGGTTGCGTTCTTATGCAACGTGATCATGTCCTTACTTATAGATCTCATCAGCTTAGTCCACATGAGAAGAATTATCTGACCCATGACCTTGAGCTTATAGCTATATTGTATGTTCTTAAGATTAGGCAGCTTTACATTTTCAGATAAATGTTTACTGTGTTTTTCAACCACAAAATATTGAGTTATATATTCTCTAAAAAAATATTTTAATCTCATCCAAAGGCATTGTATGGAATACCTGCAACATTTTGACTTTGACATTTTCTATACCCTAAGGAAATTTAATTTTATTGCACAATCTTTGAGCAGAAAACTTCCAACCCAGACCATGAAAGAATCATCATAAGAGTGGAACTTGATGTCTATTTTTGTATTATTGCATATTAGAGTCTTGTAATCAAGGGATGAAGTTTCTTTGGATAGTGTTCAATTGAAATAATCTCTTATTAAGATGATTCTTCAAGAAAAATTGCTTGATGATGTGTTCTATATCATCAGAGACTCTCTTTATGGTGGGGAGACCATGGATTATTGTTCATTTTCCATAGAGGTAATTCTATGTTTTTAGAATTGATTTATTATGCCGTTAGAAGTAAAGAAATATGTGATGGGGTATTTCTATAAATCCTAGTGGTATATTCACCCAAGTAATATTAATATGTTCTATGACATGAGATATAAATATTGGTGGCCATGTATGAGATGGGGCATTGATGAATTTTTCTCTCATTGTTATACATTCTTACCGGTCAAGGATGAGCACCCAAAACATTTGGATTTTCTTCATCCACTTCTAGTGAAAACTTGTAAGTGGGATGATATCTCTATAGACTTTTTGGTTGGGTTTCTATGTACCCATATAAAGAAGAATGTGATATGGGTTGTGATCAATTAGATGAATAAATTAGCTCAATTTATACCCATTCATGATAAAACCAGAGTTGAGGATTTGGGAAGTCTCTAGGTAAAAGATATTGTTCACTTTCACTAAGTTTTATCTACTATATTCTCTTATAGGGATCCTCAGTTTACTTTTCATTTTTGGAGAGGCCTTTAGGAGGTATAAGGATCTGAAGTCTGTTTGAGCACAAAATACCATCTGCAGTCAGGTGTCTAGACATAAAGAGCTATACAGATTCTTGGGGATATTCTCTGTACCTGAATTCATGGATTTTGTAGATCTTAGGATAACCATTTGGGGCTGGTTGAGTTTTATTATAACAATATTTACGAGTCTACAATCAGAATGGATCCTTTTTGAGGCCTTGTATGGATGGCCTGGTAAATATCATTTGTGTTGGTCAGATATGAGTGAGAGTTCCTTGGTTATACTAATATTTGTTCAAGATATGATAATAGATATTCAGTTTATTTGTCATAGAATTTTGATATCACTGACCTAGTATAAGTATTATGCTAATCATCATTTCAAAATGTTGTAATTTTAAGTTTGTGACCATGTGTTCTTGAAAGTTTCACCCTGTTTGGGTCATCAATGACTTTGGATGCAAGGGAAACTTGCTCCTCATTTTTTGGAACCTTTTTATGTTGTTGAGAAGGTGGAGAAAGTTTATTACTATTTATAACTTCCACCATAGATAATGTTGATACATAACAAGTTCCATGTATCTCATCTACAAAAGAATTTATCAGATCCATCTCATTTCTAAGCTTGAGTGACCTTTAGGTTGAACCTAATTCATCCATGACTGAGAATCCATTTAGGATAGTTGATTATGAAACTAAGGTACTTTGTGGGAGGATGATACCTTTGGTTCAAGTGCTATGGAAGAAAAATTCTAATTCTCATGAGATTTGGGAGAGGGAGACACTGATGAGAGAGTAGTGACCTCCTCTTTTTGACATGGAAGCTTCTTAGAAGGATTTCTGGGGACAAAAAGTTTCTATAGTGTGGATTTTGTAACATCATGTTACTATTTTTAGGTAATCCTAAATCCCTCTTTTGATCATTCATCAGTTGGGTTTCACATAAGGTTGTTTCAGGTGAAATTTTATAAATTTTAAAGGGATTTTCGAGCTATTTATAGTTGGCACATAGTTTTCCCAAACTATGTGCCCTTATAGTGAAAACCATGCACCCAACAAGGAGAAACCATGCACTCCTTCAGTAGGGGGTGCATAGTTAGGGCACATGATTTGTCTAACTATGCAGTCTTGACTAGGAAATCATGCACGTGATTTAATTAATCAAAAAATCTAATTTTAAAATCTCAAAACCCTCTTTTTAGGTGCCCAACAAACCTAAATTAACCTCCTATTATTTCTTATTCCTTGGATTCTACTAAGAGGAAATTTTGGCCCCTCTACACCCCTCCGGCAGAGAATAAAATCTAGGAAAACGACATTTGATCTCTTCTCGATAAGTTTCCTCTTCCCATTCTCTTTATCCCACTTTCTCCTCTTTTCTCCATAGGGTTTTTAAGATCTCCATATTGTTGGAGGATATAATATCCACTGCTTTAGATCTTGGATCTAGGTTTGATTCTCGGATCTTCATTTTTGACATTCTTCATCAGAGTTTCCCCATTAGGGATTTGTATTTTTGAGATCCCATGATCTTGAGGTAGGTGGTTTTTTTATGATATCAAATTTTATTATCCATAAATTTCTTGATTTAAATTTATATGTTCTATTTAAATTCAATTTCTTGATAAATTGTTCTCAATTAGTTTTTTAAAAACCCAATTCCATTGAATTGGGGGATTTGGATTTTATTTGGCATGAAATTGGAAAAAACCCCAAATTCCATTGAATTGGGGTGTGTTTTTGAAATTGATATGAAATTGCGAAATTTAAAATTTTGAATTTAAATTGTGAAATTGATTTTATGAAATTAATTCCAAATTGGTATTTGAGAAAAATGGCTTGAAATGAACTTGATAGAAACCCATTGGTTTTATCTTAAAAAAGGCATGATTTGATTAAAAACATGTTTTGTTTTTTAAATGGAAAATTGGCATATTTGAAATGGGTGAATGGGATGAATTGTATTTTAAATAGTTTTAAAATTAATTTCCCATCATTGAATGTTATTAGAGAACATGAAATCCAAGGTAGTTAGTGAGTTATTCGGGAAAAATCTCTACAATTTACAACACTAACAATACATATGCATTGGGTCACATCCATGATGGGATGGTGATAAGTACTCTTTGACCAGTTTCATAGGTATGTGTGTACACATATTTTTGTAAACGCTATTTGAGTTTGAGGGAGTCCCATAGCCTGAAACTATCGTACCTTTAGGCAGATGGAAATTTTTCTCATTTTTTTATATTTAAAATATATATGACAATGTTTGTAAACTATTTACCATGACTTCTGAATTTATATAATCTATTTTATATAAAATGTATGTTAAGACAATTTTTTGAAGTATTTCCATCATTTGAAATGCAAATCATGATTTTTTAAAATATGCTTTTGAAATTCCATACATATTTAGTTAAAATTAAAATTGATATTTGTTTAATTAAATGTTGGAATCTTAATATGGAATCCTTTTTGAGACCATACTTGGATTTTATCTTACACCCTACCTGTACCTTCAAGTGTTTATAGATTTTATTATTCCAGGTTCGAGCAATAGTAAGTCACTATTTGGAGGTGGTAGTATCTATTGATCCTTGGGATTGGAGAGTTGTGTATGCTGGGACTTGGGTTGTATCCTATTTTATGGTACTTTTTTGTTGTAATTCAGGTTGTTTTTCTTGTTTTACTTTTGGAACACTTATCCTTGTATAGTTTTCTTTGGTGTATATTGATTTTTTATCTTTCTTCTATTGTGTTTGTGGAAAATTCATTCCCACTTTCATATTGTATGATTTCAGGTGCTAGTCACCAAATCATGGGGATTAGGAATGCCCTTAAATATCTATCAAGATCAGACTAGTTATTAGGGTACCGGGGTATCCAGGCTAGTTCATGATAGTTTTAGACAATGACATGGAATGGACTATGATGAAACCTTCTCACTAGTAGAAATGATGAAATCCATCAGAATATTGCTTGTAATAGTATCCTTTCATGATCATGATATTTGGAAAATGGATGTCAAAAATGATTTTATAAATGGGAATTTGGTTTAAGATGAATATATGACACAACCTGAAGGGTTTGATTGGTCAAATATTGCTAGTAAGGTGTGAAAAATTAAGATATCCATTTATGGTTTAAAGTAGGCATCACAATCATGGAATGTTCATTTTAATGAGTCCATAAGAGAATTTGGTTTTATAAAAAATAAAAGTGGTCCTTATATCTATAAGAAGGTTAATGGGAATTCCATAATTTTCCTAGTATTATATTTTGATGAAATATTAATTATGGGAAATGAAGTTCAAGTATTACTGTTAGTCAAGACTTGGTTAAACAAATGATTCTCTATGAAATAATTAGGTGAAGCAACCTACATTTTAGGGATCAATATATTTACATATTGATCTCAGAGGAAGCTTGAGCTATGTCAAAGTATATATATTTAAAAGTTAATTAAAAGGTATATTATGGAACAATTTAATAGAGGGGTTTTCCCCATATCACGTGATATTAATATCTCTAAAAAAATGTGTCCACAAACACAAGAAGAGATTGACAGAATGAGTAGAATCCCTTATGCCTCAGCAGAAGTATATATCATGTATTCCATGCTATGTACTAGGTTTGATGTTTAATTTTATTTAATCATGATGGGAATATATCAAGATAACCCAAGATATCTTCACTAGGTAGCTATAAAAACAATCATGAAGTAATTTTTCATATAAAGGATATGTTCTTAGTGTATGAAGGAGATGAGGAACTAGTAGTAAGAGGATAAACTGAGGCTATTTTCCAGATATATCATGATAATATGAAATTGCATCCAGGCTACATCTTTTGCCTGAATAGTGGTGTAGTGAGCAGGAGAAGCTCATAGAAACCTGTGGCCACTGATTCTACAGTAGAATATGAGTATATAACGGCTTCCAATGTAGAAAAATAAGTATTTTGGATACATAGATTTGTATTATACATTGGTGTTGTTCTTAGTAGTGTAGACCCTGTTTGAGTTTATTATGATAATACTACAACAATGGTTCTTACCAAGGATCCCAAGTCACACTAGAGGAAAAAGCTTATATTTCATAAGTTTCACTACTTGGGGGATTTTATTCAGAGAGGTGAAGTCCTAGTTAGAAGAGTAGCCACAGAGGACAATGCATTAGACCCCCTAACTAAATCTATATATCAGTAGTAGAATGATTCTCATGTGGGAGGTATCATATTGAATAATGTTAAAAGTTGGATCTAGTGAAAGTGGGAGTGTTGAAAGTGGGTTCCCTAGAACCAAATTATGATTTACTTTGATTACCACTACATGTATACAGTTTGATATATATACATGTGTTTATCTTACCATAATATTTTCCATCGTTATTAATCCACTATATTCATGGTAATGTAATTAGATTACATGTTGTATAAAAGGGTTATAACAGATCCCAGACTATAATGATAACCTAAAGATGCTATGAAAATAATCTTAAAGTAAATTACTATAGTCTAAATACATACTACTAATAGAACACAAATGATGTGAGACTATTAGGTACTGGGGGATCATAATAATTGAGTCTTATTCTCATAAAGTTTTTATTTGGTGATATTTAGTAGTTGAGATCATGAGGACAAAACCACCAATATAAACGCCACATGTTTTGGGTGTCATTGGTTGTTCCTATCTATAGACATATGAATTGGTCTACAAGATTGAGATCATTATCAATGTGTTCTATTTGATCATGTAATTTGATGAAAGGTGAAAACCATGACAATGAAGTTGTAGAGAGGTAGTTTGTGTTGAGTGCGTCGTTGGTGGTATGACATTGGTTGAATGATCAAGATAGAATTTGTTGCTTCAAAGTTAAGGATGTGATATCTCTAGCCATGTTGATCAAGATGGTAGTACCTTTATAAATCCATGTCCATGGTAGTTGAGTGAAAATATATCCATATATATCAACAAATAATAAATCGACAAAGGATAATGACACAAGTGTGCGTCCTTATTTATGAGATATCATATGAAAAAGAGATCAGTGCGTGTTGTAGGTTGGTTGTCATTGATATGAATATTCCTTATCTCTTTAGGGGCCTTTATGGGTTGCTAGACTCCACTCTTGGTCTATGAATACTATTAACTAATATTAAAATAAGGTCCTAGAGGGTCACATACAATATCATATTCAAGAATCTACCCTATTCATGTGAATAGTAATATAGGAAATGGTGGGCCCCACCATGGGGTCCGAGTGTTGTCCAAGTTTTATCAATCAATGATAAATAAATAAATTCATTATTATTAAAGTAATGAATAATTGTGTTGATTTTATTTATTAAATGTATTTACAAGTGTTTAAGTTAATATAAGGATTTATATTATACAAATGAATATTATTATAATTTTCCTGGTTTCTTTAATATTATCGAGAGTCAAGAGTTGATTTCATGACTCAGAATTGTCATCTAATATATTTAATATATATTATAGGTATTCAATAAAATATAAATAATATTTATAGCATAGTTTTTTTGTGATAATTAATTATTTATATCACTTATTTAGTGGACGTTTAATGCACAGGGGTTGGGGAACACTAACCGGGCATTTTGAACATCCAATATGTAAGTGGAGAGAAGTTCATTCCAACATACTATTCATCATTAAAGAGTTGAGAGCTTATCTACCCTATCAATTCATAGGAAAGAATCACTAAATCTGAATGAACAATCCAAGTACGCCTTCACAGATCGAAGGCTGGTGATTGTGTTAATTATCATAGTAATTAAGAGATTGTCATAGCTCCACACTAGCACCTTGAATATAAAAAATGGAATACACACATATTTGAGAAGCATGTGTGGATGATGTAGAGGGGTTAGACATCAAATCCTTCAAGAAACAGTCATCAATTACTTATGACAGATGTGCGAACTTCAAATCCAAATGAGGTAATCATTCTTTTATTTTTCATGATCTGATTAAACCATGTGAGATCCTTGGACCATACCGGGGCTCATATCACTATATATGATGATGTTTTTTCACTTAGGTGATGATTTTTTTAAATCCCCAGCACACCAAATTCCGCTGCGTTCCCCAGTACCAACATTCTTCACTTTGGTGCCAAGAATCTTCAACAACCAAAACTAATTTATGTTAATAACAGATCCAACACAAAAATTTCAAATTCTAATGAAATAAAATTCATCACAATCCAATTACTAAACACCTATAGATAATAAATCCAACACCATTCAATATAAAATTTCAATTATATATTAATAGAAAAGCTAGGTGGAATGAGTATGTAGGTTTCTTCTCAGTGATATATATTAAGCTCCCATTGAGGATATTAGAAAGAATATATCAACTGATAAAAAGTTAAATGTTATTCATTTATTTTATTCACTCAAATAATAATAAATGGATCTTGGGGGAATTGGATTTTGGATAAATGTTTTCCATTTCATTTGGACAAGATTTTCCCCCTTAAAAATCCTTCTTATTGTTGACATACATGGAACCTTGATAACTTCAGGTTTAAAGAATATTTTATAGTATATTTCCCAAGTAACATTTGTGATATATATATATATATATGAAATTTTATATGGTGTAATAAAAATCAGTTTAATCTATTTTATAAGTTCTATAACTTATTCCCATGATTGGACTCTATATCTTTATATAATTCCCTAATCTTGATATACTATCATAACCCTTAATATTTTTTCATGATGATCATTGTTTAGAGATATTAAAAACGACACACTATGGGAATTTTTTTATCATATAATATATCATGACAAAATGTAATAAATAAATAAATTAGTGATAAATTAAAATTTCATAAATAATAAATACATGATAAAAATAATATATAAAATCCAAAATCACACTACTGAATTTATGACACATGCCCTAACAATTTCCCATATTAAATAAATAAAATTACCTATACCCACACTCTCAATCTGGTGATATAATAACACACTTTTAATAATATATCATAAAAAATATTACATTTATTTAATTCCAAAAATAAAAATTCTATTATATTTGATAACTGAGATCATTATAAATGTAGTATAATACCCTAAAATTTATTTAAATATTGTTCTGAAAATTTTTATAATCCATACATGACACTTAGAATGTATATCACTCATAATATCCTTTGATTCTTGTAAGAACCTGAATTTTCTATGAGGTATGGATCCTTAAAATTTCAGTTTAATTCCTTATTTTGAGCCTAATGTAAATACCTAGTGAGGATATAGAGGAAACTAGGGTTTCTAGAGATTTTTTGGATCTCATAACCCTAAATGATGAAAGAAAAATCTGGGCCATACGGTAAGTAGAAACCATACAACCCAGTTTTTATGATTTCTACTAACCATGTGCAGTGTTTCAGTGAATAGAAGTGGGATGCATGATTTTACCTAACCATACAATCTAGGATGCATACTCATGTGATCTTACTGTAGTTTTTAATTAGGACAAGTATCATGGTTTGTGAAAAGCTTCCCAAACCATGTACATGAACTATGTGAAATCCCTCCTTAGATAGAGCTGGGTGCATGGTTTGTGCATGGTTTGGACAACCATGTGACCAAACCGTGTGACCCAGTTTTAAAGAGGGAAAATGTCCTTTTTTCCATTAAATTTATTATAAACTAAGATCCTTTTCTTTCTTCCTTCTATAGATAAAATTCTTCCTCCTCCTTCACATTGAATCTCTAAATCCCCTTACACATATGTTCATTTAAAACTTCTTTATCCAGAATCTGATTTGACTTCCAGTTATCTCATTGGATTCCTCATGGTAGTTGATCTGCTTATTAGAATCCTTTCATCATTTTTCTTCTTATCTATGATGCTATTTTGGTGAAGTTTCTTATGCCTTATTTCTAGGAAATTCATCTATTTTTCCATTTTCTTCCAATCTCGGCCAAACCGAAGGTCGATACTGGATGAGTGATCCACCACTGACATAAGGTTGGTGGTATAATAATTATCCCTCAAAGTTGTGATGCTTTATATTACATCCCATTTTTACGCACGTTGGTTTCACCAAGCATTGCCCCTAAAAACGAATCTTTTCTAATTGGTTCCCTTTTTCTTGAACCTAATGAATATATTATATTTGAAAAGATGTTGGAGGTCATAAAACAAAACATGAGATAACCCTTAGGGTGAACCCTTTATATGCCTATTTGACTTTCATGGTTATACAACCAAAACAACCATCAGTGTGCTTAATTTTACTTCTAAAAGGTGATATCATAAATGGTAATGGATAATTGTAGTAGTTTAGCATGGATAACACACTTATCAGACTATGATGAATTGAATAGGAAGTGATTGGTTTGACCACATCACTTTCTTAAATGGAATAATGGTTATGCCATTGTTTAAGAGGAATGTTATTGAACTATTAATTATCTAATTAGATCTTCCTAAATCCTTAACTGATTACTACTGTTGTGATATACAGGAATAGAGTCCCATGAATTATTGTAATATATGGGAATGGAATCCCTTACACTTATGATATATGGTCATGGCATCCCTTATTCTTTTATGAGATATAGGCTTGGAATCCCTTACAATTGTGACACTTGGGCATGAAGACCCTTATAGATTATGGTAAATGGGCATGAAGAACATTGTAAATTTTGATAAAATGGCATGAAGACCCTTATGAATTATGATAAATGGACATGGATATCCTAATGAATTATGTAAAATGGGCATGGATACCCTTATAAATTATGATGAATGGGCCAAGAGACCCTTATGAATTATGATAAACAGGCATGATGACCCTTATGAATTATGATGAATGGGAATGATGACCCTTAGAGATTATAATGAATGGGTATGGATACATTTATAGATTGATATACATAGGCATGATGTCCCTACTATTACGATACATGGGAATGATGTCCCTACTATTATGATATTGGGCATGGCGTCCCTTGACACTTACAAACTCATGCTACTACCCATGGATGCCTTAGTTATGCATTGGGTCAAGACTAGTAGGAGTATCCATATATATCGTTTTAGAAATCACTAGGTATATAGAACATATATAAATGTATACATATGGTAACCTGTTAAGAGGTTATCCGGCATGGGCCGAAGCAGGTAGTGTCAGCCTGGTGTCCTTCAGGAACTAAAGCCAACCCTTTACAGTTTTTATTTATGCTTATTATTATATCTTCACATTTATCATATTATATGTACTGACAGGATATTTATAGACACTGTTGGTGGTGTCCTATTGAGTTTATCTCACACCCTATCTAGGATACTGATAGTACCTAGAAATATTATGTGGATGTAGGTAAGGATAGTGGAAAGTGCCTAGTTATTGATACTTGATTGATTATATCATGGGATTAGGGAAGGATAGGACCGATCTATGGTGCATGATGCTATTTGATATTTTTGGGTCTTTTTGTTATTTTGATACATGTATTATCTTTCATGTCTTCTTCCATTCTTGTAGGTTCCCTTTTTATAGATACATGACATTACATAAATTTGTATATGATGATGGATATTGTTAATATTGGTTGTTTATTAATTTTGGATGATTTACCTTATACTATCCATTATTTATTATGATTCCACTATTTATCTATTATTTCACCACTATTCTACTCTGATCATGAGGGTATATTCTCCCCACCATAACACCTTGGACCCTCACTACTATTTGGTAGACTCTAACATATGGGGAGGTGATATTGAGGCCATGTGGCCCACTGACTCAGGGCACCGTTTAGTGGTTCCCAAGTTGGGATGTCACATAGTGGTATTAGAGGTTTCTTTTATTTACTTTACTATTTTTGGATGGTAGAAAATATACTAGGATGAGTTGGAATTTGGTAATGATCATGTGTTTGGGAGCAGCTAACCCATGTATGGGGAAAACTGAATTTCCTGGGATGGGATATCATGTTCTGGATTATGCCTATTTCAATTGATTTGATTCCACTGTTTAGTGACACACATGTTATATGATGTTTATTATTATTATGATGTTGGCTTATATTTTATCCTTGGACTAGTATGATAAGGAATAATTGTTCATGCATCATTTTAGTAACCTTATAGAACTAACATGTCATGAATTATGCCATTCCATATCAGTTTCATTACTTGACTACATGATATTTTTAAGATGTGCCTTGAATGATATATCTATTATACAACTAACTTTTCTGCAAAAAAAAGATTAGGTAATGAGTTATTCAAGTGTCTGCATCAATATAAATGATTTTTTCTTATATAGTTTGATGATGACACCTTAACTAACCAATTATCACATGTTGGGTTCATGTAAATGAGTTTACATAGACTAAGACATTTGTTTAATTAAAATACTTGAATTTCATTTGTAATATAAAGAGTGCATGTGCCTATATAGATTCAGAATTATTATTCATATAGTCAAATCATCTCATATTACCTGTTATATTCTACTATCAAATGTAAAGTTTTAGATGCAGTCAAATGAACTACTAATTTAAATTCATAAATCATTTACTTATATAAATTGGGAATGATACTCACTTAACTTTTCTATTATCTAAATAAAATAATTAATAAATCTATAACTAAAATATGGTCACCGTTAAATGCATATGATAATTTCAAATTAAAGGGTGTTTTACTCTATAATTTTCAATTAATAGTATATATACTAGGATCCTTAAAGTGAAATTCAGAGCTTGAACCAGACCCAACCTTAGTAGTGGGAAGTATTCAATGTATCTTATGTTCTACTATGATCAATTTTATCACCTAGACTTGTCTTTAAGAGCATGTATAGGGGTGTGAATTGTACATAGGAAGATTTTTACCTATCCTATTAGTATATTTGTGATTTATATCATTAAAAAAACTATATGAGGCATTCATTTGGAATTTTTAGAGCAATGAAACCAAAACTTCCTCTAGTTATGCACCAGGGTGGTTCCGAACTGAGAAAGGAGAGTTGTTAGACTAGAAGTTGGAAGTTACACTATGAGACTTCACACAGGAGAAGAAACAACCAAATAACACCCACTAATAGTTATGTGGGTTTTTACCAATGTGGGAATCCTAGGAATAAGAATCCCTAGTGTCCCTTTGACCTCATTGAGTGTCAAGGCTATGACAGGTTGAGCCATCTTTAGTATTTTTGCTGGACCTTCCCATTTTTGTCTAGTGGGAGAGGATCCATATCATCTTTTCCTTTAAGAGAGGGATCAGGAGAACCTCTCCAGGAAGGTAGTTGGAGTAATTATGGTCATACAAGTAGAGTAGGAGGTTATGGATGAGGTGGCCAAGCTTCAGATACACATCCCCAATAGAGAGGACCTGCTTAGGTTAGTCAGGTTACAGTACAGGGTTGTGGATCAGGACAAATTTATTTAGTGTAGCCTATACCAGAGGAGAAGGTACTGGACCATCCACTTTTCAAGGTACTATTATTGTATCCTCTACTATCGTGTCTTCCTTATTCAATACTAGTGCTTCACAATCCTTTATCTTTGTGGCTATTGGGTAAATATTTAGACTTCATATTGAGTACTTCTATGGCATGATGATGCTTGACACTCCATGCTAATTCGACCAGAAAGTGTAGTCCATTGAAAGGAATTCCCCCTTGAGGTAGGAAGCCATCATTTCTAATGGTACATCTCCATCCTTAAGATTAAAGGCATTGATTTTATTCTCAAGATGGATTGGTTGAACCCCTATCATGCTTATATAGACTTCCATCACTGTAGGGTATTGTTTACATCACTAGAGGGTGGTAGTAACCTTGACAAGAGTGAATGAGATGTCTATCTAGGTAGATCCGGACCAGAAAATCTTGGTCTAGGTGGAGTGATAACCTAGATTTACATTGTTTATATGGATGATCAGGTGTTCCATCAGGATGATTTTCCTCCTATAGTTGAATGTTTCAGAGATTTATTCCTTGATTACTTCTCTTAACTACCTCATGAGAGAGAGGTAGAATTTACTATTAAGCTAGTGCCTAGAGATTCACCAATATCCATTCCTTCTTAAAGGATGACTACTACTGAGTTGTAGGAGCTTAAGAGGTAGCTAGGGGATTTGGAAGATAAGGGTTTTATATGACCCAATACTTCACTATGAGGTTCATCAGCCCTTTTCTTCGAGAAGGAAGATGAAACCCTTCATTAATATGTGGATTAATGAAATTTGAATCAACTTACTATGAAGAACCTCTATCCATTACCTCACATATATGACCTCTTTAACCAACTCAGAGGAGCTATAGTGTTCTCAAAGATCGACCTAATATCAAGATATCATCAGGTGCGGGTCAGACATTTAAACATACCATATAAAAATTTTCATAGCTGATATAATTTATTTGAATATCTTGTTATGTTGTTTGGTATTACAAATGCGTCGAATATTTTCATGTCCTTGATGAATAGGGTTTTTTATCACTACCTGGATTCCTTTTTCATGGTTTTTGTGAGTGATGTCTTAGTTTATTCTCATAATTTAAGTGACCATGAAAAAAATCTTGAGATCATTCTAAATACACTGAGAGAGAACCAATTGTATTCTAAGATCATTAAATTCTACTTTTGGATCAATAAGGTTCACTTCCTGGGTGATATTATCTTATAGGAAGAAGTATCATTTGACCTAGATAAGGTGATTTATGTAGTTACCTATGATCATACCAAGAGATTATTTGATATATGGAATTTATTTGGGATAACTAGATATTACAAGATTTTCATAAAGAACTTCTCATCCCTTGAAGAACCTATTATGGGTATTACTAAGAAGGTTGTGAAGTTCACGTGGTCTGAAGTGCATGAGAAGACATTTCAAGAGATAAAAGGAAGTCTTACATTGGCACCAATCTTGATTCTTACAGATCCTGAAAGAGGATATACAATGTTATATGAAGCATCAGAAATTAGGATGGGTTAATTATTGATTCATAAGGATCGAGTCATTTCATATGGGTCTCTACAGTTGAGACCTCATGATCATAATTACCCAACACACAACCTCGATCTTTCAGCTGCCATACATGCCTTACATTTATGGAGACATTATCTTATGGGAGAGAACTTTATGACGTATATAGACCAAAATATACTCAAATACATATTTACATAAAATTAATTGAATACCAGATAGTAAAGATGGGTCAAATACCTTCATTTATTTTACTTTGATCTTGCCAATATGCCTTAAAAGGACAATGTGGTAGCTGATGCAATGAGCCAAAAAACTTAGGAAAAATCCATTCAGGAAGCCATTGATGAATGTAAATTTATATCCCTTATTTATAATATGAATATATATTTTCAATAGAGTCATGAGAATACTTTTATTATAGCCTTACCAATTACCACTTCACTCCTTGATAGGGTGAAGAGAAGGAAAATTTTAGATCCTAAAGGTTTGGTCCTTCAATAAAGTATTTCAGGTAAGGACCCACATTCAGATTGATCTGTTTTTTGAGAAGACATCCTATATATACATGGGTGTATTTGGGTCCCTATAAACATGAGAGAGGATATTATGTGAGAATAACATGCTTCTCAGTGGGTAGTTAACCTAGGAATCTCTAAGATGTATTGTGATATACGCCTCCAATATTAGTGGTGTGTGATGAAATTCTAGATAACGAGTTTTATCACTAGGTGTTCCACCTGTTAGTAGGTGAAGGAGGAACAATAGAAGCCCATTAAATTATTACATCCAATGATTTTCCTAGAATATAAATGGGAGGATATTGTAATGGATTTTTTGGTTAGCCTACTGTAAAGACCCAAAGCTTGATGTACATGGACATTACATTAATTTATCGGAATACTTAATACATAACAAAAACTGACACACAAGGACCGTAATAGTTTAGTGTCTTTGGAAAATTGGAACATAATCTTCTAATCGTGGTGAAAGATCTTCAACATCTCCCATAAAGATCTTCCTCTTTTTTTTTTCTTACCTAAAACCTTTCTTTATATCCTGGGGAAAAGAAAACAATAAAAGTGTGAGCTTAAATGCTTACTAAGGGTAATCATGGATAAAATAAAACATACCATATACATTTGAATTTAAAAACATGAACATAATGTTTAAACATCAACAGCTTGAAAAATGACATAAAACATGGAAGTACGTAAGGCATAGATCATAAAGAAACATTAAGAATGATAAAATAGCATGGGAATAAAACATGTAATTGTGGAAACCATTAATCACATGATATGATTTCCATAGTATCCAAGGCATTACTGCCAAGACCATCTTAGTGGACAAAGTCCCTTTCTGAATCGAGTTCACTCCTCGTTCCAGTCCTGTATTACTGAACTGGTTTAACTTGCCGTTCCAGCCATGTCTATCTCATGAGATATAAATCTTTACCCAATGCATTGGAGGGAGATATAGGTCCCACCCATCTCATAATGAAATCATTCTTACTTTTTCCACAAAATAAACATACATCATTCATAAAAACCCAATAAATAAAATGGGTTTCATAAACATTATCCCATCATCACATAATCCATATAAAAGAAATGGATATCATTTCATAATAAGAGAAGTGAAACCATGTAAATCATAGAGACATTGTACTTGAAATATACACATATGAAATAATGTTATCTTAGATGAAAAATGGTTTTTGATAAAACACTTGAAATGAATTATTGAGGAAAATATCCTTTCTTCTTCAAAATCATTTTCTTTTCACAAAATGACATGAAATTTTAAAAGAATAGGATTTTGTTTAAAATAGTCATGAAATATTTTTGATGAAGCATCATGAAAATAAGTCTTTATAAAACCTTAAAAATCCGTTCATGTCGTATAAGTTAAAAAAAAACATTCTTTTCGTACTTTTGTCGGAAAAGTCAAAAAGTACCTCATAACGTAAACAAAAGAAATATTCCTTGCATAACATGTAGTAAAAGTCAAAAATGGGTAAAAAGGACTTTAAAAATACATAAAAACACTTTCATAAAACATGTACATGGATGATAGAAATAACCCCTGTACATACTTACGAATAAGCAATCTCGGATAAAAATGAGATTTGCAAAATTATCCCTTAGGTTAGGTCTGATATGCTTCGTACATATCCGAACCTCCTGTATAATGATTTAAATAATGTTATTGACTTATTAAAGAATCATATTAATTGTTATGATATCATATATGGTTCACTTATGACTTTATATTACCCGTTCTTTTGTAAATTCCATGTTAAAGAGCGTTTTGGGTAAAATCGTTTCATTTGTCGTCCGTGTTTTGACTTGTAATTATTCATATGATTACTTAGATCATGATTACTTAATTCCAGAATATAAAACATGATTTATATATAATATATATTCATAATATACATATATATAATAAATCATTAAATGGAAAGAAATACACCGTTCATAGAGACGGTAGGTCGTACGTACGCATGAACGCTGTTTTCGTTTCCTTATTGAGTTGAATGGAATTAAGTAGATGACATACATATATATACACATAAATCCAGTATCATTATTATGTCATATATTTCATGATTACTTATTATATATACTTTATAATCATTCATGAATGGTTAACATGGAGAATGAATCTCATCGCGTCGTGGAGACGGTAGTCCGTACGTACGCACGAGCGATGATATTGTTCTCATGATCGTGGGACTGTATTGGAGTGTATGTATACTATTTAAGAATCAATATCACTTTAAAATAATCATATATAGTTATTATTTACACCATTATACCCATCCAAGTAAGGTGGTGGTGGAAAATAGATTACACCACGGCGTGGAGACGGTATTCCGTACGTACGCACGCGCGGTGATTCCGTTTTCCGTAGGATGGATAGATGGTGAAATAGGGTTTTTTCATACTTATAATAACATATAAGTATATGATTGATACTGATGTTATCACTTCATAATGAAATAACCTAAGAAGAAGAAGTGGAAGAAGAAATAAAGTTGAAAGAATCAGTAACAGATATTACCTCTTCTTTGAAGCGACTCTTTGAGTCCTCTTCTTAGGGTGCTAAAATTGGTCTTTGAAGAAGACCAGGACCTCTAGGATGTTTCTAAGGAAGTTTATAAGAGAATTTGGCAGGGTTTTTCCGAGTTTGAAGGCTCAAAGTGGTGTGAGGAAGAGGGGGATAAGGTGCCCTTTTATAAGGGAGGAGAGGGGCACCTTTGGAATAACTAAAAATATTATTTTATTATAAAGCCAAATTCGGTTTTAAATAGATCAAAATTGATTTATTTCAAAGATAAGGTGGGTATGGGTCGAAATAATCTCATCCAATAGAATTTAGACAAGTTTAGGTCATTATACTAACCTTATCTTTTAGTTTTAACTCTTAGTTAATTAGATTTACATTTACCATGTCACTTTGTATTTTTATATTATATAGTTAATAAACATACCATATACATCCAAGCGACCCCAAAGTGGTCAATTAATGATAAAAATATATTGATTTAAGTATCTTGGCAGAACCTTATATTTTTAGGAATAAAATAACAATCAATAATATAATATTTGTTTTAAAAACTATTTTATGTCAATTTTGACACTATTCAATAGTTGATTTTTGTGAAACTCATAACAGAATTATTACTTCGAAAAAAGTTAATTAAATCATTACTAACATGTCCTATTAACCTATAAAATTATTTTAATTCATTAAAAGTATCAAATTATATTTATTTTGGTATTTATAATATCAATTATGTTAATTTTTCACTATTATGGTAATTACTACATCATCATTGTGTCATAAATAAAATAAATTATTTATTGTCTAAAAATTATAAATAAAATATCATTATGTATGAAATCGTTTTAGATTTCTAATTAATATTTACAATAAAAAATCCAACATATATAACTCTATGTAAAAATTGTTGTTCTAAAAGATATATGCTTGTGTCATTTTTGTATTCATTTTAACTTATTTAAAATAAAGTGTCCCTATCACTTACAAGTGGCACCATGGGGTCCCAAAATTGACCCAAAGATGCCCATGGTCGAACATGTATCAACCAATAAGGTTATCACACGTTTTAGGGTAATTTTATTATTATTATAATATTATTTTTTAACCCTTATTTACCGGATTTACCCTTTAACCATGGTAAATAGAATATTTACCGAAGTAATTATTCAAAATGTCTAAAAATAAAAGTTACCTATTTACAAAATTTGAACATCCTGATTACAAATATGGAATCTATTTTTCCAAATTCAAAACACAGAAGTGGCAGAAATTAATTTAAAATTAATTCCCGCTGTCAAAACAAAAAGCGTGTTTTTAAGATATAATAACTATCAAAAGATTGATACTTATTTATGTTCAGGTTAATTGGGAAATTATGTCCAATGACCAAAATTTTATTAAATGGTAAAATTATATTCTAAATATACTTTAAAACCACTTAAATTCATAATTTATCACTATTAATTATTTTGATTAAAAAAGTTGTTTTTAATTAAAATTTAGTAATTTTTACTATTCATGAAAATATGAAAGTTATCCGAAAAGTACCAAAATTTCACCTTAGGCTAAATTCGATACTAAAAATCCAAAAATGAAGTCCATTTTGAGAGATAAAATTTCTAAAATTTTAAAAGGTGGTTATTACTATTCATAACGGCTAGTTTTAATAATATTTTAATAGCATATCGTTGTTTAGTGAAACTCGGTATTGTGTACTACACATGCTATCGAGGAAGGTCGCGATTGCGTGTAATGCAAGGCAAGTCAAGGATGCGTGTTGTGCAAGATCCTTTTGGTGTAGCGTACAACACAAGACATTAATGAAATTAAAAAAAAATATTTTTCATAAAATCTCGGGGTGTTACATTCTACCCCCCTTAAAATGAATTTCACCCTCGAAATTTGTTGGGGTTATAAATAGTTTACTATTCGAAAGTTTCTTTAATAGAAACCCACATCGTAAAAAGGAATACCAAAACCAATCTTAAAAAAAAAAGTATGAAACTTAACGGTTACCCAAATAAACTAATCACTGGGTTTCCACATAGGTGAAAATATGGATATGGAAGATAAATCTAACCATCATGTTTTGATGGAGAGTTTTAGAGAACATGGATATGGAAAAGCCAGTAATCACAAAGCTATAAATTTGTGACAATCTAAGGTACCATCTGATTCATCAGATATAAGAGCACTAGGAAAACTTTTTTGGTTTTCAAGATCATTTCCCTAAAGTTGATGAAATTGGAATTAGAAGAAATACTTTCGTGATTTTGGTATAGTCTCACCGTTGGTCATTATTTGGACAATTTCCACTTCATCTCTTAAAGAAATGAAGTAGAATTTGTCATTTGTGATGTGTTAGAATATCATGTGATAGAATGATGGGTCATTCCATCTGTCTCAAAGAAAAGGTTAGAAAAGTTATCAAAAAATACATAAGTCCATCTATAGTGAGATTAATCATATATGGTTCCTAAAATGGACTTATAATTCATATATCATACTGATTAATATAATAAAACTATTTTCTACTAACCAGGGACTTTCTGTAGTCCAGTGGTAGGCGATAAAGGCCAGTCGCACTTCGGTTGTGGGTTTGATTCCCACAGCCTTGTCCGACGTGATGGGCTGTCGCCCGTCCTGTAGGTTGTCCTTTTTCTAAAACTATATTACTATATCATCCCATCAATAATATCGAAAAAGGTTCTATCCTTAAACAATACTAACTTATTTCCAACATAATACATTCTAATATTTAGGCTTATCCATAATATTTCAGTCCATTGTCATATTATAGTGGAAACGATTACCAGAGATTTCATATAAGAAGCATGTTAATACCATCGTTGATCCCCATATATCATAAGATATGTCTTGTTGGTCACATTACAAACATTCGAAGGCCTTAATCACGCATTCTCTTGAAAAATTAATACCCATTGAATCTTAGTGAAAACATGAGTGTTGTCAAAAGATAACTCTTTCCACATACCAAAACCCCAAAATTCTATATACTCAAACCATGATATAACTATTTCCTTATATCAGTCATGAGCTCATGAATACTATCAAACATTTCATTTTCTCCTTATACCTTCATTATGCACATATCATCTTCTTTCCAAAAATATCTCAATCACTTTCCATGGTTATTGGTACCATAAAATTATTGAAAACCACAATAGACTAATACAAAAATATTCTAATAAACCATAAAAGTACCTCAACAAAATTATTATTGAATACCAATACATAAACACTTCAATCCATACTCTTCAATGATTGTCCTAGAATAATTCCTTCCTTGATTTAGAAGTAACTTTTTAGGTCAGGGCATTGAGTTGGGTAATGCCCATGTTCTCCACAAATAAGGCATTGAACTCCATAACAGTCTGTCACTCTATGACCCTTTTCTCCACAAAGATAACATCTATCTCTCCATTTAAGGTATTCCTCAAGGTTCTTCTTCCCTTCTTTAGAAATCTCAATCTTCTTTTTTTTATGCTCCTCGACATGAAAACATGCATAAAAGTCTATCTTCCTCTTATTTGATGAATTAGGCATACCACTAAATTTCACCTTGTTAATCATATATCACGATGACTGATTCGGCATAATCACAATATCTTTCTCTCTAGGCATTACACAATTTGGTTGCTCATAGTCTCCAATTTGTCCATTGGATTCATTTTTAACTGAATTCCTTCTGGTTCCCTCCATTGACTAAAACACAAAAATAATTCTGTGAGAGGCAAAAATCATGATAGAGAAAACAACATAGTAAAGGGGGAGTACCCTCAATATCTAACATCTTAGGTTAAATTCTAAGATCATTACCATAGTTTTAGAACTATATCCTATACGTATACTTATCCTTCGGGACATCCCTAGACATACCTTAGAAATATCTCTAGGGATCTCACTAAAGTTCTCGCATCCTAGTTTCCAAAGGTTGACTAAACCTTTCCTCTGATACCAACTGTAAAGACCCAAAGCTTGACGTACATGGACATTACATTACTTTAGTGGAATACTTAATACATAACAAAAACAGACACACAAGGACCGTAATAGTTTAGTGTCTTTGGAAACTTGGAACATAATCTTCTAATCGTGGTGAAAGATCTTCAACATCTCCCATAAAGATCTTACCCTTTTTTTTTCTTACCTAAAACCTTTCTTTATATCCTGGGGAAAAGAAAACATAAAAATGGTGAGCTCAAATGCTCATTAAGGGTAAGCATGGATAAAATAAAACATACCATATACATTTGAACTTAAAAACATGAACATAATGTTTAAACATCAACAGCTTGAAAAATGACATAAAATATGGAAGTACGTAAGGCATAGATCATAAAAAAACATTAAGAATGATAAAATAGCATTGGAATAAAACATGTAATTATGGAAACCATTAAGCACATGATATGATTTCCATAGTAGCCAAGGTATTGCTGCCAAGACCATCTTAGTGGACAAATTCCCTTTCTGAATCAAGTTCACTCCTCATTCCAGTACTGTATTACTGAACCGGTTTAACTTGCCATTCCAGCCATGCCTATCTCATGAGATATAAATCTTTACCCAATGCATTGGAGGGATATATAGGTCCCACCCATCTCATAATTAAATCATTCTTACTTGTGCCACAAAATAAACATACATCATTCATAAAAACCCAATAAATAAAATGGGTTTCATAAACATCATCCCATCATCACATAATCCATATAAAATAAATGGATATCATTTCATAATAAGAGAAGTGAAACCATGTAAATCATAGAGACATTGTACTTTAAACATACACATATGAAATAATGTTACCTTAGATGAAAAATGGTTTTTGATAAAACACTTGAAATGAATTATTGAGGAAAATATCCTTTCTTCTTCAAAATCATTTTATTTTCACAAAATTCCAGGCAATTTTAAAAGAATAGGATTCTATTTAAAATATTCATGAAATATTTTTGAGGAAGCATCATGAAAATAAGGTTTTATAAAACTGTAAAAATCCGTTCGTGCCGTATAAGTTAAAAAAAACATTCTTTTCGTACTTTTGCCGGAAAAGTCAAAAAGTACCTCATAACGTAAACAAAAGAAAGATTCCTTACATACCATGTAGTAAAAGTAAAAAATGGGTAAAAATGACTTTAAACATACATGAAAACACTTTTATAAAACATGGACATGGATGATAGAAATAACCCCAGTAAATACTTACGAATAAGCAATCTCGGATAAAAATGAGATTTGCAAAATTATCCCTTACCTTAGCTCTGATATGCTTCGTACGTATCCTAAACTCATGTATAATGGTTTAAATAATGTTATTGACTTATAAAAGAATCATATTAATTGTTATAATATCATATATGGTTCACTTATGACTTTATATTACCCGTTCTTTTGTAAATTCCATGTTAAAGAGCGTTTTGGGTAAAATCGTTTCATTTGTCGTCCGTGTTTTGACTTGTAATTATTCATATGATTACTTAGATCATGATTACTTAATTACAGAATATAAAACATGATTTATATATAATATATATTCCAAATATACATATATATAATAAATCAGTAAATGGAAAGAAATACACCGTTCATGGAGACGGTAGGCCGTACGTACGCATGAACGCTGTTTTCGTTTCCTTATTGAGTTGAATGGAATTAAGTAGATGACATACATATATATAAACATAAATCCAGTATCATTATTATGTCATATATTTAATGATTACTTATTATATATACTTTATAATCATTCATGAATGGTTAACGTGGAGAATGAATCTCATCGCGTCGTGGAGACGGTAGTCCGTACGTACGCACGAGCGATGATATCATTCTCATGATCGTGGGACTGTATTGGAGTGTATGTATACTATTTAAGAATCAAAATCACTTTAAAATAACCATATATAGTTATTATTTACACCATTATACCCATCCAAGTAAGGTGGTGGTGGAAAATAGATTACACCACGACGTGGAGACGGTATTCCGTACGTACGCACGTGTGGTGATTCCGTTTTCCGTAGGATGGATAGATGGTGAAATAGGGTTGTTTCATACTTATAATAACATATCAGTATATGAGTGATTCTGATGTTATTACTTCATAATGAAACAACCTAAGAAGAAGAAGTGGAAGAAGAAATAAAGTTGAAAGAATCGGTAACGGACATTACCTCTTCTTTGAAGCGCCTCTTTGAGTCCTCTTCTTAGGGTGCTAAAATTGGTCTTTTAAGAATACCAGGACCTCTATGATGTTTCTAGGAAAGTGGAGAAGAGAATTTGGTAGGTTTTTTCCAATTTTGAAGGCTCAAAGTGGTGTGAGGAAGAGGGGGAGGAGGTTCCCTTTTATAAGGGAGGAGAGGGGCACCTTTGGAATAACTAAAACTATTATTTTATTATAAATCCAAATTCGGTTTTAAATAGCTCAAAATTGATTTATTTCAAAGATAAGGTGGTTATGGGTCTAAATAATCTCATCCAATAGAATTTAGACAAGTTTAGGTCATTATACTAACCTTATCTTTTAGTTTTAACTCTTAGTTAATTAGATTGACATTTACCATGTCACTTTGTATTTTTATATTATATTGTTAATAAACATACCATATACATCCAATAGACCCCAAAGTGTTCCATTAATGATACACCTATCTTGATATAAGTATCTTGTCCGAACCTTAGATTTTTAGGAATAAAATAACAATCAATAATATAATATTTGTTTTAAAAACTATTTTATGTCAATTTTGACACTATTCAATAGTTGATTTTTGTGAAACTCATAACAGAATTATTACTTCTAAAAAAGTTAATTAAATCATTACTAACATGTCCTATTAACCTATAAAATTATCTTAATTCATTAAAAGTCTCATATTATATTTATTTGGGTATTTATAATATCAATTATGTTAATTTTTCACTATTATGGTAATTACTGCATCATCATTGTGTCATAAATAAATTAAATTATTTAATGTCTAAAAATTATAAATAAAATATAATTATGTATAAAATATTTTTAGATTTCTAATGAATATTTACAATAAAAAATCCAACATATATAACCCTATGTAAAAATTGTTGTTCTAAAAGATATATGCTTGTGTCATTTTTGTATTCATTTTAACTTAATTAAAATAAAGTGTCCCTATCACTTACAAGTGGCACCATGGGGTCCCAAAATTGACCCAAAGGTGACCATGGTCGAACATGTATCAACCAATAAGGTTATCACATGTTTTAGGGTAATTTTTTTTTTATTATAATATTATTTTTCAACACTAATTACCGGATTTACCCTTTAACCATGGTAAATAGAATATTTACCGAAGTAATTATTCAAAATATCTAAAAATAAAAGTTACCTATTTACACAATTTGAACATCCTGATTCAAAATATGGAATCCATTTTTCCAAATTCAAAACACAGAATTGGCAGAAATTAATTTAAAATTAATTCCCTCTGTCAAAACAAAAAGCGTGTTTTAAGATATAATAACTATCAAAAGATTGATACTTGTTTATGTTCAGTTTAATTGGGAAATTATGTACAATGACCAAATTTGTATTAAATGGTAAAAATATATTCTAAATATACTTTAAAACCACTCAAATTCATAATTTATCACTATTAATTATTTTGATTAAAAATTTGTTTTTAATTAAAATTTAGTAATTTTCACTATTCATCAAAATATGAAAGTTATCCGAAAAGTACCATAATTTCACCTTAGGCTAAATTCAATACTCAAAATCCGAAAATGAAGTCCATTTTGAGAGATAAAATTTCTAAAATTTTAAAAGGTGGTTATTACTATTCATAACGGCTAGTTTTAATAATATTTTAATAGCATATCGTTGTTTAGTGAAACTCGGTATTGCGTACTACACACGCTATCGAGGAAGGTTGAGATTGCATGTAATGAAAGGAAAGTCAAAGATGCGTGTTGTGCAAGCTACTTTTGGTGTATCATACAACCCAAGAAATTAATGAAATTAAAAAAAATATTTTTCATAAAATCTCAGGGTGTTACACCTACTGAGGTCGCCTTGAGGTAGCAATGTGGTTTGGGTCATCATGGATCGACTAACGAAGGTAGCCCACTTCCTTCCTATCTAGGAGACCTTATTATTTTATGATCCTATAAGACTATATGTATGTGAGATTATCCATTGAAAAAAGTTCCCTTATACTATCATTTCAGATAGGGATGCTCATTTTTTTGAGGTTCTGGCTAGGGTTATAGAGAGATTTGGGTACACAGGTAATTTTGAGCACAACCTTTCACCTCCAGACTAATTTTCAGTCAAAGTGGACTATACATGTATTGTGGAGGACATTTTATGATCATGAACCCTTGATTTTAGAGGTTCTTGAGAGAAACATACACCCCCAATCAAGTTTTATTATAATAATAACTTTCTGGAAACAATTCAGATGACTTAGTATGAGGCCTTATATGGTAGGCCATTCTATTTACCTATATGCTTGATAGAGGTAGGAAGGTAGTTCTATTAGGTCCTCATCTCATGTAGGAGACTTTGGAGTAGGTTAATTTGATCACAAAATGTATGGATACTACTCAATATAGATAGAAATTGTATGTTAATAATCATTGATGACCCTTGGAGTTTGAGGTTAGGGATCATGTTTTCTTATTGGTATCACCCAGATTTGGGAGTAGATGGATATAGAGGAAAGGGAATTTTTCACCTCACTTTCTCGGGACTTTTTTGATCTTGGATAGAGTCGGTCTAGTAACCTATCAGTTGCTATTACCTTAGAGGTACCTTTCCATGCACAACATCTTCCATGTTTCACAGCTCCACCGTTACCATGTCAACCAGCCTTATACTTTTGATCATGATAATGTTGAGTTAAATACTAATGCTTCTTTTAAGAAGTATCCCATATGAATCATTGATCATATAGTGAAGGATATCCAAGTTTTTTCTGTCTCTTTAGTGTGGGTTCTATGGTAGAATGACCGTGTATAGGATAAGACTTAGGAGAAGGAGGCTGACATACATGCTCATTTACTAGAGTTATTATCAAAAGAAGTTCTACCACCCTTGGAAGGAAAACTAAAGGATGAGTTCCTTTAAGATGGTAAGACTGTAAGAACATTTATTTTTTATGAGGTATGAATCCTTAAAATTTTGGTTTAATTCCTGGTTTTGTGACTAATATAAGTTCCTAGTGAGTCTATGGTGGAAAAGAGGGTGTATGGGGCTTTTTCAGATCCCATAACCCCATTTGGTAGAAGAAATAGTTGGGATGTACAATTAGTAGAAGCCATACATCCCATTCTGTATGGTTTCTACTAATCGTGAAGGGTGTTTTAGTAAGCAAAAGTGGGCCACATAGTTTTACCGAACCATACGACTCAAAACACATACCCATGTGATCTTACAATAATTTTTAATAGAGATAAGTAGTACATTCTGTGCATGGTTTCCCAAACTGTATGCACGAACTGTGTGAGCTCCCTCCTTAGACAGAGATGGGTGCATGGTTGGTGCATAGTTTGGCCAACTCTGCGGCTAAACCGTGTAACCCAGTTTTAAATTGGTGAAATTTCCTTTTCCCCTTAAAATTATTACAACCTAATACCTTTTTATTTCTTCCTCATACAGATATAATTCTTCCTCTTCCTTCAAGTTGAATCTCTCAATCCCCTTCCACCTAGGTTCATTGAATTTTTTTTTATTCGAACTCCAATTTGACTTCTGATCATCTTGTTAGATTCATCTTGGTAAGTGATCCTATTCTTAGAGTCCTTTAATATTTTTTATTTCTATCAGTGATGCTATTTTGGTGTGGGATATTATTCTTTATTTCTAGGGCATTCATATTTTTTGACATTTTCTTTTGATCTCGAACAAACCAGAGGACAATACTGGATCCTCTACAGGCATAAGGTAGGTGGTCTAGTAATTATAAATCAAATTCATGATTATTTATATTATGCACCATTGTGATATATGCTAGTTTCATCGATCATTTCCCCTAAAAATTAATCTTCTTACAATTGGTTTCCTTTTTCTTGTAACCTAATGACCTTATTAGATTCAAAAATATGTTAGAAGTCATCAACCTCAATGTTAGACACCACTTTGGGATCACCCTTTATATTCCTATTTTAATTTCATGGTTATACAACCAAAACACCCATCAATTTTTTAATTTTACTTCTAAAAGGTGATATCATAAATAGTAATAGATAATTCTTATGGTTTAGTATGGATAACACAATTATCAAAGTGTAATGAATTGAATAGGAAGTGAGTAGTGTGACTATGTAACTTTATTAAATAGAATAATAGTTACCCCCTTGTTTAAGAGGAATGATATTAAACTAGGAACTATCTAATCAACAATTCCTAAATCCTTGAAGGATTACTACTTTTTTGATATATAGTCATGCAATTACATACATTTTTTTAATGTATGGGCATGGAATATCTTACACTTGTGATATATAGGAATGGAGTCCTTTACACTTTTATGAGATACGAGCATGGGGTCCCTTACACTTATGACACTTGGGAATAGAGACCCTTATAGATTATGAAAAATGGGCATGGCGACCCTTATGAATTATGATAAATGGGTTTGGTGGCCCTTATGAATTATGATAAATGGGTATGGAGACACTTATGAATTATGATAAATGGGCATGATGACCCTTATGAATTACGATGATTGGGCATGGTGACCCTTATGAATTATGATAAATGGGAATAAAGAACATTATGAGTTATGATTAATGTGCCTAGTGACCCTTATTAATTATAATGAATGGGCATAGAGACCCTTATGGATTATGATACACATTCAAGATGTCCCTAATGTTACGATACATGATCATGATGGCCCTAATGTTATGAGACTGGGCAAGGAGTCCCTTGACACTTGAAAACACATGATACTACCCATGGATTCTGGAGTTATGACTCAAGTATAGACTAGTATAAGTATCCATATATATGGATTTATACATCACTATGTATATAGACTATATATATGTATACATATGGTTACTTCTTCAGAGGATATCAAACACAGGACAAAGTAGGTAGTGTTAACCTGGTGTCCTTCAGGAACCAGATCTAACCCTTTACAATTTTTATTTCTACTTATAATTATATCTGCAAACTAATCATATTATATGCACTAACTAGATATTTGTAGAACCCATTGGGGGTGGCCGACCGAGTTTATCTAACACCCTATCTATTGAAATATTGGGTGCCCTAGAACCAACTATGAAGTACTTTTGATCACCATATCATGTGTACAGTTAGTTATGCATGATGTTATATTACCATTATAGTTTATAACTTTCTTCGTCCACTATTATAATGGTAATTTCAAAAGGTTAATTGTCGTGTTGAGAGGTTATAGCAGATCCTAGGCTATAATGAGAACCTTGAGATACTGTGACATTAATATTAAATATATGTTCTATAGTCTAGATACAACTCACTGACTAGAAACATTAGATGTATGACTATCAGGTGCTGGGGGCTCATAAGCATTGAGAATTCTTCTCATAAAGTTCTCACTTGGTGATCTCTAGTAGTGAGATCATGAGAACAAACCCGCCAATAGGAACACCACATGTTTTAGGGGTCATTGGTTGTTATAATCTACAAACATGTGTATTGGTCTCCTGACTTGAGACCATTACCAATGTGTACTATTTGATTACATACTTTGATTCATGATGAAAACCATGGCAATAAAGTCATGGTGAGGTAGTTTGTGTTGGGTACGTCATTAGTGGTATGACATTGGTTGAATAGTCAAGAAAGGATTTGTCGCTTCCAAGTTTAGGAAGTTGTATATCTCAAGCCTAGTTGATCAGGATGGTGCTGCCTTCATAAGTCTTTGGCCGAAGCAGTAGAAAGGTAAATCCATCTAGATAGATCAACAAATAATAAAGTAAGAAAAGGACGATGACACAAGAGTGCATCCTACTTTATGAGATATTTAATGACAAAGAGATTATAGTACACAGTCAGTGTTTTTAGGATGGTATTCGTTGTTATGACTATCCTTATCTCTTTAGGGGCCATGATGGGTTGCTAGAATCCGCTCATGGTCTGTGGATTTTGTTCACTGCTATCGAGATAAGGGCCTAGAGGGTCGCACACAATAGCGTATTCAAGAATCTGCCCTATTTAGTTGAATAGGTATATGGACATAGTGGGCCCCATCACAGGGTCTGAGTATTGCCCAAGTTCTCAATCACCAAAAGAATTAAATAAATTCATTAATATTAAAGTTATGAATATTTGGGATTGAATTTATTTAATGTATTTATGAGTTCAATAAATATGAGAAAATATTAATCGAACAAATATCATTTTAATATTCAAGGTTCGTTTAATATTAAGCAGGACAACGAGTCAAGTTAAATGGATTTGGTTTTATCATGTAATATATATTACAAGTATGTGATAAAATAATAAATAATATTGACGGAGTTTAGTTCATCAAAATTATTTATTTAGTGGACATTGAAATAAATGGGGGCTGGGGAACCCAACCAGGTATTTCTAGACTCCACTATAAATATAGAAGGAGGCTCTCTCTTATGGTGTGAAATTAACTATTCACTCATTTCATGGAGTGAAATCTAGAGCCTCTATCTCCTCCCGCTCTCTAGAGAGAGAAGCTCTCAATCCATGGATCTTGGATCAAGATCTTCCTCAAGCATCGAAGTCATCTTGATGTGGTGATCATCGGGACGTCAAAAGCATTGTCGAATCACCGCACTATGACCCAGAATTCAATGATAGACATTCTAGTGGATTTTTGGAGTGCGTGTGGACGATCTAGAGGGATCTTGCTTTGGATCATTCAAGCGGTGATCTTCACCGAATAGTTGTAGTCGACTACATATTCAGATTTGAAATAGGTACATTTTCATTTTAGTTTTTTGCTCTTAATAATTTACGTGAGATCCTCAGATCTCTTTGGGGCTCGGATCGTTGGCGTCGAAAAGTTCCATCGTCCCGCCGATGAAAAATTTTAAAAAACCTGGCCCACCGGCTTCGTCTATGGGCCCCAGAATTTAATAGTGGTATCATAGCGAGTTGCGTAAATTTTCTGAGCCAAATAAAATTAATTTTCATAAAATTAATTAGAGGAATCAAAGACTATCCCAACAGTTTAAACCGCACATCGATCCAATTCTGAATGACCAAGTTATGGTCAGTTTAATTTTTCGAATTGGAATCAAATATGTGGTTTGATCTTAGGTATTAAATTTTTTCATCCTGAAGAACTAATCAAGTTTGATTTGAATTGATTTAGTTCATCCTAGAAAAAATAAAATTGTGTAAAAATATAATTTGATTTTATGATTTGCACAATAATTTTATTATAATAATAATAATAATAATTGTTCTATTATTATAATAATATAATAATAACAAGTTATTATTTTATTATAAAATTTTTATTATTATTAAATTAAAAGGCTAAGTAGCCTTTATAATTTTTCATGTGTGGATTTTTTTTAGAGGATACTTGAATCAAAATTAAAAAAATGAGTGAGAAAGACTTAAAAAAAGTCTTAATTTTATAAAAAAATGAAAAATGAGATGGGGATAGCTTTTGTGGGTCAAGAAAATAAAAACAACAGGGGGGTGGTGCGTGGAAAAGGAAGAAAAAAAAAGGTTTTATAGGGGGTCCAAGTAGACCCCATCTCCCTCGCATGGCGCAGCCCTAGGGCCGCTGCCACCCCCTTACTCAGCAGGACCGTAGATCTTGCCTCCTCGTGCCGAGGATGGTCCGCCACCCTCCCATGCGAGAGGCGCTGCACCCCTCCGCCTCTGTAGTAGCCAGACAACGCTCCCAGCACCCTGCCTTTCGGCCTCCTCCTCCAGCCCTATGCCACATAGAAGGTCCAACCTCCAGGTGCCCTAGGGACCCACGCCGAAGACCCCCCTGGCTGGTACCCTGATTGTCTTGGCCTAGTTTGTGCATCCCGTCACACCGCAACAGGTGACCCACGGACTCCGGGATCTTCCCCTTCGCACACAGCCATGCGCACCAGAGCCTGAACTATGTGCACCACCTCCTCCAACCCTGCATGCAGCTCCCAGGTGTAGTAGGAATGCTGTTTGGGGCCTTCTCTGTACTAGGACCTCCTTCTTGGGATGCCACACAGCAGGCGATGGTCCCTTCCGGCTGCTGCTTCCCTCAACCAGGCCATAGTAGGATCCCAGCTGACAAACATCTCCTTGGTATAGCAGGCGCGCCTCTGGCCTCTCTTTCACCGGACAACGGTGGCCACTGACGCATTCCAGAGAGAGAATTCTATCCCCGAAGGAGTCTGGGCAAATCTGCCCAACCCGGAACGTGTTTGGGTAGATTGGTCCGGCCTATTATGGCCCTGCATAGCCCCGCACGGGTTTGGCCTGACCCGCACAGGCCATGCAGTGACGTTTTAGGACTGTCCATTTAAAATTAATCAAAATAAATTAATTTAATTGATTTAATTTTAGTTTCTTAATTAAATTAATTAAAATTAAATTTGGTTAATTATTTTAATACCAGGATGAAAAATTAATTAATTTGTTTATTAAATTTAATTAAGTTAAATTAATTTAATTTTGACATTAAAATTAAATTAATTAGAGGACCAATAATTAATTAAATTATTTGAATTATTAAATTCATTTAATTTAATTTAGATAACCCTCATACTTAATTAATGCATTTTAATTTTATCGCGCTTTATTTTACCCACATTTCGATCTTGAGCACCGACCTGTGTATGTAGCCTTTTATTTAATTAATTATTTAAATGCGTGAAATGATTGTAATTAATTAATTAGATGGTCTATGCATCGTCTTTATTTTCAGTTAAAATGTATAAGGACCTATGTGTTCAAGCCACTTAATGTACATATATACCCGAGTCCCCCTCGCTTGTGCGCTAGTATTATTGTACTTCAGATGAAGATGGAGAGCGATGTGGACCCCACCAAGATGAGGTATTCCACGACAGTGCAATATGACATGTGGATTCCACCAAGACGATGCAGTACTCCAAGACATGACGTCGACCTTTCCAAGACCTGGCGATACTCCAAAAGACAAGAGAACATACAAGACGGGGGCTAGGAGCATTATGAGTCAAGATTCAACTCAGGTACGATGCCCTTAGGTCGTTGAGATGCTCAAGACCAGTCGGGTAGTAGTTTATCTTTATGCATTTATTTATTATTTTATACATTTTATAACAGTAGGAAAATATATAAAATAATAGATAATAAAATGCATAAATAAGTGGCGTATGTTTTTTTATTAAAGTTCAGTTGTGAGCACGACAACATAGATGAAAAAGTTTAATATAAATGGACCACATTCATTGAGAGAGAACCAATAAAACCCTCAAATAAAATATTAAGTCACAACAGCCTTCCACCAATCAAGTTTGAACAAAACTGGGTGTTCGAGGTGCCAATCATGTCATAGCTGAGGGTGCCTCTTACTACTGAGGAGTTATTATTGGAGTGGTGGGTCGACTTAACTAAAATTGAAGCAAATAAATAGCCATAGCTAGTTTTTTGCAATTTTAGAGTCAAGCGTTGAGTAAATTAGTAATGATTTTTGAATTTGGGACTTCAATCAACAAATGAAGGAACCACGGGTTAATGCGGTTAGCCACCCAAAATCCTACCTTGGACCCTCCGAGTAGTGGCGTAGCCATAGCTTGTAGACTATGAGGGAGGTTCAGGGATCCTTGCCACTAGAATACTCAATAGTATTCTGATTCTAGTACAAAGGGTTCTTAGAATTCAAAAAATTAGTAGGAGACATTTAATTATTAAATAATCAGTAATGTCACATTTGGTAATCATCATTAAAGTAAAATCTACAATTTGTTTTTGTAGAGAATGGAAAGCAATACCACAATAAAACTACGATAAGTTTTGGGAAAAGTTAATGTCCAAACAAGAACAAAATTCCATGTATATTATAGGTGCCTGCACACATTATTACTATACCGGAAATTCAAGGTGTTTGTGTCCCAACCTGTTAAGCCACCTCAAGAAGTGAGGGTGTAAAACTACTTACAGGAGACTCATGAATCAAGCATATGATGGTTTTGTCATAATTCTATCATCAAAGTCTAATGTTAGTTGTGGTCTCTACATCATGACATGGATGATGTTACATGAAGTCTCATCTCCAATAAGTTTCCAAGGAGAAAGTGAAGCAAGATTTGAATGTGATGGTCACACTCGGTTTGTGTAAAGTGAAAAATAGTTCACAATATTTCATGTCATCCCATTCTTATACCTTTTACTCCCAATTAATCTAGTTTCTTTTAAGGGTACAAATGAATTGTATATAGTGATTGCTTCATTACCTTTAAAGGTAACATTCACCAAGTAATAAGAATATTAGATATAACACCATATTTTATTCTTATAGAGAATAAATTGAATGATATGGTGAAAAAGCCTATGGAAAGTTATGCCAAAGGAACCTTTGTCATGTCCTTCAAAGAAAATTGGATGGTTACTTAACAGGAGGTTATTTGCATCGCATATTGAAATAAAATCATGGAAGTTTAAAAATTAAAATACAAGAAGCAAGTACACGCTTCTCATTCAGTTTATATTCATCAAATATATTAATGTTTCTAATATACTTCTTGGGTATTGAATATAATATGACAATAAAATATGTGTATTTAAATACAATAACCAAGTAAGTATAATAACATTAGAAGAAGTAAAGTGTCTTCTCCAAGGAGCTGAGAAAGGGTGATTCCTAAGTCAGTGGTGATAAACACAAACATTTATCTCATGTGCCCATTTGGAAATGATGAGACATTATTCCATGTTTTGTAATGAATGTTGTTTGTGGTAACATACTCAAAAAATAGTTCAGACAGACTTGAATCAAAGGAAATACATGATGAATATAAAATGTAAGACCTATGCAGTTATAGAAAGAAGATTCTTTGTCAAGTAAAACTAAAATTGGATGTCAAGAATATACCCAACATGGTATTTAGGCTCGGTATAGCTAAACACCTTTGGCATTATTGACATCATTAGTTTATACAAAGAAACCATCGGAAATAAAGGTATGCCACAAATCTTTCGAGGTTAGTTCAACAATATAGTGTGAAATATTCCAAAGGAAATACAGAGGTAAAGATACTTCATATTATTCCTTTAAACTATAAGGAATGTAATAGTGAAGTATATGCATGGTCAGAAGATATAAGTTGCTTTAGATCTGCATGCCAAAGAATATCTTAACTATGCAATCATTGATCATGATAATGTAGCGTGGAGTAATTCCTAAACGCATGTTACCTTATCTAAATCACCGTATAAGGAGGATCGATGATGAGTCTTACATATTAACATTGATCAACAAAATTTAGTGTGGAGAAATTCCTAAACACACATTTTATACATAAAAGTTATGATGTAAGTTGTATCAATGTTACAACCTGTAGAAACTTCCATTATATTTCAAGATGTGCTTCGCAAATAATGGCATAAACCCATAACCAATATTCCAACTAAAACGACAAATGGAAATCATATGAGTCATAGTATGATGAAAATCTATTATGTTATAGATCATGTGTTAGAATGCAATGAGTTTTTTAAGATATAAACAAACATGCATCAAGCTGAACACATGGTGCATTTAAGGTAATTATCCCAACAGTTTCTTAGGATATTACCTAAATCCCTATGATAGAAAAGATGTAGTAAAATATTAGACTACATTTCTATACAAGGGTGCACATCTCTATTAGAGATAGTGGGACCTGAATTGACTTGGACTTAGTCAATGGTTAAGAAGCACAAATGGTTAGCATAAGAACAAGTTCCACAAGTACATGTAGAATAAGAATGTTCTAGAGACACATACTATGTAGGAAGAATGAAACCATAGTGATGGTTTTATATTCACCGTGGCTAGTGATATAATATTAATTAAAAATAATAAATCCTACAAGTAAGCAGTATAAGGCAACGAGCTAAGATTGACAAGATCAATTAAAATTCAACAATGGATTCCATGTATAAAATTGAAAAGGGGATTATAAATTGAATACTGTGGTGGGTATTCAAATGATAAGATACATATATGTTACAAGCATGGTACCAATAAGGCTTGATTGGTTTTAACAAGTTAGTATTCCTAAATCCATTATAATTTTACTTGTTATAGCTAAAATTCTAAGATCATTTTATTGGTCATTGGATATCAAGATCATATTTCATGGAAGGCGTCTATACGACGCAACCAGAAAGAGACGATGGAATCAAATGATGCCAATAAGGGTTTCAAGTTATTGAAATCCAATTATGGATTAAATTAAACAACAAGATCTTAGATCATCCATTATAAATGAATCTTTGCTTTATGTCTACCAAATGTTAGTGGGAGAGCCAAAGTTTTCCAAGTGAAATATGTTTGGAAACATATGGAAAACGGATCTTGATCTTACAGTTAGATAATATTAGAATAAAAAGTAAATCTCCAATGATTGAATTAAAGTAGCAACCTAAGTTCTAGAGAACGGGATCTACCGAGGTAGATCCATAGGTTACTTGGTCCTAGTCAATCGTACATATAGTGAAATTTTATTGAAAAATACAAGTTTAAACAATTGAAGTTCAGAATTTTTGCCAATGTCACATGGCTTAATCTCTCCAGGTTAACATGTTCGGAGCATGGGTAGAGATTAATGTTATGAATTGATACCATATGCTTTAGCGATGGATCAATCACATATTCCATAATTTTTAAAATAATTGATATTTCTAGGATATAATTTATTATAGGAAGATACCAATTATTTTCAGGAGAACTACAAGTGATGCATTCAGAACTATCATCTTGTACTTTGAAAAGTACAAATGATATGTGCCTAGAATATGGATAGGAAGGTATAATAGTTTTTATGGGACACAAATTATTAATCCTTAGATCAATTTGATCTAGTTTTGCAGTTAGGTAAAGGAGATGAGCAAGTCAAGATCATAAAAGCTAGTGGTAGCCATACTTACAAATAATGAGTATGTTGCAGCTTCTAAGGCAGCTAAGAAGCAGTTATCATTCACAATAATTTGTTCCAGTTCTTGGATTCACACCTAGTGAGAAAAGTATTATCATAATGTAAATTATGATATTCTTACTAGCCAAGTTTTCAAGTTATAAAAATGGACAAAAAGGGATATACTTGGGGATAACTTATCTTGAGAAGTTTTAATCAAGTAGATGAGGTCGCATATAGCAGATATGCCAAGTAGCGAAAACGTGGTAGGCCCAACAGTTAAAGCCATTACTCAGCAGAAGCATGGTATTTATCATGTGAGTAGCTAACAAGTTTAGTTAGAAAGTTGGATCTAGTGCAAGTGGGAGTGTTGAAATAGTGGGTTCCCTAGACCCAACTATGAAGTACATTTGATTACCATATCATGTGTACAGTTAGTTATGCATGATGTTATCCTACCATTATAGTGTAGAATTTTCTATTTCCACTATTATAATGGTAATGTCCAAAGGTTAATTGTTGTGTCGAGAGGTTATAGTAGATCCCAGGCTATAATTAGAACCTCAAGATATTGAGACATTAATCTTAAATATATGTTCTATAGTCTAGATACATCTCACGGGCTGGACACAGTAGATGTATGACTATCAGGTGTTGGGGGATCATAAGCATTGAGACTTCTTCTCATGAAGTTCACACTTGGTGATCTCTAGTAGTGAGATCATGAGGACATACCCACCAATAGAAACACCACATGTTTTGGTTGTCATTGGTTGTTTCTATATACAAACATGTGTATTGGTGTCCTGACGTGAGACCATTACCAATGCATACTATTTGATTATGTACTTTTATGCAAGACAAAAACCATGGAAATGAATTCATGGCGAGTTAGTTTGTGTTGGGTGCATCGTTGGTGGAATGACATTGGATGAATGGTCAAGAAAGGATATGTCGCTTCCAAGTTCAGGAAGTTGTATATCTCAGGCCTGGTTGATCAGGATGGTGCTTCCTTCATAAGTCTTTGGCCAAATCAATAGAAAGGAAAATACATCCGGATAGATCAAAAAATAATAAAGTAAGAAAGGGAAGATGACACAAGAGTGAATCCTAATTTATGATATAATTAATGATAAAGAGATTATAGTACACAGTCAGTGTTCGTAGGATGGTAGTCACTGCTATGACAATACTTATCTCTTTAGGGGCCATGATGGGTTGCTAGACTCTGCTCTTGGTTTGTGGATTTTATTCCTTGCTATCGAGATAATGTCCTAGAGGGTCACACACAATAGTGTATTCAAGAATCCACCCTATTCAATTGAATATGTATATGGACACAGTGGGCCCCGCCATAGGGTCCGAGTATTTTCCAAGTTCCCAATCACCAAAATAATTAAATAAATTCATTAATATTCAAGTTATTAATATTTGGTATTGAATTTATTTAATTTATTTACGAGTTTAGTAAATATGAGAAAATATTAATCAAATGAATATTATTTTAATATTCAAGGTTCGTTTAATATTAAGTGGGACAACAAGTTGAGTTAAATGGCTCGAGTTTTATCACGTAATATATTATATATATATATTACAAGTATGCGATAAAATAATAAATAATATTGACACAGTTTAGTTTGTAAAAATTATTTATTTAGTGGAAATTAAAATAAATGGGGACCGAGGAACCCAACCGGGTATTTCTCAACTCCACTATAAATATAGAAGGAGGATCTCTCTTATGGTGTGCAATTAACTATTCACTCATTTCATGGAGTGAAATACAGAGCCTCTCTCTCCTCCCGCTCTCTAGATATAGAAGCTCTCGATCCATGGAGCTTGGATCTAGATCTTCATCAAGCATCGAAGTCATCTTGATGTGGTGATCGTCAGGACGTCGAAATCATCATTGGATCTCCATGCTAGCACCCGGAATTTGACGATCGATGTTCCAAAGGATTTTTTAGAGCACATGTGGATGATCTAGAGGGATCCTGCTTTGGATCCTTCAAGTGAAAATCACCATCGACTAGTTGCAGTCGACCACATCTTTAGATTTGAAACAGGTAAGTTGTCATTTTAGTTTTGTTCTCTTAATAATTTACGCGAGATCCTCGGACCCCTCCAGGGCTTGGAACATCGGCGACGACAAGTTCTGTCATCCCTCCAAAGAAAAATTTTAAAATCCTCAGCCCACCACCTTCCGCTGCATGCCACGAAACCTGACACTATCTTGGCAACCAATGGCACCTAGGAAGATTATGTGGATGTAGGTAGGGATAGGGGAAAGCACCCAGTTGTTGATACTTGATTGATTATAGAATGGGAGCAGGGAAGCAAAAGACCATGATATGGATTGTGATTCTATTAAAGATAGTATTTTTGGTCTTTTTGTTCTTTTGATACATGTATTGTATTGAATGTATATTTCCATTCCTGCCTATTCCATTTTTATTGATACATGACCTTACATAATTTTTTATATAATGCTGAATATTGTTGATGTTAGTTATTTATTACTTTTGGATGATTTACATTTCGCTGTCAGTTATTTTTTATGCTTCTACTATTTATATATTATTTCACCACTATGCTACTCTGATCATGAGAGTATAGTCTCCCCATCATACCACCTTGTACCCTTGTTGCTAGTTGGAAACCTCTAACATATGGGGAGGTGCGCTGAGGATATGTGTCCCACCATATCGAAGCACCATTTAGTGGATCCCGAGTTGGGACATCATACTTCCTCAGGGTTTACATAAAAGTAGAATTAGTGAACTTATAAAGAATAGTAATTATTTTTTATAAGAGCAGTTAAAGGATGATTACATAAAGTAATTCATGAATCTAAACATTATGAACATGAATATAAACGTTATAATTATACAACATGAGAAAAATAATTAATAACTAGAAGTAATTAGTGAATATAATAATTCATTATTTAATTATAACACATGAGAATAATCATTAATAACTCATAAGATATAAGTAATTCATGAATAAAAATATTATAATCATATTACCAAGGAAAACTACTTAGGTATTTTATGTTCAAAAAACATGCTAAGGCACCTTATCATTGAGGGAAATGTTTACTACCAATACCCAATGCATAAAATCTATAGAGATAAATCATTACCCATAACATTGGATAATAATATAATTTTGGAACCACCAACATATAACTTGTCTTAGATTGGACACAAAACATGATAATAAATACATTCATCGGTACATAACATAAGGATTTTATAGAACATAATCATTCAAAAAGGTTAAACAATGGGTGTATAAATATGATATAAGGATAAAAAAATGTAAAAGGAATGATATCAGAAGAAGGATATTTTTCTTCAATAAATAAGGTGTTCATATTTAAAGGTATTCAGAGAAATATGATTTCATAAAATTATATTAATTAAAATCTTATCTAAATCAGCTACTAAGGTAAAAATAAAATATATTCATTTAAAAAGTAATGTAATATATCCCATGAATCTAAAAAACAATGATACATAGAAACCATTAAAGGATAGGTTATTATACTGACTATTTATATTCCAAATAGATATTTATTTCCTCATAACATGACTATTCCCAATGGATACAGTAAGGGATGAAAAGGTAGATCTAACATCGTCTTTTGGATGAAGCCTTCTCTTAGATTTTCATATATAAAAAAGAAAAAAATAAATACCTCTACACATACACACAAATATTATAAAACAATGAATAAAAAATCTATAATTTAACTTAAGATATATTATTTATATCAATAATTTTTTTTTAAAAAAAATTCAAAGATATAAATGTTATAAAACCCTCACATTTACTTCACTTCATAGTTTTAACTGAATCTTCAACCTTTAAATTTTTTCTAAATTAGTGGGTGTGGGGAAATAGAGAGATTGGGTGAGAAATAAATATTTAATGATAAATTTAATAATAATTTTGATATTTTATGAATGGAGAATAGAGTGAACATGTGAATATTTATAAGTAAAATTAGGTGAAATTTTTATAAAATTATTGAATGGTAACCTTCACTTGGAATGATAATCCCATTTAAAAGTGGATATTAGAATAATAAGTTTTTGAAAATTAACTTATTAAAGTTTGAAAGGTGGAATAATGAAAGCTAATATTTTCAAAATATACAGTAATATAAGAAAGAATAGTAGAGAATAAGAACAAACTTTTTTATGCAATAAAATGGATAGATGAGATAAAAAATAAAAAAATTTTAGGATAAGAAATCGCTATCCCCCTATAATTTATATTAAATTCAAAGATAGGAACAATAAGTTATAACCAAAACACTTCTTAATTATTGAATCTAATGGTAGGTTCAAATATTATCTATAGATTTGGTAGTCCCCTAACATTGAAAGTGAAAATTTTTCACTCAATAAAATAGTACAAAGACATTAGTATACACTGATCTTTTAAAACTAAGGGTTAAAGTATATTAATTATTAAAAAATAAAATTTCATTATTTTTAAATCAAATATAAAGATAAAAAGATAAATTACAATGTAAAGAAAATAAATAACTAGTATAAAATTCAATCATGATAAATTAAAGTTTTATTCTTCAGAGGGAACTCTCAATATGTATGTATAATCGATTGAGTTTGTTGGAATTAGATGTTTGATGATTGTTTATTGGTACTTTGGTTGATATTAACTTGGTAATTTATTTATTAATTTAAATATAATCATTATATGTAGTTATGGAGAGGATATAGAGAATAAAGAGTCAAAACTCATCATGTTTGACCAAAATTTATAGGAGGTGTCTCTTATGACTCTTTAGACCCATGCTCCCATATCTAATGCTAAAATAAAACTTTTTTCATTAAATTAAATAAAATAGTGCTACATTTTATTCAATTCCTAGAATAAAAATTTTTGTGTCTTTAAAAATTAATATATAATATATAAAAGTAATAAAACATTTCTTTGATAACTTCTTTCTAGACATTATCCTGAACTCATACTCAAACCTTAAACCTCTTATTGCTTCTTAATGATCCTAGTTATTGGAGATTTATATAAAATAATAATGGGTGTGTTTATATAGAACAATAATGGATATAAATAATTTCATGAAATAATATCAATTAATATTACATAAATCATATAATAAATGAAAATCATGAATTTAAGTGATAAATATATGACCATGGTGATATACCTTGGGAGATTCCATTAATCATTCAATAAACATGAATCGTGATAACATACCAAGGAAGGTTCTATTTATAGTGTTAAATAAGTTTTATAATGGATATAAAAAATGAGGGAAATCAATGGATTTTATGATAAAAATGAAATGTGAAAATACATACTACATAATCACATTTTCATAACTAATCTCTAAAACATTACATGATAAGGCTATCAGTCAAGCACATATCATAATAGGAAATACTAACTATTAATAAACCATATATATTATATTTGGTGATGAATAATTAACTAATGATTTTTGGGGATATATAATTTCATTCCCACTTTGTAACACCCTGAGATTTAAAAAAAAGTAAGCTATGCTCGATAGCATACAAGACACACGACTCTAAGCTTAAACGAACCATGAAATATTTTTTTTAAATATAACCATTTTAACCTAGCCATTAAATCTGTGGGTATTAATAGTATTACATAATTTATGAAATATATATTTAAATTTCCTAATAAATATAAATTTTTAATAAATTATTAGTAAATGATCCATTGATTTTTAGTAAATTAATTTTATTCTTCAAAAATATGTTTTCTTCAAAAAATATTTTAATTTCTTTTCATGAGAAAATTTTATATTTAATTTATAGAGATTAAAAAAAACTATTTATTAAAATGAAATTTATTTTTGAAATCATACTATTAGAGTTAACTTAGGGTGAGAAATTATGAATTTTCAGAAAATAATGTTTTTTCACCGAATAGTGAAAAATACCGATTTTGTACAGTTATCATTTTGTTTCAACAAATTAAGTAATTTAAAAGTACCATTATGTTTTGAATATAATTTAAAGTAAATTAAGAATTATTTATTTTCATTTAATCCAATTAATTAAATTTTAATCATCTTTATATTGGATTTTAGTATAAGATTATTTTTGGGTTTAAAAATGGGTTTTTTTGAAAATTATATTAAAGTGCATAATGTTTCTCCATTTTAGTTAATTAAAGTAATACCTAAAAATGAATGATTTAAATGAGATATTTATATTATATATCTATAAATATTAATTTAAATTCAAATAATGATTATTAATTGTTATAGAGTTAATAAAAATAATATTTTACTTGAAAAACACACTTGTTAAAAACCCGCTTTTTCCTCGTGTCTGCGAGTTTAATTATAAATTAAAATTTTTAAATTTTGTGAATTTAATTTGTTAAAATGGATTAATATTTGGAATAAAAAATTTATATTATATACTAAGGTCAAATTTATTTTTTTCATAATGAATAGTGAAAATGGTAAAAATCTTTTACACTGGTTAAGGTAAAAAAAAAATATCGAGGGTTAAACAAAAGAGATAAGGGTTAAAATGACCTAAAACATTGTCTAAAATATATTTTATGGTAACATTTCAAACTTTATAATGTATAATTAGTGATAATGTACCATTTTGGAACCTTTTAGCATGTAAAAAAAGTGGGTATCTCTTTTTCTTTTCAAAAATTACAAGTGTGGCACTCACCTCACTTATAATGGCTCACCCACTCTTATCTCATCTTCACACCTTCACAGCCATTTTTATATAAAAATACCTACCCAAATACCTTACTTAATTTCCTCCCCAATCCTATAATCATTTTTCAATCAGAAAGGAATCTCAAGTAGGATTTTGGTGCTAACCTAAAGAGGTTGTCTGAAGAAGAGGTATCGTGTTTAACTGAGAGTATTTATTTTATTTCTTATTCCACCTCCCCAAAATAATATTAAATTATTATTATATAATAAAACTATTATATCCCATATAATTATATTTTATTATGTGTATGGAATAAACTAAATCCATCTCCTCTTCCATTAAATTGCAAATGAAATCATCATTAATGTGTACGATGGACTACCGCCACATGAACCGAAGTGATTCCTTTTTCATCATTGAATCTCATTGATTGTTAAAATGTTGGATTTAAAGCACACAAACATATATATATATTTTATTAATAAAATAATCGTACTTTATAATTATAATATCACATATACCTTTTTAGTTTCCTTTAAGTGGGGGAGACGATAACATTGCTTGTGTGTATGGCGGACTACCGCCTCGCAAAGCGATGTGATTCTTTTTTAGATAACATTTTTCATGGAAGGTAATAAGAATTATTTTAATGAATATATGTGAAATAATTATGATATTAATAACATATTTATATTTATAAGAAATATAATATATCATTTTATTTCTTACCTCTCCACTCACTGAAAAATGATAACCTCGTTCTTGCTTACGAGTGGACTGCCTCCTCCCTGAAGTGATGTGATTCTTTTTTCATCACAAAAACACATGTATGAAATATATAAATATATTTAAATAAATAATATGATATTTATGACATTATTATAAATTTTTAAATATAAAATAATGCTTACCTTCTTTCTATAATGATAGTTGAAAAATGAAAAGTTACTTATGCGTACGTACATCCTACCGTCTCTATGATTGTAATACAATTCATTTTTCATAACCATATTTCATGAATAGTTTTAAAATTATAATTTATGAATAAATATTATAAATACATAATTATTATTATTCTGGATATGTTGAAACAATTACATCTTTTACCACATGTAAGATCTCGGGTTTTCCTATGAGGTACATATCTTTTATTTTTCAGTTTAAATTCTTGTTTATGGCCTAATGTGAGTACCCAATGTGATCATAGGTGTATTAGGGGTTTATTGGGATTGTTCAGAGCCTAGAGACAGAATTTTTGGATAAAAATATACAAGCCTTGTGGTTAGAAGAAACCGTGAGAAAGAGGTCACACAGTTACCGCTAACCATGCAAGGCTTGACAATGGGGTGCTGGAGGTCAGATAGTTTGATAAAACCATGAAACCTCAGGTACATGCCCATGTAAGAAACTTTAAATTTTTAATTGAGAAAAAATTCATGGATGGTGGATGGTTTTTCAAGACACACTCCATGACCATGCAAGGTTCCCTTTGAAGTAGTGAAGGGTGCATAGTTTGGCCGATCGAGCAGCCAAACTGTGCAACCCTGTAATTTTTTGGGAAATTAATACTTTTCACTTAAAAAAATTTAAAACCTAAAATAATTTTTTTATCATCTGTTGGACATCCTTGAGGAATTGATAGCTCTTATTTGAATCTAATCCATAGATTTTGATCCTAATTCTCCATATGAACTCAGAATTGAATGGCATCAGTCTTGTTGGATTCATGTCGCTGAGTAATATAATCCTCTTGTGTCGTTCATCATTTGAATTTGTATCGACAAAGTTATTTAGGTGAAATATGATATTTATTATTTCTAGGTTCATCATCCATTATTTTTTTTCTTCTGATATCTATGAAATCAGACGCGATACTAGATGAGTACTCTATTACAGACCTATGATAGGAGCTCTATAACGTTCCCTCATGGTTTTTTTTGTTTTATTTTCCTAGTTATAGTTATGCCTCATAATGTAATTTCTAATGGTGCCAATAAAATGAATTAAATAATTTAATTGAATGAATTATAACCCGTTAGGGATTCACACTAGTTCCTTTGAATTTTTTGGAGGTTGTTTCCCCAACCTAGGCTAACCATGGGGTGTGCCTTTATCTTTGCCTATTTTTATATAGCCTAGGGGGTGCATGTGAGATTGAATAGTAATAGGAATACCATTATAAATTGATGTGAAATAAATTGATATATTAAAAGAAGGTTTTTATATATTCAAAATCTTGAAATACATGTATATTACATCATTTTAGATGAATATTCAATACATTACACAAATACATGCCTAAGGATCATAATAGTTTTGTGTCTTTGAAAAATTGGAAACAAATTCTTCTATCCTGGTGTAAGATATTAAAAATATCCCATAAAGATATCCACCTTTAGTAGGTCCACCTAAAACCTTTCTTCATAACCTGTGGAAGGAAACATAAAAAAGGGGTGAGCTCAAATGCTCAGTAAGGGTAAACAAGGTAGATATGTAAGCATAATCATGAGCTTAAAGTGTATGAGAACATGATCAAAACATTATAATATCATACCATAAATGTCAAATAACATAAACATGAATCATGACATAAATCTTGGCAGTTCATAAGACATGAATCATAAAGAAATAGAGGACATAATCGATAAAATAATAACATAGAAATAAAACATGAAATTTTGGAAAACACATAAGCATATAATATGATTTCCATAGTAGCCAAGACATCATTTCCAAGACCATCTTAGTAGAAAAAGTCCTTTACTAAACCAGGTGAACCCCCATTCCAGCCCTGTATTACTGAACTGAGTGAACCCTCATTCCAATCCTATATTATTGAACTAATTAAACCCTCATTCTGACCCTATATTACTGAACTGAGTAAACCCTCGTTCCATCCCTGTATTACTAAACCGAGTAAACCCTCAATACATCCCTATATTATAGAATTGAGTAAACCCTTGTTCTAGCCCTGTATTACTGAATTGGGTAAACCCTCATTCTAGCCCCGTATTATTAAACTAAGTGAACCCTCATTCCAGCCCTATCTATCTCATGGGATATAAATATTTACCTAATTCATTGGAGAGAGATATAGGTCCCACCCATCACATAATTAAATAATACATACATGTTCCACAAGATCATAAAAAATTATATCATAACCCATAAAATGAAATGGGTATCATAAATATGTAAACATATCATAACCTTGGGAAATATTATATGTTTCGTAATCATTTCATTAAAATAATAACCTGTAAAAGAGAAATAGATTTCATATACGTATAACCCATGATATAGAAATGGGTTTTATAAATACCTTGATATTAAGAATAACTCATTTATTGAAAGAATATGAATGGAACCTTTAGATAATTTCCTTGAAATTCATGAGTAACTTCAATATATTTCATATTAGATGGAAAATAATTTTAAATATCCTCTAAAAATGTTTCTTGAGGAAAATATCCTTTCTTATTTGAAAAAAGGATTTTTAATACATAAAACCACTTGAAAATAATTTTCGTAGAAAACAAATTTAAACTTTTAAAATAATTTTGAAATTTTTTTTCCTTTAAAACTTATAAAATAAGCTTTAAAACATTTTGAAAACCTTTTTGTTTGAAAACACTTTGAAAACTTATAAAAAGAGCTTGAAATCGTTTTGAAAACTATTGTACTTGAAAACTTATAAAAGAATCTTGAAAAAATTTTGAAAACCATTTTTATTGAAAACTTATAAAAGACGATTCAAATTTTTTTGAAAACCATTTTTCTTGAAAACTTATAAAATAATATTGAAAATGTTTTTGAAAACCATTTCTTTGAAAATAATTTAAAAACTTATAAATAGAGCTTGAAAACATTTTGAAAACCATTTCTTTGAAAATAATTTGAAAACTTATAAAGGAAGTTTAAAAACAATAAAACATGTTTTAAAAAAAATAAAATTTAATTGAAAATGATCTTCATGTATTTTTTTAATTTTTTTTTTAATTTTTTTGAAAACTTTTTGAAAACATGGTTTTTTTAGTACAATAGATTTTCGACCGAAGAGAGAGATGGTTATATTTTACTAAAAAAATTATCTTGAGTACCAAAAAGTGGAAAATTAGTACTAAAAAATGGGGATATATTGAATAAATAGAGGATAAAGAAACTCATGAATATTCTTGAGATATGGATCATAATATTTCATCAATGGAAGCATAAACATTTACAATCTCAGAAAGCAATGAGATTGTCTCAATAAACGCTTATGACTTAGTAACTTGGGATCATACTATCCATGTATGAAAATGAAATAAAATTAATATTAATATATCATGAAAATAATTATATTCATGATATTACATGTAAAATGGAATTATATACACCTTGAATAAGATTTTAGGTGTATAAAATAACATTAATCTCAAAGAAGGAAAATTGAGACAAAACTGTTTTATTAATTTGGTAACTTTTGAAAGATAAACCCCATGAAAGAAGGATTATCAAATGGGAATGTGGATACCAAAAAATTTAAGTAAAATATACATATAATAAAATCATGGGTAGTACATACACCATATAAAATTAAAGAGTGGCAAACATTGCATGTATCTCATAGAAATTAGAAGTGAGATGAAATCCCCTTACCTTGTGTCTTGACTATCTCCATAATCGTACAAGATTTCTGTATAATAAATATAATTTTATTATAAATATTTTATAGAATATTATTCTTATACATAATACCACATATTGTTTTATTATGACCTTATATTACCCTCTTGTTAACAATCTTATGTTAAAGTTTCACTTCGGGTAATATTTTCTTTGCTTTTTTGCATGTGTCTTAATTTGTTATATAATTGGTACTTATAATTATATGATAATTATAGAATGTATAACATGATATAAATATCAGTTATATATATTATATTCATATTATAATAATTTATATCATATAGAATTATGAAATGAAATACACCGTTCATGGAGATGGTAAGCTGTGCGTATGCATGAACGCTGTTTCTGTTTCTGTTTTTATTGTCATATTGAAAGAAAGTATGTAAATGAAATATGTATATATATGTATGTATATATATTTATATCATTATTCCAGTAGAATTAAAATATCATATATATCATATAAGTTCATTAAAAAAATCCTTAATACATTCCATGTGGTGTGTGAATGAATCACATTGCTTTGAGGGGGTGGTAGTCCACACTTCCTCAAATGAGATTATCGTATTAAAACCAAATGGAAAGTAAATATATGTGTGTTATAAAAGTAATAAAGAAGATTAAATAAATAATAAATACAATATATGAAATATATAAATATACTGTTCATCATAATGACCACTATGATTAGTGGTAAAGGAGAAATGAACAATCATCATTTCGTGACACAATAGTTCGCTGTACACATAAATAGTATGTTCAACATCCATTAGATAAAGGTGTTTGTAAGTTTAGGTCATAAAATTTTCATAAAAATATCCTAGTATATGGAGGATACTGTTTTTGTCACACAATAATGGAATAAAGAGAGTGGAGGGTGTGAATAAGTTAAATAAAGGAAAGGAGCTTGAGAGAAGACGTTACCTATAAATTGGGTAACTCCTTTTGATTTGTGCCAAAAAGATTCCTTGAGAGGATTTCTACCCAAAGGAAGACTTCAAGGTTAAAGGGATGATTTTTGGAAGGCTATTTGGTAATATCTTGTCCGAACTTAAAAGGTTTGAGAGGTGTGAGTAATGAGTATAGGTGGTGGGATTTTATAGTGAAGGAAAAGGACTCATTTGGAATTTTTAGAAACAAGTTAGGTGTGCACATGTTATTACATAAAAAAGTCATAAAAAACCAGAAAAACTCAATAATGGAAGGTTGTTTGATAAAATATGAACATATAATGGGTTTTGGACAAGTTTCATGGTCATTTGGGCCCTTAATTTTAAGGTTTAGTCCCTAATTAAGCTTAATTTGTCCATAACCGCTATGATTAATTTTAATCACTGTTACTAATATTTTTTGTCAAAAATTAACATGGTATTATTAGACTCTAAAAATTAGAATGAATAAAATGGTGTATGTCAGATTTTTGAAATTCAATTCACAGATGCAATAAAATTTAGATTAGTGCTAATCCCGTAGATGGGACGAAATAACAGAGTTTTAAAGTAGGAAAAAGTTCAAAAGTTTATTAAGGTTTTATATTCAGTTTCAAGATTAAATTGATTATAATGAATTAAATTATATTAATAGATGTAATATTTATATTATAAGAACCCGGATCTTCTTTTCAGGTATGCTTTTCTTTTTTTTTTTGAGTTTTTGAGAAAAATGAAGTTTCTGGAAATTTTTGAAGTACACGCTGTGTACTTTCTGAGTACACGCCATGTACTCTTTTCCCACCAAAGCCATGTGCTGGCCATGTCCGGGCCACACACACGGTGTGTAAGGGTGACGTGGAGGCCGATTTTGGCGAAGTACAAAAAATACCTAGTACACATCGTGTACTCTAAAAGTAAACACCGTGTGATTTCTTTTTTTCATTAAACGGACTGGGGTCGTGCCTGACACACAGAAGTTTCTTCTTCTCCAGATTTCATTCATCTGAGAGTGACTGTACGACCGAATCTTCTTCGAGTTGTCGTGCCTCCGTCTGACCTTCATTCCAGCCGCTGTCGATTGCATTGGAAGCGCAACGGTGAGTTCTCCGTTCTGCTTTAGCATTGTTTCTTGATTCCTCCTCGTTTTCAAGTTATCATAGGTTGAGCGTTTTGTGCGTTTTCTCAGATCTACGTCATTCTAAGGGGAATCTGTCGTCGTGGTTCACATATATCGATCTACTAGGATCGAGGTAGGTGGTTTGTTTCCCTACGTTGAATGTCTTTGAGTTTTTGGTGCAAAAGTGCCGGATACCCATGTATCAGGTATCTCGGGTTATGATTTTGATCCTGTATCATTATCTACCTTATATTTTTTGTATGATTGAGGTTATTAGATGGTTAACAATTGCTTGTTATCATGTTTTAAGATCACCCCATGGGTTTTTCTCCTTGTTTTGGCTGTTGATTGCCATTTGGCACAGTTTTCCTATGAGGAAACCCTATTGCACATTGATAGTATGCCTGTTGACTTGATTGCATGTATTTACTGTTGTTTATATGCTTGTGGATGCATTATAGCTATTAGCCAAGTAGTTGCTAAACTTACTTAGGCTGCTAACAGTCGATTATGCACGACTAAACTGCTCAGGGCTGAGTTAACCTGGGGTGGAAGACTAAAGGGTGAATTGACGATTAGGGATTCCCTAGAGAGTCGGTTATAATTAGTATCGATTGCAGGACCGATGAGAATGGGACTTTGTGCTTCCTCAGAGTGTCCTTAGTTACATAGCAAGACTATAGGTGGAATTAGACGTAAGTGCTTCCTCAAAGAGTCTATATCTTTTATTGCAAGACCACATGGGAATTGATGGTGAGAGCTTCCCAGAGTGTCTTTGCCTTTGTACGTCTACTTGACTAGAGGGGTTTTCTAGTAGGAGCCACCGAGAGAGTCAGTGATTTATTTGTTGGTTGGTTATGATGAGTCCACCAAGCTAAAGAACAAGATTGGGTTTGTACTGCTTGCTGTTTAGGTAGACTACTGAGTTACCTCTTGTGATTACTTGCTTTCCTTGGGAGTATAGAGCTGTTGTTAGGTTCCTTGGTTGATAGCTAAATGATTGTACTGAACTGATAAATAAATGTGAATGGATATTTGTAGGATTGTTTACTTTAGTGTATTTTTGTTTCTTTACTGCATTTATTTCCTTTACTTTTTCTATATTACTCACTCAGAGTAGGGCATGGATCTTGTGGTGATTGCCTACTGGTATTAGTCTCACACCCTGTTTGGGTCCTGCTTTTCATCCCAAACAGGTTATATGGTTGTAGGTGTGGATAGGGTTTGTGTCCCTTCTACTTCGGGCACATGATTGCTGGTTGGAACTAGAGAGAATAGGACCGAGCTTAGGCTTGCGATGCTGCTGGAGTTGCTGTTTACTTTAGTACTTTGTTTTTAAGTTGTATTTCAGCACGTTGTTGTGTTTGCTAATTTCCTTAGATACTTGTACCTTCTACATCATTATCATTATCATTATGTGTTCATTGCTTTCGCTGTTTAGTTTCAGTGTTTGTATGTTGTTTACTGCTTCCAGTATTGACTGTTGTTTTTCTTTCCTTGTATACCTTACCCAATGAGGGCATAGTTTCCCCAATAACTTACCAAGGCCCTCATTGCTAGTCGGAAGCCTTTGGTATTTGGGGAAATGTGCTTGAGGTTATGTGGCGGACCGGGTACGGGGCACCAGTGGAAGGGCTCCAGATTCGGGTCATTATAAAATGGTATCAGAGGAGTTATTTCCTTTTTCTATTGACTTACTGTTTATCAACATTAGACACGGATAGGATGGAATAGGTAAATGGTAAATAGCTGTGCCTGGTCATTCTAGAACCCGTGTACAGGGAAAAATCTAGATTACCTCGAATATTGCCAATTTTGAGTTTTGCGAATGTTACAGTTTAATTGACTTCAACGTTAGGTTGAAAATTATTATTGAGATCATGAATCAGGAACTGATTACATATCAGAATACGAGGGATGATGGGGGTTCATAGTAGATTAGTGTTGTCTCTTAGACCATTGGTTTAGCTTTCAGTTGAAGGAAGTGATGTTCTGAGGATTCTCGTGAGATGAGTACAAGCCAGGATGTTAGTGTTGGTAGATCAATTTTTTTCATTAGTGTGGTAAAAGAGGACATATGAGGGATCAATATGATTGAGGACCAATTGAGTGATGTGATTACGGAATTATAGGCCAAATAAATCATTTTTGTAGGACCTTCCATCTAAAGTTAGTGTAAAGGGGTGAGCTATGACTCTAGGTTCTGGAGTAGGTTTCACAACTTTGTGTCAAGCTAGGAGTTAGAGCAATATCGGTCGATCAAGATGAGGTGATGTTCATTTCTGAGGAAACCAGACACCATTTGTACCTAGATAGTAGAGTGGGATTACTCTAGGTAGTGAGGTTATTTCATAGGGTTTTGGTTTAGACCATATATATTTTGTATATCCTACCTCTGAGGAGAAGTGCGTTGGGACATCTACAATGAGTGGTATGACCTTAGTAGCCTATATTCTAGCATCTGCACTTTTTGATATAGGTGCATCACACAATTTCATATATGTACCTATGGTGGAAATTCTTGGGCTTGTGGTTCAATTTTTTGATGGCGTTATGATGATTGATACTACATTGGGAATTAGAAATAAGGGTGTACACCAGTTCAGGGAGTTCCCCCTTGAGATAGGTGGGTGTCACTTCATAAGGAATATTCTTGTCCTTGATATGATAGGGTTTGGTGTCATACTTGGGATGTAATAGATATTTTCTTATCAAGACTATGTTAATTATTATTGTTAGAGGGTGTCTTTCACATAACTAGAGGTTAGAGTTTTTATTCACAATGGTGAATGGGATGTCTAGGCAAGCCAAGATGGAATAGAGCATCATGGGAAGGGAGGGATGATGACCTAGATTTCTAGTTTATATTTGGATGACCAGGGATGACATTAGAAATATTTACCTCTATTGGTTGATCTTTTTAGGGAAGTTTTCCTTGATGACTTTTATGGTTTACCTATTGAGAGTGAGAGGTGTATTTCTCTATCGATCTAGTTCTAGTGGCCACACTAATATCCAATACTCCTTATAGTATTGTTACTATAGAGTTTTAGGAGATCAAGAGGTAGCTAGAGGATTTGGTGGAAAAGGGGTTTATATGACTCATTAATTCTCTATGGTATTCATTGGTCCTTTTTTCAAAAAAGGCATATGGTACCCTTAGGCTATGTGTGGATTATCAAAAATTTAACTAGTTTATAGTTAAGAACTCATATCCATTTATATGGATAGATGACCTTTTTGACCAGCTATGAGGATCTCAGTGTTTTCAAAAATTGATTTGATAAGTAGTTATCATTAGGCATGTGTTCAACCTATATACATAACTCATACATATTTTCATAGTAGGTAAGGTCTATATGAGTATCTGGTTAAGCTCTTTGGTCTCATGAATGAGATAGTAATTTTCATGGAATCGATGAACTGAATTTTTCATCCTTATTTGGATTCGTTTGTGGTGGTTTTCATGGATGATATCTTGGTGTATTATCACAATCAACACTACCATGGAACACATCTTGAGATCATTTTAAATATATTGAGAGAGAATTGGTTATATGATAATCTCACAAAGTTCCACTTCTGGAGTGATAAGATTCATATACTAGGTCATATTATCTCAGATATAAGGGTATCAGTTAACCCAGAGAAGGTGAGAGCTGTAGTTTCATGGGAGCATCCCAAGAAATTCTTTAATATACAAAGTTTTTGGGTCAAGATGGATATTATAGGAATTTCACATAGGAATTATCATTTATAGAATCACTAATGATGGGTTTTACTAAGAAGGGTGTGAATTTTTTATGGACATATACTTGTCAGACAAACTTTCAGGATTAGAAAGGGAAACTGACTTCAGCACTAGTCTTGATTATTTTAGAGCTGTGCAGAATCTATACTATGTATTGAGATGTATCGTGTATTGGGATAAGAGTAGTTCTAATGTAGGGGGATAGAGTTGTGGTGTACGAGTCTCAATAGTTGGGGCCACATTAGAGTAATTACTCTATGCCTGATCTTAATTTGGCTACAGTTGTTCATGATTTGTGCTATTGGATACATTACTTACTTGGAGAGAGTTTTATGGTGTACACAGACTAAAAAAGCCTCAAGTACATATTTACATAGAATTATTTGAATTTGAGGTAATGAAGGTGGGTTGAGTACCTATAGTCTTTTGAATTCAATATTACTTATATGCATGGTAAGGGAAATGAAGTTGCTGATGCATTGAGTAGGATGACTCAGATGCATGTAGTTTAGGGGTAAAATAGCAAGTGGAAACTTATGGATTTGTTTTCAAAGATGCACTTGGAGGTGTAGGATGGTCTGGGGAAGAATTTTATTTTATCTTTAGCTGTGGAATCTAGTATACTATATAGAGTGAGGATGAGGTAGCTATCAGATTTTGAGGGTCTAGTCCTATGGGAGAGTGTGGCAGGTGAGAACTTGCCTCTTGGTTGGACCATAGGAAAGGATGAAATTACGCATATACATGGCTATGTATGGGTTCCTATAGACATATACGAGGAGATGATGTAGGAGTTTTATGACTTAGTTTGGGAAGTTCATACTGGTGCTACCAATATATATCAAGAACTACACCACCAATATTGGTGGTTGGGGATGAAATATGGGGTATCTAGTTTTGTCACGAGGTGTTCCACCTATCAATAGGTTAAGGTAGAACATTAGAGACTAGATAAAATTTTACAGTAGTTACCCATTCCTAAGTGGAAATGGGAGGATTTTTCAATGGATTTCATGACTAATTTGCTGAGGTCACCATGATGTAGCGATGCTATATGGGTTGTTGTTGATAGGATCACTAAGGTTTCTCATTTATTTCCAATTAGGGAGACCTTCTTAGTGGATGATCTTGGAAGGTTGTATATATATGAGATAATATGCCTTCATGGGGTTTCTTATAACATTTTATTAGATAGGGATGCCTAATTTACATATATTTTTTAGAATTTTTTTAGAGGGAATTGGGTACACAGGTGCTTCTGAGCATGAAATACCACCCTTAGAATAATGTCTAGTCAGAGTATATGATTAAGGTTCTTGAGGACATGTTGTGAGAATGTGTCTTGGATTTCGGGGGATCTTGGGAGAGGCACATGACCCTTATTGAGTTCGCCTACAATAATAGTTATTAGTAAATGATACATATTGTACCATATGTGGATTTGTATGGTAGGCCATTTTGATTATCCTTGTAATAGTTAGAGGTAGGTGAGACAGATTTATTGGGACCATATACTGTGTAGAAGAATTTAGAGTAGGTCCATTTGATTCAAAAATGGGTGGATACTATATAGTCGAGGTAGAAATATTATGTCGATATCTATCAACAATCTCTAGAGTTCGATGTCAGGGATTAGATTTTTATACATGTCTCACCGAGGCTAGGATACAGATGGATCAGGAGACAGGGTATGCTTTCACCACGATATGTTGGGCCGTTTGAGTTTTTGGAGAGAGTCGAGATGGTATCCTATCAGTTGCAGTTACCTAAAAGGTACCTGGCCATGCACGATATCTTCCATGTATCTCAGCTTCACATTATCATCCAGACCTATCTCATGATTTTTATCTCAAGGAGGTTGAGTTATAGGATGAAATTTACTTTGAGTAGCATCCTATTCGCATCATTAATAGAAGCCCAAAGGTTCTCCTAGGACATTCAGTTCCTCAAGTACGAGTGCTATGGTAGTATAGCTGTTTACAAGATGAGACTTGATATTTAGAGGCTGATGTACATGCTCAATGGTCAGATTTACTCTTAGGAAATTCTTGAACTCCCTTGAGAGGGATATTTGGGGATTTATTTCTTTAAGGAGGGAAGATTATATGATCCTGGTTTTTACAACAAGGTAATTTTCTTAGTTTAAATTATTTTTTATAGCCTATTGTGAGTACCCAATGTGACGATGGGTGTATCAGGGGTGTCCAGGGTTTGTTTGGAGTCTGAAGCCTGACTTTTTGGAGAAAAATAGAAATGATTCCTGGTTAGGAGAAACCTTATGGTATAGGTCACATGGTTACCTCTAATCATGTGGGGTTTGATAGTGGGGTGCAGGAGGTTTCATAGTTTGATGAAACCATAAAACCTTAGGCACACACCCATTTAAAGCACAAGAATTTTTTCTCAAATCCAAAATTCATGGTCGGAACATGGTTTGTTAAACTGTGTTCCATAAGTGTGTGAGGTTCCCTTTGAAGTAGTGAAGGGTGCATGATTGTCACATGGTTTGGAAAATGTGAATCCAAACCATGTAGCCCAATAATTTTGGGGGACATTACCATTTTCCTTTAATTTTTTTTAAAACCTCAAAAAATTTTATTTTCTCCTATGTTGGACATCCTTGAGGCATTGAGAGCTCTCCTTCGAAGTTTATTTTTAGATTTTGATCCGAGTTCTCCATCTGAATTTGGAATTGAATTTCATCAGGCTCATTGGATTCATGTCGGTGTGTACTATAATCCTCTTGTGCCATTCTTTGTTTGAATTTGAATCGATGGAGTTATTTAGGTGCAAGATAATACTTCCTATTTACTGGTTCTTCATCCATTCTTCCTTTTTTTGATCTAGATAAAATCACAAGCTGATACTGGATGGGTGCTCTAGTACAGACCTATGAAAGGTCATCTATACCTTTCCCTTTGGGTTTGGTGTTTTATTTTCCTAGTTGTAGTTATTCCGCACACCATAATTTTTGGAGGTTACCCTAAAATTAATTAAATAATTAAATTGAATGAATTGGAACCTGTTATGGATTCCCACTAGTTCCTTTGGATTTATTGGAGGTTGTTTCCCCAACCTAACCCACCCATGGGGTGTACCTTTATCTTTTTCTATTGTTATACCACCTATGGGGGGCATGCGAGCTTTCCTAGTTAGAGGAAGACCATTATAAATTTATGTGAACTGAATTGAGATATTATAAGAAGGTTTTACTCATTTTCCATGTGTTGAAATGATGTGAACTATTTTAATTGTTTAAATGTATTTTAGAGAAATTGTGAAAATGAGTGGGTAAACTCATGGTATGTATTTGAATATGAAATGATGATTGAAAAGAGCGAGGTGATTTAAAATGGAAGTGGATACCTTAGTTGATATACATTGGATCCCTATTCTGTTAGATGATATGGAAGTTTCTCCCATGGGTCTTGATTATATTAGTAGATTCCTTGGATAATATTCCTCCTTGGTTATTGATTTCCTAGGATTATTTGGGCCTTGCTACCCCTTGTATATATATTTCTTGGGATCGTAGTGGACATGTTCCTTATAACCCACCCAAGTATTTACTAAGTTTACATCGAGATTATCCTAAGACTCTATGAGGATGTCTTGGTATTCTATACCTTGGATATGACCCTTCATGGTATGACACTTCTGATTACATGGAGAGCCCATTTTGGATGACTTGGTTATACAGAATATTTGTAGTGAATGATATACTAGATTATATGGCATGGTAATGGTAATTTTTTACTTGGTTGTGCAGAATGGACATGGTGGATCTTTTGGCATGTTTTACCAGTAGCCTGAGTATGGGTATCAGATTACAATTATTAGACTAGGCATGGTGACTTGTTTATTTTAATTTACAAATATCCTATTATAGGATCTTGACAATTGTTTGTAGGGATCCTTGGTAGGATAAAAAGTACCAATTTAATTTCTCACTTTACATTTAGTATTGTCATATCTTTTATATAATACACACTACTTTAGCTTGTATTGCACAAACTGAACTTGTTATAGAAATCGTTGGTGGCGGTCCACTGAGTTTTATCTCACACCCTATTTGGGCCACTATTGGGTACCCGAACAAACTTCATGGATGTAGGTAGGGATCATGGAAAGTTCCCAAAGTTTGATGCTTTATTTGTTCTATGATTATGAGAATATTATCACATGAATGATTTAGGGTCATGATTCAAGCTGGGATTGTTAATTTTTGGTATTTTGGTATTTTGATACATGTATTGTACTAATGAATGCATACCTATTTTGGATTATTTTTAAAAACATTACATGATCATAATTTTTATATGAGATTACTTTTTGGAATTGTTTATTATTAATATCTTGGATTTTTTCTTTCATCTGGATGATTTAATACTTCTTTTGATTGCTATGTTTACTACCATTTTGTTACACTCTGATATAAGGTCATAGTCTCCCAACATACACACCCTAGAATCTGGCTGCTAGTTAGATGTCTATGAAATTTGGAAAGATGCACTTGAGTCCATGTGATCCATTGTCTTGAGCCATCAGATAGTGGAATCTGGGTTGGGACATTACACCACAGTCAACACAACAAATACATTTTGAAACAATGAACCATATATCCTCAAAATGCAAGATGGGAACTTAACTTATCAAGTATTTAAATATGAAATTAAAAATAAAAAAAATTGTTATTTAATTATAAGGTATTAAAACTTTAAAATTTTATTAATTAATCAAATAATTTATATAAGCTTATTATATAGGAGTTAAAGGACATACATGGAAGGTTTGAACTTGCAGGAAGTGTTTCTTATCTCACTTTTCCTTCTATGAGACATATGCTATATTCACCACTTATTTTTATCATGTTGTTCATATACTACCCATGAATATATTTTATGATTTATTTCATGAAAATTATTGGGATTTATAAATCCATAATATGTTATCCATTTCATGAGGTTTTGATCTAGAGATTACCAAATCAGTAAGGGATTTTGTCTCATATCTCCTTTTATTGAGGCATATTGTAATGTTATGCACCTAATTTCTTTATATGGTGTATATATACTTCCCATTTTTTATCTTATATCATGAATCCTTTATACTTCATGGTATCATTAGATTAAAATTTAATTATTTCATCTAAGGGGATTTGAATTGAATGTTACCAAGTAGTAAAGGGTTTCTCAACTCAATCTCCTTTCGTTAGGTTATAACCCTTATTCATTAAATCTGTTATGACATGATAATTTGTGAATTTTTATATAATTTTTTATTCTATATTCCAACATGTTTGTTTTGGAATTTGAATCTGTTTCACATAATTTCTCCATTAATTAACTCTCAATTCAATGATATGATCTTTGTAAGGGTTATTTATCTCAAATTACATTTCTTTGGGATATATGTTTAATGATATGAACCTAAATTATTTTATGTGGCTTATATACTACCCATTAGACATGTTATATAATGAAAATATTTATGTTCAATATATTTAATATATCATTTGAAGTTATTATTTCATGGGTCTTATAATTGAAGAGTATTATAGTGGAAAAGGATTTATGTTACAACTCCTTTCTTTTGGGATTGTTTATATTTAAGGTTATTTTAGAGGAAATAATATGGTCTTATTTTATTGTACCACATCACTTTATTCTCCATTGGTTATGAATGTGGATAAAGTTTTTGATTTTCATTTCCTTCCTTATTGATTAAAGAAACAACAAGAAAGTCATTAGTAAGTGATACGATCTTGTATTTTCTTTTAGATCAGATATATTTCTCTTCCATATTCTGGTTTTCTAAAATGTTTTCAAAAATATTCTTCTCAAAAATAAATTATTTTATAAAGCTATTTTACATGGTATTTTACCATATTTTTAAAGGTTTTAAAAGGAAATTTCTTAATGTTTTCTAAATGGGTCACTTTTTACTTTCTTCATAAAATGTTTGAAAAAAATGTTTTTTAAAATTTACACGATTAATATATTTTCCTTCCATCATGAACATTATTATTTATAAATATTAATTTTTAATTCTCAAAGTATATTTTCAATGAAAATTATTTTAACAATATTTTTTGTATTTTTTAGTTTTTAAAAGTGATTTTCAAAATGAAAGGGTTATTTTCCTCAATAATGTTTTTAATGAACTTTTAATAGTATTTACATTCATAAAAAAAATCCTTGATGTTAATTACACTAAAATAGATATATTTAGTATTTATACCATTCTTATTATTTATCTCATTGGATTATGAGATTGAAATGGAACTCATTTCTTTTTGATGGGTGAATCAAGAAATTAAAGAACAATGATTATTGTTATAAAAAAATGTAAAAGATTATAAATGTTTTATTCCTAAATAGTACTTGAAAATATTGATTATCATGGGTTTTCACAATATATCTTATATGATGGTTTCACCTAGATTGAACTGGGTGAACCTGATATAGATTATATAATGGGTGTGCCTAGATAACTCTCGAATGCATTGGGTAATGTTTCTTGTATTTAGAGGCAAGAAGGAGGGAGTTACCCGGGGGTTTCTCCAATGTATTTAACTACAATACAGTTATTTTTAACATTGTAACACCCTGGGATTTTATGAGAAATATTTTGTTTTTATGTAACACCAATGGAATCTTTCACTACACACAAAACTATCTGGGCTTGCGTTACACACAATAGCAACCTTCCCCGATAGCTTGCCTTGTACGCAATACCGAGTTTCGCTAAACAATGATATGTTATTAAAATATTATATAAACTAGACGTTATGAATAGTAATACCCACTTTTTGAAATTTTTGAAATTTTATCTTTCAAAATGGACTTCATTTTTGGATTCATAATATCGAAATTAGCTTAGGGTGGATTTTTGGTATTTTTCTCAAAACTTTCAATTTTTGATGAATAGTAAAAAACACTGAGTTATAGTTTAAAAACCGAATTTTTATTTAAATAATCATTTATTTTATTTAAATTTATTTTAGGTCAAAATATATATATAATACCTATATAATTTCAATGTAATTTATTGAATTCATTTTATATATAAAAATTTTATTGAACTTTTGACCGTCTTTTACCCACCTCCTAGGAGAATTTGAAATTTAAATAAAACTTAATTTTACCACTTCTTTGAGTGGAATTTAAAAAATCCGAGAGACGCAGTTGATATCAATAAGTAAAATTTGGTTCAATAAGATAATTTTTTGGTGAATAGTAACTTTTTACTTTTATTTACCGCGGTTAAAAGTAAATAGGGTAATTAAGACTAAAAATGATATTATTATTACCCTAACACATGTACTAATTCTATTGGATAAGTTTAATTCGACCAAAAACAACTGTAGGAATAAAAAATTACCCTTTAGGTGCACTTGGATTAGGTTAGGACATTTATTATTATTTAATTCAAAGAAGAGTTAAAAGAGTTAAAATCCAAGTTTTAAAAGTAAAACATTTTTAATATGGGGTTATATATAAGATAAATTCGAATATAAATATTCATTAGAAAGATAAAAATATTTCCTACATAATGGTATTTTATTTACAATTTTTATACAATAAATAATTTAATTTATTTATGACATAATGATGATGCAGTAATTACCTTTCTAATGAAATATTAACATAATTGACATTATCAATACCCAATTAAGTATAATTTGATACTTTTTATGAATTAAAATAATTTTATAGGTTAATATAAAATATTAGGGTTGGTTAGATGATTTTTTTGAAGTAATAATACTATTATGAATTTAGAAAAAACAAAATACCAAATAGTGTCAAAATTGACATAAAAGAGTTTTTAAAACAAATATTAAATTATTAATTGAAATTATATTCCTAAAAATATAAGGTTAAGTAAAAAGACTTATATAATAATATATATGACATTAATTAACTAATTGGGGTTCTATTGGCAGTTTATAGTAAGTTTATTAACCATATAGTGTAAGAATACAAGAAGACACGGTAAAAGTTAAATTATTTAACTTAGAGTTAAATATAAATGATAAGGTTAAAATGGTAACCTAAAATTGTATAAAACCTATTGGTTTAGAGGCTTTTGACACATCCCTACCTTAGCCTCTAAATAAGTAACTTTGGAGCCATTATAAAATGAATATGAATTTATTATAAAATAATATTTTAAGTTTTTCCTAAGGTGCCCCTCACCCCTCTTATGAAAGGGCACCTCCCCCCTCTCCTCTTCACACAATTTTGAGCCTTCAAGATCAGAAAACCCCTGCCCATTTATCTTATCAACATCTCAAGTTATATAATAGAGGTTCTGGTCTTCTCAAAATACAAACTTTAGTGCCCTAAGAGGAATTTTAAAAGAGGCACGTCAAGGAAGAGGTAATCTATTCTACCGATTCTTTCAAGTTTATTTCTTCTTCTACTTCCTATTATTTATTTGTTTCATTATAAATTAATAACATAAGTATCACTAATATACTGATATGTTATTATAAATATGAAACAACCCTATTTCACCTTCTATCCATACTACGGAAAATGAAATCACCGCGCGTGCGTACGTACGGAATACCATCTCCACGCAGTGGTGTAATCTGTTTTCCACCACCACCTTACTTGGATGGGTATAAGGGTGTAAAAAAATAATAATAACTATATATAATTATTATAAAATGATACTGATTCTGAAATATTGTATCATCAACTCCAATTCCATTCATATAATTATGGGAATGATATCATCACTCGTGCGTACGTACGACCTACCGTCTCCGCGATGTGATGCGACTCGTTCTACATGATCTTAATTGAATAATGATTATATAAATGAATTGAATGAATATATATGATATATATTATACTAATACCATTATATAAATGATATATCTATAATCTAAAAATTGGAATAAGAATTTATTCGACAAAACACACATAAGAACATAAAGCAATGAACACCCGAATAACAAGTAGAAATGAAATATTACTAATAAGAAGCTAAGAATATGACCATATATGATATCATAAAAATGAGTATGATTCTGTAATAAGTCAATTACATTATTTAAATCATTATACAGGAGGTTCAGACACGTACAAAGCATATCAGGCCTAAGTTAAGGGAAAATCTCACAATCTCATTTTTATCAAAGATTGTTTAAACTTCAGAATTTACTGGGGAATATTTATCATCCACATACATGTTTCCTCAATATGTATTATTATTTCTATCCATATACAATTTTTTTAAATCCAATTTTACCTATTTTTGAATTTTTAGTAAAAGATATGAAAGGAATATTTTTTCGTTTTCAGTACGAGATACTTTTTGACTTTTCTGGCCAAAGTACGAGAAGAATGTTTTTTTAACTTATACGACATGAATGGATTTTTATGATTTCATAGAACATTATTTACATGAAGCTTCCTTTACAAGTTTTTAAATTTATTTTTAATTAACTTCTTTTAGTTTAAAATTTTATGACATGTTAAGAAAGGAAAAATGTTTTTGAAGTGGAAAGGATATTTTCCTCAAGAATGGAGTTCAAGGGTTTTATCAAAATTATTTTCCATATAAGATAATATACGGTTATATTTATATCCCTATTTTTACATTGATTTTATTATGTTATGATGGAATTATTTTTATGAAGTCCTTTTATCTTTTATGGTTTATGTTATGATGGCATGATGTTTAAGAATCCAATTTTTATTACATGGGTTATACTATGATATATCATTTATGATTTTGTGGAACACATAAGAATGGTTTCATTATGAGATGGGTGGGACCTATATTTCCCTCCAATGAATTGGGTAAAGATTTATATCTCATGAAATAGACATGGCTGGAACGACAAGTTAATCCGATTCAGTGATATAGGGCTGGAACGAGGAGTGAAATCAGTTCAGAAATGGTCTTTGTCCCCTATGATAGTCTTGGAAATGAGTCTTGACTAATATGAAATGATTTTATATGATTATGTTAGTATGACAAAAAGTTTCATGTTTTATGTTATTATTATTGGGATTACATTTCACTGCTATGATTTATCACATGTTATGATATTATGATCTCTTTTGCAGGTTAATAATTTCAAAATGTTATGTTTTTATGAATATGATATGATTAATATTTCCTTTGTTTACCCTTACTAAGAATTTGAGATCACCCTTTTGTATGTTTTCTTTCCCCAGGTCAGGAAGAAGGGTATTAAGTAGGATATGCCAAAAGGGACTCTAGATATGATGAAATAAATGGGATACAATATAGATGATTTATGAACCAGTTGTTTATGTTTCCCAGTTTCTAAATACACTATACCTATAGAGTCCTATCATGGTTTTGTTATATGTTGTAATAAGTATGATTTAATTCTTAATTAATAACAATGTATGTAAAGTTTGGGTCATTATAGTTGGTATCAAAGGAAAGGTATAGTCAGCATTTGGAAACTAGGATGTGAAATCCTTACTAAGAACCCTAAGGATATGTCTAAGCATAGAACACAATATTAGTATTTTATAAATGGCCATGAATAACCTATGATAAGGCCTAAAGTGTGAAATTTTATTTTTGATTATGTGGTTTTCCTATTATGATTTGTGTTTCTCACACTATGATTATTGGTTTTAGTCAATGGCTGAAACCCGAAGGAACTGTGTTAACGCTGAATGTGAAGGGTAATGCAATGATTGTCCCCCTAAGAAACCAAAAGTTATGGGAGTTGGAATGAATAATCTTGTAGTCATGATCACACAACTTTCTCAAGATATGAATCATACAGGACTTCCAAATGAGCAAAGGAAGGAGAAACATTATGTTGAATCCTTCATGAGGCAGTGTCCACCCTTATTCAGCGGGTCTACTGATCCATTAGTGGATGAACAATGGATTAGTACCACTGAAAAGATATTTTCAGTTCTTCAATGTTCTGAACATGATAAAGTCATCTTAGTAGTATATCATTTGGAAGTTGAAGCTGATAAATGGTGGAATCTTATCAAGAATACGAGGCAAAGAGACGAAATTGAGTCCATGGAACGGGATGAGTTCAAGAACATATTTTTCAATAATTACTTCCCTCGTATTCTTTGAACAAATATGGAGAAGGAGTTTCTTGAACTAAAACAAAAGGATGATGAATCTTTTGGTACCTAGGAAGAAAATTTTACAAGACTTTCAAGGTATGCTTCCAGAATTATTATCCAACCTGAGAGTAAGATCGATCAATTATTTAGTGGCTTAAAACCAAGTCTTTGAAGGGAATTATCCATAAGTGACTTAAATAACTATGAGGAAATTGTTCTATGTGCTCTCAAGGTTGAGATGGATATTGGAGTAACACATTAGTCATATGGGTTTGATAAGAAAAGGAAAATGGAATTCAAAGGGAAATCTAAAGACCACACTGAAAAGAAGATGAGTTTTCCCTTATGCTCAAAGTGTGGAAAGAAACATGGAGGGAATTTTCTTAAAGGGACAAGTAAATGTTTCAAATGTGGAAAAGAAGGTCATTGGGCATTTTAATGCCACAATGATGGAAAAAAGATGTCTAGTGATGAAAACAAAGAAAAGGCTACACAGAATGCACCTCCTACACTTCAATGTTACAAGTGAAAGGAAATGGGGAATTATGATAATCAATACCCTAATCCAAGGGTTGTTGATGATGATAGACATCAACAAAATATTAAGGCCAAAGACAAATAAAATTCACATGAAATTTCTATCAGCGATGTGGAGTATGATAACGAAGTGGTGAAAGGTACACTTACCATCCACTCTAAAGTAGAAAATGTTTTATTTGATTCTGGATCCACCCACTCTTTTATTTCTGAAGAATTTTCTAAGGGTATCTCTGTATTACCTCAACAATTAGATGTTGAGTTAGCTATGACAACCCCTAATGGAACAACAGTCGTATCAAAATTTTTCAATTCCTCTTAGATTGAAGTTTGTGGGAAAGTGATACATGAAAATATTGTGATCCTTCCTATATTTGAATTTGATGTGATTCTTGGCATGAATTGGCTTTATTGACATGGATATCACATCAATTGACAAATAAGGGAAGTCACATTTCATATTCCAGATCAATCAATGATCATCTATCGATGCAAGGATGAATATAACCTTCCAGTGGAAATTTATTCCATATTATGGGTCTTGATTCCAATAAATGAAGGTTATTTATCTCAAATGGTTATAGAGAAACTCATGATTAAGAATACACCCATTTTACGGGAGTTTGATGATGTCTTTCTAGAGGAATTTCCAGGTCTTCCACCAAATCGTGAAGTTTAGTTTTCAATAGAAATCATACCAGGTGCTATACTCATTTCAAAGAAACCTTATAGAATGGACCCAATTGAGTTGCATGAATTGAAGAAGCAACTCCAATAGAACCTTGATAAGGGATTCATACACCCTAGTACATCACCTTGGGGAGCACCTGTTCTATTTGTTAAGAAGAAAGATGGATCAATGAGACTCTTCATTTATTATTGAGAACTTAACAAAATCACTATCAAGAAAAAATATCCTCTCCCATGCATTGATGACTTATTTAACCAACTACACGGAGCTCAATACTTTTTCAAGATTGATCTTCGTTTAGGGTATCATAAATTAAGGGTCAAAAGGGAGGATATAACAAAGAAGACTTTCCGTACAAGGTATAGACACTATGAATTTATAGTGATGCCATTTTGTATTACTAATGACACTGCTATCTTCATGGATCTAATGAATAGAGTATTTAGAGACTATCTTGATCAGTTTGTGGTAGTCTTTATAGATGATATTATTGTATATTAAAAGAGAAAGGAAGAACATGAAGATCACATGAGAATTGTTTTAAAGACCCTAAGAAAGGAGAATATTTATGCTAAATTTACCAAGTGTGAATTTTGGCTTCAAAATGTTTCATTTTTGGGTCAAATAATCTCAAAAGAGGGGATATCTGTTGATCCAGCAAAAAAAGAGGTTATCGAATGATGATTGAGACCAATAATAGTAACTGAGATCCAAAGTTTTCTTGGTTTGGCTGGATATTATTGACATTTTGTGAAAGATTTTTCATGATTATCTAGTCCACTCACTAGGTTGACTCGAAAAGAAGTTAAGTTCATTTGGACATAGGAGTGTGAAGATAATTTCAGGGTGTTAAAAATAAGGTTATCCAGTGCACCTGTGCTCACACTACCTTGTAGTGAATAAAGGTTTGTGATCTATAGTGATGTATCCAAGAAGGGATTGGGGCGTGTTATCATGTAAAACGATATGATGATAGCTTATGCCTCATGACAGTTGAAAATCCATGAGCAAAATTACCCAAATCATGATTTGGAATTAGCTGTGGTAATCTTTTCATTAAAGATTTGGAGGCATTATCTTTATGGTGAAAGGTGTGATATTTATACTGATCATAAAAGTTTAAAGTATATTTTCACACAAAAGGAGCTGAATATGTGCCAAAGAAGATGGTTAGAGCGGATTAAGGATTACAACTGCTCAATTCATTACCACCCTGGGAAAGCAAACAAGGTTGTTGATGCATTAAGTCGACAAGACCATTCTAGTTTATCCATGATGAGGATCACAAAAGATACAATATTTATGGATTTACAAAGGATGGATCTTGGAATTATAATTGAAGGGGAAAAATCTTATCTTTCTCAAATGAATGTTTAACCATCTATACATGTGAAGATTAAAGAGGCACAAAAAGAAGATATAGAGTTACAAAATAAGGTGAGAAATGTTCCTGAATTCCACATTATTTGTGATAAAATAATAAGGTTCTGGAATTGGGTTTGTGTTCCTCCCATCCCAGAATTAAAGAAGGAAATATTGGATTAGGCTCATAGTTCTTCATTCTCTATTCACCCTGGAAGCACAAAGATGTATAGGGACCTGAAAGAGTACTTCTGGTGAGATGGCATAAAAAGAGATGTTGCTGAATATGTCTCTCGATGCTTGGTTTTTCAAAAAGTTAAAGCTGAGAGACAGAAGTCTAAGGGGATGTTATGACCATTACCCATACCAGAATGGAAATGGGAAAACATCACTATGGACTTTGTCACTGGACTTCCTAAAACATTCAAAGCCAATAATGCTATCTGGGTTATAGTTGATCATCTTACAAAGTTGGCACACTTCATTGCTATTAGAGAAGATTTTTCTCTTGATCAGCTTGCTAGTATATATGTAAAGAAAGTGGTAAGATTGCATGGAGTAACAATTTCTATTATATCTGATTAGGATCCGAGGTTTACCTCAAAGTTCTGGCGAAGTCTTCAGCATACTCTAGATACAGAGTTGAGTTTCAGCACTACTTATCATCCTCAGACAGATGATCAGTCTGAGAGGAAAATTCAAACTCTAGAAGACATGTTGAGAGCTTGATCTATGGATTTAAAAGGAGTTTGGGATCAACACCTACCTTTGGTGGAATTTTATTATAATAATATATTACACTCCAGTATTCAAATGGCTCCTTATGGAGCTCTCTATGGAAAGAAATGCAGAACTCCAACTTGTTGGGAGGAAGTTGGGGAAACAAATCTATTAGGACCTGATCTTGTAGATGAGATGGCAGAAAAGGTCTAATCTATTCAACAACACATAAGAGCAGCTCATAGTCGACAAAAAAGTTATGCTGATAACCAAATAAAAGACCTAGAGTTTGAAGTGGGTGATAAAGTGTTCTTACAAATATCTCCCTGGAAGAGAGTAATGAGATTTGGAAAGAAGGGAAAGCTGAGCCCTAGGTATATTGGTCCTTTAGAAATACTAGATTGTGTTGGGAAGGTAGCTTACCGATTTTCACTTCCACTGAATCTCTCTCAAGTTCATGATGTGTTCCATGAATCTCTCCTGAGAAAGTACATACCCGATCCTTCACATGTACTAAGCTCAAAAGTTGTACCGCTAGAGAAAGATCTTTCTTATAAAGAATAACCAATAGAGATTCTGGATCATAGAGAAAAAGTTCTACAAAACAAGACCACTCACTTGGTTAAAGTTTTATAGAGGAACCACCAATTAAAATAAGCTACATGGGAACTTGAGGATATGATGAGGGAGAGGTATCCTCATCTGTTTGTTACGAAGTGATGAATTTTGAGGGAGAAATTATTTCTAAGGGGGGTAGAATGTAACACCCTGAGATTTTATGAGAAATATTTTGTTTTTATGTAACACCAAAGGAATATTTCACTATACACAACACTGTCTGGTCGTGTGTTACACACAAGAGCAACCTTCCCAGATTGCTTGCGTTGTACGCAATACCAAGTTTCACTAAACAATGATATATTATTAAAATATTATATAAACTATCCATTATGAATAGTAATACCCACTTTTTGAAATTTAATAAATTTTATCTTTCAAAATGGATTTCATTTTTGGATTCAGAATATCGAAATTAGCTTAGGGTGAATTTTTGGTATTTTTCTGAAAACTTTCAATTTTTGATGAATAGTGAAAAACACTGAGTTATAGTTTAAAAACTGAATTTTTATTTAAATAATAATTTATTTTATTTAAATTTATTTTAGGTCAAAATAGATATATAATACCTATATAAGTTCAATGTAATTCATTGGAGTCATTTTATATATAAAAATTTTATTGAACTTTTGACCGTCTTTTACCCACCTCCTAGGAGAATTTGAAAATTTACATAGAACTTAATTTTACTGATTCTGTAAGTGGAATTTCAAAAATTTGAGAGACATGGTTGATATCAGTAAGTAAAATTTGGTTCAATAAGATAATTTTTTTTGGTGAATAGTAACTTTTTTACTTTTATTTACCACGATTAAAAGTAAATAGGGTAATTAAGGGTAAAAATGATATTATTATTACCCTAACACGTATCCTAATTCTATTGGATAAGTTTAATTCGACCAAAAACAACCTTAGGAATAAAATATTACCCTTTAGGTCCACTTGGATTATTTTAGGACATTTATTATTATTTAATTCAAAGAGTTAAAAGAGTTAAAATCCAAGTTTAATAAGTAAAAATTTTTAATATAGGGTTATACATAAGATAAATTCAACTATAAATATTAATTAGAAAGATAAAATGATTTCCTACATAATTGTTGTATTTTATTTATAATTTTTAGACAATAAATAATTTAATTTATTTATGACACAATGATGATGAAGTAATTACCTTATTAATGAAATATTAACATAATTGATATTATAAATACCCAAATAAATGTAATTTGAGACTTTTTACGAATTAAAATAATTTTATAGGTTAATATAACATATTAGGGTTGGTTAGATTAATTTTTTTAGAAGTAATAATGCTGTTATGAATTTAGAAAAAACAAAATACCAAATAGTGTCAAAATTGACATAAAAGAGTTTTTTTAAAAAATATTAAATTATTAATTGATATTATATTCCTAAAAATGTAAGTTTTAGAAAATAGACTTATATAATAATATATATGACATTAATGAACCAATTGGGGTTTTATTGGCTGTTTATAGTAAGTTTATTAACCATATAGTGTAAGAATACAAGAAGACACGATAAAAGTTAAATTATTTAACGTAGAGTTAAATCTAAATGATAAGGTTAAAATGGTAACCTAAAATTTTCTAAAACCTATTAGTTGAGAGTATTTCTACCCATACCAAACCTATCCTCAAAATAATTCACTTTCAAACCATTATAAACCGAATATGAATTTATTATAAAATAATATTTTAATTTTTTCCTAAGGTGCCCTTCGCCCCTCTTATAAAAGGGCACCTCCCCCTCTCCTCTTCACACAGTTTTGAGCCTTAAAGCTCAGAAAAACCCTGCCCATTTCTCTTATCAACATCTCTAGTTATATCATAGAGGTTCTGGTCTTCTCAAAAGACCAACTCTAGTTCCCTAAGAGGAAGTTTAAAAGAGGCATGTCGAGGAAGAGGTAATCTCTTCTACCGATTCTTTCAAGTTTCTTTCTTCTTCTAATTAATATTCTTTATTTGTTTCATTATAAAGTAATAAAATCAGTATCACTCATATACTGATATGTTATTATAAATATTAAACAACCCTATTTCACCTTCTATCCATCCTACGGAAAACGAAATCACCGCGCGTGCGTATGTACGAAATACCGTCTCTACGTCGTGGTGTAATTTGTTTTCCACCACCACCTTACTTGGATGAGTATAAAGGTGTAAAAAATAATAATAACTATATATGATTATTATAAAATGATACTTATTTTGAAATATTGTATCATCAACTCCAATTCCATTCATATAATTATGGGAGCGATATCATTGCTCGTGCGTACGTATGACCTACCGTCTCCACGATGTGATGGGACTCGTTCTACATGATCTTCATTGAATAATGATTATATAAGTGAATTTAATGAATATATATGATATATATTATACTAATACCATTCTTTAAATAATATATCTATAATATAAAAAGTAGAATAAGAATTTATTCAACAAAATATGCATAAGAACATAAAGCAATGAACACCCGAATAACAAGTAGCAATGAAATATTACTAATAAGAAGATAAGAATATGACCATATATGATATCATAAAAATAAGTATGATTCTGGAATAGGTCAATGAAATTATTTAAATCATTATACAGGAGGTTCAGACACGTAAAAAGCATATTAGACCTAAGGTAAGGGAAAATCTCACAATCTCATTTTTATCCGAGATTGTTTATACTTTAAAATTTACTGGGGAATATTTATCATCCACATACATGTTTCCTCAATATTTAATATTATTTCTATCATCCTACAATTTTTTAAATCCGATTTTACCTATTGGTGAATTTTTTGTAAAAGATATGAAAGGAATATTTTTTCGTTTTCAGTATGAGATACTTTTTGACTTTTCCAGCCAAAGTAGGAGAAGAATGTTTTTTTAACTTATACGTCATGAATGTATTTTTATTATTTCATAGAACATTATTTCCATGAATCTTACTTTACAAGTTTTCAAATTTATTTTTAATTAAATTATTTTAGTTTAAAATTTTATGTCATGTTAAGAAAGGAAAAATGTTTTTGATGTGGAAAGGATATTTTCCTCAAGAATGGAGTTCAAGTGTTTTATCAAAATTATTTTTCATCTAAGATAATATAGGTTTATATTTATATCCCTATTTTTACATTGATTTGATCATGTTATGATGGAATTATTTTTATGATGTCCTTTTATCTTGTATGGTTTTTGTTATGATGGAATGATGTTTATGAATCCCATTTTTATTACACGGGTTATACTATGATATATGATTTATGATTTTGTGGAACACATAATAATGGTTTCATTATGTGATGGGTGAGACCTATATCTCCCTCCAATGCATTGGGTAAAGATTTATATCTCATAAGATAGACATGGATTGAACAACAAGTTAATTTGGTTCAGTGATACAGGACTGGAACGAGGAGTGAACTCGGTTCAGAAATGGACTTTGTCCACTATGATAGTATTGTTAATAAGTCTTGAATAATATGAAATGATTTTATAGGATTATGTGTATATTCCAAAAAGTTTCATGTTTTATGTTATTATTATTTGGATTAAATTTCACTGCTATGATTTATCCTATGTTATGATATTATGATCTCTTTTGCAGGTTAATATTTTCAAAATGTTATGTTCTTATGAATATGATATGATTGACATTTCATTTTTTTAACCTTACTGAGAATTTGAGCTCACCCTTTGGTATGTTTTATTTTCCCGAGGTCAGGAAGATGGGTATTAAGTTGGATATTCCAAAAGGGACTCTATATATGATGAAATAAATGGGATACAATATAGATGATTTATGAACCAGTTGTTTATGTTTCCCAGTTTCTAAAGACACTATACCCATACAGTCCTATCATGGGTTTTTTATATTTTGTAATAAGTATGCTTCAATTATAAAGTAATAACAATGTATGTAAAGTTTGGGTCCTTATAAACATGGATTTAAAATTGTTTATGAAGATTATGTTCCAAGATAACAATACATTTTCTTTATGTTTTCTATTGGTTTTAATGATTCCTTTGATCCAGATTAAAATCACATGGCTCATGATTATTGATTATTATGAATATTTCCTTTGATAAATATTTATGACATGTTTCATAATTTATGATCTTGGTATTTATAGGTATGGATATTCTTATGTTATGATCCTTCAATTTTATTATGTCATCATACCATTATGATTTTTTATGACCACTGATGATATTCAATTATTAATGCTTATGTTTACCCTTACTAAGAATTTGATATCACCCTTATTATGTTTTATTTTCGTCAGGTTATCAAGAGTTATGTTAAATTAATTATTCTTTATGGTTTTAATATGGATGATGATGATGAGTTAATGTGAAATAATAAAATCTGGGTTAAGTGGGAGAAATGATCATTTTAAGACATGGGTATTGTTTATGTAATATTTTTTCCTAATTTTTTAAAACTCTAAACCTAAAATTTCTTTTTTATATAAGTGTTAAATTTTTTTCCTTTTGATGTTACAAGTTTTGGATGGTAAAAATTGGGTCTCCTTCATCAGTATCAAATCAAAAAATGAAAAGATCATGTTTTTATCATTAGACCCTTGAGTGTGGGTTTGGGGATGTTATAGTTGGTATTAGAGGTAGTTTTAGATAAATTTGGGGATCATGATGATTTCATGTGAGGATATATTGAGATTTATGGAAACTAACATAGGTCTATAAGATTAACATTTATCATAATTTAAAAATTTTTAGACACCCCTTTTGAGTTAATAAGTGATGAGATCTTAAAATGATTAATGAAATTTTAGGAGATGTTTTATTGAGTTTAAGTATATGTAAATCTTGGGTTTAATGTGAAGTATGACTTAGAATTTGGTTGAAAAAAGTTTTAAGGTATGTATAACCTTTAAGGTTTATATGATCTTTGATATTGATGTAATTATGGGAACAAAAGTTTTATCATAAAGATAACCATGGGATTGAAAAGTGATTTGGTGACTAAGTGATTAATGTTATTTCGGAAGAAGATAAAAACATTTTTGGGTTGGTAAGATGAAAGGTTTGAGATAAAATTTGAGGTTAAAACACTCTTTAATATTGAGGTTATTGGGGTTATTTGGTATATAGGTTTATTTATTTATGAAATTATTTAGTTTGAACATTGGGTATTACTGTGAAATTTTAAAGATTAATGTATTATTTTATCATATGAATGTTTATTCATTCTGGGAAAAATATTACCATATGACTACCATATTATTTTTGGTTAATGTTTAAATATAAATGGAATAGCTTGATTGTACCTTTTATGGTTATGTGGTCCTTTAAAATATGATTTTAGTGCTTTAGGAATGATAGAAAACTCATCTTGAATGAGAGGGTATGACAGCCACCATCGAGACCAGGCACCATGCATCTTTGTATGAGGTAATGCTAGCTGATCAACATTTCAAGGTGGGGAGCTAGGTGATCAATGACGCAGAAGCTGGGGAGGGGCAGTTCAAGTGGGATAGACTTACGGGTCATGTATTGGGCATGGTATGCCTCTGGGCCTTTGGGTCATGTGTTGCAGGTTAGTCGGGCCTTGTGCCTAGTGCCTACGAGTCTTGTATGGGTTCCCATTAAACCCTTAAAAGGGGGATTATCCATAATAATATAAAAAATAAGGCCTTCGGGCCATTCATGAAAAGTTGATGTTTTGTTAACCCTTTTTATGATGTGGGTTTTTAACAAAAGTATTTTTGAATGTACAACCCTTAATTATTGAGATAAATTTCAAATTTTGAGGAAAAAATTTATTACGGGGGGGGGGGGGGGTAGGATGTAACACCCTTATATTTTTAAAAAAGGAAGCTATTCTTGATATAATATAAGACACACAACATTGAGCTTAAACAAACCATGAAATAATATTAATTTTAATTTGACCATTTTAACCTAGCCATTAAATTGGAGGGTATAAATAGTATTAAATAAATAATAAAATATATAAATAAATTTCCCACTCAATATAAATTTATTAATAAATTCCTAGTAAGTTATTAATCAATTTTTATTAAAGTAATTTTATTCTTCAAAAATATGTTTTCTTCAAAAATGATTCTTTATTGCTTTTTGTGAGAAAATATTATAATCAATTTACAAAGATTCAAAAAAATGAATTTTATAAAATGAATTTATTTTTTTAAATCATTATATCAAAATTAAATTAGGGTGAAAATATGTGATTTTTCAGAAAATATTGATTTTTAGTTAATAATGTAAAATACCGATTTTTGTAATTATGTCATTTATTTTCAGTAAATTAAGTAATTTAAAGGACCCATTATTTTTTAATATGATTTAAAGTAAAAAAAGTCTTATTTAGTTATATTAAATACCTTAATTACATTTTAATCATATTTATATTGGATTTTAATATAAGTTTATTTTTTTGTTTAAAAACAGGATTTTTCTAAAACCTGCTTCAAAGTGCATAATGTTTCTTAATTTTAGTTAATTAGAGTAATATATAATGAATAATGATTTAAATTATATATATATATATTTATTTATTATATAAATATTAATTTAAATTCATATAATGATTATTATTAGTCATAGAGTTAATATAAAATCACCTTTTACTTGAAAAATTTACTTCTTAAAAACCCTCTTTTTTTGTTGCATCTGTGGGTTTAATTTTAAATTAAATTATGAAACTTATATGAATTAAATTTGGTAAAATGTATTAAATATTTGGAATAATAATAATTTATATTATATAATAATTTTAAATTAATTTTTTCTCATAAAGAATAGAGAAAACAGTAAAAATATTTTACTACTGTTAAAGTAAAAACAGATTTTCCAGGGGTTAAACTAAAAATACAAGGGTTAAAATGTCCTAAAAACTTATCTAAAATCTATTTTAAGTCCATATTTAAACCTTATAATGTATAATTTTTGATAATGGTCTATTTTTTATCCTTTTGGTTTGTGAAAAACATGTGCATCACTTTTTATTTTAAAAAATTACAATTGTACCACTCACCCCACTTTTAAAGGGACACCCCCTATCCTCTCATCTTTACATATTAAAAGACATTTTTATTATAAAATATCTGAAAAAATACCTTCATTAATTTCCTAACCACATTATATAATCCAAAGTTTTATAAAAAATCTATCATAAGAAGGCTTTTGGTGCCAACCTAAAGAGGTTGTCCAAATAAGATGTTCATGCTTAACAAAGAGTCTTTATTTTATTTCTTATTATACCTCATTAAAATATTATTAAATTTTTATTATATAATAAAAAATATATTACATATACTTATATGTTATTATGTTAATTTAATAACCTAAATCTATCTCTTCTTCTATCAAATGAGAAACAAAATCATTATTTCTGTGTAGGGTGAAGTACCGCCTCACGAACCAATGTGAATCGTTTTTCATCACCACATATCATGGATTATTTAAATGATAGATTTAAAGTATATATATGGTATTTTTAAAATAAACATAACATATAACTTCTTACTTTACATTTAGTGGGGGTACAATAACATCACTCGTGTATATAGTGGACTACCGCCTTATGAAGTGATTTGATTCGTTTTTCACAAATTCTTTTCATGAAAGGTAATACGGATAATATTAATGAATATATGTGGAATGAATATGATATTAATTAAATATTTATAATTCTAAAAAATTTAATATATTATTTTAATTATTAATTTTCCACTCACTAAAAAATGATAACATCGTTTATGCTTACATGTGGACTATTGCCTCCTCGAAGTGATGTAATTATTTTTTCATCACCAAAACACACAGATGATATATATAAATATATTAAAATAAATAATATAATATTTATGATATTATAATAATTATATAAATAAAAAATAACACTTCCATTATTTACATAATTATTGTTGAAAAATGGAAATGTTACTCATGTGTACATACCACCTACTGTCTCCATGATTGTAATGTAATTCATTTTTCATAACCATATTTAATGATTGGTTTTAAAAATATAATTGGAAAACTAATATGATAAATATTTAATTATCATTATTATTATATATATTTTTAAATAATGGCCCATTTGACCATGATCAACACATAGAATCCATTTTTGAAAAATGAACCGAACGTCCTCAAAATGCACAATGTGGACTTAACCTATTAAGTATTTAAATATTAATTAAAAATTAAATAAAATAATTATTTAAGTATATGGTATTAAATATTTAGACGTTTAATAATTTAAAAAATAATTGATAAAATCTTATTATACAGAAGTTAAATGACATACATGGAAAGTCTAGACTCGATGTAAGGGTTTTTTTGTCTCGCTTTTACTTCTGTGAGACATATGCCATAATCAACACTCATTTTTACTGTATTTTTTATATATGTGTCCTTATTTTCAGGTATTTTATATTTCATATTTGGATTATATTTTCTCCTTGGGTTACCCCATGAATTTTGGAGATAAAGGGAGGTTTTTGGGTGGACAGAACCAGGTGCACAATTTACTAAACCGTGAAAACAAACCGCACACACAATCCTGGTCTTAAAAAAAATTATTACCATTTTCCCTTTAGAAATTAACCTAATTTACCCCTATCCTTCTACATTCAACCCTTTTAGCCATAGAAGTCCTCCAAGATCCCTCAATCTCCCTTGGCACCCATTTTTGAAGGGGTTTTGATGGGGGAAACTTCAAGGATCATCAAGTAAGTGGATTTCCATGTACCTTATTCCATCTATTTAGGGTTTATTCCCCCATTCTTGAGGTTCTAAATTTCTAGAATCTATGGTTTATTCCCTAGGGATTAATATTGAGTTTCTTGGTTCAATATTCTTGATTAGGTCTCGTTTTCACTCACTTGTGGTGCGGTTGAAATTTCACTCCAATATTTGCGGTTTTTGACATCCAAGGTAGGTGGTTCCATGTGTAAACATTATTTGATGATTTTTTTACTTTATTGACATATTTATAATGTTAATTTCCTATTATTTTTGGTGTGAAAACCATTTTTGGTAGCATTTATTGAGTATTTAATTTTAAAGTATCATTTTTAAATGAAATTGAGTAGTTTTAATGTGTGAACCATGTGGTGTTATTTGTGGTCATTTTATAAAATTTTGAAATTGATTTATTAAATGGTATTAGGGCTGAAAATTATGTTTTGTTATGGTATTTGTGGGAATTTATCCTTAAAATAGAATTTTTGAATGGATATTGTGTGCAAATCCTTGTAATCCATCTCAAAATTATTTTATAAAATTTTTAAAGGGTTTATTAAACTAAATTGGGGGTGCGAAACATGTTTGGGTACTATTTGGTGTGTTTATGATTTATAAATGGTGTTTTTATGTGAAAATGGTATTTTATAACATGTCTAACTTGTTTGATCACAAAAAAGAAAGCCCAGGTAACTAGGTGGGCGGACTAAGACTAGTATGCTAGTGATTCGAGAGTGGCTAAGGCCCAGTTTCAATTAGTGGGATTGATGATAACAATACTAACTAAATAATTATGATTGTTTTGAGACCACTAGAACATTGGGGTGTACCCTCATAGTGTATTGTTCATGGGAACATAATTGGTTGTGGTTCTAAGATGTATTTCACTAATATATGAGGTACCTAGGGCCCCACAACTAGCTAGTGGCTATGTGTTTTTCTCGTGACTAGTTCTCATTGGTTATGTTGTAATTACCATATAAATATGGAGTTTTGGGTTGGTAATTTAAGAAAAATGTGTGCTTTCTTTAAAAATTTTCATTATATAAATTTTACCTCATTATTTTTTTATTTAAAGTTTCATCCCTTAAAAATTGTTACTAGAATTTCCTATTTATGAAAAATTTAAAGCTTTTTATTTTATCTTATAATGTATATATCATGGAATATTATTAGGTGGAATCCTATTAGGATTAGGCTCACACCCTAATTACACCTTTGGGTGTATGTAGACTTGGAAATGTTTGATGCAGGTAAGGGAATGTTCTTTGGAGATGGTGGTTCGGGTTGCTAGATTCCTTCCTTAGTGCAGTGTTGTGGAGATGGATTGAGGGTGATGTACCATTTTTGTGTGGTGGTCTATGAGTTATACTTTCTACTACTTTTTAGTTTTGTACCTATTGGGTTTTTTTAGAACCATGTAATTCAATTCTTAATTTTTTAATGGTTTGTTTGGATTGAATTTTCAGATTCAGTTCATTTATTATTATTAGTTGTCTTATGTTTCTAAAATTAGTTAAATAATTCCCAAACCTTTATTTATGATACTAGGCACTTGTTCCAACCCATGGGGATAGGGAATGCCCTTAGGGACTTTCCATGGACTGGGTCAAGCACTGGTTGGATGAAGACCCATCTTGGTTCATGAAAAAATGGTATCATAGGAGGTTAGATCATTAGTTTATTTTATTTGGGATGAGTTGGGTTAGAAAAGAGCTAGTAAAGTCAAGGATAAGAGTTCTAAATATGAGTAGGGTTCCTGGAAAATACACCTCATGATAGACCTCTAGCCACCATGGGATGTTGTGATTTTTGTTTGAATTCTATTCCAGGTGGGACGTGCAGTCTGCAGAATTCACATGAAAACTGGGTGGGGGTGAAGTGGTTGGTCATTTTATTGTCATGGAATGTTTAATTTATTTATATTTGATGCTATTGCTAAAATTTTTAAAACTATTTTACTAATGTTTTATCTTGTTATTGTTTCCATTTGTAGCAATATTCCTCCTCGGAAAGCTCCCTTACACCCACAGGAGGAAGCTAAAGATAGTTCTCTCGTACCACTTGATCAAAGGTTGGTAGAAGCTGTGGTTCAGGATGTTCAAGCTTTGGGATTAGGAAAAACTACTGATCCCACTCTAGTTAGAGAGGATGAACCTGGTCCTAGGAAGGAAAAAGCCCAATATTTTCTCAAGAACAATCCTCCTACTTTACAAGGTAGTATGAAGCCTCAGGAAGTAGAGGAGTGGATTGAGAAGATAGAAAACATTTTAGAATTCCTTGACACACATAAGGAGTTTAGGGTGAAATGTGCCTTATTTCTACTAGAAGTTCCTAGTCGTAGGTGGTGGGAATCAGTGCTTCAAGCTAGGAGGCATGAGTAGATGAGCTGGACTTCAAGTTATCTTCAATGACTAGTACTATCCTAAGGTCTTGGCCTATACCAGATCCTGAGAGTTTATAGACCTCATTTAGGATGACCAATTAGTGATGGAGTACCAACCACTTTTATGAGTTAGTTTGATATTCACCTGAGATAGAATCTAATGAGAAGATGAAGGATCACAGGTTTGAAAAGGGATTACGACCAAAGATCTATTCTCAGGTATTCCTGTTTAAGTTGAAGACCTACGATTAGGTGTTTGACCAAGATTTTATGGTAGAGATTGACTACAAGGGGAGGTCTAATTTATCTGAGACAATATTAGTGGTAGGCAGTGTCAATTCATCTAAGAAGAAAAGGAAGCGAGAGTAGTAGTGGAAGAAGGGAGGTGGTAGTTCAGGCCATCCTCCCATGCAGTTTTCATCTGTGGATTATGATGCAAGGTCTATTGTGTGACACCAATGTGGGAGGGTAGGGCACACTCGACATACATGTACATATTCTTTGAGGCCTTGTTATCAATATGGATCTATGGGTTCACTTGAAGTACTTTTTCAAGGTGACACGTCCAATCAAGAGTGTGGCAGGATCTGTGGCCTCTAGGGGTGTTAGTTTAGTTATATATTTCCAGGATGATGGGATCTTGGTTTGGTGGTTGTGGTGGTAGGACCGGTTAGTCTTCTGGGAAGATCCAATTTATGGAATATCTATAGGCAAACAATAGTTCTCAAGATAAGACTAGGCATCTTCATGTTTTGGATGAGGCATTAGAGAGATCATATGTAGATCCTTTGATAGTCCGTAGTACCATTTTAATCGAATCTTCTATAGTTATTGTTCTTTTTGATACTGGTGCTTCTATTTCTTTTATCTCTTCACTTCTTGTGAATCTTCTTAATTTTCTAACTGAGTTTTGGTCTTTTGAAAAGGAGTTGGTGACACTTTTGGTAATAATAAGGAATAGGGTCTCAGGTTCCCATCATGTGAACTTTCCATGTTAGGAGTTTAGATGGAATGGGATCTCCCGGTCTTGGATATGGAACTTTTCAATGTAATCCTTAGCATGTATTGTATAGTTCACTTTCAAGAACATATCAATTTCTATAGGTAATGGGTGAGTTTCATGGAATTTTATGGGAGTCCTTAGGTTTTTCTTGGGGAATGAGATCCTCGGTCGGGTCGTATGGGACCTCCACTCCTAGAGTTGGGAAATATTTTCTTTAGGTTATCATCACTCATTCTATAGGAGGATGGTAGTGATACTGAGGATAGATTACCTCATTTAGTTGATGTTATTAATATTTTCATGACTTATTATATACTCTATTTACTTATTTTATATGAAATGTGCATAATTTGTGTGAAATATTAATGTTTTAATATTAAGTATAATTTTTGAGCATTTTTAGAAGTAGTCCAATTGAGTCAGTTTAATGTTTTAATAATAACTGTCACTATAATGATCCAAATTGTTTTTTTCTTGTTTTTTAGGATTCTAATTTTAATATACAACATTTCATTAGAAGGTAACATGATCCAATTCTGCCATTTGAAGGGTCATATGGTCCTCACAAACAAGACCAAAGAATCTGTGAAAAAACTGGACCAGCCTTGAAGATTGATTTACTGGGCTCAATCCAGAAATCCAAAAACATTAACTCTCCACCATAATTTGGGGGACACTAAATTTCATCTTGGATAAAAATTCAAGGCCCAAATCCATGTAAAAGAGGCCCAAATGAAGCTTTGAAGTCCAGCCCGCCATTATGGACGAGAATTAAAATCAGTATAGTATGCATGACATATCTCATGATGTAAGCTTCAAATAGAGCTTATATTTTGCAGTGTGAAATAGGAGATATATGCGACCGACTTTGTTGAATAACCCATTCAGATTTTAAGGCATATTCATATTAAGAAACCCTTTCACATTATAGACTTCAAAAAGACTGGATTGAAATGGACAGTTTTACTTTGTTTAATCAACTAGCCATAACTTTTGATCCTTAAGTCCAAATGACTCCAACTTTTGTGAGTAGTCGGAAAACTTTATTATCTACAACTTGGAAGAAAGATATTTCCCGAGATTTGGATGTCATGATGTCCATATCTGCGATCCAATTGGAGGAGTATTGTTGGAATATAAACAGTCCACTCCTTGGGCAATAAATACTCTCCCCTTCTCTCCTTGAGAGGGGCTGGAATTTCAGAAGAGAGGAGAACATATTGGCATGACCAAGGCCTTGCCAAAGGCTTTGGAGGATCTGACATACTCAAGTTTTCACTTGAGATACCTTTCCTCCTCTCTTTGTTTTCACTTAATTTCATGTTCTTCGTTTTTGTAATTTTGTAAGTCTCTTTCTTTGTAATTATGTTTTAATGAAAGTTACTTATTAAATATCTCTTATTCTCATCCAACTTATATAGTTTAATATTTATGTTCTTAAAATAGTTTAAATTCAGTTGAATCCCCTTCCCTTATTCTGTTTTCTCATTCAATTGAAAATCCATTTTTAATTTTCTTCATCGTTTGTGTGTGTGTTCGGTGCACTACTCTTATCTTGTCCCTTTCTTTTTATTCTCTTTATAATTCATCACCATAATAATTATAACCAGATTAGTAATCATTTTAATGGATGGGTAAATCTTTAATTGGGGTGAGTTATAATTTAGGTATGTTAAGTGATTGAGAGCTTTTGCTCGACGAATGTTCTTTAAATTAATATTGTGTATGTTGAACTTTATATGTCATGGATTAATGACATGTTTTGTTTAATATGTGGATTCCATGGATTATTGGAACCAAAAATACACTACCATAAACAAGTAATGGTAATGATTAGAAACCTAAGTTAAGTTACAGCTTGGATTAAAGCTTTAACACTTGGGAATTCCGATCAAAATCATCTTGTGACATGGGTGTTAATTTAATGCAATATAAAGCAAAGCTCAAGGATATCACAAGCTTAACCACCTAATGATGAACTCACCCCAATCTTTATAAATTTGTTAAATCAAACATAATACATAAATTATTTCATAATCTCTACAAACAAACCCCCCAATCAGAATAAAATTAACTAAAAACAAACGACTATTACAAAGTATCATCGCAGAGGATTCGACCCGAGTGCTGCTATACACATTAGTAGAGCACCAGAACCTTGACTGGTCGATAGGAAACAATCAGACGTGTGTTCCAAATGGCGTCGTTGCCAGGGATGGTGATTTAATTAGTCATTAGTGTCTAGTTATTGTCAAAAAAACCAAAAAAAAAATTGAAAAAAAATCACAAAGAAAAACCCGTCTTCCTCTTTATTCCAAAATCTCTCTGAATGCCCCGTAGCCTCCCAAAAAATCCCTCAGATTTGTTTGACCCTAAAATTGAGTGAACAATTCCCCAACTTAGGAGGAACATAAGAGATACTCAAATAATTCAAGAACCAGTCCTCATCCAACCAGTTGAAATTGAAATGGCCAATCCTAGGGAACAAACCCTAAAAGAACTCGCTGCCCCTGATATGAATTACCAACCTCTTGGTATTCAATATCCAAACATAGAAGCTGAATTTGAACTCAAATCAGGTTTGATTCATCTTCACCCTCATTTTCACGGGCTAGCCAGTGATGATCCACATCTTCACCTTAAAGAGTTCCAAGTAGTATGCTCTACCATGAAGCCTCAAGGGGTTTTTGAAGAACAAATCAAAATCCAAGCATTCCCTTTTTCCCTAGATGACACTGCTAAGTCATAGATCTACTACCTACCTCCTATTTCCATACCTACATGGAATGACATGAAGTGACTATTCTTAGAGAAATTCTTTCCTGCTTCTTGTACTGCTTCTATCCGAAAGGAAATAAGTGGTATTCGTCAGTTCCCAAGTGAATCACTCCATGAGTAATGGGAGAGGTTCAAAAATCTTGTGGAAACCTGCCCACATCATCAAATCCATGACCAACTCTTGATCCAATACTTCTATGAGGGGTTATTGGATATGGAGAGAACTCTTATTGATGCCGCAAGTGGTGGTGCTCTGGTTGATAAAACTCCTACAACTGCAAGAGATCTCATACGTAATATGGCTGCAAACACACAACAATTCCATAATCGAGCACATGCTCAAGTCAAACAAGCCCAAGATAATCAATCAATTGAGTCGAACAAAATGACCGAGTGGATGAGTGAACTTACAGGTCTTTTGAGACATCTAGATGTGGCTACCAAATCCCCAACCTCATATTCTCCACAATCAATGTTTTCTGGACGAATCAAAAACTGTGTAATCTGAAACTCTCCATCTCATCCAACTGACACTTTTCCACAACTTCAAGAGGATCAATCCAATTCATCTGGACCAATGAAGGTCAATGCAGAATATGCTCAGCGAAACACCAATCCTCAACTATTAGGCCAGTTTGTTAGAAACTTCAACCAACCTCACTCTGAGCCCTTCTCCTCTAACTTTAACCAAGGATTGAGGTATGGTAATCCCGTCTCTCATCCCCATCAATTCCCTGCTCAAAACCCAAACCAATTACAATATGGTCAAGGTGGTGGTAACTTCCATAAACCTTATCCTTTTGTTCCTCAACCTCAAAGGAAAAATCCTCCTCCTAGATTCCATTATCCTAGTGAGCCTTCCCAATTCCAAAACCAATACAATTGATTTCCCAAGAACCAAAATCAAGGCAATCCCAATCCGAGACAAGCCTCTTCTTCCAAGAAACCATGGGAAAGTGAAGTGGACTATCTTTCCTCCTTTACCCATTCTAGCCTTAAAAACATTGAAACTCAAATAGGTCAACTTGCATCCCACCTGAGCCAGCAACAACAATCAAATTCTTCCCAACTCCGAGCTCAACCATTACCCAACCCCAAGGGTAATGTAAGTGCAATTACACTTAGATCAGGAAATCACATTGCTATTCCTCAAGATAAGTAATCTATCCCTCCTTTGAATACTGACCTAGAAAATGAAAAGAAAAAGAAACTTGAAAAGGAACCTGAAACCATTCACTCACCTACTTCAATTCCACTTAGGAACCCAATTCCTTTTCCTCAAGTTGTTTCTAAACCAAGGAAGTCCTTTGAACCTGATCCTAAAATGCTCGACATGTTTAGACGTGTTGAAGTCAACATTCCCCTCTTAGATGCCATAAAACAAATTCCTAAGTATGCCAAGTTTCTTAAGGAATTGTGCACCCACAAGAGGCAACTTAGGACCTTTGAAAATGTTTCCACCCAGCAGTCCATACCCATTAAATGAAAAGATCCAGGTACCTTTACAGTCCCATGCCAAATTGGAAGTTCCAACTTTGATGATGCACTCATAGACCTAGGAGCCTCAATTAATGTCATGACCAAATCCATCTTCTCCAACCTTGGTCTAGGTACCTTACATCCAATAGGTGTTGTCATTCAGTTAGCCAATCAAAGCACATCCAGTACTGAGGGAATAATTGAGGATGTCCTTGTCTGAGTCAATGATCTTATCTTCCCTACTGATTTCTATGTTATTGACATGGAAGGTGAGACAAACTCTTCTCGATCTCCCCTAATTCTAGGAAGACCATTCCTCATGATTGTGAGGACCAAGATTGATGTCCATTCAGGCATCCTATCCATGGAATTCGGTGACCAACTGGTCAAGTTCAACATTTTCCAAGCCATGCGATACCCATCTGAGGATCACTCTACATTCTCAATCCATGCTTCCGAGGACACCTATAAGAGTCAATCGAACCCCAATCCACTATGTTCTTCATGTTCTAATGATAAAGGATCATGCAAAATCTGCACCATGATTAACAAATTCATAAATGGTGAAGTTGATGTGGATCATTCATTCATAGACTCCATCAATTTAGAGGATCTTGAAAACTCTCTTGAATCACATCTAAATTATGATCTCTATTGCTCCACCTTGGAAAATATTAAGGAAAATGAACCCGAAGCAACTGAAGTGCCTTCTTCCATTTTTGAGTTGTCTAGCCCAAAAGTGAAAGATGAGACTGATCTAAAACCTCTTCCTTCACACCTGAAATATGCATTCCTCTTCCATGATCACTCATATCCTATCATTATCTCTGCCACACTTACTGAAACTGAGGAGTCCAAACTTGTTCAAGTATTAGAGGAAAACAAAAAGGCCTTAGGTTGGACCCTAGATGACATACCAGGAATCAACCCTGCTCTTTTCATGCATCACATCCATCTTGAGGAGTCATCCAAACCAATTAGACAACCACAAAGAAGACTCAATCCACTCATCCTTGAGGTAGTTAGGGAATAGATCACCAAGGTTCTTCAAGCTGGTATTATCTACCCAATTTCTAATAGTGAATGGGTTAGTCCAATTCAATTTGTACCTAAGAAGGGTGGGATAACTGTTTTCACAAATGAACATGGAGAGGTAGTCACAACTCGAGTGAAGAAAAAATGGCGTGCGTGCATCGACTATAGAAAATTGAATGTTGAAACCCGAAAAGATCACTACCCTCTCCCATTCATTGATCAAATGCTAGAAATATTGGCCGGAAAGTCACAATATTGCTTTCTTGATGGATACAACGACTATTTTGAAATCCCAATCTCACCTCAAGACCAAGAAAAGACTACTTTCACATGCCCCTTTGGAACATATGCATATAGAAGAATACCTTTTGGACTTTGCAATGCTCCTGCAACATTCTAGAGGTGTATGATGAGTATATTTTCAGAATTCATTGAACACTGCATGGAAGTCTTCATGGATGACTTCACGATTTTTGGTGATTCATTTGAATTTTGTTTGCATTCACTCTCTCTAGTCCTTCAAAAGTGTGTCAAGTGTAACCTTGTGTTAAATTTTAAAAAATGTCACTTTATGGTTGCAAATGGGATTGTTCTAGGGAACATAGTTTCAAAAGATGGTATTAAAGTCGATCCTAACAAAATTTAAGTAATCCAATCACTTCCTCCACCCACTTCTGTTCGATTCATCCGTTTATTTCTCAGTCATGCTAGTTTCTATCGGAGATTCATCCATAACTTCAGTAAAATTTCCCTCCCACTCACTCGTTTGCTCCAAAATGATGTCACTTTCCATTTCGATGAGGTTTTCAAGAGATCCTTTGTTGAACTAAAAACTACTCTAACATCTGCCCCAATAATCCAACCCCCAGATTGGTCATTACCCTTTGAGTTGATGTGTGATGTTTCTGATAGAGTTGTTGGGGATGTTCTTGGTCAAAGAAGAGAAAGAATTCCTCATGTCATCTATTATGCCTCAAAAACATTGGATGAAACTCAATATCACTACACTGTCACTGAAAAGGAAATTCTAGTAGTGGTTTTTGACTTAGATAAATTCCGGTCCTATCTCTCAGTTTCCAAAATCATCATCTTCACAGACCATTCTGCTATAAAGTTCCTACTCAAGAAAAGTGATTCCAAACCAAGGCTAATAAGATGGATCCTAATGCTCCAAGAATTTGACCTTGAAATAAAAGATAGACCAGGAAAAGAAAACCCTGTGGCTGATCACTTGAGTAGAATTTCTAATTCTTCTCATTCAGAAATCATTGATCTTAAATTCCCCATTGAGAACCTTTCGTCTCTCACTACAAAGTTACCATGGTATGCCCCAATTGTAAATTATTTGGTTTCTGGTGTTTTTCCTGAAAAGTTTTCAAAAGAACAAAAAATGAAGTTGAAAAGTGATTCAAAATACTATTTTTGGGAAGAAAATAAACTTTGGAAAACTAGGGATGACATGGTAATTAGGAGATGTGTTGAAGAAAATGAGCATTCTTCCATATTAGAATTCTATCACTCACTTCTTGGAGGTGGCTCTATGGACCACAAAGGACCTCCCGAAAGGTCCTAGACTCTGGATTCTTCTAGCCTTCACTCTTCAAGGACTCACATGAGTTCTGTCAATCATGTACCACTTTCCAAAAGTTCGGCACAATCTCCAAAAGAAATGAAATTCCCCAAAATCCCTTAATCTTTTGTGAAATCTTCGATGTTTGGGGCATCGATTTCATGGGACCATTTCCCCCTTCCAATGGATTCTCATACATTCTTCTTGCGGTCGATTATGTTTCAAGGTGGGTTGAGGCCAAACCCACTAGGAAGGATGATTCTCATACTATTAGTGAGTTCCTAAAGACCAACATCTTCCAAAGATTTGGCACACCACGTGCCTTGATCAGTGACTTAGGAACCCATTTTTGTAATAGAACCATGGAAGATCTTCTGAAAAAGAATGGGGTTGTACATAAAACTTCAACTGCATATCACCCCCAAACAAATGGCATGGCTGAACTCTCTAATAGAGAAGTGAAAAGGGTACTTGAGATAATTGTTAATCCCACCCGAAAAGACTGTCCTGAGAGACTTGGTGAAGCCCTTTGGGCTTATCGAACTGCCTATAAAACACCCATTGGGATGTCTCCTTTTAGGCTAGTTTTTCGTAAAGCGTGTCACTTACTAGTTGAAATCTAACATAAGTCTTTTTGGGCTGTGAAAACCTGTAATTTTGATTGTGAAAAATCTGGTGAAGAAAGATTATTGAAATTGGCTGAACTGGAGGAGCTTCGACTTGAATCCTATGAGAATTCCAATCTGTACAAAGATAAGGCAAAGGTACTCCCTAACAAACACATCCTGAGAAAGGTATTTCATGAAGGTGAAAAGGTAATGCTCTTCAATTCTCAATTTTGGCTTCACCCAGGTAAGCTTAATTCTCGTTGGGAAGGTCCTTTTATTATTACTAACTTTTACCCATTTGGTGCAGTGCAAGTCCAACACCCCTCTTCCAAACGGACATTCACGGTTAATGGACATCAGTTAAATCATCACCATGAGAGGATGCATAATCCTGGATCAACATCGACTTCCCCTGGATCTCCAACTTCTCCAATCGACCAACCACTAGATGGAGATGGCGACCCACCAAATCCAAACCAGGGGGCACCTCTTTACCTTTAACTCTCTCTCTATCTCTTCATCTCTCTACCTCTTTCTTCTTCTTCTTCTCTCCTTCAGTTTTTACCACTTTTTTTTTTTCAAACCCTTTTTTTTCTCTTTCTTGTGAGGGTGTGTATTTTAAAAAAACCTTAAAAACTAACAAAAAAACCAAAAAACACAATCACTTAAAAAAATAAAAAAAGTCATGCTTACTCACCATCAAGTTTTGAAATTTTGTCCAACCATTTTGGGGAGTTAACAGACATGTTTTCATCACAAAAATTTTGTATTTTCATCATGACTTTGGATAAAGAATTTTGTGTCAAAATTAACAAATTTTGAATGCTCAATTTTTTATTTGGAAAATGCTTTTCCCAAACCATGAGAACAAACAATTGCTTTCATGCCAAGGCCACCTATGTACATCTTTTCAAAATGTGTGTTTTCACCCCCATTTTTGAGTCTTGAGTTTGTGGACCTTCGAGCTGAATTTCCTACCTTAGTGTGTATTAATATGATAGAGGCATTTTCTGAACCACATGAGAATCACAATAGCCAAATAGACTCCCATTTCCCTTACATTAATCCTCCTTTTAAAAGCCCGTTCAAGCCTATGAAAAACTTTTCTTTGATAGCCACATTACAATCCCAATACCTTATCCCACCCAATATCAACATGGATTTTCATTTCATAAGTTTTTGAAATTTAAGTGTGGGGGGGGGGAATGGATTTCATTTTTGGGTATCATTTCCTTACTTTTCGGTGTGTTATCATCTGCTTGAGGAAAGGCATCCATTTCAGTGTGGGGGAGAGGTTGTCATTAAGTGTGTTTTGGGTAATTTAATTAACTTCCATTTATGTAATTTTTTAAATTTTATTGACAAGTGTTCAAAAAAAATGATGAAAAAAAATCAAAAAAAAAATTCAAAAAAAAAAATGATGAAAAAATGGGTTGTGTCTTGGGTAGGTCAAAAATCATTCTTACTCAACCTTTTATCTTGTTAAAACTACTACAATTATTGTTGGGAGGAGATCAATCATGGGTTGGGTTATGAGTGTGAGATCTTTTCCAAGTTCAACTTTCGAAAAAAAAAGAAAAAAAAGAAAAAAAGGAACACTTGCATTATATTCTTTTTGGGAGAAGTTTTGTGTTTTGTAAATATTTCATCTTCTCATTACCTTCATATTTTCTTCCTCTATTGTGTCTTTTTCACAAAATCATTCCCTTGTAAATATTTTTTTTCATTTCCTTCCATGTTTTATTTCAAAAAAATGTGCATTGCTTTTTCTATGTTGGTATTTTAACCCTCTTCTTCCCTCTCTTAGACTTTATATTCCTACCATATCATAGACACAAAAAAACCCCTTAAAAAGACCTCTTGATTCTTGTTCACTTTGGATAGGGAATGGAAGCTGATATCTCTTTTCAAACTCTAAGATTTTCACTTTTGGTTGGTGAAAGAGTGAACCTCCACAAATGAATTTTATCATCTTGAGAGGTGTGAGTTTTGAGTGTCCACATTTTCCAATTCTAAATTTGAGCATGAAAAAAATTAATTAGTTTTGGAACATTGTTTCTGTAACAACTTGTGGTGGAATTAAAAATGGATGAGTGAAATAGTCTAAACCTCCCCTGATTGGAGAAAACAAAATTTTAAAATCTGTTGGTGAGTAAAAATGATTTTGTCATGTTTTTATATTTGTTGCACATAATAACATGCACAAAACTAAGTGTGGGGGAGTTGATTTTATTAATATTTTCATGACTTATTATATACTCCCTTTACTTATTTTATATGAAATGTGCATAATTTGGGTGAAATATTAATGTTTTAATATTAAGTATAATTTCTGAGAATTTTTAGAAGTAGTCCAATTGAGTCAGTTTAATGTTTTAATAATAACTATCACTATACTGATTCAAATTCTGGGGTTATTGTTTTTTAGGATTCTAATTTCAATAGACAACATTTCATTAGATGGTACCATGATCTAATTCTTCCATTTTAAGGGTCATATGGTCCTCACAAACAAGACCAAAGAATCTGTGAACAAACTGGACAAGAATTAAAGATTGATTTATTGCGATAAATACAGAAGTCCAAAAACATTAAATCTCCACCATAATTCTAGGGACACTACCTGTCATATTGGATAAAAATTTAAAGTCCCAAATCCAAGTACAAGGGGACCAAATGAATCTTTTAAATCCAGCCCACCATTCTGGAAGAGAATTAACATCAGTATAGTATGCATGACATATCTCATGATGTAAGCATCAAATAGAGATGATATTTTTCAGTGTAAAATAGGAGATATATGAGACCTAATTTTTGGAATAACACATTCGGATTTGAAGGCATCTTCATATTCAAAAACCCTTTCACATTATGGACTTCAAAAAGACTGGATTAAAATGGACAGTTTTACTTTGTTTAATCAACCGACCATAACTTTTGATCCTTAATTCTAAATGACTCCAAATTTTGAGAGTAGTCGGAAAACTTTATTATATACAACTTTGAAGAAGTAGATTTCTCTATATTTGGCTGTAATGATGTCCATATCTACGATCCAATTGGAGGGTTATTTCTGGAATGTAAACAGTTCACTCCTTGGGCTATAAATACTCTCCCCTTCTCTCCTTGAGAGGGGTTGGAATTTCAGAAGAGAGGAGAACTTATTGGCACGACCAAGGCCTTTCCAAAGTATTGGGAGGATCTTCCATACTCAAGTTTTCACTTGATATACCTTTCCTCCTCTCTTTGTTTTCACTTAATTTCGTGTTCTTTGTTTTTGTAATTTTGTAAGTCTCTTTCTTTGTAATTCTGTTTTAATACAAGTTACTTATTCAATATCTCTTATTCTCATCGACCTTCTATAGTTTAATATTTATGTTCTTAAAATAGTTTAAATTCATTTGAATCCCCTTCCCTTCTTCTGCTTTCTCATTCAATCGAAAATCCATTTTTAATTTTCTTCATCGTTTGTGTGTGTGTTCGACGCACTACTCTTATCTTGTCCCTTTCTTTTTCTTCTCTTTATAATTAATCACCATAATAATTATAACCAGATTAGTAATAATTTTAATGTCTGGGTAAATCTTTAATTAGGGTGAGTTATAATTTAGGTATGTTAAGTGGTTGAGAGCTTTTGCTCGACGAATGTTCTTTAAATTAATATTGTGTATGTTGAACTTTATATGTCATGGATTAATGACATGTTTTGTTTAATATGTGGATTCCATGGATTATTGGAACTAAAAATACACTACTATAAACAAGTAATGGTAATGATTAGAAACCTAAGTTAAGTTACGGCTTGGATTAAAGCTTTAACACTTGAGAATTCCGATCAAAATCATCTTGTGACATGGGTGTTAATTTAATGCAATATAAAGAAAAGCTCAAGGATATCACAAGCTTAACTACCTAATGATGAACTCACCCCAATATTTATCAATTTGTTAAATCAGACATCATACATAAATTATTTCATAAACTCTGCAAACAAACCCCCCAATCATAATACAATTAACTAAAAACAAACGACTATTACAATGTATCATCGCCGAGGATTCAACCCGAGTGCTGCTATACACATTAGAAGAGCATCAGAACCTTGACCAGTCGATAGGCGACAATCGGCCATGCGTTTCTGTAGTGGATGAGTTTCTAGAGGTATTTACAGATGATTTTTCAGGCTTTCCCCCACAGTGGGACATGCAGTTCTCAGTTGATTTGGCATCGGGAACACAACCTATATCTATTCCTTCATATCGTATGACCCCCACTGAGTTAAGGGAATTAAATATACAACTGGATGACTTGGAATCCAAAGGATTAATTTTCCATAGCATCTCTCCTTGGTCCTCTCCTGTTCTTTTTGCAAATAAGGCTGACGTATCCCTGCAGTTGTGCACCGATTACCAGAAGCTATATAAGGTAACCATCAAGAATAAGTATCCTTTTACCTGAATTGATGATTTTTTGATCAAATAAAGGGGGAAAAGTGGTTTTATTGAATCCTGGTTACCACCAATTTTGGGTGAGAGAGGTGGATATCCCGTAAATGGATTTTCGATGCAGGTATAACCACTTCGGGAACCTAATAATTCCTTTCAGATTAACAAAGGCTACAACCATTTTTATGGTTCTCATGAATAGGGTGTTCCAAAAATATCTTGAATATTTCATTCAGGTATTCATGGATGACATCCTAGTTTATTTTGGATCTAAGGAAGAGCATGATCATCATTTTCAAATCATGTTGGGCACTCTACAAGATTAGAAAATTTATGAAAATTTGTCCAAGTGCACTTTTTGGATTAGGGAAGTGAAGTTTTTGGGTCATTTCATCTTGAAATAGGGGGTTTCAGTAGACCCTGAGAAGATCATTGTAGTTATTCCATGAGAGGAGTTGAAGAATGTGTTTGCGATAAGAAGTTTTCTTGTCCTGGTAGATTACTATAGACAGTTTGTTCGGGATTTCTCTTGAATTGATTCACCCAGGACCATGATCACCCGAAAAGGGGTGAAGTTTGAATGGGACCCAGAATGTTAGGCATTATTCAATGAGATAAAGAGGCGGTTGAATAATACCCCTGTGTTTATCTTTCTAGAATTTGGAAAGGTCTATGTGGTTTATTGTGATGCTTTAGGCATGGGTCTCAAGTGCATGCTTATGCAAGGTGACCACGTGGTGGTGTATGGATCTCACTAACTACAACCACATGAAAATAATTACCCAAACCATGACTTGGAGTTAGAAGTGGTGATGCATTATTTGAATACATGGTGTCATTACCTCTTTGGGAAGAAGTTTTTGGTCTACTCTAATCATAAGATCCTAGTATACAACTTCTCATAGAAGGATATTAATCTGAGGAAGCACTTTTGGATTAAGTATTTGTAGGGGCTCGACTTTGATATTATCTATACCCCTAGGAAGGGTAATGTGGTGGCTGATGACTTGAGTAGAAAAGTACTATTACAGTCTTTGAGGAAGTCTAGTGATGAGTGGATTCTAATGGGACTCTTTTCTCAGATGCATATGGAGACCAAGGAACACAGTGGAGGTGTTTTCTTGGAAAGCGTTCAATTGAATCCTCTTTTGGTCCCTATTTAGCGAGAGAAACCTGGTGATGATCTGTGTTAGTGGTCTACATAGTTTCTTCATGGTGGGAAGATATCTTATGATTGGTCTTCATTTCCTGGGGGGATCTTGTTCTTCAAGGTCCATTCAGTGGTGTCGTTGTCTCTAAGGAATGTGGTGATGTAGGATAACCACCAATATTAGTGGGACATTCATACCGAGGATACAAAAATGTATTATGACATTATTTAGTAGTTCTGGTGGCTAGGTATGAGATGATACATAACTTATTTTGTATCTAGGTGCTACACTTGTCACTAGGTGAAAGCAGAGCACCAAAGGCCCTCTGGTTGTCTTCATCAGTTTTCCATTCCTTCCTAGAAGTGGGACGAGGTCGCTATGGATTTTGTTTTTGACTTTCGTCATACGCCTTGGGGTAATAAAACCATTTTGGGTGTTGATTGATCATCTGAACAAATCATCCCACTTTATTCCAATCAGAGATACAACTAAAGTGGATGAGTTGGGCCGATTGTATATTCAGGAGGTGGCAAGGATTTATAGTGTGACGTTAGCAATTATCTTAAATAGAGACCCCCATGTTACCTATTAGTTTTGGGAAGGACTTCATAAGGATTTGGGGTCACAAACTAAGATAAGCACAACACACCATCCTCAAACAGATGGTCAGAAGGAGCGGGAAAATCAGATTCTAGAGGACATGCTTCATGCATGTATTTTAGATTTAGGAGGAGATTGGGATATCAATTTGGGATTGTTTGAATTTTATTATAATAATAGCTATCAATCCTCTATTCAAATGACTCCTTTTGAGGAACTCTATGTTTAGCCTTTTTATTCCCCTCTATGTTGGGATGAGGTAGGTGAGACCTCACTATTAGGACCGAGCCTTGTGCAAGAGACATATGAGAAGGTCAAGTTGATCAGGCAATGGTTATTGATAGCTCAGATTCACCACAAATATTATGTTTACCAAAGGTTTTGGGATATTGAGTTCTCTATGGGTGATCAGGTGTTCTTGAAGGTGGCCCCTCGTTTGAGACATTGTCATTTGAGAAAGAAGGGAAAGCTAATGTTGAGGTATGTCAGACCTTTTGAGATCACTGAGTAGATTGAAAAGGTAGCATAAATTTTAGATATTTAATTCTTAGTTGAGATTAATTTAGGATGTATTTTATGTATCTCAATTTAATAAGTATAATATAGATCTTCCCCATGTTATGAATTGCAAAGAGTTAGAGATAGAGCCCGATTTATAAGTATTTGAATGGTTAATGTGAATAGTGTATTCCTAAGAGAAATTTCTCTGAGGAAGGTCTATTCCATTGGTCTGGGTCCTTTGGCATCATGGGAATGATGTTCACGAGACTTGGGAGCCAAATTCATGTGTTGATCAAGAGTACCCATTCTTTTTTTCTGATCAAGCTTTAGGTTAACTTTCCACGGAAGAAAGTTTTCATGGTGGGGAGAATTGTTACATCTGTTTCATTATTTTCATGAATTTTATCTTTTTTTTTCGCATATCTTTTCCCCCTGGGTTCCCCATTGAATGTTTGAGAGAAATGGATGTTTTTGGGTGGATATAACCAGGCACACGATTAGCTTCATGGTTTACTAAACCATACAGAAAAACCATGTACATAGTCCAGGTCTTAAAAAAATTGTTTTTACCATTTTCACCTTCTATAATTAAACCTAATGCACCCCTATCCTTCTTCATTAAACCCTTTTAGCCATATAAGGCAACCAAGCTATATCAAGATCCCTTCTAAGCCATTTTTGAAGGATTTTTTGTGGGGGAAACTTTGAGGATCATCAAGTAAGTGGATTTTTCCCTTCCTTCTTCCTTATCTTTAGGATTTCTTCCCTTTTTTTGTGGTTATAAATTTACAGTAGCTAGGGTTTCGTTCCTAGGGTTCAATATTGAGTTTCTTGGTTCAATATTATTGATTAGGGCTCATTTTCACTCGCTTATTCTGTGGTTGTGGTGCGATTGAAGTTTTGCTCCAATTTTTGGGGGTTTTGACATCCAATGTAGGTGGTTCCATGTGTAAAAATTCTTTGTGGATTTATTTTCTTTCTTGACATATTTAGCATGTTCCTTTCCTATTATGTGTGGTGTGAAAACATTTTTTGGTAGCATTGATTAAGCGTTCAATTTTAAAGTAGCATTTTTACATGAAATTGAGTAGTTTTCATGTGTAAACCATATGGTGTTATTTGAGGCCATTTTATAAATTTTTTCAATTGATTTATGAAATTGTTTTAGGGATTCCAATTCTGTTTTGGTAAGGTATTGGTGGGTGTTTTTTTCCCTAAAAGAGGATTTTTGAATGGAGTTTGGGTGAAAATCCTTGCAATCCGTCTCAAAATTGTTTTATAAACTTTTTAAAGGTCTTCTTAAACTACATTGGGAGTGTGAAACATGTTTGGGAATTTTTGTGTGTGTGTATGATTTAGAAATATAGTTTTTATGTGAAAATGGTATTTTATAACATGTGGAACTTGGTTGGGAACAAAAAGGGAAGCCCAGGTAACTAGGTGGGTGGACTAGGACTAGTATTATAGTGATTCAGGAGTGGCTAAGGTCCAGTTTCACTTATCGAGATTGATGATGAAAATACTAAATAAATAATGATTACTTTTTGGATACCAATAGGCCATTACAGTGTCCCCTCCTAGTGGATCATGCATATGAATGTAATTAGTTATGGTTCCACGACATATTTCATCAAGATACGAGGTACCTAGGGCCCCAAAATTAGCAAGTGATTAGGGGTGTTTCCCATGATTATTGTTTATTAGTTATGTTTTACTTACCATCAGAATATAGAGTATTTTGTAGGTAATTTCAGTAGCATGTTTTATTTCTTTAAAATTGTCCATTCTTTAATGTATCCCTCTTGAAAATAGTTTTCATTTAAAGTTACATCCCTTAAAATTGTCACTAATATTTCCTATTTATAAAAAATTTCAAGATTTTTCTTTTGTATTATAATTTTTATATCATGGAATATTTTTGGGTGGAATCCTATTTAGATTAGGCTCACATACTACGTACACCTTTCGGTGTAAGTAGACTTAGTAATGTTTGACGCAGGTAAGGTCAAGGTCTTTGTAGATGGTGGTTCAGGTTTTTAGTTTCTTTTTTTGGTGTAGTGTTATGGAGATGTATTGAGGGAGATGTATGCTTTCTATGTGGTGGTATATGAGCCATACTTATTGATCCTTTTTAGTTTGGTCACTCTTGGGTTTTGTTTTAGAACCATGTAATTCAATTCTGAATTTTGTTTCAGGTTTGTTTGGATTGAATTTCTAGATTTGGTTCATTTATTATTGTTGGTTGTTTTATGTTTCTAAACTCAGGTAAATAATTCTAAAACCTTTATTTATGACACCCAGGAACTTGTTCCAGCTCTTGGGGATAGGGAATGCCCTTCAGGCCTTTCCATGGATCGGGCCGGGCATCAGTTGGATGGAGACCCAACTTGGCTCATGACAATGTGGTGCATATAATTACTATGAATATATTTTATCATTATTTTCATAAAAATTATTGGGATTTAGAAACCCATATGAGTTTATCTCTTTCATGATGTTTTGATCTAGAGATCACCAAAGTAGTAAGGTTTCCATTTTTCTTTCATTGAGGCATATTATAATGTTATGAACCTAATTTATTTATATGGTGTATATATATTTCCCATTTTGTATGTTATATCCTGAATAATTCATACTTAATGGTATTATAAGTTTAAAATGGAATTATTTCATCCAATGGGATTTTAATTGAATATTACTAAGTGGTAAAGGGTTTATAAACTCAATTTATTTTATTTTCTTATAACTCTTCTTCATTGAATCTGTTATTAAATGATTTTGTGTGAATTAATATCTAAATTATTTTAAAATATATCCCCATATGTTTTTTTGTGAAATTTTAATTTTTTATAGATAATATCTCCATTGATTAACTCTGAATTCAATTATATGATCTTTGTAAGGGATATTTGTCTCAAATTCCCTTTCTTTAGGACATACGTTTAATGATATGCACCTATCTTATTTTATGGGGTGTACATACCGACCTTTTGACATTTTATATCATGAAAATACTTATTTTCATGATATTTAATGTATTATTTGAAGTTATTGTTTCATGGGGATTATGATTGAAGAGTAAAAAAGTGGTAAAGGCTTTATGTTACAATCTCCTTTCTTTTAGGTTAGTTTATGTGTAATGTTCCTTTGGAGGAAATCATATGATATTTTTTTTGACCCACATAAATTTCTTCTCCATTGTTTATGAATTTTTAACATGTTTTATTTCTATTTCATTCCTTATTGATTAATGAAATATCAAGAAAGATTTTTTTAATTAATACCGATCTTGTATTTTTTTAGATCATATATCTTTCTCTTCCATATCCACATTTTCTAAAATGTTTTCAAAAAAAATATTTATAAAGATAAATTATTTTATAAATATATTTTAAATGGTCTTTGACCTTATTTTAAAAGGTTTGATAGGAAATTTATTATTTTATTTCAAAATAGGTCATGTTTGACTCGCTTTACAATTTTTTTGAAAGGAATGTTTTTTAACATTTACATCATGAATGGATTTTATTTTCATCATAACCATCATTTTTTAAAGATTCCTTTTTAATTTTCAAATTTTATTTTCAATGAAAATGATTTTTACAATATTTTTTGAATTTTTCTTTTTGAAAAGTAATTTTCAAAATTAAAAGTTTATTTTTCTCAATAATGTTTTTAATGAACTTTTAATGGTGTTTCCATTCATAAAAAAATAACCCTTGATGTTACTTACACCCCATTAGGGATATGTAGTATTGATACCATCCTTATTCTTTCTCTAGATGGATTAATCGGTTTATTTGGAACCCATTTCTTTTTCATAGGTGAATCAAGCAATGAAAGAATAATGATTTTTGTTATGTCAAAAAGTGAATGATTATAAATGTTTTATTCAAGGATAGTACTTAGACAATTTTGATGATCAAAGGTGATCCCTATATATATTTTTTGATTAGTGAACCCATATAGCACTAGGTGAGTCTGTTATATCTTATACGAAGAGTGTGCTGAGATAACGCTCCAATTCATTAGGTAATGTTCGTTTTCTTTAGAGGCAAGAAGGAGGGATTGACCAGAGGGTTTCTCTTATGGATTTAACTGGGATATAGTTATTTTTGAAAGAGGTTTAAAATGCGTTATGAAGATGATGTTCCAAGATACCAACACAATTTATTTATGTTTTCTATGGTTTGTAAAGATTCATTTGATCAAGATCGAAATCACATGGATCATGATTATTAATTCTTATGACTCTTTACTTTGATAAATATTTATTCCATGTTTCATGATTAATGATCTAGGTATTTATGGGTCTAAATATTCTTATGTTATACTCATGCAATTTGATTATGTCATCATACCCTTATGCTCTTCTTATGCTCACTAATTATATTCAATTGTTAATTCTTATGTTTACCCTTATTAAGCATTTAAGATCACCCTTATTATATTTACTCACCCCGAAGTTATTAAAAAAGATGTTAATTGTATTATGTATAAAAGGGTTTCATATGGATGATTATGAAGAATTAATGTGAAATAATAAAATCTAAGTTGAGTGTAATAAATGTTCATTTTAAGACTTGGGTATTGTTTATATAAGAGATATAATACTCTAAACCTAAAAGGTCTTTGGGTATATAAGTGATCCAATTTTTACTTTTGATGTTTTATGTTTTGGATGTTGAAAATTGGGTCACTTTCATCGATATCAAATCTTGAAATGTAAAGATCATGTTTTTAGTATCAGATCCAGGAGTGCGGGTTTGGGGCTATTAAGCACTTAATAGGTTACTTGTTCGTAAAACTTTACAATACATCAAAATAATTACATAGGTATAGAATATAAATATTTCTTCACTCATGATAATTTTTCACGGTTAAATCATAAGTAAAGAATATGAGTTTTGGAATATAAAATACCCAATCAAATAAATATAATAATTAATATTGGGATAACACATCAATAATAAAGGGAACAAGGTATGAGTAAATTATGATTTCAAATAAACGACTTTATGTTTATATGATAATAATAAATATCTTATAAATTTAACTCATGAGGATGTAAAGGATTTATTATTGGGTCAATTATTTAAAAATTTAATTAGTTAATTCAAATTATAGGATGTTGTCTTTCATTTATAAAGAAGATTAAATAATATACAAATAAGGGTATTTTAAGAACATAATTCTTTAAATGAGTGATTTTTTATAAAGGATTGAAATATCGGGATACTGAGGAAATTATGGATAAATAACTCTAAAATAAATAGAATTTAAATTATACATATGATTATAAATGATTAATATATATTTATTTAAGGATAAGTTCATAAAAAAACATTTTAGATACCTAATGTTCACTTATTTTCATATTCCAAGAGTAATCCCAAATTTACTGCTAAGAGAAGAGAAAGGAATATCTAAAAGTAATTTTCCATATAGAGGTCCCTATTAATATTCCATAAACATGAAAATAAAAATACATGTACTGTACATAGGGATTAAATAATGAAAATATAAAAGGAATTTTCCATAATAAAGGGATAATTATTCTAAAATTAAACAACTTATGAAAGGAGTTTAACGAGAGTAAATGAGAAAAAAATTATGATCAATTCACTAATTAGGGAAATATATAATGGCTATAGAACTATAATTAAAAAATAAATCAAAATTTCAATAGTTTTTTACTAAATAAAACAAGTTAGTTAGAAAATAGAATAAATTACTCCACTCTCTAAATTTATTAAGAATAAATATATTGATCTTTTAAAGATTCTTTAAAGTTGGTGACTATGTTTAATGACCCAACCATAGATACCTCAATTCCAAAGACTAATAACCATATAACCTCAAGTATATTCACAAAATTATATTAGTTGGAAACAAGTACCATGGTTAATAGTAAAATATTGGGGACATATTTTACTCAAAAAAAATCTCAACAATATCTACAAAGGACCACTATATAATTTAGTACCATAGTTTTATATCAATAAAACAATAATAAAAGAACATGAGATGTATATCATATTTTTATAAATATATAAGTATATAACACACATTAAACTTCATCCAAATATGTAAATGAGATAAAAATAATAATAAAAATAAAGTAATCTCTAAGTATACACTGATATCAAAATAACAAAAAAGTATCACCCTTGACTCTATTCTATAATGGAACTCTAAAGACTCTAAAAATAGGTAATTAATAGACCCAAAACTCCATTTAGTATCTATAAGATAAGACCACCATCCTAAAACCCATCATTAATAAACAAGGGAGCCTTCTATTTTTCTCCATCACCATGAAAGACATCTGTATGTACACATAGAGTGTACATTTATGGAGTGAGTAAAAAATATGGCAATATTTATATAATAGACTTAATGATTTACATGAATTAATAATAGTGGATAAATGTTCTTTATTAATGTGATATATTTAAAAAATATCCCAACCCTAATAAAATATTAAACCATATGAAAAATGTGTAAAAAATGAGCACTTGAATAATCATAAATAACTAGTATATCAAAATATTATTAGTATAATGAATACCATAATTCTTCTAAAAGAGGTTCTTAAGTAACCAATACTATAAAACTAACCTAATACATAAGTGAGTAAGTATAATATAGAAAAAATCCAATAATACTATATAAAAACTAGAAAATAAGTATGGATAAAGTGATATAAAATAATCATAACTCCCTAAGTCTTCTCTATAACTATAATTATGAATAAAAAAGGCCAATATCTTGGGCCAAAACCCAAGTAATTGAGTAGAGTCTTCCCTATACAATCATTTTTTGGAGTCTAAACAAAGTTAAATGCCTCACTAGTCTACATATGAGTTAAATGACATGAAATAAAAAAAATGATTACTATAAAGAATATTACTAGACTATATTAACCTTTATAAGTGAATAATAATATAAGGAACCCTATCTAGGAAATTCTTATTAAATTCATGGTAAATATGATTACCATTAAGAAATAAATAAATAATCAAATGATAAAATGGGTTCAAAATAAGATAAGGATTCAAAATCTAATCCCACCCCATTTAGCATATAAAGGAAATGATAATACTAAGCTAGATTATATCCTATAATCTCTAATAGTTTTATTTACCCTATTTGGTTCACATTCAATTGTGTTTGTCACTTCTATAGTGAAATGGTTATTTATTAATTTCCTAGGTAAGTTATATCAAACTAAAACTCACAAATAATTAGAAATACCTATTCCAAATAAATATTACCTAATTATATTCTAATTATAATATGTATGGATTTAAATATTAATTATCCTAAAATTTTATAAAAATATTCAATTTTAATAATAAATCATAAATAACAATACAATATGGTATTATGCGAAATATGATAGAATATCGAGGCCACTTATGTTAATCAAAGTCATATAACATGATTTTAAGTGATATATATTGATCTAAGTATTTTTTATGATATTATAAATAAAAATACATAACCAATAAAATTTTAAGAAGAACCCTATTTTAATATAACAATAAATTACACATGATTTTCTATAAACAAGTTGGGTAGAGAAAAAAGAGAACATAGAAAAATAAAAATTTAATTTAATACCTCTAGTTTCATAAAAAATTGCCCTTGATTGAGTGCATATTAGTCAAAACATGAGAGGGAAGGAAATAATGGAAGATAAGTGGCTCTTCATTTTTTATAAGCTATTACTCATGAAAGTGAGACATTTCTCACATTTATCCATTATAAATATCTCAACACAATTTTTTTTCTCCCATAGGGATAATATATTTTTAAAGAACACAAAACATTTCCTTTATTATTATTTTAAACTTATATTCTAGTAATTAAAAACCTTTAATAATAAAATCACTATTAATCAACTAGATTGAGGATTATAGGATGGACCCAATGTTGAGGTTTGAGTATGTTAGGTTTATTTCATTAAAAAAATCATTTTTAAATAATCATAAATCCTTTATTCCAATTATTTATAATTAACAACTAAAAATTTGAAATAAGTAATTAAATGAATATTTGTTAGAAATTAGGGGGTTTTAAAATATCCCCACTAAAGGCCTTTTAATCCTTGGAAATTCATCTTGATGATGTATCAAAAAATAACTCTAAAAACTACTTCCATATATCTATTTCTTACTCCCAGGTTTTATCTTTAACTGGAACATGCTTCTATAATACCCATATAAGAGAAATATAATCTCCTTTCAAATCATTTTCCTAGAAATAATTATTGTATACCAACCTCTATAAAAGTGTGACATTTTGTTCAAGATTCTATATATCCCAATTGATCATGTGAGAAATAATAGGCTCATAGCTTCTCAATTATGATACAGGAAAGGAACCATGTACAAACCTAAATCAAGAGGGTAACATTATTTGATAATCTATATCCGCGTTCCTCTCAAGGATCTTGAATAGACTAATAAAACATAGAGAAAGATTTGATTGCTTCCCAAATCAATTGTTTCCTAATTAAAGTGACACTCAAAGAAAAATATGATCACTAATGATAATATCTAGTGGATATTGATGATGATCAACATATTATTTTTGGTAAATCTAGAGAGGCACTATGTTTTTCAAGATTAATTGAACCATATCAGTATTATACTATACTAAGATAGGTCCTAATAATGATATATCTATAATTACGATCTAAAGAAAGGTGATAAACATGGGATCATGTAGAGATCATCAAAATTTTCCATATAAATCAACTTATAATACGTGTTATTGTATAAAATATCAATAAAAAATAAGTGAACTTCCAATGATCCTATAAAGTCAAGAATTCAACCCTCGATCGAGTATACTTGAATATGAATAGTCCTATCATATTGAAAATTAGTCTATGTGTGATAAGTTATATTCAAGTTAACTTGAGTCCCTAATGGATGTTGTAATCACTCTAGGAAAACAGTGTTTTAATGGAGGTTTTTTCGTGGCGGTTTTGAAAACCATTGATAAATGTTTTTCAGGATAAAATTTAGAATTAGTTTTTAGTATTATTCTTAAAAACCACTGCTAAATGTTTTTGAAATATTTTGTTTATAATTTTTTTTTAATTTTTTCTCAAAAAAATTCATTTTTTAGCTGTGGGTTTTGAAAAAAACTGCCACGAAATAGCAGCGGTTTTTTTAAAACCACTGCGAAATTGAAGAAAATAAAAATGAAAACTATATTTAATGATTAATGATTATTTATTTTTCACTCTCATATATATTTTATTATTTATAATGTATTAATTAATAAATATTTATAATTCTTAGTTAATAAAAACATGAAACTTAAAACAAATCTCTAAAAACTGAAAAGAATACTTTGGTATCAAATGACCATAAAATTTGATCCGGGCGTCCATTTCATCTTTATAACTAGTCAAATAGAAACTTATGAAATGAGATAAAACCACATGATATTTAAATCATGTGATAATCAAATGAATAAAATATATTATAGTTTTAAAAAAGTCATAAATCAAACTCGAACTTCAAACAACCATAACTTTTGATCCGAGTGTCCGTTTGGGCTCTACCACATATAAAATTGAAGCTTGTGATGATCTCTATGATATAGATAGTCTCAGATTGAGCTCTAAAATCTATGTCGAGTTTTTCATCCCCAGAAAATCCTATAAGGCCTCCAAAACTATGTTTTTTTTCACTAACCACAGTTTCTTAAAATTCAAACTGCTATCACTTCTGATTCAGGTGTCCGTTTGGCCTATACCACATATCATATCAAATCTCATTTCATGATCTTTGATTTTACTAGTTTTGGAGTTTAAACAGAATCTCATATCATAAGTTATGGTTATTTTAAGGTTTCTAGGGGTTTTAGGGTTTTCAATTAATATATTTAAGTATATTAATTTTTTTTTTATTTTCCACATGAAGACTCTACTAGAGTGGTAAAATCTTTGGAGAATATGTAAGAGGTAAGGGGTTCAAATATTACTCAACGTAGAATTTCTATATATGGCACATTCATGTGCATGGCAATAAATAAAAAATATTAAATAATAAATAAATAAATAATAAATAATAAAATTATTAAAATAAATTAATAAAATAATAAAACAAATTAACAAAATTTTAAAAAAATTAAAAATTAAAAAAAAATTAAAAAAAAATTAAAAAATTTAAAAATCACTATTAAATGATTTAGAAGCTACTTATACCATTACTAAAAAAACTACCTCTAAATAATTCTATAACAGTATTGAAAACCTGCCGCTAATTGATTACCGACACACGATTTAGCGGTGGTTTAAACGGCCGCTAAATGAAAAAAATGCAGCTAGACTCGAATTTTTGGCATAGTGAATCTATACCAAAATCTATAAGTAAACCACATATCATGGTCTGATACCATATCTATAGTGACCCCCTAATGTTTTACTTTTTTTATCATATATAACTTTCTAAAGTCACCAACTGAATAATTCTCCTTGATAAGTAGGAAGTGTGAAGTCTTGGTGAGTTAATCCATGACCACCCATATAAAATCTTATCTCCAAGTTGATATCATTATTCCCATTACAAAATCTATAGTTACTTCATAACATTTCCCTTTGGGAATAACTAAGATATTCATTGTACCATCCGACCTCTAATGTTTAATCTTACTCACTGCTAAGGCATTATAAAATGAAAAATAAAATATATTTCTTCATCTTTAACCACCATAAGTAATATTTTATATCATTTTATATATTATTAGTTTCATGGTATAATTGTTAACTAGTATGATGTAAATAAAACATCACTTCCTCACACATATGGGTTGGAACAACCACCTTAGCTATGAAATAAAGGGTCAAACTAGGTCCCTTAGACCACTCTTTTATATTCCCCTACTATTAAGTATATCTCAATTACCCTACATTCATATTCATACCACTACTTTACTTTATCTGTCACTGTATAGGTAATATTAAACCAAGAAAAAAATATTTATTCATTTTCATTATTTATATATAAATACAACCGACTAGCATATACACTAATTCCCACCCATCTTAATACCCTTGAATTATCTCCACTTATAATTTTTGGTTCAAATTATCTATACATGCATTCTATTTTCTAGGGGTGTATACTAGTTGACAATCAAATACCTAGAGGCACTCCTCCCATACGTTCTATTGAAGGTTCAAATCTATTTGAGAAAATATGTATTTCAAATCCTTATGGTTAGTGTGAATAATGGAACTTCCACTAAATAAATATTTATACCAATATTTCAAAGTATGAAATACCACAACCAACTACAAGTCATTTATTGGGTAGTTATTTTATTTTGGTATGATCTTTCAAGAACCATAGGTGACCACCTTACAACCCTGTATAAGTATAACCCCTAATCAAATTCTAGAGGTTTCAGAATATACCTCATATCTATATACTTAGGAAATATAATAACATGAGAAATGATAATCCTCCTCTTATGATCCTCAAAGGTTTTCTAATAATTATCCTTCTACTTGAACTTTATACCCTTAGGAAATTGAAGATCTTAATTATTTCTTGATGAATAAATACACTGGTTTTATTTTTTTTCAATATATCTATGAGGATAAAAGTCAATATATACTATCTTGGGTGGTGAATGAAGATCTTAATGAAGATGAGTTAGTTTATTCCATCATGGATGAATGGAAAACAAAATGTAATTGAGCTTTCTACTTGCAATTCCCATATTGATAGATCCACGACAAGAAAAATTACACCTAATGATTGGAGACCCGAACCTCTTGTAAATCACTAGTGATGATGTTTGTGAAATAAACTATCTATAATATTTCCAAATGAAGTTTGGAGAAGTTAGCTATTAAAAAACTTGATAAGCTATAATTAAATAGAAAAACGTTAGTTGGAAGTGTGATAAAAAATACAAGGATTACAGAGCATGAAGTTTTCTATAATCAATAGATAAAATCACTTGGATAAATCTATGAGAAGGATTATTTGAGGCTATAATTTAAAAGGTAATGAAAGGTTTATTAAACTACTCAAAGTTGAGTATTCATATTCTTTAAAAGACTTTGGTGTTTTGTATAAGATAATTATAAATATTATGATATTTTAAAAATTCATTTAAATTCATTTTATATTTATTTTATTGATTAGATATTATTTGAGATGAATTTTATAAGTTTTGAGTATATTTGATTAATTCTATATTCATGTGTAATATATTTGTGTTTTCCTCAAAATTTAAGAAATAGAAATGTTCTCGATAGATTTCCTATATATGTAATATTCTATCAAGAAGATACATAATATATTTCCCTAGATTTAGAAGAATATTTTCAAAGTACTTGTAAGTTTATAAAGATATGTAAAAAATTTAATATGATACATAATATTTTGAGAATAAGTTAAAATATGGTAAACTACTAGAGATTTAAAAGTTTCATAACATTTTTGTTGATACATAAGTTTTTCTTTTGGGTCATGGAATTAGAAAATTAATTGAATACTAGAAGATACATATGCTTTTGAAAATTTGTATGTTTTTTAGGAATCTATAGTAAAAATATTCCAAAGTAAAAAACCATACATACTACTTGATGTTTAATAAAATCTTATGTATAAGTCACCAATGATAAAATATGTGAAGGTAAGAACTTTATACATAGTGTAATGATTCTTAAAAATTTATGATGAGAGTTATGTGTTGAATATTTTCAATGTTAAAAACTCTACATAACTCCCAGACACACTATGTTGTATAAGGATTTCATATGGTGCATAATTTTTAAGAATTTGAGAAATTTTCATGATTTCTAGAATGTAAAATTCAGAATAATAAAATAAATTCATCAATTATTAGAATATGATTTATTTATTTAAATATCCAAAACAATATTCTGATTTAGGATAAGTATTGATAAATTTATCTTTTCATTGTGGATATAAATATCACACCATGAAGTATGTTAATTATGATGAATAAGCTAAATACTATTATATGATTTTTGATCCATCTATATAACATCCCATTACTTTTTTTTTCAGTTATTACTCGAACCTTTATTTGATATACTTTTGGTTAGGTCTTGTTTTGGGATGTTTTGGGTGAAATTTGGATAATTTTGGAATTCCTTTGGGATATCCATTGTTAGAGCATAGTTAGGAAAAACCATGTAGTTTGGCCTAGTAAATCGTGTGCCCTATTTCAAACCACTAGAATGGGGAGCATGGGTTCTCTAATCATGTATAAAACCCTCCAAACTATTCACCCCATATATAGTGGGGAATTCATGGTTGGTTAATTGTCAGTTTAACCATGTATCTAAAGCATTAACCCCAAACATAAGTCCAGTAGGGGCACATAGTTAGGGATCATAGTTTTTATTACTGTGAGAACCTCTCTAGGAAACTGTGTGAGCGGTTTTTAATTCCTATAAATTTTATTTTAAAATTCATGAACCCCCTGTTTAAGTTTCCTAATCCCCCATTCAAACCTAACATGATTTTTTGGCATATGGCGGCTCTTAAAAGGTGAAATTGACTCCTCTAAACGCTTTTCATGGGGGGTTATTGTGGCTATGATCTCATTCTATCTCCACTGAGTAAGTGGATCTTCTCTCATATTTTTTATTATGAACTTTATTTATATCCTCTATAGAGTTTTATATATCATAATATAATTGACGGATCTAAAATCTTTTTTATTTGATATTGATTCTATTTTGTGTTCCTAGATCTTCTACGTCTTCATTATTTCATGGTGAGTCCCATTGCGAGTGTTGATTTCTGGATCTTTTATTTAAAGGTAGGTAGTTCCATAATTCCTTTCCCTACAATTGAAACCTTTAATTTCTTTATTGAATTGAAATGAGTTTTTAAATGGTTTAAAAACATAGAATTGTGATGATTTGATTGTTGATTTGAAACGGTTATGCGATTTGAGAAAAACCCCAATTCTAAAGTAATTGGAATTGTGGGATGAAGTTATGAAAAATGATGGATTGATTTGGAAATAGTTTTTATGAAATTATTTTATGATTGATATTGAGAAAATAAATTAAATTGAAAAGTGATTTGAAATAGCATAAAATGATGAAAACCTATGATTTGGTTTTGAAATGAGAAGGCATGTTAAAAACTGAAATTAGTAAATTATATTTTAAAATTATTGATTCCCAATTTGGTTGATTTATTGTTTTAAGCACATGTTGTCCTAGGGAGTTAATGGTAACTAGGTCAAGCATTCTAGGACCTTGATTCCCTTGGAATGGATTGATAATACAAACTGATACTAAAACAACTATAGCATGACTACCCATGATGGGTCCCCCTATTGGGGTGTAGACTACTTGCAATGAGTTCCATTATTTGGGTTATATGTGTGTGTGCATACATGAATATATCTGAGATCATTATGACATGTTTTAGGATCCTATTACATGATAAACTGACTTACCATAGGTCTTTCGTACAAGGTTCTTTGCTATGAGTTTTTTGATTCGATATACGTGATGTTGATTATTAAATTGTTTTATTCATTCCAATTGATTTATATAAGCCGTTTTATATAAAATGTTCATTTAAGAATACTTTAAATTTTCTTTTATATAATATTATTCCATGAATTATTTTATTTAAATTAATATAATATAAGGTAAATTATTATGGTATTTATTATAGAACTATTTTTTAGTTCCTTGAAATGTGTATTATGGTTTTAAGAATCACTACTTCTAGGAGGTTTCTAATGGATTTATTTATGGAAATGAAAAATTCAAACAGTTATTTATCCAAAGGGGACCTACTTTCCCAAGGCAGACATTCGTTAAGTTAGAAATTTATGATACTTAAGAACGTGCATTGGTCGAGAGGATGGGAGGTCAGACTCATCACACCCTTTCAGGGGGAATTATTATCTACTCTGGGACACTCTTTATGATTTAAGATATTTTCATGAATCCTTATTAATTAACCAAGTATATCATAAGTATCCCTTGGAATTTTCAATCACTTATTTAGTATGTAAAGAGTTAAAATCATCTGTATGTATTCAAGGTTCTTCATTAATAGAGATATACATATGTATTTGAGGTTCTCCATCAGTGGTATCCTCTCATATACTACTTAAAGATTCTATTAATCATTGTTATGATGATACTAGTTTTTAAGCCACTTAGTGGGGCACTCTAGAATTTATTGTCATCCAGGGAGACGAAGGTTTGGTTTAATTTTGGTATCGTGTCCATAAAATGGGATACCTACGTACCCTTGTGAAAGGAATCAGAACCCTCATAGTTCAGTGTCGTTGAATGGGACACATCATACATTTTAAGGTCACGTGATAAGGACCTAGCCATACAGTTTAATGTTATATGGTATGGAAATCTAAGTGGAAGGTGCTTAGTCAAAACATAGTGTGGGACTTAGACTGAAGTATCCCAAGGAACTTAGAAAGAATATGGGTTTCCAAGTAAGATCAGACCCCTTTGGGAATATGGCCTAAGGAGAAAAGTATTGATTTAAGGTATTAGGTTTAAACCAGAATAAGGATTCCTAAATATCCCATATATATGGGAATCAAAGCCCACGTATTTTGATGAGTCTCATAGGAGAGTATAGTACGTTGAGACAAATGAGTTTGGGATTACTTCCTGAGAAGTATGCCTTGGTGATTTGAGGGTTTAATTTGGGGATTATTTCTAAGGAGGATGCCCAGATTAACAGAATTAGGGTCAGATTCTTGAAGTGGATATCCAGTGAGCTCGGGCCCTGAAAGGGACTCCTACGTATCTTGGTTTGAACAATAATCAGATTTCTCGTAGTTCCTTTAATTGTGCAAATTTTTTGACCATGAAAAATATCTAAGCCCACATGATTCATGATCGGTGCGAGAAACAAGAGGATGTAAAAGATTCAACAAAGGCATTCACACTTTCAAAATTTTCATCCTCCACTGGTGGAAGAGGGACCACCTATGACGGTGAGGGTGGATGAGGCTGAGGTGACCCGGGAAGAGGGAGAGGCGAAGATCCCTCCCTCTATTCTCTTTACATTGGACAAGGGTCCAATGTAAGGAATAAGGGATGAAGGTTAGGGGCTTAAACCAAGATGGATTCCCATGGTGAAAAATCCCAACGGGAGAGATAAAGGGTAACAAAAGTCCCTGTACGCATCTCCCCTCTAGTCTTTGACACCGAAGAATAGTAGAGGAGCAATGATTCTACCTCCTACAAGAAAAGATAGGGGCTTATGCCAGTGTGGTTTCCCTAAAATTGATCCTATTAGGGGAGGGAGATTTCTCCTATGATTTTGTGGAAAATCAAGTGTCAAGTGTACCTTCCTTACCAGAGACCTGAGGTTTCAGGTCATCTCTTTGAGAAGGGAGAGGCCAAAACCCAAACCCTCCTCCAAACTAGGAACTTCCCAAAACTGTTCCTAAGAGAAAGGTCCATGTGACTGTAGATATACAAACCCATATTCATTCCAGGAATCCTAACCCCTTTGTGAAACAAATGTGGGAAACCTATGACTATGGAAATACAAACCCAAATAGGATACATGCTTATGTGCCTTTCCTAAAGGTTTGATAAGTTAGGAGGTTTTGGTGGAGGTCTCAACAGAACCCCTTTTAGAAAAGGGAGCCAAATAATAAGAAACATTGACATGAATGGATTTTAGAAAGGATTGATGTCTTGTATAATGAATAGAGTAAGTGAATCAAAGAGGGGAGCCCAAGTAGGTATAAGCATGCAAGTATGGGCATGCAAGTAGGCTTGGGCGACTAGATGTTCACTTAAGCGACAAACAACCTGTATGGTAATACTTGGGTGAGACCTTGCTCGAGCCTTCAAGATTATTCACAGGTGGTCCTAGAAGTGGGGCATTCAAGTTCCTATGGAAGGAATAGTTGGCACGCAAGTATTTCTGATTTAGGGAGGTTGGGCGCTTTAGGTGCACAAGTGTTATGGTTTTTTAAACACTAAAAGGAATTAACTCTAATGATCCTCCCTTAAATCCTTTGTTCAAGGTGTTTAAGAACTACCTTGAAAGTTTAAGAAGATAGGGGCGAAGTACTAGGGTGACCAGAGTAGCAATTGGCCTTCAAGGAAATTCATCTATACAAATGAAGACCCCAAGAGTCTATTTATAGGAAAAAACAGGACCCTGGGCGAAAGGAGATTGAGCGCACAAGTGACTTATGAGCCAAATTGTGGTGCACAAGTACCTTGCGTGCTGATAGTGTTTTAGTTAGACTAGGGATACACCTTTAGGACTTAGCCAAAATTATTACTTTAATCACCTCCATCATGGTGGCGCATAGGTGTTTTCATGCAGGTACCTTGGGCACCAATTTAGGGACTTATCCAAATGTCTGTTCCATACCGTGGGGGCTACACCCCCCACCCCTACTTGGGATCAGTGTTGGACTACAGTCCCAGCCCTTCAGACCGGTGCCTTTGCTACCGTCACTCACCACCGTGAAAAAGCAGAGTTTCATCGCAAACTTTTCAAGCTCATTTGAGGAAATTTTGTGGAGAAGTGCATGGAACACATTTCATAGTGTCTAAAAAATCCCCCTTATAATTTTATTCATTCAAAATGAAAATAATCTTGTCTTAAGGTAAAAGTAGGGCACTTTGATGTATTCCAACATCATTTGGTTAAATTTTAAGCTATGTCAAGTTTGAAAGGATGCTCTAATTTTTTCCTAATACATGGGGCCTAGAGAGCATAGTATGATTTTTTCTAGGGTTATATGGACAACCCCACAAATTGTATATCTCTTGAATTTTTATTTCTCAATATTACCTAAATCATACAAAAATGTACGTTTAGTGAGCTGAGACTCGACTTTTGTTTAGATTTCCCTCTGCGGGTTCTCAATTTAGTGAGTACCATGTCTCTTGTTGTTGGTAGTTTAAAGTCATTCATGTTGGACTATAAAGGGCTAGTATTTAAGGTCGAATAGTTTTGACCATAAATTTTGAAATTAGATCCCAAAAAAGACTCTGTGGCTAAAAATTTCTTTAATATTCTTTAAATATTTCCAAGGTGAATCTTGAGTCAGGATTTTTATGGTCACCAAATCTAAAACTTGTATCAACATAAGGGGAGTCTCTTCTAAGAATGAAGTTACCATTATTTTGACAAACCCGTTATGGGGGTTGTTTTATGCAGGGCCAATTGGGGCATATACTGTATATAAAAATTGTGGCATCTTTTTTATGACAGTATTATTATGTAGGAAAATTATGCAAGGCCACCTAAGTTCATGTACTGCATAGTCAAGCAAAAGAGCTCTTTAAGAATTTAACATTTTGCTACTAATAGATAGGGGAAAATAAGATTTGGGTGAATCAAGACCATAGTGGGTGGTTTTTCCAAGGAAATTAATTTTAATAATGAAATTTCTATTTTATACGAACATATGCCATGAATAAGAAAACCATCGCTATACAAATTTTGTATATGTGGAATGGTTAAAATTTATCAGAAAGGGGAATTTCTAATATCATATTGTGCAGTTTTAAGTCATGCAGTGAGGAAATTGGTACTGTGCAGTTTTAAGTCATGCAATGAGGACATTGGTACTATGAATTTTTAAGTCATGCAATGAGGACATTGGTACTGTGCAGTTTTAAGTCATGCAGTGAAGAAATTGGTAGTGTGCAGTTTTAAGTCATGCAGTGAGGACATTATGTGGCTTTAATTTAAGGTCTTTAGTTTTGACCAAAGGTGCGAGACTCTCCCAATTTCTAGATATTTTTTGGAAACATACTATCATATTTAGGTATGGAATGGAAAATGGTAAAATGTTATTTGGGAATTTCTAAATCTGAAGACTGATATGGAGAAGGAGATAAAGGCATTAGAGGAAGTCTTTTCTTCCAATAATGAAGTTACCATTATTTGAATAACCCATTATGGGGGTTGTGTTATGCAGGGAAAATTGGGGCATATGATAGATATCCAAATAGTAACATCTTTTTACTGACATACCTGTTATGTAGGTATCTTATGCAAGGCCACCTAAGGGCACATGCTGCATAGTCAGGAAAAAGAGATCTAAAAAATCTGACATTCTACTGCTAAAATCTGAATAAAGTTTATGAAGATTAAAATTTTACAAAGCATAGAGTTTGGGTTATGGAGAAAGGTACTTGAATATGGAAAATGGTATTTCTAACCATGATTTCCAAGGAATTGGATGAATAGTACTTCTACGAAGGTATGACCCAAATGTAGAAGGTGTGTTGTCTGTAGTTTTAGGTCATACAACTAGGAACAAAAATGGAAACAATATGTGATATGTAGCCAAGTGATTCCAAGGTTATTTCATAATACTTTGAACACATAGAGAGGGAAATGTTTAAATCATGGTCTTGAAGAGTTTCAGATCGAAAGAAAGATAATAGGACAAATATACCTAAATGACTATTTTAAAATACAGATTCTTGTATATTATCATTAAAGCTTGAAGGGGAAAAATATACTATAACCAAGAAAGAAGTTACCATTATTTTCCAAAACCGTTATGGGGGATCTGTTATATAGGGCCAACTGGGAAATATGATGCATATCCAAATAATGACATATTTTTACTGACAGGCCCGTTATGTAGGCAACTTATGCAAGGCCACCTAAGGGCATGTGCTTCATAGTTCGGCAAAAGAGTTCTCAGGTATTAGAAGCTCTGTCACCAGAAACCATACAAAAGATTATGAATATCTGAAAACATTTAAGATTAAGATTGTGAAATATGTAATAGGTTTATTACCAATGTATATGAGAAATATTTGAATCAATATAGTCCATGAATTTGATGTCCTTTAACAAAGATCTTACTCATATGTAAAATAGAGTTTTTCTGTTTCCTTTGAATTAAAATTATAATGTGCATTTTTATGACCTAAAATGAGGACATTAATAGCCCCATAATAAATTGAGACACCCTATTTATATAGAGAATCCTTTTACCCAATTCCTAAGACCACTTGAGCTATGCTCGGTGTGAGAAAAAAAGAGTAGTATGGGTTCTTTCTATAATAGAAAGGTGACATAGGTGAAGAATGGGGTGTTAGATTTCCATTCCGTTTAACATCATACGTTAAGGATGAAGATGAACCGATGTGAAAAGAAAGACATATTGAAACTAGATTATGGGATAAAACCGAAGTTTCACTATGTGTCTTGTTGGGATAAGAATCAAGTCATATATAGTTCTTAATTATATAAGGAATAAAGGGTTTTTTTATTGCAGATGAGTCTAAAATTAGAGATCTAGGCATCTCTACGTATCTCATTGAAAATCATAATCAATCCATACGTAGTTCTTGAAACAATCATCCCTCACACCAATCGAGTTTGACATGAAGAATGGGGGCTTAGACATGTTCTGAGAGAATGGTAAATCATAATACATAAAATGGTATAAGGACTAAATCATATATCTTAAAGAAATACTCTATATTGATCTAATTCATATACAGGAGGAGAAAATAAAATAAGAAGATTTTGTGACTACTATTGGGCCCAAAATTGGATATTTAGGCATCTCTACATATCTCATTGAAAATGAGAATCAAGGCATACATAGTGCTTGAAACAAGGTTATTATGGAGATCTGACTCAGGCATAAGGAAGATAGGGACTCATGTACCACTAAGGAGTAGCTATGATGTCAATGATGTTTGCTTATGGAAGCTTCTAACATTAAATAGAGAAAATTTTAGTCATATAGTTAAATGTCATGCAACGAGGAAAAATGATGTTATGCAGTTTAACGTCATGTGTTAAGGATGAAAATTCTATTCATTTTAACGTCATGCAGCATGGATGCTTATTGTTGTTATGCAGTTTAATGTCTTATAACTAGGATATTGTACTATGTAGTTTTTATTCTTGAAACTAGGATATGAGGGCTGTGTAGTTTTTAGTCTTGCAGCATGGACATGTTACTGTGTAGTTTTAAGTATTACATAAAGGACATGAGGGCTGTGCAGTTTTTAGTCTTGCAGTATGGACATGGTACTATGAAGTTTTAAGTCTTGCAGCAAAGACATTGTACCGTGCAGTTTTAAGTCTTGTAGCAAGGACATGAGGGCTTTGCAATTTTTAGCCTTGCAGCATGGATATGGTACTGTGTAGTTTTAAGTCTTGCAATAAGGATATTTTACTATGTAGTTTTAAGTCTTGCAACAAGGACCTGAGGGCTGTGCAGTTTTTATTCTTGCAGCAAGGACATGGTACTGTGCAGTTTTAAGTCTTTCATCAAGGACATTGTATTGTGTAGTTTTAAGTCTTGTAGTGAGGAAAATATATATAACTACGCAAAGTATTTCTTTAAGAATCTCTCATTGGTTGGAGTTGTAATAAGCTCTCCATGCATTGAGATTAAGGCATAATTTTTATTTGAATATACCTTTTGTATGGAATAAGATCCTTCCCACTTTAGATCAAACATTTGAGGTTTCTTCCCTGGTATCATTAGAGTCCTAAGGACCAATAACAATTCTCCTTGAAGAAATTAATGGAGTAGAACTTTCTTGTTAAAATCTTGCACTATTCTCTTCTGCTATACTTGCAAGTGATGCAAAGTATGAAATCTTTTTTCGTCTAATTTTTACAGCTCATTGAACCATTTTTGAGACCTCTCATCTGTGGAAAACTGATCATAAATTGCAACTCTGAGTGAAGGAAATTGCATTTCAATTGGTAAAACTGCTTCTGTTCCATATACCAATGAATAAGGAGTTTCTTGGGTGGCATTACGGGTAGTGGTCTGATAATCCCATAAAGCATTAAAAAGTTTATCAAGCCATGATTTCTTATCTTTATCCACCATCTTCTGAAGTATATTTGATAGGGTCTTGTTGAAGGCTTCTATCTGTCCATTGGCCGCCACATGATAATGAGATGAATGGTTGGATTTGATATTATGTTCCTGATATAACTTTGTTACCTTAGAAGAACAAAAATTGGTTCCATTTTCCATCAAAATAGTATGAGGAACACCAAATCTAGTGATGATATTAGTTTTGACAAAACTAACAATGCTTTTGGATCTGATTTCTTTGAGAGGTATTACCTCAACCCATTTTGAAAAGAAGTCAGTAGAAGTAAGCATATACTTGAACTGCTTAGCTGTAGCTAGAGGATAAGGCCCTACTACATCCATTACCCATGTGGAAAATGTCCAGGAGTATTTAGTTATATATAGAAACTATAGGGGTTGATTAATGAAGTTGGAATGCACTTGGTAGGGATGACATTTCTTAGTGAAATCCATGAAATCCTGTGTCATTGAAGGCCAAAAGTATCCAAGACTTCAGATCTGATCAGGGAGTCTGTGCCCAGATTGGTGGGCACCACAAGCTCCTAAATGTACTTCTTTAATGACACCTGCAGTCTATTCTCCATCAATACATCTAAAGAGGATTCCATCAACGCTTTGTTTATAATGGATCTTTTGGTGGCCTGGACTATTATAAAGAGTAAAATTGGCTTCTCATCACTAGATCTGTTCTTTTTCAGCCCTATTCAATATAAGTAATCCATTTTAAAGATATTTCATGTTGGATGTCCTCCATCCCGTGGTATGACCATATGGATCAGAAATAGGGCTAATTTCATTAATTTTCTCCATTATGGTTTGAAAAAAATGTGAAACCACACGACGATGGGCTATTCTAATGACCGTATCATCCTTATTTGGATTTGCCAAGGCTATAGTTGCATTAGCCAGTGAATCTACTTGGGCATTTTGTAATCGTGGGACATAAGACACTGTCATATCTGAGGGAAATTCATCCATTAACACTCTTACAAAATCACACAAAGGAATTAACTCTTCTTTTATGATAGAATATTATCCATTGATTTGATTGATTATCAATATTGAATCAACTTTCACTTTTAAGTGATTCACTTGCACCTGAAGGACTAATTCCAAACTTATGATGAGATATTGATATTCTGCCTCATTGTTGGTACCAAGTTTCAACAACAGGAAGGAATAAGGAAACACTTCCTTTTCTGGGGGAATAAGGATGATTCCAAACCCAACTTTTTTGAGTTTAGGGATTTCCATTCTCTTCCCTTTTGGACTTATGGAGGCACTATTAAATTATATTTCCCATGTTTGGGAGTTATCCTGATTATAGAAGACTTATTCATCAGGAAGTTCAGTATTTAATGATGTATCTTCCACAGATGGATGCTCATCAAGGAAGTTGGCCAGATCTTGGCATTTTGTTTCCTTTTGAGGCATAAAATGAATATCAAATTGTTTCAAAATAACTTCCCACCATGCCAGATGCCCTATAACCATAGGACAACTGAGGATAAATTTGAGTGGGTTACTACGAGATACCAATTGAATCTCATGATGTTGTAGGTAGTGCCTCAATTTCTGAATTGAAAATATTAATGCTAGGTATCACATTTTAATACTTGAATATCGAGTTTCTGCATCAAGCATAGTTCTACTAAGATAGTAAAGGACATTTTCATTCCCAACATCATTCTTTTGAGCGAGGTAGACACCCAATGATTGCTCTAAAGCTATCACATAGAGGATAAGTTGTCTTCCTTCAATAGGTGGCATTAATTCCCACTGGACTCAATATATATTTCTTGAGGGTATCAAATGCTTCTTGGTAGTCTTTAGTCCATTGGTAGGTGAATCCCTTATTCATTAATATAGTGAAGGGAAAACACTTGCCTGTAAAATTGGAAATAAAGCACCAAATATAGGCCAAGTTTCCTTTGATTCCTCTTAATTATTTCAAATTTCGAGGAGGTGACATACCAAGGATTGATTTTTTTTATTATGATCAACTTTGATACCATGATGGCGAAAAATAAAGCTAAGAAACTTTCTTGAGGTTACCCCAAAATCACATTTCAAGGGGTTTATCTTCAGACTGTGTTGCTGAAGCTTTTGGAATATGGTCTCCAAATCATCCTAGTGATTGAAACCATGTATATATTTAACCACTAAATCATTCACATAAAATTCAAAAAATTTCCCTAAGTAGAGTTTGGAGATATGGTGCATGACACATTGGTATGTTGCGCCTCCATTCTTTAAACCAAAGGGAATTACCCAATAGAAAAACACACCTTGAGGGGATCTGAAGGTTTTATATTCTTCATCTTCTTGGGCCATACATATTTTATTATACCCATATTAGCCATTCATCAAGGAAAGAGCTTCATATCTAGCTGTTGCATCAATTAAAAGCTCTGTAATCAGAACTAGAAAATCATCTTTAAGACAATGCCGGTTAAGATATCTGAAATCAATACAAACTATAATTTTTCCATTTTTATTTTTTATTGGGTCAATTTTGGATATCCATTTGGGATATTTATATTCTCTGAAAAAGTTAGACTTTATAAGATTATTAACTTCAGCTTCAATTTTAGAGGCATGAGTTTGGTGTGTTCTTCTTGCTGCTTTCTTGAATCCACGATGTTCTTCTGGAAAACCCAAATGATGGGTGGCTACATCAGGATTAAGACCTGAAATTTATATATAATTCCAAGAAAATATATCTTGATGTTTCTTTATAAATGAATTACAAACCTTTTTTTCTTTAGAGTTCATAGCCGCACTAATTAGAGTGGGGCATAGATCTTCTTCTGTAACCAGATTTATTTCTCTGAGTTCATCCACAGTGGTAGATACACCTTCCTCAAATGATGGAGGATCATCCCCAAGATCTTCCTATTATTCTTCATTATTTTTTACCTCTTCAATTTCCAATTGCATATTATATGACGAAGAAAAACTCTCAGAGTTAGAGGGGGAGTTAGTATTTGAACATCCTGAAGAAGAGTCCACCATATCTGACCCTACTGATGACGAAGGGTATTCCTGTGGTAATAAAGAAGAGATGATGGATTGAGAATCAACATCTTTGTCTTCCTCTAGAATTGCTACAATTTCTTCTTCTCTTATTGACAAAGTAGAGGATTTTTGTAGTTCAGCAGATGAAATGAAAACATCTCCATTTAGGCTTCCATCACTGCTTGGTGAATCACTAATCTATCCCATGTTGTCAAGCTCAGTTTCCAAAATTAACATTATGTTAGTTATTGGATGAGTGCTTGGTTTTGGTTTTACCCTTTCAATTTGATTGATGGGTATCACATAATCTATGCTCAAATGTATGAATGGATTTTCTATAATCTTTTCTAATCTATTCAGAGCATTAAATATAATTATATCCTCTGTCATGTATCTTGTTTCTTTTGTGTGATAAAACTATGCATCAATGTGTTGAGATTCACATGTTTTTAATGGAGCTTTATCACCATACAATTTCCCGATTTGACCATTGAAAAAGTACTTAAGACATTGGTGGTATGACGAAGGTATGGCTGCGTGTTGATGCAGCCAAGGCCTTCCAAGAAGAATATTGAAGGTTGTGTCCTAATGAACAACCATGAAATCTGAATTAGACACAAGATCTCCAAACTTATTTCTGAGTGTAATCTCACCAAGAGGTTCTTGGTAATTCTTATCATAATCTTGAAACATTAAAGTGGAAGGAGATAAGTCAGATTCGGTTAGTCCCTATCGAAAAAGTGAATGAATGAGAATGAGATTGACTCCAGAGCCATTATCAATGAAGGATCGTCAGATGTCTATGTCATTGACCTTTCCAGATAAATACTAGGGTCTAATATGTCCATGTACAACATCATCTTCATCTTAATCTATTAAAGATATGATTACATGACATTCTGTAGGATCATTCTCTATACAATAAACCTCAGTAGCATCAACATTGGTTTCAAACTCTTGAGGACTTGACAAAACCTCAATGAGTGCTTCTTGAAGATCTTTTGACAGATTTAAAGCATTAAGAATTGATAAATTGGTCAGTACATGGGCCAATTGTTTCATGACATCAAAATTTTGGTCCAAAGGTCTATTTTTCCCAGCACGGAGATGAAATTTTGTAGGTGATTTGGAAGTTGATACTTCTGATGTAGATGTATTCTGTGTCGAAGCAGAAGCTAGAAATACTCATGGATTTGGTAGATAAGGGTGACTATATCTATTCACCTATTGAGAAGAAGACAATGTGAATTATATTTGGTTCTCCAAAATAATCATGTCAAACTGAACCTGTCTTTCATGGAGGAAACTCCTTGTTCCTGTTGAGTCCATTGAAGAGATATTACACCAATTTATGCTGCATATATGGTTCAAGTAGGGGTAGAGTTAAAATGATGGTTTCTATAATTCCCACATCTTCCCCTGTATCCTCAACCTTAGCCTCTTCCTCTAGTTAACCTATTAGGTACAAGGAATTCTGGCTCATTATAATCAGAATTACCATCAGTATAAAAATCTGTTAAGTGGATAAAATTGACAGAACCAATGATCAACTATTCATTTGATAAATATTCTTCTTGATAGGTTAATTTTGGTTGTGTTGTTTGGCAGGGCAGTGCTCGTTCTTTTGAAACAGATGACATGAAATCTGTCAAGGTCAAGGACAACTTTGGCCTTAACATGAGCTCATCTTCTTCTTACTACTCTTTATCCTTATAATCACTTTTTTTATTTGAGGAATGAACTTTTTATGAAGGTTTTTTTGGTGTGGAAGAAGTGGTGGAAGAAAAAATCAGTTGTTTCAACTATGTTCGTAAAATGGAATGAGTCCGGTTGATCATTTTCCTGATCATCCAATCATCATATTTCTGCACATTTTTACTTTTGACTTCCTTATATTTTTTTATTCCGCTATATCAATAGTAGTAACACATTCTACTTGAAATGAGGAACTTTTTAGTTTCTCTTTTCTAGAATTTACCATCTTTTTCAATAGGTCCTTGAAAAAAAAACACTCCTGGATGGGATGACCTAACATCTAGTGAAAGGGAAAATAATTTGGAAGATCTTAATCTCCTTATTTATTTGGTTTCTTTGAACTTTGAAACTAAACCAAATTGTTTTCTAGGGTTTGGATGAAGTAACTGGGAACTTGTTCATTCTGGAAAGAATAAACTTTATTATTTAATTCCTAAAACTATTTTAAACTTTGATCTCTTTGATCATCTTGATGAGGTGGTCATTGATGCTGATGCTCAGGAGGTGGAGCCCTTCGACATGATGAAGGTATTGAAGTAGAAGTAGGTACAGGTGCCTGCTTGAGTGTAACTGTAGCATCTTGTACCTTTCCTATCCTCCTCCCTGGAGCTGATGGAATTACACGAGTTTTAGCCATAGTTTCTATAATAGAGTCTTCTATCTATTTAGATATTTAAGTAAGGTCTCAAAACTCTCCTGTGTATTTCATAGGAATCAATAGTGTGTGAAACTCATCATGTAAATTTTCCACACAAATTGTAAGAAAATCCTATTGAGGGAGTTCTAGACTTAAGGAATATATTAATCCTTTCCATCGCACAATGAAATCTGAAACTCTTTCATTATCCCTTTGTTTACAATTGGTAAGATAAAAAACTGTTGTCTTTGTTAGTATTGAGATAAATTGAAGAAGTTTCTGACATAGATCTTCCCATCTAGTAATTTATTGAGGTTGTAAACTTGTATACCATACAAAAGCTATTCCTTATAATGAATACACAAAATACCTAAGCTTAACTGCTTCTTATTGTCGAGGAGTTCCCATATTAGAATTACAATGAGAAAAAAAATGTGTTAAGTTTTGTTCTGGATCTCCCAAACCATTAAAGATTGGAAATGTGATATTCACAAAATTTGGTGGGGAAGGAATTGCATCCACCCATTTAGGGTAAGCTCTCTTTTCTGGCTGAATTGGTGAACATCATTCCTCCATAGCTTCCAATCTAGTCATTAATGCCTCAATTGTGTTCATAAGCATTTGGGGAATCTCTAGATGAGTTGGAACCTATGCAGGTATAACAAATGGAGCTTGAGCTGGTGCAATGACCATAAAAACCACTAATGGTGGTGCTGATATTTTCCTTGGATAACCAACGGTAACGGGCCTATTAGGATGTATCTGATCCTACCTTGATTGTATACCCAATGGAGGGAATTCATTATCTGCATATGTAGTTACTAAAAATTCTCTTTGCTGAGAAGCTTCTACAGGATGTGAAAGTTGAGGACCATCTTGGGGAGTACATATAACAAAAATGTAGCTTCAAAGTAACTCTATATTGAGTCTTTTTAACTCCTTCATTACCCCTTCTTGCTGTGCAAATATTTCTTCAAGTGAAAGAGATTGACCTTCTCCAATGGAAAAGTGAGATGCAATCTAACTTTTACCTTTACAATTGTTAGATGCCTTTTAGAGGGGTGAGAGTTGATTATTCTAAGGCATACCTAGATTCAGGGTAAGCCTCTAATTTCAGGTACACACACCTTCTTCATTTTCCTTAGTGTGTACCATATTATGGACAATAAATTCATCTTCTAATTCCCCTGAACTGGAATCATTTTATGGAGGATATTCTGCAGTGGTGTTAATGAAATTCACTAATGCATAATGCATCAATGGAATTCTGTCAATATTTTTTTAAGATCGTCTCCCTATGTATCTTCCATGAGGCTCTTTTCTCCTATATGATGAATTCCTAGGAACTATTTGGTGGGCATTAACCCGAAGGGAATCCTCGGATAATTCAGTTGTACAATTTCCTTATGGTTTATTCCCTAATTGGGAGAAAAATGACTTCCGTCAAGGAGGGGATTGAAGATGTGAAAAATCCCCCAGCCTTGCAGGTTGTGGCTATTCCTGTTCTTCTTCTTCAAATATTTAAACTTTGTTTAATGAATTTGAAGGTTGAATTAAATGAACCCCCATCCTTATAAGCTGGGGTGATTCTTGAACTTCTATGGTTGAAATTTGTGCAATTTCTCTTCTGATTTTGCAAATTTTGGTTTGAACATTAGCTGAGTGCATTATCTAACAACCACTCAAATAACTTGTTTCAGAAGATCAATGTGCTATTTCATACATTTGCATTCTCTGACGGCTAACATCCTCTAAGTATGAATTCTACTCAAGATTCTCAGATGCTTTATGTAAAATTAACTCAACAAATTCTTTTCTTTGGTCCTGACTCTAATGAGAGCTGGTTGAGGCATATTCTTAATCATACATTTTAATACATACAAAATCTTTTGATTATAGCCGACTATGGGCAATAACATTTCATGAGATCACTTTTGGCAGACTTTGCTAATTTTGGAGTGCAGTGAAATGCAATGATCCATGTGCACCCCAACCTATGATATGAACACTATATGGGGAATCATAAATTAATTGGAATAGCCTCTTTAGAGCATCGAGTCGTGCACACTGAAGGATTCTCTACTATCTTTCAACCTTTGGATGTTATGAAATTGAGAAAGATGCCAAGTCAATTTGGCATTGTGACCCTTCTATCACCTTTACATGATTTTGATATTCATCATATGGTAATACTTTGGTTTTCAAATGACGAAGAGTCTTCCATAAGTTTATGCGGATATCATGAATTCAATCTTCTGTAATCAATTATGGAATGTTATACTGAGAATTTTCCAAAGGCCATAACATGACTGGTACTTATCCCTTAGCCAATTATTTCATCAAGTTTAACACATCTCCATCGTCTTTCACTAGAGGTTTCTCCACTTAGTTTGACCAAAGTGGATGCTCTGTATTAGAATAAAAATGGCCCAAGGGAGGTTCAGAGAATGACCATTCCCTTATGATGTCTTCTGGTTGATAAATTGTTTCACCTGTCAAGGACAAGGCATCAGACATGATTGGACTTGTGTTTGAAATTGCCTCGAGATAGGAGGGCTTCCTCGTCACTACATTTTCAATTATAGAATTTTATTGATAATTTGAAATACTAATGTGGAGAGGACTTTCGTAGAAAATGTCATCATAGAGAGGATCATCCTGATGGATTACAGTAAGGGATCAATATTTTTTTCTCCTTTTTCTTCTAGCCACATAGAGGGTTGCCGTGGATCTCATCTAGAGATAGGCACTCTGGATTAATAGAATTTTAATGAAACACGACTTTATGATAATGTGTCCGATGAGAAAATTAATAATTACTACTACCACTCTCATAATTTTGTAATGAGAGGATAAAATCTTGAGTTGCAATAGATAAATGTCCAAGGGCTTCAAGAACTCCAACATGAAGAGGATTCAAATCACAGCTTGACTCTTTATTTTCCAAAAATGATTGGCGAGACTTCTTCTTGGTTGTTCTCTTATAATTATTTGGGACCACTTGCTGGGAAAAGTGGTTATCATGGGCATGTGTATGTGTCTACCTTGGACCGGTTACCAGAATGGACCGATTACCTTCAATCAGAAAGGGTTTATGTTCTCGATATTGTTGTCCATATGATATGGGGGAGTATACCCCATGACCCTCCTGGACTCAAAAAAAGGTGTGTATATGTTCTGGGATGGAATGCTGATGTGTCATCCCATGTGTGGGGATAGATTTATGTGTCTGTTCCCCTGGTACTGCTGAAGTAGTTGTTATAATATCATGGAATGCTTCTAGAATATGGATAGGGATTTGCGTATGCACTTTCACTATTAATAAAATGTGTTTGGTGACTTCAGTAGCCGGAATGGAAATATAATTACATTCCGTATTTGGAGTAGGTGTATGTGCCTACTCCTATCCTCCTTTTCTTGTCAATGGGTATTAACAGTACTCATGCATGGGGGTAGAGAGTTGATTCTTCCCCAGATTTTTCATTGGAGATTTCCGACTGACTTCTCTGAGAGCTACCAAATAAGGCTATTAGAAGACTTGATGAACATTAGTAGGTGTATATTCCTAATGGCTATTTCCGGTCAAGTATGGTCGACAAAATTACTTCAATACTGGCAGATGAGACTACTAACAGAATTGGTGATTGTAAACAGGTGTATATTCATATTTACCAGTTGACAACACATTAGATTGGTAGGATTCTTTAAATGCAATTAGACGAACCTGCTGACTGGTTGATAACTTGTAAGTAGGTGTATGTGCATGTTCACAGTACTCCACCAGATTTGTCTGGTGGGATTGGTGGGTTGCTACTAGACGATTCTACTAAGTAGCAAAATTGGGGCAGACAGGTGTATATGCTTGTTCGTTGTTTTCCATGAAGTTAGGTTGATGAAATTCTCTAGAGGAGGAAGAGGTGAGAACCTTCTCCCTGTAGACCGGAATTTGTCCCCAGTGGTTCGTCTTGTGTGTCTAGGTCTAAGATACCTGGGCCGAAAGTCTAGAGGCAACACCCCCATCATGTTGGCGGTTCACTAACGTGTGATTCTGCTGGCAGTGATTACTGGTGGTAGTCCTCAGGAAGGACCCTTGCATATTTGAATTGTGGCACTAAGTGACCTCTTCATCCACCTCCCTATAGTATAGGAGGGATTTTTTGTTTCATTCTAGGGATAAGTACCCAAAACGGTTGAAGACGGTAGTTGGAACCGTCTGCTTCTTGATCACTGGTCATCGTTGGCCAGATGATCGAGGATTGTTATTGACCTGGAGGGCCTATCGAGCAGCCTCCAAAGTCAGGATTGTACCATGCTGACGATATTCCTTTACCAGCACATTAGAGACCCAGCATTGAAGATAATGGGTTGGTGATGAATTCCTTCTCGTGGATAGGGATCCAACTTGAGCATTGGTTGGTAAGTTCATGGATTTTTTCTTGAAGAAATCCATTTTGGAGTGAAGGGAATATTGAGAAAAACTTGAAACAACAACAAAGTCCATTAAATCAACATATTTTTAGATTGATACATGCATTATTGATCCCTTTGTCTGGCCTCTATTTATCAATTTGATAGGGTCCTAACAGGTGGGTAACATTATTAACTTGGTTAAGGATTCAAGTCGGGTTCACCATTTTTGTTTCATAGTTCCTTGAAACACGTATTCTAGTTTTAAGAATCACTGCTTCTAGGTGGTTTCCATTGGATTTATTTATGTAAATGGAAAATTCCAACAATTATTTATCCAAAGGGGAACAGATTTACAAAGGTATGAATTCTTTAAGTTTGAACTTTACAATACTCAAGAACATGCATTGGTCCAGAGGATGGAAGGTAAGACTCATCACACCCTTTTGGGTGTAATTATTGTCTACTCCGAGACTCTCTTTATAATTTAAGATATTTTCATTAATCATTATTAATTCACCTAGTATATCATAAGTATCCCTTGGAATTTTCAATCACTTATTTAGCATGTGAAAAGTTAAAATCATCTGTATGTATTTGAGGTTCTTAATTAATGGAGATATCCATATGTATTCAAGGTTCTCCATCAATGGTATCCTCTCATATACTACTTATAGATTATTTTAATCATTTTTATTATGATACTTGTTTTTAAGCCACTAATTGGGGCACTCTGGAATTTATTGTCATCCAGGGAGATGAAGTTTTGGTTTAATTTTGGGATCGTGCCCATAAAATGGGACACCTACTTATCCTGGTGAAAGGAATCAGAACCCTTGTAGTTCAGTGCTGCTGAATGGAACACATCATAACTTTTAAGCTCATGTGATAAGGACCTATCCATACAGTTTAATGTCATATGGTATGGACATCTAAGTGGAATGTTCTTAGTAAAAACACAATGTGGGACTTATACTGAATCATCCCAAGGAACTTGGAAAGGATATGGGTTTCCAAGTAGGATCATACCCCATTGGGAATATGTCCCAAGGAGAACAATGTTTATTTAAGGTATAGGGTTTGAACCTCAAAGAGGATTCAAACGTATCCCATATATATGGGAATCAAAGCCCACATATTTCGATGATTCTAATAGGAGAGTATAGTTCTTTGAGAGAAACGAGTTTGGGATTAATTCCTAAAAAGGATGACTTGGTGATTTGAGGGTTTAATTTGGGGCTTATTCCTAAGGAGGATGCCTAGATTAAGGGAATTAGGGTAAGATTCTTAAATAGGATATCCATTGAGCTCGAGCCCTTAAAGGGCTTCCTACGTATTTTGGTTTGAATAGGAATCAAAGTTCTCATATTTCCTTCAATTGTGAAAATATTGTGACCATGAAAAATCTCTAAGCCCATGTGAGTCATGCTCAGTGTGAGAAACAAGAGGATGTCGAAGATTCAACAAAGAAATTCACACTTTCAAATTTTTCCTCCTTCGCTGGTGGAAGACGGTGCACCTATGGTGGTGAGGGTGGATGAGGTAGAGGAGACTTGGGAAGAGGGCGAGGCAATGGACCCTCCCTTTATTCACTTCACATTGGACAAGGGTCCAATAGAAGGAAGATGGGATGAAAGTTAGGGGCTTAAACCAGGATGGATGCCCATGACAAAAAATCCAAACGGGAGAGGGAAAGGGTAACAGGAGTCCCTATACCCATCTCCCCTTTGGTCTTTGGCACAGAAGAAGAGAGGAGGAGAAATGATGCTACCTCCTACAAGAAAAGATAGGGGATTATGCTAGGGTGGTTTCCCTAAAATTGATCCTGGTAGGAGAGGGAGACTTATTCTACGCCTTCATGGAAAAGAAATTGTGAAGTTTAGCTTCCATACTAGAGACATGAGGTTCTGGTTCATCTCTTTGAGAAGGGAGAGGCCATAACCCAAACTCTCCTCCAAATCAGGAACTTCCCAACACTATTCATAGGAGAAAGGTCAATGTGAATACGGATATAAAAACCCACATGAATTCCATGAATCCTATCCACATTGTGAAAAAAATGTGGGAAACCTATGATTGTGGAAATACAAACCCAAATAGGTGCCACATTGATGTGACTTTATAAAAGGTTTGATAAGTCAGGAGGTTTTGGTGGAGGTCTCAACAGAATACCTTTTAGACAAGGGAGCCGGGAAGAAAAAACCTTTCCATGAATGTCTTTGAATAAGGATTGATGGCTTGTAGACTGAAGAGAGTAAGTGAATCAAAGAGGGGGTACCAAAGTAGGTATGAGCATGCACATATGGGTGTACAAGTAGTATTGGGAGACCTGATACTCACTTAAGAAATGAAGAACCTGTATGGTAATACTTGGGTGAGACCTTTCTCGAGCCTTCAAGTGTATTCATAGGTGGTCCTAGAAGTGGGGTGATCAAGTTCCTATGAAAGGAATAGGCAGAATGCAAGTATTTATGATTTGGGGAGGTTGGGGGTTTTAGTCACGCAAGTGTTATGGTTTTTTAAACACTATAAGGACTTAAGTCCAATGATCCCCCTTAAATCCTCTGCTCAAGGTGTTTAAGAACTACCTTGAAAATTTCAGAAGACCAGGGCAATGTACTAGGGCGACCAGAGTAGCAATTGGGCTTCAAGGAAATTTTTACGTACAAATAAAGACCCCAAGGGTCTATTTATAGGAAAAAACATGTCCCTGGATAGAATGATATTGGGCGTCCAAGTGACTTGCATGCCAAATTGTGGTGCACAAGTACCTTTTCCACTGACGGTGTTTTGGTTAGACTAGGGAGACACATTTAGGACTTATCCAAAATTAATACTTTTATCAGCTCCATCATGGTCGCGCGCAGATGTTTTCATGTAGGTACCTTGGGAACTGCTTTAGGTACTTAGCCAAATGTTTGTTTCATACTACGAAGGTTGTTCCCCCGCACCCCTGCTTGGGATCAGTGTCGGGCTGCAGTATTGACCCTTTAGGCTGGTGCCTTCGCTACCATCACTGACCCCCATGAAAAATTAAGAGTTTGACCACAAATTTTTCAATCCAAGTTGAGGAAATTTTTTAGAGAAGTGCATGGAACACATTTCATGGTTTCTATAAGAACACTTGGTGATACCATAATATGATTTATATCTCATACCCTTCCTTTTCCTTCAGTTGTTTTTAGACATTCTTATTTTAGGTTTGAGAAAAGGGAATGCACCGCTTGGAGGTGGTGGATGTTCTTGATCTTTAAAACTGTAGAGTGGTAATAGTGACCAGTGAAGTTATTTTCCACTTGTTTCATAGGGATTTTGAGACATGTGTCTAGTTGAAATTTTAGTTTCCTTTGGGATTTTTATCTTTTTGTTGGGTACTATTATATCTGTTTTTTGGTAATTTATCCTTTTGGAGTATTGATCATACTAACTTGTAATATTTTATATTCTATTGTTTTATGGAAATTTTATTTCATATTGGTTTATATATGATTCCAGGTTCTTGTCTCCAATCCATGTAGATTATTAATTCCATTCAAGCTATGTTAGTTCTAGCTTGGGAATTAGGGAACTGGGTTATTTGAGCTGGTTCATGATAATCTACACTATAAAGATAAATGCCACAATGAAACACTATGTGATTGTATATAGACATGAAATAAATTAAAGAGGCCAAAATATTTATGGACATTTTGAGGAAAATAATCCCGAGTTTCCTTGAAAATTAAACAGAAAATTATTTATTGAGATTTGAATGAAAATAAGTGAAAATAAAAATAGGATGATTTTTCACTTGATAAAAAGTGAGAGGATTGTAATCCCAAAAATCAAGGAGGATTTCCATTATTTTAATATAGAAAATATATTGTTATGATTATATATAGGTATTAATAAAACATAATAATAAGTAGATGATTTGAACATAGTGAGATTGAATTCCTAATAGGCCATACAAAGTATTGAAGGATAAGGCTAAAAACATTTAATAGGAGAGGAACTTGTGCATAAAGGAAGATGTATTCCTATGATATATCATTATCATATAATATGATTGAGAAGATTGGAGGCCAATACTTGTGATACTATATTGAGTATTTTAAAGAAGTGAGAATCAAGAACGAAGTCTTTCCATATGATATCCTTATATCATTTGGAGAAGCAATGAAGAATAAGGTTAATGTGAATGCTATATTAGAATGAAAATTATATTTAAGACTTATTCATGAGGTATAAGACCTATCATTAGTGGTACAATATCATCTATAGTAGATGGAATATATTTTTCATTGAGGGAGTTTGGTAGGACCCATTATAAATTGATAGGATTTATCATAATAATCAGTTGTGGGGCTATAAATTTTCACGATACAATATAAATAACCCTTTGGGTTATGGAAAGGTATTTTTGGGAGATAGAGAATTATATTCACCTATATAATATAGTGGATATCTACATGTTAAACTTGACCTGAACACAATAATGATTAGGTACCCACATTGGGATCGAAAACTGTAAATAGAGTGTCCTATTTATTTCTTTTTATCATGTATGCAATGAGAGTTGAGGGAAATAATAAATAGATCCATATATTATCTTAATTGATAATAGAGGTTCAAATAATTTAGTGTGTATAATATAAAAGTTTAAATATAAATTTAGTAAAACAATTCACCTTGACTTACCCCACACTCAGGTGAGTGAATGGTCCTACTGGGGCACTAAAAAAACAATTATCAATGTTACTTGATTAAAAAAATCCTAAATGAAACACCAATGGTAACCAGATAGGGTAAGAACTATTCTTATCAATAAAAAATTCCTAGTAACCTGCTAATTAATTAATGCATATACTTTCTCTATGTTATCAAATATTCAAGATTTAGATACAAGATGGATTATAAATTTCACTTCTTGGATTTAAAAGAGGAATATAGAAATTTTAACATACAAGTGATTATCCCTTAATATTTTCAATTCCACCTATATGTGTCATGCATGATCCTCCCTAAAAAATGATTCATTCAGAACGATTTGATGTATATGACTACAAAGGAGTCAAAATATCAATGAAAAATGTAATTTATAAATTCTATTAAGACCATCATAGAGTTTTTAATTCTAAAAGGTATTATAAGATACTCATAATGATCATAAATAAATTTAAAATATATCTTTAGAAAATATACATCCTGCATCCATAATTGATGATACCCTGATCTAATGCCAACTTAATAAAACCACCTTAATCTATTTAAAAAATAATATAAATCCTCTATACAAGGTAAATGATTTAATTTACTTACTATAACATGATACAATTTATGGATAATATTCATAATGATAATGTACTATTATCCTTTTTAGTAAAATGAATTATAGAACTTTAAGGTGATATCCTTAGTCATATGGAACGTTTTTCCCCAAATCATCCATATATACCATAACCTATTTGGGTTTAGTCAGGGATATAAAGTTGGAAGGCATATATTTTGATATAACTCATGTAAATATGATAATAGATAACTCAACCTCCCTCATTAAAAGAAATCCCAAAGAGTTTTAAAAAACATATTGATATATTCCAACCACTACAAGTAATTAATTTTTTCTATCCTCCTCATATTCTCCAAAATAAAGGGTCACTAAATAAGAATAAATAGATACCATAAACCTATTCATTGGTCTTACCTTACCAACACTCAAATCCCACTCTACTATAAATATAAAAAAAATCCCATTTAAATCAGTAAAATTTTGATTCCTCCCATAGTATTCAATGTGGAATTTATGCCACATAAGTCAATAAAAACTAATAATGGTATCAATTATCTTCATATTAATAACTAATAAGTCTTATAAAATTCACACATGACCTATCATGATACCATTTGAAGTAAATTTAAATCATTGGACACTTAACTCATCTAATAAAGTTTTTATCCCTATCAAATAATCCATCAATCCTATATTAAACCCCAAATTTTCTATTATTTTAGTAATAACAAAAGAATTTGATGCCCCCATATCAAATAGAGAATATAAAATTATAATATTTTCTTGTTTTCCCAATGTATTTTTTATATAGTTTTATAAACCATGATAATAGAAACTTTATCCTCCTGGTTTTTTAAAACAATAATTATAGATTAACTATTTTTATAATTTACATAATCCATAAAAACTTTTCATCTATTGTTATTTTTTAATAAACCGTAGGTATAAATCCTAATGAAAACTTCACCAATGTATCTCACCCTTAATATCATTCTCCTCACCCTCAATCCCATAACCTCACTTGATCCTCTAAGATATGTGAAACCTAATCCCAGTTGGATATTTTTTCTAGCTTCCTTGTTGTGTAGTTAGTACATTTAACCTCACTAACCCATGGACTTAAGCCATGTACATTTTTTGTGAAGGAACTATTCTGATGGATTGGATGGGATATTTCAAAAGTATGTGGGTGTTTTTGGGTTTAGGTGGAAGTTGTGTCAAATTTATACTCCTCCCACCATGGCTATCTAAGGAGGTCCAGGAGATCCTTACTCTATTATCTATAATAATGAGTTATTTTTATCCTAAAGAGAGTTAAGATATCACCATGTATATATATATATATAGAGGTGTATAGAGTTATTTTTTAAATATTTATTCCATATGAAATAAAGGTTGGTTTCTACCTAAATTCTTCTTTGTATTTGATCAATGAATCAAAAAAGTGGTATCAGGGTCACTGGTGTAGAAATGGTCACGAATAGTGAATATTTTCTAAGGAATAAAAAATTAAAGTTTCTTAGATTCAAGTATGAAAGATATATTATGAAATATTTTGTTGAGATGATTCCAATGATGTAAATGTAATAAAAAATGGAGCTAAAATTAATACCCTAGATTTGGTCAAAGTTTGGGTAAAACTTAGGCGCTACAATACCCCCTTTCCAAAAAACTAGGAGCTATTCTAATGCCTATGACTTTTCTGGTGAGTTTTATAACAATTGATTAAATGAGCCACATAAATTCCATGTCATTTCTATATCATCAATCAATATAGTCTATAAATACCATTTTGGTCATATCTAGATCAATTAATTCCTATTATCAATGATCTAATAGTTGATTACAACATTTTAAACCATTATAAACAAAATTGTACAGTCCATTTTCCTTATTATCCCAAAATTTTCAATGAATTAAATTTCAATGATTTGACCAACCATGAGTTAGATGATCATGTTTAATTCCTAAAGATACCACATTTGGATCTCTCAAATGGAATATATCCTTAATGTTATGTATTTTTTTGATCCCATTGATAATAAGGGATTCAACCCCAATTTCACTAAAAATATGGGTGGAAGAAGTTTAATAAGATGATGATTAGTAAAATTCTCCAATGGTTTGATTATAGCATCTAATAGTACGGTGCTCAAGATTCTGGTATATATGAAATATAGATGAAGTATGAGAATACATACTAGTCAAATTATTATTGGAATAATATCCTTTATACAATAGAAACTCTATATCCAAACACACCAGTGATTTACAGATCCCAGTGAATCAGTTGATGGATGTATGTAAGACACTAGCTAATAATGATTAGGATAACTACTTACTTTTCATGATTCCTGATATCTAGGATACGCTGGTAGTCTTACTCAGAAACTCATCACCCAAAGGTAAACTTACAATAGAAATGGTAAAAGATATATCAATCAATTAGGAGGACCAAAATAAGGATATGAGTTAAAACCAGATATAAGCACTCATCCTGGAGAAGTGAGGGAGACAAAAAGGAGGCGGTTGAGGGGAAGAAAGTAGAGATAAAAGTAAGAGAAGTGTAAGGTCCATAGATAGTTGGAGGTCAATATAAAAGTGATAACACTATAGAATGGAGGGACACATAATGGGTAACTTTTGAAAGTTACTATAAGATAAGTCACATTGTAGTAACTAGAAAATTAGAAATGGAAATTCACACATGATGATCATTTTAGAAGTTTCACTTTGTTCCAAATATGAAGAAGAATTTTTTTTACACATTAGTCTATACATAGAATATGTGGTCAATACTACAATATTTTACCATTTCACTTTTCATAATGACTATTTCTTAACTTATCAATCATGTGACTTTGGTGTAGTGAATATGGAGAATACCATTTTGATATATATTTTTATCATGGGTGATATCCAATTCAAGATAAATATTTGATACACAATCACCCAGAATCATGTTCAAATTATTATAAGTATTTGAATAATATTATTATTAAGGATAACCTTTGATAGATAAATCTATAAAAATATATTCAATAATAGAGAATGAAACATGAAAAAATGATCCATCCTTATTTCCCAAGGACACATATGTGGTATATTGTACAATAATCATGTAAATATATGCGTGTAAAACCTCAACATGGTGGAGAGAGAGGTGTCATACAATATATGGAATAAGTGACTTGAACACATGAGTCAAAGAAGGATATCAAACCTAATGGATAAGAATTACATTAGTGTTGATAAGGAATCATTACTAGATCCTTTAAATTAATACTTATATGTGAAGCATCACAAACCCATTCAAATCTACTTTATCAAGGAGATCAATGTTACTGGATCTGGTGCTTCTGATGTATGTTTCCCCATAGAGGTAGAATCATCGGGATATAATAAATATTTCCTAACCTTAATTGATGAAATATTTATAACGACATGAGTGTTCTTATTGTGAATAAAGGACCAAGTTCTAGAAAACTTCAAGATGTTCCATGCTAGGGTGGAGCATGAAACAGGAAGTAAGATAAAGTATCCTTGTTTCAACAAAAAAGAAGATTACACATCTAGGTATTTTGATTCATATTGATAGAGTCAAGAAATACTACCTAAGAGGAAGGCCCCACAAACTCCATAACATAATAGAGTTTTATAAAGGATGAAAATAACCATCATGTAAAAGTTTAGGATAATGATGAGTTTACCTAAGCTTCCAAATACATTTTGGGGATAATATATTCATGTTTCATGAGACCCCATTAAATGATCACCATTAATACATCTAAAGTTTGAGATTAAATATAAGATATATTCTAGTAAATATCCCCGTTAATCTTATTTATGAGTACTTGGATGTTTGTAGTTTTACATGTGTCCAAAGATCTTAAGAAGAATTTAGATGAGAAATATAATCTATGCACCTTAATTTTTTATGGAGATGAAGTTTTTAGATATAGTATTTATAACTTGAGGGAGAAAAATACGATCAAAAATATATATGTTGTGTTCCATAAGAACCAGATGATTTAGGATGATCAAAATTCTAGAATGAGTTGAATATAATGTATCAAGGAATCAATTTTTGATCTAAAACCTATAATAGTAGAACCTAGCACATAATAGTGGGAGGTTCAAGAAGACTCATTAACAACATACTTAGAAGTAATAGAGGAGGATATTGAAGAATGGGACACTCAATAATCTCAAATAGAAGTTTAAGAACCATCATATAATCCTAGTAAAAGTGTGCCTCCCAAACCTAACATTTCATAGTTTTGAAGGTCTACATGAGAAAGGAATCCATTAATAAGATATCAAAAATCAGAGTATCCTATACTAAATTTGAGTGAGGGGGTGGTCATAAGGATATCAAGAATAATATCTAAATTCACTATCATTTAATACCTAAGGTGATGGATTGTCAACTGATAATATTAGTGAATATCCAAAAAAAAGGAGAAATTGATGGATATACTAACAAAGGTGGTTTCTTGAGAGAAGATGGACCTTTGTAGATGTGCTAGTGGATTATAGTTATATGGGGAGTATTAATGTGTTTTTATCGAGTTTCCTAGGAAGGTGGTTAGTGCACATAACCTCACCAACCCATAGAGTTCAACCATGATTTCTACATGTGTAAGAACTATTCCAATAGACTTCATGGGAGAAGTCCAAGGTAGGTGGGTGTTATTGGGTTTAGGTGGGTGTTGTTTCAAATTTTTACTCCGGTCACCATGGATATTTAAGGAGTTCCTGGAGACATTTATACTATTATCCAAACCAGAGAGTTCTTTGTATCCTAAAGAGAGTTAGGATAAATCCATTTATAGAGTCAAAGGTGTAGGGATAGAATTTTTTAAATGTTTATTCAAGATAAAATAAAGACCAATTTCTCCCTCTATTTGTATTTTTCCATGATCAGTGAAACAAAACAATCCCATCACCTTTCCTCACTCCTCTAAAACCCCCTTTGATATAACTACAATGCACACTCTTTGATCCTCCCTGACCTACCTACACTACACCCTCTTTGATCTTCCTGATCCACACCCCCACACCACACCTATTCTAAGTATTCAAACATCATGTCATGAGCCACTAATAATTATGCACACACATATTACAGTCATTCGAACCACTTTGCATGACTGAGATACACCTCTTATCATCCAACTCACTATCACTTTTTGTCTGAGTTCCTTAATTTTAAATTTTATTTTATTATATGATTTAAAGTTTAAATCATGGAGTGGATGATAGATGCTAGGAGTTTTTTTTATCATGTATAGGTACATATTGATATTAAAATACATTTTTTTTAATTTTATTTAATTCATATTGATACACTATAGATTTTTAAATATGCATGTTATAAATAATAAATTTATATAGATAATTGATTATTTTTTTGAATGAACGAAATAAATTTATAATTGATTGGAAATAATGTTTGATTTTATATAGGATCTTGTGGAACAAAAATATTTTTAAAATTAATTAAAAATTATTGATTTACATAAAATAATATTGATGTAGGAAGTAATTTATTTAAATCAAATTCATATTTAACTTTTGACCATGATGACAAATATTATCAATTTTTATTTAAAATAATCCCTATGAATAATTCAATAAATTGTTATAATATTATCAAAAAAAAAATTTAGATTATTTCTGAATGTTAATTAATTGAAGGATAAATTTAAATATTGTTTATAATTAGTGTTCTTTTGAAATTGTTTTATATTTTATTAGTGTGTGGTATAAAATATACTTTTAATTGAAATAGGTTCATTATACTTCTATCCAACATTTTTACATCTTTAGCATGGTTTAATTAATTTAACTTTTGGAAAATTTAAATTTAGACATGGGTGAAAATGTGGCTATATGTATTTCAATATTTATGGTCATTATTATTAAATAAATTGAATTTTATTATCTTTTAAAACATATTTAAGTTTAAAATGTGATTTTTTTTCTGTTGAGAGGTATACAAGCATGATTACTAATTTTATTATGTGATGAGTGATTATATGATATTAATTGATTAATGTTTTCTAATATATGATGTGAAAATTATATTAGAATAAATCCCATTCTAAATAAATATGATATTCTTAATGGGTTGGAAAAATAATTCTAAGAGGCGGGGGGGGGGGGGGTGAATCAATATTCAATAAATTAATACTTTAAATGACAATATTGGAACTCATCATGCACTATGAAATAATGTTTTTTCTAGAGGAAATTTTTATTATTATGAATGATACCTAATGTATATTTAACACTTTGATTGGTGGTTTTGATACCTCTAGTATAACAAAATTACTTAGAATATCTTTTAATACAAACTAGACTATCACATATCTTAAGTGCATTTCTCAATTTCCATGGGTCTGTGAATAACATTGAGGGTATAAAGGAATTTTTTGGAAAAGATTAAATATTGTTGGTGATAATCTTGGTTTATTAAAAATTTTAACTCCCCAAAAATTTAGTTTAAAATAATATTATGATCAATAGCTTGCTTAACATGCAATACTGAGTATTAAGGTAATTGCAATATACTATAAAAATATTATTTAAATGTGACATTATAACCTAGCCATTAAATTAGCAGTATGAATATTAATAAGCAAAACATGATACATATTTATAAAAGTGTTATATAATGAAAATATAACGATTAATTTGTAATAAATATGTTCACAATTTTTAGTATATACATTTCAATCATCAAAAATGGTTTTTATTATATTTTGAGTATGGAAATTTATAATTAATTTATACTATTTTCAAAAAATTTATTTGAGAGAATTAATAATTTTTTTAAATTATAATTTCAATATTATCATAGGGGGAATTTCTTTCTTTTTTCTAAAAAGATTTTTTTTTTCAGTGAACAGTGACAAATATCGATTTTTGTATAACTGTCATTATTTTCATTAAATAAAGTAAGAAAAAATTAACATTATGTTTTTGGATATGATATTAAATTAAAATAAGTATAAATTAATTTGAAATAATCTAATTAATTATATAAAAATCATCGTTATACTTCATTGTGTTATAAGTTGATTTTTGGGCTTAAAAATACATTTTTCTAAAAACTGTTTTTATGTGCTCAATATGTTTTTATCTTAATAAATTAAATAAATCACTATTGATCGATAATTTTAATTAAATTTATATAATATATTTTTTTTAATAAAATATTTCAATATTCATCTAATAGTTTTTATAAGTCAAATAGTGGATGTAAATTTAGTTTAATGCTTAAAAATAATTTTTTCTAAAAATGATTTTTATTTCATTTTTGCAAAATTATTTTATAGTGAATATATATAACTTATATAAATTTAATCTTGTAAAATGGATTAAATAATTTTAATAATAATAATTAATATAAATTAATATGGTGAACTTAATTTTTGGTTGTAATGAAATAGTAAAAATATTAAAATTTTGTTACTACATTTAACGTTAAAAAGGGTTTACCTGGGGGTTAAATTAAGAGATAAGGGTAATAATTCGAAATAAAATTATCTTATTTTGATTATTTATAAGATATTTTTAAATTATATTACACTAAATTTCAATTATTTTCCATGTAGTGCCACATTCACATGAAATTTAGCTTATATTATGGAAATCTTTTTCAGTAATTCCATATGTGTCCATCCTCTCACTTATAAAAGAGAATCTATTATCCTCCATTATTAAAAAACTTTGAGCACTATATATCAAAAAATAAATACTAAAAATACTTCCTATATTCCTTCCCTTAATTATTTATCTTCCTTTATTCTCTTAGGACCATCTTAAGAAGGCTTAAGGTGTAGGCCAAAAGAGGTCTCTCAAAGAAGATGTAATTGTCTTTACCGGCTCTTTAAAGTTTATTTCTTCTTATACATCATCTAAATATTTTATATACATCATAAAATAATCAATCGAGTATCATTAGTATACCTAATTTTTATTATTATTATGGGATAACCATTTTCCACTTCTTTTCCCTCCTATGGAAAATGAAAACATCGCTCGTGCATATGTATAACCTGTCATCTCTACATAGCGGTATAATTTATTTTTCATCACCAATTTAATTATATGGTTATAAAGATATAAATAATGAATATATATGAAATATTTATTATTGTTTAAATATGATATATTTTTTATCCCTTACTTCCACCTGTTAAAAAATGACAATATCGCTCATGCATACGTGTGGACTACCACCTCTACAAAATGATGTGATTCATAGTTCATGTAAAAATTTCTTGAATAATTATATATATGTGTATAATTAATATATATTATATTTAAATCAATTTTAACATTATTTAGATTGTGGAACTATGATCAAGATTTAAGGACTAAAACTATTGAACTAGAACTTACATGAAAAGTGAAATAACTAACACTCAGAAACGATGATTTTAATAAAGAATTATTAATAAAAAAGGTGTTAAAATGTTAAATGTGGGTAATATATGATATTATAATTATGTATATGGTTATAGTATCAAATTATAACAAATTTAAATATATTATATAGGAGGTTAAAAACACTTATGAAGAAATATGGGCTTGAGTTAAGGGTTTGTCATCTCACATTTATTTTTATGAGACATATGCCATATTCACCACTTGTTTAATTTGTGTGGTGTATATAATTACCCTTTACAATACTATATCAATAATATATTTATATTCATGGAATTTAAATTTTCATTTGAATTTATTTATTTCATGGGTGTTATGATTCAAAATTTACCAAAGTGGTAAGAGTTTATTTCACAATTTCATCCTTATTCATAATTATTTATATTTAAGTTTCTATTGGGATAATTATATTATATTTCTATCTTAAACGAAATAAATTTTAGTCTAATTTGGTATTTTTTAAATTTCATTTTTTCCTTTCATTTTCTTCTTTCTAAGTACTCACAATTTTGAAAAAACATTTATAAGAAAAACTGACTTTGTTTTTCTATTCGGTCAAGAATATTTTTATTCCATATCTATAGTTTATTTTTTTTAAATAATGTTCTTATAATCACTAATGATTGATTAAATAAACTTTTGAATAATTTTTGAATTTATATAAAAGGTTTTAAAATTAATCTTATTATTGTTTTCCGAATAAGGGACTTTTTACTGAAGGTGTGAACAAAATCATTATTTTATTTCTTACCACATGAATGAATTTCCCACATATTCAAGACTATTATTTACATTGAATATTACTTTATAAGTTTCCATGGTTATTTTCAAAACAAAATTCCCAAAAATTCTTGAAATTTTTATATTTTAATATAATTTATTTTAAAATGAATAGAGTATTTTTATCAATAAATATTCTATTGATCTTTTTAAATTATTTTCATATATGTTAATCTCCTTTGATGAATATTATGATTTAATGGGGATATAATTTTGATATTATTCACCATAATAATCCAGATGAATTATAATCATTTTGTTCAATTTATTTATTGGGGGAAATATAGACATTTCATATGCCAATTTTTCAATAAGCATATTTATGTTGATTATGTGTTAAAATTTTATTCATTTATTTCATGTGATGAATGAATTGGAATTAGTATGTTATAGGTGGGGATATTTATATGTCCTTTATGCATTGATAGATCTCACGAGATAAACTAGTATGGGTATTTGGCATAAGCCTTACTAATTTATGTATGATGCCTTGGCTTGAAGCCTTGATTATAAGATTATGATGTATAACATTATGAATTCTATAATTATAAATCCAGTTATTATTATCCATGTGTTTATTTTTTTTCTACTTAATCCATGGATTTAGTTCCCATTTTATAATATTACTTATATAAAATATTTTGTTATTATTTATTTCTTCCATATTATTCATGCTTTATTTATTATTTGATAGATTTTGTAGTACAATTTTTATTACCGACCATATTAGATCACTCTTTATTATGTTTTCCCTTACCTAGTATATAAATAAAGGATATATGAATGGTATCAAGGATTTACTAGAATAAATTAAAAAATTTCTCACTAGATTTTTTAAGTTTTATTTCTTGTATTAAATTGTAATGTGATAATCATGTATGTATATAGTCTCCCAAAACCACTAAACTTTTCGACCATTTAGGATGAAATACATAGTATTTTATTCTAATGTATTAAAATATCCATTTGATCTTAGTTACTAGAGCTGGAGAATTACAATTGGTATAATAGGAATTTTAGTATAAACCGTTGGAACTAGATTTTGGAAAACATATATTGGAGAACATAACTAATGACATACTCTTAGGGTAATTCGAAGTATAGGACAATATCATCATTTTTTTAAAGTTGAGATTATGTTGTTTTTCTAGAAAATAAATATCTATCTAAATGTTTACAAGTGGATATGACTGTGGAATAGATTAACCTAGGGTTAAAAACTATAAATGGGGTAGATTGCATATTAAATAGATCATACTTGGTGTATGATGAGTGAGACTAAGATTTAAAACTTGGATAAACTATCACGAACTGACCCATCGAGGTCCACTTAGATGGAAGCAATCCAGGTGTGATGACCCCAAGCCTGCCTCCAATAGGCTAGGGGCTGGTGACAAGTGTTGAGAAGGAAGAAACTAAAATGGGAGCCTTTATACTAATTTACCTGTACAGATGCACACATATATCTCCATGAAAAAGTGTATAGGAATAATAAAAGGACTGAAACATATAGAGTATAACCATTCATGCAATAAACTCTAGGAAATACATCAAAGTATGAAAACATAAATCCAAAGAATAATGGGAAAAAATGCATTCCCAACACAAAAATATGTATCAACATGAAAAAAACTTGATAAAGGAAAAAACAGAAGAGATCCCAACTCCTAATTTCCAATTCTGACCACTGTACATGGTCAATGCACCCAAGTATCACTAAGTTACACTCATGTAACCACCAACATACCATTATTCTATATTATAAATGAAATGTGTGAGAAAATCACATGTAGGGGTGAGTATATACATACCCATTAGGACACCCTAAAAACAAAAAAGGTAGAAATTGAAAGATAAAACAATAGTCAGCTTAGCCCATAGAAAGAAGGAAACAAAACTTAAGATATACACTTAAAAAGAATCCCAGATGAGAGTGAAAGGGGATATCCATCTCTACAACCCAACCAAGGATGATGAGTTTGCTTGTAGATCAAATGGTCTATCTCTAATTCCCAACATCATGCATGTCTGTATAAGAAAGTTTTATGGAGGACCAACAACTCACCACAACTCCACATATTGAGGGGAAAAATCTCTAATAGATGACCCATTCCCTAGTATGATAGGGAGTTACACTCAATAGATAGAGGAATAATGCCCTAGTGTGACATGGGGGTTCCAATCAATAGATAGAGGAATTGCACACTAGTGAGATAAGGGGTTCCAATAAATAGATAGAGGAACCACACCCTAGTGGGATAAGGGTTCCACTTAGTCAAAGTTGAGAGCATGGGGGTCCTTCAATCCAGTACAATAGGGTGTTTCCACCCCCAACATATATCTGATGATCCTAACCAATAACTACTGCTGGTCAAGCATTACTTAAAGAAGTATCATGCTTGTAATGTCTCATGTCATATATCAAAATCCACTATGAGGTACTCTATCACATTCTATGTGAAAAACTACTCAGGATAGACTTCTCATGGGCTAACATCTGAGTTCTAAAGAATGAGATATGAAAGGTTGAACAGTCCAAAGGAGGTATAGGCATGTACCTAAGGACACACAACGTGTACCCTCAACTTTTCACTTGGGAATGTCCTTTCCTAAATATGGATTATATTTCCATGTGTCACTACATAGTGTGTAGATGTGGAACACGACATGTCTTGGCCCCCTAGGGCCCTACTCATGCACCACATCCCATGCCTGTGTATATCTGGTTGTGCTAGTGTACTTTGGGCCTTACCTGTGTGACTATCCATGTACATTCCTATGTAATCATATAGTATATACAGAGATACTAAAACTGGGTCACTTAGAATAATTGGTCCATACACGGAGTGTTAAACTTATCTTCCCCAAAAACCTAGTAACTGCAGCTAGGGGACTACACAAAAAGTATTCCTAAAATACATTCCGTGTAGTTGGATTTTTTGAAGAAACCTAGGGAATAATTCATACATTTCTTAAAACTACCTCCACCACTTTTTCTACCACAAAACTCTTTGGGGAGTGAAAATATAGGGCTAACCATGCCCAATCCATCATCGATGGTTAGATTACAGCCACCCGAACCCATGTGGGAGAATCCTATCAAAATAAACTTCCCCCTGTGCTAATCCAAACCCCAAAACCTTGAATCTATCAATGATATCCCATATCCAACCTCGATCTACCTAAAAAACATAATCCCTCTATCATTCGTGCAACCACCTTGAATTTGGAGGTTCAATAACACTCAAACCACACCCATCAATGTCAAATCATGACCCTGTGGGCTAATGATGAAGAACATGGAGAACAGTTAGGGAAACACCCAAGAATGGGGTAAATCTATTATTTGATGATTTTATCATGTACAAAGATCACATATAGGAAAAATAGGGGTGAGGCATGTCATAAGGATTATAAATCAAGGTTTGGGATCATGTGAAAAATGAAAATTGCTAGTAAAATAAAGTAGATAATAAATCCATTCCGGATTTTTAATCAAAGGGAGGAAACAAAAAATAATGATCCCTACCTTGTTTATAGATAAATAATTGGTTAAGAACACATTATCTGGTGATGAAAAAGTTAACTGTGTTAAATTCCTTCCTATCTATCCACTTCGATCCAATAACTGATCAATCTCCTCAGGTTTTCTAATGCCAAATAAGAACTCTTTACTCTAATACTCTCATATTTATGTGGCTAACCCTAGAGAAACCTCATTACGATTCATTTTTAGAGTATTAGGATAGGTTAGATCATTTAATTAAATTAAATAAAAAATTATTTATTTCATTAAACACATATTATAATGGTTATATTCCACAAAATGTCTAATTCTAGCCAACCTTAGGTCACTCCTAGGGTAAACCTCACATTTCAGAATCAACCATGGTCTCATATTTCCAATCAAAGGCCTATGATAATGGAAAAACCAATTAAACCAAAAAGGTACATGTGTGTAAATTAAAATATATTAATATATTAATATATTAATTTATAGGGTGTCAAGACACCCAAACAAAGTTCTGTCTCCACTAAAAAATCTAGATATATATACATGAAAATATTAAAAGGGCTTAATCCATAAAAATAGAGTTGTTACATTATCCCATACTTCAAGGATTTTCTACCCAAAAATCATAATCTAAACAAAAATGTGGGGATACTAAGTCCAAATATGATTCTAAAGATCCCAGGATCTCTCCTAAACATTCTATTACTTCCAAAGAACAAAAAAAGGAATGATCCATCCATGAATGACCCTCTCCTACCAATCCTCGATCGCCACTGGGTACTCCACAAAGGTGGCTCCATCCTTGATATCCAAATCACCCCATTCAATAATGTATTTAGGTTTGTGAAAGTATATACACAACTAAAATACATGGAAGATTTCATGCACTTGATTCAACTATAAGGGAATGTCCAAGAAGTATAAAACCTTTCCAACCCCCCATAGGATGTCGAATGGCATGATGAACCTCAGGGATAACTTTCCTCCCCATCCAAAACCTCCAAAATTCTCTTTAGGGTAAGAATATTAGGATAACATTGTCTCCCTACTTGAACTCTAAGCGCCTACAAGGTTAATATACATAATATTTTTGTCTACTTTGGGATATCCTTAGATGTTCATAGATCACCTGAACATTCTTTATCACCACTTACACCGTCTCTACCCCAACAAGAGATATCTTTCAAATATCATTATAATAAAAGGGTGACCTGTTAGGTCACCTGTATAAGGCCTATAAAGGTTCCAGGATAATAGTAGAGTGATATATATTGTTATAAGAAAAATATACCAATGGAAAGTGATCTTACTAGCTTTGGATGAAGTACAACACACATACTCTTATCATATACTCCAACACCAAGATAGCCTACTCGGTCTATCTATTAATTTGGGGGTGAAATGTTATGATCATCTATAAATAGGTCATGTAGGCCTCCTATAATCCTCTCTACATACATGATAAGAATAGAAAATCATGGTCAGAAACAATTTTCAAGGGTAACCTATGGATCCATATGATCTACCACACATAAAACTACCTGTAACTCTAAACTAAGCTTTACTCCTTGATGGAAAGAAAGTGTGCTGATTTGTTAAGTCATTCAACAATCAGCCAGATATAATTTTGGCCTCCCATTTTCTAGCCCCAACACAAATTCCATGGATATTCTATCCCATTACCACATTGAGATATTAAGAGGTTGTGTAAAATATACTATAACTTGGTACTTAGCTTGTACTTATTAACATGTGAGACCCCAAGAAACAAAATTTGAAATGATCTACCTCATGTGAGGCAACCAAAGATTACTGCTAAAGTTCCTTGTACATATTTTCCACACCAGGATATAAGGGGGAAGTGTGAAACTCCCTCACCACCTCCTCACACAACATAATTGGAACCGCCATCCATCCTCGAAAAAGGATTACATTCCCCGCTCCTTCATAAAATACATATGTTGAATATCTTGAGGATATCTGGTTACATAGAACATCATAGTTAATGTCTCCCAATAGAGACTCTCTCACATGATAGAGATGTGGAGGATTCACCACCATCTATTGAAAAAAATCTACTCTCTTCTCTTTTACCAATGTAGGCTGTAATGAATCAAACTACTTAGATGCCTCCTCTACCAAGTGAGAATGAGACTTCTTATTAAGGGAATATACCACCATATTTCCCACCCCAGGAGTATAGAATATCTTGAAGTCATAGTCCTATAATAACACTAATTATCTTCTTTATCTCTAGTTAACATCTCTCTGAATGAATATGTACCTGAGACTCTAGTGGTCCAAGTAAACAAAAAAACTCAATCAAAAGATAATACCACACATATTCATAGAAAATACTACTAATTCCAACTCTAGGACCCAAGACATGTAGTTTTACTCATGGGTTATCAACTTCATTAACCCATAAGCGATCACTTTTTACAACTACATCAACACACAACCAAGACTTGCTCCAAAGGAATCCCAAATCACTACATACACTACATCCTCCTATGGTAGTCTTAGCATAGAATAACTGGTCAACCTCATCCTCATCTCCTCAAATTAACTTTTACACTTCTCAATATAAGAAAAAAATTACCCTTTCTGCATCATGGTGGTCAAAGGGGATGAAATCTTGGAGAAGTTCTCCATGAACCTCCTTTAATACCCCACTAAGATAAGAAAAATCCCCACCCATGAGACACTCTTAGGTTTCTCCCAAGAAATAAATGCATCAATATTTACTAGGACCATAGATAAACCATTATAGAATATGACATCACCCAAAAAGTGGACCTTATGAATAAAAAAATGGCACTTCAAGAGCTTAACATAAGCTGGTTCTCTTAGAGTAAGTCTACGACAATACTCAAATGATCAACATGATCATCCTCTAATGCAGAGTAAATGAGTATGCCATCAATGAATATAACCAAAAATTAGTCCAAGTGTGGCTGTAAGACTTAGTTCATATGTTCTATGAACACTATAAGGGTATTCATCATAAAAAAGGCAACATGAGGAACTCATAGTGTTCATAGAAACATCAGAATACCATCTTCTAAATATAATCCGTTAAAACCCTCAACTAGTGGTAACTGGAACGGAGATTGATATTTAAGAAAAAAACTCAAACTTATCCAATGGTTTAAGTGGTCATCTATACTTGTAATGTGGTACTTTATCTTTATCGTTACCTGATTTAGGTGACAATGATCAATAAAAATCCTCAAGATGTAGTCCATATTTTTTCACACAAAAGTCTGGAGTTGCCCAGGGGATACACTAAGTCTAAAAAAAACCTTCTCTAGAAGGTCATAAAACTACACCCTCATCTCCCATAGATCTTTAGTGGCTATATGATATTCCGTATAAGATATAAATTCAATAACATGGTGTAAGTTGATGTATAAGTCCATATCCTACCTCAGAGGTAGTCTCAAAACATCCTCAAGAAGACATCCATATAATTATTCACTACTAAAGGAAGATAGATTATTGAAGATCTCGCTATACCAAGAGATAAAATAACTAATTTATGGGAGATGGGTTGTAGCTTCTTGTTCACAAGGCCCACCCTCCTATCCAAGAGATATATCTTGCCCAAAAAGGTGAATCTCATCCCATATTTGCAATAACACCTTACTCATCCATGATGACAGTCAATCTAGGACCAGATCATGGATAACCAATCTATACCTAAGATGAATTTATAATGATTCATTATGATGACTAAGAGATCCCAGGGTAAACACTCTCTACCAATATTCAGATAGCACTACCAGAAGAAATGAGATGTCGAAGAATCACACCAAGTTATAACCTCTTGAAAAAGCTACTAGGAAAAGGTCTCAATAGAGAGATATAGATCTTGTAAAAGGGATAAAATGACGAAGTAATGAATCATTATTATGAATAAAAGCACCATAGAAAGAATAAAAAAGCTATACATCATACCATGAACCATATCATTCATAGCCTATCCATATCCTTCCATAGAATGAAGCTGACCCTAGCCTCGACCGCCTGCTCACTTAGCCTAGAGTACCACACCTAGTATTTATGGTGGGAGAAGATAATAGAATCAAAATCCACCAACATCTCCTTCCTATAGAGAACCAATTACTCATCTTCTAGAACCACCTCCCTATGGGCCATGTAGGCCACGCTTGGTAGATCCATGAACATGGTAGTGCCTCTACCGTGGTGGCCTATCCACTTCCAGTCTACCCTCCTCGTCATGTTAGGTCAGAAAAGAATGTTCTATATGAAATCACATATCATAATCATATAACCAACCATATTATAACTAAATATATCCTCTATGAAGACCCTGCACCATAGATCCATGTGCCTGAGTTATAACACCTTGAGATTTTGAGAATTATTATTTTTTGAATTAATTTATCTTTTCAATATTTTTCATTTCACATGACACTAGAAATAGTTATATATATATATATATATTAAAACACTAATTCAAGAATTACTTTCACACACAATACTAACTTCATTTGTGCTACACACAATACCAACTTGTCATGCACTACAAGCAACACCGACTTGGCGTATGATGCAAACAACACTGAGTTTCTATGAAACATCTTTATATATATATATAATTAATTAAATGAGATAATTATAACATAACCATTAAACATAGTTATATGATAGTAATAAATTCATTCCAAACATTTTTTTACAATTGTTTTATGTAGCACCCCAAACACTTCATAGTATGTTTCTCTTAAATACATTCTAGTTATAGCCTATATTTCATGAATCACTAAGCCTCTATGGAACAAAACATGGTTACTTATAGGATATATCCATAACCTAGCCAAGTAAACCTAATTTTGTCACTTCTATGATGTGAATTTCACAAATCTGACATACATGGTTGCAATCAGTAAGTTATTTGGAGTCTGATAAAGAAGAAATTAATTTTTGGTGAATAGTAACTTACCCTTATGAATAGTAACCTAAACTTATGAATAGTAACTTACCCTTATGAATATTAATATGACTATTATGAATGGTATCCATACTATTGAGTGTATAAATGAATTAGGCACCTTAAAAATGAAGATGAAAATTTTAAGTGTTTATATTTTTCGATTAAATAATGATTTTAATTAAATATTTAATTAATCATATTTAGAAAATTATTTTTGAAAAATGGAATTCATTTTTGGATTCTACACATTGAAAAATGGTTAGGATGAATTTTTGGGATTTTTCTGAAATACTTGAATTTTTGATGAATAGTAAAATCCGATAATTCACAATAAATGCAAAATAATGGATTAATTGAGTCATTGATGATGATATAATGATGTAAGCACAATTGATTCAGATTCACATGATAAAATTAATATTCTTGGTCATGTAAGACTCAGTATTATTTGTCTTGTGGAGAAATAATAAATTAATGAATTTTATATTGAGAAATCCCCTCTCCCCTCTACTATAAACCCCCCCATTCACTCCATCTTCTATTCACTCATCTCAAGCCTTGTGCCTTGAATATATTCAGCCCAAATCTCTTCCCAAGATCCTCCCCCACGTCCAAAATCTCCTATCCTCTTCAAAATACCAAAACCTCTCCCCTTAAGAGGTTCTCAAAGGAGGAATTCTCAAGAGGTAAATTCCTCTTTTCAATTCTTTTATTTTTCTAAGTTCTTTTCTTTTTGTTTCCTTACTCACCTAACTTCACCCAAATAGTATGATAACTCCAGTAAAATAAATGTAATATAATTTTTTTTTATGCTAATTGGATATTTAATTATCTTCTCTCCTTTCCCCACCCTTTATTTGGATGAAATGAAAGTACTGTTTGAGATGTGATAATTTAGCACATTCAAGGACAACAATTTATCAATTTCGATTATAATATTTAATTATGGTCATGAAACCATTTGTGTTATGGTTTAACCATATTATTATATATGTAAAATATCCTATTTTATTTATGTAATCCTTTTGTACAAATGGTATTAAGTTATAAGAAAAACATGTTCATTGTAATCAAACCCACCGATTAAGCAAAACAGTTGTCACTAAGGTTATATATATAATAAATCCACCTCACTCTAAGTAAACAAATTAAATTTAAAACCATGTAATCTTCTAGATTTTCACTAATATCATATAACTTCATTTTTGGACAACCAATTCCATCTTTCATATTTATCTGAACTTGAATATAAGTGAACTGATCTTTTAAAACCAAGTGATCAAACGAGATCGAACAATGAAATTAAACATTATAACTAATAAAAAAGGCCTTGAATGAACTAAAAAGGTTTATAATAAATAATTTAAATATATATGAGGTTCTTAAATTATTAATTAATAATTATAATTTGTTTATTCAGGTCTTTAATAAACAAGTCAAGAACATCTTCAAGCATAAGGTAAGGGATCCTCTATCTCACTTTGGTTCAAGAATCTCCCCTATGTTGTGCCCTTTTATTTTTAATTACTAATGATGGGGTATGTTTTTGTACCTCCCCCATACTTCCCCTGTGACATATAAATAATTTAATACCACTTTACCTCTCATTAATCCCTCACAATAACACTTGTTTCCATGCCGAAATGTTTGTAAGTGGATTCTCATCTCACTTTTAATTCTATGAGATTTTCATTATTCTCCACCAATTTCTTGTATGTGGTATATGTGTACTGACATTTGATATATAATAAAATTATTATATTTATATTCATTTTATTCAATGATTAATTTTAGGGTTATTAAGTTCTGGTCATTTGATTCGACCGATTACATTGTGGTAAGAGACTTTGTCTCAACTACTATTTTGTTGTGACTAACTTTGTATTGTGCACCCAATAATCCTTATGTGGTGTACCTACTACCCATTTGAGATCACTTTTCATTTGAAATTATATTTAACTTAAATATCCATAATCTCATATCATGGATATTTCTTTTGTCTAAACTGTATACCATTTTACATACTGTGTTTATTTGGAAAGTTATTTTAATTGTGGAAATATTGATGAATCTGTATACTCTACTCTTTACGGATGTTGAAAAGGCATATTTATATTGTATTGAATCAATGTATACAGAATTATTTGGATATTTAGTGTTAGGTGGGGCCTGATATAGCCCATTGATGCATTGTTCGGTCTCATGAGACAAATTAGTTGGCGACAAACCCTTTGAGTTTGTTTCCAAAAATCAGACGGGTTTCTACCCAAAGAACTAAACCGTTTTAATGGTATTATGGTTTCATGTGATAGATACATGACATCAAATTAATAATAATTCTATTTATTCATTATCAATTATTATTACTATCCATGAGGTTTTCACTATGACAAAATATATGGATGTAGTTTCATTCTCAGTCTATTAATGGCGTTAGATTTTCATTTATCACCATGCCATATTGATTATGTCAGATTGATTATGATTCACTTATTATTATATTCATGCTTCTACTATTTGTAACCCTTACTGAGTATTTGAGCTCACCCCTTTCATTGTTTTCTATCAACATGTGATGAATAGGTGATCTTTTATTCAGTTCTTGTGGTTGTAGTTTTTAGTTTTTGTTATGTATTGTATTTTGTAATCTTTTCCAATGTAATTTGAGTTACATCTATGTATCTAGTTTATTCAAGACTACTAAAATGATCATTACTTCAGGATTTTTCATTACTTTTAACCATTATAATATCACAAGTAATGCACTGAATCCATTCTAGAGGGGTCGGGGTGTTACATTTTATATAAATAAAAAATATTGATAATGAAAGATGAGATTTTTTGGTAATGTCCTTTTATTTTAAAAATACCATTTTCTTAGAAGAACCGACTCTAATAATAAAATTAATTTTAGAAAAATTTATAAATTTAATTTTATAAAATAAATCTCATTTTTAATTCATAATGTCTAAAATATCCAAGGGTTAATTTTTGGTATTTTTCTAAGAAAATTCATTTTTTTATGAATAGTGAAAATACTGTTTTTAGTTAAAAACTTCCTTTTTGTTTAATTAATTATTAATATTGAATGATATTATAAAATTTTTTTAAGGTAAAATTAGATAAATATAACATATATTAATACAAATTAATTCATTATAATCTAATTTACTTTGAAACTGAATATAAAATATTAACAAACTTTTGAACTTTTTCCTTCTTTAAAATGCCGTTATTTCATCCTGTCTGTGGGATTAACACTAATCTTTATTTTGACACTTCTATGATTTTAATTTAAAAAATACAAAATACACCATTATATTCAGTATAATATTTATATTCTAATAATATAATGTTAAATTTTTACCAAAATGATTATTAAAAGTGATTAAAATTAATCAAAGCAATTAAGGCCAAATTAAGCTTAATTAGGGACTAAACCTTAAAATTAAGGGCCCAAATGACCTAGAAACTTTTTCAAAACCCATGTTATGTACATATTTCGTCCCTAAATCTTTTATTATGATTTGTTTTAGTTTTTTATGTTTTTTTAGTTAATAACATGTGCACACCTAACTTGTTTCTAAAAATTCCGAGTGAGTCCTTTTCCTTCCCTATAAAAGGCCACCACCTCTACCTGTTCCACACTCATCTCAAACATTTTAAGTTCGTCCAAGATTGTAAAATTATCCTCCAAAAAATCCTCCCTTAAACCCTTAATCCTCCATTTTTTCATAAATATTCTTAAGGAAGTCTTTTGGCACAAACCAAAATGAGTTACCTGATTTAGAGGTAACATATTCTCTCAAGCTCCTTTCATTTATTTTCTTTTTACAACCCCTACACTATATTTATTACACTATTGTGTGAAATAAAAATTATCCTTAATATAATATGATTTTTTATGAAATTATTTTTACATACACTTACAGACACCTTCATCTAATAGATGTTTAACATACTGTTTCGGCATACGGCGAACTACTGCCTCACGAAATGATGATTGTTCATTTATCCTTTACCACCAATAAACATGGAAATTAAAATGTAAAATATGTTTATATATGTAATATATTATATTTAATATGTATTTAATCTTCTTTATTACATTTAAAACACAAATATCTTTACTTTTTATTTGGTGTTAATATGATAATCTTGTTTGAGGAAGTGTGGACTACCGCCCCCTCAAAGTGATGTGATTCGTTCACACACCACAAGGAATATATTAAGGACGGGTTTAATGAAATTATATGATATTATGATATATTAATGATAATGTAATAATTATATATTTATATATACATAAATATATATACATATTTCATTTACATACTTTCTTTTAATACGACAATAAAAACAGAAATAACATTCATGCGTACGTACAACTTACCATCTCCATGAACAGTGTATACCATTTCATATTCCAATATTATATAGATTATTTTAATACATATATAATTTATATACCTTATATTTATATCATGGTATAAATTCTGTAATCATGATATATGTATAAGTACCAAAGATGTAACAAATTAAGACACATGCGAAGAATAAAATGAATATTACTTGAAGTGAAACCTTAACACAAGATCATTAACAAGAGGGTAATATAAGGTTATACTAAAAAATATGTTAATATATATAATAATATTCTTCTTTAAAATATTTATAATAAACTTATATTTGTTATACAGGAAACATGTACAAGTACAGAGAGAGTCAAGACACAAGATAAAGGGATTTCATCTCACTTTTAATTTTTGTTAGATAAATGTTATGTTCCCCACTTGTTCATTTTGTGTGGGGTATGTACTTAACATGATTTTATTCTATGTATATTTTACTTAAATTTATGGTTATTTACATTCCAATTTTATGATCCTTATTTCATGAGGTTCAAGATTCAAAATTTACCAAATCGATAAAAATGTTTTGTCTCAATTTTCCTTCTTTGAGACATATGTTTTGTTATACACCTAAACTCTTTTATGAGGTTTACACAATTCAATTTTACATTCCATATAATGAATATAAATATTTTCATGATATTATATGATTAATTTCATTTCATTTCCTTTCATGGATATCATGATCCCAAGATACCAAGTTATAAGAGTTTATTGAGACAATCTCATTACTTTTCGAGATTGTTTATATTTATGCTTACATTGAAGAAATATCATGATTGATATATAAATAATATTCATGAGTTTAATTATACACTATTATTTCAAGATATAATAATTTATTGGTACCATTTTCTACAATTTGGTACATAAGATATTCAATAAAGTGTTTTTAGGAAAGCCCGACTTTACCCTTTCTACGATAAGAAATATATGTTTTCTAAAAAGGGATTCCAAGAATATTATAACATTATCTTATAAGATTTAAAATAAAATTTTACCCTTTTTTTCTTTTACCAATATATTCAAGGGAACATTATTATTGCTTTCCAAACAAGGCACTTTTCTAACCCTTTTTACCATGAAAAAGGAATGTTCTTTTGACCTTGTATGACATGTATGAATTTACCCTCTATTATTTCTTCAAAGACACCTTTTCATTTTTTAAAGGTGTATCTTTTAAATTTTTTAAAAAAAATATATTTTCAAATAAAAGTGTTTTCATCATGTTTTAAATATTCTTTTATAAGAAAATTGGTTTTCAAAACATTTTCAATCTTATATTATATATTTTCTATTACAATGGTTTACAAAACATTTTCAATATTCCTGTAAAGGTTTTCTAATTGTTTTCAAAGAATAAGTTTTTTAAAATGTTTTGAATCTTATTTTATAAGTTTTCTATGAATTTTTTTTCAAAATTATTTTATAATTTTCAATGTATTTTCTAAGAAAATAATTTTCAAATGGTTTTATGTATTGAAAATCCTTTTTCAAACAAGAAATGATATTTTCCTAAAGAAATATTTTTATAGGATATTTAAAAATTATTTCCCATATAATATTACATATTTTTATGTTACTTATAAATTTCTAAGAAATAATATAAATGTTCTATTCATATCACTTCTATAAATGTGTTATTCTTAATGTCATGGTATTTTTGAAATCTTTTTATTTTATTGGTTACATGTTTAATAAAACCTCTTATTTTCATGGGTTATGATTTTATGAAATGGTTAGGAATCCTTTCTATTTTACATAGGTTATTATGTGATGAAATTTTAATTATACCCATTTCATTTCACGGGTTATGATTTGATGTTTATAAAACCTATGTCTCTTTTTAGGTCATGATATGATGATTGTTTTATTATCTTGTAGCACATATATGAATGATTTTATTATGAGATGGGAGGGAACTATATCTCCCTCCAATGAATTAGGTAATGATAAATTTTATATGAGCTAAAAGGGTACACAGGTTTTATACCAAACTTGAAAAGAAATAGGGTGTATGGGTTGTAGCACAAGACTGAAAAGAAATAGGGTGTACGGGTTATAGCCCAAGACTAAAAGAAAGAGGTTAAACGGGTAGTAGCCCAAGCCCGAAAACAAGAAGGTACATGGGTTTTAATACAAGCCTAAAAGAAAGTGGGTAAATGAGTTGCTAGCCTAAGCCTGAAGTAGGTACATGGGTCATATCCCAAGCCTAACATGTTATAAAGGTCTTAGTAGGTAGCCCCGACATTAAAGTTTCTATTCTAATATGTATGCCACAAATCCTATGTCTTATTACTTAGTTATGATTTCATGTCTCATGATGTTTATTTACTTATGATTCATGTCTTATGAAATACCAAGTTTTATCCCATAACTCATGTTTATGAGCTTTGATATGCATGGTATGATCTCCTAATGTTATGATCATGTTATCATACTACTATGTTCATGTTTATGCTTACATTTCTCCCTTGTTTACCCTTATTGAGCATGTGATCTCAACCCTTTATTATGTTTAATTTCTCAAGATTATTAAGAAAGGTTTTAGGTAGAAGTTATAATGGTGTATATCTTTATAGGAGATGTTGAAGATCTTTATACGAGATAGAATATTTTGTTTCCATGTTTCTAAATACACTAAACTATTACAGTCCTTGGGCATGTATTTTTACAATGTACTAAATATTCATCTAAAATGATGTAATATCCATATATGTTAAGCCTGGGTTGCTATAGTTGGTATCATAGGAAAGTATTAGTCAAACTGTATAAACTAGGATGAGAAAACCTTAGTGAGATACCTAGGTTTATTTCTAATGATATTTCTAGGGATGTATCTAAGAATAAGTATATGGATGAGTTAACATTTAGGAAAATGTCCTATAATTTTGGTAAAGGATATATTGAGTGGTTTCTAAGAAATAAATACCTATCTGGATACTACAAGTGGATGTGGCTCTAGAATAGATGTACCTAGGGGTAAAAACTATGACAAGATGTTTCAGGCTTGACTCTGGGTAATCTGGTATATGACAATGAGCCTTGTGGAACACCTAGTTTGAAACTCCTAGGGGATATGCTTTGGGACTTCAAAAGCTCTTTAAAAACCATCATGAATGATTTATATATAAGTTATCTATGAATAATCTAGGATAATACCACAGTGTCATAGATTATATAAGGTGTCATGATTTATACATCCTATAAGAAATTATTTTCATGACTATATGGTTTTCTGCTATGATAATTAATGCTCACACTAAGCTTCTGGTTTTAGTCAATGGCGCAAACCAGAAAGAACTGGATTAATGTTGAATGTGATGGAAGATTTTATTATGAGCAGTTTAGTAGGATGATCATTGGAGAGAAAGATGTCACGATCATGCCTAATCAGTTTTCACAGAAGATGATTGACAATGTTTACCTTTACCAACTTTTGGACTTACCAAGGAAGAGAAAGAAGGAGTTTACTGAGAGTTCGGGTAATAGAGACCCTGGAGGAAATAAGATTAGGTTTATTTTATGTCAAGAATGTGGAAATAATCACCTAAGTGAATATATTAGAGGAAAAAAAAGGTGTTTTGACTATGGAAAAGAAGGACACAATGAAATTATCTATAATGGAAAAATGAATTGTTCAGTTAATGAAATAGATGGGAATTTTGGACTCCCTAAGTCATCATCAAGGATTACGTGTTTTAAGTGTAAAGAAAATGGTCATTGTGAAATCCAATGTCCCAAGAGGAAAGTTCCTGAATTTAATTAGCATATTTGTGCGATTAATGGTTAAATTCCTGATGATGATGAGACTACATATGATATGTGAAAGTAAAGAGGTATTATGTAATTGGATGAGGTATTATTTTTAATGGATTAAGGATGAAGTAATCGAAGTATTTATGTTTTTGGATTCAAAAGTTATGAATGATGAAATATATATGGATTGTTCTACTTATGTTTTTCGCTTAGTATTTTTAAGTTTATGATGAATGTTCCCTATGGATTGGTGAAGTGATTTAATGAAAAGATGATATTTTGACTAAGGTAAGGTAACCATTAATATGATCTTTATGATAAGATAATGTTGTATGGATAAATATACGTGGGATATGAATATGTAAATTGGACAGTATTGATTACCTTGGAACTAAGTATAGACTTGTTTATAGGTGGTTTTTGCTACCACTAACAAAGTTTACAACATTTTTGGATTTAAGGAGTAAATCCAATATACTTTGTAATGAGGAATCATGCATGTTTTCCAAAATGATTTATGGTAAATCAGGCTGTTACCATGTTTCAAGAGAATATATGATGAGGGTATACACATTCTTGGAATGTGAAAACCAATAGATACTTGGTTTTATATAGGGGAATCAATTTTAAGCTATTTTTGTGACTCTCTTTCTAAAGTTTTGTTTTTTCTTCATCTTTTATAACGGTTATAAGGTTAACCATTCATGAAAATATTAAGTTAAACTTTGGAGGAAGTATTTGTGCACTGATTCTATATTGAAAACTTTGGTTAAAAGGCTAATCAGTGATTAACCTTAATTTAAGGATTCCCATCTTATAAATTATATAAGTTTGGTTTTATAAAAAGGGCATCATGTATGTTGAGTGACAACTAATCAAGCCCAATAAGGCAGATATCTTGAACCCATGACCTAAGGATGATAAGGGTTTCACACCTACCACTAGCCTACATTATGTCCTAGTTAATGTATATTTATTTGTAATAAATAAATATTTATGATTAACTATTATTTTTACTTTTTATTTTTATAGAGACAAATAGTTAGACTTTTTATTCTTTTACGGGACTTAAGATCTGTTAAAAGCATATTTTAGTGCTATGTTCATAAAAGTTAATTTATAGAAATTCATTCCATGCGGTAATAAATGTATTATAATTTTTTTCAATGCAAAAACCAAGAATTAAATTTTGTTTATATAAATTTATCAAGAATTACACAACGTTCTAAAAATGATCAAAAAAATTGTTACCCTAATATCTTAATTTTGGTTGAGATGATGGCCTTTAAAATCATCATAGATTTATAACTTTGAGGCCCTAACCTTTACCTTGATCTCTCACTTGTTTGTGATTAATGACCTCAATCAATCCCTATAAATATTTTTGCTTTTACTCCATGTAAAATCTTCACACCAAACCCATGTTCTCCTATGTGGAAACCCAGTCATATGTTACTTTGGGTAACTGTTATGGTTCCAAATTTTCATTTTAAGGGAAGTATTAGTATCCATTTTTATGATATGTGTTTATATGAATGAAACTTTTAAATATTAAGCCTTTGATAACCCAGAAAATTTTTTAGGGTGAAATTCATTTTAAGGGGGTAGAATGTAACACCTTAGGATTGTGAGAATTAGTTTTTCTAAATTAATTTATCTTTTCAATATTTTTTATTTCACATGACACTGAAAATAGTTATATATATTATAACACTAAGTAAAACATTCCTTTCACATGCAATACCAACTTGTCTTGTGCTACTCGCAATACCAACTTGGCTTGCACTACAAGCAACACTCACTTGGCGTACGATGCACGCAACACTGAGTTTATATGTAACATCTATATATATATATATAATTAATTAAATGAGAAAATTATAACCTAAATATTAAACATAGTTATAGTAATAGTAATAAATACATTCCAAATATTTTTTATAATTGTTTTATATAAATAAAACATATTGATAATGAAAGATGAGATTTTGTAGTAAAGTCCTTTTATTTTAAAAATACCATTTTCTTAGATGAACCACCTTTAATAAAAAAATCAATTTTATAAAAATTTTATAAATTTAATTTTATAAAATAAACATCATTTTTTAATTCATAATATAAAAATTATCCTAGGGTTAAATTTTGGGATTTTTCTGAGAAACTTCATTTTTTACTGTTCATAAAAAAATTCAGGAATTTCAGAAAAATCAAAAAAATTCACCCCAACAATTTTTCAATGTGTATAATTAAAAAAATAACTCCATTTTTTAAAAATAATTTTCTAAATATGATTAATTTAATTTTTAAATAAAATAATATTTTATTCCAAAAATAACAATTTGAAAACTATAACTCATTTTATATCACCATGAAAAATTAATCAATATCTCATTATATTATAACTTTAATAAAATAAAATATTAATATGATTTAATATTCATAAGGGTCATACTACTATTCATAAGGGTATGTTACTATTCACCAAAAAATCAAGTTGGTTCTATCAGACTCCAAATAACTTACTGATCATAACTGTAGATGTTCATTTTTCTAAATTCAAATCATAAAAGTGGTAAAATTATGTTTAACGTCAAGTTTATAAATATATACTTAAAAAAGTGCCATTATGTAGGGAATCAGTGTTTCATGCATTTCAATTTGTTTTGAAAGCATTGTGGTGTTACATTCTCCCCAATTTCTCAAAATTTCATCATAGAAATTTTATTTACTTATCAAACAAGTGAGGTTACCTCTCCCTCATAACATTTTAAGATTCCCAAAGTTCTTCTTAAACCATGTTATTTATTCAAAAAATATTTACCTAGTGGATTACTGTATTCTACAATACTTGTTCACTTCAATCAAGAATATGAACAAGTATCTCTTCATAAGAAGGGTTCTCATCCAGATGAACTGCATCTGGGCTCAAAACATGAGATGAATCTAGCACATAATATCTCAACATTGAAACATGAAAAATATTGTGTAACTGAGATAAAATCAGAGGCAAAACAACTCATTAGGCAACTGGTCCAAATTTATCTAGGATTTCATAAGGTCTAATTAACCAAGGACTTAGATTTCCTTTCTTACCAAAATACATAACACTTTTCCAGGGTGAGGTTTTAAGAAAAACAAGATCACCTAACTCGAAAGAAAAGTCTTTCCTCCTATTATCTACATAACTTTTTTGCCTGCTCTTAGATATCCTCATGTGTTTCTAGATCGTCTTTAATTTCTCAGCCACTTCTTCTAATAATTCTAGTCCCATCAACTTTCTTTAACCGAATTCATCCCAAAATACTAGAGTTCAACACTAATTCCCATATAGTGCCTCAAAAGGTTATATCTGTATACTAGAATGAAAATTATTATTATAAGAAAATTCAACTAAATAAATATGTTGATCCCAACATCTCTGGTAATCCATTAAATAAGCTCTAAGCATATCCTCCAAATTCTGAATCTTCTATTCTGACTTCCTATCTGATTGAGGATGAAAAGATGTACTAAAATTTAATTCTATTCCCAAGGACTTTTGAATAAATTTATAAAAGTTAGAAGTGAACTTGGGATCACAATCAGATATAGTGGAAATAGGAACTCCATGTAACCTGAAAATCTTTTTAAGGTATAGTTGAGAAAACTAGTCCAAAGACATAGTATTTCGAATATAAAGGAAATGAGAAGATTTAGTCAATCGATTAACAATAACCCAGATTACATTTTTACCTCGCGAAGTCTTTGGTAGCCACATAATGAAGTCCATGGATATATTTTCCCATTCCCACTTTGGAACTGGTAAAGGATGAAGCATCCCCTTTAGTAATTTCCACTCTACTTTAACCTATTGACATGTCAAACATTTCATGGTAAAATCTGAAATTTCTATTTTCATTCCATCCCACCAGTAATGATTTCTAAGGTCTCTATACATATTTGTGCTACCAAGATGAACTAAAAATTGAGAACTATGAGCTTTTCACAACAATTCTTTCTCTAGCTGATAGTCACAAGACACACATAATCTCCTTCCAAATCTTAGAACACAATATTTATCAATGTTAAATTCTGGAAATTTACCCATTTTAACCAATTATACCTTTTTCTATATCTCCCCTTCTTCCTTTTATGCTTCCTTAATTCTATTTGACAAAGATGACTGCACTAAAACCTGAAACAAAATAGAGGAATTTCCTACATCAAAAACTTTCAAGAAAAAATTTATCAAATCATTAGTGAAGGGTTCATGTTCCAATCGTAACATGGTTAATGATGCATGATGTTTTTGACTCAAGGCATTCTCCACTTTGTTTGGTTTTCCCAAATGGTAATTTATTGTGTAATCATAATCCTTTATCAATTCAAGAAATCTTCTCTACCTCATATTTATTTCCTTCTGAGTGAATATATACTTCACACTTTTATAGTCATTATATATTTCACATTTGGCTCCATATAAATGATTCCTCTAATTTTTAAAGCAAAAACCAAAACTTCTAATTCCAAATCATGTGTGGGATAATTTAACTCGTGAGGTTTTAGTTTTCTTGAAGCATAAGAAATTACCTGATCATTCTTTATCAGAACACAACCAAGTCCCTTCAATGAAGCATCGCTGTAGATGAAAAACTCACCATTTTTGGAAGGTAGGGCCAAAACCAGAGCATTCACCAATATCTTATTCAGTTCCTGAAAGCAAAAATCACATTATTCTATCCAAACAAATTTAACCCCTTTTCATGTTAACTTAGATAGAGGGCTAGATAACCGTTTAAAGTTTTTAACAAACCATCAGAAATAACCTACAAATCCAAGAAAACTACGAATCTCTATAACATTTATTGGTCCTGACCATTCATCAACCACTTTTGTTCTATAAGGATCAACTATTATTCCATCATTATTTACAATATTTCCATTAAAAGAAATATGTTGCAACCAAAATTCACATTTGATGAATTTTCCATACATTTATTTTCTTTTAAGGTTTTCAAAACAACCCTGAGATTTTTTTCATGCTCCTATTTACTTTTATAATATAAAATAATTTCATCAATAAACACAACCAAAAACTTTTCCAAGAACTCATAAAATATTATATTCATAAGATCTATGAATACAAAAGGATTATTAGTTAACCTAAATGGAATGAAAAAAAATTCACAATGCCCATATCTAGTATGGAATATATTCTTCGGGATGTAGGATTCCTTTGATTTCAACTGATAGTACCCTGACTTTAGGCTAACCTTCAAAAAATAATATTCTCCCAGGAGATGATAAAGAAAATCATCGATATGAGGAAAATGATACTTTTTTTAAATGTGATGTTATTCAAGGCTCTATAATCAATGAGAAGTCTCATTGAACTATATTTTTTTTAAAAATCGGAGCTCCCCATGGTGAAGTACTAGGACGAATGGAGCCTTTATTCATAAACCCTTACAACTGATTTTTCAATTCAAGAATTTCCATTTGAACTATTCGATAAGGGGGATCTGAAATTGGATTACCATCAAGAACTAAGTCAATAGTGAATTCAACTTCCAGGTCAGGTATAATATCGGGTAACTCATCAGAAAAAACATCAATGTATTCATTTAAAATTGGAAAATAATTAATCTTAATAGTTATCATGTTTTCAAAAATATTATCAAGATAACTTCCATTTAAATATCCCAATAGTTTCTCTATTTCCTAATGTGTTATTAATTGTATGGTTTTTTTCTTGTATACAAACTGAAATTCTTTCTGAAAAAAACTTCTTTAGCTCTATAATCAATCATAACATGATAAACAGAAAAACAATTTATACCCAGAATAACATCAAACTACTCTGAAGGAAAAATAAAAAGTGTTATAGGTAATTTCTTTCCATAGATAACAATAATAAGATTCTCAAAAATAATTTTTTCTTTAACATTTCCCCATGATGTTTTAACAATAAGTTCTGGTCTCATTTGTTGAGATGATATTTCCAATTTATCAGAATATTTATCAAAAATAAAGGAATGTGTAGACCCCATATGATACAAAACTTTAGAAAAATATGAGTAAAAAAACAAGGTACCTGATACAAATTCATTGGATGTATCGATGTCTACTCACATAGTCGCAAAGGATCTCACTACACATTTCTGCATATAGTATGGCTTCTTTGCATCATTTAGATCTCTCTTTGGGTAGGAATTTTCATAATGACCCATCCCACCATATTTAAAACACTTTAAAGTTTTCTTATCAAGATTAATATTAGGATCATTTTCATTCCAATATTGGGCCATATATCCAAAATCACCACATCGAAAACACTTCCCAGTTTTTTTAGGCATTCCCCAAGGTGCTTTTTTTCCACACTTTTCAAATACTGGAAACATAACTTTCTTACCATTAGATTTATTTGATTGATTCTTACCCATATGTTTTCATCCAGACCTAATTTTTTTTTATCAAGGTACACGTGGTCATCAGAAAAATCCATTTCTACCCTCTCCATACATAGAACAAGTTTCTCATAACTATTGAACTCACAGGAAGCCAATACCCTTCGATATCTTGTATTCAATCCTAAGTAAAAATGATTCATTTTTCTATCAAGATCTAGAATAAGATTTGGAGAATACCTAGCCATACAGGTGAAGTTATCTTCATACAAGACCACAAAATCTTCCTCCTTTTGATTCATTTAAAGTAATTGTTTCTCCATCCTATGTCAAACCACATTTGTAAAATATTTCTCAAGGAAAACAATTTTAAATTCACCCCGCTCTAAGGAATCAATATTCTCTATATCCCTGAAATTATTGACCATTGACCTACACTAATCAGATTAACCTTCAAAAAGATAAATGAAAAAAATTACCTTTTTATTATATAGACATACCATAACATCAAATAACTTTTCAAGGGATTTATTCCATCCTTCAGCCACTACTGGGTCAAAAGTTCCACTAAAATCATGAGGGTGTTTCCTCGTAAAATGTTCCACTATCATCATGTTCCTTTGTGGAAGCTCTGGTTGTTCTCTTGCATAGATGAAACTACAATTTATTTCCTATTTTTTTTTCTGAGACATTACTATCACAAACTAATCAGTTCCAATTTCCACCATTCTCAGTTGCAAATTTAGAAAGATATCAGCCTCTCGGTTCCATTCAACTTCAGCTTCCCTATTTCTTATAAAAAAACCATTCTGAACAGACATATCTGAGATAAAGATACATGGTAATATTTAAATTCTACACCATTTCAACATAAACATAAGGTAAAAATCATTTATGGTATTCTATTAACATCATACTAACTATTAAAGTTATCTAAACCGTGATCTGATACCAACTGTATGGCCTCATCCTTAAACATTAAATATTCTTGTTATTTCAAATAGATTTAACTTCTTTAAATTACCAAAGATATTTTCACTTTATAGTTGTAGAAATTTAGAACATAACTCATACATATGAACCCACAAGAATACAAAGTGGGTACCATAAAAATAGTATCCATTTCTTTTAAAACATAAAATTTTAAACACAAAACAACAACATGATTTCTTTGAAAAATCTTCATAACATTTAACTTGACTTCCTTATTTCTCTTACACATCCTTAAAACAAATGAAAAGAATTAAAAAACATATGATGAGCATAAAAATCTCAATAAGAGATATAAAAAGATGTAAATAAACCATTATTCCATTAATACTTATAAACATATGAAATCATTTTCACAAAGACATACTTCTCACCCATAAAGAATCATGTACTTACTTTGTGAAACATGAGATTTACAAAAATCATAAAAAACATAAATTGAGAATAAGGGTATCTTGGTTCATTACTTACATAATGTTGTAACCCTCAGAACTACCTTATTATTTTTAACCCTCCTGGCTACCTTATAATGTAACCCTCACGACTACCTTATGGTGTAACCATCGCAATTACAATTAGAGTAACCATACATACAACCTCCAACTTACACATACCCAATGCATTGGAGGTAGATATAGGTCCCACCATTCATCATAAAAAATTCCCAAGATCCAAAACATAATCATAATACTGGAATAATTTCATAAAAACATTAATTTTGAATTTTTTAAAATAGAATTTTAAAAGAGGATTTTTAAAAGAAAGTCCATTACAAATATCATATAATTGAAGTGAGAATTAATAGAATAAAAAATTATGTGTATAAAATTTAAATACAAATAATATAAATAAATTCATTACAAAAATATTCTTAGTACCATATAATCAATGAAGTGGAAGGATGACCTAAATAATGGAAATTGTGTTAAGAAATACTTTACCGTAGGTTTGTCTTACTTGAAACTTGTTTAAAACTTCTGTATAATGGTTAAAATAGTGTTATTAATATTTTACAGAAACATATTGATGTTTATAACACCTTATATGATCATTTTATAACATCATTCCACCCATTAATTAATAATATTTTGTTATGTCCATTATTTCAAGTGCGTTCTTTACATGATTTCCAAGATCGGTTCCAAAAGGATATCCTTGTCGAAAGAAATAAAAACACCAGAAGTTGAATGAAATGGTATTAATATGTTTGTATAATATTAAATTATTCCAAAAATTATTTTGGTTATATGTTATGAGGATGAATCCTTAGATAAATCATTAGTGATATCCGTTTAAATCATTTTGACGGTTCTTTGATAATTACGAACTAGTTTCATTATATAACATAATATTATGTATATTTGTTAACTAAAGAACATAAAGAGGATATATAATATAATTTAAAATCTGTTTCAACCATTAAAATGGTTTTATAACAATTTTTAATGAGGTAACGTAAATTGAAAACACATCATCCATGATTTTGGTAAATCGGGACATCACAGATGGTGTTTTTATTTTTAGAATAAGAGGAATAGGAGAGAAAGAATGATGAATATTTTTTTCCCTAAACATGATAAAATATAGAATATATAATATTTTGGATCTTTAATTCCTCTTGGACAATGGGAGAGTAAGGGAGTATATGAAAAGAAAAGGAATTGAAAAGAAAACACAAGAAAATGAAATTGGATTCTTACCTCTTGATCTCTTCTCCTTGAGATCCTCCTTAAGGCCTTTGGTTTTAGCCTTTTGGTGATACTAGAAGGTCTTTTAAGTGGGGAAGGGACTTGGGAAGGGGATTTTGTAGAATATATATAATCTTCAAATCTTGGGAGGTGTGAGAGGAAGGGGGGGGGGGGGTGAGGGTGGTATTTATAATGGAAGAGAGGAGGATTTTTCCATTATTTTAATCATTAGTTTAATATTTTTGATCAAGACAATGAATAGTCTTGATTTATGTGACCCTAAATAGTAAATAGATAATTTAAGTTAGAAACAAGAGTTATTACATCATCCATGATTCTAGGTAGAGTGTTTTTAACTGATAATTTATATATACAATATATTACCGTATTTTACTATTCATCAAAAATTCAAGAATTTTAGAAAAATCCCAAAAATTAATGCTAACCATTTTTTAATTTGTAGAATTAATAAATGAACACCATTTTTTGAAAATAATTTTCTAAATATGATCAATTTATTTTTTAAATAAAATCACATTTTATTCCAAAAATAAAAATTTTAAAACAATAACAGATTTTATATCACCTTGAAAAATTAATCAAGATCTCATTTTCTTATAACCTTAAGAGAATAAAATAATAACATGCTTTACAATTCATAAGGGTCATATTACTATTCATAAGGGTATGTTACTATTCACCAAAAAATATGTAAGAACCTTGATCTTCTTTTCAGGTATTTTTTTTCTTTTTCTGGTGTTTTTGAGGAAAAAGAGGAGTTTTCTAAAAATTTCTTAAGTACACATCATGTACTTTATAAGTACACATTGTGTACTCGAATACCACAGGTAGCTAGGTGTTAGCCATGTCACAGCCATGCACACGACCGTGTATGGTGACCTGAAGACTGCCTAATATAGGGGCTGGTAAGGGAAAGTACACACCGTGTACTTTATTTTTTTTTCATTAAACATACCAGAGTCACGTATGATGGAAAAACCATCTCTTTCTAGGTCTGGTTCAACCGAGAGAGACCGTACGACCACAGAACTTCTTCGAGCCCCCAACCGAGCATCCGTTCTTCGATTCAACTGTTATCAATTGCATTAGGATTACCTCAGTAATCTCTTCCTTCTCCTAGATCTTCATTTCCTGATTCCTCTTCTTTCTCATGTTATCTTTAGTTGATAATTTTTATCATTTTTGTAGATCTATGGTGTTCTTGGGCGATTCAAGGCTTTAGGTTTACGTATAATGATCCTACAACACTGAGGTAGGTAGTTTGTGCCTTTCTGTTGAAATTATTTGAGTTATATGTGCAAAATTGCCCAATACCATTAATCGGGGTATTGTGTATTTACTGTTTTAGCATTGTTAATTGCCTACTATTCTTGTATTCTTGAGTAGAGGTTAATTGAATGTGAATATGGTTAATTTCTATGCTTTGGAAGTGTTTTACCATGCATGTTTTGTTTATGACCATTTGGTATTGCTTAGCCTGCTAGGTTGTCTTGTTTGTTTTCTATACCTAGTATTGTAGGATGGAGTGGTTGTTTATCTAACATGTTGTTGAGTTGTAGACTAGTTATCCAAGTAGTTCTTGTAGTTTAATTTGGATAGTTTGTATTTCTATGCTCGTTTGACTTACACAGGGCTGTGAGAAGCTAGTGTAGTGGACCATAGGGAGAATATATGAAAGGGCTTCTCCAGAGTGTCCGTTATCTTTTGTTACAATGCAAGACCATAGGGGGAATTGAAATAAGTTCTTTCTCAGAGTTTCTGTAGTTACATTATGTGGTCCATAGGGGGAATGTGACGTAGGAGCTTCCCAGAGTGACTTTTACTTACCAATACACGACTATAGGGGGAATTGATGATGACTGCTTCCCTAGAGAGTTTATACTAAAGTTAAACCAGAGGGGTTAGGCTGTGTGTACTTCCTAAAGGGTTGCTAGTAGTTTCTAGGTAAGACCAGAGGGGATTAGGCTATGAGTACATCCCACAGGGTTACCTATTTTTGATTATCTGTTTACTTGCTATGTAGAACTTAAAGCTTTGAAACTGTGGAGTTTAGTTTTGAGTAATTCCTTGTTTAATGCTTTCTTTCTTGCTTATTGCCTGCTAAATGTATTCACTAAATATTAGGAAAAAATATCTTGGTGGTTGCCTACTTGGATTTAGTCACACACCCTATTTGGGTCATGGTTTTGGGCCCAAACAGATTATATTATTATAGGTATAGATATGGGAAAGCGCCCTTCCACATCAGGTACTTGACTGCGTGGAGCTAGAGAGCATGGGACCAAGCTGAGGCTTGCGATGCTGAGGAGTTGATTCTTTTTTTTCTTTTGTACATGGTTTAGTACTATATTCCAACATTGTGACTTGTTCGGCTGTTTTCATAGACATATGTATCATGCATCATTTATATATTTGCTCTAGTTGTTCTTACTTTTAGTCTTCCGCTATTTACTGTTGTATGGTATTATTACTACTTTATCTATCACTATCTTTTTACTTCTGCTATATTACTCTGCCAATGAGGGCATAGTTTCCCTACTATCAAACCCAATGCCTTCACTTCTAGTCGGCATCCTTTGGTATTTGGGGAAATACGCTTGATTCCATGTGACCAACTAGGTATGGGGCGTCTCTGGGCGAATTCTAGAACCGGGACGTTACAAAGTGGTATCATAGGAATTCTTTTCTTCTTTATATTCTATTTGGAGCTTATAGTCTGGGATAGGAAAGAATAGTTACTTAGAAATAAGTTTTGCTTGGGAGTAGCTAACCCGTGTACAGGGAAAATACAATCTACCTCGTTATTTCAATTTTTCTAGTTTTGAAATTTTACAATTGATTTGATTTCACCATTGGGTGATTCACATGTTTGGTGCTATTATTATTGATATTATTGATGTTCTATTTCTATTTCAACCCGATGATATGAGGGTATTCCATCTCATGCATCATATAGTCACTTTCTAGGAATAACATGTCATGCATTCTTGCCATGCCATTTATGGTGCATTAGTGATTGCATGTTGTTGTGATAGATGTTGTGCTATATATGCATGTTGTTGTGATAGATGCCTTGATAAATTACCTACTGTTTGATATGGTATTTATTGTGTAAGGTTTTTTTGAATGAACGCCAAACTTTGGTTCTTGAGGTGTTATGGTCCCACATGGATCAGAATTTGGTAGATCATTGCCTTGTTTTTCTGGTATAAAACATGTATAAGATGCCAACCTTTGATTCTTGGGGAGTATGGGCCCTCACAGATCAAAATTTGGAACTTTAATTTTTTTCCAGTGTTTTCTGGGCTTCCAGAACAGTTTTTGAGGCTTACTGTCTGGAAAAAACCCAAAATACATGCTGTGTAGTTTTGAATACATGCCATGTGTTCTTATGTTCAGGAAGAAACTTTTTTTCTTGAGTACACACCATTTATGGTATGTACATGCCGTGTAGTCTCTAACCGTGTCACTGAATGTGTGGGCAGAGACACGAGGTTGAGAAATCTTTGGGGGGAACATGCCATGTACCGGTTGTACATGTCGTGTTGTGTAGAGCTTGTGTCCACCCGTGTGACTAACGACATAGATCAGTGAAAGGTTAAGTTATACAAACCTTGTAGTGTGATCCGTGTATCCAGCCGTGTCACTAACAACACAGTTCAGTGAAGATTGTCTAGTAAACACCGGGTCTAGAACAAACACACCATGTAGTCTTATTTTATGAGAACTATGTGGGTTAGTCATGTAGAAGAACTCAAGCAGGGGAAGAGGATTCAAGTACATGCCGTGTGATAGGACAACACGCTGTGTGTTTGGGGTGTTACACTACCTGGGTGGGCATAAGTACATGCCCATGTGAAGGCTTAAGGTTACATGCCGTGTAGGCATTATACACATTGTGTATCCATGTTTTGAAAAACTTGGATGCTTTCTTTCTCTTGTTGCCTTATCACAATTCTAAGTTTTAGCCCTTGTTAATCTTGATCTAAGGTGTGCGCTTGACCTTGTAGAGTCATACCACCGAGATATCCTACGGTTGTCCACCAGTTACAGGGTAGTGTTCAGACACCAGACATGGCTGATCAGGGACTTCCAGCAGATCCTCCAGTTGTGCCTGTCTAGGCACTGGCCATCATTCCGAACATAGGTGCAGACACATAGTTTTGAGAGAGATTTATGAGGTTTATGCAGACCTTCTGAGGAGTACCGCATCATGCCCCTTCTATGGTAGAGTTTATGCGAGTCTTTCAGCATCAGCATCCTCCAACTTTCACTGGGGAAGGAGGACCTCAGGCTTCAGAGTCATGGTTAGAAGCCATTCTTTCTATCTTCAAGCATCTAGAGACACATCTATAGAGGAGGGCCAAGCTCGTTACGTACATGATTTGGGAATCCGCCAAGAGATGTTGGGATGTGATATCACAGGTTGGATACTAGCAGTTTATGGCATGGAATGAGTTCCAGTATGCCTTTTATGACTACATCTACCCGGAGACTTTGAGGGCCAATCGAGCCCGAGAGTTCATGAGTCTAGAGCATGGTACTCTTTCCGTTATGGAGTATTATTCTTGATTAATATAGCTTCAATTCTTTACGCCCATCCCAGGATGTGATGAGTTATTCCTAGCAAGTAATTTTGAGGATGGTCTAAGGCAGAACATCCGATCTCAAGTGAATATCATCAGATTGACATCTATCACTTCTATCATCAACCAGGAGATGACCACAGAGCATAATATGAGGGATTATAGAGTTGTGATCCAGGGCGGCTCAACATAAAAAGTTAGTGTCCCTCCTACTGACAGTAGGAAGCGCCATAGGGGGTATTAACATGGTGATCCAAGGAGGAGAGACACTTCTTCTGGTAGCCAGGTGGTGTGCTACTAGTGTGGGAAGAGCAGGCATACAGGGTAACATTTCCCGAGAGACCCAATGGAGTACCGATCATGTGGCAAGATGGGCCATATTCAGAATTTCTGTTATTTTCTATCACTGGCAGCTGGTGATAGGGGTTATTCTATGACACCTCATTTGGGAGTAGCACCACCAGTTTCTCACTAGTCTGGGAACTGGAGTTCTTTTGGCCATTCAGACCGAGGTGGAGGTTGTGACCATGGTAGTCAGCCACCAGGTTTTTAGTGACAACATGGTGGATCAGATCAAAGTGGTCAGGTCGGGTCACATGTCTATGGTATAGGACAGAATTTTGTAGTGGAGTAGACCCAGCAGGAGCAGGATCCCAGACCCTATACAGTTCGAAGTAGGATTCTAGTTGCCTTAGTTTTAGCTTCTTTTCTCTTCGATACAGGGGCTTCCCATAGATTTATATCTACCTCTATTGTGGAGAGAATTGGACTCTATATCTTTTCTTTTGCTGATGTCTTGATGCTAGACACTCCATTGAGGACTGAAAAGGCTAGTGTATGGCAGTTCATGGAGTTCCCTCTAGAGGTTGGTGGGTGTCACTTCTTATGGGACCTTTATGTCTTAGAGATGACATGCTATGATTTCATTCTTGGAATGGACTGGTTAGTTCCCTTCCAGGCTGATGTCAACTTCTATCATTGTAGGGTGTGTTTCACATCACCATAGGGCAGATTGTTTCTTCACAAGGGGCAAATGAGATGTCTAGGTGGGTAGAGTGGGGCCCGAGCATCATGGGTTGGGAGGAGTTACAACCTAGATTGCTAGTATATATCTGGATGACCAGGGGACTTTATAGATGGACTTTCCTACAGTGGTGGATCATTTCATATTTGTCTTTCTAGAGGACTTTTTAGGTTTTCCTTCGAAGCGAGAGGTGGACCTTTTCCAATTGAGCTCGTGCCAGGAGCGGCACCAGTGTCAATTCCTCGTTATAGGATTGTTACACCAGAGTTACATGAGCTCAAGAAGCAGTTAGAGGAGTTGAAAGAAAAGGGTTTCATCCAACCCAATACTTCTACTTGGGGTTCGTCTGTTCTTTTTGAGAAGAAGGAAGATGGTACCCTGAGGCTTTGTGTGAATTATCAAAAGCTGAATCAGTTGATATTCAGGAACTGATACCCTTTGCCGAGGATTAATGATCCCTTTGATCATCTTTGAGGAGACCGAGTGTTCTTAAATATTTACTTGAGATATGGTTATCATCAGTTGTGCGTTAGACTGTCTAATAGACCTCTTACAACCTTTTAGAGAAGTTATGGTCTATATGAGTATGTAGTTATGCCGTTCGGTCTCACGAACGCACCTGTAGTTTTCATGGCACTGATGAACCGAGTGTTCCATCCATACTTGGATTATTTCATGGTGGTTTTCATGGACTATATCTTAGTGTAATCTCAAAATCGAGACAACCATGCCACCCATCTTGAGATTGTTTTGAGTACACTGAGAGAGCATCAATTATATGCTAAGATCTGAAAATTCCACTTTTAGATGAACCAAATTCACTTCTTGGGTCATTCTATCTCAGAGGCAAGAGTGTCAGTAGACCCAGAGAAAGTGAGAGTAGTAGTTTCCTGGGATTATCCAAAGAATTTCTTCGAGGTACAGAGTTTTATAGGGCTGGATGGATACTATAGATGTTTTATACAATCCTTTTCATGCTTAGCAGTGCCACTGACGGGCCTGACTAAGAAGGGTATGAAGTACTTGTGGTCAGATTCTTGTGAGTTAGCCTTTCAAGAGCAGAAAGGGAGGTTGAATTCAGCATCGATACTAGTATTTCCAGAGCTGGGAAAAAGATATACAGTATATTGTGATGCATCAGGTATCAGGATGGGAGCTGTGCTTATACATAGAGGAGGAGTCGTTGCATATAGTTCTCAGCAGTTGATGCCACATGAGAGGAACTACCTGACACCTGATCTCGAGCTGGATGCAGTTGTTCATGCCTTACGTTATTGGAGACATTATCTTCTGGGATAGAATTTTTTGGTTTTCACTAACCAAAAAAGTATCAAGTATATCTTTACCCAGCGTGACCTGAATTTGATACAGAGAAGGTGGGTTGAGTACCTTCAGTCCTTTGACTTTTAACTTTCTTACACGCCAGGGAAAGGAAATGTTGTGGCTAATGTTATGATCAGGAGGACTCAGATACAGGAAGTTTAGGAGGATAGCACTGAGTGGAAACTTATAGCTCTGTTCTCTGAGATGCATGTGGAGGTGCATGACAGACATAGGAAAACATTTCTATCTTTGGTAGATGTTACCTCTACTTTGCTTGATCGAGTGTTAATGAGGCAGCTATCAGATTCTAAAGGTCTAGTCCTACAAGAGAGTGTTTCAGAAGATAACCCTATTCCTAGATGGACCATAGGTGAGGATGATATATTGCATTTCTAGGGGTGCATATGGGTGTCAGCAGAAATACGTGAGGAGTTGAAGTGGGACTTTCATTACTCAGTTTGGGAAGTTCATCCTAGTTTCACCAAGATATATCGTGATCTACACCATCAATATTGGTGGCCAGGTATGAAGAATGATGTTGTTGGGTTCATCATGAGGTGTTCCACCTGTCATCAGGTGAAGGCAGAGCATCAGCGACCAGCGAGGATTTTGTAGTAGTTACCCATACCTGAGTGGAAGTGGAATGACATCACGATGGATTTTATGAAAGGTTTACCAAGGTTGCCTCATGGGAATGATGTTGTATGGGTTGTCATTAAAAGACTCACGAAGGTTTCTCACTTCTTTCCTATCAAGGATACCTTTAGGGTTGATGAGCTTGGACAGTTGTACATCCATGAGATTGTACGTTTACATGGAGTTCCACACTCCATTGTTTCAGAAAGGGATTCCCATTTTACTTCTTGGGTCTGGTAGGGCTACAAAAGGATTTGGGTATACAGGTACTTTTGAGTACAACTTACCAACCTCAGAGAGATGGCCAGTCCGAGCGTACGATTCAGGTGTTTGAGGACATGCTGCGAGCATGAATCCTTGATTATGAAGGTTTTTGGGAGAAGCACATACCTCTTGTGGAGTTTTCATACCACAACAGTTTTCAAGCAACTATTAAAATGGCACCTTTTGATGCTTTGTACGATAGGCCATGTTGATCACCCTTATGTTGGCTGGAGGTAAGAGAGGCATCTATGCTGGGACCTCGTCTTGTCCAGGAGACTACAATGTAGATAGAGTTGATTTGGAAGAGGATGGCTACTACACAATCTCGATAGAAGTCTTATGCTGATCAGTGGAGACAACCTCTGGAGTTTAAGGTCAAGGATTAGGTTTTCCTGCGTGTCACACCAAGGTTGGGGCACAAGATGATTATGATATAGGGTAAGATTTCACCAAGGTACGTCAGGCCATTTGAGGTTTTGGAGCGAGTTGGTATTGTTGCCTATCAGTTGCAGTTACCTCAGAGGTATCAGGTTATGCATGACATCTTCCACATTTTTCAACTTTGACATTACTTATCAGACCCGTCTCATGTTTTTCAACTCAAGGAGGTTGAGTTAGAGGTGGACGCCTCGTTTGGGGAGCATCATATTCAGATTTTTTATCACAGTATGAAGGTTCTCTGTGGACAGTTTGTTCCTATGGTATGAGTGTTATGGCATCACAAGTGAGTAAAGGAAGAGACTTGGGAGAGGGAGACCAATGTACGATCATAGTGGGAAGATTTTTTCAAGGATTCTTCTTCTACGCCACCTTTCTAGTGAAATTCGGGGAAAAATTTCTTTAAAGGGGGAAGTTTGTAAGAACCCAAATATTCTTTTCAGGCATGTTTTTATTTTATGGTGTTTTTGAGGAAAAGGAGGAGTTTTATGGAAATTTCTTAAGTACACTCTATGTACTTTATAAGTACACGTTGTGTACTCCTTTACCACAGGTGCTGGTCGTGTCATGGCCATGCACACGACCATGTATGGTGACCTGGAGACCGCCTAATGTGGAGGCCAATAAGGGAAAGTACACACCGTGTACTTCTAAAGAACATTCCATGTATTTTTTTTCATTAAATGTACTGGGGTCACGTTTGATGGACATAACCATCTCTTTCTAGGTCTGGTTTGACTGAGAGAGACTGTAAGGCCACATAACTTATCTGAACCCCCAACCAAGCATCCATTCTCTGATTCAACAACCATCGATTGTGTTGATATCGCCTCAATAATCTCTTCATTCTCTTAGAGCTTCATTTCCTAATTCATCTTCTTTCTCAAGTTTTCTCTAATTGAGTGTTTTTATAATTTTCGTTGATCTATTGTGTTAATGGGTGATTAAATTCTTGAGGTTCATGTATAAAGATCCTACAACACTGAGGTAGGTGGTTTGTGCCTTTCCGTTGGAAGTCTTTGAGTTATATGTGAAAAATTTCCAAATACCCTTGATTGGGGTATTACATGTTTATGGTTTTAGCACTGTTAATTGCCTTCTATGCTTGTATGCTTGAGGAGAGGTTAATTGAATGTGAATAGGGTTAATTTCAATGATTTGGAAGTGTATGGACATGTATGTTTTGTTTATGACCATTTGGTCTTTCTTAGCCTGTTAGGATGCCTTGTTTTTTTTCCCATGCCTAGTATTGTAGGATGGAGTGGTTGTTTATCTAACATGATGTTGAGATATATATTGGTTATCCAATTAGTTCTTGAGGTTTAATTTGGCTAATTTGAATTTCTATTCCCATTTGACTTACATAGGGCTGTGAGAATCTGGTGTAGTGGACCATAGAGAGAATACACATAAGGGATTCTCTAGAGTGTCTGTTATCTTTTGTTATGATGCGACACCACATGGGGAATTGATGTAAGGGCTTCCTCATAGTGTCTGTAGTTCCTCATCATGGGACACAGGGGGAATGTGACTTAAGTGCTTCCCCAGAGTGCCTTTTAGTTACTGATATGAGACTATAGGGGGAATTGATAGTTAGTGCTTCCCTAGAGAGTCTATACTAAAGCTGAACTAGAGAGGTTAAACTGTATGTAATTACCAGAGGGTTTTCTGTGTTTTCTAGGTAGGACCAGAGGGTATTAGGCTATGAGTACATCCTAGAGGGTTACTTGTTTGTGATTATCTGTTTACATGCACTGTGGAACAGAATTCTTTGAAACTGTGGAATTGTTTACTTTTGAGTACTTCCTTGTTTACTGCTTCCTTTCTTGCTTATTGCCTGTTATATGTATTCACTGACTGTTAGGAACATATCTCTTGGTGGTTTCCTACTAGGATTTAGTCTCATACCCTAATTAAGTTATGATTATGGACACAAAAAGATTTTATTGTTGCAGGTATAGATAAGGGCAAGAAATATTCTACATCAAGTACTTGACTATGTAGAGATGGAGAGAATCAGACCAAGATGAGGCTTGTGATGCTGAGGAGTTGATTATTTTTTTATTTTGTACTTGGTTTATTACTGTATTCTAGCATTGTGACTTGTTTGGCTGTTTTACTAGACATATGTAACATGCATCATTTATATATGTGCTCCAGTTGTTCTTACTTTTAGTCTTCTATTGTTTACTGTTGTATGATATTATTACTGATTCTGCTATCACTATCTATTTAATTCCACTGTGTTACTCTACCAATGATATCATAGTTCCCCACTATCACACCCAAGGCCCTCGCTTCTAGTCGGAAGCCTCTGGTGTTTGGGGAAATGTGCTTGAGGCCATGTGACCAACTGGGTATGGGGCGTTACTGGGAAGATTCCGGAACCGGGACGTTATAAAATCAAGTTGGTTCTATCAGAATCCAAATAATTTACTGATCACAACTATAGATGTATGTTTTTTGAAATTCAAATCCTAGAAGTAGAAAAATTTTATTTAACGGCTATTTTATAACTATATTCTTAAAACAAAGTTCCATTATTTAGAGACTCAGTGTTTCATGAATTTCAATTTTTTTAAAACCCTAGGGTGTTACAATATGTCTAGGTATGTATCTAAGGATAATTCTAAGGATGATTCAATGTATAGGAAAATTCCATGAAATTTTGGTAAAGGATAGAGAAATTGGTTTCTATACAATTAAATCCATGTCTGGATTCAAAAATTGGAAGTGGCTCTGGATCTAAGGTACTTAAGTATAATAAACTTGAAAATAGAAAATTGAGCTGGACTCAATCGTCCTTTGGTGAATGACAATTAGACTTGATACACACCTGGTTTGACACTCCCAGAGGTTATAATTTGTAAATTCACAAACTATTTGTGAACCATCATGAAAGATTTAAATATATGATGATCATGGTTGAATTAGGTTCAGCCTAAGGATTCATATATTTAAAATAACATGTCATGATTTAAAAATTCTATAAGTTATTTTCCATGATTATTTGTATTTTTACTATATTAGTGTTTCTCACACAATGTTTTTTGGTTTTATTCAATGGAAGGAACCAGAAGGAACTACGTTAACATTGAATATGATGAAAAATTTGTTAATGAGAATCTAAATGGGATGAAGAATATAGTGAAGGATATTATGATTATTATTAATAATTTATCATGAAATATTATTAACAACATACACTTTATCCAACTCTTAGACACACCAAAGGAGATAATGGGAGGTTCACTGATATTTTGGGTAATGGATACCATGGGGGAAATAATATTTAGTTTCCTAAATATTTTGAATGTGGAAAGAAGTACTCAAGGGAATGTATCAGAGGGATGGAAAGATGTTTTGAGTGTAGAAAAGAAGAACACAAAGCAAGAAATTTTAGGGGATAAATAAAAAGTTTGGTTAGCAAAATATATGATAGTAATGGTCTCCCTAAGGTATCATTCACTGTTGAATGTTTTAAATGTAGATAGTATGAAAATTATTCAAATTGATGTCCTAAGGGGAAAGATGATGAAGAGAATACACAAGGTTGTGCAAGTAATGGTTTTTCTATTGACGTTGAAGAGACTATAAATTACATATGAAAGGAATGAGGTATTAAAAAATAATATGATGCATCCAAGTTATTGGTTTGAGATGGAAGTGGGATTATTTAATTATTTGTGTATTGGGATTCATGAATTATGAAATATATAAGGATTGTTCAGTATATGTTTTTTGATAAGGATATACAAGAATATGTTGAATATAAAAAATGACCTAGAAAAGTGATTTAATGGAAGGATAATATTTTATGGAAAATACATGATTAAGGAAAGATGACCCTTAATATGTTCTTGATATAGAGAAAATGGTGTTTAGCTTAAGAGATGATTGATATGGATAGTATTTATGACCTCATAACTGATAAAGGATTTTCTAAAAAAGTTTTTTATGTTATCATTGATGGAGTTTACAACATTATAGTATCTATGGAATATATTCAATAATCTATGGTTTTATTCAATTAATGAGGAATAAATCATGTTTTCATTGACATTTCATGGTAATTATGGTTATTACCAAGATTTAGGAGAATATATTACATTGGAATTCACATATTTGGCCAGTGACCATTAAAATATTTTTAATGATATTTTGAGGATTAATGTTATGTTCAGTTTTGGAAATCTAGTGACCTTATTTTTAATTTTTGAATTTTGGAAGAAGTTACATGGTTAAATATTTATGGAATGGTTTAAGTTTAACTTTGGAAGAGTTTTTATAGATTAATGTATTACATAACTATATGAATATTTATCCATAACTAGTGTTAATATTTTTAACTGGAGATAGAAGGAATGACTTATCATTATTTTATAGATTTTATTTGGTGGTTTAGTCATGAAAAGAAATTCTTCTCTTACAGTAAGTGATAAAGTGGAAATCAATCAAGGAATAACCCAATAGTGAAATTATACCTATGAAGTAAAAAGGTATCAATTAAGTACATTTTCATATGTTCTAATTCTTGATGAAAAATGAATTCTTCAACATTAAAAAAAGGATCATGAAATAAAATATTGTCCTATTATCATAATTTTTGATGATGTCAATGAAAATTTTAAAATCTCATTAGTTTATGTATTTATAGCCATTAAAACTTCTTTTGATCACCCAATTTCTTATGATCAATGTTCTCTATCATTCTACATCTATATTTGAGTGGTTCTTTTCTCTTCTATGTCCATGTTTTTACTTCCCACATATGTTATCCTATTTTGAAACCTATTATGTGTTATTACAGATGAACTTCACACATAAATTTCTATTTTTCATGAGGATTTTTTATTAACATTTTTACGATGTGGGTTTCTGTGAAGGAATTTTCAAATGTTAAACATTTGATGACTGAGATGAATTTTGAGGGTGAAATTCATTTTAAAGGGGTAGAATGTAACACCCTGAGATTTTGTGAAATATGTTTTTCAATTAAATTTGATCTTTTTTATATTTTTAATTATACAAAACAATAATATTATCTTTAATTACATGAAATACTAAGTTTATCTTGCGAGACATGCAACACCAAGTTTATCTTTCATTACACACAATACTGAGTTTAAACAAAATGTTTCATATTGTTAAAATATTATTATATGATAATTACTAGCTAAAAATTAGAATAGAAGGTATGAATAGGATTTATGGTTTAAACATGTATATAAAATTAATTATTTTTTTATTAATTAATAAAAAAATAAAATAAAAACTATTTGAAAATAAAGGAAGCCTTTTTTTGAAAAAATCATTTTAAGTGAACAAACACAATTTACCTCAATAAATTAAACAAACCACTTTTGAAGAATCATTTCAATTAAATTTATTTATTATATATTAAATTAAAATTTTAACATTCATATGATGTTTTTTCTATAAATTTGATAAGAATATATCAAAATTTATGCTTAAAAACTATATTATTCTAAAAAGTGGATTTGTTGACTTTTTGTGGCACGCTTATTTTAAAAATAATTTTTTGAAACTTTTGTGAATTTTTTTAGAAAAAAATATTTTATTTTTGAAATAATAATATCAAAATTATGTTAGGTTTATTTTTTTATTTTCATAGATGTTTCATTTTTTGATAAATAGTGAAAAATACTTCATTTTAATTGAAAAACCCCTTTTTGGTTAAATTATTTATCAAGTTAAATTATATTTTGAATTAGTTTTAAAGTAAAATTAGTTCAATTATATTTTATTTAATCAAATTTAGGTCATTTTAATCAATTTCACAATTAATTTTTATATAAAAAATTTGTAATCTTTTAAACATTTTCTCTCTAAAAACCCACTTTGTCTTCGTGTCTGTGTGATTAATTTTAAATTAAATTCAAAAACTTCTATGAATTTAAATTAGAAAATTATATTTCATATTTTTAATTAGAAAAATTTATATTATTTCACAAATTAATCATAATTTTTACCATAATTATTAGCAAAAACAGTTAAAATTAATTACCGCGATTAAGGTTGAAATGAGGTTTTCTAAATTACATGCGTTTGTGTTAAAATTAATTTTACACACACATAGGTTTTTATTTAATATATTTGATTTAATATTTATAATAATTATGTATAAATTATATAAAAATTATAATTATAATTTTTTACTTAGAGGATAAATTAGCTAAGTAAATAAAAAGATACAGGTGACTATGGTAAAAAGAACTAAAAGGGTAAAATTGAGTAAACTTAAAGAATAAGGATTAAATTGATAAACAATGTCTTTATTTTGTGCAGTGGATGTGTTTCTTGAAACAATAATTCCTCAAATCCATTATTGATCTATTTTTGAGGCATATTTGTTAAGTTTGACCTCCCAAAAGTGAATACTTTTGGGTATTTACAAAAATTACATCGCTCCTCAATTATAAAAGAGAACTCACTCCCCTCACTTTTCACAACTATAAATATATTTTAATCAACAAAAAACTTTATAAATTACTTATAGAAATCCCTCATATCATATTATAAGCCTTATTTTTTGAAATATAGCTAACTTAGGAGTTATTTAGTGCAAACCTAAGGAGGATACCCGAAGAATAGGTAACATTCTTCAATGAGAATTTTTTTATTTCTTCCTCCACCTCCCTTAATTATTATTAAAAAACGAGGTTATAATAACCTTATTATATTCCATATACTAATATGTTGTTATGTTAATGTAATTTTCTAAAAAAACCCCACTTCCATCAAATAGGTTATGAAATCATTATTTGTGTGTATGAAAGACTACTACATTGTGAACTGATGTCATTCATTTTTCTATTAAAACCTCTCACGGTTGGGTATTATGATGAATATAAAGTATATATATGATGTTCATAACATAATTATAACTCTTTAGTAATTATATCATATTTTTATTTTTTAATTTCCATCACTAGGGGATACTATATCGCTATTCATGTGTATGAGAAACTATCACCTTGATAAGCGACATGATTTGTTTTTCAGTAACGATTTACATGGAAGGTAATAAGGATATAGTTAATGTACTACCACTTTAAAATTAAAACATAAATTTGGAATTATATCATACATAGTTCTAAATTCAAATTCATAATTTTGTATTTAAAGTGTAACCTTATTTACCAATGTATAGATAAAACCACTTCGACAAGTATACATGCATTGTGCTAGAACCTAGAAAGTTTTGTTTAATTATCCATTTTTATAAGAACCCAAATATAAATAACAACATTAAATAAAATTATTAGATACCAAAGAATATAATTCAAACTATAAACCTTGATCTATAATTAAATTAATGTTTTTTACCTCTATGTGATTAACTTTGTAGTACTATTATTGGATTTTCATACAGTTAGACTTGAATGATAGAGAGTTGAAACCCCACACCATAATATTCCATTATTCTAAGAGAAAAATCAGATGAATAAATACATTTCCTATGGAAACTCTTATCCAATTTTTGAAAACTAATATTGTAGAGAGACACTCAATGTGGCCCCATAATTTCAAAGGTTATGAACACTTTTGAAGAATCAACTGAGAGATAAGGAAATTCTTATCTATCTCTATTCGAATGACAAAAAAATACATATTTTATAAGATGTGAGAAATTTTATATTTATGAATAATTGTTCTAGAGATCACATCCTTTAAGTTTAATAAACAAAATGTTTGTTATAGCTTTTCATTATCCTCAACATTCCCTTCAAATATTAATAGTTTATCAACTTTCCTATCAATACCCTTGGGTCCGTGACTAGTGATACAGATAAAAAAGAAGATCCTTGACCAAAAAAGGATATTTATGCATATTTATTTATTTAAATATATTTATATGTATATATATTTATATTAAATTCTACTTTCAACCATATGAAGGGTTTGGTTGATTGATAAAGGATTTACAAAATAACCAAGTGGTAAGGAGTTCAAATATGACCCTATATATATATGTTTATTTTTTTAAAATGTTCATAAAAAAATAAAAAATAGAAAATAGTTTCTAAAAACCTCCATGGAATGATTTATGATAGTTTTTTTAAAACATAACTAAATAATCATTGATATAAGAATTAACAACAGTTTCAAAAAACTACCGTTAAATGCCAAAAAGAAATTGATAAATGACATTTTGAGCATAGTGAATTAAATGAACACACACACACACACACACACACACTAGTTTATAAATTTAAAAAATAAAAAAATAAGATATGAATAAAAAATTAAATACAAATAGTAATAATAATGGATAACTCCCATGCCACTAGGATGATTTAAACTTACCTTGATCCATGCTTAGAATCCATGATAGTGAACCCATTACACCTATGGATTATTGTGGATAACCGAGTAGGTTTTAGAGGTACATCATTATGGAAAAAGGAGAACAAAATTTCATATAAAAGAGTTAGGGTACCTAATTCTCAAACCACTATTATATAAACTCAGTTACTGTTAGAGAAGCTAAATTATATAAGTAAGAGTAAGGGTACCTAGAACTCATCCCATTATCTCACAACCATTTGTATAAAAAGTGTAAAATTTACTTATATAGTTGGTGTGAACTTGTAAGATTTTTTTCTATCATTAAGGATATCTTAATCAATAAAATTCATACACAATTAGTAAAAAAAACACAAACACATAGAAATAATTTCACCTTATTAGAATAATAAAACAACATATACATAGTAGGAGTAATAATAAAATGTAAGGCATATGAAACATTATCAATAGACTAAGTACCAATATGATTGGTTTATAACTAGACCAAAAAATATACAATTCATATAGAGTGATTCCATACTTACCATTTTATAAAATCAATGATGTATAAAAAATAGATCTCATATAGAATGAGTAATGGAAAACAACATGATTTAACACAAATAAATATAAAAAATCCAAATTACATTTTATAGTAAGGATATTAAATCAATTTCATAAAAAAATCATTGGGAAAGGAATAATTTTATAAAAAATATTATAGAAAAACCCAATTCCAATTGTGTCTCACACAATCTTAGATCATCAGATTTTTTTTAAAAAAAATAAGAGAGTAAACAAGGGTTACATAACCTTACCTAACCCTAAGAATAAACATCCCCTAATAACCTCTAACATTTACAAATTATGTCTCTTAACTATGCTACCCTGATAAAAATACATAGACCCTAACCTTATCTGGTCTATTAACTCGGTCACGTATCCACAAGGACACATACAAACAAATTTGTATATATCACTACAAGAATACCCTTAATGGGTCAACTCAATAAAAGGAAAACTCCAAGTAAGAATGATTTTATAAGAAGTAAATTCCCAAATGATTTAGGGTATTTAGATCAAGAGTGATTAATAATAAAAATTAAAAGTTCCAATGACATGATAACAAATATAAGAAGTGAATAAAAGAATAAATTATAGAAATAAAATCAATCTCAATAAACTACAAGATAATATATAACCAATCAATTATCAAAAATCAATTAAGATGATAATATCATTACCCACTATTCCTTACTCAACTCATCACTCATATTATATATAACCAAAGGAATAAGGTATACACATTTAACAAATTGAAGTTAATAAATAATTTGATTTGAAAAGTACCATCAAGGATAAATAATTAATCTATCCATTCCTACTCAATCAAACACTACAAAAAAGAACTGGTTAGAAGCGGTTTATTAGTGGTGGTTATATTAACCACCACTAAATAAATTCATTTTAAAAAAATTAATATATCATTGGTTTCATCAAACCACCACTATATTTTTTTATTTTAATAATTGGCGGCAATTTCCATTAAACCGCTATAAAATGTTAAAAAAACCCCTATTTTATCCCCTTCCATGCTCCTTCTGTGCGGCTTGAACTTGAACCCTACCCCCTGCTCCCTATGCAACCCCAGCCCTACGAACCCCACCCTCCGACCTCCCTCTCCCCAATGGAGACATTAAACATACCCTCCAACCTCCGTCCTCTTTCCTCGGCGGTGACTCCCGACCTCTGTAATCCCCCTCTGACCTCCCTCTCTAAGTCTCAATTCCCTTATTCCTAGCCTCTTAAGGATTCTTCAACCTTTTTATAGAGATTTAATGTCCCTTGTCGTGGATGCGAAAGATCAGAGGCTAGTTTTCTCTATTTCATAGCTCTCTAAATTAATAGACACTCTTTTATTGACAATTTAAGTCTGTTTTTATATTCCTAATTAAATAATTATATATGTATATAAATCTATTTTAAAGGGAAACCATGTTTTTCTTGTTTTCCATTTAATGTGAATTTTTTTTATATAAAAACTTGTATTTTAAATTTATTTTTCAACTACCATGCGCACCTACCATTTGATAAAATAGTAGAATGTTTTTTATTATGTGATTTAATGACATTAAAATCAGTTTTTGTTCTTAAAATAATTTTTAATGGAAACTCATTACTTCCAAGGGTGTACATGGACTTTTAAGAACAAATGTTGGGTTACCTTGAATATAGTGACATTATGATGATTAAATATTTGATTTTTAAAAGGAAATTTTACAAATTGGTTTCTCAAAGTGTTTTCTATTATGATATCTATCCCTAAAAATTATTTTATTAGTTATAATATACATAATTTAAATCTATTAATTTATCTTTATATTTTTTGTAATGACCCGGAATCAAACAGCCACCCAAACAGTGTGATACGAGTTGGGTGTCACTACCTTAGGCTCACATCCCTGAATGAAAAAGGCTTCTGACTAGAAGATAGAGTCTTATATGTATAGTGGGGAGGCTATACCCTCTCAGAGGATAATAATGGTACTGGTATAAGTATAATAATAAATATGCAGTGGAATAAATGACTCAATAGACTCAAACCAGACCCGCAGAGTAGAAGCACATTCAATATCTATAAATAGAAGAAGAAATAAATATAAACAATAGTAGCAGAAAGTAAACACAACAACATGTTGATCACTTATAACTACTACTAAACAACAAAACATGCATCCAAAGAAGGTCATACATATCCATATGTAAAAGGGTTCCAATGGATAACAAACTATAGCTAAAAAAAATTAAGCATACTGATACAGGAAAGGAATCAAAACAAGGTAAACTCTAGCTAGGAAAGTCCTCAAGGTCCATACCATCTCCATGCAATAGCTAATGCAGAACAACTCTTGAATATGACCTCTTTCTTGCATGTAAATCCATAAAGTCTACACGGGTCCCAAAGGGCCCGTGTAGGGTGTGAGATGAATCTCTGTAGGATACCACCCAATAGTGCGTACCAAATATAAGTGTTTAAGCAGGCATGCAGTTATAAGGAACACAATAAACAACACGATGTACAAATAATCCTAAACTCCACTGGTTCTCAGTAGCCACCATAAAGTATCACCTACTTTAGCCAATGCTGGAATCTCTGTCCTGTAACCTAGAACCATGTTCCCCCCTGACACCGCGTGTCTCAAGTACCGACGTCCCAAAGGCACACCCAAGAAATAGTAACTCGGAGGAACAAGGATTCATGTCCTCAAATAAGTAACCAGAGGGATAGCAATGTCTACCCTCTAATAAAGTAACCAGAGGGACAATGATGTCTAACCTTAAATAAAGTAACCGAAGGGACAATGATGTCTACCCTCAAATAACGGCGAACCTCTACCCCCAACCCAATAGCCTCAACATTATCCCTTGAAGGCTTATCACCTTTTAAATGGATTCCTATGAAAAGCAATCCAAACCAATAGTACCTAAATGAAATCTATCAAGGGCCTCTACCCACATGAGTGGTCTAAATCACCTCATCATGGAGTCTCACTATGTGCACCCTACTCAAAGTTCCGGGTGAGCGGAAATCACCAAAATAGTACCCAAGACACAAAACCTATGACACCTCTTGTTCCTATGACCATGCCACTGAAGTCTAACGACCTCACCATCTAAGTAACCCAGGCCATGCCCAACCTGACAGTCATCATGCCTCAACCCGACACTCATGATGCCCAATCCCATGGTCAAAACCACCCAATGTAACCTGGGTTAAGCCAAACCTATGATCAACATCACTCAGGAATATCTGGTCCACACTTAACATAAGCCAAAGGGGTTCCAACACATGCAATTTGACAAATTACATATATAATCATAAACATCACTTTTAAATAGGAAAAACAAACTAAACAGTTGAAATGCACTAACCATGTGTTATCCCATACCAGCACTGAGTTCTTTAAAGCCTCTAACAATTCATATCAAGGTTTAATAAACTAAACTCAATATTTTAAAACAATACAATTAAATTATAATGAATTTGGCATCCCACAACCAAAATGACCCGATGGGAAATGACCACTCGTTTGGCCCCACTCAAGAAAAACAGGTAACAGGGCAAACCGAAAGGCATCACATAGGTCAAATAACAATTGAAAGGGAATATCAGGTAAAACAGGTTCACACTCAAAATACCCAAATACACGCTTTAAGCCACGCCACCCAAAAGTCTGCGAAAACACAAAAAGAGGTATGCACCACCTACCTGAAACTCGTAGATGTAGGAATGCCTAAAATCGAGCTCCAATTCGAAGCTGATATTTGTAGATCCACGTTTCTGTCAAATCCCTGCAATTCCACTTGGATGAAAACTATGATGTGTGAGGAAAAGGATCAAGAATAAAATAGGGTGCATAGGTTTAGCCTCACTATTGTGATCCCGTAGCCACTGACGGATTGAAGAACGTATGATAGATGGAGAATATAGGAAAAGAAGCATTTTCGACCTTCCAGAACATCAAGATCTGAAAACGGGGAAGAAGAAGGTATTTTCTAAAATAAGATGCGACACCCTTTCATTTAAGAGAATAAAAATAAAAATACATGGTATGTATAAAGGACTTCATGCCATGTAGTTTCCTTGTCCGTACTCCAACTTAAGCAGGGGTAGCCACACAGTTTGGACACTCCACAAGGGTCGACACATGGCTTGAACTCAGCCAGTACGCAGAAATGAGGATACACAATGTGTCGAGAAACACTACATGTCGTTTAGTAGGAAATTCCCACACGGTCATCACACGACATGTACTCGGCAAGCACACAGTTGGTACACACCTAACCCATACATGGAATTTACTTTAAAGTACATGAAATGTAGTCTATAAATTTCTAAAACTTTCCATATTTTCCCTATTTTCTTAGAAAAAAGTCAAAAATTCAAACAGAGTCAGGACTTTGATTCGTTCCAAAAACCTGGGTTCTTAAAATCTCCCTACATTAACATAGATCATCCAAGAGCTATGAAATGAAACTCAGAGATGGCCCCGAACATACCACCCTGATCAAAGTAACCCAGAATCCCCCGGTCTCAAAAGTTCTAGCTAAAATCCTCAAGGGGATCCCCACATTATGAATTTACTAACTCGATCACAACCCCACAAAACTCAACAAGGCAAGGTCTTACTAACCTGTTTTCGGACTCATGGTCCACTCATGATGCATCATCACCCCTACGCCTATTGATGCTCCCGTGCTGTTTCTGAAACCCAAACGTATCCTGCAATGCATCAATGTCTACTTCCAAGAGGTCCTGCATCCCATGGACACTCAAAATAAAACTTGATGCCATGCACCTCAAGTAACCCGCATCCTAAATGCCCCGATTCCCAAGGCACCTCAAGTAACCTTCATCCTCGATGCACCGATACCCAAGGCACCTCAATTAACCTATATACCTGATGCCCCGATGCCTAAGGCACCTCAAGTAACCCGCATCCTCGACTCCCTGATGCCCGAAGCACCTCAACTAACTCGAATCATCGATGCTCCTGATGCTACATATCTCACATATATATGTATATAAATATATCACACACTTGATATGAAACCAATCCCACTGAACATCATCTTACCAGTACACATAAATCCTGTACACCTAGTGCACTAAAAATGGACATTCCTTAAAATGTCATGCCAAAGAAAAATAAGAATGTCATGGACACACTCATGGTGTACCTCTAACCTTCATCGACTCACCAGCTTGCTCATCCCCTAGTAACTCCATGACATGCACCTGGCCTGAAGTACGACTGCCAGATGCCTGACCTCCCTACGGTGATGCTCCATTCACCAGCCACTAACCTCTCATCTAGGCCCCACTGTCTCTTTTACATCCTCCACATGCATTTGAAACTCGGATTTCCACTCCTGGTACCAAACCGGAACCAACTCCAGATGCCATAGTCTGTCCTGGTCCCTATTTGCCAACTGTCTGAGAAGGCTTCCTACAGAACCTCTCCAAATGCCGGACCTATCCACATGCCCAACACTCCTTTGGAGTCCTATCACACTGAGTCTGAACATGTACCGGCTGTCCACACTAAAAGAAAACCACTGCTGAACTTCTAAGAGGTGGCCTAGCTGAGTCCTTGGCCTGGATTCCCCAATAGAACTCATCCCATCTTCGCTTCCTACTGTCCAAACCCTCACCTGAAGTCGTCGCCCAACCAACCTGGGGCCAATACCTCTGGTTACCCCTACTATGAGTGCCCAATTCACCGCTACTGAGAATGAACCCAGCCTGAAGATATTCACCTAGATCTGAATGGCATGTCGTAATCCATCCTTGAAGTGCCTCACCCTTACCATGTCATCGCTTACCATACCAGGTGAAAAGTGAGACAACTCATTAAATGTAGCTGCATAGTCCATGGGAGACATTTATCCCTACTGAAGGCTCAAGAACTACCAAGCTCTCTATTCCCTTAGTGTATCTAGGTAAAAGTTCTCGAAGAACCTTTCCTCAAAGTCTTTACATACTAGTCCCTCGTGCTTGCAAGCCTAAACCAGCACATCCCACCAGCGCTTTGTCGGTCCTCACAACATGTACATCACCAGCTTTACCCTCCTCCCTAGAGGCGTCTCGAGCTACTTAAAGATCATATTAATGCTGTCTATCTAGTTCTCAGCTTCTTGAGGACCAACCTCACCCTGAAAAAGTAGCGGGTGGTACGACTAGAACTCCTGCGTCAGATATTCCATAGATGGATTTGTACCCTGCGCTCCTCTGTCGATCCCCTACAAGACACGTACTAGGATAGCTCAGAGTTGCTCATCGATCCATGGTCTGAACACTACCAAACCTAACTGTTGTCCTGCTTGCACCAGATCCTTGACATGTCCCTATCCCTGAGCTTGTACCTATATCTCATGTTCTTCCTATACCAGATCCTGAACATGATCCTGCTCCTGCGGCACTGTACTATCTTCTGCCTAACGCTCTATCTAAGTCGACTAAAGGAACCCACTAAATACCATAAATGGTCTGACAACCCATATATATATATATATATATATATATATATAAATTTATATATTCAACACAAATTAGGAAAGAGGTAAAGAGGCAGCATAAAACAACTACCCTTACTCTCCCCTATCGCAACCCACTCCCATGGCATCCCGACCTCATGGCCTCCTTACCCACCCTCAATAGAGACAAGTATCAAAAGTACCTAGGGCCATGCTCGTCCTGACAACTAACATTGCATCAAACTAACGATCGAATCATCCAATCCTGATGATCAAAATCACATCAACCATAGTACCCGCCTGGTCATACAAGAGCTAGACTCAAATACCCTGCCACATGAAATTATAAAAAAATATAAAGCATGGCATAACACATTATAATAAACAAACAATTTTATCATGAATTTCACCTATTAACATTTCAAAAGAATAAAAATCATAGAAATTCATATTATTCACATGGTATTATTACATCACAAAGCAGACATGCATCTATGAAATTAAAATACCGTAAAATGTGCCTATCAAAATCCAAGAAACCAAGTCTTTCCATACCAGGACAAGGTCCAATTCTCTTTACCACACCAGGTCAAGGGTTACATATCACAATCAATAACATCACGCACCAATTGATCCACTAAGGTGGAAATCATATAAACTGTAATTTGAACAAAAAGAAAACAACAATTCCCAACCATGGAAACTTGGTCCATCCCTCGTACCTAGGGCTGCAGACACCCAAGCTCATGCTAGAAACCCAGTTCTAGTAACAACCTATCTCTAGTCTACCATATCCTAAATAGTAAAACTGGCATAAATAAAAAGAGAAGTCTCAATATCATTAGAAGCTATAAAAACACTAATACTAAGTCCCAGTCAAGAACTCTTTTGATACCATTTTGTAATGACCCAGACCTGAACAACCACTTGAACCATGCGATACAAGTTTGGTGTCATTACCTTAGGCACACCTCCTCGAACGCCAAAGGCTGTCGACTAGCAGTGAGTGTCTTATAGGTATATTGGAGAGGCTATACCCTCTTGGAGGATAACAATGGTACCGGTCTGAGTATAATAATAAATATGCAGTGGAATAAACAACTTAGCAGAATTGAACCAGACCTGCAGAGTGAAAGCACATTCTATATCGATAAATAGCGAAATCAATAAATATAAACAACAGTAGTAGAAAGAAAACACAATAGCATGTTGATCACTTGTAACTAATACTGAACAACAAAACTTTCATCCAAATAAGGTCATACATATCCATATATAAAAGGGCGCTAATGGATAACCGACTATAGCTACAAAACAAGTAAGCATGTTGATACAGGAAAGGAAGAAAAACAAGGTAAACTCTAGCTTGGAAAGACCTCAAGGTCTATACCATCTCCATGAAACAACTAATGAAGTCCAACTCTTGAAGAAGACCTCTTTCCTACACATAAATCCATAAATTATACACGCATCCCAAAGGCCTCGTGTAGGGTGTGAGACGAATCTCAGTTGGATACCACCCAATGGTTTATACCTTATATAAGTGTTTAAGCATGTATGTAGTTATAAGGAAAATAGTAAACAACATGATGTAAAAATAATCATAAACTCCACAGGTTCTCAGCAGCCACCATGAAGTATAACCTACTTAGGCCAACACCGGAATCTCTGTCGTGTAACCCGACACCATGTGCCCCCCTAACACCGCGTGTCTCAAGTACCAACATCCCGAAGGCATGCCCAAGAAATAGTAACTCGGAGGAAAAGCGATTCCTATCCTCAAATAAGTAACCAGAGGGACAACGATGTCTGCCCTCAAATAAAGTAACCAGAGGGACAATGATGTATAACCTAAAATAATGGATATACTTTGCCCCCAACCCAATAACCTCAACACTATCCCCTAAATTCTCCTCACCATACACATGGCTTCCTACAAAAAGAACCCCCAAACCAATAGTACATAAACCACATCTATCGAGGGCCTTTTCCCACACGAGTTGTCAAAACCACTTCATCACAGAGTCTCTCTGTGTGCACACTACTCAATGTTACAGGTGTACAATAATCAACAAAATAGTACCCAAGCCACAACACCTCTGACTCCTCGTGTCCCTCAAACCATGCCGCTCAAGTATGACGACCTCGCTATCTAAGTAACCCGGGGCATGCCCAACTTGACAGTCACCCTTCTTTATATTGATGTCTATGATGCCCAATCCCATGGTCAGGACCACCCGATGTAACCCAGGTCAATACCAACCTATGATCAACATCACTCAAGAATATCCGGGCCATGCCCAACAAAATTCAAAGGGGTTACAACACATGTAATTTAGCAATTACATTTATAATCATAAGAATCAGTTTTAAATAGTAAAAAAAAACTAAAAAGTTGAAATGAACTAACCATTTGTTATCCCATACTAGTAATGAGGTCCTTAAAGCCTCTAAAAATTGATATCAAGGTTTAATAAACTAAACTCAACAGTTTAAAATAATATAATTCAATTATAACCATTTTGGCATCCCCCGTCCAAAATGCCCTGATGTGAAACGAACACTCACCCAGCCCCACTCAAGAAAAAAAGGTAACAGTGCATACCCAATGGAATCTCATATGTCAAATAACAATTAAACATGAAATAGAAGTTAAAATAAGGTCACACTCAAAATACCCAAATACACGTTTTAAGCCGCGCCACCCAAAAGTCAGTGAAAACACAAAAAGAGGTATGCACCACTTAACTGAAACTCATAGACATAGGAACTTCTAATATCGAGCTCCAATTCGAAGCTGATCTTCATAGATCTACATTTCTATCAAATCTTGGAAATTCCACTCAGATGGAAACTATGACGTGTGAGGAAAAGGATCAATAAAGGAATAGGGCACGCGGGTTTAGACTTGTTGTTGTGATCCCACAGCCACCGACGGATTGAATAATGGAAAATGGATGAAGAATCTTGGATAAGAAACATTTTCGTCCTTCTAGAGTGTCAAGGTCCAAAAATGGGGAATAAGAAGGTATTTTTTGGAATAAGACGCGATGCCCTTTTATTTAAGCGAATAAAAATAGAAATACACGACGTGTATAAAGGACCACACGCCATGTAGTGTCCTTGTCTATACTTTGACTTATGAAGGGGTATCCACATGAATTTGATTCTCCACACGGGTCAACACACGGCTTGAAATCAGCTGGTAGGTAGAAAGGAGGATACATGGATTGTTGAGTAACACTACACGTCGTGTAGTAGGAAATTTCTACATGGTCATCACACGAGATGTACTCGGAGAGCACACGGACGATACATGACTAAACCATACACGACATGTACTTTAATGTACATGGAGTGTAGTCTAGAAATTTCTAGAACTTCCCCTTTATTTTCTTAGTTTTCTCAGAAATAAGTCAAAAATTTAAACAGGGTCGGGATTTTGACCCGTTCCAAAAACCCGGGTTCTTACATTTTTCCCAATAATTGGTTGCATAATGACACTTGGTTATAACCCTATACTTTAATGTAAATTTTAATTCCTGAGTGTTTTTTGCCTTAGTTTTATTCTTTTAACTACTTATTATACTCGATGAGATTGATTAACTCCCTTCATTTAGTATTCCTTCATTTTTCTTTGATAATAAATTATTAATCTTGGTATTTTAGTTGAAATTTCATTCCTTGAATTAATAACCTTTTCTTAAGTAGAATATTCATGGATCAACATTGTATAATAATCAATTACCATTATGAAAACACCAATCCTTAAGACTAAAAATGATAAAAATAAGTGGGGTGAGAAAAGACATGTATTAATCTATCAAACATAATCTTCTAATACGTTTACTAGATACCTGGTAACAGTTCAAAAAACATGACTATGCTTCAAAAATCATTACTTATCACATTGGAGAAATTTTTGAATTTTAAATATTTTTCTTTGAAATCACTATATAATAAGCTATAGTACATGTCTAGTAAAAGGTTCCCCTTCCAGATAGTTTTATAGGAAATTTAACTGTACATATAAAATGTCCTTAAATGGTATAATGAAATAAGAACATATAAAACCTAAAACTTTTGTATTTATTGATTTTAGACATCCAATAGTGTGTGATATCCGAATAAATTATAATTTGAATTCATATTTTTAAAGGGGTTCTCTTGGTCTTAGTTATACCATGGGAAATGGTTGGAATATTGATCATTATAGATTATTTTTCAATAGAATGAACCCAATTTAGTTAAAACACTAAGGTAGAATACACCATTATATTTTTCTACCATAAAAATAATATTATCTACTTATAAAATATCAAAAATTGATACATATTTATTATATTTATTATATTTAATGTAGAGTTTGTTTTCCACACCTTCATCATTAAATATTAATTATTTCAATAATGTATCTAACTTCAAATACCATGCTCTTGAGTCTTATTCTATCACGTATTTATTATTATTTAATTTTAATTTCACATATTTGATTAAAAATCTATATCTTTATATTTGATTGTATTGGGAGAATACAATCCAATACTTATGGATAAAATTTGGATTAATTTACCTCAAAACACACCGCGATATACTGAGGGATTGGAATGATTTTTAGATTATGCAATTGAAAAATAACCAGAGGATGATAAGATAAAATTCCCATGTCTTGAATATAAATTCAAGAAATGGTTTAATAAAAAAAAGTATATGATAATTTTATATTGAAATAGATTTCTACTAGATATGTATGTTATATTTGGCATGGTTAATCAAATGTTATGGAAAGTCAAAACAATGAAAATACTGTCAACGAAATACAAAGTGACTCGGTAAAGGATAATCCAGTTCAATTTTTTTTTTAAATTAATCATTTGGTTTTATAGAATAAAATGAACATTATTTCAATAGATCAATAAAATCTTCAGTTGATCCCAAGCAGGTTAATATTTCTCATAACTTTAGTGACCAAAAAAATGATTTTTATGAATTAATTGAAGATGGACCACAAGAATTGTCTAAAGGGTGTGCCAAATATTTTAAGTTTTATTTTCTACTTAAGTTGTTTCATATCAAGTGTCTCTATGGAATTAATGACAATTAAATTTCCATGAATTTAGAGTTACTTCATGATGCATTTAGTGAATTTAAGATCCCTTCAACATTCTATGAGATGAAGAAAGTTATCAACAAACTTGTACATGATTATAAAAAGATACATTCATTCCATAATGATTGCATACTTTATTGGGGATAAGTGTCTAATAAAGAATAATGCACAAGATTCCATGAAATAAGATGGAAGTAAATGAACAAAATTGAGAGTATAAATCAATGAAACCCCAATAAGTAACAAATGAATAAAACTAATATAAAGGTATTGCGTTACTTTCATCTGAAACCACACTTTCAAATATTACTCATATTGTCTAAGACTGCAAACAACATGAATATACAGGCTTAGGATAATAATTATGGGTTGATGAGACATACAAAAGATTCAACATCCTATAATATGTTTTGTTCAATATATCCATATTTTTCTTTGGATCCTAGGAATATACATTTGGGATTAGATTATAATGGTTTTAACCCTTTTGTTACTTTAAGTACTAATTATAGCATTTTTCTAGTTGTTTTGATCCCCTATAATATACCTCTATGTATGTTTATAAAGAAGAAAATATTTCATTATTTCAATTATTATTCTTGGAAATAAAATGCTTGAAAATGAAATATTTGTATACATTCAACATCTAATAAACGAATTGTGATAATTATGGGATGATGGAGTAGAAACATATGATGATTAAATAAGAAAAATATTTGAAATTCATGATGCTTTAATGTGAAAAATTAGCAACTTTCCTGGACTCAGAAATTTATCTAGTTGGAACACTCATACTGGTTTGTCTTGTCCATTTTGTAATTTTAATTTTGAACCTCAATTATTACCTCATGGAAGAAAACAATGTTTGGTGTGTCATCATATATTTCTTGATGCTTCTTATAAATCCAAGTTTATCAAGACATGATTCAATAGAGATATTTAAATAATAAAGTCACTGAATGTGTTATCTAGTTCATAAATATTGGGACAATTAATGAATATCACTGAATAATTTAGAAAATTTCATCGGTTTAAATAAGGGGAAAAAGGTACGAGGTACAATATCTAAAGAATCTAGAACAAAACAACTCAAGAAAAAGAGTATATTTTTCAAACTTATTTATTGGGATTTTAGTTTGATACATCATAATCTTGATGTAAGGAATATTGAGTTCATAGCATGTTAGTTTTTCTATAATTATAGTTTTTTGTTAAATATTTTTCTTAAAAATCAAAACAGATTTAGTGTCAGTTTGTTGTAACTGCCGCTAAACATATATTATTTTATGTATTTACTGGTAGTTCAGATTAACCACTGCTAAAAATAACTACCACTAAATGCTTTTGGGTGGTTAATTTTTTTATTTATATTCCCAATGGATATTTTATTAAGATACCACCACTAATTAAACATCAAATCACTACTAAATTTTCTAAATACAACACTTAAAAAATGATATGAAATAAAATAAACCATCAATAATTGACTAGCGACCATGTAATACATGAAAATTTTATGAACCACAACTAAAAAATTAGGCGGTGACTTAAAGCACCACTTGAACAATAAATAACTACTGACAACCATCACTTTTTTGTAATGAAACCCAATCACTACATAATCATAAATACAACCTATTAACCAAAGGTAAAGTGTTTTTTGTTTACTTATAACCCATTTAGGTTATTAATGAGAAAAAATAATTTACTCTTTAAATGATAATAAATAATTAAAGATGGAATGATTTGCAAAGAACAATTTATAGAATTGATGATTGGTTCGAGGAACAATCCATGCTCAAGTTAGGAATGACATGAATTACCTGGGTATTCAAGATTATATAACATTAAGCATGATTACTATAAATATTTTTTATATAAAATAATAAAAAAATATTTCATTAGTAATTAAAAGAAAAAATCATGTTAATGGATTGTTATAAATAAAATAATAATTCATATAGAAAATTTTAAATTTATATAAGGAATAAAATGAAACTATTTGAAATGATGAATACAATTTATATATATTAAGAATTAAATAACCAAAGTGTTAATTATTATATAAGAATTTGAAAATTAACCAAGAGTAACCAAGGATTTACCAATAATCACAATCCATATTCTGATGCATCAATAGTTAAAAAAATAAGGGATAAACCAATTAAAATTTATTAATTTATATAATATTTCCATGGAAAATAATTTTATTTGATATATTAAAATATTCATAAAAATCTCACAGTCATACTTCCAAAATTACCATTTGTGTTTTAATAAATATTTATGTTGTACTTCTCACTATTATTTGATTTTAATGATCACAAACACTCTTACAATGTTTATTTTTATTATTTTGATAATTGTAAATATTATTGTTTTTTATTAAATATTTTTTTTGCATTTAATTATTCTTTAAATTTTCTTAATTTATTCTTAAATTTATTAATTTTAATTTTAATTAATTTTATTTATTTTATAATTCAATATAATTATTTTTAATTATTTTATTATTAAGTATAATTATTTTTAATTATTTTATTATTCCATATATATATTTTTAATTATTTTATTATTCTACACAATTTTTTTAAAAAAATTTCTTATAAAAAATTGTTTATTTTAAGTTTTTATTTTACCTTATGTAATTTGAAGAATTTTGTTTTTACCTTCACACATACTTTAGGTTTTGGTTGTTACCATAACATGAGTTCTATATTACCTACATTTATTATGTGTTAACCTCTCTTTACCACTACATAACTATTTCCTTATCCATACAAAACATTTGTAATCTTACTGTTACCTTTATTTATCTTATCTTTGACCTTTATGCATGTAATATTGTACCCTTATGAAACACATATGAACTCTGATTACCCTTACACAACATTCTTTCTTACCTTTGAAAAATATTTTTAAATTAAATCTTTACTTTATTAAATACATGATTACATTTACGCAATGCATATATCGACATGAGATTAACATACATGGATATTACATCATTTTAGATGAATATTCAACACATTACAAAATACATGCCTGAGGACAATAATAATTTATTGACTTTGTAAAATTGGAAACATAATATTCTAAATTGGTGAAAGATCTTCCCCTTTAGTATTCCTACTTAAAACTATTCTTCATAACCCGGGTAAAAAAAAACATAAGAAAGGGGTGATCTCAGATGCTCAATAAGGGTAAATAAGGGAGGTGTGTAAGCATAACATGAGCATAAGGGAATGAGAACATGATATTAAAATTATAATATCATACCCTAAATATCAAATATCATAATCAAGAGTAATGTAATAAATATTGGTAGTCCATAAGACTTGAATCATAAGGAAAGAAAGAGCACAATCCATAAGACCATAACATAAGCATAAGACATAGAATCTATGGTAGATACATAATCATATAAAATGATTTCCATAGTATTCAAGTATTAATTTTAAGCTCATCTTAGTGGAATGGGTTCACTCTCCAAACCATATTAGTAGTCAAGGTTCACTCCCAAAACCATCTTAGTGGACAAAGTCCTTTACTGAACAATGTTCACTACCCATTCCATTCCTGTATTACTAAATCAGTTTCACTTCCAATTCTATCCCTATATTACTGAATTGAGTTCACTCATCATTCCATGCTTGTCATATTGAATTGAGTTCACACCTTGTTCCAACCCTGTCATACTTAACCAAGTTCATGCCTCATTCCAACCCTATCATATTGAACTACGTTAAATCCTTGTTCCATCCCTATCATACTCATGATATATAAATCATTACCCAATTAATTGGAGGGAGATATAGTTACCACCCTTATCGTAATAAAATCATACATACATGATCAATAAGAACATAAATAGTCATATCATAACCCATGAAATGAAATGGGGGTCATAAAAATGAAATAATATCATAACCTATAGAAAAAAGATAGATTTAATAATCATTTCATCAAATCATTACCCATTAAAAGAAGAAAGTTTCATAAACATATAACCTGTGAATGTGAAATGGGTTTCATAAACATACAACCCATGAAATATAAATTGGTTCTAATGAATATCATGACATCAAAATATAAACCATTTAGAGAAATGATATGAATGGAACCATTGGATCATTTCCTAGAAAGGCATGAATAACATCAAAATACGTCATCTTAGATGGAAAATAATTTTGAAATATATTTTAAAACATTTCTTGAGAAAAATATCTTTTATTCTATGAAAAATTAATTTTAAAACATAAAATATTTTGAAAACTATTTTCCTTGAAAATACTTTGAAAACATAGAGAGAAGGCTTAAAATCATTTTGAAAATATTTTTCCTTGAAAAAATATAAAATAATTTTGAAATAATTTTTAAAACCTTTTTCATTGAAAATAATTTAAAAAATTATAAAATAATCTTTGATATCATTGAAATCTTTTTCTTTGAAAACAACCTTTTAAAAACATATAAAGGAAGCTTTGAAATCATTTAAAACACTTTTTAAACATATTTTTTTGAAAACCCTTTTTCATTGAAAACCATTTTAAAATAAAAAAATGTCTAGAGTATTATGGAAAAAAATTCTTTTAACAAAATAATATTGTAAACTTACAAAGTAAGAATCAAGGAAATGACAGTCATGATGACCGGTAAGTTTGTACATGGTGAATATTATTTTTTTCACCTTAAAACTTTTGAAAAGTGAATTCATCGAAAAATGACAAGATTATTACTTTTAAAAATGTTTTGAAAATGGGTAATACATTGGTAAAAATTTCCTTTAAACATCATAGGATAATATAAAAATATTTTTGAAAACATTTTTAGAAATAAATGTTTTGAAAGAAAACATATTACCAACTGAAAGGAGAAATAAAGTCATATTTTCATAAAAACATTTTCTTAATTATATTATGTTCCAAATATTGGAAAAAATGGTACCATTACTTGGATATAATATAAATAACCATATGTTAATAAAATTCAAGATATTTCATGATATATATATCATAATATTTTATCAATAGAAGCATAATCATAAACAATCTTGATAAATGATGATATTGTTGCAATAAGCCGTTACCACTTTGGTAACTTTGAATCATAATAAATATAAAATAATAAAATTACATGAAGCTTAAAATATTATGAAAATAATTATATTCATTATATAACAATTCAAAGTCATTATATACTACTCATAAAAAATTATTGGTGTATAACATGGCATGTGTCTCAAAGAAGGAAATTTGAGACAAAATTACCTTACCAATTTGGTAAGTTTTGAAATATAAACCCCATGAAAGAAATATCATAACAATAATATCTAAATACACATAAATTTAAGTATAATAATCATAGAATAAATCCATGGGTAATATACACACCACATATAATAAATAGGAGGTGAACTTGGCTTGTGTCTCATGGAAAATAAATGTGAGACGAGAAAGCCCTTACCTTAAGTCTTGAATTTATTCCTACACATTCAAAACTTATATATAATAAATATAATTTTATTTTAAATGTTAAAAAAACAAAATATTATTACATATAATACCATATATGATTTGGTTATGACTTTATGTTACCCATTTATAAAATACTCCATGCTAATGTTTTGTTTTGATCATTATCTGCTTTCTTTTTCGTATATGATTTGACATGTTATTCTTAATTATCTTAATTAGATAATGATTTAATTATTTAAATAATGTATAAAATTATATATATATTATATATATTCAGTATATATTTATTTATAATAATATATAAAATATATAAATTTGAAATGGAATACACCGTTTATGGAGATGGTAGGCTGTAAGTATGCATGAATGCTATCTCCATTTTATTTTCATATTGAAAGAAAGAAAGTAAAAGGAATATATATATATATATAATATCATTAAAATGTAATTATTATGTAATATATATCATATAATTTCACTAAAATCATCCTTAATACATTCCATGTAATGTGTGAACGAATCACATCGCTTTGAGGAGATGATAGTCCACACATCCAAAAATAAAGTTATTGTATTTACAAAAAATGGAAACCATGGAGGTATGTTTCATATAATATTAAAAAAAATATATATCATAAATATCATATAAAAATATATTTTCTATCATAATACCCAACCGTGAGAGGTGGTAAAAGAGAAATGAACAACATCATTTTGTGAGGCAGTAGTTTTTTGTACACAAGAATGATAAGTTCATTACCCATTAGAATGAAATTATGTATAAGTGTATTTAGAAAAACTATAATAAAAAAATATAAGTATATTTATAATAATTATGTTATTATATAATCATGGAATAAGAGGATTTGTGGGGGTGTAGAATGAAAATAAAACAAAGTATCTTGAGGAAGGATGTTACCTCTTATTTGGGTAACTCCTTTTGGTTTACAAAAAAGGGATTCCTTGGATGGATTTATGACCAAATATAGGAATATAGGATGACTTTAGGGATGTTTTGATATTATTTGAGTATATTTTTGATGATAAAAAGGGCTTTATAGGTTTGAATACATGGGAGGGGTGAGTGCCTTTTTATAGTGGTGGAAGAGTATCATTCTTGTAAATTTTTGATACGGGAATTCCAAACATGTTTTTTCCATTTAAAATGTCTCTAATATTTGTAAACATTATATAAAAGGGAGTATAGGGTCTAAATATGAACATAAAATGGATATTTGATGAGTTTGTATATCATTTTGGGCCTTATGTTTAGGGACTAATCCTTTATTAAGTTATTTTTTCTCTTAATCACTGTAATTAATTTTAACTACTTTCACTAATATTTTTAGTTTAAAACTAATTTTAAATATTTATACATTATAAATTATACTTATTCCAAATATGTAATCTATTTTTTCTAATTATAATCATACAATTTGTATAAATTAATTTAAAATTTATCCCGCAGATGGGACGACAAAGCTAGTTTTTATTGTTAATAATTTCTAAATTTTGGTATGTTTTTATATCTAATTTCAATGTGAGATTGTAAAATAACATAAAATAGTTTTAATGATATAAAAACTATTTAATTATACTTTAAAACCAATTAAAAAAAATTATATAACTCTATAAATAAATTGGATGAAAATTCAGTTTTGAACTAAAATTCAGTATTATTCAATATTAATAAAAATATGAAAGTTCTCATAAAAATATGAAAAATACACCCAAAGTAAATTTATATATTCTTATTTCCAAAAATATGTTTATTGTTTCAAATAAAAATTATAAAAGTGTCAAAAATCAAATTTAAAATGTGTTCACCATTAAAAGGCGGTAAAATTACCCTTTAGAAAAATACATATTTTTATTTATAAAATTGTATTTATTATTATCTTATACCTATAAAATCTATTGGATGAGTATAAAAAATAAATATATTAAATATATAATATATAAATTTCATTAATAAAAAGTGGTTTTTTTCATTTATTGGGATAAAATTGTGTTTTAACATAGAAAAATAGTTTTCTTAGAAAAGTAATTTATTTATTTTCAAATGGTTCTTACATTTAATAATACAAATTGGTAACCAAAGGATTAATTTTATATACATGTGTAAATCATATTTCTACAATTTATTTAATAATATTATAACTTCCATTCCAACGACTCTGTGGTAGCTATTATAATATTTTAATTATATTAATAATAATATATTATAGTTCAATAAAACATGGCCTTGTGTACTATGCAAGCTATCAATGGGACTAAGTATTGTGTGTAGAAAAATAAAAACATAGGGTTACATGTACCAATGTATAATCTATGTGTTTCATGTACCATAAAATTAATATGGTGTTACATATAATGCAAGCCAAAATTAGTGCTTTTATATAAAAAATCTATATTTCGTGTTGTGTGAAATTAAATAAATCCAAAAGATTAAATTAATTCAAAAAAAATATTTCACAAAATATTGGGGTGATACTTTCTACACCCCTTAAAATGAATTTCACCCTCAAAATTAATTTGGGTTATCAAAGTTTTAATACTTTAAAGTTCCTTTTATATAAACCCAAATCATAAAAATGAATACTAAAACTTCCTTTAAAAATATAAAGTTTTAACCTTAAAAATTACCCAGAGTAACACATAACTAGGTTTACACATAGGATAACAAGGGTGGAAAGTGAAAACATAGACATGGAGGAGAAATATAACTACAAGTTATGATGGAGAGTGACAATGAACATGGTTTGGATAAAGTTAACAATCACAAATCCATAACTCAAAGAGGATTTAAAATGTCATTGATATCATAAAAAAATGATGATAACTTGACAAAATTTTATTTTGAGACTATTTTTCTAAAATTGAAGAATTTTTATGAGAAGTTACACTTACTTGATTTCAACATAATCTAACCCTTTGTTATGCCTTGGTCAATTTACACTTTATCTCTTATTCTAAGAAATGATGGATACATTTTCATTACTAAAGAATTAATAGATCATGAGATCCATAAATAGAATGATAACACATTTCATATTTTTTTATCATCATATAAAAATGGTTAGCCAAGGTTATCTAACTTGAATAAATCCTCATATGGCGATATTATACTTTAATATCACAAAAATCATCTGAAGTTTAATTTAAATCTTTCCTTAAATGGTTATCATTGTAACCCTTACAGAAGATAAAAATCTAGAACTTTAGAAATAAGGTCACTAAATCAGCTTAACATTGATCCCCCATATATAATAAAGTATCTCTTGGTTGTCACATTCCAAACATGTGAATACCCTCACCGTATATTCTCTTGAAACATGCTAATAATTGTAATTTCCATAAATCTTCTTAAAAAACATGAATGATTCCTTTTTCCAAATATTACTAGATATATTCCTTAAATACAAGAAGTTGTAAACTTCCTCCATGATAACATAGAACACCTTTTAAACAAATCCTTTATCATTTATGATGTTGTAAATGTAGGTTTAGAGTTCAATTGTAATGTACGATGGGTGGTGTCAAACCCTTCCTTTTTCCATGATCGATGATTACTATGAGATTTAACACAACATTGAACGTCGTGATAAATATAATTAAATCAAAGAATCAGATAACATAATTTACACCAGAACCAGAGGGAGAATCATCACATATTATTTGTAATTAATTTTATTAATTAAATAATTACCTTTGTTGGAATTATTTTTTCATTGATGAATCATAAAATAGATCTGTGTTGCTACATTATTGATTTATAGGAATCAAGTGAAGATTCCCTCCGGAGGTGATCCACAAATTTTCCAAGAATCTTCATACATCGCCGAAGGAATCTCTGGGTGATAGCATGATAGATCCTTGTACTTTAATCATCGTCTTATGATCTCTTCAAGAACTACTTCCAAATTTTTCTCCTTGATCCACTAGAGAAGGATTTCTCTCTGTTCTTGGGAGAATTATTGGATATGGGAGATCTCTATGTTTGAGAGAATTATTTAATTCTCTTATTCACAACCCAAAAAAATGATTGTCTGTTGAGAAAATAACATAACTGGGTTTATATATTGATAGGGTTAAAATAAAATAATTTCACGGGTGCCCTTAATTATTAATTTAATCCTTGAAAAACCCCATGTTAAATAATAATAAAAGTATCATTATTAATTGATATGTGATTAACTTGTGATTTATAATTAAATATTATTTAATAAAATAACATTCAATATTTATTATTTCTCACCTGACCTAAAATCTCATTCCTCCATTCCTTCATAATATTTATCGGACCTTGAATAATGTCTATTTATTTATTAAATAAATATCACTGCATTATTTTCCAACAAATAGATAAATAAATATATATTATATTTATTAAAATAGAAAATAAATATTTATATGTGACCAAGCATAGATGAATAATATTAAACAATATATGTGAATAATATTTATTCAACCTATTAAATAATAAATAATAATATATTATTTAACTGAGATTCTAGGTAAACTTAATGTGTGACCCTTTAAGCCTATTTATCAATGGCATTAGGTGGAGAGGGATAAAGTCCAAGGTTTGAATCTAGAAACACCCCAAGGAAACCATAAAGAAAGAAGTTAATGCCATAATGACATAATAGCTCATACAAATGCTTACTGTGTAATATAATCCCTTTATCATGATATCTCATATCAAGACAGTTGCATGCTGATGCCATCAACCTATGTGCTCAATGTCTCTTTTTTTGACTTTCTAGAAATAGAACTTGCCTATAGAACACCATGTCCATGGATTTATTTAATCTATATCATTTCCATCAAAGGGCCTAAGATATCAACCTTTGTTAAAGAATATAAGGGGCAAATCCTTTCTCACATTATTCATTAATGCAATATTAATCATGAAACACCCAACATGTCCTACTTCACCACAAACATATGTCATTACAGTTTTCATCAATACATCAAAGTATACAACTCATAATATTCATTAATAATAATCTTAAAGTCTAAGGACCAATACAAACATTCAAAAATAGGAATATCCAATGACACATATAAATGTGTATTTCCTACCACTGGGTCTCATTCTCATATTATCTTACTAGATATTACCAAGGGCGTACACCATGAGAAGGTGCCTCAAAGTCTTATGAGTCTCCACCCATGATATCCTGTATCATTTGTGTCCCTAAAATTATATCATCGAGCTATAGAACATATATTCATGAATAGTGTCATAGCACTTTTGGGTTCTCATCATAGCAGGGAACTACTAAGACCTTTTAGTGAGATAACTACTCTTAGGACATTATCACATTCTATGTTATATAGAAAGACAATCATAATGTGATAAATTGTTTATTAATATTTAAAATAATGAATAATTTTTTATCGTAAAGTACATAGATGTTTGTTCTAGGGAACCAACTCTAATAAAATCTCACTTTCACTAGAGCTAACTTCTTAAAACCTTCATTCCACTAGTTCTCACATGATACTTATGCTTATGCTGAGGTAGTCCTTTAGTCAAGGGGTCTTACAAATTCTCTTTTGTGGGTAATCTACTCACTATAACTTCACCCCTCTTATATAAATCCCTCAATAGGTGATACTTATAGAGTATATGCTCTATCTGTTGGGGTGACCTTGAATCTTTTAAAAGAGCCACCGTTGAAGTATTATCACAATACAACATGATAGGGTATTTGTTGTCAGGTACCACATCAAGATCCTAGACCAAGTTCCAAATAAAAAAGGCTTACATGGATATATCATAAGTCACTATGTAAATTTAATATACTATAGAATCAGTGAAAACTGGATGCTTTAAACTCTTCCAGATCAAAACTCCTCCATCGAGATAGAAAACACATCTGGATTGTGACTTCAAATCATTATAATATATATGAAAACTAGAATCAGTATAACCTCTAATGAATAGATCCTTATCTCCTCTATACACCAGAAACATATCCTTAGTTATTCTCAGATACCTAAGGATAGCCTTAACAATAGTTTAATTTTGTTATCCTAGATCTGTTTGATATCTGCCTACCATACTCAGTGCTTAGGAAACATCAAGTATAGAACCTAACATGGCATACATGATTGTTCCTATCAACAAAGCTTATGAGATATTACTCATTATATATTTCTCATGTTGTGTCTGAGGACACATTTTCATAGAAAGATATAAACCATGTGACAGTAGAACCAATACCATCTTGGATTATTCCATACTAAATATCATTTGTATCTGATGAACATATGTACTTTGATTTAGTATAATCAGCCTCTTGGATCTATCATGAATGATCTTGATCCCTAGAATATATGCTTTTTCGCCTAATTCCTTCATAGAGAAACACTTGTTTAACCATTCCTTAATATATTTAAAGACTGGTATGTCATTTTTAGTAAGTAATATGTCATCAATATATAATACTAGGATAATGAACGTATTCCCACTAAACCTCTTGTAAAAACACATATCACATTCCTTCTTAATGAAACCAAATTATTTTATAGATTCATCAAATCAAATGTTCCATGACCTTGATGATTGTTTTAATCTGAAAATGGATCTCTGTAGCTTGAAAATGTTTTTTCATCACCTGGAGTCATAAAAACTTCTAGACATGTCATATAGACATATTTATAAAGGTTCCCATTAAGGAATGAAATTTTTAAATCCATATTCCAAATATGATAGTCATGGTAAGATTATATGGAAAGTTAAATTATGATGAATTTAAGCATGGAAACTGTTGAAATGATTTCATTATAGTCAATTCCTTGAATTTTTTTAAACCCTTTAGCCACTTACCCTACTTTATAGTAACTTACATTACCTTCCATGTCAAATTTACTCTTGGATACCCATTTGGATTTAACAGGAATTACATCTACTAGCACATCAACTAGAACCCAAAATTGGTTCTGATACATGGAATATATTTTAGAATTCATGGATTCTTTCCATCTTGCATCTTTTAAGATCTCTACTACCACCTTGTAGGAGAAAGGTTCATCACTGTTTACCAATAATGATTCACCATCCCTGGTGACCAGAAAAACATATCTCTCCAGTTCTCTTACCTCTCTTATGATCCTAAAAAATACTTGTGTTTCAAGAACTAATTATTCCATGGGAACCTATGGAATATATTCATATACCCAATATTTTTTATATTGAACATCAACTTCATCGAAGTTAATCTCACTCCCACTATCCTTTTTGAAGATGTTCTCCCTCTCAATAAATATGGATTTTCTGGAAATAATCACTTTCTTGATTGAGGGGTTTTATAGGTAGTATCCCTTTGTTTCCTTAGGATACTCTATAAAGATACACCTTATGCCCCAGGGTGATATTTTGTTGCCCGATAATGCCTTAAAAACACCTCACAACCCCATACATGTGTATGTGATAAAATGGTTTTCTTTAAACTCCATATCTCATAGGAAATTCCATTTCACCCTTTAGTTGGTACTTAGTTTAATGTGTATGTCTCAGTTTGTAATTCATATCTAAAAAAGGATAATGAAAGTTCTATATGAATCATCATCGAGCGTACCATGTCCAACAAGCTACAATTACTCCTTTTACTAACACCATTCCACTGTGTTGTATAAGATGGAGTGAGTTAAGATAGAATCCCTAACTCCTATAGAAAGTTAATGATATATTGGTTAAGATATTCACCACCTCAATCTGATCTAAGCTTCTTTATCTTCTTACCAAGATTATTCTCTACTTCATTCTTGAATTCCTTTAATTTCTCAAAGGAATCAGACTTATAACTCATCAAGTAGATATATCCATATCTACTAAAGTCATTAGTAAAATTTATGAAGTAAGAATATCCACCACTAGCTTATATTGGAAATGGTCTACACACATCAGTGTGTACCAATCCTATAAGTTCTACAGCCCTTTCACCTTGTCCAATGAATAGTGGTTTGGTTATTTTTCCTTATAAAAAAATTATGACATCTATCAAGTGGTTTTAGATAAGAAGAGTCTAAATAACCATCTTGATAGAGATTTGTAAAATGATTCTTGTTTAGATAACCAAGATGGTGATGCCACAACTGTGTGTTATATGAGTCATGTGGACATGATTCTTTATCAATTTCCAACACTTGGTTTTTGTAATTTAATATATTAAGACCATTATTTAAATGTTCCATACCATAACATATGTTGTCCTTATAAAAGAAACAACTTTTATTTCCAAATTTTAAATTAAACACAAATGTATCTAAACAAGACACAGAAATTGTGTTCTTGGTAACCGTAGGTACACAATAATAATTTCTTAAAACCAAAATAATTCATGTTGGAAATGAAATGTGTTAGTGACCAATGTACATATAATCCAGACTCACACCATTGGTATCTCAAATATCCACCTATCCTTTGGAAATATTCTAGAATCTACTTGGTTCTTTCATTTGGATACAGATATGAGCACCAAAAGCTCTATCTAATACCCAATGTGTAGAAATGGGAATATTTCACTTGATAACAAACACACCTTTATATTCCCCTTGCTTTTGGGTGAAATTCTTCTTCTAGTATATTTATTTGACACATTCAAAACATACTACCTTCTTTTCTATACCCTACCTCTAGATCCTATTCTTCTTGTAAGGATGATACTCAGGAGATTTAGACTGTTTATAAATCTTGGGATCCTTTTCCTTTTTCTTCCTTTTCTTATTCACCATAAGGACTGTAGATTTATCATGACCCATGTCCTTATCCACTAATAAAATCAAAGTAATAAGTTTTGAAAGACTCTTCTCATTGTTGATCATATTTTAAATAATAATAAAAAATGGAGAATGTATTGGGAAGTGATGAAAGTATGAGATCTATACATAGTCCATCTAGGAATTTAATCTCTAAGATGTTCAGGAATTCAATGTTGCCAATAAGATTGACTGCATGAGGACTAGCTAGCGTATAATCTCCAAGATTAGTTTTAAAAAAATCATTAGAGATCTCATACCTCTCTTGTCTCTCCTTCTCTTTATAGAGATATCAAAGGTGAGAAAAGATGCTATACACATCTATGACCTCATATTGCTTTAAAATCTCATTGGACATGAATGATAGCATGAACCACTAAACATCTGTAGCATAATTATGATGTTTCTCATAAAGAGATATCTCTTCATCACTTATCTCATTGATAGGTGTAACTTCTATAGGTTCTTCCAGCATATACAATTTTCTTTCATGGCGAAGAATGAAACATAGGTGCCTTTTCCACTCGTGGAAACTTGTGCTAGATAAAAGGGTTTCCTTCTCAATTATGGATCAAAATGATATGTTTGATTTCATTTTCAGATTGTTTCTACAAAATAAGATGACCATAATTTTAGTACTTTATCTAATAAAATTTAGACAAGTAAATAAATATTATATTTATTAGTATCACACTATTTTATCAAAACCCAATAGACCTCACCATTAGATTTGGAATATCCTACTGCTTGGACATCATAGTGGAATGGATCCAAATTCCCCTTCTCATTACCCCAAATTTGGTTGGTCAAGCAACTTGAATGGTTTTAGGTAGGCATTACAAATGCCAACTACATTAACTCATAGATCCTTGATCTACTTAGTGGAATCCCTAATCCTAAAATCCATAAATTGGATTTCCATAACCTTTTCCTCTCAGTTATACCAAGTCCTATTTTAGAAGTCAACCCATGATGTGAACCAAGATAAGTCAACCCAAAACCTCATGTTATAATTCCCTGATAATTGAAATCACACAAACATTGGCTAGTCAAGCACTTTGAACTATGGATTGATTTTAACCAAAGTATTGGAAGGCTATACAGATTTAATACTTTATTGAGAGATTTTATCATTTTATGAGTAAATTTACAATTATTATCTTTATCACATGCTTGTTAATACTAAGTGGGATTACACAAGTGATCAACCATGTCTTAGATAATATTTATGCATAAGTTGGATTATTTTAGTTGTATATTTCATTATTGTTAATTCATTAATTATGTGATCATGACAAGAAATCCATAATGAAAAAACCATGAAACTAATAGAAATAAAATAATAAAGATATATAATCATGAACTCTTACTAGTGGAAAATTTATCTAGAAGTTGATAAACTAACCGTTGACCTAAGGGGAAACACCTTGAACCAATTAAGGTTCATGTTGCAACTTTCCACCTGTCCACCTATGTATCTCCTTGGATTGGTTTCTCCTAGCCTCCAATCTTGAAACACCTCCACTAGCTTGGGATCTCCATACATTACATATTCCTTTTACTCACAAAAATGTGAGGGAAAAAATGGGTTTACATAAATAAAACCATTGGAATTCAGGACCTATATAATTAAATGAGAGAAGGAATGTAGGCAACCAATTTAATTTAATAATAAATTAAATGAAACCAATCACATACAAAGGTCTGGTCTAGCTCATGATCATCCACATGGATGAAACAAATTACACATTTAATAAAACTAGTATTAAATTATTAACCATTCTTATTTAAGATAAATCACACTCGAATCAATTAATTATCAACTTTAATCAATAAAATATTTTATCTTAATTCTAATCTGAATATCCTTGAGATTTTAATTCATTATAATTTTAAACAAATTAAATAAATTCATTTAAAATTAACTGTGTACATAGATGTTACTTGGTGGTAATATGGTGAATACTTGTCATAATATACCCAATATATATTATACTCATATACTTGTTTATACTTTAAGACATATAGTATACATGACTTATCACGTAATTTAATGACATTTAATTCACATATGATTACAAAAATTACATGATTTTTTGTCCATGTGTTATGCTTAAATGCAAGTAGAGTAACAACTTGTAATACGACTCATACATGATCTGCAGATATGAAAATTATGCAGATTTTAATTAAACATTTAAATATTTATGTATATTAAAACCAATTACATGGAATATACTATATTTATGATCACATTAAAGAACATATCTAAAGGTTTACAAATTAAAATAAATAAATTTTAAATATGTGTAACTTTGTATAAGTACATAACATGTGCATCCGAGCTACATGGTGTATACATCTATCATTGTCTATCTGAGATATACACATAGGGACTCAGCATGTGAATAATACCTCATAAACTAGAGTAAATAGTGTGTCCAATGGTGTATATGCCATATGATCTCTAAATTACATGGTCAGCAGTCAGGTAGGTCATGTATTGAAATAAATGGTCTGTCTTTCACTCAAAATTACTATACACCATGTATGCGGGTTACACGATGTGTACTCTAGTTGATTGTGTGCTAGCTTTTTTAGTAAGTACATGGTGTAAGAATTAACTACACCACGTTTCATAAATGCACACAGTTTGAGTAATTACTGCATAAACTCCTGGTGAATTGACTATAAGCACACAACGTGTAATTATGATTGCATGGTCTATACTCCAGTGTTTTCCAGCCAGAAATATTGGCACCTCCAGATGAGTTCCTGAAATTTATTTTAATCATAAAATGAATAATTTCCATTAGATCTATGAGAAACTAATGAAGAAGAGGCAGATCTTGCAATTAAGATGAAAAGAATGGTTAAAATTGAATTGAAAAACTAAATTAAAATGCATAAATCAATAATAATATTTAAATAATTTTAAATAATTTTGTGATATATAAAGACCCAGATTTTCCATGTAATTTTTTATATTGAATTATTAAGAGACTGTGAAATATGAAGGTGCATGATTCCGAGGTCCGGTGTGTCTAGAATTAATTTCTGAACTTTTTTTAAGGTGCGTTCAGAAAACGAGTAACCGGTGTTTTTTTAACTTTTAAAATGATGCTCAGATTAAAAATCTGAGGGCATCGTTGAGTCTACAGTGTCAGTATTCGCTTAAGGGAGACTTTACTTTGACCGAAATAGGTCCAAGGAAGAAGTTAAGTTTTGTGACTTTTAGAAGAAATGAAATAATATACTTTTATTATTTTATTTTTCTTTCTTCTCCACCAAAGGACAAATGGAGCATGGGAACCACAATTCATGAATCCAATAAATGGATTGACTTTCCAATCCTAAGTAATGATGTCGTTGGGGAAATTTAGAAGCTTCCTAATTTATGAACCCCTATTAATTCCCCATGTCGTTACTTAACCTCCCCCTCTCCTATATATATGGAGATTGGGGAGGGTTATCAACATAAGATTTTCCAAGAAACGAAGTGATAAAGTAGTACCGTAACGTCGTACCCTTAAAGGATGGATCCGATCCCAGTGGGAGGTGATGTGCGACGCCAAAACACCAAACTGGAGTTTGAAGTTTGAGCAGTGATGTGGGAAACTTGTTGCGTGGATGGAAAACAATGAAACTTCCTCAATCGCGAGCACCCTCCAAAGTTTCGAGGTTGGGGTTATGTTGATTGATTTTGTTTTCCTGGAATTTTATTCTAAAATGATAAGAACAGATCAACTCATAAACAAGTTTATCTGTTATTATTTTTTTATATACGGGAGGGTGTGTATTATCGTTGGGATCAGTATTGAAATCTAGGCTTGAAATCTGGTTTATTTTTTTTCTGAAACCCCTAGATTTATTTCTATCATGGAGGGTGAAAGCCGACACGAACATGGCTTGAGCCCCTCCACTCATACATTGATTGTGATCACCCATTTTGAAGTTGGTGACAACCCAAATTAGGGCCTACCGTAGTGAAAAATGTGATCCTAGGAGGCTGCAGGCATAGACTGTGCCAGAAACGGGTACCGGTGCGTGACTGGCGGCCCGATGAACACCCTACCTCCAGCACTGGTGCTGATGGTGGCACATGGTGGCATGACAACGGCATGTAGCGACACTGACCGTGGGCCTGGGGGAATAACTGGCCACCACCCTAGGCTGTGACTGAAGAATGGAGGGGTGCACCCATGCGACATGAAGGCCGCGACCTGCGTCAGCTGTGGGAGAGCAGAGGCCGCCGGTTTGACTGGTGGCTAATAGATGGGGTGTGCGCCAGCGGCGCTCCATCAGCAGTGGCACAGAGGACCCGATGCACCATGTAGCACCACATTGGGTCAACCTCTGTAGGTTGACCTACTAATGTGGCTTCACGCCACATCAGCCCTACCCGGACGCACCACGTTCAGGTGTCCCTGGCGTCCTGCGCCGCCAGGCGGGTGGAACCACCGGGCTGGCCTAGTAGGCCGACCTGTGACCCAGTCTGGTCGGGCCAGGCTCAGTGGGCCTGGTCAACTAGATTGATCCGAGTTGGCCTCTGCTGAATCTCATCGGGCTAGTCTGACCGAGGCAGACCGGACCCGGACCCAGTACTGACAAGTAATGCTAAACGGGACCTAACTTCTGAACCAGATGTCCAATTGATGAAATGCCTAATGTTTTAGGATCATTAAGAAAATATGGTCCTTTTTATATACTCCAATTGAGTTTTGGATAAAGTTTTGGTATGGCCAGGTTGGATCGAACACGAATCCAACCGGGCCCTCAGCACTAAAACGACCGTATCTTGCAAATCGTGTATCCGACTTACGAGCCGTTTACGGATTTGGGACTCTCTTGAGGAGATTAATATATTGGAATAATTTTTGGTTACTTAAATGGATAAAAATATGTGGAGAGTGGATTGAGGAGCGATTCTCCCAAGCAGACTACATACAAAACCCTACGGTTGGCTTAGACCTGAAGACTACTTGACGATGGCCCAGTGGGAAGCGGCTCTGTGTGACTCAACATGCCCATGGTGGGGAGTAGATATGTGTGACCCAGAATACCCATGATTATTTATAGGAGGAGTACCTCAGTTCAGCCAAGGTGGGAAATGACTCTGTGTGACCCGAAAGGCCCATAGTGGTAAGCGGCTCTGTGTGACCCAGCATGCCCACGATACCCCTCATGGATGAGTACCAAAATAGTTAAAGGTTAGTGGGAAGCAAATCTGTGTGACCTGGAAGACCCACTATACTCGATATAGGATAATTTCTATACTAGATGAGGAGTTCTACAATTTGATGATCCTTCTATCCTTGACCTAAAGTGATACGTGGTGTGAGATGACTTGTGTTGTGTTCTTTTTCTTTGTTCTATACTTCCAGTTTTCTGTGTGGTATTTACTTGTTGTTTTGGGGGTCCCTACCAAGTTTAGTGTTACTCACCCCCTGCATGGGCCCTGACCATGTGTGTGTGTTGTGTCCTGTGTAGATGATCGATGCTTCGACGATAGACTTGGTGGCATTGGACTTGGCAGACCACAGTGAGATCCAACAGATGAGACTTACTCCCTTCCATCCATCCAATGGCCCAAAGGTCTTCATTTTTATTGATTTTGATAATCCACCTTTCAAGGGATGTGGTGGAACCCTTACAAGGCCCATAGAAATAAGCATTACATGTCCTGTAGGCCTTAGAGGAATTCATTGCCTGTAGGCTTCAGACATTACATACAATCCAAAATAACTACTTGGAACTGCTCATTTCCAGCATCTTCATCATGAAATCAACTCTCCACCTTTTCATTGTTGTATGACTAGGCTATCTCATGCATGGACAGGCTTGTCCCGATGGCAGGTGCCATACCCTCTCATTCTTGCAATCCGTGTAGCTTCTGCTGTGCTGAAAGATCCTTCCTCATCCTTCAATAGAGATTGTTCCTTGTAGGATTGTCTGGTTTTCATCTTCACTTAAGGTGGCCCTAAGGCCTTGAGGTGGTCCGAAGGCCTTACTAGCCTGAGGGCTTGGGGGCCCAAAGGCCTTAAAGGACTCGGGGACCAAATTTGTGGCCCGATGGCCCAAACAGGGGGAAATTCCTAGCTACTATAGTTCCAAATAGTTCCTGCTACAATTCTCGCTATAGTACCTACCACAATACTACACAATTCTGCTACAGTACTACTACAGTGCTGCTACAGTACCTGGAAATTATGCCTCTACCTAGATTTGATCCTGGGTCACCTAGATACACTTAAGAGTCCTCACCAACTAGGCTGAGGCTCATTTGCATGAGATGTACTCCCTTGGATTCCAGTAGCTACACTACTCCTACGATCAGGTGGGGATTTCTACAGATGGCCATTAGAGAACTCTTGTACTTTACTATTTTTTGTACTTTCTTTTGGGGTTTATATTATGGACAATTTACTTTCAGCTATGACCGTACTCAGTTTCCTCTCAATGATATACTAACTCTATTATTGTGAGTTGGTACTTGGTTGGGTTTGCATGTGCATACAGGTATCTAAGAAAATGACTCCCACTTGCAGGTTTATATTCTCAGTGCTAGTCGCCCTCCCCTAGCCTTCGGGAGGTGGGCTTGGGGTAGTCACGAAATGGGCGCCGGTAGACGGGTCATGAAAAAGAGGTATCAGAAGTGGTCAGTTCTACCTCAGAGACCAGAAGTCTATGTTTTTGTTTTAAAGCAATAGTTTTAAGTGTTGTGAGTTTGACTTTCAGGTTTGAGGAGTCCAGGGTTGTGCGGCGACCGATGTATCCATACACTGGAACCTTGAGTCATATTTTTCGGCTCAATGCATGAGAATACTGGTTTCATTTTTTGTTTTGTGATTTAAAATGAAAGACATCTCACCAGGTATAATGTTATAACTATGGAACATCTTGATTTATCTCATGATTCCTCCATGAGGATGACGAGCCAGGATCCAAATGCGTGAGGACAGCTCTCCCAGTGACAAGGTGTCCATCAAGGGACAAATGTTTGAGATGGTCCCATCGAGTGGTGCCCCAGTCTAACCACCACCTGATGGTCAGCCCTTTCTACCGGTGGTTCTAGTATATGACGTTCATAGTCTCATCACCCAAAATGAGTTTCATAGGTTGAGAAATCTCACATTTAGGGGAGAAATAGATACTTGAGTTGCTGAAAAATGGCTAGAGGCCGTGACATGGGTCTTCCGCTTAGTAAGGACACCACCTGACTAGATGGAGATCTTAGCAGATAGCCATTTGTAGGGATCTGTTGGGAGATGGTGGAGTTTGAACATCCAGGTTCATGATGAGGCGACCCTCACTTGGGTTGAATTTGAGAGGCTTTTTTGGGAGGAGTTTTTCCCTATGACGTTGCACTATGTGCGCATTCAGAAGCTGATCCACCTTCAGCAGGGCAGTATGATAGTTTCTTAGTACTCAAAAAGGTTCACAGAACTTTCCCGCTACTGCATGAATATAGCAATAGACCCTTTATTCAGGGATTGGGCCTTCGAGAAGGGGATGAGGAAGGAGATCAAGGCTTTAGTGGTGACCCTCAGCATCCCCACTCAGGATAGGGTGATGGATCGGACCCTTCTTGTAGAGAGTTTCCTAAAGGAGAAGGTACCGATAGCTAGAGATGCCAGCAGACCCCAGGCAGTAGAGTCTTTAGTAGGCAGTATATATCAGGCGCATGGACCCAAGTGGGCCAGGCCTTTTATAGTGAAACCCTAGGACTCCGAGTCGACAATACGAGGTTCCCAGTCCAGAGGGAGTCAGTAGGAAGCCAAACAGTGTTAAACATGCGGCGGGCAGGGCCACATGGCTCAAGATTGTCCGACCCGCCGTACGAACGACCAACAGAAGGTTAGGGGACCACTGAGATAGAGATAGATATTCGATCAGGGAGGTCTGCAGGCAGCAGGTAGACATGGAAGGGGAGCTGGCCGTGTAATAGGCGGTGGGCGGTGATTCATGGCTTTACCTCCACCACATCCCAGAGGTCCACACCCACCCCAGGAAGCAAGTGGGCAGGGGCGAGCTCAGCTCTCGATAACTGAGGCCTACGACCACAGTGCTCTAGAGATGATTAGAGTCATGATTTGTGTCTACTCTACCTTAGATTTAGTACTTATAGATATAGGTTCCAGTCACTCTTTTATTTCCATGAACCTCGTTCGGAGCTTGTAGATTATGGTGGATCCATTGGCTCGATCTTTACGGGTAGAGACACCTACGAGATTGGATTCGACGATTACAAACTAGTGATGGAAGTGTGAGCTTACTCTAGGAGGTGAGAACTTTGGATGTGATCTGTAAATAGCGGCATTGAGGCCTTACAATGTCATCTTGGGTATGGACTGGTTATCCAAAGTCCATGCTCAGATCGACTGTATTAGGCATAAAGTGTGGTATGTCTGTGCAGATGGGAACATGTTTTTCCTTCACCAATGAGAAGGGAACCTTTTCAGCATAAGATGGATTACCCAGAAGAGGGTGAAATTGATCACACATTAGTTGTTTAGTCTTACCCTTGGGGCAGTTGATGTTGAGAGTCTGAGATGTCCTGTAGTGGTGGACCAGTATACTGATGTCTTTCCTGATGATGTCCCAGGACTACCTCCACGCATAGAGGTAGACTTTTGCATCGACCTGTACCCTGATATGACACCGATATCTACACTAGAATATTGGATGGCTCATGCAGAGCTTCATGAGTTATAGGTACAGTTGGAGGACTTGAAGGGGAAGGGGTTCATAAGGATTAGTGTCTCTCCTTGGGAAGCTCTAATTTTGTTCTCCAAGATGGCAGATAGGAGTTTGAGACTCTATTTGGACTATCAGCACCAGAACCAGGTGATTGTGAAGAAAAAGTATCCAATTCTGAGAATTGATGATCTTTTCGACCAACTGAATGGAGCTCGTTGGTTTTTGAAGAAAGACCTCAGATTAGGCTATCATCATCTTAGGGTACAAGATGAGGATGTTCAAAATACGGTCTTCAAATATCGAAATGGACTCTACGAGTTTTTAGTTATGCGTTTCGGTGTGACCAACACCCCTACAATGTTCATTGGACTCATGAACAAGATTATCCAGTCATACCCTAATTGATTTGTGGTGGTCTTCATTGACGACATCTTGGTATTCTCAATGATGGAGGAGGAGAATGCCTATCATCTTCAGGTAGTTATGGATACACTTCGAGAACACCAAAATTATGGTAATCTCTCAAAGTGCCAGCTCTGGATTTCAGAGGTCCACTTTTTAGGACACGTTATCTTGGAAGTTAGAGTTGCGGTGGATCCAACAAAGACATAGGTTGTACTTACTTGGGAGCCACCCAGGAGTGTGACCGAGGTGCGGAGTTTCCCAGGTTTTGCTGGGTACTACCGGATATTTGTGCCTAACTTTTCCAGAGTTGTGACACCCTTGTTAGCATTGACAAAGAAGAAGCAGCCCTTTGTATGGACGGAGAGATACCAGCATAGTTTTTAGAAGATGAGGCAGAGACTAATGAGTGCTCCCATATTGAGGATACCTGAAGAGGGAATTGGGTACATAGTCTACTTTGTAGCATCATGAACCGGACCTGGGTGTGTCCTGATGTAGGAGTGAGCAGTGATCGCCTACGGGTCACAAAAACTGAGAAAACATGAGAAGAACTATGCTACCCATAACCTAGAGTTAGCAATGGTGATATTCTACTTGAAGCTATGGTGACATTACTTGAGGGGCAAATGTTTTACAGTCTTCTCAGATCACAAGAGTCTTAGGTATATATTTTTTCAGAAGGACCTGAACCTAAGAAAACTGTGATGGATAGAGTTTCTCCAGGACTATGACTTTGAGATAGTCTATACTCATAGGAAGGGGAATGTGGTAGGAGATGCACCCAGCAGGAGGTCTGGTATGGAGTTGCTGAGTGAGGCGACATAACGGTTAGCCGCATTGCAGATATCCTTTTTGGATATAGATGGAGATGCTTACCTCCAATCTATGAATATCACTCCCACACTTTTTCAGCGAGTCAGGGAGGTGTATCTTGAGGACATTGGCTGTGAGGATCGCCATGCTCGAATATCCTCAGTACAGACACCTGATGGATTTTATGAAGGTGTGGAGCACGTCATCCTCTTCAGAGGATGTACCACGGTATTGATGGCGCTATGAGAGGAGGTGTTGAGGGAGTTCCATACGTCCCCTCTGTTGGTACATCCTGGTGTGGAGAAGATGTACCAGAACCTCTAGTGTCAGTACTGGTGGCCAATGATAAAAAAGGATATAGCAGAGTTTGTTTCACGATGCCTCACTTGTCAGCAAGTGAAGGCCAAACATCAGGTTCCAAAAGGCTTAGCACAACCACTAAAGGTGACAGAGTAAAAGTGGGATGGGATATACATGGAATTTGTGACATGGATTCCACGTATGTCTAGGGGACATGATTCCATCTGGGTGATCGTTGACTAAATCACAGAGTCGGCCCACTTCCCACCAAATCAGATAATAGGGATCAGTAGAGGATTTGGGACGCCTCTACATATATGAGATTGTGAAACTCTATGGGGTGCCATCGACGATCATCTCTTAACATGACACACATTTCACATCTCGGTTGTGGAAGGGGTTGTGGGAGGCATTCGGGACATAGCTACATCTGAGTATCGCCTTTCATCCTCAGATGGATGGTCAGACAGAGCATACCATAAAGATACTAGAGGACATGCTTCATGCATGCATCCTTGATTTTGGCCGAAGTTGGGAGGATCAATTTCTTTTGGTGGAGTTCTCTTACAACAACAAGTATCACTCTACCATCGGTATGGAATAATTTGAGGCCGTGTATGGTCGACCTTGCAGATCACCTCTATGCTGGAAAAACCCAAGGGAGTCCACACTTATGGGTCCAAAGTTGGTACGGGCTACCACTGGGATGGTGCAGATCATCCAGGAGTAGATGAAGACTGCACAGAGCAGGCTGAAGTCTTATGCTAATAGGAGACAGAGACCTTTAGAGTTCCAGGAGGGGGACCACATATTATTGCAAGTCTCCCCTCGATGGGGACTACAAAGATTTGGCCGAGTCAGTAAGTTATTACTAAGGTTTATCAAACCTTTTCTAATACTTCAGAGGATTGGAGAGGTGGCATACCACTTGGAACTTTCACTATAGTTGGAGAGGGTGCACGACATCTTCCATATATCCCAGCTAAGGAGATACGTACATGACCCATCTCACGTCATCAACTAAGGAGAGATAGACATTGATGATGGGGTGACATTTACCGAGGTTCTAGTGTAGATTGAGGATCGACATGAGTTGGTCCTTCATGGGTGGTCGATACCTCTAGTGCATATTTACTGGCAGCATGTGAACCTCTAGGAGAGCACATGGGAGTAGGAGACTCAGATTCATGCTCAGTACCCCAATTTATTTTCCTAGTCTATGTTGTGACTTTCAGGTAAAAAAGGCCCTAAGGTGGGAAAAATGTAAAGACCCATATTTTCCATTTAATTTTTTATATGGAATTATTACGAGTCTGCGAAATCTGATGGTGCGTGATTTTGAGGTCCAGCGTGCCTAGAATTAATTTCTGAACTTTTTTTAAGGTACGTTCAATAAATACGTAACCGGTGTTTTCTATCTTCTGAACCGATGCTTAGATTAAAAATTCAAGGGCACCGTTGAATCCATAGAACCGAGATTCACTTAAGGGATAATTTACTTTGACTGTAGTAGGTTTGGGGAAGAAGTTATGTTTTGTGAATTTTAGAAGAAATAAAATAATTCTTTTTATTATTTTATTTTTCATTCTTCTCCACCAATGGATAAGTGGAGCATAGGACCCGCTATGCATCAAGCCAATAAATGGCTTGAATTTCCAATCCTAATTAAAGATGTAGTTGGGGAAATTAGTAGGGTTTCTAATTTATGATCCCCCATTAATTCCCCGTGTCGTTACTTACCCTCCCCCTCTCCAATATATATAGAACTTGGGGAGGGGTATCGGCACATGAATTTCCAGGAAACGAAGTGCTGAAGGAGTACCGTAATGCCAAACCCTTAGAGGAAGGAGCCAATCCCAGTAAGAGGTGATCTGCGACACTGAAACCCCAAACCAGAGTTTGACATTCGAGCAGTGATAGGGGTGGATTATTTTGAGGAAGACGAATAACAAAACTTCCTTAATCGCGATCACTCTCCAACGTTTGGAGGTTGGGGTTGTGTTGATTGATTTTGGTTTCACCTCATTTCATTAAAAAATGATATGAATGGATCAAATCATAAACAAGTTGATCCGTTATTCTTTTTTTATATTCGGGAGGGTGTATATTATCATTAAGACTGGGATTGAAATCAAGGCATGATATCTAGTTGATCTTTTTTTCAAAAACCCCCAGATTTATTTCTAATGTGGAGGGTGCGGACCGACACGGACAAGGCCCGAGGCCCTCTGCTCGTGCATTGATTGTGATATCCTTATTTGAAGTTGGTGACAAGCCAAATCAAGGCCTACCACAGTGAAGAACATGATCCTACAAGGCCGAAAGCACAGATGGTGCATGAAACAGGTACCAGTGTGCAACTGGTGGCCCGAAGAACACCCTGCCACTAACTCCGACACCAGTGACGGCACATGGCAGCATGATAACAGCATGTGGTGGCGCCGACCGTGTTCCTGGTGGAAGAACTGGCTACCACCTCGGGTGGCGGAAGAAGAGGGGAGGGGTGCGCCCCCAATGGCACACCCACATGGCAGCAGGGTCATGACCTGTTGGCCGTGGTGGTGTAGAGGCCGCCGGTTTGACCGATAGCTAGTGGACAGGGCGCACGCCAGCGGCAAAGCCGTGACCCATCGGCTACGACCCGGAGGATCCGCGATGCCGCATTGGGTCAACCCCCACAGTTTGAACCACTGAACTGGCTCCACACCACGTCAGACCTACCCGGACGCGCCGCTTCCATGTGTCCCTGGTGGTCCGCGCCGCCAGGCGAGTGGCACCACCGGGCTTGACCAGCGGACCGACCCGCTGCCCAACGAGCCAACCCGTGGCCCTGCCGGGTCAGGCTGGGCCAAGCAGGCTAGGTCAAACCAGATCGATTCGGGTCGCCCCTTACCGAACAGGGTCAGGCAGGTCCGGCAAGGGCAGACCGGACCTGGACCCAGTACTGACTAGTTATGCTAAACAGACCCAAAGTTCTAAACTAGATGTCCAATTGACGAACCATCTATAGCGTTGGGATCCATAGGACAAGGAGGTAATTTTGAGATACTCCACCTGAGTTTTGGAGAATGTTGGGTTATGGCTGGGTTGGATTGAACATGAATCCAACCGGGCCCTCAACACCAAAACACCCATATCTTTCAAACCGTACCTCAGATTTATGAGATGTCTGCGACTTTGGGACTCTTTTGAGGAGACATATATTTTAGAATACTTTATGGTGACTTCCATGGATAAAAATATTCGGCGAGTGGCTTGAGGAGGGGTTCTCTCAAACATACTATGTATGGTACCCTACAGTTGGCTGAGACCTGAAGACTACTTGACAATGGCCCAGTGGGAAGCGGTTTTGTGTAACCCAGGTGGCCTGTGGTGGGGAGAGGCTCTGTGTGACCTGAAAGACCCATGATACTCGATAAGAGGAGTAACTCAGTTCGACCAATGTGGTAAGTGGCTCTGTGTGACCCAGTAGGCCCATGGTGGGAAGCATCTCTTTTTGACCTGGCATGTCCACTATACTTAATAGAGGAGGAGTGCTTCAGCAGCCGAGGAGTTCGAAGATTTGATGAACCTTCTATCCTTGAACTAAAGTGATACCTAGTGTGAGAAGAATTTTATTGTGTGATTTTTCTTTGTGTTGTACTTCCAGTTTGTTGTGTGGTATTTCCTTGTTGTTTTGGGGGTCCCTACCGAGTTTAGTGTTACTCACCCCCTACACGGGCCATGCCTACAGGTGTGTGTCATGTCCCATGTAGACTATCGATGCTTCGACAAAGGACTAGGTGGAATTAGACTAGGTTGAACACAATGATATTTGACAGATGCGGCGTAGTCCCTCGTCATCTAGTATCTACACTATTCCTACGATCAAGTGGGGATTTTTGCAGATGGCCATTAGAGCACTCTTGTACATTACTACTTTCAATACTTTATTTTGGGGTATGTATTCTGGCCCATTTACTTTTAGCTATGACCATACTCAGTTTCCTCTCAGTGGTATACTATCTATATTCTTGTGAGTTGGTACTTGGTTGGGTTTGTGTGTGCGTACATGTATCCAGGAAAATGAATCCCACTAGTAGGTTTACGCCCTTGGCAGTAGTTGTCAGCCCCTAGCCTTTGAAAGGTAGGATTGGGGTATTCACAAAATGGGCCCTAAGGGATGGGTCATGAAATGATCACTTTGATACCACTTTTAGGTTCTGAACACATTGGTATCATGTGATGGGTAGTTCCCAACTCGGATTTTTTCTATGATCAATTGTTAATATGATATTTAACACAACGTTGAATGTCATGATCAATAGAATTAAATAAAATAATCAGACAATAAAAATTATTCTAGAACCAGAGGGTGGATCATCACATATTATTTATAATTAATTTAATTAATTAATGAATTAACTTTGTTGGAATTATTTCTTTGTTGATGAATCAGGCAACATATCTACATTTATGCATTGTTTCTTTGTAGTAATCAAGTGCAAATTCCCTCTAACGGTGATCCACACATGTTCTAAGAATCTTTATACATCACCGAAGGAATATCTGGGTGATAGCAAGTTAGATCCTTTTTCCTGTGTTGTCTGCCTTTGATCACTTTGAGAACTATTTCCAAAGCGTTCTCCTTGATCTGGTGGAAAAGGATTGCTCTCCGTTCATGGAGAAGGTAGCTCTATAGGCTTGGAGAATTCTCCAATTCCATCTTGAACAACCCAAAAACAAATGAATTGTCTATTAAGAAAATAAAATAACAAAGTTTATATATTTCTAGGGTTAAAATAAAATAATGGCACAAGTTTCCTTAATTGTTTGTTTAATCCTAGTGAAACCCCATATCAAATAATAATAATATCATTATTTCTCAACATGTTATTAACATGAGAATTATAATTAAATATTATTTAATCAAATAATATTTAATATTTATTATCTCTCACCAGACCTAAAATCCCAGTATTCCATTCCTATATAAAAATTTTTAGACCTTGAATATATCTATTTATTTATTAAATAAAAACCAATGTATTATTCACCAATAAATAAATAAATACTATATTTACAAAAATAGAAAATAAATATTTATATTCCACCAATAATACATGAATAATAATTAAAAAACATCTGAGAATGATATTTATTAAACCTATTAAATAATAAATAATAATATATTATTTAACTAAGATTCTAGATACGCTTAGAGTGTGACACTCTAGGCCACTTTCTTAGTGGCATTAGGCGAAGTAGCCTAAAGTCCCAGGTTAGCATCTAAAAACACGCCAAGGAAACCATAGAGAAATAATTTAATGCTGCAATAACATAATACCTCATATGAATGCTTACTATGTAATGTTATACCTTTATCACAATATCTTAAATCAAGCTTCTTGCATGCCGATTCGATTAACCTATGTGATCGATGTCTCTTTATTTGACTTTCTGGAAATAGAAACTACCTATAAAATACCATGGACATGGATTTATTTAAGCTATATCATTTCCATCAATAGCATTTAGATATCATATTCTATTAAATAATATAATGGACAAACACTTTGTCGAATTATTCATTAATGTAATATTAATTGTGATGCACCCAACATATCCTACTTCTCCACAAACATATGTCGTCATGGTTTTCATCAATACATCAAAGTACATGACTCATAATATTAATTAATAATAATATTAATGTCTAAGGACCAATATGAATGTCTCCAGATAGGAACATCCAATAAAACTTATAAATGTAGATTTCCTACCGGCGGGTCTCATTCTCATAATATCCTACTGGATATTACCTAGGGCGTACACCATGAGATGGTGCCTCAAAGTCCTATGAATCTCCTCCTCTGATATCCTATATCATTTGTGTCCCTCAAATGATATCATCTATCTATAGAACATATATTAATGAATAGTGTGGTAGCACTTCCAGGTTCTCATTATAGAGGGGAACTTCTATGACATTTTAGTGTGACAACTACTCTTAAGACATTATCACATACTATGCCACGTAGAAGAATAATCATGATGTGATAAGTTGTTTATTAATATTTAAAACAATGAATACAAGTTTATTAAAAAGTAAATAGAATTTTGTTCTAGGTAACCACCTCCAATAGTAAATACTATCTAATTTACTTTATCCATATCCTCATCCCATTATCCTTATAAAAATAACATTTTCTCATCCTTAGGAATATGTTAAGGGTTACCTTACCTTAATAAAACCTAACCATTAAATTAATTTTCCTGGACACCAGTATCATTTAACATATTATTTAAAGTAATTAAACTAAAACTTCTACAAACAATCCTTATATACTTCATGATTCATTTAAAATCATCTTTAAATTCCAAATCATATAAACTTAACTCATCCAACTTTATTCCTAAACCATTAATCAAGATTCATCAACTTTTTTCTCAATACCTATTTCCTAGAATATGAAATATGAATCACATATTATATTTTATTAACCTCAAATAAAATCATTATTATTATGTTTAATGTAAAAAATACTCAACGAACATCCCATACCTTTCACATGTCATTTGAAGTCTCATTATCTTCAACAACATCATACCTGAGTTTTTGTTTTTACACTTTGTTCTGGTTTATTTTTAGATCTTGGTTTTCCTCTCAAATCCTGGGTGTGACTGGATTTAAATTTTGAGGGTTTATTTTGATTAATTTTGACCACATGGTTATTCCTTGAGTTTTATAGGGAGTTTATAGTAAAATATGGGAGTTTTGGGTTAACAGTTGGTGGTGCACGGTTGGTGCACAGTTTGGAAAACCATGCACCCTTACCCAGGAAACCATGCAGCCAAGTGGCATTTTTAGTTAGTGATGTACTACATGGTTTTCACATAGTTTTCAAACCATACAAAATAACCACCCTACATTTCCCTCTTGGATAGTGAGGGGTGCATGATTTCCGCATAGTTAGGAAAACTGTGTGGGAAAATAATGTGTCATGTCCATGTCATTAAAATTTTGAAAATTACCTTTGTCTCCTCTCAGGATTTAACCCCAAATCCTCTCTTGTTCACCCTATTCAAGATTCTCATCCCAAGTCACATCCCACTCTCCTTATTCGCTCTCTTAGACTCCCTTTTTTTGGTGGTTTTGGTGTGGGTTCATCAAGGAATCACTAAGTAAGTGTTTTCTACCATAGTTTCTTCCTTATTTAAGGGTTTCTCCTCCTCTATCTTTGGGTTCTTCTTTTCGTGTGGGTTATTTTAGATAGGGAGGGTTTGATCTGGTGTTTTTGAGTAAGATCTTGATGTTTTTTGTTAATATTACCTTGTTAGAGTGTTCTGGTGGTGCAGTTGTGGTTTCAAACCAATTTTCAGAAGTTTTAAAGATTGAGGTAGGTGGTTCCATGATTTTACAATATTATATAACTTTGAATTTCCTTTTTTATAAAATTAAAGAGTTCTATTGTTTAATTATGCAGGGATAAATATATTTTGGAAGTGTTTTGGAAATCATATATGATGAAAGAGGATTTTCTAAAGGAAAATGGTTATGTTTTGTGTACGATTCATTGTGATGTTTCTTAAAAAGGGATTTAAATGTGAAAATGAATTTTCTAAATGAAATAAGAATTGTTACACATTGGATTCCTTATTTTGAATATTTAATTTGAATTTTGTATTATGTAAACATGGGGAACCTATTTTAAAAATGAGTTGGGTTTATGTGTAGATTTAAAAATGGAATCTACCATGGAAATATTTGGATTTCTAATGCGGTCTTCTTATTGTTTTTTCAAATGGTTTTCATAAATTGTGAAAGTGGTGAAAATTTTATTTCCAAATGGTTTTAGTGTGCGGTTGAAAATTGGAAATGGTTTTGGTTATGTGGAAGTGGTGATTTATTTGTGTTCTTGGGATGTTTAGATTATGTTGTGAAAGTATTGATATTTGTGACATGTGAATGTAAAATTGAGAACAAAGGGAATCCAATGTGAATATGTGGGAAAACTATAACTAGTATTCTAGTGATTCATAAGTTGCAATCCTAGATTCTTGTAGTTAATTTCCACTAGTTGACTTAGAAGCAGCAAGGTCCAGATTCACTTAGTAGGATTAATGATTACAATACTAAATAAACTGTTATGATGATTGGAGACCACTATAATTTTTGGATATATTCCTTTATAGTGCCTCATTCATGAGAAAATTGTGGGTTGTGGTTACTATACCACATTTCACCAAGGTACAAGGTTTATAGAGTTCCAGTTGTGCTAGTTACAATTAGGGATTTACCCATGGTGCTCTATTGTGACATGATGCTTATGTGATGTGGTGCCATCTATTTTTATTTGGTGGACCTTATGTATACTTCATTTGGATGCATGTTTTTTGAGAAATGGGTTTCTATGAAAGTGTTTCCTTGATAATGGTTTTTCTTAAATTTTTTTCTTAAAAATGTCTCAAAGGAATTTGTATAAATGTGCATGTTGATTTTATTGTAATATCATAGCATATAATCTTCTCTTTTGGGTGGAATTCTATTGGGCTTTTTCTCACACACTACATACTCCTTTGTGTGTATGTAGAATTCATAATGTATAACCCAGGTAAGGACAAGATGTATTTTGATGATGATGGTGGATTCAGTTTCTAGTCTTTCACTTGTTACTGGTGTTGGTGGCGGTTGATTGAGGGTGATGCCCCTCATGTTTCACAGAGGTTTTTGGGATGTTTTGTGGTTTTTGGGATGTTTTTATTTTTGGTTAAAGTTGTAAAACCTTGATTCTGAAAATTGTTGTACCTTGTTTGGTTATGTTATGAGTCATGGTTTATTATTATATTTTATTGACTGATTATGGTTATACTTATGGGTGAAATTATTCCCAAAGTATTTTTTTTGATACTTGCACACTAGTTTTCAGCCCATGGGGATCAACAATGCCATTTGGTCCATGTTTTGGACTAGAATAGGTGTTGGGTTAGATTCCATCCTAGCTTGGTTCATGAAAATAATGGCATCAGAGAAGGTTGTTTCTTTAAAGGACAAAGCTTTTAGATCCCCCATTATTATTTGGGGTTTTCAAGGTAAATCAAGTAGGACTATCAAATCATGTGGTGAAATTATGGGGGAGTTTCTATCCAATAATTTCTATACCTAACCTTGAGTTTTCATGGGATGATGTGTTTTATTTGATTCCTTTGGGTTTTGTTGGTATTTCTATGTTTAAGGTACGAAATGAGAGTTGGTTCAGTGGTCTTAGTGAGCTCACATGGCCTGGTAAGCCATGTGGAGTCCAAGACATGGTCCTAGAATATTCTCTTTCATGATGGTTTGATTGTAATATGGACAAGAAACATATGTCCATTTTTCCCATCGTCACTAGTTTCCACTTGTAAATTTTTTTTGGCATTCATTGATTCTGAAAAATTGTTTTAAAAATTATTGATTTGGAATTGTGAAAAATTAGATTTATAGTGGTTATGGCTTGGTTTTTAGAAAATGAAAAAATGTGTTTTCAAAATCATTTTTTAATAATTCTTTAGAAAATGTATTTTTATGAAATTATTTTTGGGTAAAACGGGTAATGATTTAATGAGATTGTATTTTTATAATACAAAATTGGGATTTGTTGAAATTGATTGTTTTAAAGAAGAAGTTTGTTTTGGAATTTGTTCTAAATGATAAAAAAGAGTTTTTAATCAAATGATTTTAAATTAACTGAAATTTTTGATCTACTAAAAATGTTTTTAAAGAGATGAAATTAGTTTTGAATAAAATTTAGGATATTTTTATTTTTGAAGGAAATGAAATGGATTGAAGTGTAAACTAAAAAAATGGTATTTTACTTGGTGGTTAATTAGATTTTGGAATTATTTTATGAATTTTGAAATGGTAAGAAGATTGTAAATGTGAAAACATGTGTTGAATTCCTTATTTTGAAAAGTGGATATGTTTTTTTGACCTTTGGTATTACCATGAGTGATCACATGCATGGATATGTGTGGTAAAGTGGACAGTTGATGGCATTGGTGGATGAGTTCCTGAGGTGGTAAGGAATGTGCATGTGAGTGAGGCTCTAAGGGATACCATTGGTAATGGTAAAACCCACCAATTCGTTTTCTTCCAAAAGTAATTTTAAGATAAATGTTGTGATGTTGTGAAAGATAGTGGTTTCATGGATTGTGTTCTTGTGATTTGGGAATGATGTTTATGCGGTGTTTTGAGTTTGATAAACCTTGTTGATGGGTTGGTTTTTATTGAGCTCTTGGTTCTATGATTGGTTAGTGTTCACCCCCACAATGTTTTTATGGATGTTTATGGTGTGACTATTAGTGGCTCACCATTAAACAACCCTTAAGTTAATCAACCTAAGGATTTCATCCTTGATTTTTGGAAGTTAAATCCACCTCTCTTTTATGGTCAAGAAGACCCTATCAAAGCAGAAGAGTGGATGAGAAAAATAAAATGGATATTCAGTCTCCTTGAGTCTCATGAGTCATTAAAGGATAATTTTTCTACTGTTATTCTTGAAGGGATGACCTGGAAGTGGTGGAAGTTGGTTTCTCAAACAAAGACTTGGGAAGACCTTACCTGGGAGTTCTTCAAGGCTTTATTCACTCATCCTTATTTCCTTGAAATAGTAAAGGTGAGGAAGGGGATGGAAATGTGTTGTCTATAGAAATGTGATGGATCGATGTTTTAGTTATTTTGTCACTTTGTGCATCTATCTCATTTCTTTTCGAAGTTGGCCACAAATGATTTCTCTAAAGCTCATCATTTTGAGATCAGGATACATCCTGGTCTATAGTCAAAGGTGTGAGAGCTCGAGTTAGCCTTTTTTTAATGTGGTGTGGAAATCTGTTCATGTTGAATATGTTTTAGAAAGAGTTCTTGATGTACAAATATTCCTCCAATATTTAGAAGTGGTTAAGGGAATTCTAGTAAGGATATGGGGAAGCAGTTTGGAGATGTTAGTGCTGGTTATGGAATTAAAAGACCTCTTGATATTTATTCACTTTATTCTAAGCGAGAGATCATGGTGTGACATAAATTCAACAAGAAAAATCATAAGAATTAATCATTATTTAGGTTAATAAATACCTTTTACACCTATGGATTCTTAGGTCACTTTCAGCAGTTCTTTTGGGATGTTTCCAGGAGGCGACATGGAGCCAGTTCGTAGGAGTAGTATGCTGTTTGGGATCAGTTTTGAGTCCCTTTATATGTATGACTCTTCAGTTGTAATTATTTTGTATAGAGGTGTTTTTCAGTGTTTTTAAACCTTAAATTATATAAGTGGGTGTTGTGTATCTCTTGTTACCTTTTGTTTTAATGGAATCATGTTTCTCTTTTAGAAATTACGAATTTATCTGTTCTAAATTGAGGGCTCTTCTGTGTGTTCATTGTTATTTCTATTTCTCATTATGATAAAAGAGGATGATGCATATGTGTCCCTTGAATCCCTATCTCAATGAGGTGAATTTTTTATGGGAATTGAATTCCATGGTGTGTTGTGTTTGGTTGGTTCTTCCTAGATTTTTGTGTGTCTGTTTATGGTACCAAAAGAAGGAGTTAGGATAAGGGATTTTCAGCTCCTGACTGCGGGGAAACATATGCTTAAAACATCAAGGATATAACTATATGTTTTATATTGAAGTTAGAATATAGTTAGAAATTATAGGGGTGTGAGAGACCTTAGTATATATTATTTATTTTATGTGGGAATGTGGATAATTTATGATTTTTTGTGGTAACTTACTCATCTTGAAAGGTCCCAGTTTATAGAAAGATGTTTAGAGACATAATTTATTTGTTGTGATCCTTATGGATTGAAGAATAACTCATTGTTTATGAGGAGGTTCAGTGGTTCCATTTTATTTTAATTCTAGTTTTGTTCCCTTTTGGATGCGGGATTTTGATTGGTTTCCCTTGTGCAGTTATCCTTTGTGAGCTAGTTTTGGTTTTAGCCCATTGCTTGGGCTGGTATTTTCCTCATCAAGTTCTTTCCCCTTGTGGTGGGGGTTTTATATCATATGTGGAGAGTTCCCAATTGAAACATGTTGAGTTTCCCATTTTGATATAATATAGTTGGTTTCTTATTGTGTGAAGACCAACCATGAGTCTCATTGCGGGATCTTTTAGTTTTGATCAGAGCAACTTGGTTTTTAATGGAGGAAAGTCTGTTCTGGCCTCCCATATTGATAATTTGTTTTGGTTTCTAACATTGGTTCCATGGGATGTGGTTTCTTTTTTATTTTATTTTTTAGTTTTTAATTCCTCTATATTTGAGGGAACATTGGCATTTTTCAAATATTTGATTTAAAACTTCCATCATTTCATGGAAGTGGTGTGACTTCATTGGTTTGTTTCATTTGGTTGTGAAAGTTTTGTTCTTGGTTTGAGAAGTTGGATTATTACTGTGTGGAAATCCTTTTAATTTGATAAATCAACTAAAAATTTGTTGGATTTCGAGGGGAATAAAGAATTATTGTGGGGATAATTTTCACCCATGGGTTTTTGTTTTAACCCTTTGTTTTGATTTATTTTTGGATCTCGGTTTTCCTATCGAGTTATGGGTGTTATGGGGTTTAAATTTTGAGGGTTTATTTTTTTTACCCCATGGTTATTAATTGAGTTTTAGCGGGAGTTTCTTATGAAAAAGGTTGTTTTTCGGTTAACAGCTGGTGGCACATGGTTGGCTCATAGTTTAGAAAATCGTGAACCCTTACCTAGAAAACCATACAGCCAAGTGGCATTTTTAGATAGTGGGGAACCACACAGTTTTCACATAGTTTTCAAACCATGTGGGATAACCATGATTAATGCACCTATTGGATAGTGAGTGGTGTATAGATACTATAATATTAGTAAAAGTTTGTGGGAAAACCATGCACTATGTCCATGTCATTAAAATATTAAAATTACCTTTGTGTCCTCAATAGATTTAACCCCAAATCCCCTATTGGTTTCCCCATTCGATATTTTTATCCATATTCACCACCCTATCTCCCTATTATATACCTTATAATCCCTTCCTTTGGTGATTTTTGTGAGTAATCATCAAGAAATCATCGAATAATTGTTTTCTCCCATGGTTTTTTCTTTATTTTAGGGGTTCACCTCCCCCTCTTTGGGTTCTTCTTTTCCAGCTGGTTATTTGACCTGGGGAGGGTTTGATATTGTGTTTTTGTGTAAGATCTTGATGTTTATTGTTAATATTTTTTTGTTAGGTTCTTTTGGTGGTGCAGTTTTGTGTTCCACACCCATTTTTAGAAGTTTCCAAGCTCGAGGTAGGTCATTCCTGGCTTTTACATTATTAGATGATCTTGAATTTCTTTTTTGATTTCATGAAAGTGTTCTATGGGTTAATTGTGTGGTGAAAAATATATTTTGGAAGATTTTTGTAATGATTATATGATGAAAGTGGTTTTTTAAAGTAAAATGGTTGTGTTTTGTGTATTCTTCATTGTGATAATTCATAAAAAGGGATTTAGAGGTGCGAATGAGTTTTATAAATAAAATGAGAATTATTATACGTTGGTTTTATTTTTTCACACACTTAATATGAATTTTGAATAGTTTAAATGACGGTGATAATTTTTTTAAAATTATTTGGGATCATGTGTGGATTTAAAAAGGGGATTTCTCATGGAAATGGTTGTATTTCTAATGTTCTCTTCTTGATATGTTTTCAAATGAGTTTCATAAATTGTAAAAGTGGTGAAAAATGTATTTAAAAAGGGTTTTAGTGTGAGTTTAGAAATTGGGAATGGTTTTGGTTATACGGAAGTGATGATTTACTTGTGTTCTTGGGATGTTTATCTTATGTTGTGCAAGTATTGATATATGTGACATGTGAATCTGAAATTGAGAACAAAGGGAATATAGGTCACCTATGTGGAAAAACTAAAACTAGTATGCTAGAGAACTAGAAGTGGAAAGACCAAATTCTTATAATTAATTGATTCTATTTGACTTGGAAATGAATAGTCCTAGATTCAATTAGCAGGATTGAAGATTACAACAATAACTAAACTATGTTGATTATTAGAGACCACTAAAATTTTGGATAGATTCCTCTCCAGTGTCTTGTGCATGAAGACATTGCGGATTGTGGTTGCTATACCATGTTTCATTGAGGTACGAGGATGATAGAGTTCCACTTGTTCTAGTTACCATAAGGAATTTATCCATGGTTATCTATTGTTACATTATAATTATGTGAGGTGGTGACATCCATTGATATACAATGGACCTTGTGTATACTTCATTTTGAATAAATTTTATTGGGAAATGGTTTTCCTTGAAAGTGTTTCCTTGAGAATGGTTTTTATTAAACAAAAATATTGAAAATGTCTCAAAGGATCTTTTATAAATGTGCATGTTGATTTGTATTCTAATTTTATAGCATGGAATCATTTATTTTTGGTGGAATTCTATTGGGATTTGGATCAAACCTTGCATGCACCTTTGGGTGTATGTAGACTTTGTTATGTATGACCCAAGTAATGGAAATATGTGTCATGGTGATAATGGTGGATATAGTTTCTAGTCTTACACTTGTTGTAGGTATTGGTGGAGATGTCTTGAGAGTGATTCCCCTCATGTTGTAAGGAGGTTTTTGGGACGTTTTGTGGTTTCCATTCAATTATAGTATTTTTTTGTTTAATGTTTCAGAACCTTGATTCTAGAAATTAGTGTAACTTCTTTGTTTATGATATCATTTATGTTTTTTTTCTATTTTTTTGATTGATTATGGTTATAATCATGGGTGAAGTCATTCCAAAATTATTTTATTGAAACCCAAGCACTAGTTTCTAGCCTATGGGGATCGAGAACGCCCTTCAGGTCATGTTTTATACTGAGTTAGGTGTCTGGTTGGATGAAATCCCAGCTTGGTTCATGACATTAAGTATATCCAATACTCCTACCACCTTCTTGATTATATTCATGAAATTTACCCATTGGAAATCAATTTGTATAATGCCCATACTTTCTATATCTGAAACATTCAATGTTAACCAAGTTCCTTCTAGTTCCTGCCATTGAATAAAACTAGAAATCAAGTGGTGAGAAACACTTATCATAGAAGAAAACCACATAATCATGAAAAATTTCATATAGGATTCCTAAATCATGTCACCTACTCTTAAATTTATGACACTTTAGGCTTATCTTTAGAGAATTCCCTAGAAATGTCCATAGAAATATCCCTAGGGATCTCAATAATGTTTTCTCATCCTAGTTTTCAGAGGGTGACTAAAACTTTTATTTTAAACCAAATATAGCAACCCAGGACTAACATACAAGTATATTACATCATTTTAGATGAATATGGATGACATTACTAAAATACATCCTTGAGAACTGCAACAGTTTAGTGTCTCTATAAACTTAGAAACATAATCTTGTAAATTGGTAAAATATATTCAACATCTACCTTAAAGATTTTATCCTTTATTATTCCTAATTAAAACCTTTATCTATATCCTAGGGAGAGTAAATATAAAAAAGGGGTGAGATCAGATTATCAGTAAGGGTAGAAAAGAGAGATATGTAAGAATAACATGAGGATAAGGGTATGGGAAAATGATCGTAACATTATAAGATCATACCATACATATAAAAGATCATAATAAAGAGTCATGGCATAAATATTAGTAGTCAATAATACATTAATCATAAGTAAATCAAGAGAATAATCTACGAGATCATAACATAAGCATAAGAAATATAATTTGTGGAAGAAACATAAGCTTATAAAATTATTTCTACAATAGTAAAGGTTTAATACCAAGGCCATCTTAGTGGAATTGGGTTACTCTCCAAACCATATTAGTGGTCAAGGTTCACTCCCATGACCATCTTAGTGGACAAATTCTTTTACTGAACCGGGTTCACTCACTGTTCCAAACCTATATTACTGAACTAGGTTCACATCCCATTCCATCCCTATATTACTGAACCGAGTTCACTCCTTGTTCCATCGATATCATATTAAACTGAGTTCACACCTTGTTCTTGACCATCCAAACTGAACAGAGTTCACACCTCGCTCTTGCCCTGTCATACTGAACTGAGTTCACTCCTCATTCCAGCCCTATCATACTCATGATATATAAATATTTACCCAATTAATTGGAGGGATACATAGGTCTTACCCATCTGATAATTAAATCATGCATACATGTTCCACAAGAACATAATCAGTTATATCAAAACCCATGAAATGAAATGGGTGTCATAAAAATGTAATTATATCATAACCTATGGAAAAGAGACAGGTTTCATAATCATTTCATCAAAGCATAACATGTGAAAATAAGTGGGTTTCATAAAAATATAACCTAGGAAAGGGAAATGGGTTTAATAAATATGTAACCCATGAAAAATAAATAGGTTTCAATTGACATCATGATATCAACACATAATACTTCCAAAGAGAGAATATGAATGTAACCTTTAGATCATTTTTTAAAAAGGAATGAGTAACATCAACAAATTTAATATTAGATGGAAATAATTTTGAAATATATTTTAAAAATATTTCATGAGGAAAATATCATTTCTTCTTTGAAAAATGTTTTGTAAAACATAAAACATTTAAAAAAAAAAATTCTTCAAAAGTATTTTGAAAACTTAGAAATAAGGCTTGAAATGATTTTGAAAACATTTTTCCTTGAAAATTTATAAAAGAATATTGAATTTTTTTTATTTTCTTTTATTTGAAGATAATTTTAAAACTTATAAAATAATTTTTTTGATCATTGATATCATTTTATTTGATGAAAACATTTTGAAAACATATAAATGAATCTTTAAAAATAATTTAATATAATTTTTAAACATAAAAAAATTTTCAAAACCATTTCTCTTTGAAAAACATTTTAAATTAAAGAAATTTATAGAATATTATGGAAAAATTTTATTTTAAAAAATAACTTTTTAAATTTATAAATAAATCATTAAGGAAATGATAGTCCTGAAATCGGGTAAGTCTGCACAAACCGAACATTCATTTTTCACCTTAAAAGTTTAGAAAACTGACTTGATTGGAAAAAAAGAAGATTAATTTTAAAAATATTTTTTTAAAAAGGTTATTAATGGGTAAAAATTTCTTTTAAACATCATATTATAATAGTAAAACATTTTTTAAAACATTTTTAGAAAACATGGTTTTGAAAGAACACATATTTTTGACTGAATGAAGAAATGAAGTTAGATTTTCATAAAAATGTTTACTTAATTTTCTTAAGTAAAAGAAGTGTGGTAAAATGGTAAAATTACTTGTATATAACATTAATAACCATAGGGTAAGAAAATTAATGATATTTTATGAGATATAAATCATAATATTTCATTAATTGAGCAAAATCATAAACTTTTTTGATAAATGATGAGATTGTAGCAATAAACTGTTACCACTTTGGTAAGTTTGAATACCAATAAAATGGAAATAATAAGATTAAAAGAATCTTAAAATATGTTAAAAATAAGGAGATTAATTATTTAACTTTTCAAAGGTAGTATATACACCTCATAAAAAAATAGGTTCATAACATGGCATGTGTCTCAAAGAAGAAAAATTGAGGCAAAATTACTTTACCAATTTGGTAAATTTTGAAACATAAAACCCATGAAATACATTCCATCAAATGGATATTTAAATGAACATAAATTTAAGTATATTAATCCAATAATACATCCATGTCCATTACACACACCACATATAATAAATATGAGGATAACATGACTTGAGTCTCATGGAAAATAAAAGTGAGATGAGAAAACCTTTACCTTAAGTCTTGAATTTCATCATACATGTTCAAACAAATTGTATAATAAATATAAGTTTATTATAAATATTACAAATTTATATATTATTACATATAATATCATTTATGATTTGTTTAATATATTAAATTACCCTTTTATCAACAACTCCATGTTAATTTTAAGTTTTGGGTAATATCCGATTTCGTTTTCACATATGATTTGTCCTGTTATTCTTGATCCTCTTACTTAGATAATGATTCAATTATTTATAGCATGTAAAAAATGATATAAATATATTATGTATTTTATTATATATTTATTTATAATAATATATAAAATATATAAATATGAAATAGAATACACCGTTCAAAGAGATGGTAGGCCGTACATACGCATGAACGTTGTATCCATTTTATAATCATATTGAAAGAAAGAAAGGAAAATACATACATACATAAATACATATATTTATATAATATCATTAAATTATAATTATTATGTAATATATATCATATAATTTCACTAAAACCATCCTTAATACATTCCATGTAAATTGTGAACTAATCACATTGCTTTGAGGAAGCGGTAGTCCATACTTCCACAAATGAAGTTATCATATTTACACAAAATGGAAATCATGAAGGTGTGTTTTATTTAATAATTTAAGAAGAATAAATACATCATAAATATAATATATATAACATAAAAATATATTTTTCGTCATAATTACTAACCAAGATAGGTGGTAAAGGAAAAAATGAACAACATCATTTCCTGAGGTGGTAGTTCACTGTACATAAGAACGATAATTTCATTACCCAATAGATGGAAGTGTGTGTAATTATAGGTAAAAAACTTTGAATAAAAACTTCTAATTATATTTATGATACTTAAGTTATTATAAAATCATGTAATAATAGGATTTGAGGGGGTGGATAATGAAAATAAAACAAAGGATCTTGAGAAAGGATGTTACCTCTTCTCTAGGTAACTCCTTTTTGTTTTCACCAAAGACCTTCAATGGATAGATTTATGAAAAAAGAGATGATTAAATGATATATGAAGGTATTTGGGGAACTTATTTGATTAAATATTGGATTATACAAAGATCTTTATATGTGTTAATAAGTGATAGGTGCGAGTTATTTTTATAGTGGTGTAGTGACATTCTTGTAAACTTTTAAAAAGATAATTCCACCCACGTTTTCCCATGTAAAGTGGCACTAATAAAGGTAAATATTCCATAAAATGTAGTATAGGGTAAAAATATGAACATAAAACAGATTATGGACAAGTTTCTTGGTCATTTTGGGCCTTAATTTTAGGTTTTATTCCTTTTTTAATCCAATTCTTCTCTTAATCACTATAATTAATTTTAATTACTCTCACTAATATTTTTTTGGTCAAAAAATAAATTGTAATTATTATAAATTATAAATTATGATAAATAAAAATATGGAATCCATTTTTTAAATTCTAATCATAGAAGTGTAATAAATTAATTTAAAATTAATTCCACAGATGGGATGACTAAGCAGGTTTTAAAGTAAAAACGTTCAAAAGTTTGGTATGTTTTTATATATAATTTCAAGTGAAATTATTTAAAATGACATAAATTAGTTTTAATGATATAAATTGATCTAATTATTCTTTAGAAATAATTAAAAACATTATTTAACTTGATAAATAAGTTGGACGAAAATGCAGTTTTGAACTAAAATCCAGTATTATTCACTATTCATCAAAATATAAAAGTTCTTAGAAAAATACCAAAAATAATCCCAAAGTAAATTTTGATATTATGATTTTAAAAATAAATTTTATTTTGTTAAATAAATACAATAAATGTGTCAAAAATCAAATTTAAAATGGGTTCTCCATTAAATAGTTGTAAAATTACCTTTTAGAAAAAGTACATCTTTTTATTGATAAAATTGGATTTATTCTTATATTATACCTATAAAATCTTTTTGGTGAGTATAAAAAATATTTATTGAATATAATATATATATATTTAATAAATAAAAAGTTTTTTTATTAATTTTTTGAGATAAAATTATGTTTGTACATAGACTAATATTTTTCTTAGAAATGTAATTTATTTATTTTCAAATAGCTCTTACATTAAATTATACTAATTGATAACCTATTGATTCATTTTATATACATGTGTATATCATATTTTCAAAATTTATTTATTATTATTCATAAAATCCATTCCAACGGCTAGGTGGTAGCTATAATAATATTTTAATAATATTATTAATTATATATTATAGGTTGGTAAAACTCATCCTTACATGTTATGAAAGCAATTGAAGGGACTCAGTATTGTGTGTAACACAATCCAAACATAGTGTTGAATGTACCAAAATCTAATCTATGTGTTGTGTCTAGTGAAAAATTAATGTTTTAATTCATATAATGCAATCCAAAATTAGTTCTTTTATGTAAAAAAAATCTATATTTAGTGTTTCATGAAATGAAAAATATCAAAAAAATTAAATTAATTTGAAAAAAATATTTCCCAAAATCTCAGGGTGATAAATAGCATGCTCTCTTTACACATGAATCTTTTTTTATAGTTTACCCTTATGTTGAACTTTTAGTTCTTGGATACCCTTATGAATCACATGTTTAACCTTTACATAGTATATTGTATTTGTGTTTTACCTTTATATAGTGCGTGGAATTTATATGTTACCCTTACACATTCATATAAAGTAAACCTTACATAAATTTGAAAAATCCAGTTTACTATGTTTTCATAATATTCTTGATATATCGATTTTATGTATGATTTTTTAAAGTAATTAAATTGTTTTATAGATTTGAAAATTTCATATTAATGATATCAATCCCATTCAAAGTATTTTTATAATATTTTAATCACATTTATGTAAAGAGAAAATTTTAGAATTCATTCTTTTATATATTGATAGTATAGTCAAACTCAAATATTATAATCTCTGTCATCTCCACACCATAATATTTTTTAGTTTTTCTTTACAAGAGTTTTCCATGCCACAATTCAAAGGTTATATTGCAGCTGCCTTCATTTTTTCAAAACCCTAAAAATGATCCTATAAGATCCCATGCCACATCATCTTTTCCAAGTCTGCAATACTTTCTCCATAGCATAATGATCTTTTCTAAATCACAGAAGACTATAATTTGAATGATTTAAATGTTGGTAAAAATACATGTAATATGGAATTCAATGAATTAAATATCTTGAAGTATTCTATGAGATTACTAAAGAATTTTAAGGCTAAAAATAGAGACCTTTGTGGCCTTGTAAATCTTTAAACAATAACTTGATAATCATTCTCCAACACCAATGTGAATCAATCAACAAATCTCTCTCAAAGTGATTTCATTTATAAATATCCTTTTATCCTTATAGAGTTTGATGAAAATGGTAATATAGAAATCAATTTCTTATTTTATTCTCATTATCTCATAGTGTTCATCATATTTTTTGAGAGAATTGAGGCCAAGCCTAAAACTTTCTTTTTCCTAGAAATATTCCCCTCTCCCTCTTTCTTCTAATATTGGTTCTCACTACCTTTAAAGTGAGGAAATAAGGTTTACTAGTATTTTTTCATTTCAAAATACAAGGGAATATTATTTTATGGTTTTTAGATTTATCTTTAAAGTGATAGTGTCTATTTTATCTTGTTTGTTTATAAAAAAATCAAGGTATAGTTTTGGTAACATAACAACCATTAAATCCAAGGTAAAAATACATTAAATCCTCAAGGTATATAGGTAGTATATGTTGAGGTACCTTCAGGTATTGTTACAAAAATTCCTTACCAAATACATTATCTAATTTAATTTCCTCATTTTATTATATTTAATTATTTCAATTATTTCAATACTTTGATTTTATTCAAATTGGATCGTTTTACTTTAACTTTTTAAAGGAAAATTCACCCTCTATTTCAATTTTATCTTTTATCTATGACATACATATAGTATTAAAAGAACCATTGACCATATCTCAAAAACTATTTTTGAAAATTTCTTTTACCTTGATCTCATCATTTTTTATAAAATGAAGAACTTGATATTTTATCGAAATTTTATTATTTTAAAAATTTATTTTGATTTTCAAATTCTAACTGATTTCAATGCTTACTTTTAAAAATTCATCTACTTATTATATGTATCATCATTTATTTTATGGTTCAAATTATTCTTATTGTAAAAACTGCATATTTATTTTCCTCAAAATAATTTATTATCCTATTTATAAAATTGTTATGCATGGTTATATCACTATAACTAAAAAAGAAGATAAATAGAATCTGTATGTTTTTTTATAATTTTGAACTTGATGAAAATTTTATGAATTTGTTTTTTGGTTTAGATTAAAATGAATTAAATATAATATCTTCTTGAAAAAGTTTTAATAAGATAGGAAATTATAATAATTTACTCATGAAGGTACCAATATAGTTAAAGAAACGAGATTAAATATTATTATATAAGATTTTTAAAGTTTCCATATACATAAAAATGAGTATATTATTATAATTTTTACTCACATTACTGATATTTGTAATGGTTTAAAATATCTTGGTTATTTTATTTCTAAAAAAACATTTTTTAACAAAATTATTCGGGTTTTACCACGTAGGTGGGATAAAAAATCACCATGATCTAAAAAGATTAGGAAATTAAAAATATAGAATTTTAAGAACTAATTGGATCACTCATGACTTATGAGACAAAAGTTAAATTACAAGTTTTTAACTAAGATTTTGAATCAAATAAAACCGAGATGAACCAACCTTTAAAGAAATAAAAGATTATGATTCTTTAAAAAGTAAATCTAATGATTAAAGTGATATTGAACACTTGAATAAAATATTGATAAATTATCACAAGTTAATAAAAGGAATAAAAACTTCTTATGAGATAAAATTAATGATCAAATAGATTTTTTGAAAGTAACCTACATAGGTTTCAAAAGGAGGGGCCACATCAAGCTAGATTGTCCCTTGAATGAAAGGTCTAAATAAAATAAGTAAAGTAATAAGGCTATAAAAAGTATCAATATAGAGTGATAATAAATATTCAATTTCAACTTATGAAACTATATACTTAACTCTTAAATTCAATATGGCTCAAATTGAGGTAGTTGAAGATGTTAGCTACCATTCTTCTTCTCATCACTCTTTTTATTTGTCTCATTCTTACCCTTCTTCTTTCTATTATTCTTATGATAATGTAATTATTATTTGTTTTATTATGAAATTATTTTAAAATTTGAAATTATTTTAAAGAAATATAAATGTTTTATTAATGTGAAAAATATTCTTCTAATGAAAAATATTAACTCATAAAGGAAAATGCTGATTTAATTTTGAAATTTAAAAATTAACCCAATGGTAATGTTTTCAAAAATGAAATCAAGGATCTAAAAATATCTCTTTAAATATTTATCCAAGGTGAACAATCACTTAATATGATTCTTGGTTATTAATTAATTAAAAGAAATAATCATGGTTTTTTATTTTCAAAATATAATGAAACTTCTTCAAAAACAACTTATTTTATAAAGGGTTTTCTTAAAATAAAATTTGTAAATATTATTTTAAATATGACCATATTATTTATGAGTTAAATTGAAAAAAAATATAGATATATAAAGTTTGAATCTATCCATATTTATTCTAACATATCTTATAAATATAAAAAAATGTTGGTTCCCAAATCTATTTTCACTAACATTTGTGGACCATATTTTTTTACTATGCTCAAATAATCTTGTGCTAACATATCCAGAAACTAAAGGGTACCAAAAGGAACCTTTAAATTCTTTGTTAAAGGTATTTGACACCAAACCTCAATTATCTATCATTTATTGGATTTTATTAAAAAGTGGTGTTCACCTCTTGAAGTGAATGATCAACTATTTTCCATGTTAAGATTAATGTTTATGCTCCAATTGATGGGAAGCTTAGATATTTCTTTCCCAGAGTAGGTTTGGACATAATCCTTCATCTTTATATGAATTGGGTTCATCAAAATTTTTATGTTAAGTTATCTCTTGAATATTATTTTTTCAGAATCACTTCTCTCATATTTTATTTATTTATCAAGAGAGTAAACTAAACCTTTTTTAGATTTTATTTTCTTATATTTTTAAAATTTTCATTTAATATATTTTTCAAATTTATTTTCATTTCCTGTTTTCAATTTTTTATTCAAATTCTGTTAATATCCTGTTAAGATTTCAAAGGTTTATCTTTTCTAAAAACTTTTTTTTAAAAATTGTTTCCCAAGATGGATTTCAAATTGCATTAATTTTTTTTCAGAACTTTTCATAATTTTAGAAAGGTGAAGTAAGTATAATAATATTAGAAAAACAGTCCTATGTAGAGAAAAACTATTGGATGTGTATTTTTAGTAGATTCTCTTAGGTATTTATCTCAAAAATGGTTGATTGAGTTTGTTTACCCTTTCTCTATCCTGAACATAGAGAGTTGGAATTTCTTCACACCTCGTTTGAAACTCCTAAGGTATTTTTTATAGTTTATTAGAATAATATTTGTTAATCCTTAACAATTAAAATTATTTTTAAATTATTTTATAAGTTTTATATTTATTTTAGTCTTGTTTATCACTATGATCCCTTATCTCAAATGTGTTTTCATTTTTGGGGGATCCAAATATATTTTTCTTGATATTCTATTTTATCATTTTTATTATTATTATTTACATACCTTTATAAATTTTATCTTTTTTTTCTATAAACCTATTTTTAACTCCTTTTTAATAATATAAAAATGGAATAAATATCTAGTTATATGATAAATATATGGTTTTATTTTAAAAAATATGGTTTTTTTGTTAAGAAGCTAGTTTTATTTTTTGTTTTATTTTTGTTTAACTTAATTATTATTTAAGTGTTTGTGATCATCAAAAAGGGTGTGTTTGTTGTGATTCTCAATATTATTTGACATAAATTATCATAAAAACTCCTAAAGTGTTTATTTTATTTATATTTAAAAATTTAAAATATTATTGTTTTTATTATAATTTTTTTAATTTAACTATTCTTTAACTATTCTTTATTTTTTATTTTTCTTACTATTATTTATATTATTTATAATTATTTTATTATTATATATAACTATTTATAATTAGTTTATTATTATATATAATTATTTTTAATTCTTGTGAAAAATTATTTTTCTTAAGTTTTTATTTATCCTTACATAGCGTGAAAAAGTTTTTTACCTTTATAAAAGCTTCAGATCTTGGCTGTTACCCTTATTTGTGTTCTGTATTAGCCTTATCTATCATGTGTTAACTTATCTTTACCCTTAAATAACTATATATTTACCCTTATTCTACATGTGTAATCTTATTGTTACCTTTATGCATTCTATCTACAATAACCCAATGTTTATAAGTGATATTTTTTTCCTAAGTAAATTCATGTTATATTATATTATATAGTATTATACACATACAATACATAGAAATGTGAACGTCACTTTATTTCATTAATAAATATATTTACATTAGTCTACAAATAAACCCATGAAAAGTAAAAATATTATAATGGGATAAAAATAGAAAATATAAAGTTTTAAAAGGTAAAATTCTGATTACCCTGATCTTCTAGAATCATCACACCCATGAACGGTACTGCAGAAAAGAAATAGAATATTAGTAAACCAATCAAAATCATTGAAAAGAAAAATATAGTAACTTGAGAGTAATTTTAGTGAATGTTGAATTAAATAATGAATAGGTATTTTTTGGATATAATATGATCATTGAAATAATAATGTGATTGTTGGTATAGTAACGTGACTGTTGTAATAGTTACCTGATTATTTTGAATAGTAACATGATCTTTGGAATATTAATTTTTCCTCTAAACAATAAAATGTAATATAAATAAAATTTATCATGAGTAATTTATGAAAATATAAATATTATAATTCCATAATATAAATATTATGTTTAAAAGTGAAAGAAAATTAAAACACATTTTTAATAAACTATATTTTATTTTAATTAGTAGAAATCATACTTTCTATAATAAAAATTAAAAATATCTTTATTAGAAAATAATTTTGAAAAAATTAATACCATTTTAAGAATCATCACATTGAAATTTTCTAAGGGTTTTTTGATAATTTTCTGAAATACTTCAATTTTTACATGAATAGTAAAAAAACTGTTTTTCTAATACCACATGTTTTATAAAATAATATTGATGTAGTAATGAAATAATGAATTTTGAATTTTTTATTTAATAAAAAAACCAATTTAATAAGAAAAATGGGTCATTCAAATATAATAAACTTAATTTCCAAACCTAAAAAGCATTTTCCAAAGTCTAAAGTCTAAAAGTATTCCATTAAAATAATATTTTTACATTTTCCACCTTTCCTATAGATTAAACTAATAAATTCAAATTATAAAGTTTTTTGAAGACTTACAATATTTTTATTTAATGAAAATATATTTTATAATAAAAAAATGTTAAAATTTAAAGGTTTACATTGGATATTATATTTTATTCAACATTTTATACTAAAAATAGCCCTCTCCTCAAGTATAAATAACCCCTACCTCCCATCAGAAAAAGACACTACCTCACTTACCAAAGACAAATATCTACCCAAATCCCATATCTTAATACCCTTATAATATTTATAAATTTTATTGATTATACCAAATCCAAGCATCAAAGTAGTTTAGTGTCTTAGAAAAGATGAAGCACTTAGAAAAGGGTATGTTTTTATTAACTTCTATTCTCATTTTCATATTCTCTTCCTTTCAATATCTATTCCATTCAAACCCAAATATTTTAAAATTAATTAAGCATCATGTTAAAATAATATAAATGATGTTAAACTATATTAATTATTTTGTTTTTGATATATTTATATCCTATACTTATCTTCCTCCTCTTTTGACAATGTCCCATCAATGGTCGATTAAACAACCATGGAGATATTTTCAATTCTCTACTTATCTTGACTATTATAGATGATCATTTTTTCCAACGTTTTCTTCAAGGAACGCGCATCCATATGTCGAGGACACGCAACTGTTTACCCACATTCCCACTTTTCAAAGGCCTGTGGCATCCATCACTTATTCAAGGATGTTTGCTCCTTGATCGAAACAGGATGATGGGATATCAGTTCATCATTCTCTGGATTCCTCCTCAGAACTCATCACTTAGTCTGGGTATCCCTTATATACTAAGACGTTGTTCGTGAAACTCTTCCCAGTGCCATGTTTTCATAGATTCTGGTTAATTACACTACTTCTGTCAGGACATTTCAAGGGGTCCGGTCAGGGCAGAAACTTTCGGTTGGGGGAGTAGTCATGTTGGACATAACTAGCATGTCTGGACGCTGGAACACTAGCACATCTAGGTTTCTTCCCCTTATTATAGGGCTTCTTGAGGGCACATAAGACTAAGGCATCCCATGTTGAATTCAGGGAATTATATGCCATTGGCATGTATCTGAGGTTTTCCTCAGCTTCCCATGTTCAACATAGGGTATTCCACGAGTTTAATGTCTATCAGAGATAGATCAAAAAGATTAGAACACTGACTAGAGTGGATCAGATAGGCGAAACCCCTAGAGTGAATAGTGATGTTGGGGCTAATACATGGTTAGTTACTCGGTTACTACTAGGGGAAGTGAAGAGGTGAATTGGCCTGATCTCACCGAGATGTTGAAGCCAAGGTAAGAATCAGGATGGGTGATGGATGGTTAAGTAGAGTGGGTGGAGAATGAGATGGAGTCAAATCGAGGGTGATAATGATGTTGGGCTTAAGCCTCAAAGAGACTTCCTACGTATCCTCATGGTAGGGAATCAAAGTCTATGTAGTTCGGTGGGGTGATGGGGAACCTGAGGAGGCGGCCTACGGAAATGGACGTATGGATGGGATTCAGTGGAAGTGGAACCTCCAGGTTTGGGGCATGACCTTCCTATAGAACATGGGATTGAGGGAAAGGTTAGGATGAGGCATGGGTGTTGGGCTTGGACGTCATGGAGGCTTCCTACATATCTTGACATGGAAAAGATCAATTTCCACCTAGTTCAAGATGGGGGCATAGAATCAGGGTGTACGTAGAGGGAAAAAACCTGATGATATACTAGGTCTTACATGTGGTTAGCATCCTGGGTTGGTTTGATGCCCGATGGAAGACCAGGGACATGGGTCTCGACAAAAAAGACTAAAACGGCTTACTGCTAGATTGAAAACATAATGGCTTATCGCTGGTTGGGATTGACAAGGGCTTACTGTTGTTTGGGATTGACAACGACATACCATTGGTTGGGGTATACAACGGTTTACCGCTAAATGTGGTTACAATGACTTACCACTGGATGGGGTCACAATGGCTTACCACTGGATGAGGTCACAACAGCTTACAGCTAGATGAGGTAACAATGGAGTACCTCTGGATGGGGTAAGAACGGCTTACCACTGGATGGGGTCACAACAGCTTACTGCTGGATGGGGTCACAATCTATTACCACTAGATGAGGTCACAACGACTTACCACTCGATGGGATCATAATGGCTTAACTATGGATGGGGTCAGTTTAGTGTCTTGCAGGAATAACAGGGGCATACTGTTTAACGTCATGTAGGATGGGGGTGGACCAACGTGAAGTAGCTATGACCAATGGGAGATGGGATTTAACCTCAGGGAGGCTTCCTACAAACCTTGCCTTAGTAAGGATAAAATTACACTTAGTTCCAGTTGTGGGAACGGACATGAAGGGGGTCAAAACCAATGGATGGTGGGATTGAACCTCAGGGAGTCTTCCTATGTACCTTGAATTTGAAAGGATCAAAGCCCACATAGTTCGAGATGGTTTGGGTCCTACACTCTAGGCTACCCAGAGAGGATGTCATGGTTGACGCTTACTCTAAGCTCAAGCGAGTCTTTCTTGGGGTGAGAAGCAAGAGGTGGAAAGGACCTGAGAACCACATCACGGAAGGTGCGTCCATGGGGAGTGGAATGGGGCTTACATGTGGTTAGTATCCCAAAGAGGAAATAGGGACTTACTCCAGGATGAAGGCCCATTGGTGAAAAATACCAGCAGAAGAGGGATTTTGCACCCAAGAAAGGAGGGATTTGTTTTCCATCCCCCTCTGGTCTTTATCCAGGAATAATATAGGTGGAGTATGGGTGCTACCTCCTGCAGGAAAGGATAGGGGCTTACACCAAGGTGGTTTCCCTTTCCCGATGGACAGACGCTGCTCCAATAAAGAGGATCTCATTCCATGTGAGGAATGATTTCACTATCATGGAGATCAGTGGGCATGTAGAATGTCCAAGGTGAGAGAACCCCACGTACGATGCATGAGGTGAGGTCACCGTTTAACTTCATGTGTTGAGGATGATGGCTCTAGGCAGTTTAATGTCCTGCATCTCGGATGAAGAGGGTTCACTCTGCACCCCTTAGGACATACATAACTAATACCTCCCACCCCTTGGGGAAGTGAAGGCATCATCAATGCCGTGGTGAGGGGGTGTTATGGAGTGATCCATTTATGGGTACACATTATTGTGGCTATGTGAAGAAGAAATAGCCGTTAGTGTGCCTATGCGAAGAAGCATGTGGTGAAGCAACGCAATGGGAAGTACCACCCAAGGTACTTTGAAATCACTTCCTGCAAACCTGGATGGTCGAACAGGAAAAAGATTTGCAGAGAAAAGGATTTCATAGGTAGAAGCCTCGTGAAGGTCTGGTTCTCCATGTAGTGGAGGAGCTTCGCGAAGGGGTATGATTTTCGAAGTGAAGTGGCCTAGCCTATAAGTAGGACATAGATGCGTATGAAAAATTCTCTGTGAAGTGGAAAGGCATTCGCGTAGTAGTGCTTCATGAAGAATGGGTACCTTGCGAAGTATATCATTGCAGAGAAATGAGATTCACAAAGAACAGTGACCCTAACTTATCATGTGGGTTACTTGTGCATGGAGGGTACTTCGTGAAGTATAAGTGCTCCATAAATACCCAAGTCCACTTGAGTATCCCCTTCCTTCACGGAGGCCTATGGGCTCTGCGAAGGTAATCCCACATTGAAGAGGGGAAAAATTCAAACCAAGAGAGAGGCACTTCACTAAGCTAAAGTTCCTTGAAGAGATCATGGTTCACATGGCAGAGATTGCTTCATGATGTGGGAGCTAAGAAGGAGAAAGGTCATAGGATCCATCTTTTGGGATCGAAGGGAGCCTGATATTTATAGGAAAGAGGCGCCGCGAAGCAGAGCCCTCTCGGTGTGAAGAGGGAACTTGCTCTGTGATGGGTTCGCGAATGAAAAATGGGTTCATGGAGCATCCTGCCCTGTTTCTCTATGGAGGATTCACAAACATCAAATGGGTTTACAGAGCATCCCTCCTCGTTTCTCTATGAAGGATTTGAGAAAATCAAATGGGTTCACGAAGCATCCCACCTCGTTGCTCCATGGCGGCTTTGCGAATAAGAGCTTTACGCCAACCGTGGGGCCACAGGGGGTCTTCAAATAGGTTTCATGAGGAAGCTCCTAATGCTTTCCATTTTTTCTTGTTCTTCCCAAAATTTGGCACCAACAAATGCCCCCCCTAAGACTGGGAGCGGATAAGAATGTGAGGGTCAAGGTCTGAGGGTTAATCGCCAAAATCCCCTTTTCAATCAAAACATTGACTCGCGAAGGAGGTTGCGAAGCAGAGCGACGACATGGGGGCTGAGCACACAACATAGTTAACCATGGTTGGATGCACCGCGGAGCACCAGGGGTCCTCACCTATAAATAGGGGAGATGATATGTCTTTTTTCTTTTCTCTTCTTTTCATTTTTGGACTTTAGTGCTCTCGATTCACGAAGCTCCACGTACTCTATGATTGCTCTCAGTGAATTGGGCCTTCTACTTAGTGACGCACAATGAGTCTTTGACTATACATCGGTGTACTCTGTGACTTGTTTCTGAAGGTCGGGGCAAAAATCTGCGAACGCCCAATGTCCCCACATGCTCGTCTGAGATCTCATGGCAGAGTAGATTTAGGAGTATGACCATGGCCTTGGCATGGGTTGACAGCAGAGAAAAGTAGTGAACATCAAGAGGTTACAGGAGGCTGAAAATGATATTCAGTGGCTGCACATCTGGGTAGATGAACATTCTGCTTCCCTCAATGCGCAGTTGGAGATTATATCACGACTGAGCACCTAGCTAGAAAATGCCGAAGAGTGCATTAGGAAAGCCTCCAAGGAGATGACTATTATCCAAACCAATGAGGAGTGGGCTTGGATCACAGCTTAAGAACTACACCCCCTTGCTGCCGAAGAAGACTGGGAACTAAATAGGGGACATCAAGTCCTAGATGCCATGAGCTGGAGGGCGGGGAGCTTCAATGTTCTTTTGACGGGGTCATCCCGTCCATGGGAGGGGTTAATCCTTGTGTATTGCAATGTATGTAACTTATGAACACACTTCCATGATTTGAATATTTATGCTAGATGCATTCATGAGTTCTGTTATCCATTTTTTGGTTTTTTTCATTTTTGATATATTTAGGGAACAGCCTGCGATCAGTCCCTAAGCTCACATGGGTCAGGCATGATGCGAGAAACAAGGGATTTTCACCTTATCATTCCTCCTGAATATAAGAGTGAAAACCAAGCTTCAGGTATACAGGGTCTAAACAACCAATCCGTATTTCCGAGAAGAAAGGGGAGAGGCCTGAATAGAAGATGAAGATCTCAGAATAGTTGAATAATCGCTTTCGTAGTGTGCTCTAGTGCATGAATGGGGTAATTCTAGGGGCGTTGACATTAATCCGAACATAGGGGAGTGGAAGGTGTGAATCAAGACACCAAAAATTTGGAACACCATAGGGATGGAATGAAAATGAAGAATAACTATTAACTGTGTTCCAAACATAGTATCCTTATTGAGTTAACCTTAAACGGGGATAACAAATGAGGGATGACTGCTGACTATGTTCGAAACATGAGGCCTGAATTGAAATGTCATCCATTAGTCTTCCAGAACATTGGCGTAGGACAATAGGAGATCCATAGGTTGAGCATCCATACTATTAGGGGGTTCCTTTAGCTGTGAAAGAGGATGAGGGTCTGAATAAAGTGCACACAAAGCGTAGAGTGTGGCGGGATGGGTTGTTCGAATGGAGTCCAAAACTCTTGAAATTATTCCACCATGGTAAAGACACATTATGTGATTTCATTAGTATAATCAGGGATCATAACTACTTTTGAAAATGACCCCTCTGGTAAGGACATGGAATGAAATGTAGTTTTACATCATACCAATGAGGATGATGGATGCGTAGTTTAAAAATTGTACGGTGAGGACGATGCAGATAGTTTAAAGTTCATACTGCCAGGACTGAGATCGAGCTCAAGGGGCCAGAAGGGTCAATGACCCCAGGGATGGGCCTGAGGTGGAATTCCTAGGCGTCTCTATGTATCCCATAAGGATGAGAATGAAGCCAAATGTAGTTCTTATGCACGTCATGGTCGAAGGCCAACACTGATAGGGGGAATCCTCTCTAGAAAGGGATCTGGTGCATCCCATTAATAAAACGGGGCATCTTGAACTTGTTCAGGGTAGAATCGCAGTTTAGTGTCATGCGTCAAGGACATGTGGGCTCATGCAGTTTAACATCATACTATAAGATGAAGAGTGAAAGAGAAGATCCCAGGAAGGGAGTATGTGGTGCGATAGCTATAAACCCGACGTGAATGAATACTTAATGAGTCTTCACCACACCACCTATCCCCAGAGGACGTTCTTTAGTTCAAGGGACCAAAAGTGAAAGTTAAGATGGGATCAAAGTAAATTTCCCGAGCATTCCTACAAACCCCATAAGGATGGGAATCAATCCATACATAGTTATAAGAGTGTAGTTTAACGTCATGCAGTATGATGAAAGGAATTTGTGGCATGGTTGCGCTAGTACACATCCTACCAGAACTAATAAGATCACATGATTCGTGTTCGATGTGAGAAACAAGTAGTGTCATGATACTTTCCTAGCACAGTAAGGCACATGTTAGGGGTGATGGGATGCTAGGTGAATGACGTCCCAATGATGCTAACCATCCTATATAATGTACCTAGATGCACAAAGGAGTAAAGCTGAGTATGTTGGAATTCCACTTGAACATAAGGAAGTGGAAATATGTGAATCATGATGCTTGAGATCTGGACCACAATGATGATGGCATGATGATAGATGATAACTGTTGACTATGTTCGAAACACAGTATCCATTTCGTGTTAGCCTGGAATGGGGAAAGACAAATGAGGGTCGACCGCTGACCATGTTCGAAACATAGGACAAGTCAAAAATGTCATCTGAGGTCCTCAGGGACATTGGACCACGATGGTAGGTATGCCAGTGTGGCATGAGACGAGGCCGTAAAGGGGGTCCCTTTAGACATGGAAGAGGATGAGTATCAAATGATGGGATCAAGAAGGTTGTACGTGGAATGAGGAAATTCCCCTGTGAAAACTCCACACTTCGAGCACTTCCACAACGCATATGAGTATGAAAAAAGACATATCGGATTGTGGGAGTCGAGTCCCTCTCCAAGGACAAGGGTCATGAGGTTGCACACTTACAAATTAATGGTCATATGATAGGACATTAAGGGGGGATTGATTTAATGGACTGTACGTGGGGCGACGAAGTAGCCAAATGTGACACACAGTTCTCATAGAGAGATCTTAGTTTAGGGTCATAGAACTCGGACCAAGTTGGGGAAAGACATGGGAGGCACATGATACGACTATTGAAAAACTTAACCTAAATGAGAATCCATGAGGTGCTCACCACACTACATGTTCCCAAAAGATTTCGGGCCTAGGTGACGAAAGAGAGGGGACAAGATTCTCGATTCCTGGGGCTGGACCTGGAGACGTGATGTCTAGGCATTCCTACATATCCCATAAGGATGGGAATCAAGACATACGTTGTTCTGGAAGGTGTCGTGTAGTTTAACATCTTGTGGCAAGGACACAGAGTGATCTTAGTTTACAATCATAGATATCGGACCATAGATGGTAGGGAATGCAAGAGACACATGGTGAGGTAATTATAAAACCCGACGTGAGTGAGGAATAGGAGTCAAGGTCACCATGTGTTCCTTGGGGAGGTTTTAGGTCGAGGGACCAAAAATGAAAGTTAGGTTGGGCCTGAGGAAAAGTGCACATGCGTTCTTACGTACCCCATGAAGATGGGTATCAACCCATATGTAGCTCTAAAGGTGGCATGGTAAGGTACCGGTTCTAGAGATAATAAGGTAGCGTGGGTCTGGCCCTTGCACCAAAAGAAGCGACATTTGATATATCTTGTTTGTCCTTTAGGATGAGTGCATGTGCTTTTTTTCGTGAAGCGACAAACCTAGGATAGAAAGTCCAGGCATTTCCATAAGAATCGAGTCGTATACAAGAATTGACAAATGGTATGGTGGGTGATCGATACCAAACATGATGTCCCCTTGAGTGAGGATACCATGGTGTAGCGCCCTTTTTATCGTGCGCCTAGGACGATAATGTCCCAGTTTAGGGTCATGTGATGGGACCAACCATGCACTTTAACATCGTGTAGTTTATACATAACAATTTAAAGTCATGTGGGACTAGGTATCATATTTTAGAGTCATATGGATCCGACATATACAGGAGATGAGAGGTTCAAAAGGGAATGTGCATATCATGATAAAGTATACCCGATGTGAATGATGACGAGGTCCACATCACACCCCGTGCAATTCCAAGAAAGAAACCTCAGGCCGAGGGGGTCAGAAAAGGTTAGATAATATGGTTAAGGATAGACTAGCTCTAAATTTAGATAGAACCAAATACAAGATTTTTGGGCATTCATACGTATCCCATGAAGATGGGAATCAAGCCATACGTAGTTCTAGAAAGTGCAGTTTTATGTCATGCAAGACAATATATAGTTTAATTTCATATGAGACAGGAGGTAGGAGGGACTAGCTCCTTGAAAGGGAGTATGTGATGAGGAAATTGTAAAACTGATGTGAATGAAGGCATGATCCCACACACTCCACATCACACGGTCCTATAAGAGCTAGGGACTAAAAGGCAGAACATAAGAGATAAATTAGTGGAACTCAAGATGGACCCGAAGATGAGATGTCTGGGCATTCCTACATATCCTATGAGAATGGGAACCAAGCTAGACATAGTTTTAGAATATGAGGTATGAGGGTATCTTAGTTTAAGGTCGTAGAGATCAGACCACTAGATAAGAGAAACTCTTCCAAGCGAGTGCAGGCCTCGATCCGGTCCCTAGGCCCACGTGAGTGAAACTCGGTGTAGGAAATAAGGGAAAAAGAGGTTTTTTCATTACCTAGAATACATGCCAAGGGTAATTTAGTGTAGATCCTCAATTGATGCCTTTCCACGACTTTTTCCTCCTAACATGCAAATTCACACTGATAGATAACGCCAGGAGTGTTGAAATTCCACTTTGACATGATGGGGTGGAAAATGATGTGAATCATGTAACCAAAATTCAAGGCTTGAAGGGGTTGGTGTGATGATGGAGGATAATTTTTTACCGTGTTCGAAACACATCATCCATATCGTGTGTCCTGAAATGGGATCAACAAATGAGAATTAACCACTAACCATATTTGCAATGGATGACTTCTATCGATTTTTTGTCTGAAATCCTCGAGGACGTTGTCCCTTAATGGTAGGTGATCCCTTCTTCCTAGCATCCATGCCATTTGGGGACCACTTCAGATGTGAAAGATAATAGAATCCCAAATGAAGGGGAACACAAATCCAGAAAAATGGGTGAAATCATGTCTAGGCAGAATCCAACACTCTAAGATCTAGACCAGAGTACTCATGGGCAAATTAGTGAATCACTAAAGAGGGTCGAGGGACCCATCTTAAGAGCAGACGACTCAAAGAGATGAGTTTAAGGAAAGGGAGAGAAGGGTTCTCAGGAGAGAAAAGTACGCAACGTGGTTGTTATTAACCCGATGTGAATAGGGACATAAGCCCATACCACACCATATACCCCTCTCCTGGAAGAACGCAGGCCAAGGGTCCAAGATGATAGGGAGGTTTCTAAGAGACGAGGCTAGACCCAAAGACTAGACATTCAGATGGTCCTATGTATCCCACGAGAATGGGAATCAAGCCGTACATAGTTTTGGAAGAAGGATAATGTGAATTTTATCATCATGAAGCAAGGATGCAAATAAAGGCAAGATACCCCATGGAGGGATGTGTACGACACGACAAGTAACCCGAAAGGAATGAGGACACAATCCCACACCACACCATACAATCCTAAGTGAGAACTCTAGACAAGGGCCCAAGAAGGCTGAAGGACCTGAGGCTATGCCACAAATAGAATGTCACAGCCAGCTTTCAGTTTAACATCTTGCAGGGAGGACAATGGTGATCAATGTTTAAGTTCATAGAGCATGGACCGTAGATTCCTAGTTTAATGTATTATGGGTGGGATAGCTGAGCAGAGATGGAGAATCATCGTGCTTATGGAAGACCACAAAGCGGTAATGATGATAGAGGAAAACTGTTGACTGGGTTTGCAACACAGTATTCTCCCTTGTGTAGCTGGAGTTCGGGGAAAACAATTGAGTGTCAACCATTGACAATATTCGAAACACGTGACTTGTATCAATTTGCCACTCTCAATCCTCGAGGACGTTATCCCATAATGGTAGGAGAGCCCTAGGGTCGAGCATCCATGCCATTCGGGGGTCCTTTTGGATATAGAAGGTGATGGAAACCCAAATGATGGGGCTTGCGAAGCATGGCAGGGCCGGTGCTCACGGGACAGAGGATAAATGAAGGGAGGGATGTCTCAAGGGGACATGTGTGGCATGGATAAATAGCTTGACATGAGTCCATAACACACTGCAAATCCCAAATGAGAACTCGTGCTAGGGGGGTGAAGGGGTCGAAGGACCTAAGGATGGGCACCCCGGACAACTGTATCCATATGACCTCTCATGTGGGCATTGACTCATCATAGCTCTTAATCCCACTTGGGCAATGCTCGGTGTGGGAAATAGGGAATTGGACTAGGATTTACCCATAACATAAGGGTCTGATAGCTGGAATTACACTCCTGCTCGAGGAAGAACAAGGTTTGGGGAGACGGAGGGGTAGAATGAACCACTACACTCCATGTCTGAGACATATGGGGGTGGTGACAACAACAAAGGATAGCTATTGACCAGGTTCGAAACACAACATCTACATCATGTAACATGGTACGATCATGATGAAATCAACATGAATGAGGAAAAAATCCTACACCACACCATGTGTTTTATCCCAATGGAAGTTCCCGAAGTCTGGGGCAGGGCATACGAATGAAATGTACGGGTGATTCTACAAATCCCATGAGGATGGGAATCAATCCATACATAGTTCTGAAAGGGCTATGAAGTTTAACATCATGTGGTAATGACAAGGGAGGATTATAATAATGAGTAGGGGGCACATGGCGTGACGTTCATAATCATTCCATGAGTGGTAAAAAAGAAGCTTGGGCTGCGTCACATGAGATCCTCCAAGGAAACTACCCCCAGGAGGGGTAACCAAATGAGAAGAGCATGGGGATGGACTCAGGATGAAGTGTCCGAGTGTTCCTACATATCCCATGAGGATGGGAATCAAGCCACACATAGTTCTTGAGATTCAGTTTAACATCTTGAAAGATGACACACAGTTTAATATCATTCAGGACATTTCAAAGTTTAAGGTCATATAGGACCAGATAGTTTAAGGTCATGTAGGACCATAATGCAGTTTAGGGTCATGCGGGACCATTACATAGTTTGGGGTCATGCAATATCATATATTTTAAGGTCATGTAGGACCATGGTGACTCACGAAAAGTATTTCTGGAGGAACTTAGTATTGGTGGGAGGAGTTATATGCTCACCATCCATGATAACCAGTGAGTATGCGCCATTGGATTAAACCTTGTGAATGATGTAAGGTCCTTCCCATTTGGGCTCCAAATTGGGTGGTTTCCTACCAGGTATCATTGGTTCCCTCGGGGCCAACACCAAGACACCATGCAAGAAGGAGCGAAGGTGAAATTTCTTGATGAAATCTTTAGCTATCTGGTTCTGATTCCTTTCTTGATTGTGTAGGGCACGAAGCCTGTTCTCGTCAAGTGCTTCCAACTCAGCCAGACAGATTTCAACTACTTTATTTGGTGCTTGCTGATCATATAAAACTATGCGTAATGAGGGAAATTGAATCTCAATGGGCAGGACAACCTCCGTTCCATACACAAGGGAATATGGGGTCACCTAGGGGGAATTATGAGTCATCATCTGATAAGCCCAGAGGGTGTTGAGGAGCTTGTCTAGAAAACTCTTCTTATTCTGACCAACCATTTTCTGTAGAATGTTAGAGAGGGTTTTGTTGAATACCTTGATCTTTCCATTTTTTTGCACATGATAGCATGAGGTATGGTTAGAACTGATGTTGTACATAGCGTACAATTTCATCAGCTCAACTGCACGGAAGTTCGCACTGTTATCGGTGAGGACGGTGTGAGGGACTCCAAATTAGTAGATGATATTGGATATCACAAAGTCAATGATGGAATGGGCCTTGAACTCCTTGAGTGGAACCACCTCTTCCCACTTGGAGAAGAAATTTGTAGCAGTTAGGATGAATCTGCACTGGCGAGATATCATCGGTGGATATGGTCCCACAACCTTTAGTCCCCATACCATGAATGGGCAAGAGTAATTTGTAGAGTGGAGAGGATTTGGTGGATTATGAATGAAGTTAGCATGAATTTGGCATGCATGATACCTTTTGGTGAACTCGATGCAGTCACAGATCATAGAGGGACAAAAGTACCCCAGTCTCTGGATTTGGTGAGATAGCTTTGGCCTAGTTTGATGAGCCCCCACTGGAACCATCATGAACTCCCTACATGACCTGGGAAATCTCGACTCCTTGAATGTAATGAAGGAGAGACCCATCAAATTCACTCTTTTAGAGGATCTTCTCACGACCAGGACTATCCTGGTGGGTAAACTGTAACAAATTACATCGAATTCACTCATGCTTGGCCTGATTTGCTGGGAGATTTCCACTCTGAAGATACTCAAAAAAGAAGGTTCTCTAGTCAGGAGTCACTTAAATCACTGCATCCGGGGGACCTGGGGGTTTTGACGTGGAGGCGTCAGTGGTAAGGTGTCTTATTTGTGGGCTGTCATCATCATCTGGAGTGACGGGAGAAATAAATCTTCAGTTTTCCACGTGGATAATCATATCAACCTGTTCGAGCTCTGCAAGTGATGTAGCTAGGCTGGCCAGGGAATCATCTCAACCATTCTAAGATCGAGGGACATGAGTAACCTCTGGCTGAGATGGGAATTGGTCCATTAGACAGAGAGTGTGTTCCAATAATGACACAAGCTATGGATTTCTGACGACATAGTCACTATTAATCTTTTAGATGACCTATTCAGAGTCCCCATTCACATGAAAATTCGGAACTTCTATCTTAAGGGCCAGTTCAAGGCTAGTAATGAGAGCATGATACTTTTCCTCATTGTTGGTGCAACCTTCTGATAATAGGAATGAATATAATAGAACACCTTGTGTTGGGGTAATAAAGAAAATACCCAGACCTACTCTGTTGAGCCTGGGGTCATTGATCCTTCTGCCAGTGGGGCTTTGGGAAGAACCATCGAAGTGCATTTTCCAACACAGGATGGCTTGGTCTACTGAGAGGATTGCCTCATCAGAAAAATCAAGGTCCCGAGACTGGTCTTTTGAAGCTTGATGGGCAGCAAGGAAGTCTACCAATGCTTTCCACTTAATATTTTTCTAAGGGAAAAAACTATTGTCGAATTACTAGATAATCACTGCCCACTGAGCTAGATGGCCTGTAAACATGGGGCGGTTCAGGATGTACTTCAGTGGATATACTCGGGACACCAGCTATACGTCATGGTGCTGTAAGTAATGTTGTAATTTCTGTACTGTGAATTCAAGTACAAGGTAGCTCTTCTCGATAGGAGAGTATCTGGTCTCCATATCGAGGAGTATGCAGTTGAGGTAGTAGAGGCTATTCTCCTTTTCCTCGTTGTTCTTCTAAGTGAGAAGGGTGCCAAGAGATCACTCTAGGGTGGTCAAATGAAGGACCAACGACCTCTCAGAGATGGGTGGCATTAAGATCAGAGGCTAGAGCAGATACTTCTTGATTTCATTGAAATAAGTCTAACACTCTTCGTCACACTCATATACAATGCCTTTCTCTATGATTTGAGAAAATGGATTACAATTGCTGGAAAAATTCGTGTTGAATCAGCATATGTAGGCTAAGTGGCCTTGGAAGCTTTGAAGCTCTGGAATGTTTTTAAGATGATACATCTGGATAATGGCCTTAATCTTCTATGGGTCGATCTCAATGCCCTTGTATCTGACAATGATATCGAGAAACTTTCCATAGGTGACCCGGAAGGCACACTTAAATGGGTTCATCTTCAGGTGATGGGAACAGAGGAGGCTTAACACTTTCCCGTAGTCTTCAAGATGGTCCTAATACTTGAGAAATTTGACCACCTAGTCATCCACGTAATATTCCACCAAAATTATGAGGATCGGCTTAAATATGCGATGCATAACCCACTGATAGGTGGCACCCACATTATTTAAACCGAAGGGAATGACTTGGTAATAGAAAGTACCTTGTGGTTCCCTGAAGGCTTTATAATCCTCATACTCAGGGCCCATTTAGATATGGTTATACCCGAAATACCCATCCATGAAGAAAATGGCTTGGAACCCAGTAGTAGCTTCAACCAACAATTCTGTCATAGGAAGGGGAAAATCATCCTTCAGACAGTGACGGTTGGGATCCTGGAAGTTTATGCAGACTTTGATCTGTTCATTATTCTTCCTTAATAGAACAATTTTGGTGAACCAATTGGGGTACTGGACCACCATAATGAAATTGGCTCTGATGATCTTATCAACTTCTACCTCGACCATGGAACCGTGAGAAGGGTGCATCTTTCTGGGAGGATGCTTAAACCCGAAATGATTTGTCGGGAGACCGAGGTGGTGGATGGATAATTGAGGATATAGTCCTAGAATCTAGTCATAACTCTAGGTGAATATATCATAATGTTGTTTATGGAAGTCTATGTATTACAGTTTCTCCTCAAGGGGCATGGAGGCACTGATCAATGTGGGTTTTAGGTCTATATTGCTACTGAGGTTCAATTGTACCAATTAATCAACCACGACAGAGAAGCCCTCTTCAAAGGCGGGGGAACATTCTCTAAATCCTATTATTCACTTATGGAAGGGGGATCCTATGCGGTAGGAGTTTCCTCTGAGTCGGCAACCCCCGATTGGAGGCTGGTACCAACCTGAGCAGCAGTGGACACAACATCAGGGAACTCCCGTGCTGCCGCAACCATCATGATAAAGGCTGTCGATCCAATCCCATCTAGTCTTCAGGCCAAGGGGTCACACTTGATGATATCGAAGCAATAGTGGCACGTCAGCTTGATCTGGTTAATTCCGGCCTGGAGAAACAAGTACGTATGACGTATTTCCATTTCTATGGGGCGGACATCCTGATACGTTATGGGAGTAGGAGGCTCCGGGATCACCAGAACCAGGTTGGTGTAGGAGTATGAGGTGATATTTCGGCATCGCTTAGGATTGGGAATTTCCTCCCCCCTCGTTCTAGAAACAATGAAGCATTGTCCCTTGTCCGGAGTTGCAGTCTCCAATCGATGTATTGAAAAGACATATGCATCATCTAGATCTTCCCATGGGTCGGTCTCAGCCATAGCATGCTCAACCATATTATTCTGAATCTACTTGTCCTTGATCTTGAGTGGTCAACATCTAGATAGTGGTATTCACAAGAGGAAAAGGGGGATGCATCACCTTGAAGCACACCTCTCGACCATTAAGGGAGTACTTAAGGCACTGGTGATATGATAAAGGAACTGCCATATACATGTGGAGCCCTGGCCTGCCCATCAACGGATTCTAGGTGGTGTCCTAGGAGACCACCATAAACTTGGTGCTGGAAACTAGACCACCAAACTGGGTCTTCAAACCGATCTTTCCAACCAGTGTCTATTTCTTCCTATCATAACCATGGATTATTAGGTCATAGGGACTCTTATCATCCTCTGAAAACCCCAACTTTTTTAGTGTCTGAGTCGAGGTTAGGTTGATCCCGGAGCCTGTGTCGACAAGATATCGACGAATTTCTATGCCAATGAACTGACCAGGGATGTAAAGTGGGCGAATGTGCCCCTATATGGGAGAGCCTTCATGTTCTATATAGAATGAGATAATGGCCTAGAATTCATAATTATCTACTACCTCAGCATGGAAAGATTATGTGGCTGCTACCTCCATCTCAAACTGGAGGGGGATTTATAAAGCCTCAGTGAGGGCCTCAAGCATATATGATGATAGGAGAAGGGCCTTCACGATGGAGATATTTTCTGGAATGCTGGAAAGATGTTTGAGAACATCATTATTTCATGCCAGGAATGAACTTATGCTTATAGGAGGCCGCTTTATGACAAAAGGTATGGTGGGCCTTACTGACTGCGCCGACGGCTGACTGGTACTAGAATATCTCGCTGCTCACTAGTCTAAGATTGTAGAGTGACTATCGGATGAGGGCCAGAAAACTGAGACCAGCCTGTAGCAAAGAGTGTCTAGTCACGGTGCAGTTGAGGTGGCTCTACCTGATCCAACAACCTGAACAGTGGAGAAGGAGAACTTGATGTCACTAGATGAGAAGGCTGTATATAGTGAGCTTTGCACTAGGACTGCTTCCTAGTTTCAATCATGTGTACAGCCTGGCAGGAAGTACTGACCGAGGCACTCTGACCGCCCATATTTTTGTGGCCCCGTTGATGCTGAAAACAACTGGGGAGGTTGGGGGGATCTTCCTGGCGCTCCTCATCATCAAGAATCATATAGGTATTTACTATATCTATGGTATTAACTGAGAGGAATCATTGACTATCACTCAAAGATTCGTCCACTACTGGATGGATTCTAGGAGGTATCTCTAAATATGAGGGCATAATTCACCAAGAGTACGGGATGATGATGGAATTTGTGGTGGACTTTTCTTTCCCTTACACCACCGGTGCTTTCTCTTCTAGGAAGAGGACGGATGAGATGATGACACAGAAGTAGTAGTTGCGGCTTCTGAAGGATCTGGCCTATTCAGGCATCCACAGATAACACAATGGGCACGAGCGACTATTTTACAAGCCATCCAGTCATCATAATTCTGGGACCCATGGCTAGAAACCTGATGCCACTAACCTTCGCTGTCACTACTGCTGTCTGGCCTCACGAAGACACATGCCACATGTGCCAGAGTTGGGCCTAACCAGACTATGTTGTTATTCATCTATTCTTGAAGCCAGTATTTAAACACATAGAACTATTTGAGGGTGTTCCCTAGGATCTGGTGATAGGGGAAGTAATTATGGAGATTAGTGAGGTTCTCCTCTTCTAGCCTCCTACAGTTAGGCAAACATACAATCCCCTACTCTAGGGAACTTCAGAAATAACTGTGGACTTGTGCCTCATTGAAAGAGTAGGTCCATTTCCTCTTATCCAGGAAGGGTGACCTCGGTGCCTAACCCTGAAGAGGGGATGGAGGAGCCTAACGAGTAGGTGGAGCTTGATTATCTCTCCTAGGCGGTGGCGGCGTATTTCACGGGGGGCACCTACTGATTTTGAGGTGGGCGTTTCTAGGCTGGAGGCTATGCCTGAGGTGGAGGGCCTCTGTGAGGATGTGTAGGTGGCTCCAATGGTAACAACTCTAGTTTTCTGGGGGTCTCTATTTGAGCCACTACAACGAGCTCGGCCCTGGAAGCCCTTCTCACGGGGATTGGAGGAGGCAACGAATGTGCCTGCTTAGCCTGCTTTTAGGCTTCCTCTATGTGCTGGGCCTGATTAGATAAGTCTCATAATCCCCTAGGGTATTTTGGGGTTATTAGAGAGGGGAACAGTTCTTTCTTGACGTTCCCTACGCACATCGTTTGTAATTTATCTTGATTCAGTGACATGTCAAGAGAGTATTTGAGTCCTTTCAACTGGGTGAAAAAGTCTGCAACGCGCTCATCAAGCCTCTGCTTGCACTTGAAGAGGTCCAAAATACTTGTCTTCTGAGTGGTGGAACTGAACTGGTAAAGGAATTGCCTACGAAGGTCTTCCCAGCTGACTACCGATTCGATGGGGAGCTGGTTATACTAGACGATTGCCGACCCCTCCAACGTCTTTATAAAACACCTGATTTTGGGGGCTTCTTGCGGCGCTGGAGTTCCCAAAATGGGGCCACACCTTGAGATAAAGTGGTCTAGGTGCTGTGGTGGGTACCCTATCCCATTAAATGGGGAAAAGGTGGGATTCCCAAAACCCAGTGGTGCTGGTATATCATCCACCCATGCCTGGTATGGCTTGCCATTAGGTAGGATTTCCACCTTTCGAGTATCTAAAGCTTCGTGGTGGGCGATGAGTGCCGCCATTGGATCATCTGGGTGGGGATTCCTATCTTGACGGGGATCCCTAATCACCAGTGTGTTGGCAGTTTCTTCAATAAGATAAATAGGCCCATCGGATTGTGGAACGGCTGGTGGAACGACTTGTGGAGCAGCTGGGGGAATCTGAGCTGGGTCCCAAGGATTTTCACGCCATTCAGGAGGATTTGGAGATACATACCACGCCCTCTTGCTTTATGTTCTAGCCTCAACCCTACATGCTTGGGTAGGATGGTCAGGGTCACCTGGGGGCAGTTTGCCAAGGGGATGTTGTGATTTCCCCTTCTACCCTGGCCGATGATCACCATAGTCTGGCCATCGCTCTGCAACACGTTCAGAAAAAAGGTCGTCGACCACATTCTTGTGTTCGGTGAGTTACTGACACAACACATCATTTTCAGGATTGTCTTCTTCCTTCTACACTGATTCATGCATGCCAGAGGGTTTGAGGACTCCAAGGTGTTCCTTTCCCTTATTGGGATTCCGGCTAAGGACTAGTGCCTTGGTGGGCATGGGAAGACCCAGTAGATTTCTCTACTGGCGAGTGACCCTTCCCTATGGATCCGTTAGCCATGGAACTCCCTAGGGGGTAAGTTCCCATCAAGGATCTCCAGCTCATTCCCTCCCTCTAATAGGTCATCCATGTTAATCGCAACCCTGTGTGGAGGCATAACCTCTATGTCACCTGGAAAATTGGGTTGACGCCTGAGGGAACTGAAATGGAGGGCCGTATACTACCCCTAACCACGAATTTGAACATGGGGAGAAGTCTCCTCGATTATCCTGCAAAGTACTTTAAAGCTATGGATGTATCATTATTGGATGGTCTTATGGCGGCCTGGTGACTCAGGGCACTGGGCCACAGGGAGTGTGGCCAAATCGACTAAATGACATTGTTGGTCGATATCTTCAAAATGTGCTTGACTCTTGGGGTAGGTCACTCATCGACGCTAAAGTCAGAAATGAGTCGCGTAGAGGGTCTAGAAAAAGTATTCAACCTTTTCATGGGTGAGTTCATCTGGTTCCCTAAAATTTAGTGCTGCAACTGGCCAGAACATTTCAGGGAAATGGTCTGCTGTGAGGATATCCCACAAGATTCATGGTCTAGATTCAGGGTCTGGCCCTTAATTTCCCCACTCATCTATTAGAGGTGGCTGGGTAATTTGTAGTGGTACTGATACAGACCTCTTAGATGGCAGGTCGTCCAGTGGAGAATATGACGAGTGATCTCACAAGCCACCGCATCTTGGGCTATCCTCCGAAGAGTGTAGTGACTTGTCCACCACATCATGGTATGACAGGCTGATGACCACAGTTTCTAGCATATGGACTATGGCTGTTGGCAATGGGTTACACTACTAAACATCCACCAGTGATCCCCACAATAGTTATTTGTGATCTCTAGTTAAGGTAGAGATTTCTTCTGGTGATTATTGTGGCGATTGCACAGTCAGAACCTGTGGGGTTTCCAAATGTTCATCCTCCTGGATATACCTACAGATGGTGGAAGGAATCCGATGGACCTCACATTCTAGAAGTATGAGGATAATGTTCCTTGTTCCTACCCTGGACCTTGACACAAAAGATCTAGGCAAGGGTTCACTGAGTCATATTCTGCCTCAGAATCTGAGAAGAAGATTGGTTTGATCTCAGTCTGAATCTTCTCGGCATTATTTTTATGGCAGTGAAGACCCGTCCTACTACCCTAGGATAGTTCTTCGGGACATGGTAGATTTCTTGCATGAGGAGGTCCTTCGGCTGTACTGGTGCTGTGGAGGGGTGTAATTCTTTCCGAGTGAGTTGGGGTGTGAGGAGCACCTGGACAGATATCAAAGGGAACACGGGGAGAACCTCTGTGTCCACCGACTGATGTGTGGAGGGGACTTATGTGGGTAATGCTGGAGTACTTAGGACCTCCACTAGAGCTGATAGGTGCATGGGTAGGACCTCTATGTTTGCTTCCCCTAGCAGCGTCAACGTGAGGAGGGTCCTTGTACTGGTCAAGCCAAACACGGGTAGTACCTCCATGTTGGGTGTTGGTGAAGTGAAGCTGACCTTCACTCCTATGATCGCTGAGGCGAGGAGAACCTTTTCCAGCTATTACAAGGACATGGGGAAGCCTCCCATACTAGAGATTCACCAAATGTGTAACATCTCCATATCATCTATCCATGGTAGGAGAAATGACCCCATACCCAATGTGATTATCACAAGAGAGGATTCTGTACTGAGTGTCACTACAATGGGGAGGACCCTCGTTCAGATTGAAGGTAGCATGGGGAAGACCTCCATGCCAAGCTTGGAAGTAGGTAGGACTTGCGTTCTCTTTGGTGGAGTTATGGGGAGGACCTCAGTAATGGATTTCACTGCCACGAATCAGTCCACGGTGGGTGATCCCTACACTGACGGCTGAGAGAGTCGACCCAGCCTACCTGTGGGGCAGTTGGGGCCTCGATATGGGCTGGGTATATAAGTTCCCCTGCTTAGTGTGCATAGAAGGCTGATGATACATGCCAAAGGTGGCTTGGGCCACAATAGTTTCTGACATTGAACCCCTTGGTGGGAATCCTGCTCGGCCTGTGCTCGATGCTGATGTCAGGTCAGCTAAACTAGGGTCAGCAGCATAGGTACATAGCTTACCTAATCTTCATCCAGTGGGATTGGGTGATGGCGCTGGCGCGGCCTAGTGGGGGCCCTCCTTGGGGGCCCCCTAAAACGGGATCCCGGCCGGGCTAGCCCAGACATCCCCTACCTCATCGGCGTAGGGGAGGGAATCATCGAGGTGTTCTGGGGAGAGGCTCCCGAAGTGATTGTACATTGGAGTTGGGTGATGTGGCTCCATATGTAGCCCTTGGGGGAAGTGATGGTGATGAGGCACAGATGCCTTTATGTCCTGGTTGTCCATATCCTCAGTCAGGATAATCCCCTCCTCCTCGTATTGGCGTACAAGGATACTTATCACCCTTTGTTGTATGAATTCGGAAGGGGAAATGGGGCGTGGGTTCCCAACAGCTGTGGGTGTGGATTCTATTGTAGAAGCGGTGGAGCCACATGGTATTGCTGCATTGGCGTTGCCTTTGCCCCTACGGAAGTGGGTGGGTGGCGATCAGATTCCTAGTGCAGCAGCTTGGTTCCTTGAAAGCAAGGATATTAAACCATTAGTGTTGAAATAAAGAAGTCGACATCCAGTTCCCCAATGCCATTCCGTCTCCCATAGAAGGTAAGAAGGATCCACGCTGACAATGTTGTATACCGGGATGTCCAATGTTTAACTTCCCCAACTTCTATTGAGTTTCAAGCTAGGCCCACTATTTTGTTGGTAGGACCTGGTGCTGGATAACTGGCTCCGGTGACATGCTAATCCACTGATGTCTCAAACGATACTAATCTTCACATTGAGGAGAAGAACTTCACGTCAGGTTCACCATTTCTATTTCTGACACTTTTGTGGGGGCGCGTGCATCCGTCTATCGAGGAAGCATATTTTTCCCCTACATTTCTGCTTTCCAAAGGTGGGCGGCATCCACCACTTATTTAGGGGCGTTTTCTCCTTGATCGAAACGAGATAATGGGATGTCAGTTCTTACTTCCGTGGATTCCTCCTTGGAACTTGTCACCTAGTCTGGGTCTCCCTTATAGATTAAGATGTTGTTCATGAAACTCTTCCCAGTTCCATGTCTTCATGGATTCCGATTAATTACACTGCTTCTATCGAGACATTCCAAGGGGTCTGGTCAGGGTATTAACCTTCGGTCGGGGGATTAGTCACGTTGGACATAACTAGCGTGCCTGGACACTGTAAAACTAGCATGTTTGGGTTTCTCCCCCTTATTATATGGCTTCTAAAGGGCCTAGAAGCATGAGAAATCCCACGTTGAATGCATGGAATTATATTCCATAGGCATGTATCTGAGGTTTTTCTCAGATTCCCATGTTCAATAAAGGGTATGCCGCAAGTTTAACGTCTAGCGGAGACAGATCAGACTGATCAAAACACTAACTAAAGTGGATCAGATGGGAGAAACCCCTAGAGGGAACACTGATGTTGGGGATAATGTGGGATTAGTTACCCAGTTACTACTACGGGCAGTGAAGAGGTTAATTGGCATGATCTCACCAAGATGTGGCAGCCCGGGTAAGAATTATGATGGATGATGGATGGTTAAGTGGAGTAGTTGGAGAATGATATGGCGTCGACTCGAGAGCGATGGTGAAGTTAGGATAAAGCCTCGAAAAGACTTCCTACATATCCCCGTGGTAGGGAATCAAAGTATGCGTAGTTCGGTGGGGCGATGGGGAACTTGAGGAGGTGGTCCACGGAAATGGATGCATGGATGGGATCCGAAGGAAGTGGAACCTCCGAGTTAGGGGAATTACCTTTATGAAGCACATGGGCTCGAGGGAAAGGTCATGATGAGGCATGGGTGATGTGATTAGACCTCATGGAGTCTTACTATATATATTTCCTTGGTAAGGATCTATGTCCATGTAGTTCAGGATGGGACATAGAATCAGTGTGTACGCAGAGGACAATGACCTGATGATATACTGGGGCTTACACATGGTTAGCAGCTTGGGTTGGTTTGATGCCCGAGGGTGGACCAAGGAAGTGGGTACCAACAAATGGTACTACAAAATCTTACAACTGGATTGAAAAAATAATGGATTACCACTGGTTGGGATTGACAACAGCTAACCACTGATTGAGATTGACAATAGCTTACCGTTGGTTGGGGTACACAATGACTTACCGCTAGATGTGGTCCCAATGGCTTATCGCAGGATAGGGTCACAATGTATTACCATTGGATGGGGTCAAAACGGCTTACCGCCGGATGGGGACACAATGGCTTACATATGGATGGGGTCACAATGGCTTACCTCTAGATGGGGTCACAATGACTTACCGCTGGATGGGGTCACAATGGCTTACCATAGAATGGGGTCACAACAGCTTATTAAAGGATGAGGTTAGTTTAGTATCATATGGGACAAAAAGGGTCATACAATTTAACATCATACAGGATGGGGGAAGAATGACGTGAAGTAGTCAGGACCAATGGGAGTTTGGCTTGAACCTCATAGAGGCTTCCTATGCACCTTTCCATGGAAAGGATCAAAGTCCATATAGTTCCAGTGATGGTAACTGCCGTGAAGGGGGTCAGAACCAATGGATGGTGGACTTGAACCTCAGGGAGGATTCCTATGTACCTTTCCTCAGAAAGGATCAAAGTCCGTGTAGTTTGGGTTGGTGTGGGGCTTACACTCTAGGTTGCTTAGAGAGGATTTCATGGTCGATGCTTACTCTAATCCCACATGAGTCATGCTCAGTGTGAGAAACAAGAGGTAGAAAGGACCAAATGATCATGTCGTGGAAGGTGAATCCATGGGGAGTTGAATGTGGCTTACACATGGTTATCAGCCCAAAAAGGAAACAATGGCTTACACCAGGATGGAGGCCCCGTTGGTGCAAAAGCCTAGTGGGAGAGGGATTTGGCACCGAAGAAAGGAGGGCTTTTTTTCCCATCCCCCCCTCTAGTCTTAGTCTAGGAAGAAGATAGGAGGATAAGGGGTACTGCATCCTGCAAGAAAGGCTAGGGGCTTACACCATGGTGGTTTCCCTTTCCCCATGAATAGATGCTGCTCCAATAAATAGAATATCATTCCATGTGAGGAATGATTTTATTCCCATGGAGACCAGTAGGTGTGCGGAATGTTCAAGGTGGGGGAACCTCGCGTACGATGCATGGGGCAAGGTTACAGTTTAACATCATGTGCTGAGGATAATGGCACTTGGCAGTTCAATGTCCTATAGCTCGAATGAGGTGGGTTCACTCCACACCCCTTAGGACTTACATAACTGATACCTCCCACCCCTTGGGGAAGGGAAGTAATCAATAATGATATGTTGAGGGGGTGTTACGGAGTGATCCATTGAGGGTTCCACGTTAGCATGGCTATACAAATAAGCAATAGCCTTTAGAGTTCCTATGCAAAGAATCATAAGGTGGAGAAACGCAACGGGAAGTACTTACCAAGAGAATTTAAAATCACATCATGAAAACCTGGAGGATCACATGGGAAAAAGACTTTTAGAGCAAAGGGGTTCATAGGTAGAAGACTTGTGAAGATCTGGTGCTCCATGTAGTGAAGGAGCTTGGCGAAGTGGTATGCTTCGCGAAGTGGAGTGGCCTAGCCTAGAAGTAGTACATAGGTGCATATGGAAGGTGCTTCGCAAAGTGGAATGGAATTATCAAAGCAGTGCTTCATGAAGCAAGGGTCCCTTGTAAAGCATATCATTGAGAGGCAATGTGATTTGTGAAGTAGAGTGACCCCTCCTTAGGATGTGGGTCACATGTACATAGAGGGTACTTCACGATGCATAAGTGCTCCGCGAAAACTCGAGTCCCCTTGGGGATCCCCTTCCTTCATGGAGGCCCCTGGGATCTGTGATGGGAATCCATCCTTGAAGAGGGGCTGAATTCAAAACAAGGTAGAGTCACTTTGTGAAGCTAAAGTACCTTGAAGAACTCATGGTTCGAAAATCAGAGATTACTTCGTGATGTGGGAGCTAAGAAGGCGAAAGGTTGGAGGATCCATCCTTTGGGCTCGAGGGGAGACTGGTATTTATAAGCAAGAGGTGTCGCAATGTAGAGCCCACTCAGTGCAAAGATAGAGATTTCTCTATAGCGGGTTCATGAACGTCAAATGGATTCATGGGGCATCCCACCTCATTGCTTTGCGGCGACTTTGTGAACGTCAAATGGGTTCACAGAGCATCCCGCCTCGTTGCTTCGTGGTGGATTTGTGAACATCAAATGGGTTCATGGTGCATCCTGCCTCATTTCTCCACAGCAGGTTTGAAAATGTCAAATGGGTTCACGGAGCATCCTGCCTCGTAGCTCCGCAGTGGCTTCACGAAGAAGGAGCTTTGCACTGGCCGTAGGGCCACAGGGGCTTTGCGAATAGGATTCACGAGGCAGCTTCTAATGGTTTCCATTTGTTATTGTTCTTCCCAAATTTTGCCGCCAAAAATCATAATACATTATTTATAATATATAAATTCAAAAATATATGTAGTTTAATATATTTTAATTAATTTTAATTATATATAAACAACCTCAAACAAAAATAGTGAAATCAAAGAAAAAAAGAAATTGTTTGATGAAATATGGCATCAGAACGTTTTGAATTTGACAAAAATAATTAAGAAATAAAATACAATTATTATAATTTATAAATAGTGAAAAAATTCACATAATTAAAAATTTAACTTGTTTTAATAAATCTAAGTTTATTGTTTTGGAAGAGAGTAAGTAATGAAATAAATTAGGATTTAAGGAAAGGGAATTCTTAAACCCAATTCCTTATTTTGGGTTATCTTTTCTTTCATTTTGGTTTCATTATGGTTATTCCTCTACTATCCTAAAAATTTCAATTCAATATTATTTCCCATTTATTTTTGGGGATATACATGTGTCTACCCTATAAAAGATGATTTCTATGCCAAAATACAATGATTTTTCAAAGAGGATTTATGTTCAAAAAAATCGTATTGAATCCTCTTGAGTTTTTTCTTATCCACTTTAGAATGATGATGTTTTATACTAATATATGATTTACCTTATTTTTTTGAACCCCATGGTTATTCCATGAAGCATGACATATTTAATTCTTTTTATACCCAATCCTTTCCATGGGCTTATTTAATGACTATGATTTGTCTATTTCCATGTGGCATGCATGATTATGAGGATTTTATGATGTAATGGATGGGCCTAGAATTATATATCCCTAAAATGAATTGGGTAATGTGATATATCTCATGATATTGTGTTTATTATTTTTGAACATAATTCCAGATTTATTCATAATTATGATGTTATAATTTATACACATATATTATATGTGAACATGATGTTAGCTTTGTTCACAACCGTGTGTGGTATTTGAACACAATGTTTTTATGTTTCATTATTATGAATATTCTATATTAAATTACATTATCAATTTCTTCCTTCATGATTATGAATATTATTCTACACTTCTGATATGATGATTTTTATTATAATAACCCATGTACCTTTGATTCATGTCCTGTATTCCTCCCATTAATGGGATTCTTTAGCCCACCTCTTTATTTAATGTATATCCTCAGGTGATCACATGTACTACATATAATGTGAGATCATTTTAGGAGGATAAATTAGAATTATATAAAAAATATTTATGTTTTACTATATAAAAGTGACGTATAAGCCTAATTTTACCAAGATACCAAACCTTTGGATCCTAGATTGTATCACTATTAGGTTGTTTATCATAAAAATTATTTAATAGTCATTTAAGAAAAATTTGGTTTGATATAGTAGGTATTAGAACATGTTTTACTTAATTTAAAATTTATTTTTAGAAAACATCAGTGAAAATCCTAGGGGTAAGCCTGATTTTTAAGAGAAACATCCTAATTTTTGGTAAATTATAAGAGTACAAGGTTTTTGAGAAATGAAATTCCCATCTAGATATTACAAGTGGATGTGGTTCTGGAACAATTATAACTAAGGGTAATAACCCCCAAAAGGGTGAATTGGGTGTTAAATCTACCATCACCTAGTGCATATAAAATAGGCCTTACTGAACATCTAGTTTGACACTCCTGAGGGATATGATTCAGTTAATCACAAACTCTATAAAAACCATTATGAAATATATATAACTAAATTATTTTTTTATTTTAATGTTATAAAATAATTAAAGTATATGATCCCAGATTAATAACTTTATAAAAATTCTATGATATTAATTTAGACTTGAATTTAATATAAAAATAAATTATTTATTCATTATTTTCCGACTTATGTTTTATTTAAACCTTTTATGTTATAGAAAATAGTAGGATATAGGAGAAACCAGACCAATAACCCATGTGAGGGACACTGAAATGATTGTATGAATGACCTCACCAATTCTATAAGAGGTGGAGTTCAAAATGTTATGGGAATTATTACCTAATTCTCACCAGCTATAAATAATAACCTTAACCAGGTGGAATATCCACCTTGGCCAATGAAGGAGAAACTAACCATCAATTCCTTTATTAAATAATGACCACCAAGTTTTAGTGGATCTTTTGATCCACTTATCATGAAATAGTGGGTTAACTCAATGTATAAGATATTTTTTATGATTTACTATTCTAAGAGGGGGAAAGTTACACTTTCCACTTATCATTTAGATAGATAATCTAATAAATTATTGGCATTGATAAATATTATGAATATAAAGGATAAAATAGAAGAAATGGAGTAGAAAGACTTTAAAAATTTATTTTTTAAAAAAATTACATCAAACTCTTAAAATAAATATGGAGAGTGAATTATTAGATTTAAATAAAAAGGAAGGTGAATTTGTTATGGATTATGATAAAAACATCATAGGGATTTCAAGACACACCTCAAGTTTTACTATCAACAATGATAGAAAAATAGATTGATTCTCTAGTGGTTTTAAATAACAACTTAAAAAGGATATAACTATTTGAGACTTAAAAAGTCAGGAATAAGTTTTTCAATGTGTTCTTAATTTATAGATGGAGTTCAGATAATGGTCTCATGGTTACAAAGATAAGAAACGAAAATGGAGTTTCAAACCTGTGGGTCAATTAAAAAAACAGGAAAGAAGATAAAACCAACCACATGTAAAGAATGAAGAATGAAAATTTATGGGAATTTACTCAAAGGGATTTGGAAATGATTTAATTATGGGATAGAAGGCCACCAATATCATGAATGTAAAAAAGACATGAAGAATCTAGCCAGCGCAATGGAGGAAAGGTTGGAACCACCCATTGTTAAATTCTTTAACTATAGAGAGAAAGGGAACTATGTAATCCATTGTACTAAACCATGGGTGTTTGAGGGTAATAAACATTAGAAACCACCAAAACTAAAGGAATAAGGGAAATATTATTCCTTTTCTATCATTTAGATAGAACATAAAAATGAATTCATATAAGGTACACATATTATTCACTCAAGAATGGAAAAGGTTTTATTTGATCCTAGTTCTATGAACTCATTTTTAAACTACAAGTTTTCTGGAATTGTGGAATCACAAACATGATACATTGAATTAAATATATCCATAAAACACATAGTGGTGAGATCAATACAACAAAAGTGTTGGACTCTTATAATATTATCATCTATGGGAGAAATCTTATATCAAATATTGTAATACTTTTCTTGGTGGAATTTGATACCATACTAGGCATAGATTTTCTCTTATTATATAGATATCACCTCAATAGTTAGGAAAATGAAATATCTTTCTATATTCCTAACCATCCATTGATTCTATAAAAATGAAAGGAAGATTACAAATCTCCTTTAAAAAATCCCTCAACGGTGTGGGTGTTAATACCCGATAAAGAAGAAAACTTTTACCAAATAGTTGAGTCATAGGAAAGTATCAACTATGAGGAAATTACAATTTTAAGGTAATATACTATTGTATTTCCCAAAGATTTTCCTATACTTCTCCTATATTGTGAGGTAGAGTACACAATAGATCTTATACTCAGAGCCACTCCTATATCGAAATTCCCCAATAGGATGGCCCAAATGAAACTGGAGGATTTAAAGAAGAAGCTACAAGATAATTTGGAAAAGGGGATCATATTCCCTTGTGTATCACCATGGGGTGCAATAGTTTGATTTTTCAAGAAAAAAAGGATATATCAATATTGATATTTATTGATTATAATGATGTTAACAATATCACCATAAATAATAAGTATCCCCTTACAAGGATTAATTCAATAACCTTCTAGGAGATTAATACTTCTTGTAAGTAGATCTTTATTCAAGATGTCTTCAATTGAAGTTAAATGGGAAATATATTCATAATAAAACCTTCTGTACAAGGTATAGACTCTATGAATTCCTAGTAATTCTACTCGGAATAACTAATTCTCCTAAAATATTCATATATTTTATGAGTAGATTGTTTAGAGACTGCAATAATAAAATTGTGCGAGTATTTATTGATTATATTATTATTTACCCCAAGAGTATGGATGACTATAATGAGAATATAAGGAATGTGATGGAGACATTAATAAATGAGAAAGTGTATGCTATGTTTATAACATGTGACTTTTGGATGCAACAAGTCACATTCTTAGGGAACATGATCATAAATTAAAGAATTTACATGGAACCTTTAGAGAAAAATTTAATTGAGGAATGAAACAGAACCTCATGTGTCATGGAAATAATTAGTTTTCTTGGATTTTCTAGGTACTACCAATGTTTTGTAAAATATTTTTCATGATTGTCTATCCCACTAAATAAGTTAACACAAAAAGAGGTAAAGTATTTTTGGATGAAAGAATTTGAGGAAAGATTTAAAGAGATCAAGAAGGGGATAATCACTATTCATATACTCACACTAATGTCAAGTGTATAATTATTTTTGATATAAATTGATGTTTCAATGAAATTATTGGGGTGTGTACTCATACATAATGATAAACTAGCAATATATTCCTCATAATAGTTGAAGATACAATAGAAAAACTAACTGAAACATGATATGAAGTTAAAAGATGTGATCTTTACCTTGATTTGGTAACAATAACTCTACGGTGATAGGTGTAACATATATATATATATATATATATATACCACATGAATCTAAAGTATATATTCACATAGAGTTATTTACACAAGAATCAATGAATATGGGTATAGCTTATCAAAGACTATGATTTCTATATTCACCACTATCCTAGAAAGGCGAACATGGTAGCTGATTCTATTATTTGAAAAGAACCTATTACTCCATTAATGATGTATATTTAGAAAGAAAATATCATAATGGATATGAAAATTATGTATCTAGAAATCATTATGGTAGGGAATTTATCCTACATTTCCAAAAAAATTTCCCAACCATATATCAAATAGAAGATAAAGGAGACACAAAAGGATGATCTAGAGCTTTAAAATAAGGTTAAATTAGTAAAGGAAGGGAATATTCAGGAATTATACATTTTTGGAGATGTTTTCATTTTTTAAGTGATTTTTTTGTTCCTTTATTACTTGAAATAAATAAAGAGCTATTGGATAATGCACATAGCATAACTTTCTCCATCAATCCTAAAAGTACCAACATGTACTATGATCTTTGAGAGTACTTATAGGGAGAAAACATGAATAAAGATATTTTTGAGTACACCTAAAAGTTCTTGGTATGTCAATAAGTTAAAATAGAGTGATAGAATACTAATGGAATGATGAAACCATTTCTTCACCCACATGGAAATGAGATAAAATCACTATGGACTTTTCTACTAGTCTCTTGAATACATCTAAAGGAATCAATGCAATATGGGTTATGGTGGATCAACTCACCAATACTTCCCAATTCATCAATATTTAAGAATATTTATTTCTTGAACAACTTTCCAAGATACATGTAAAGTAAGTGGTGAGGATTCATGGGGTAGAAATTTTTATTTCCTCCAATTGTAATCCAAGGTTCATTTATAAAATTTTGAGAAGTATTCAACATTCTTGGAATATCGAATTGAACTTAAGTATGACCTATTTCCCCCAAAAAAATGGTCAATTTTAAAGAAATATTCAAACAATATATTATATATTGAGATCTTTCTAAATGAAATTTATGGGAGAGTGGGATCAACGTCTCTAAGAAGTTGAGTTCCTATAGAAAAATAGCTTCAATTAAAGTATTAAAATGGATCCATATAAAGGAATATATGGGAAGTGATGTAGAATTTATACTTGTTGGGATGAATTTGGTGAAAAAGGATACTCAGATTCGATCTTGTGTAATAGATGACAGAGAAGGTTCAATACATCCAACAAAATATAAAATATACTTAGAGTCAAACTAAGCTCTATGTTGAAAACCATAAAAGGGATTTAGAGATTGAAGTTGGACACAAAGTTTCTTTCAAATATAACAATTTAAGAGAGTCATGTAGTTTGTAAATAAAGAGAATCTTAGCCATAGGTATATTGGCCCCTTTCAGATCCTGGATCATATAGAAACAATGACCTATCAGATAGAATTTACACTAAATATGGATCATATTCATATTGTGTTCTATGTATCTATCCAGAAGAAGTGCATAACCAACCCCTCACTAGTAATAAATCTTGATGTGGTGTAACAGGATTATGCTATATCTTATGGGGAGTATCCAGTGAAGATCTTGGACCATAGAAACAAAGTTTTATGAAACAAGACATCTAACCTTATCAAAGTGCTGTGAAGAAACTATAAATATAAAGAGGTGATGTGGGAACTATATGAAATTATGTAGCGTAAGTACCATAATCTATTGTCAACTGAGAATAAGATTTCAAATTTCTGGGATGAAATTTATAAAGGGGGAGTAATTTAATGACCCATATTTGGTAAGTGATGTTCGTTTCGTGAATAAATATGTTTCTTATTATATTATATAGTATTATACACATATAAAACATAGAAACCTGAAAAAAATTTTATTTTACTAATAAATATCATTACATTAGTCCACAATTAAACACCTGAAAATTTCAAATATAACAATGCGATAAAAAATAGAAAATAAAATGATTACAAAGGAAAACTTTGGATAAACCCAATCTACTAGAATCATCACTACCCTGAAAACACTATATAAAGGAAGAAAAATATTAGTAAAATAATCAAAATCTTAGAAAAATAAAATATATAGCATTGGGAGTAATTATAATGTGTGTTTAATGAATGAATAAAAATGTATTTATAAGAGCTAATGTAACTGTTGTAATAGTAATGTGATAGTTGGAATATTAATGTGACCATTTTAATGGTAACCAGACCATTGAAAATAATAACCTAATAACTGGAATAATAATTTTACCTTTAAATAATAAAATTTAATATAAATAATATTTATCATGAGTAATTGAAAAAATATAAATATTGTAATGCCATAAAATAAATATCAATATTAAAAACTCAAAGTAAATATAAGAAAATTTTCAATAAACTATATTTTATTGAATTTCATAGAAATAATAATTTATATATTAAAAAATAAAATTACCAATGATAGAAAAATAATTTTATTAAATTAATTCCATTTTTATAATGAAAATGTTTAAATTGTCCACGGGTTATTCATGTGTATGGCAGACTACCGCCTCACGAACCAATGTTATTCGTTTTCTATCACTACCTCTCACCGATGGATATAATGATGGATTTATTATTTATATATTATATTTATGAAATTATTAATGTTTTATAGTCATTATATTCCATTTTACTAATTAATTTCTATTTTTTTGGGAATACGATAACATCTTTCATGTGTATAGTGGACTACGCCTCACGAAGCGAAGTGATTTGTTCACACTTTACATGGAAGTTAATAATGATGGGTTCAATAAAAATAGATGATATATATGATATAATAATTATTCTGGAATGGTAATGTATTATTTATCTTTATTTAGTTATTTTTGTTGGGAAAATGGAAATTGCGTTCATGAGTACGTATGACATACCATCTCAATAAACATTGTATTTCATTTTCTGTCACTAAATTTTATAGTTCACTCTAAATACATATATACTAAATATATTTGATATTTATATCATGGTTAAAATTATATATATTATTTAACCATGATCAAATTAATTGGACCAAAAATAACAAATCAAAACATACATGAAAAACAAAACAATTATTTCCTAAAACGTGAACTTAACATGGAACTATTAATAAACTGGTAAAAAATTTCATAAGTAAATAATATATGGTATTATATATATAATTATGGTAATTTAATAGATATATAATAAAATTAAATTTATTATATAGATGTTTGGAAGGTGTATTAATGAATTCAAGACTTATGGTAAGGGATTTCTGTCTTACTTTTATTTTCTTTGAGACACATTCCATATTCACCACATGTTTCTTTTATGTGATGTATATAATACCAATTAATGTATTTTATGATGATTATACTAAAATATATTGGTATTTATGTATCCATTTTAGTATCTATCTTTCATTGGGTTTATGGTATAAAATTTACCAATGTGTTAAGGTCTTTATGAAATAGTCTCATCATTTATCAGGATTGTTTATGTTTCTGATTATGATAATGAAATATTGTGTTCCATATCTCAAGAAACTCATGAAATTTATTCCAATATAGTTATGTCATGATAAAACATGCCTCCCCTTTATTTTTATCTCTTTCTGTACTCAAGAGTTCAAAAGAATGTTTTTAAAGAAAAATGAAATTATTTCTCTCTTCGACCAAAAATAATTTTTCTTCCAAAATCATGTTTTTTTAAAAAAAATTTAAAAATGTTTTAAAATACTTTAAATTATTTAGTAAACAAATTTTTAACCATGTTTTACCTTTTTATAAATTTATTTTAAAGTAATATTCATATTGTTTTCTGAACAATTCTCATTTGAATTTTACTAAAAATACGAAAGGAATATTTGTTTTAACATTTACAGTATGAATGGTATTTTATGACATCATGAAAAAAATCATCATTTCAAAGATTAATTGATATGTTTAAAAGTTTACTTTAAGTGAAAATTATTTCCAAAATTTTTTTATGATTTTTTAGTTTAAAAAATTGATTTTTCAAAATAGAAAGGATATTTTCCCTAAGAAATGTTTTAAAATTTTTCTAAAGTTTACTCTATAAGTTTCCAAGGTTATTTTTAAAGAAAAATATTTTGAAATTTTTTCATGTTATAAATGGTGTTTTTCAAAGTGGAAAAGTTTTATTCCCCAAGAAATGTTCCATGTGATCTGTAAAAATCATTTACTATCTAAGATGCCATCCTTTTATGTTACTTATGATTTAATTGGTAGAAGATTGAATGATTACATCATTATTCTTTCTATAACTGATTATGGTTTATGTTGATCAAATTCTTATGAAATCCATTTATTTTAATGGTTTATTCTATGATGATTTGATGAAAGTTTTATGAAACCTATTTTATTGACATGTGTTATGATGTGATGATATGATACATGTATTATGATATTTTGGCACAAAAATGTTTTATTTTCATTAGGATATGGGTGGTACATATATTCAACTCCAATGAATTGGTTAAATATTTATATCTAATGAGAAAAAATGGAAAAAATGTCAATTTTCATGATCAATTATTGGAAATATGTGTGCCTTGATCTTTTATGGGAAATAGGTGCGTCCAAATCTATAATGGGAAACATGTGATAAGTACTAATGTAATATGTTGATGGTATTGGTAGTTAAAATTAACATATAAAATGTTTTTTTATATTTATGATGGTTATAAAGTTTTATTAAATGATCTTATGGTTAATGATTAATTTATAATGATTTATCACTCTTATGGGAAATGTTTTCTTAAATAATAAAGTTTTATAACCTGGCTTAGGTTTATGATCTATGAATGGTTGGGTATTAACATAAAAATTTATGTTCATTATCACTCACCATTATTCTTATATTATTATTTCAGATGATCAAAGATTAATATCTATCATGTTTACTCATACTGAGAATCTGAGCTCAACCTTTATTATGTTTCCTTCCCCATGTTTTCAAGAAAGGATTAGGTTGGGTATACCTACAAGGACCACTATGTGAGAAGATATTTTTGGGATTTGTTGAAAGTATTTCATGAAATTAGAATATTATTTTTATAGTATCTAAAGACACTAAACTATTTCTATCCTTAGGCATGTGTTTATGAAATGTATTGAATATTCATATAAAATGATGTGATATTTAGGTATAAAATCCCGAGTCACTACTGTTGGTATTAGATTACAAGTTTTGTAAATGAATGGAGATTAGGATTAGAAAAAATTTACTGATATCCATAGGGATATACCTAAGTATATATCTAGAGATAGGTCTAGGGATATCTCTATGGATAAGTATAAGGATAGTTCTAAGTGTTGGAAAATATATCAGAATTTTAGTAAAGGATAGAGAAAAGGGTTTCCATAAAATTATATCCCTATCTAGATACTATAAGTGGATGTGGCTCTGACACAAAGGTACCTAGGTGTAATAACTCAGAAAAGGGTGCATTGATCTAGAATCAATCATCATCAGGTGCATGACAACATGCATTGCCACACACCCTGTTTAAAACTCCTAGGTGATATACTTTGGAAATTTAAAAACTTTTTATGAACCATCATGAAGGATTTCAATAGATTATGACCATGAATATCATATGTCAAACCTAAGATTTCATATATCGAAAATAATATTTCTTTATAAAGACATCTTATAAATTATTTTTCATGATTATGTGGTTTTATACTAGGTAGTGTTTAACATGATATATATTTTGGTTATAGTCAATGGCTTGGATCTAAAGGAATCACCTTAATGATGAGTGTGATAGATAATGAAATGATTTTCTTCATGAGTAACCAAAAATTATGGTATCTGGAATAAAGAATCTTATTTCAATTCTCAGAAAACATTATCAAGATATGAATCAAGCCGAACATCCAAACGATCAAAGGAGGAAAAAATATTCTATTTAGTCCTTTGTAAAAAAAACACTTTATTTTAGTGGTTATGATAATCCATTATTTAATGAGAAATTTATTAGTACCAATTAAGAGATATTTTCTATTATTCTATGTTTGGGGCATGAAAAAGTAATTTTTATCTATTTATTGTTTGGAAGGTGAATCCAATAAGTGGTGAACTCTTATTAAGAACATGAGGGAATAAAAAGAAATTTAACCTATGGAATGGGAAGAGTTTAATGGGAAATTTCTCAGTAATTAATTCCATTATATTATATAAATAAATATTTATAAGGAATTTCTTGAGCTTAAGTAAAAGGATGAAGAATCTATTGGTACCTATGAAGCTAATTTTACAAGACTTGTAAGGTATGATTTTGGTTTAATCATTATAATTTAATTAAAAAATAATTCATTATTTTGTGGGATAAAACCATATAGTGAACAAGTATTATCATAAATGGGTATTACATAATTTTAGATGAATATTCATTACATTACACAAACACATGCCTAAGAACTAAAAAATTTTAGTGACTTTGGGAACTTGGAATACAATCTTCTAATACATTGAAAGATATTTAATGTTTCCTAGAAAATATCTTCCCATTTATTACTCTTCATAGACATAACCTATATATAACATTTATTCATAAGTTGGGGAAATGAAACATAAGAAAGAGTGAGCTCAGATGTTGTATAAGGGTAAACATAAGAGATATCAATCTATGATCATATGAAATAATAAGACATGTATAAGGGTATGTGATAATGAACATAACCTACAAAGTTCAATCCAAACCTATCATTGATCATAAACATGTCAAATGGCATAATTATTGGAAGTTAATAAGACCTAAATCATAAGGGAATCAAATAAGACGAGTCATGAGAGCTAAACATTGGCATAAGACATAGTTTTCAGGAATACACATAGGCATATAAAATCGTATGTAAAGGGCACCAAAAAGAAATTCATAACATGTTTGGATTGGGATAACCCCCCTTATACCTACTTTGGTCTAGGTATAAACACCTATGTACCCTCCTTTTCGGTTGCTCCACCTCTATGATAGGACACACCACCATTCCTAGTGGCATCCCTTTCATCATAGTGGAATGCATTCAATACCGAAACCACCGTGTTAGTCAAGGTTCACCCCAAAGACCATCATATCATAAATATTACCTTAATGAATTGGGTTTAATCCCGATTCCATCCCTATCTTACTGAATTAGGTTCACTCCCCGTTCTAGTATAGTCTTACTAAACTAGGTCTATTTCCCATTGAAATTATGTTTTTCTAAACCAGGTTCACTCTTCATTCCAATCATGTATATCTCATGAGATATAAATTATTAACCAATACATTATAAGGGGATATGGTCCACACATATATTTGTTTATAACATAAACACAATCCTTGGTTATAACATAACCACTGCCACATAATGAAAATCATACATACATGAACCATAAGATCATAATAAATTCATCATATCATAACTAATGAAATGAAATTGTTTTCATAAAAATTTCATCATATCATAACCTATGGTAAAGATAAATGTTTTACAATCATTTAACCATTTTATCATAGCATAAACCATGAAAAATAAACCGATTTCATAAGAATTCTATCATGGTGTAACCTTAGGAAGATAGACTAGATTCATAAACATCATGTCATAATGAACCATTCAAAGAAATAATAATAATGGCATCCTTGGTTCATATCCGCAGTAATACATAGGTAACTTCCAAAGACTTCATCTTAGATAGAAAATGATTTTGATCATATAAAAAATTTCTTGTGGAAAATATCCTATTTAATTTGAAAGAACTTTTTAAAAAATAAAAAAATTTAAAAAAAATTTCATTTTGAAATCATTTATTTAAAATATATAAATTTCTCAAAATTTAAGGAAAAAAATTTCTTCTGAAAAAGGATTGAAAACTTATAAGGGAATCATGGAATCATTTAGCGGTCATGATAATGTGAAATACTATAAATGTAGTGCATGTTGAAAAATGATTCTTTTTATATTTTAGGTAAAAGAAAAATGAGCATTATTTAGATAATGAAATGAAGATTCCTTTAAGATAATTTTGTAAAAATTCAACATGGGTGAAAATTTCTTTAATATATAATTTGGAGAATAATAAAACATTTTTTAATTTTTTTAGAAAACATGGTTTTGGAATTAAATAGATTTCTGACCAAAGAGAGAAATATTATCAGACTTTCTTAAAAACATTTTTTTCAATTATTTTAAGTACCAAAGGGAGTAAAAATAGTACTATTAATTTAAGATATCATTAATTAATAGAGTATAAGAAAATTAATGAGAATTATAGAGAGGTATATCATGATATTTCATCATTTGATACTTAATCATAAACAATCCCGTTAAGTGATGGGATTATAACATAAAACCCTTACCACTTTGGTAACCTTGAATCATAAGCCCTATGAAAGGATAATATCAAATTAAAATTTAAAATACCACAATTATAAATAAATTCAGGATATTTCATGACAAATGGTATGTATATACAAATCAGGAAATAATATAGGTTCATAACATAACGTACGTCTCAAAGAAGGAAAACTGAGAAAAAAATCCCCTTATCGCATTGATAAGATTGAAACCAAAAACCCCATGAAAGAGAGATACAAAAATATATATGTAAATACTAATTAGATTCATGAAATAATTAAAAATATATATTGACAAGTATTATATACACCATATAAAATAAACATGTGGTGGATATGGCATTTGTCTCATAGAAAATAAACGTGAGATGAAAATACCTTACCGAAAGACTCGAATTCCTTCTCACTCATTCAAACCTCCTTTATAATAAATATAATTTTATTATAATATTATTATGTAACCATAATTATATATAATATACCATATATTATTACTTATGTCCTTTTATTTCCCATTCAATAACAATTCTTTATTAAAGTCACATTCAGGTAATAATCACTTTGTTTTTATATATGTTTTGATTTGTTATTATTGGTATTATTATTTTGATAATGTCGACATAACTTATATAATAATAATCATGAAATATTTATAAAATTAAATCATAAAATAAACTTTTAATACCAATCATGAAAGTTGATTTTGAGAAATGAAGTATGTTACAATCATGGAGACGGTGGGCCATACGTACACATGAGTAATGTTTCTATTTTTCAATAATCATTATAGAAAATAGTTATGTAATATATTTTCATTATATAATGATAATAATATAATAAATAAAATATTATTTCTTTAAATATACTTATAAATATCATACATGTGGCGTGGTGTTGAAAAGAGAGAGTCACATCACTTTGTGAAGGCAATAGTTCACACGTACACGAATGATGGAATCATCTTTAAGTGATTGGAAAATAAAATGAAATATTATCATTATATAATTTTAAATATGTTATTAATATCATAATTATATCATTTATATAACATATAATCATTAAATTTATTCTTATCACCTTATATGTTACATGTTAGTGAAATATGAATCACATTGCTTCGCGAGGTAGTAGTCCACCGTACACACGGGTGACATTATCATATTACATAGGTAAGAAAAATTTAAAGAAAATGATATAATGAATAAATAGGTATAATTATTTCATAAATATATAATATATATATATATATACTTTATATCCATCATCATACTCAATCATGAAAGGTGGTAATGAAAAAATGAATGACATCGGTTCACGAGGTTGTAGACCAATGTACAAACAAACGATGATTTAACAACCCATTTTATGGATGTAGAGAAGGTTGAGGGTCATAAACTTATTATAAAAACATCGTAGTATATTTTAAATACTAATTTCTTTTATATCATCATGTTTTAATAATAATTGAAGGAGGTGGAGAAAGAAATAAAATAAAGATGCTCGTTGAAGAACAATACATCTTCTTCAGGTATCCTCAATAGGTCTTCAATAAAGCTTTTCTAGGTTGTATTTTTGACAAAAAATGGCTTCTTTGATTATATTAGGGAATTTGGGATGTGATTTTGGAAGTTATTGTCTAAAAAAAGAGGTTTGAAGGTGTGAAGAAGAGAGAAGACGGGGTGGCCATTTATAAGTGGGGGAGAGGACCCACTTGGTATTTTTGAAAAGAAATAAGTTTTACCACTTTTTTCGTATGTAACGAGGGTCTGAAATGGACCATTATAAAACTTTATAGTTTTATTTGTCTAAATATGTATATATAATAGTTTTTAGACAAGTTTATAGGTAATCTTTACCCTTATCATTTTAGTTTAACCCCTAAGAAACCCATTTTTACATTAACTGTGGTAATTAATTTCTTTTCATTCACCATTAATTTTAGTCAAAAATTAAGTTGAAATTATTATAAATTATAAATTATTATTATTCTAAATATGGAATCTATTTTCCCAAATTCAATTCATAGAAGTGTAAAAATTAAATTTAAAATTAATCTCACAGATGCGATGAGAAAGTGAGTTTGTAAAGAGAAAATGTTCAAAAGTTTACGAGGTTTTTATATAAAAATTAAATATCAAATTGATTATAATGAATGAAATTGTATTAATGGATTTATAATGGAACTAATTTTACTTTAAAATTCATTTAAAATGTATTTTAACTTTATAAATAAAATAAACAAAAAGGAAGTTTTTAATTAAAATGTTGTATTTTCACTATTAATCAAAAAATGAACTTTTCATAAAAATACTAAAAATTCAGCCTAAGAAAATTCTTAGATTATTATTTAAAAAATTAATTTTTTTAAATAGTGGTAAAAATTTATTTTAAAATAAATACACTAAAGATGAGAAAACTACTTTTTTTAGAAAATACATTTTTATGTTTAAAATTGGATTTATTATTATATCATTTAAAAAAAATAATATTAATTCTAAAATTTTTATAAAATATATAATATAAAAATTTCATTAAAATCATTAATCAAAATTTATTTTGTTAATTTATTGATATAACACACACTTATGGGTAAAAACAGTTTTTCTCAGGGAAATATTTCCTGTTATTTTCAAAAGGGTTTTATTTTCATTTCTAATTAATTAATCATAAAATAATTTATTTTATATACATTATTAAACCATAATTTAATATTTTATTTAATATTATTCATAACCTCCATTTCAACTACTATGTGATATTTATCATTTTAAATAATAATATTTTAATTGAATATCATGTTTTGTTTAAACTCGGTATTGCATGCAACACAAGATAAACTTATTATTTTGTATTAAAAAATAATGAATTAGTTTTTCATGTAACACAATATTAACTCATTATTTCATGAAACTTAAGAAAAAATCATTTCTTTCATGTAACAAAAGATAAATTTAGTGTTGCATGAAATAAATAATATTGAAAAGATTAAATTAATTCAAAAATTATATTTCACAAAAACTCAGGGTGTTACATTCTACCCCCCTTAAAATAAATTTCTCCCTCGAAATTCATATTGATCATAGAAGTTTTAAAATTTTAAAATTAATTCATAGAAAAACACATCATACAAATAAATATTAAAACTTCCGTTAAAAAAGGAACGTTGGAAACATAATGGTTTCCCAAAGTAACTCATAACCTGGTTTTCATATAGGAGAACATAAGTGGGAAGTGCAGATTTGGGCATGGAATAAAAGTGTAAATAATTAAAAGGAGTGATAGAGATCATATATCACAAGAAAGTGGGTGATCTAGAGAAATTTAACAACTAAAAAACCAGAAACCAAGGAGGTATAAAGAAGGTCATTGATATCATCAAAAAAGATTAAAAAATGACAACATTTTATTCCAAGATCCTTTTCTGAAAGCTGTATATTTTTATTAAGAATATATACTCACTTGATTTGATTCCATTTCATAAGAACAATCTCACACTTGGGTTGTGACTTGATTAATTTACACTTCATCTCTTACTTCTATAAATGAAGGTATTTTTTTCTGTCTGAAGCACTAACAGATCATAAGATTCATAAAAACAATGATAAGTTTCTATTTATCTTTAGTTATCATCCAAAAAAATGGTTATCTTATGTTATCTAATAAGCATAAATCTTTATATAGTGATGTAATACATTAATTCCTAAAGACTCATCCATATTTCAACTTAAACCATTTTATAAATGGTTAACCTTTTATCCCTTCCAAAATTAAAAATTTATAAATAAGGTCACTAAATTTATCAAAATAAATGTAACATTAATCCTCAAAACCACACGAAGTAGCTCTAAATTTTCAATTACCAAACATGTGAATACCTTCATTATGTATTCTATTGAAACATGGAAATAACTTGAATTACCATAAACCTTATTGAAAACATACATTCTTACTTATTCCATTAATAAAACCATGGATTATTGAATACATTCTATAAATTCAACAATATAGTAAAATCCATCAATGATAATATAAACCACTTAGTCCATAAATCATTAATCAGTTCCAAGGTCATTAAATCTATCCAATTTACTTTATCCATATCAACCATCTCTTTACCCCAACATCATTATCTCAACATCAATAACACATTAAGGGTTATATTCCCTTAATCATGTGTTTTACATGATTGAAACCTTTCCATTAAATCATTTTTCTAGTCCATCAGTACTTTTTAACATATTTTAAAAAATACTAAATCAAAAACTTATACTGAACAATCCTTATATATTTCATGATTAATATAATAGAATCCTTGAATTACAATAAAAATATACTTCAATCATACCACTTCTATCTCAAACCATTAAATAGGCTTCACCATCTTATTCCTTAAAACCTCTTTCCTTTTATATGTCATTTGAAGTATCATCATAATCAATAGTAAAAACATTACTCATATAACCTTTCTAACTATATTTAAAAAATTTACCCCTTATGAAATTTATTTAAATAATTCCTATACTTTTCACATTTAAAACATTCAACCATCGATGATATCTCAGGGATACCATTATTCCCATCAATTGAGTTAATAAAAATTTTCATTTTCCCCTATAATTACTTTCTTTATGTCCTTATTTTCCACACTCAAAACATTTTCCCGTTTCTCTAAGAAAATGTTTGAGTACTTATTACCACATTTTAGACATATAAGAAACAAAACATTCTTTCATATATGGTCTCATTTACCCCAAAACTCAGTGAAATATATCCTCATCATTTTTGGTGAGTCTAAGAGTTAGTTAAGGTATATATTTCTAATCATATATCTTGATTAATGATTTGGTATAATCACAATATACTTTACTCCAATAATCATTTCATTTGGTTGCTCATCATTAAATTTTCCATCACATTCAATGTTAACCCGGTTCCTTTGGGTTCTCACAATTGAAAAAAACCAAAAAGCATTGTTTAAGTAATGATATTCTTAATGGAAAACCAAATAATATTGAAAATAAATCATAGTATGTCTAAATCATGACACCTACTTTTTAATATAGTATAACTTAGGATTATCCTAGTTCATTCATGATCATCATATTTTTAAATCCTTCATGATGGTTCATAAAGAGTTTGTGAAGTTATAAATAATATACCCCATGAGTGTCAAACCGGGTGTACAGTAAGGCCCGTTTTCATGCATCATTTCTCGATCAAGTCTAGACCAATATGGAATTTTTGAGGTTGTTACCGCTGTGTAAATCTATTCCTGAGCTACATATAATTATATTATCCAGATAGGGAAGTAATTTCTTAAAAACAACTCACTCTATTCTTAACAAAAATCCTTAGACATTTTCCTATACGTTGTCTCATCCATAGAATTATCATCAGAGACATCCCTTCTCATATCCTTAAAAATATACCTAGGGATATCAATAAAGTTTTCCCTTCCTAATTTAAAAATATTGACTAAAACTTTCTTCTGATACAAACTGTAGAGACTCAGGATTTCCATACATGGATATTAAATCTTTTTATAATAATATTAATTACATTAGTAAACATGTGACTATGTATCATAATAATTTAGTGACTTTGGAAACTTGAAACAAAATCCTATAATCTGGTTGATGATATTCATTGTTTTCAATAAATATATTCCCATTTATTACTCTTCATAGACTTACCCAAGACAAAACCTTTCTTCATAACCCGGGGAAAGGGAAGACAAGAAAGGGTGAGCTGAGATGTTTACTAAGGATAAATATAAGAGATATCAATATATGATCATATTATGGAATAACATAAGCATAATATTATATGATAATGAACATAAATTTTGAATTTTACTCCCAACCTATCATAGATCATAATCACGAGTCATGTGATAAATATTGGTAGTTTATAAGACATGAATCATAAGGTAATCAAAGATCATTAGTCATTAGAGCATAACATTGGAATAAGACATAGTTTAGTGGAATAAAAATAAGCATAAAAAATTTTATGTTAGGGATACCCACCAAGACATTCATAGCATGTTGTGATTGGGCTAACCACATGTGTACCTTCTTTGGGGTTAGTTTAACCACCCGTGGATCCTAATTTTGAACATCTACACCTCCAGGGTGGGATACACCACCATCCCTAAATGGAGTGGTCTAAACATTCTAGCCCTGACTTACTGAACTGGGCTCACTCCCCATTCCAATCCTATCTTAATGAAATAGGTTCACTCCCTGTTCCAGTCCTATCTTACAGAACCTGGTTCACTCCCCATTCCAATCTTCTATATCTCATGAGATATAAATATTTACCCAATGCATCAAAGGGGGATATATTTCAAACCCAAATTTTTTTATAATGTAACAACCATCCTTGGTTATAATATAACCATTGTCACATAAGTAAAATGATACATACGTGTACCAAAATATCATATAATATTCATCATATCAAAACCCATGAAATGAAATGGGTTTCATAAAAATATAATTATATCATAACCTATGGAAAGGAGACAAGTTTCATAATCATTCCAAAATTCATTATAGTATACCCCATGAAAAATAATATGGTTTCATAAGAACTCTATCATGGTATAACCTGTGAAAGTGAAACAGGTTTCATAAAAATATTGTCATCATGAACCATTCAGATAAAGAATAAGAATGGTATCCTTATTTCATATACCAAATATGGAATAAGTAACATCAATATATGTCATATTATATGGAAAATGTTTTTTATCAAATAAAACATTTCTTTAGGAAAATATTATTTCTGATTTCAATTTTTTTAAATAAGTAATTTTAAAAATACTTTTCATTTTGAAATAATTTGTTTAAAATATACAAATTTTAAAAATATTAATGATTTTTTTAAATAGGATTTAAAAATAGTAAGGGAATCATGAAATCATTGATTTATCATGACAACATGAAATACTATTCATGCCATGCATGTTAAAAATAAAGACTATTTTTATATTTTCGATAAAATCCAAATGGGAATTGTTTAGAAAATGACATGAATATTCCTTTCAAATTTTTTTTTAAAAAATAAACATAGGTGAATGTCTATTTAATAAAACATTTTTATAATAATAATAAAAATTTTAATTTTTTTTCAGAAAACATTGTTTCAAAAGAAAACACATTTTTGACTAAGAAGAGAAATAGTGTGAGACCTTTATAAAAACATTTTTTCAATTATTTTATCTACCAAAGAGAGAAAAAATTGTACTGTTAATTTAATATGTTATGCATAAGAAAATTAATTATAATTATTGATAGGTAGATCATGATATTTCAATATTGGATACATAATTATAAATAATCCTGAAAAATTAAGATATTGTAACATAAAACCCTTACCACTTTAGTAACCTTAAATTATACGCCCCATGAAAGGATAAAATAAAATTGAAAATTTAATTATAATAAGTATAAATAAATTTTTTATAGTACATATCAAATGGGTTTTATATACACCTCATGAAATAATATAGGTACATAACATAACATTCATCTCAAAGAAGAAAAATTGAGACAAAAATCTCTTCACTGCATTGATACCATTTAAACTGTAAACCCCATGAAAGGGATATCCTAAAATGGATATGTAAATTAAAATTATTTTATAGATAGTAATCATAAAATATATCCATGGGAATTATATACACCACATAAAAGAAAATTTTTGTAGATATGGCATCTGTCTTAAAGAAAATAAAAGTTTAATGAAAATCCCTTACTAAAAGTCTCTAATTTCTTTGCACTCATTACAAACTCATGTATAATAAATAAAATTTTATTATAAATTTATTATAGAACCAAAAATAAATATATAATACCGTATACTATTTACTAAAGTCATTTTATTACCATTTTAATTCTATGTTAATGAGCCATTTCAGGTAATAAATATTTTTTTCATATAAGTTTTAATTTTTAATTTCAGTCATCTTACATTGATTATGGTTCAATTAATATATAATAAAAATAATGAAATAATTATAATATTTATACATAAAAATTTTAATACCAATCATGAAATATGGTTTTGATAAATGAACTAGGTTACAATCACGTATACGGTTGGCCTTACATACACATAAGTAATGTTTCCATTTTTCAATGATCATTATGTAAAAGAGGTAAGTAATATATTATATTTACAAAATTATTGTGATTTCATAAATAAAATATAATTTTTAAATATACTTATACATATAATACATATGGTGTTTTGATGATAATATTGTCACATTACTTCATGAAGGCGGTAATCCACACATACATGAACGAAATTACCATCTTTAAGTGATTGAAAAATAAAATGATTTGTTTTATTTTAAAAATGATAAGTATGTTTTTAATATCATAATTAATTAATTTATATATTATATAACCATTAAATTTATATTTATCACCTTTAATGTTATGCATTAGTTAAATATGAATCACATCACTACAAGAGGCGGTAGTCCGCTATTCACACGAGCGACAATATTGTATCACTTAAGGATTATAAATTAATAAAGATATATATATATATATATAATATAAATACTAAATAGGTATAAATTTGTTCTAAATAACATATATATAATTTACATCTGTCATCATATCCAACGGTGAAAGGTGATAATGGAAAAATGAATGACATCGGTTCGCAAGGTGGTAGTCCACTGTACACCTGCACGATGATTTTGTAACATATTGGATGGAATTGGAGAATTTCAGGAAATTATTATTAAAAAATCCCAGTATATGTAAGATAATTAGGTAATTATATCATAATTTTTTAATAATAATTTTATGAGGTGAACAAATAAACAAAATAAAGATACTCATTGTATAATATTACCTCTTCTTTGGGTATCATCCTTACGTTTGCACTAAATACTTACTAAGATGGATTTATTCCAAATATGAGAATTTTAGTACACTATTAGGTAACAAGTAAAGTTATTTAGGAATTTATTTTTCTAAATAAAGTTATTTTAAGGTGTGATGAATAGAGGAGAGGGGGTTGCCTTTTACAAGTAGGGGAGAGGACACACTTGGTATTTTTAAAAGGAAATAAGTGATCCATATTTTTCATTCATTAAAAGGGTAAAAAATGAACCATTAGAGAAAATTATATGTTTAATGGTCGAAATATTTCCATAAAATAGTTTATATACAATTTTATAGGTCATTTTTACCATTATCTTCTCATTTTAACCCCAAGGTAAACCCATTTTTATCTTAACCATGCTAATTAATTTATACTTCATTCACTAATAATTCTAGTGATAAATTAATTTGAACTTATTATAAATTAGAAATTAATCTTATTCCAAATATGTTATCCATTTTTAAAAATTAAATTCACAGAGTTGGCCAAATTTAATTTAAAATTAATCCCACAGACATGATGCGAAAGTGAGTTTTTAAAGAGAAATGTTTTGAATGATTATAATGTTTTTATATAAAAATTCAATATGAAATGTATTAAAATGACATTAATTAGATTAATTGATGCATAATTTAATTAATTTTACATTAAAACCAATTTAAAATATAGTTTAAATTTATAAATAAATTAAATAAAAATGTTTTTTTTCAATATAAATTATGTATTTTTCACTATTCATGAAAAAATAAAACTTTTGAGAAAAATAAAAAAAATAAACCCTACAATAATTTTGAAATTATAATTTCAAAAATTAATTTTATTGTTTAAAATAAATTTTCTAAACATTTTAAAAATTTATTTTTATATAAGTGCACCAAAGGTGAAAAAAAATAGTTATTTTGAGAATCTAGTTTTAAGCATAAATTTGGATATGTTTTTATCTATTGTTTTGGAAAAACAGAATGTGAATGTTAAAAATTTTATTGAATATATAATATATAAATTTAATTAAAATAATTAAATAATTTTTTTGGTTAATCTATTGATATAAAACGTACTTATGCAAATAAAAATTGTTTTTTCATAGAAATACTTCATTTTGTTTTCAGAAGTGTTTTATTTTCACTTATAATGAATTGTTCACAAAATAATTAATTTTATACAACTGTATAAACCATATTTTAATAATTTAGTTAATATTTTTCATAAACTCCATTCCAAAAACTATGTGATTACTATCATATTATATAATAATATTATAATAACATGATATGTCTTATTTTAACTCAGTGTTGTGTGTAACACAAACTAAAATATGTGTTGTGTGTAACACAAGACAGAATTTGTGTTGGGTGTAACTCAAGATAAATTTTTTTACATGTAATTTAATCCAAGATCAGTGATTTTATGTTACATAAGATAAATTCTGTGTTGTGTGAAATGAAAAATATAAAAAATGTTAAATTAATTAAAAAACACTACAAAAAATATCAAGATTTTATAAATAAAGTCTTTAAAATGGATTTTTTATAAGATAAATTAGTATCTATGAAGAATTTATTTGATTTTCATAGAAGTTATAAATAGAAATTGTGTATTCCCACCATTATTATAGATTTTATAAGAAAATCCAGATCGAGTCTCATGAAAACTCAAATGGTGGAAAGAAATTTCAGCCATCCGCATGTTAGAAATGTGGGAAGAAGCCTCAAGAGAATTAATTGAATTTAATTAGAATATTCTTTAAATGTGGAAATACATGTTATAAATCCCGTGAAAGTAAAAATATGATTAATAAGATGGTTAATTCAAAGGAAGAGAAGAGGATTCCATCTAATGCACCACCCACACTCTAGTGATTCAAGTGCAAGTAATTTGGGTATTATGTGAATAAATTCCCCAATCCAATGGATAATGTGTATGATAAGACACAAAAATACATAAATAAAAAGTAAAAAAGAAAATCTTATGAAATCACAATGTATGAAGTTAATCATGATAATCAGTGTACACCTATCCTTCTCCTTCTTAGTTGTGAATTTTAGGTTTGATTTTGTGTTAATGAGCCCAATGAATTACTTATTTTTCATCCTTTAATGAAATTTCATGTGATTTTGAGCATTTATTATCTCAATCTACATGGATTCTAGAATAATGAAATCACATTTAATATTATATCGGTATAAGAATGAATCTAAACTTCCAATAAAAATATTTTTGTAAGATAAGAGCTCATATAAGGAACAAAGGGTGAATTAAATTTTGGAAGTATATATGTCTCCATATAATTTTAACTTAAGAGTCTTGGATACCATCATGAGTTTATGTATTTAAGGTTGATCATAAGTTCAAAGTTATTGAAACCCCATTTGAGTTTTCATGTGGTGAAAGTTTATAATGATTAAGGATATTTTAGGAGAAATTTATGGAAATAAAACCCTTTGGTTTTGTATATGTTTTAGTGACACTGTTATTTTTAGAGGAATGAATTTACACTTTGTGTTAATATGATTAAAGGTATTGGTTTTGTTTAGGGTTTATCTTATATTTTATGTTGAGGTAATTATGGGTTGTAGTCGATCACTTTACAAAAACAACACACTTCATTTCTATTAGAGATGATTTATCTCTGAATCCTCTTATTAGAATATATATTAAGGAAGTGGTAAGGCTGGATGGAGTACCACATTCAATCGTATCTAATCAGGATCTGAAGTTAACCATATTATTTGTTGAATTATTTAGGAATATCTTTATACAAAGTTGATTTTAAGTACTGTGCATCATTATAATATAGATCTTCAGTTTAAGAGAATAATTCAGACCATATAGGTTATGATAATATTTTGTTCTATGGATTTCAAAGGTTTTTTGGATTGAAACCTTCCTCAAGTTGAGTTTTCTTACAACAATAGATTTCACTAGAGAATTAAAATGGCTCCTGATAAATCCCTTTATGGAAATAAGTATAGAACTTTAATGTAATGGAATGAAGTTGCAAAGAAAAATATATTGGGACTTGAGGAAGATGATGAGATGAAATATAAGGTTCAATACATTCAAAAACGTATAAGGGAAGAACAAAGTTGAATGAAATGTTATGATGATAATCATCGATGTGATCTAAAATTTGAAGTTGGTGAGATGGTTTTTTTATGAATTTCTATAAGGAAGAAAAAAGGGAAAACAAAACCCAAGGTATATTGGTCACTTTAAAATTATTGATTATATAAGGACTATAGCTTATCTCTTGGTGCTTCCACCAAACCTCTCTTAGGTTCATGATGTGTTCCATGTATCTATTTTATATAAGTACATACCCGATCCATCACATATACTAAAATTAGAGTTTGTACTACTATAGAATGATATTTATTATAAGGAAAAATCAGTGAGGATTTTGGATCATATATAGAAAGTTAACCAATATAGGGCCACTCACCAGGTCAATTTTCTTATAGAAAAACCACCAACTTGAGGATGTTACATTGGAACCTGATGACATAATGAGGTAGAATTATCCTTACTTGGTTATATAAAAGCGATGAAGTTTTAGTGTTAAATTAATTTTAAGGGGGTTAGAATATAACACGCCAATATTTTTTGAATTTTTTTTTTCAAATAAATTTAGTCTTTTTTTATATTTTTCATCACCTGAAACACCAATTTATCTATAATTACATGAAAAATCGAGTTTAAATGGAACATATTATATGATTAAAATATTATTATTAAATTTGATAATTATTTCCTAGCCATTGGAATAAAGGGGTATGAATAGGATTAAAAAAATTATAAAAATATATGGTTTAAAAATTTATATAATAATAATTCCTTGGTGTCTGACTAATTAGAAATGAAAATAAAAACTATTTGAAAATAAAGTAAATCTATTTTGGACAAACCTTTTTTATGAACACAAACATTTTTTACTCCAATAAATTAAAAAATATCACATTTTGTGAATGGTTTTAATGAAATTTATATATTTTATATCCATTAAAATATTTAAAATTCATCTCTAGTGTATTTTATACAAGTGATTAGAAAAAAAAATCCAATTTTATGCTTAAAAACCATGTTTTTCTAAAAAATAGTTTTTTCCCTTTTGTACACTTATTTTAAATCTAATTTTTGTCAGATTTATAAAATTTATTTTAAAAAATTAAGTTAATGTTTTAAATAATAATGTTAAAATTATCTTATAATGATTTTTTTAGAATTTTCTAAGCGGATACGTTTTTCGATTAACAGTAAAAAATAATGGTTTTTATTAAGAAATTTCCTTTATTTTAAATAATTTAAATACCTAAAAATTGTTATAATTTGGTTTTAAAAGTAAAAATATTTAGTTATATGTAACACCCCAACCTCAGTTACCCAATGTCAGTGCATTATTACATAACATTGGGATGATCACAAAAGATTAATTCTCAAAATACCGATTAATTTAGTAGCCTTGGAAACACTAGATACATTCATAAGTATTACATTCCATCATAAAGTGAAAAACTACAACAACATAGTCTCCATATTCCACACTCATATCCCCTCAGACTATCCCTATAGGTCAGTAATAAAATACTTCTTCGCATCTTGGGAAAAATTATAGAAAGGGGTGAGATCAGATTCTCAGTAAGGATAACAATATAGTGGAAGCTCTCATAAATAAGATTAAACATTTAATTAAATTTATAACTAAAAAAAGCCTTTTAAACTTGAAATTCAGCATAATATGGCGGAAATAAAATGAAATAATTCCATTTACATATTCACATGGATATTCTACTAGTCTAATAATCACATGCAATATCAATAACCACTTTTATAATGATGGAATGCATAATGCCAGACTATCATAACCACATAGTCAAGGCCTTGTTACAAGACTACAAATAAGATTTTTTCATGTCCTTGTGCCAAGACACTAGTTTGTCTCATGAGACCTACCGATGCATCAAGGAGCTATAGAGGGATCCACTCGTCACTTACTAAGTACAATGCATTCCCTATATGAAAAGTTTCAAACATAACATAAACATTCATATTAAAACTAGCATACGAAATGTCAATACTTTATCCACAAACCATGAATGGTATAAAAATAGCACATCCACATTCAAACATAACTCATTAAATAAAATATGGAAGACTGTATTGTAACAGAATGAACCCAATCAAGAATAATGAAGGATATTGACAAAGATAAAAATAACCATCAAAACTATTTGATAGAAATACCCCCCTTTTATTGAAAACATTTAAAAGTCACACTGCTTGTCAAGAAGCCATTTTAAAAATAGATTTTTAAATCAAAGTGTCCCATACCACTTTGAAACTACTAAAAGGAATTTTTAATTTTAAGAAATTAATCTCCATATAAATAAATCTTTAAAACCATTTTTAAAACATAGACATTAATGAGAAATATTTAGATGAATAAATATTTAAAACATTTAAAAATGATATCTTAGTTGGAGTTTATAACCCAAAGAGAGACACATGAATACACATAATTGAGGTAATCAAAAATTTGTAATATCATGGAAATAAAAGGATTCATGATATAATATGTCAAAGTACATTATATACACCATATAAAAGTGATTTGGTGTATAACAACAAAGAAATCTCAATGGAATGTAAATTGAGATGAAAATTCTTATAAAGCCCATATCCTTAGGTTAAGTATAAATCAACAACATAATTATGTGTGAAAAATATAAATACACTCAATATGATTTTATATTCAGTGTAAATAAATCATAGGACGTTCACACATATTCTTGTAAAAACAACACTAATGAATTGGATATTTAACTCAACAAATAGAGATTGAGTTAAAAGTACTCTTATCAAGTTCATAATGATGACTTGAGAATTTATAAATGGAGTGATTATGAGTATCAAAATTATATCCACTGAAAGGGTAGTGTAAATTATGACATAAGAAAATGAATAGTGATTCCACACATAATCTTGTAGCAAAATAATCAATGAATTATGCGTAAAGCCGAATGAGTGGAAATTGAAATTTTAAATTCCCTTATCGATTTGGTAACTTAAGAAACATACAACCATGAAAGAAGGATCATACAATGATTATGTAAATATCCATAAATTAAAGTATATTACACAATGAATATAATCATGGGCAGTACACACACCACATGCAATAAATAAGTGGTGAAAAATGGAAATATCACAGAATTAAAAGTGAGATAAGAAACCCCTTACTTTGTAATTTTCCATTGGTAGAGGATAGGTTAAAATCATGTATAAAGTTGAAATAATTTTTATTTAATTATACAAGAATCATATACATTAATATGATATCATATATGATCTTTTAATATTGATTTTTTAATAATATCTTAGTATTATCGTCGTTTTGTGTGTTAACGGATTAGTTTTCCTTTATATTATTTATTATGTGAGCCATATTTGTTATGGATGGGATGTATCTTATTCATATATATAAAGATATCATGTCTCTAAAAATTATTTTTAATCATCAAATGAAATTTAGTCTTGAGTGGATACGATGGAGAATGAATCTCACCGCGTTCATGGAGACGGTAATCCGTACGTACGCACGAGCGACAATATCATTCTTTTGATATTAAAATAAAATATAATTGGATGGTATATAATATATACAGAATAATTATCATGTTATATTTATCATTTACATGAATTACACATAATTATTATACCCATCCAAATAATAATGTATTGAATAATAATTACACCACGACTTGGAGACAATAATCCATACGTACGCACGTATGGTGACATGTCATTCAAAGGATGGATAGAATAATGAATATGGATGTACCATATTTATAATAACATCACAGTATATAGAATATACTGGATTTATTATTTTATAATGTAAATAACAAAGAAAGAATATGTGGAAGAAGGAAAGAACTTGAAAGATGGTGGTGAAATTATTACCTCTTCTTTAGGTTATTCCTTTTGATTTGATCAAAAGGGCTCCTTAAGTTAGATTTATGACCAAAGGAGGGCCCATAAGATGAATTTAAGGAAGTTTAGAGGATATTTTGGCAGGGGTTGTCTGAGCCAAAAGGCTTTGAAGGTGTGAATTAGAGAGAAGGGGAAGTGCCCTTTTATAAGAGGGGTGAAGGGAACCTTAGGAAAAGCTAGAAATATTATTTTATAATAAAATCATTTTCTGTTTCTAATGGCTCAAAACTGATTTATTTCTTGTATAAGGTGGTTATGGATCTAAATAAAAAATAAAAAATAGGTTTTAGATAGGTTTGGGTCACTTTATTAGCCTTATCTTTTAGTTTTAACTCTTAGTTAATTAGTTTGACATTTACCATGTCTCTTTGTATTTTTATATTATATGGTTAAAAAACTTACTATAAAATTCCAAGATACCCCCAAGTGGTTCATTAATAATACAAATATCGTTATATATGTAATTTGGCATAACCTTAGATTTTTAGGAATACTATATCAATTTATAATATAATATATTTTTTAAAAACTCCTTTATGTCAATTTTGACACTATTTAATAATTGATTTTTGTTAAAGTCTTAAAAACTTTATTAATTAGAAAAAATTCATTTAATAAATACTAACATCTCATATTAACCAATAAAATTATTTTATGTCATAAAAACATTCAAATTATATTTATTTTAACATTTATAATACCAATTATTTGATTCTTTCATTAATAAGGAAAATACTGCATCATTATTGTGTCATAAATAAATTTACCTATTCAATGTCTAAAAATTATAAATAAAAAACCATTATGTAGAAAATAATTTTAACTTTCTAATGAATATTTATAATAGAATATATCTTCTGTATAACTCTATATTAAAAATGTTTTAGTTATTAAACTTTGATTTTAACTCTTTTAACCCTTCTTTGAATTAAATAATAATAAATGTCCTAATCTAATTCAAGTGAACCAAAGAGGTTCATATTTTATTCCTAAGGTTCTTTTAATCGAATTATACTTAGAAAATAGAATTAGGACATGTTTTAGGGTAATAATAATATCATTTTTACCCTTAATTACCCTATTTACATTTAACTGTGGTAAATAAAAGTAAAAAGTTACTATTCACCAAAAATTACTTTTACCTTATTGAACCAGATTTTACTCCTTGATATTAACTATGTCCCTCATATTTTAGAAATTCCACTCACAGAAGTGGTAAAATTATGTTTTATGTGAATTTGAAAATTCTCCTAGGAGATGAGTAAAAGACGGTGAAAAGTTCAATAAACGTTTTATATATCTAAAATTATTATAAACTGACTCTAATGAATTAAATTGAACTTATATAGGTATTATGTATCTATTTTACCTAAATTAAATTTAAATAAAATAAATAATTATTTAAATAAAAATTCAGTTTTAAACTTCTACTCAAAGTGTTTCACTATTCATCAAAATTTGAAAGTTTTCATAAAAATACCAAAAATTCCCCCTAAGATAATTTCGATATTATGAATCAAAAAATGAAGTCCATTTTGAAAGATAAAATTTATAAAATTTCAAGAAGTGGTCATTACTATTCATAACTACTAGTTTGATTGGTTGTGGTGTGTGTTAAAACTCGAAGTTGCGTACAACACACACTACTAGATTATTAAAAGAGAAGCATATCGTGGAAGCTTGGGGTGATACATTCTCCCATCCTTTAATAAATTGCGTCTTTTCAATTTTTAAAATTAGTCTTGGGAATATAATGGGAAGTCACACATTATAAAAAGAGTCAATAAAACTATCACTTTAAAAGAAAGAAAGAGATGTACAAAGGTCACCCGAGATAACCTATAAAAGGATTCCATGTAGAAAAACATGGATATGGATGATAAACTAAGTGTAAAGTTCTAATGGAGAGGGATAAAAAACATGATCAGGAGAAAGTTAACAACAAGAAAACCATAAAATTGTGATGGGACAAATGGTCATTAGTTTCCCAGTGGGAAAAGTAAACGGGAAACATTTTTTTATGTTACATTTTATAAATATGAGGAATTTATTTATGAGATTGACCAAGAACATAAATAGATATACTTACTTTTTATGTAGAGTTTCATTCTTTAATAAATTTCTAGAACTAACTCATTTTTTTAAACAATGAGTATTCAAGATGACTTGGTCACACTGTAAGAGCTAGAATCAACTTCTAGTGAATCAAATAATTTACAAAGGATAAACTATATATTTACCTTGTCTTTAGAGATTAATCCAAACCAAAATGGTTAGTACAATATCAGATGATCCCCCAAGAGAATATTCCTTTAGAGAATGAAATAGTAATCTTAATTTCTAAAATTAAACCAACAATACCCCAAAGTTAAATAAATATCATTCAATAAAAAATTGTCCTTAAAATCCTTTAATATAATCCAAACTAATATTGAAACCCAAAACTTAGAATATTTTGGTTATGTAGTCTTCCACATTAAATTGCATCTTCAAATGACATCGACTACTCTTAAAGTCACATACTTAAAAGTAATTAACCTAGTCACATATTCTCTATTATAGGTTAATCATTTAAAAAAACTAACCCAAATCACTATAATTTCACAATAAAAACATAGATAAAAATCCACTATTACTCCTCAAATGAAATCTCATAGTATTCTATTTTCCTTAGGTATATAGTGTTCCCAAAAGAGCGAAAGTCTTCCAAAATAACATTTATTACTTAATCACCAAATCATTTTTCTATACTAAGGGTATTCATTTGATAAGACATAATATCCCAAATCAAATTATTATTGATCAATAAAATCATTTAACGAAAAAAAATTAGTCACAATAACCAGGGACTTCACGTAGTTTAGTGGTAGGTGATAAATCCCAATCAGACTTTTGTTATGGGTCAGATTCCCATAGCTTTGTCCGACGTGATGGGTTATCACATAGTCTGTGTGTTTTCCTTTTTCAAAAACTATATTTTATAACATTACCAAAATGAGATAAATTCCTCAAAATAACCATAACATAATTTAACCACAAATTTTAACTCATACCTTGCATTTTCATCCCAAAATATAATAACTTGTAATTGCCTCAAACCCTATGATCATATAAAACCAAATGGTTATTTATAACTATATCCACAAGATAAAAGATAAGTCTTCCTCAAATATCATTCTCACATGGAAAACAATAGGGTTATAAATACAAGAGAAAATTATTCCAAAGTAATCCCGTCAACAAGGATCACTAATACTTTTAAACATTTCTCCAACCATTTATTTCCATATAGCTTCTTCTTTGACTATGAAAACATCCTATAGAATAGGGAATTCACTCGGGTAATGTCCAGGGCCCCTACATTTACGGAAAATTACTATAAATGGATTCTTGGGATCATTTTTATTTTCTTCCATAGCACTCTTCATTTTTACTTGGAAATTCTTCACTTTATGTCCTTCTTTCCCACACGTAAATTATTTCTTTGTTCCATTGAGACACTTTCCTGGGTGTCTTCTTCCACATTTCCTGTATAATGGAAATTGAGGATTCTTTTCTCCATGGTCTCCACTACTGGAGATCTTATCATTCATCACCTTTCTCTTCTTTTTTTAGTCCGGGAGTTGGTTAATATATATATATGTTATTGATCATATTTTTGGAAAACTGATTTGGAATGAACACGATATCTTTTACGCCTATTAACATTCCATTTTGTTGCTCATTTCCACAACTGTTCCCACCTTGTACATCATTCTCAAGGTTACTATGACTTCCTTGGAATCCTGCCATTGACTAAAACCAGAAATAATTGTCTGAGTAACAGTAGTCATAAAATCATTTAGAGAATATCATGACACCATATTATTAATTTGAAACACCTTAGGATTAACCAAGGTTATTTATTCTCATATTATATTAAAATACTTCAGATCAGTTTGTAAAAAAAAATGTAAATTATCCTAAGAATATCCCCTGGGAGTGTCGTAACCAAGAGTGCAGTAAAGCCCGTTGTCATGCCACAGTTCCTGTTCGAGTCTAGCTCAAAGTGGTGTTTTTGGGTTTTACCCCTAGTTACATCTGTGACAGAGCCGCCTCTACCTGCTCGTATCCAGACAGGGATGTATTTCTTGGAAAACTCACAAAATCTATACAATACTAAAATTCTAGGAAATTATTCTTTAATAACCCAGAAAGTCTATCTTAGGGCTATGTTCTCTAATCAGAGTTTATATAAATCTAGTTTCCAAGGTTTGTACTAAACTTCCTCTGATACCAACTGTAACACCCTGACCCTAGTTACCTAGAGTCAGTGCATTATTACATAACATTGGAATGATCACAAAAGATCACATCTCAAAAGACCTATTAGTTTAGTATCCTTAGAAACACTAGATACATTCATAAGTCATACATTAAATCATAATGTTAAAAAATACAACAACATAGTCTCCATAGTCCACACTCATATCCCCTCTGACTATCCCCACAGGTCAATCATAAAATACTTCTTCACATCTTGGTAAAAATAAAACATTGAAAGGGGTGAGGTCAGATGCTCAGTAAGGATAACAATATAGTGGAAACTTTCATATATATGATTAAACATTTAAGGAAATGTATAACTAAAACAAAAGCCTTTTAAACATGAAATTTAGTATAATATGGCAGAAATAAAATGAAATAATTCCATTTACATATTCACATGGATATTCTACTAGTCTAATAATCACATGCAATATCAATAACCACTTTCATAATGATGGAATGCATAATTCCTAACTATCATAACCACATAGTAAAAGAATTGTGCCATGACTACAAATAAGATTTTCTCAAGGCCTTGTGCCAAGACACTAGTTTGTCTCATGAAACCTACCGATGCATCGAGGAGCTATATCAGGCTCCACCCATCACTTATGAAGTTTAATGTATTCCCATATGAAAAGTTTAAAACATAACATAAACATTCATATTAAAACTAGCATACAAAATTTCAATACTTTATCCACAAACCATGAAGGGTATAAAAATAGCACATCCACAGTCAAACATAACTCATTAAATACAAATGGAATATTTTATTTTAACTGAATAACCTCAATTGAGAATAATGAAGGATATTTACATCGATGAAAATAATCATCAAAACTATTTGAGAGAAATACCCCCCTTTTTCTTGAAAACATTTAAAAGTCACACTACTTGTAAAGAAGCCATTTTAAAAATAGATTTTTGAATCAAAGTGTCCCATATCACTTTGAAACTTTTAAAAGGTATTTTAATTTTAAAACATTAATTTCCATATAAATAAATCCTTAAAACCATTTTTAAAACATGGAAATTAATGAAAAATATTTAGAAGAATAAATCTTTAAAACATGTAAAAATGATATTTTAGTTAGAGTTTCTAACTAAAAGAGAGACAATTGAATAAAAATAATTGAGGTAATAATTTTTTTTTAATATCATGAGAATAAAGGGATTCATGATATACTATTTCAAAGTACATTATATACACCATATAAAATTGATTTGGTGTATAACAACAAAGAAGTCTCAATGGAATGTAAATTGAGATGAAAATTATTATAAAGACCATATCCTTAGGTTAAGGATAAATCAACAACATAATTATGTGTGACAAATATAAAAACACTCAATATTATTGTATATTCAGTGTAAATCAATCAGAGGACATTCACACATATTCTTGTAAAAACAACACCAATGAATTAGATATTTAACTCAAAAAATGGAGATTGAGTTAAAATTACTCTTATCAAGTTCATACTGATGACTTGAGAATTTATAAATGGAGTTATTATGTGTATAAAAAGTATATCCACTAAAAGGGGAGTGGAAACTAGGACATAAGAAAATGAATAGTGATTCCACACATAATCTTGGAGTAAAATAATCAATGAAGTATGTGTAAATCCAAATGAGTGGAAATTGAAATTTTAAATTCCCTTATAAATTTGGTAACTTATGAAACATACAACCATGAAAGAAGGATCATAAAATTATGATGTAAAAATCCATAAATTAAATTATATTACACAATTAATTCAATCATGGGCAGTACATACATCACATGCAATAAATAAGTGGTGAACAATGGAAATCTCACAGAAATAAAAATGAGATAAGAAACCCCTTACTTTGTACTTTTTATTTGGTAGAGGGTAGGTTAAACTCCTATATAAAGGTAAAATAATTTTTATTGAATTATAAAAGAATCATATACATTAATATGATATCATATATGATCTTTTAACATTGATTTGTTAATAATATCTTAGTATTATTGTCGTTTTATGTGTTAACAGATTCGTTTTCCTTAATATTCTTTATTATGTGAGCCATATTTTTTATGGATGGGATGTATATTATTCATATATAGAATGATATCATGTCTCTAAAAATTATTTTTAATCATCAAATGAAATTTAGTCTTGAGTGGATACGATGTGGAATGAATCTCACCGTGTTCATGGAGATGGTAATCCGTACGTACGCACGAGCCACAATGTCAATCTTTTGATATTAAAATAATATATAATTTGATTGTATATAATATATACAGAATCATTATCATGTTATATTTATTATTTACATGAATTACACATCATTATTATACCCATCCAAATAATAATGTATTGAATAACAATTACACCACGACATGGAGACGGTAATCCGTACGTATGCACGTATGGTGACATGTCATTCAAAGGATGGATAGAATAATGAAGATGGATATAACATATTTATAATAACATCACATTATATATAAGATACTGGAGTAATTATTTTATAATGGAAATAACAAAGAAAGAATAATTTGAAGAAGAAAAGAACTTGAAAGAGGGTGGTGAAATTATTACCTCTTATTTGGGTTCTTCCTTTTGATTTGATCAAAAGGGCTCCATAAGTTGGATTTCTGACCAAAGGAGGGCCTATAGGATGAATTTAAGGAAGATGAGAGGATATTTGGGACGGGTTTGTCCAATCCAAAAGGCTTTGAAGGTGTGAATTAAAGAGAAGGGGGAGTGCCCTTTTATAAGAGGGGTGAGGGGAACCTTAGGAAAAGCTAGAAATATTATTTTATAATAAAATAATTTTCAGTTTCTAATTGCTAAAAACTGATTTATTTCTTGGATAAGGTGGGGATAGGTCTAAAAAAACTCAACCAATAGGTTTTAGAGAGGTTTGGGTCACTTTATTAACCTTATCTTTTAGTTTTAACTCTTAGTTAATTAGTTTGACATTTACTATGTCTCTTTGTATTTTTAAATTATATGGTTAATAAACTTAATATAAACTTTCAAGAGACACCAAAGTGGTTAAGTAATGATACACCTATCATGATATAAGTCCTTTGGACAAACCTTATATTTTTAGGAATATATATCAATTTATAATATAATATTTGTTTTAAAAACTCTTTTATGTCAATTTTGACACTATTTAATAATTGATTTTTTAAAAGTCTTAAAAACTATAATAATTCAAAAAAAAATCATTTAATAAATCCTAACATGTCATATTAACCAATAAAATTCATGTATGTCATCAAAACTTTAATATTATATTTATTTTAACATTTATAATACCAATTATTTGATTAATTCATTAATAAGGAATATACCGCATCATTATTGTGTCATAAATAAATTTAATTATTCAATGTATAAAAATTATAAATAAAATACCATTATGTAGGAAATATTTCTATATTTCTAATGAATATTTATAATAGAATTTATCTTATGTATAAAGCTATATTAAAAATGTTTTTTATTAAAGTTTGATTTTAACTCTTTTAACCCTACTTTGAATTAAATAATAATAAATGTACTAATCTAATCCAAGTAGACCAAAAGGGTTCATATTTTATTCCTAAGGTTTTTTTGGTCGAATTATACTTATCCAATAGAATTAGTACATGTGTTAGGGTAATAATAATATCATTTTTACCCTTAATTATCCTATTTACATTTAACTGTGGTAAATAAAAGTAAAAAGTTACTATTCACCAAAAATTATTTTTATCTTATTGAACCAAATTTTACTCATTGATATTAACCATGTCTCTCATATTTTCTAAATTCCACTCACAAAAGCTGTAAAATTAAGTTTTATGTGAATTTGCAAATTCTCCTAGGAGATGGGTAAAAGAAGGTGAAAAGTTCAATAAAATTTTTATATATCTAGAATTATTATAAACTGAATCCAATGAATTACATTTAACTTATATAGGTATTATTTATATATTATGGCCTAAAATAAATTTAAATAAAATAAATAATTATTTAAATAAAAATTCAGTTTTAAACTTATACTCAAAGTTTTTCACTATTCATCAAAATTTGAAAGTTTTCAGAAAAATACCAAAAATTCACCCTAATCTAATTTTGATATTCCTAATCCAAAAAGGAAGTCCATTTTGAAAGATAAAATTTATAAAATTTCAAAAAGTGGTTATTACTAGTCATAATGGCTAGTTTGATTGGTTGTGGTGTGTGTTAGAACTCGAAGTTGCGTACAACACACACTACTGTATTATTCAAAGAGAAGAATACCGTGGAAGCATGGGGTGTTACATTATATATAAAATAATCCATATTTTTCATTTGAATCAATTTATTATTGAATTTTTATTTGAAAACATTTTAAACGTTTGAATATTTTTTCTTTGGAAAACCACATTCACACTGTGACTACAGAATTAATTTTAAATTAAAATCTACCAAAAATGTGAAAGTAATTTGGAAAATTGAATTAAATAATTTGAATCCAAAAAATATATATTATATAATCTGTTTAAATTAAATTTTACAATAATTAATAGTAAAAACATTAAAAATTATTTTCCATAATTTAGGTAAAAATGAGTTTAAAGAGGGATTAAACTAAAAAGGCAAGGGTTAAAAATGACACAAAAAACATATACAACACAAATTTACAATAAATATTTTGAACATATCTATTATATATTCTATAATGTACCATTTTTAATCCTTGTTTCATGTGAAAAATGTGGGTACATGTTTTTTACTTTAAAAAATTACATGTTTCCACTCCCCTCACATATAGAGGGCCACCCCTCTTCTCTCTTCTTCACACTCACAAAACTCTTTAGTTCAGCCAATAACTTCCCAAATAAATTCCTTAATTCCATACTCTCATATTAGAATCCTTATTTGTTTTATAAATCGAACATAAAAATCCTTTTCATACATACCAAAAGATGTTGTTAGAAGAAGAGGTAATATCCCTAACCAACCATTTTATGTTATTTCTTCCTCCACATTTTTCAATTTTTATTAAACCATGATGATATAATAAAATAATTATCTTAAATATAATTTTATTTTATTGTGTTATTTTAATAACCTAAATCCTTTTCCTCTTCCATCAAATGAGTTACGAAATCATCATTCGTGTGTACGATGGACAACCACCTCACGAACTGATGTTATTCGTTTTCCATCACAAACTCTCAAGATTGGATATAATTATGGATTTATTATTTATATATTATATTTATGATATTATTATTCTTTTTGGATCATGATATCAGATCTGAATTTTTATCTTCCATTCCATGGGAATATGATAACGTCGTTCGTGTGTATGATGAATTACCACCTTGCGAAGTGATGTGATTTGTTCATGTTTTAAATGGAAGGTAATAAGGTTGGTTTTAATGAATATATGTGATATATATGAAATAAAAATTATTATTTAATGTTAATATTTTATTTACCTTTATTTCTTTATTTCCATCAGGAAATTGGAAACAACGTTCATATGTACGTACAACCTACCATCTCCATGAACGAGGTATTTCATTTTATATATCTAACCTTTATGAATAAATATAAATAAATATATAATGAATATATATTATATTTATATCATGTTTAAAATTATATATTTTATGGAATAAATATCAATGTAATAGAAGAAAAAATTAAAAAACAAAACATACATGAAAAACCAAGCGGTTATTACCCGAAACGTGACTTTAACATGGAATTATTAATAAACAGGTAATAAATGGTTTGGAAAAATTATATATAGTATGATGAATATAATTATGGATATTTAATATATGTATAATAAAATTATATTTATTATAAAAGAGGTTTGAACAAGTACGAAGGAAGTCAAGACTTATGGTAAGGGATTTTGGTCTCACTTTTATTTTCTGTGAGACACATACCATATTCACCATGTGTTGCTTTTATATGATGTATATAATGGACGTGAATTTATTTTATGATGATTATAATATTAGTTATTTTTATTTATATATACATTTTATGATATATCTTTCATGGGGTTTAAGGTACAAAATTTATTAAAGTGGTAAGGGTTTTATGACAAAACCTCATCATTTATTAGGATTGTTTATGTTTTTGCTTCCAATGATAACATATTATTATCCATCTCTCAATAAAATCCAAAAATTTATTTTCCTATGGTTATTTATTGAGAATAAATTATTTCACTACATTATCCATTCTTTATGTACTCAATATTTTAAAAGAATATTTTCAAAAGAAACTGACTTTATTTCCCTCTTCGTTCGAAAATCCTTGTTTTTACCAAATCACATTTTCTAGAAATGTTTTCAAAAAATGGTTTTAAATCCTAAAAAGGATTTATTAAATACATTTTCACAAATGTTTAAAGTTAAAATTTATTTAGAAGGAATATTAATGTCTTTTTCAAAACAATTCTAATTTTTCTTTTATCGAAAATGTGAAGAGAATATTTGTTTTATGATGTATGAAATGATTGAAATATCATGATGTCATAAAAAATCATTGTTTTAAATATTAATTTATAAGTATCAAAGTTTATTTTAAAGTAAAAGGATTTCCAAAATGTTTTATGTTTTTTTAGTTCTGAAAATTGATTTTAAAACTAGAAATGATATTTTCCTCAATAAAGATTTTAAATTATTTTTAAGGATTCCTTTATAAGATTCCATGTTTTTTTAAAGAAAAGGATTTTGAAAAGTTTTTTTTATTTTAATATGGTTTTTTCAAATTTTAAAGGATATATTCTTCAATAAATGATCTAAGTAATCTTTCAAAATCATTTCCCTTCTAATATGGCATCCATTGATGTTAGTTATGCGTTAATGGAGATAGGATTGAATGATACCTACCATATTATTTCTTTGTATGGTTAAGGTTTATATTAATTATTTTTTTATAAAACACATTTATATTTATGAGTTATGCTATGGTGAATTGATGAAATTTTTATGAAACCTATTTTCTTTACATGAGTTATGATGTGATGATATGATGAATGTTTTATGATATTGCGGCACACATAAGTATTGTTTTCATTTTGAGATGTGTGAGTCATATATCTTCTTAAAATATATTAGGTAAATTTTTTATCTTATGATGTAAAAATGATAAATATGTCGATGGGAATGATCAATTATGCGAAACAAGTGCATCCTGATCCAAACAAGTACATCCTGATCCACAATTGGAAACAAGTGTTATGCCCTGATCCACTATGTTGATGGTATTGGAAGTTAACCTTGACATATGAAATGGTTTTCTATATTTATGATATTTCCACAATTTTATGAAATTATATTATGGTTAATGATTTATTTATGATTATTTTCACTATTATAGACTATGTTTTATGAAATGATAATGTTTTATGCCATGAATCATGTTTATGATATATGAAAGGTTGGGCATAAAATTCCTAATTTATGTTCCTAATCTCATACCTTTATGCTTATATTATTATTTCATACCATCAGATATTGATATCTCATATATTTACCCTTATTAACCATCTAAGATCACCCTTTCTTATTTTTTCTTCCCCAGTTTATAAATAATGTTTTAAGTAGGGTATTCCTAGGAGTACTATATGAGAAGATATTTCTGGGAGATATTGAAGTTATTTCACGAAATAAGAATATTGCATTTATAGTCTCTAAAGAAACTAAACCATTCTAGTCTTTGGACTGTGTTTATGAAATGTATTTAATATTAATATAAAATTATTTGATATTTATTTATCAAATCCTTGGTTACTATAATCATATTTACTATGAAAAAAATGTAATAAAAACCATTTTTTAAGAAATATTATTTTTATAGAATAAAAATTTTTTATGGAAAATTGAGTATTATGCATTAATTAATACATTTAAATTATATAAAAACATTATACATATTTTTTCAGAATGTGGTTTTTCGTATTTATATCACTAATTAAATTTATAGGTTACAAAGGTTACATTTATATAATATTTTATAGTATATCACTGTTAGAAAAAATCTCAATATTGTGTGTTAAACAAGCTATAAAACATAGTATTCTTATAAATTTAATTTTCAGGGTGTTATATTCCCCCATCCATTTATAAATTTCATTATAAATTGTGTTTATCTCAGTAATAAAGAGTTTAATATTTGAAAATACCATTATTAAAAAACAACATCATACAAAGGGATAATAAAAATTCCTTTAAAAAAGGGAAGTGTGAAACATAAAGGTCACCTAAAATAACACATAACATGGTTTCCATAAATAGAAAAGTATTGTGTCAGTGAAAATATATACATATAGGATAAAGATAATGTCAAAATAATAATTTAGCGATGGATTGAATAGTCATGTGAACGTTAATGACCACAAAACCAAAAGTCAGTGTGGGGTGAAAAGACCAGCAATTCATTAGAAATGATTTTATATAGAAAACCATTTTTATTTTAAATATCATATCCCCAGAGTTGAGGAATTATTTTACCATGGAATATGTGAAAATATAATTACTTGATTTCCTGAAATCTATAAATGAAATTTTATAATTTTTTTAATGTTTCAATTAGTTTCCACCTCTTTTCATCCATATTCCAATGATGAATGAACAATATCATTTTTTCATGTCAGAATTAAAAAATCAACCTTTAATAAATCATAAGATTCATAAAATAAGGACAAGTTATTTCACCTGGAAAAAATAATGATATGAACCATTTAATATTATACTCATTATGAATAAAAATTCTTGTGATTAAGTAATACATTAATTCATAAAACATCAAAATAACACCCATAAAATGATATAATACTTTAACGTTTAAATTATAATACCAATAGTGTAAAATATATTATTTTATTCTTCATCTACTAATTAATAAATGCTTAAAACTAATTAAATCCCCAAAAACAGGATTATTTTGAAGCCAAACATAGGTATAAAACCATTTTTTCTGCTAGGTAATAACAATTCATCCAAATAGAAACTAATCAAGCTACATCCTCATCAATAATAACTGTGTGCATGATTGAGTAGCCTTAATATATTTGTATTTTTTAGTGCTCAATGAAATGAAATATTGTTTCTTTCATAGCCAATAAATACATAATAAACCAATATAAAATTCACCACCTGATGTTGATTTTCTATCATCAGTTGATCTGGCCCAATATGTATCTATAAAACCCAATAACTCTTACTGATATTTTTCATTGTAGGAAAAACTAAAATTAATCTTTTCCTTGTTATACCAAAGTATTAATTTCACTATAATAATGAATATTTCCTTGGGATTTCTTTGATACTGTGCTAATTAGCATGTGGAAAAAACAATATCATTTCTTATCACAGTCATGTATAATAGACTACCAATGATTTTCTATTATTTTGTTACATTAACTTCATTTCATTCATTATCTCATGGAAATTTTATTTGAGTAGCCACTGGAATTCTCCTCTCCTTGGAATTATTCAATTAATATCTTCTCAAAATATCATTTTCATATTTAGAATAAGAAATGAATATACCATTATTTCCCTATATCACCTATAAACTAGAAAAATTCCTGGTTAGTAATAATTGACATTTCAGACTCACTTTTCATGAGTTCTGTAAACTTTTTACACTAAGATTCATATGATCCCCAAAAAATTATTGTAAGAACCCAATTATTATTCTTGAGGTATGAGTTTCTTCTTTTCCTTTTCCTCAAGTGTTTTTAGAAAATAAAGAATATGTGGGAAAAATCCAAAATTTATGGGTACATGCTGTGTACTTTTTGTACACATGACGTGTACTTTGGCTATGTGGATGAGACAACAGGGTGCGTCGGTTTGTTAGTAAAAACAAACTACACGCCATGTAATTTCATATACTCACTGTGTACTTTGGCCGTGTTGGATGAGAACACACAATGTTTAGACTTGTCGGCTGTTCAGGGTGTAATAACTAACTACACTCCATGTACTTAGTAATACATGCCGTGTAATCAGTCGGCGGATGAACAGGGTGGCGGGGAAAAGCAACCGCCAGAGGAATAGTTAAAAATGAAATTACACGCCACGTACTTGAAAGTAAATGCCATGTAGTCATGTTTTTTTTAAAAACAAGAATTAGACTCCTCATTTGATAGAGGAGGAAGAATACTCATTTGGAGCTCAGGAGTGGAGGGTGAGGCTTGGAGGAGCTCCCGATCGCATGCCGGAACTCTGATTCTTTTGCCGTCGATCTCGTTTGAACCACACGGGTGAGGTCTTCTCTCTTCTTAAACCTCTCCAGCCAATTATTTCCCTATGAAAAGTTATTTGAGCTTTAATGGATAAATGTTTATTATAGAACTATGTCCTTTTCGGTTGTTTCAGGAGGCGTCATTCACGTATATCAAATAGAGGAGATCGAGGTAGGTGGTCTGGTGATTACTTCCAACTATCGAGTTCTTTTTGTGTACCATTGTGCTACATGCCCATGTTTGGGGTGTCATATGGATGAGGCCTTGACTATTAAGATACCTATAATTTCTTAGGTAATTTAATGAACAAGTATAAACTACTTTTTGGGATCATTTCCTTGATCCAAGGCCACCCCGTGGGTGCATTTCCCTTGTTTAGCCGTTTGTCCAGGATACCCATCGGTATGTTGTGATTATAGTATAATTTTAGTTTTCTTGAGAGAAAATATATATGAATTAATTTCTTATGTGTTGGGATTGGCCCGGTTACTTGCTTAGCCTGAGTGAAACTTTTCTTATGCTTATGGGCAGTAGCTTCTGTGCCTGAGGGCAATATCTTGTATGCTTGAGGGCAATATTCGTTATGCCTGAGGGAAATCACCTGAGGGTTTTGATTCTGATTACTTGAGGGTAAGTATTTTCATGTCTGAGGAGACACTTTACTTTGAATATTCCCTGTGGTGTTTTATTATGTTATACCTACCAATCTAAAGCACAAGTTCGGAATGGTTATTACCTTCTTCTTATTAGATAGCATGTTTTGGTTTTTTGCTGCGGCACTGTATAGGAGATTATAGGCTGAGGCTGAGTCTCGGGAGGGTTATAATTCAATTATATTTGAATTGTTAAATAATTATTAAAATGGTAATAAAACTAGAAGGAATTTTTACTTTTGAGTACTTCCTGGTTTACTGCATTTCATTTTTTCACACTGCTGTTGCACATTTTTACTAACAGTTGGGCACAGGCCTTTGGTGGTTACCTACTGGGATTTATTTCTCACACCCTATTTGGGTCTTGTCTTGGGTGAAAACAGATTATATTTATATAGGTGTCGATAATGGAAAGGGTACCTATACAGGTACATGATTTTTGTAGAGCATTAGGAGAGCATGGGACCGGGCTTAGGCTTGCGATGCTACTGAGTTCCTGTTGCACTATTTTAGTTTGCTTTGCTGTACTTGGTACCTTGTACTGTATTGTATTTTATTGCAGTGTATCCTGTTTTTACTTCTTTCTTAGAAATAGGACATATTTCATCATATATATATATATATATATATATATATAGATGACTGTTGGTTATATTTTTATTAAGTACCATTTTCCTTTCAGTTTTGTATTGTTTACTGCTTCCAGTTTTGGTGTGTTTATTTTTTTCCACTGCGCTACACTTTGAAAAATGAGCGCATAGTTTCCCCACTATCAGACCTAGGCCCTCGTTGCTAGTCGGCTGCCTCTGGCATTTGGGGAAATGTGCTTGAGGTCACGTGACCAACTGGGTTCGGGGCACCCGTTGAGTGGCAAATAGATCCAGGACGTTACAATTATGTCATCAATATACACCACCAACATCTTCCTTTGATTACTACCATTTTTTACATATATATTGTAATAAAATCCACCACGCTAGAAATTGAGCTTATTCAAAAAATAATATAGCCTTGAATATCATGCTCTTGTTTCTTGCTTCAACCCATATAGTGGCTTCTTTAGTTGAAAAACTATTTTCTCATATTCTTGAATGAGAAAAACATATGGGTTCTCAATATAAACTTCTTCTTCCAAAACCTCATTAATAAATACAGACATTACATCTATATAGAAAATATTGAACATTATTTACACTACTATGGCCAAGAATAATCTGAATATATTTAGCCTTATAACAAGTGAAAAAAATCATCAAAATCTACACAATTTATCTAGGAGAACACTTTTCACACTAATTGTGATTTATTTCAAATCACTACACCATCTTCATTCATCTTGTTGTGAAATAACCATTTAGTCCCAAAGAAATTATTATCCATTAGCCTCAAAAAAATATCTCATGTATGATTCTTCTCAATTTGGTCAATCTCTTCATTCATATATTAGACTGGATTTTCATCCCTCGATACTTTTTTAAAAACATTTTGGATCTACCCATGATAAGAATGATGCTTGTTGTAGATTTTTCATCCTCCTTGTCTGTACTGGTGCTATAAGATCACCTATTATGTACTGTTTATCAATTTCAGATCTTCTCTTAATTTTTTTTGGAAATACTAGTTTTTTATTATGATTTTCATTATTTGAATATTATTTTGAGTCAGCCTTTAGAAAATAAACATCCCCTAATCTACTGATCTCTCCATCGCTATCCTCCTAATACTGATTATGTATTTGCTAAATATTCTTCTCATTTTATACTATAGTTATATCATTTATTTCAACTACCTTTCCCATCCACATATTGAAGAATTTATATGCTTTGCTTCTCTTTGAGTATCCAATAAATATTACTTCATCTCCATAAGATTAATACTTCCCATGTATCTTCTTATTGAGAATGAAACACATTTTTACAAGGATTAGAAAGTACTTCAATGTTGGTTTCTTCCCATACCATAGATCATATTGAGTATTCTATTCTTTTTTACATAATAATGATATGTTTTATGTGTAGAATGATTCCATCACTGATTATTTCCAAAAATTATTTGGAAGGTATTTCTCAATGAGCATTGTTCATTCCTTGTTGTTGATAATTCAATTTCTTCTCTCAAATACTCCATTTTGCAGTGGAGTTCTTACTCCTAAAACTTGGTGCCTTATCCCATGTTTCTCAAGATAATCCTCTACTTAGATATTTGTGAACTCTATTCTATTATCGATTCATATCTTTCAGATTATTTGACGTAACATATTTTTAACTTCCCTTCAATAAGTTGTTATAAAGCTAAACACCTTAGATTTTGGGGGGATGATTTAAACCCATGTCATTTTGATAAAATCACTAATGAAGAAAACATTATATATCCTCCCATAATAAGATCTTGGCGAAATAGGTCGACACACATCAATTTTCACTGGTTCAAGAACTTTTGTTTATTTTTTCACGTTTTTCCTTATATATCTTTCAAATGATCTTCCCTTGCTGAAAAAATCACATGTATGGATATGACCACATGATAACCTAGGGAGATCTTAAGTAACATCAAATATCACTAGATCTTACAATGATGCTTGAATCAAATGACGAAGGAATTTATTCAATAACTTTTTTTCTTTTCCCTTGGTAAAAAAACCCATATCTTATTCTCTACTTACAAGGTATAGATTTACCTTTTTATGTTTTCATAAAAAAACAAAACCATATTTTCCCATAATGATACATATTTATTTTAAAAGCTTATTGAATGTCTTAAGTCACATAATTGACATACACTTATAATGTAAGAACCCAATTTTTGCAGCGAAAGACTTTGGAATATTTTTGATATTATTCCATATCAACGCCTTCAGACGACGTGTGATTCTGATCCCCGGAGTGGCTAGAATTAAATTTTCAGTGTGTCCACACTGGAAATGACAAATAAATAGGATAACTCCTAAATGGTGCTTCATATAAGAGATCCGAGTGTATAGATGGGTCCAGAATGGGGTGTTTACCCTAATAAAAACATAAAAGATGTCGACACGGGATGTTTGGACCCCTAGCTCACTTTTGGAACGTTAAATGAATAAATAAATAAATTAATTTATTTGTTTAATTTTGAAACTCAAGTATCTCTTAAACGGTGTCTCGGATTGGAAAACCGAGGGCACCATTGAGTCTGAAATGTGCCGTTTACCTTAAGAGGGGTGTAAGTTTCGCGGACGTGGGCCGTCTGTGAAAAATGGCCCTAGAGGCATTTTCGTAATTTGGAAGATTTGGGCGTTCAGTTTTATAAATTTTGAATAGGGCCTCAGATTAAAATTCCGAGACCTCTGTTGCGTTCAGAACATGGTTTTTAGCCCCGGGGAGGCTTAATCCTGACCCCGTCAGGAGTTCAGGTTCGGGCCGACGGGCGGGTGGTTAAGTGTTTTCTATTTAAACACTTAACCCACCCCTCCCTCTTCTTCTTCTTCTTCGCCTAGACAGTAGTAGGGGGAAACCCTCCCTCTCCTCCTCCACTTCAGTGACGCAGCTCCAGCGAGGTGTGGCAACTCCGGCGGTTCGTCGCAATGCGTCGGGCTTCGCCCAAGAGGTAGGATTTGTCGTTTTCGTTTCATTCTCCCCGCCCCTACTTTGAGCTCAGTTAATCACATCTAATTGCAATCAGATTTTTGAACAAATCCAATGAACACGTATTAGAGTTTATTCCCTTTCCAATACATCTTTAGGATTTGAATTTTGAGCTCTGCGGCATCCGCAATCATCCGCCGAAGTTTGTGGGTTTTCGATTTCCGGCGGGTTTGAGCGGCGGCGCGATGACCCTAGGAGGCGGCGACGGGGATCTCAGACAGTGACGCGGCTAAGGCGCAGGGTGGCGCGGGTCTTCGGCAGCGGCTTCAGAAAGGCGGTCGGCCACAGGCTCCAGGCACGACGGCGGGGGGCGGCTCCCTTCAGCGGAGCCTACCGAGCGCGATGACCACGTGGTCGCGGTGTGCGACCCCCACGCGGGAGACAAGACCCGCCTTCGGTGGGTCTTCACGCGGCTGGCGCGATCGGCCCCTCGTGGCCGGTCTGTGCGTGGGCGGGCCCAGGCTAGGCGGACTGGCCGGTCCTGGCCAGTCCAGCCCAAGAGGGGAATTCATCCCCTCTTCGAACGTCCGTAATTTTCTTTACGGATGTCCGTTTTACTTACCGTCTGTGGCAGTATCTTATTGAAGTCGAGACAGACTTTTTGAGGTGTTTTCAGGAGTTTTATCTTCCGAGACGAGGGACTCGGGGGCACGACACGTGCGTAAATCAGCTTAGTGAGCTTCCCGGGCATTCTTGTTTTGGGCGGCGCAGACACATCCGGAGTCCGTTTTGGGAACCGTCAGTGGAGTTGCGACCCTAAAACCAAGGTGGAGTTTTCCAGTGTGGCTTCGGGTGTTGAAGCCGGAGTTATGGTGTGGGCCCCACGACCCGTCTTTTGAGCTGCGAGCAGCGTTTAGCGACTTTTCCATCAGACGTCCGTTTGGGGCGTGCGAGCAGTCGTTTTTGGGTGTTTTTTCGAGGGCATTGCATTGGCACAGTCTTCCTGCTTTAATTCCGCATGATGGTGCAGGTCCCGTGAGGGCCATTTTAGGAGTTGACAGTGATTTCCAGCTTTATCACCGGGTGTCCGTTTTGGAAAATAGATTAGTCAAACTTATGTACTTTTTCAAGAGGATAGCAATGATGCGATCCGTTCGTTGTGTTTCGGGACCAGGTTGCGGGTCCCACGAAGTACTGCTCGTGTGCAGTGCGCCAGAATGCACCTTTTTCTTTGGATATCCATTTCACTCAAGTGAGTATTGATTTTGACGTGTTTTACTGAGGGGATCGCAATGGTGTGATGTGCCTGACTGTTTTTGGGGTCGAGGCTCGGGATTACGGGACGTCGTTGGGGCGTGTGGCAGTGTTGGCGACCCTTCCGTCGGATATCCATTTGAGGCGAGTAAGTAGTCTATCTCGTGTTTTTTTCTGCGAGGATTACAATGACATGATCCGTTTGGTTGTGCAGAGCCTCTTGCACGATCCTATTAAATGTGGAATTGTGAAGGTGCCCTGGTGGCGGTTCTTCTACCGTGTTTGTAGCAAACCCTTGGCATGTGATCGCGTGCACTCCCGTGTGAGTGATGTGTATTCTTGAAGAGATGTAGTTAACCGTGCCTCAGCCAATGAGGTGGAAAGTTGGAGTTGTTACGTTTACACCCTTCGTGTGGACGTTGGGTGTCGTGTGCATGTTAGCCTTTGGGCTAGAGACGTGGCATACTCTGGGAGTATGCGAGAACGCTGGGAGGTACATGTGGATGGTTGTACCATAGACTGTTTGTGCACTTGTTTGGGGTTAACTTGGGGCCACACATCGTGTGGGCCCCATGTGCGTGCCGTGTGCTTCTTTACATACTTTTTACCCCTCACGACATAGAGGGTTCCTCGGTTCTTGACTTTTGACCAGTAGGGTTGAGTCTTCCCCTGGATCTGTGCTCGTTTGTTTGACTAACAGGGTTGAGTGGTTTCCCCTAGTTTGTTCTGGAGTCGGGTGGTTGCGCGATACCCACTCCGTTTTTGGTTGGCCAGTGTTGCACCATCCAGTAGAGATGGCCAGAGCAGTTCTGGGTTTACCCTCCAGCGGGGCTGGGCAGTGGGTACCTCATTGACTTCTTCGGGTTTACCCTCCAGCAGGGCTGGGCAGTGGGTCGCTCGTCGCCTTGTTTCAGGTCTACCCTCCTGCAAGGCTGGGCAGTGGGTCGCCTGTCGACTTGTTCTGGGTTTACCCTTCAGCAGGGCTGGGCAGTGGGTCACTCATCGGCTTCTTCTAGGTCGACCCTCCAGCAAGGATGGGTAGTGGGTCACCTGACGACTTATTCCAGGTTTACCCTCCAGCAAGGCTGGACAGTGGGTCGCCTGATGATGTATTAGGGTTTACCCTCCAGCAGGGCTGGGGAGTGGGTCACCCGATATCTTACTAGGGTTTACCCTCCAGCAGGGCTGCGCAGTGGGTCACCTGATATCTTACTAGGGTTTACCCTCCAGCAGGGATGGGCAATGGGTCACCCGATATCATATTATGAATTAACATCTAGCAGGGCTGGGAAGTGGGTCACCTGATATCATATTAGGAATTACCCTCCAGTAGGGTTGGGCACTGGGTCACCCATTGACATTCCAAACTAAGTCATTTCTACTAGGCTAGTCTATGGCTTTACTCCATGACTACCGGAGCGAGACCCTTGTTTGTACGGGTCAGCGATATGACAGCTCTAACTCTGAGCAGTCCTCTTGATTGCGGGGCAGTGACATGGTGTTGTTTGACGTTCCCCCCAAACTCTCAAGTGCGAGGGGTACTTTCCCCATCGAGACGCGTCCTTACAATGTGACCTAAAACCGTGCGGGCGAGTCAGTGATGCATAAAGTGAATAGTGTCAAGGTGTGGTGATTTGAGCCCCTTGACGTGCAGTTCGGGGCATATGTGCGGGATGTTGGGAATCAGTGGCGTTTTCTCTTGGGATTGCTGGCTACTCACTTTCTTGGGATAAGATACGGGATGGAGATCCCCTTACAATCTTGTTTGGGATTCTTTTTTGAGCATATGGTTATGTATATACCTTGTTCCGGTACCCACTTCTTGGGTTTTGGATTACTCTCCTTCCAGGAGAGGCGAAGACGCGTGGGGTATGCCACGTGCTTTTCGTGTCTAGCTTCTTGTGGTTGGATGAGTCTACTCTTCTACTATAGGTAGTGAAGACTCGAAGAGAAGTTTATATTCTCACCATTTCTAGCTCCTTGTGTCTGGAAGAGTCTAACTTCTTTTATCTTGTTGGGTTGAGCTAGAATATTTACTTCTGTACTCCTTACTGCACTCTTGGTTACACTCCTTTAATTTTCCTATTCGATCTACTGATCACCCTTTAGTACCTATTTTGTTGATCCCTCGAGCCTTCGGGGCATCCTACTGAGTATTTTTATACTCACCCATGCTTGGGATTTTCCTGCACTTGGTGTGCCCTTGCAGATGCCAGACAGGTTGGTCATCACATCAGAATATCTTAGGAGCCGAGAGCTTGGACCACATGCGGTGGTCGTTGTTGGGTTCCAGGTGTGGGAGACTCCCGTCTGTTTATTGTTGTTTTTCCTACTACCAGGTTATGGCACTTTTTGGTTGGGTGCATGTTTTTCCCCTTTTCTTTTCAGTTTACCTTCAACTTGTACTTTATATTATTTAGAGGTCGATACACATCTATGGTTTATATATATATATAGCAGTTGTTCTTTACTCTACTTGTCCTTTATTTTACTCTGCACTTTTGCATTGAGTGTGCTGCGTGTGTGTGTATAGGTACTTAGGAAAATGCCTCCTCGAGTTGTTGTTCCTTCGGCATTGGTCGCCATCCCCTGGCCTATAATGGCGGGCTTGGGGTAGTTGCGGCTCCAGCCCGGGTAGGGTCGGGTCGTGACATATAATGTTGTGACTGATACCTTCAACAACCAAGACATATGCATGTCCCACATATTTCTCTCCAAACTTGTATTTTTTTGAGCTAATAATTTTCAGGCCCTCATCATTACCAAATATTACAATACCTTCCTTATTGTATCTAATTATTATTCAAAGTTCCATATTTTCCATTATATGTGAGGTTTAGACCCTATCAATTTTAAATATTGTAGTTGGATCTAATGTTTTAAAAGCAATCTCTGTAACCACTTCTTATTCATCTCTATTACTTTTTATCCATGTTTTTGACTTTATACTCAGTATGAATTGATAATCTTGATATTCCTTGAAGTATGATGGGATAAATTTATCTTAAAAATATACAAAAGTATTTTTCATTTTTTATCATTTTATGATACGTTGAATTGGTACTTATGACCACATTAATTATCCTTTGGTAAATTTTTCTGCATTGTCGATGAGCAGTATCTTTCCATATGCCCAAATCCTCTAAAACTAAAATAGTGACCATAAAATTATGTTAGGAAATTTTATGTTCTATATGGAATCCTCTATTAGTCTTATTCTATTTGGTACCTCTTGGATATGGAACAAAAACTTTTTAGTGTCCCATATTTCTATAACAATAACATCTCATAAGGGGTGCATTTCTATGAGGAAATACAAGACTGCTAGTTCTCCTTTGGGTTCTCTAAATATTTTTGTTCTAATCCATAACTAAATCAATATTAAATATTGGAGATGGTTATTGTGGTCTGAATTCAACCATTATTGATTTATATTTTTGATCAAGCCTCATACCGGTCTTATCATTTGGATTTGACAATTTCTTTTGTTCTGCAATACCTATATACTCCACTTGAATATTTTCTATTTTCTGAATGATATGATTTCCATATTTCATACATAGATTCAACAATTTTATCTTAATACTTAATATTAAATCGTAGGACAATGAGTTCCAATTCATGTTTTTTATACACTTGATTTTATCTTTTCTAGTGTTGGTTAAACTATCAACTTCTCTTTTCATTTATTCTATTTTGAGATTGTACTCAATAAAATTTTATTTTCTCTCTAGTATTGAAGAATTCAATTTTTCAATTTCTTCATTCTGCTCAGAATTCCCTTATTTCTTCTTCTAAATATAAATATTAGAATCACGAACCACCTTGTTTCCTTTCATCATTTTGGATCTATAAATATCTATTTTCTCAAGAGTGTATTCTAGTTCAAACTAAATTTCAAATATTCCTTCATCTTATCCTTCATTGTTGTCTCTTTCTTCACTTTTTTTGGGAATTTCTAGCAACTTTTACCATAGAATTTTCTCCATGATCCTTACTGTCATCCAACTCTTTGGCCTCAAATTCTTCAGAATCGTCATATTCTTTTGAAAGCAGACTCTTCTTTTTTAATAAATTTTTATTAAAATTTTTATTACATTTCAAATAAGATGAATAATTATTCATGGTAATTTCAACTTCATCCTCTCCATATTCTTGAATGTTCTTGGGTAACCTTACTACAAGATGTCCAACCTTTCCACATCAAAACCATTCAAGTAGGAGTTTCCCTTTGAACTTTAATTTTTCTCTTGGAAGATTTGAGGAAAGTAATGACGTCATATTATCTATCTATTCTTCTTCCAAAACATATTAAATGGTGAACATCTTCATGGACTTAAATTCAACTTCTTTGGAATTCCCTTTTTCCATATAATCATTATCTTCATTTCTCATCTTTAATTCAAAAAGTGTAATATGAAATCTATCCAATTTCAACTCCTTTAGATATTTATCTTCAAATAAAAATACTCTGATATTTAATAGAGGTGGAAGTATTATCAATATGAACTTAAAAATAATTACATATTCAATAATTTCTCTAAGACCATACTTTTCTTCTACAACAACATTTACCGAGTCAAAGAATGCATCAAAAAACTCATTAGGGTGCATTCTTAGATCCTCATACTTGTTCCATAGAACTTGTATCTTTACTTTGACTTTTGATTCACCCTCATAAATATTCAAAAACTTTTTACAAATATAATTTTATTACTTATATAACATTAACTTCATATATATTTCATTTGATAGGGATACCCCAAAATCATTGATTCCTTTACCTTCAAAATCTAATTGCCTTTGGAAGACTTCTAATAAAGCACCAATGTTGATATTGACTGATATTTCATGCATATCTACTATAAATAAATCCATTACTAATTATTGGAAGTAGTGATGCATCCAATTATTCCTAATTATGTTAACCACCTTCATGAATTTAGAGGCTTAGAATCTTCATTAAGTCTCTCTAATTTTCTAAAAGGGTATAAGACTAATTATAGGAATTTTATACCATTATAGAAGCTTCCATACACATAATTACCGTTTGAAAATGATATCCCATTTCATTCTTGATGCTATGTCTCTTCATGAAGCACTCTAGGAATTTTCTATTTGTGAATATTCTCGTAGTCATGGTGATTACCATCAAAACTTCACGCTTTCACGATGCTCGTTCACAATGACCCATACCTTCACAAAATAGACTTCACAAAAACAATTATTTGTGAAACTCATGTATTTACATAATTTTAAAAGGCCTTTATGGAAATCCATATTTTACGATTTTAGTCATCCTAGGAATTTTGGACCCAAATTTTTTTTCAAACAATAAGAAATAGTGTCACCTTGTGTATGCAATTTTTTGTATTAATTCCAAGGTATCCATTCCTTTTTATTGGATATTATTCAACACATAATTTCCAAAATATCTCTAAAACATCCAAACTAACCATGAAAATCATTTTTAATAAACACAATCAACCCAAAAATATTGCAATGTTACCTTGTTGCATTTGTTTTCCAACACTTACTCTAAATGGATAGATTTCTCAATTTTCTCTTATCCTACTTTATCTTACATATCATACTGTTTATAGAGATTGAATTATGACACGAAGGAATGAAACCCTCACCAAAACAACACTTTATTGTTAATATAATAAAGTGACTCAAATCTTCAAAAAAGAACAACTTCAAATAGAGAATCTAGTTAGCAGTGAACATGTTCTTTGATACGAATTTTTTAGTTCGCTTGGGATATAATCAACACTAAGGGGGTGAATCAGTATTAGTGATGTTTTTTTTTCTAATTTTATCTTTATTTATCACTTTACCTATTTGATCAGTTAAGGTGTTGATTCCCTCATTCTCTTACTTATCCTTCATTTTTTTAGTAAACAAACAAAGTGGGATGTATAATTATAAGGTTCACTATTCAATAAGAATGACTAGTCCTTACTATAAATGGTGATGACCTGTACACAAATTTTACACTATAAATAGGTACCAATTACAATGGGTTATCTTAGAAACAATCCATATCAAATGTGTGGTTCCATTAAATTTAGGATAGGGGATAAAAACAATCCTCATTCCATTTACTAGTGATAACCTAGTCTACATGTAGCTCCTGATAGATCTTAATACTATATATATAAATAATCCCCAATTTCTGTAATACTTTACAACATTAATAAACTCCTATAACCATTAATACATCTATTTAATGTCACAATTCTACCTTGTATTATTTCTATTATCCTAAAAATATATAAATATGATGGTAAATCCTCGTATTCTTTCCCTGCATACATAATAACGAGAAAACCCTTTTTCAACTTCACATAAGTAGACTAGAATACCACTTTTCTTTTATATGTGTAAGAATATTTATTGTTCTATATTGGCTAAAATATCTCTCTTGAATATATGAAATCTAGAATTCAAAAAACATTATTCTTATTATGAACTTTATAGAAAACATGGTCAGTTATTATCCGTTTTTTCTATAAAAAATATACACAACACCTTTTTCTATTCTTATTTTATTCCATGCAATAAAATAACTTTTAATGGATATGTATTCCCTATTTCTTCTTCACCTTACTCTTCAATTTATACAAACTAAAATAGTTCTTACTTATTTTACTTAACTGATTCAATGTATGAAAATTTCCATCAAGTCAGATCTTCTTCTTCTTCTTGAAACTAGAATATTATTTCTTGAATCACATTTTCAAACTTCTCTTCTTTAATACCACTCCATCGGCCTGCATTTTATATTTATACGAGTTCAAGCCTCCTTATATCTTCCTTTAATTGTTCAAAAATTATTCTAATATTTAAACATCAAGACTCTATATGTGTTGACATTAAATCTTCACAAAATCTCATTCCACCTTCTTAACTCCTTATTTAGAATTTAAAATATTTTTAGTAAAAAAAAATATCTGAAATATTAATTCTTTAAGATTTAGATATTCCTATTCCAAAATACTTAAAGACTCTGTCACCCACTATTTTTTTCACTATATATGAAAATATCATACTCATTTCCATATAATTCATTCCATAAAGTCTTCTGATCAATTGGGTATATAGATCTTGGTCTTATTAAACTATTCTTGCATCACATATAAAAAAATGGTGTGGTATCCTTTTTATAATATTTACAATATTGTTTCTAGTATATTCATATGCATTTGAACTACATTCAAATAAGTAGACTTGATCATGGAATTTTCTTCCCCCTTCTTTCTATTTTTTTATTAACATAGAGACCTACATACATATGTATACATGATTTGAGTAGGTATCCTTTTTCATTATTAATTAAAATTCCTGAATCAGGATATAACAACTCATGATTTTAGTCATTTTTTTAAATACACTTGGTATATTCTGAATTAAATTTAATCATCTTTATTGATTTTCCTTAATGTTGATGATTTGAACTTTGATTAATACCATCCTTGCATCTCCTAATTCCACTTATGATTTTCTAATTCATTTCCTTGTTTTGAAATAATCATGATTCCCATATCATAATATAAATATCACTGAATTATAGTCCAATTTTCATTATCTAAAATGGTATTTCTCATCAGAAATTTAAATTTGGATACCTGCATATTTTCACCCAATACGTATGAAAAATTACCTTACTTGAATTTCATTTGAATATATGAGTTTTAATACATAACATACAGATAGAACCATGAATTCTATTACATAATCACAAACACCAATGTTAATCCCATATGTGACTTTAATTCTTCTAAATGTCTCTTATTAGCAATGTCAGTTTTCCCATGTCATTAGGATTTCACCTATGTGACCCATCATGTATCTAAATGTACATTTGTAGAAGATTATTCAATGTGAACAATTAATATAAATATAAATTCACATACATTAATCTACATGAATTCTATTATATTGATAAATAACGATTGTGGTGAATTTTCATATGAAAATAATCACATACAAGAATGTATATAGATTCATATATGTGCGTCTTCACTTCTTCAACTAGAAATAATACTTTATATGTTTCTCTTTATATCCATCTTACAACTTTTAAACTACACAATAAATCATTGGAATCTTCCATTTTCTCATGTTCATCCTTCAGTGTGGTTAATCTAATTATGTAACTTGATCCATCATGTGAATATATGATCAATGTTTCAACTGCACCACTTATTCTTCCATAATACTTTATTAACTACGTAACTTGGTTAAACAATAAGTGAACCTATAATGAAATTTTACATTAGTTCACTAGATATTTCATGTGACACCCATGGTAACTCACTTATTTTCTTATTCATCATTACCATAAATATTCAAACATCAATTATTTTATTCTTACATTAAAATAATGATAAGTAGATTTAAACTAATCTTCCATGTTTTATTTTTTTCACTTAATCTCGTGTCACATGAAACTTGGGATCTTCTTCCATAGGATTGGACTCCTAATCATTCCTCCAATATCCAAGATACTTTATTTTTTCTAATATATTTATCTTTGTTGACAACAAATAAAAAACTGTTAATAAAAAATACAACACACACACACACAATAGGATCAACACACTTTTTTTGTGGAACATAGGAGTTCAAGGAAGCTTTCAATAAATGTATTTATAATGTGCTTATACTTTGATGAATAGATTAAAGAAGGTGGACTGTCATCCACTCAATTTATGAAGAAAAAATTGGGTACTTATTTTTTAATTTAAATGTTTATATTTATACATGTTTTATCTTGGAATTGGATATTTGATTGGGTTATGTTTTTTAATGTAAAATGGGGTTTGAAAGTATATTTTGTGGGTATAATTCCATGTGTTTAATGAAATGTGTGTGTGAGTATTGTAACATCCTCATTTTTGAAGGTTTCTATGAATTCTTATAATGTTTATAGAAACTTGTAGTAATAATTTATAAGTTCTTTTATATGAAAATTTAGTAATTCTAAATTTTATTCTAGCCTTACATAGAACTTATTTTCCACATAAAGTAAGATACATTTGACCTTTATGTAGATTAGTTTTTGGGAGCCACGTATAGTTAAGTTAAATTTTCAACAACTGTATTAAGGAAAAATATATTTTTATTTGATTTTTTAAAGGTTCGTCATATTTTATACTAGTTGAATAAGGGAAACCAAAGGATCATTCTTCTCATATAAGGGTAATATTAAATTCACATAAGTGTTAACCCATGTTTTCATTTATCACATAAGGTTAATTGTGAGTTTTCAAAGGATTCATAATGTGAAGTCCTTACCCATGTAAAGATAACACCAGGTTGTTTATAGGTTACTCTTAATTTTCCCTTTTTATTTAATGGTAATTCACCTCATTCAAAAAAATATTATGAGCTATGTAAGGGTAAAACCATGTTATCCTTACACAATGGTGTTTTGACATAAAGGTAGTTTTTAACCTAGTTTTTAATTATTTTATCCCACCACAACTTTTAAATGAGTTTCATGATTTGAAAATCCTAAATCATGGATAATAAATTATTTTTAGTTATTTGAATTCATAACTCACATTTTGGAAAATTTTAAATAATATGAAATCAATATTCTCTTCAATGGTGTATTAAATTTCATTTTTAATTTGAGGTTTTCAACGTTGAAAAATAGAATGAATTATGCTATTTTTAATATATGTGAACCATTCCCTCCAATCTATTTTTAAATCCCCTTGACTTTTGGATACCCATAAATCCTTTATCCAAGATTTTTAGAGTCTTCTTCAATCAATGAAAGTTCTTCTTCTAATTTCCAGGTGTTGTATAACTCCCTCTCCCCTCTATTCTTGAGTGTAATGTTTTTTGGTAATAATTTATATGTAAGAATATATAAATTATATTTTTTATATTTCATAAATAATTTGTGAAATTGGAATTCCAAATATTTTTGGATAAATGATTATATTTAACATTAAAAGATAATAAACCATAATTATCAATGAATGATAAAAAATTATCATTCTTATCTGAGGATTATTCTGGATAGATAAATTAATATCTCATTGGGAGTTTTCAATTGAAATAATTAGAATTGATTCTAATAATCCCTAGATACATGATTGAATTTATTAATACAAATACATTATTCAAGTAATGGTTCCTTGGAAAACATTTTTATTTTATGTTTCAAAATTGAGGTAGAATGTTCCTTACCATATTGGGAACTTTTTCTCTATTATTTCTCTGATATGATAGTTGCATTGGCATATCGTGTTTGACCATGATCGATAGTGATCACATGTGTGTGTAACTCATGAGACCCATGTATGATCTTTTATTACATGAGTATTATTATATGACTTTTTTTCCATGTTTTATTTCAATCACATGTTCTTGTATATTTTTACTAATTCTAATGATGATGTGTTATGTTTTTCTTAAATACGACCAACCTAGTTATGTGTGATTTTAATAACTTTTGAGGCATTTCTTATAGTATTTTAAACAGGAGTACCATCATGATATGTTTATGCCTTACAAGAGGATTGTGCAAGAAATGTTACTATGATGACTTTGTACTTGAACATAGGGTAGGGGCATGATGGCCTTAATGAAAAACCTGATGTAGTGATAGTGGGGTTCTGAAAACCTTGTGACTTTACCGAAGTTATAGATAGGATATGATTGGTTTGAGGTTTGAATTGTGACAAATACATGATTTTCAATCTAGAGGTCCAACACATGATGGAGGTGAGATATGAAATCCTTGTAGCATGATCCATATCAATGCCTAGTGACTGTTGAGAGAAATGATAAATAGCCTTTTGTATAACTCTTGATCATTCCTACCATCCTTTTAAACTATCTTTCTAGCATGGATCCAAAGCATGTACGATTGAGGCTCATGGTATCTTGGTTAGCACACGAACACTTGACATATACTCTTATTACCATTCTATGTGTTTACATTTAACATGGAATGAAACTATCATACTTTCAAACTCTTATTAAGGATGCATTGGTGAAATCCTACTAGGTTTTACTACTCACATCCTGCAGGAGAATATTGATGCGAATGCAAAATTCCTGATTAGGGATCTAGTAAAGGTAAAGTGTCTAGAAGTAGGATGCTAAGAAGACGTAGCATGGTGATAGAGGTAATACCAAGGAATACTTCAGATGAATTCTAATATTTATTCTTTTATTTTCCTATTTTTTTGTTAGAAACTTGTTAACCTACCACATTGAGGATGATTGATTTATTTTATGTATAAATGATGTGTCATCTATTACAACATCTATTTATGTTATCTTTTTCAATGTTTCTTTATATTATATTTATCTTATATTATCTCATGAAATCAATGATTATTGAGGGTATAGTCTCCTTACATTACTTTAGATCCAAACCAATAGTAAATAGACTCTTTAATACAGGGAGACAAACATGAGGTTATGTTAAACATATGATTGATCCCAGTGATTTAGGTCGATGTGTTACAAAATGGTATCACATGGTTGATGTTATTTTATTAATTTTTCTGTAGGGTTTTGGTAAAAATGAGATTGGCTATATGGAACTTATGTTGGGGAGTCACCATATTCTTGGAAAACTCATGTGTAGCGGACCTCCAAGTAACCAATGATGCGATTTCTGTTACAATTTTATGGGATTTTGTTGTGTTCATGAATCATGAGTATGCACATAATATATAACTATTTTCTACTATATAATATTTCTTTAATTAAATTCCTTAACCTGTGCTAATTGTTTTGTGGTATATCTATGTTTTATTTTGTGATATATCTATTGAAATTCATTAGATGAACTTGAGAATGATGTTATGTTTTGTATATATATGATTATAACTAATGTGTAGGTATGGAGGACTAGAATTGAGCTTTGCGTATAACCAATAGGGTTACTCTATACGTGTGGGTATATCCATGGATATTCTGTCCAATAGGAAACCCTTTTGTGTGACTTATAAATTCTATATAATGTTTTCATAGTCATTCTAAGCAATCACTTATAATTTAAGAAAATGTATCCTTAGAGACACTTGATTGGAATTCTTGATAAAACTTTCCAAAATGCTCCAACTATGGTTGATGCCCCAGTTCCAGCATATGCTATGTAGGAAGATGCAACTGAGCATGCTCCCAGACTTGATATGGTTGTTTATGCTTTTGATTCAATCCATCCTAGAGCCTTTTATATTTCACCTACCCATAATGGAGGTGTATAGGGGACCATGGTTGACTATGACTGTGAATTCATGCTCCATAAACCTTTATCCTTCCATGTCATTAGAGGACAATAGGATGTTGATGAATAGATTGAAATTATAGAGGGTATATTTGACTTGATTGAGACATCAGAATAATGATAGGTCAATCTAGAAATATTCATGATTTTGGGACCACAAATAGATAGTGGGGCATCATGGAAAAATTATACATTCATGTGCGTCTTTCTTAATATGCCTTCAAGAACCATTTTTCTTAGAATTCTTTATTGCACACTAATGTTAGATCATGCTTAGTAAATCATGGATCTTGAGTAGGGATCCATTATGATATCTTTTTATTCTACTTATTTTACTAAACTAATTTTTTTCTCCCCCATTAGCTAGAAAAAAGTCACATAATTCCAAGAAGTTCATTATAGGTCTTTTTTTTATATCACATGGTAGATTATAATGTTAGTCCTAATGATGCAACCTAAGGTCATTTGTAAGGACTCGAATATTGGGAAGGTCTTGGAGGAGGATCAAGTAGCTGGTTATCTTGAATCTTTTATTACTTAGGTGGGTAGACCACATACTTCTACAATGTCAAAAGTGTGAAAAAATTGGGTATCTTCATCAGTACTACTTTAGATCCTTGAGGTCTGGATTCCACCCGAAAACAAGATAGACACAAAATGTGAACTGAGTATCTATACAGGGTCCTTAACAAAATGTTCAGACTCCTAAAATGATGTTCACATAGGTGATTCATGCACCATAGGGTCAGAGCTATAGAGATGAGGTAGACCGTGTGTATGAGATAGAATAGGTTACGACGAACTATGGAGAGGGACCATAAACCATTGAAGGTATGTTCTTGATCACTTCTTATCCCTATACCACTCTTTTGGAAACTTTTTGTTCCCATTCATTTATATATCACCATGTAGTTGTTAGTATCAACTTACTAATTAAGTTATCTTGTGATTTTCTCTCTCTTAACTTACTCTTTGGGAAAAAAATTAATTATCTCTAGAGATTTCAAGAGTTTCCATTAGTTTTTATCGAGTATAGAAATCAATGGGAATTGATGATACTAGATATTTATAGTTTCTATTTTATATTTACTATGGATTCCTTAACAAGTTATTGAGCTTACATCGACCGTTATTGGAGATATGTGAATTTCAAAAAACCTAGAGAAGAGTGGTAAGTGTTGACTAATGATTGGGATTTTGGAGTAGGTAGTATGAGACCATAAAAAAGTTATATTAGATATACCCGATCATAAGTAGAAGGATTAACTCTTACTATAGAGTTAGCAATATCCCCTCTATATTTCTTTTAGTGGTGGGTCATTATGAAGGTGTTTTCCTAGATGAACACTTCCTTCAGTTAGAGGAATTGATTTTGATATTGTGATTGTTCTTGGGGTGAAACTAATATTGAACCCCCCTCATTATATGGATCTAACTAAGTTGAAATATTTTAAGGTGGAAATTAAGACTTATGTGGTTAAAGGATTTATGAATCCAATGACATCACCTTATGTTGCTTTGGTGTTTTTTTACAAGAAGGATAATTGTAGTCTATAAATATATGTGAAATTTAGAAAAATGAATCAAGTAATAGTAAATAACATGTACAATTTATCTAGGACTTTTGATCTATTTGATTGGTTATAGGGAGACCAGTGTTTTTTCAATATTGATATACATTCAGTCTATCATCCATTATGGGTTAGAGAAGGGAATATTCCTAAGATAATGTTTAGGAGAAGGTATGGACTATATGAGTATATTTTCATAACTTTCAGTTTGAAAAAATATATAGCATTGTTAATTTATTTCATGAACAATATTTTCCATCCAAATACTTACTATTTAAACATTATATTCATGGATGATATCTTGATAGAATTTGAGACTTCAGATATTCATTATAGAAACATAGATATTTTTTTAGCACACTTAGAGTGTAACAGATTTATGAAAAAATGTCAAAGTGTCACTTTTGGATTTAGGAGGTGCATTTTCCTATCCAAGTGATTTTTGAGGTAGGGATCTCAATGAAACCAGATAAGGTAGAGGCTATGATTTTTTGGGTGTAACCAAAGAATAATTTTGAGATCAGAAGTTTCCTCAGTTTAGATGGATACTATCGAAGATTCTTTCATAACTTATCCCTATTAGTAACACTGATGATGAATCTTACCAAGAAGGGGGTGGAGTTTGAATAGGATAATCAGTGTGAGGAGAATTTTATTAATTTGAAGAGGAGATTGATGAAAAATTCAGTTTTGATCCTTATAGAACTTAGGATTGGATATAAAATTTACAATTGTACCTCAGGTATTGAGTCAAGAGCAATGGTAATTCAGAGGAATCAAGTAGTTTCCTATGGGCCATGTTAGCTATGACCCCATGAGTGGAACTACAAAATACCTTACTTAGATTTAGTAGTTTTGTTCCATAACATAAAGTGTCTAAAACATTTTTGATAGTGACCCAAGTATTTTTTACATATTATTACTTGATTTTTAATATAAATATAAAATAAATTCATCCTAAGGATCAAAAGGCCCAAAGTCTTTAAAATACCATGTAAATGAAACATCAAAATGAAATAAATATAAAAAGTATTTATTTTAATATCCATAAGGAGATCTTAAATCTCTTTGATCTCTTAAAATAATATAGGATTGTAGGAACCAAAGAGGGATAAGATTGATACTAGGGGGACTGAATCAGTGTTTTCCAATTTTCTAAAACCGATTTAGACTTTTATTATTTTATCTTATTTCTTTTAATTATTTCATTTTTTAAAGTTAATTTATTATCTAATTTCTCTTTCCTCACATCCTTTATTTCTCATAACATTATCAAACACACACACAAGTGGTGAAACAATTTGAAAGATTTACCTCTCAATATGAGAAGGATAATATTTATTATGATTTGATAAAACCCTTGGTCCCACAACCCACTAGTAAAACACTGTGAGCATTACAAAATTTTATATTTAAAGTGTATAGTGTGTATTCCACACTCTTCTTTGGTATATCCTACAATCTTGTATATCCCATACTTTTATAATTTAATATAGGTGAATCAACTAATATATATTGTTGGATTATTATTGAAGTGATAGTCATTATTCTTTTTCCTTTTCATATTAGAAAGTCTTTTATTATATTTATATGCACAACACAACACAAAAACTATTTTTCTTCTCTTAATAATTGAAAACTAATATTTAACCACTACTTCTTATACTTGAATCTTATTCATCTTCTTTTATGTAAGGAGGAGTTAAGAAATAAATTATTCTCTATGATATCTTCATAACAAACTCATCCAAATATTCTTATTCTTCTTCTTCCTAGGAAAATAAATATGAACAATACTATCTTTTATTATCTCTTATTATCTCTTTCTTATTCAATGCATAAAAAACATCATTATATCTCCTTATTCGTTGACTCATTAGGATACTGTTAATGACTAGAGTTGGGTCTCTATCCTTCTTAGATATTGGAATATATTTTCTTCAAATTTTATATGAGATCGACAACTCCAACAACTACTACAATTTCTTCAAAAACCTAAAATATATATGTATATGGTAATAATAATAATCTAAGTATTAGTTACTCCTCCACATGTTGGTTACTATTTTCTATTTCTTATTAATTCATGTTTTTATAATACATGTAAATATATTTGTATTCAAACTCCTATAAATAATTATATCTAGTCATTGGGATAAATTCCATGTGAAACAACTTCTATATTTTCCTCCACAATTTATTCTTCATAACTGCACATAACTGTAATACAATTATTATGCCATTTAATTCTATCAATATGAAATCCCAAATTAAATTCTCATTAATTCTAGATATTATTTACTTTATAATATCCAATAATTATTCTTCATAAATTCTGTAAGAATCATGATCCACGTATAATGATATTCGTCATTGAATGCTTGGCTTAATTGAAAATGTCATAATAATTCTATAACTCCTAATTTAAATACCCCAAGATCTTAGATTGTATTTCTAATATTTCATCATAGGTTTTGTAATAACTTCTATATTTCTATTAAAATTCAATGAAAAACCTATATACAATGTCTTTATGTATACATTCATCAAATATTTTTTTCAATGTGGGCTTGGTAAGCTTTCATCTTCACAGTTTACTTTCTTCTAAACTATCAGTAAGTTGCATGAACTCTATAATAAACCATTCATGATGGTGTATTAATCTAGGATAGTAAATATCTTGATGAACTATGGATGTGGATACCTTCAACTAAACATAATTTCTACTTTTATCAACAAGTATAAAAGTATAACCCCATGAATGTATTGATATTTCAATCCCAACCCATGAAAAAACCTTGTACAAATACCATTCATACTGGCTGACCAAGAATAGGTAGACATGGTAGAACATGATCCTATGAATATATATAAAAATATTTGAACACTTTATCATGAAGAAGAAAATGACAGAAAACTCATCCAATTCTCCTTTACCCTCATGTGTAAATGAATGTTCACAACACATTTCTTCCCTTTATCCTTACTTTAGTATACATGAAAAATTTCACTGGATCTCACTTACGTTTATATTACTTCTAAATTCATTCAACCTATCCTTCATTTATGGTAACAAAAAATACCATAAGACTCATACTTTAATTGTTTTTAATCATGTGGTCTCATAATAATGGCATCACCTCACAAAAAAATATTCAAGGTCACACCCCAATGGTAGCACCCCAATGGTAGCTTCTCAACAATAACACCCCAATGGTAGTTGCCTGCTTGTAGAACCTCGATGGTGGAACTCTATCAATAGCACTCTTGTGATATCACCTCAATAATACCAAATTGGTGGTATCACCCAAGTGGTGTCACCTGGGAGGTATCACTAGATGGTAGCACATATCAGTATCACACCTGATGTTAGTAAACCCAGCGGTAACACCTAACACTATATTTTCTTCATTATCCTCAAATCATTTAAAATGATCTTCTAAGACATGTTTCATGTAATCATAAAACACCCAATAAAGTGATATAATACTTAGGATCATCATCTACTCCAATCTTAGGTTCTTTATCTTTCACAATCAATACATCTTCATTAAATATTCCCGTTTCTTCCTCAATATACATGAGTTATCCAATGACCACCTGGTATTTTAATAACTTCTTCAACCTATTGAGTTCAATGTATTGAAATAACATTGAAAATAAATATGACTTCCAAAAAGTGGACTCAATAACCCCCTTTGTATTTTTTGGTCAATACCCATATAGAAATGATAAGTCAATATATGTACTTCCTTATCTCCCCCTTTCTTATCATCAACCTTTCATTTCAATTCTATCTCCCCATTATTGAAAAGAAATAAAAAGTACTCTGGAAAGGTTGTATCAATTCATACTTATAAAATTACCATCAACCATTCCACTCTAAATATACTTGAGAAATTCTTGGTGTAGATATAAAGAGGGTTTCATTTATAAAACAAGGATAAAAAATATAAAATTGAATGATACTAAATTAAATGAGAAATAACAATATTGTATTAAATGGATATCTAATTGTATTTTAGTAGGAGAAAATGATCTATATCATTTGAGGTACAATTTTCTCATAAATATCAACATGAAACTCCTACACTCACTTTAACAAATATGTTAAAACCATTCTAGTACAAATAGATGGATTGATAGCCTTGGGACTTCCTTAAATTTTTTATTTTTAATGTAATTAAAAAAAATAATTCCCCCCATTTAATTTAGAATTTTATTTTGATTATCAAGGATTAGATATAGAGAAAACAGACCTCTTTAATTAAATATTCATGAAATAACCTTCGAAAATATTCAAATGTGCATGAGACAAATAGATCATGAATCATCATCATCATCATTTTCATTATCTACACCTCAAGAGAAGTAATACATAACATATTTATAATGTTGAGTCTCTTGAATAATGGATTTAAAGATGTTATAATATGAATAATACAAAAAAATGGATTCCTTCATGTGGCCATACTGTTTTGAAAACTTCCATATCTTTACTAGGATGATCTTATTTATTTCATACTATTCAGGATAAAAAATATAATATCTAAAAAAAATACTATACATTTTTCATTCATTTTTTTACTATATTGACATAATTCACTACTTTTTGGGTTCTACCCCTGATTCTTGGATTCAACATTAATTCCATGCATTGTAATTTCACTTACAGCACCTAAAATATTTATAGAATATGGTGGATTTTCTTATATATCAATATGAAGTGAAATATTGATATTTTATAAACCAAGTTACATTATTTCCACTAGTCTTCATGATAGAACATCTGAAATTTAATTCTGATTTGTCTTTAGGAAGGATAGATATCATCACACCATCTATTTCATTATTTTAAATGGTTCTTGTCCCTTTAGACATAGAATCATATGCATTTATTGATGCAATATTCATTATCTATAGGGATTATTCTCATGATGGAAATATTGTTAAACATAATCTAAAATTATTTATAGATTAATTTAATATCTCAAAAAAACATCTTGATTAACACAATATTTTTCTTATGTTTACAACATATAATTAAATTTATTTTCTTTATATGAAATATTTTCTTTTCATATTTTACTAGCCTTTACATATGTTTATTATAACATTATTAATCTCTAAAAATATACTACTCAAATAACTAATATATATTTTTGAATACACACAATATGTTTGGGTTATCTGCATAGAAACTTATGAGCGCTATTCACATATGAATTTTTAGATATGACACTCATCTTCATCTTCTTTTACTTTCTTTTCATCTGATTTTCCTTCATTTTTTCCTATGGATTTCATAATAGTATGGAACTTCTTGGGAGAACTCTCCTCCAAAATAACTTTCTTATTTTCTAACACTTTTAAGGAGATAGTGATAACCATTATAAAAAATAATGTCATAAATCAAAGGTAACTACTGACTTATTAAACACAAGTCTAAGGCAGTTTTAATCAACTTCCCTCAATAGTTTCTCAGGGAGGGAACTTACGTGGCATTCTGGATCTTCCTCTTTGTTTTCTTCATAGTTCCTTTCTAGATAATCCCAAGATTTTATATATTTGTCTTTACTAATCTTATCCATATTGAAGCCTCTAATCAATATACGATCTTTATTTTCAATCCATTTTGGTTTCTCCTTGGAAACTTCTACTTGGATCAAAATTTCCATCATTTGGTCAATGTCTCCCCTCACTGCCTTGATCACCAGAACATCCTCCTTCTTTTCTTCACCATAGTGTACGAGTAGTTCCATCTGAGTATCCAGATCCTTATCCTTTAGTAACTAAAAGATGTTTGGAGATCCTACCTCACATTTTTGTCCAGGGGGAAGATCATCCTCCTTCACCAGCATCGTCTCCTCAAAATGTAGATGCATCTTCTTTTTCTGGTCAACTACCTTTGAGGCTCCTTTAACTTTCAAGTGAGACTATGTGGAACTATACTACTGAGCCTTCTCTCCTTCCTCTGGATGGATATTTTTCTCCTTGGTTTTACCCTATTTCTTGGCAGACTGAGTGTCCATCAATTTAGAAAGTTAGGAGTAGTCCTTAATGACCTTAGGTTTTGGATTCTTTGAAACAATACAGCTCCCTGGGTCCTTATATTCCATATTACTTTTCTTACTTATTTGATTGTGGAGATATTTACTAACCCCTCCCAAACCAATACCTTCTTCAATCTTATATGGTCTTCTCCTCCCATTTTCCTTTAATACATGTTTAGATATACATGCTTCACTTTTGTGATGACCACCTCTTCCAACATCATATATAACGTAAATGGAATCAAATATATTTGATATATAATGATTCTTATTGATATGTAAATGTAGCATATTTTTATTTGGGTTTATCCATATTGAAATATTAATTATTTATTCTTTATCATTTAAATTATTATACCAATAATCAAATTAACACTACTCAAAAATTCTACAACACCAAAAAATTCACATAAACATTGATATTCTCATATCAAATATATATTGTCCATGATTTCTAGAAAAAAGAGCATCCTACTTTTGTATATGCTTCACCATTTGTTGTACTTTTCTTGGGTAACCATATTCCACATATCTTCTTCTATCAACCATGTATGTTGTGGTAGGTTTCTCACTATTTTTGTTCATTCATACTTATGCGGATTTTTTTAATCATGCACTAGTCATGAAAAGAGATTTAGATAAATTATTATAAAAAGGCATGGATGATACTTTGTTCTTAATAGTTAATTTAGAGAAATCATCAGGTTATTTAATGATCTTATTTCTATATGATGGAGGTATTTTTTCAATTGAATCCCTAAAAGATAACTGTGTAGAAGTGGAACTATACTTATTTGATTGTGATGTTTCAACCTAAATATTTTCTATATTGCACAACTTGAGTTCTAATTCAAGATATATCATGTTGAGGTAATTATTTTGATCTTCATAAAATTCCATTATATCTTCATAGTCCTTCATAATATTATCAACATCCACTTCATTCAAGGAAACCTTTTCTTATAACAGTGAGTAAATCTCCTTAATCCTATTTGATTTGTTATTCAATTGAGAATTGTTTACATTAATTCAATTTTTATATTTTCATCTAATCCATGAATCTTATTCTCAAACTCTTTAGTGGACTCATACTTCTCTTGGATTTTGTTTAGCCAATCTTCTTTAATTGTAGATCACATCACAATAATAACATTATAATCATCTTTGATAGAAACTTGTTTTGAGATATTAATGTAAGTAATATATCATTCTCTTAAAGAATTTTCTAAGTTATCTACCCCACTAACAAGTTGAGTGATCCATTCCCACTATCTTTAAAAAATACCATTAATAAATACAACTATTTCCTGGTGAAAATAATTCATCATATATTTTAATGCATTTATAGATAAGTCTATTTCCATTTGATCACAATCACTTGATTATTTTTCACGTGGACGATTTAAACCATAATTTTCACATACCTTAGGATCACAAAAATCTATTGATTCCTTTGAGGTAGAAATGTTTTCTATATCCGTTATGGTACACCAAACCATAAGTTATTTTCCTTGTAAGCTAAATATATCTTTCATTATTGGTGTAACTAAAAATTATTCCTCTTTTGATAAAAGAAAAACATTATTAATCTTTTTATTCCATTTTTTACTGTTAATCAATGTTTCATTAGAAAATTAATTATAATCTAAAATATAAATAACATCTAAACAACTAAAATTAATTATAATTCATGAATAAAAATCAAATATTTAAAAGAGAATAACTTTAAAGTAGAGAATATAATTTGAGGTGAACCTCCCTATAATACTAATTTTAGTACACAAGGATGGAGATGATTGATACTGGGGGCAGGGGTGAATCCACATTTCTTTTTTTCTTATAAAACCAATTTATACTTTTTTCCTTTTTATCCCTTTCATTTTTCATCTTTCACTATTTGAGGTGAAGTATTTCTCTAGTTATATTTCTCCCTTAATTTCTTCTTTCCTGCATAATAATAAAAAAACACACAAAAGGTAATTCTCTAGTTATATTTCTCCCCACATAGATATATTTTTCTTTATTTGTGTCTCTTTATTCTTCCATGTATAACAAACTACACTGTATCTCCTTCTTATTATTTGTCTCTTTAGGATATTTTGAATGACTGGATTTGGGTTTCTTTTATTATTCAATACTAATAGATATTTTCTGCAGATTATATATGAGATAAAAAACTACATCATCTTCTAAAAATTAATTATTAACTTGAAATATATATTTATATGATAATAATAAAATTATTGAATTTGTTACTCATTTACAAGATGGTCACTCTTTTATCTTTATTCTTAATTCAAATATTTATGATATAATATAAACATAATTGAATTAAAACTCCAAAAAATCATATATGGTCATCATAATAACTTACATGTGAAATGGATTTCATATTTTCATCCATGATTTATTCTTCATAACTTCACATAACTATAACATAGTTATTCTTACTTTTAATTTATTTCCAATAAAAACCTGAATTATCTTCTCATTAATTATGGATATTATTTTCTATATAATATCCCAAAATTATTCTTCATAAATGATTCAAGAATCATGATCCATGTATCTTGATATTCTTCATTAAAATATTATCTTAATTACATCATCATGATTAATTCCATAACTCATCAATAAAATAACTCAATGATTAAGATATTGTTTCCCGTATTTATTCATGGGGTATGTATTAACTACAAATTTTCTATTAACTTTAAATGAAATATATGTTTACCAATTTTGTATGTATACATGAATTAAACATGTTTTTTAGCATGGACTAGGTAATCTTTGATCTCCTATGTTTTCTTTCTTCGGTACTATCAGTAAGTTGTATGAGCTCCACCGTAAACCACACTTTATCGTGTGTGCATCTTGTATAGTGAATAGTTTGATCAAACATGGATGTGGCTTACTTATTTTAATTTTATTTTCTTATTTAATAAACATATATCTAGGTGTAAATTCATTCATGTATTGATATTTCAATCTCACTCAATACAAAAATCTTGTTCCAACACCATCCAAATTAGCTACTTCAAAATATGCAGTCACGAAAGAACAAGATCCTATAAATCTAATGGATAATATTTGAACACTTCATCACAAAAGAGAACTTAAAAAAACCTTTTTCAATAATCCTGTATCTTTATGTGTAAATGAATATTCACAACACATCATTTTTACTTTATCCTTACTTCAATTCACTAGAACAATTTCACTAGATTTCACTTACTTTCTTCTGCATTCTAAGTTCATTTGATAGATCCTTAATTCATAGTTGAAAAAAGTACCATGAATCTCACAGTTTCTCTATTTTTCATTATATAGTTACATACCAAAGGTTCTCACAATACCACACTCACTGTCACACCCAAATGGTACTACCTAAACGGTAACACCCCAATAGTTTCATCCCAATGGTATCCCCTCAATGGTACCTCCCCAATGATAGTATACTGGTGGTAACACCTCAACATTAGCACTATAAAGTTATTACCTTGTTTTTATAACCTAAATGATAACACCTTTGAGGTAGCATGTTGGTGGTAGAACCCTAGTGGTATAACCCTAGTTGTATCACCCTAGTGGTAGCACCTAACGGTATCACATAACAGTAGCACAACTGGCGGTTTCACTTAACGGTAGAACCTAACATTATATTTTCTTAAATAGCCCCAAATCATTCAAACTAAACATATAATACCCGTTTCATGCAATAATAAAGCACCATATAAAGAACATACTAATTAGGATCATATTCCACTCCAATCTTGCATTCTTCATAATTCATAATTAATATATCATCATTCCATATTCAAGATTCTTCTTCAAAATGATTTGGTTATCTACCAATATATAAGTATTTTAAGAATTTATTTAACATATTTACTTCAACATATTGAAATAAAATTGAAAACAAATACACCTTCCATATAGTGGAAACAAAAAGGATAACCTGTGGCATACATAGCTAAAAGGGGTGAACTAAAAAGCCGAGTAAGGTAATAAATAGGATAACGAAGCAAAGATTATGAGTCAAAAGGCATAAAATGTTTTCATAAAATACAAGGATCATGAATAATAATTTTGTATAATAACATAATGAACATGTAATCATAATATCATGACAAAATAGGAAAGTTCCAACAACATAAAACTTGACAAAAGCATAAGTTAAGGCTAACTACCAAGATAATATCACATAGTGGACAGAGTCCTATCATGGATTATGTTTATCCAATAATCCTATAAATATCCTCTCTAGAGACATAAAATTTACCCAATGTATTATATTTCTATCTTGTAACATCCATAATAACATATACATTCTTATTTTCTCTATAAATAGAAATAAAATGTAATGAATAAACATAAATATTAACTGTGGAATAAAATGGATTTCATATTCTTGTTTCAAACACAATCAAAGGATATTTCATAAATACTATAAAGAGAATAAGGAATTAAATATTTTGTACATTCATATCGGAATACATAATCATATGTCTTTAAATATGGTGTTCATTTTAAAAAAACATCACGAGAAAGGGTAAAGAAACGATTATAGAAACCAACTTTCAAAATATAGTTTTAAGAAATCGATTAAATTTTCTTGAAGAAAGAATAAATATAAAATTTTATTTTAAAACCAAAGGTAAACTAAAACTGTTATCACTAAAATATATATTTAATTAATGAAATCATGTTTGGGGATAATTAATTTAAATGGCGTTAAAAACATAATTAAGGGATATAAAATTTCCACTTAATCAGGTTTAATTTTAACGAACATAATTGAGATATGAACTAAGTCAAGTATTTCCCCATAAAATAATGGGATAATAAAAAAATTATATATTTAAAACTTATATATTCACAATTTATAAATATTATATAACATAAAATATAGATAAATGAGTTATATAATGAAAAGTTATAACCTAAATAAAATCGTGTCATTTTGAGAGATACCTTAAATGAGGTTCAAGAATTATTTAGAATGTGCATTTATCCTCTTGGATAATCAAACTAGATTAATAATTTAATCAATTAAGGAAAATTTTATATATATATTGGATTTACAATAGTTTTATTTTGACCATTTACAAACATTTCCAAGAGATGTAAAGTTTAATTTTGTTGTTTTGAGGGCGCTCATTTCACGGTTCCAAGGCCAGACCTCTTGTGGATAATTATTAAATTTCTTCTAAATTGGAAAAAAATATAGAATTTAAATGAAATTGTATTAATTTCCTTATATAAATTTAAATTTCACAATTATCTATATGTTATCCATCATACAGATGATTTCTTTAATAAAAATATTAATTTTATACAGTAAGTTCATTTAGGCTGTTTTACCAACCATCATGAACTAAATTAATTTTATTTAGTTAAATGATTATTAATTAATTAAAAAATTAAATAATTTATAATATACTTATTTTCATCATATTTACCAATAATAATATTTTTTAGTAACCAACCATTAAGGTGGTGGATAAAAACTAAGTGAGTTGTTCATGTAGGTGGTGAACCAACCATATTGTGAGTAATGTTTTTATTGTGGAGTCAATTGAGTTGAGGGTATAATATATATTTTATACCATAGTAATAACATATAATTATATTTAGGATAATTATTTTACTATTTTTAGGTTAATGGATAACATATAAGGGTGGTAGAAGAATAATTTAATTAAAATAGGTTAGTTGAGAATTGTACTTTTTTCCATTGGTTGTATCATATTAGGATACGACTTAAGGATCCTTAAAATGTCCTTTGGTGAGAAAATAAGTTCTAGGAAGTGGAGGGAAAGGATGTAAAGTTAATTGAGAATAAATTTTTAAATATGCAAGGCATAGAAGATGCGAGTAGAAGGGATGGTGAGGGGTAGAATTTATAAGGGGGATAGGGGTGTTTTTGAATATTATTTTCATTAGTTTATTATTTTTTCTCATTACTACCAATAGTGATTAATTGTTTAAACATATATTGTAAATGGTTTCTTTGAGTACTAATAGATGGGCTCTTATATCATACATGACTTAAAAATTCATCTATTTAACTTATAATATTAAATAACATATTTTCTAGTATTTCAGTATTTTTAATTTTTTTTTACTATTTTAGAAAAAAAATTTACTCCAAAATATATAAATGTGTATATTAAAATAATGAAATCTATTTTATGAAAATAATTATCAAAAATGAAAAAATAATTAGAAATTAAAATCCTTATTTATTTGAAAAAATAACCTTTTTAATATTGTGATAAATTTAACGACCATTTAAAAACTATTTATGGTGTCATAAAATTATATCATCCTTATGATAAGAATTTAGAGTAATATATAAAACCATTTTATTAAAACAAGTTTTGATTTAAATAATTATATATTTTATAAAAAAGTAGATCAAACCTTTATGTTTTACTAAAATAGAAACACTTATTTTCTACATTTTGAGAACACTTATTTACTTATATCATGATATAAATGTCATATTTCTATTTTATAAGATAAAAAATATATTATTTTATAGTTACATAGGTGAGGAAACAATTTTAATAGCTAGTTTACTATTCCTAACAGTCAGATTACTATTATGATAGTCAGATTGCTATTCAAACAGTCAGATTTGTAATAGTTATATGGGTTCCCTATTTTCTATAAATACTTAATATTTCATTTATTCTTCATTCAATTATATTTTCTATAAATTTTATATATATTTTAATTTTATAGACTAATATTTCACTATTAATATTCTACTTCATTTCTACAGCTTTTTTCATGACTTTGGTTATTTGGGTTGATCAAGCAGATCCAAAATTTCATATTTTATTCTTCTTATTTTCTATTTTTTACCCTGATGTAATATTTTCAATTATTATAGCCATGTTTATTCTCTAATTGTAATTTTCAAATTAAAAAAATAAAATTCTGTTGATTCTAACAAGTGGTGCATGTGTATGATATAATACTTACTAAATATGACATAATTATATATCATGGGAAATTCCATTAATAAAATTATATGTCATTACATTCTCCCCATAAATAATTTTCACCCTCAAAAGTTAATTTTACATAGTGAGGTCAAAATAGGTGAGGATACTTCTGATTCACCTCTTCCTCTAGTTCCCATGTCTCCACCTCATACTTATGGGTTTACTATTTTACTTTGACTAGGTGAGTTGTCTTATTGCATAGAACTTTGTCTCTGTGTTATAATATTTTTTTCCAGCTACTCCTCATAAGAGAGATCATTTTCCACTTGCACCACCTCTAAATTTAGTACATGTTATAGATATGGTATGTACTTTCTCAAGAGGGATATGTGGAATATGTCATTTACTTGAGATATGGTCAGTAGGATTTCCAATCGATAAGCCATAACTCTATTGCGATCAAGAATCTCAAAGGGGATGATGTACCTTGGACTTAAATTTTTATTATTACCAAATCTAATGAATATCTTCCATAGATATATGTGTTGGAAAACTTTATATCCAACATCAAACTTCATGCCCCATCAATTATTTTCAGCGTAGTTATTTTATCAACTATGAGGAACCTTGATGTTCTGCAGAATGATCATGACCTTTTTTTACCATTTTTTCAACTATTTTAGGTCTCAAAATATTGTGTTCACCAACTACATCTCAGTACATATGTTTTATACATCTATTATGAAAATGGTATTTATATGGAGCCCTTTGGATTCTTGAGTGAATACTATTATTGTATGAGAATTCAACCAGAGGAAAATGTTGATCCTATACTACTTTGAAGTTCATTGAATGAGCTCTAAAATTTTATTCTAGTGCCTGGATAGTCTACTAAGACTATACATCAGTTTGAGGATGATAAGTCACACTGAGGTTCAACTTGGTTTTTAGAGGATATTTGAGAGATGAACCCACCCGAATAACATATTTCTCTAACACCTGAAACGACAATGACATAACCCTAAGGGCGTTCCTATCCCCATAGGTTTGTGACAATGGAATCATATGATATGAAAGTGGGATTGAGTTGTCCCTAAACACAATTGAATAAATAGATACAAGTCAGTATGAAAAAAATAAAACTCCACAAGGAGAACATTATAAGAATTAAAATAGTTAAAAACCCCAAAGTATAACCACAAAGTACTAGAACGAATAATTAAACCCAAGTACCAATGGAAATTACTCTCTAAACCCAAGGATAAGTAGAAAGAACCACCTCGAAGTGGAATTTTACCATATCTCAAACCCAAAAGAAGATAATCTACAAACAATAGAAGGAATAGGTAGGATGTGAGCTAAAATACCACTAGGGTCTCACCAAGGAATCCATAATAAGATTATAAAATAATTAACAAAAGAAAACTATCAATTTTTTTTAAAAAAACATGGAATTTAAAAATAATATTTAAAATAAATCATGCATTACATTTCGATTTAGGGAAATACTTTAAAAAAATTCCTTAATAGACACTTTATATAAAATAGTTTAAATAAATTCATAAGGAATTTGTAAAGTTGTAGTGGAATATATTTAAAATATAGAAAAACAAGAAAAAAGGTCATCAACCATGAGGTATTATACTTACATGTTACGGGATCCTCACACACTCGAATACGTGGTCCAGATAATATGTATGTTCACATTTCTTAGACATTGTTCAAAGAGGACTGATCACCATACCATTGGGTATGTTACTTGCTGCACTATATTTTTTTAGAGTTATAAATCATTAAAATGGTGTTTTCCCAGTTAACTCACTAACTTACTAGGATTTATGTGCTTGAAAACATTCAATAATGGTAAATATTTTTCAAAATGGTTTAAAATAAAATCCACCCCTTTTGCATTTTAATATTCCAATTTCTACTTAAAAACTAAAAAATGGAGTTTTAATCAAATAATGCATTTTTAAAAAATAAAAACAATGGGTTTGTAACAAAAAAAATTTAATCCAATTTTTTCAAATAAAATTTGAAAAAAATATATAAATAAATTTCACAATTAAAATTCCATAATTAAATTACACTATTTAAGTTTCACAAAATTTCCATCCAATTTCCACAAATATGACCCAATTAAATATAATGGGGGGGGGGGGTTTCCAATTTTCATTCCAAAGTAAATATAAATCAAAATTTACAATAAATTAGGTTTTAAATATAAAATTTAAATCAATTTAATTTAAATCAATCAATTTAGTGTTAAATCAATAGGAAAATATTAAATAAAACCACCTACCTCGGTATCATGGGATCACAAATCACAGATCCCTAAATAGGAAAATCTAATGATGAACATCAGAAATGAATATCTGAGAATAAAACCAAGATTCAAGATATGAAAAAATAGGAATTAAATCCTCTAAAAACATGATGATCGAATAAAACCTACGGAGGAGAGAAGAAGAGACTGGGAGAGAAGGAACATGGATTGAAATCTTACTGGGAATGGATCGAACAATGACCACCAAACATTGATTAACTTAGTAATGGGTTTAGAGGAACCAAAGTTAGATATTGGGAGCCCCAAAGTCCTATTAAACCTTTATTAGTCATTTTAGGCCTGATTAGGGGTTAAAAGAGGGTTTTTTAATTTTTAATGAATATTCAGAATAATTAAATGATGCTCGCATAGTTTCCTGGGTAGGGCCACAGAATTTTTTTGAAACCGTTCTCCCTAACCATGAATCCATTATAGTGGGTTTACATGGTTTCTACTTGGAGGGAGCATTAATTTTCAAACTGTTCACGAAACTTATAAACCCTCACTACTTAGGTTTTCACTGTTTGCACTAGCAGGGTGCACGGTTTGGGAAAACAATGCACCAACTACGAAAAACCCAAAGAACTTAAAAATTTCAAAAAAATCACTTTAAACACCCCTAAATGAGACCAAAAAAATGTTAAAAATAGGGGTTTATGAGTACCTAAAAAATAGTAACATAATGTTATAAACTTCCCACAATAGAAACATTATATACCCATAAAACTTGTTAAGAGGATTCCATGTCAAAAAGATGTATCCAATGCTCCCTCATTAGTCCCTACCTTTCCCACGTCTCATGAGTATCATAAAGATGATACCATATTACTCAAAAAAAGGTATCATCCTCCCACAAAGTAAATTGGTTTTAGAATCAACTATCTAGAATGGATTCTTAGTCATTTATAAATATGGTTCAATGTCATGATCTCTATAACTATGAACATGAGATGGATCAGAAAGATAGTTTGGTAGCTGTGATACATGATGCACATTATCTATCAATGTCATCTGGGGTGAATGTTTTAAATGATAATCCAATTTTTCCACCTACTCAAAACCTAAAAAGGTCTCAAAAAACTAGGAGAAAGATTCTCTTTCCTCCCAAGACATTGATGACCCAAACATGGTTAAACATTCATGGAAACCTAATCACCAACTAAAAACTCCAATGGTCTATGGTGATGACCAACATAGGACTTATACGATCCCTATTCCATCATCATTCTCTAAATAATCAAATGAATATTTTCTATCATCTCTTGAACCATGCTAGGTGAAACCAATGAAACTTCTCTTATCTTTGACCAACACAATAGAGATTTACATGGTTGTCCATAAAAGGCCTCAAAAGGATCTATTACAATAGCAGAATGGTAACTATTGTTATAATAAAGCACAACCATCCAAATATGGTCATCCCATGCTCCCCCAAAATAAAGAATGTAGACACATAGTATACCATCAAGAAGTTTAATAGATCTTTATGTCTGGCCATCGACCTATGGATGGTATGCTGTACTCAAACAAAACTAATATCCCAGTTCCTCTTTAAAGAATATCCAAAAGTGATGATTAAATCTAGTATCTCTATTAGAGACTATATCATATGAAAATACATTAAAAAAAATCTCTTTCACATAGAGACTTCCCAACTATTCAACTTTGGTTGTATCGTGAATGGGTAAAATGTGAGATGATATGGTCATCTGATCTATCATATACCATATCACGTTATTCTTTCTCTAGGTACATGTAAACCCAACCACTATTTCCATATATAATTTATCCCACTTTCAAGTTGGTACTAGAAGTGGAAGAAACAAACCCTAAGGTCTATGGTGCTGATCCTTGATATGATAGAATGCACAACAATGAGATAGAAAATAAGACAATCCATATCTCATACGTAGACACTAGAATCTACCCTGCATGTCATAGAACATATTAATGTTTCCTAGGAACACAACCCATTGGGAATTATGGTAATCCCCCATAACATCTTTCCTGACTGATAATGGTTCCACAAAATTATTCTGATAACATAGAATTCCCTCCATGGAGAATGAACACTCAGAAATGGTCTCCCAACAAAAAAGAGGGTCAATAATGGTAAAAAATTCATCATTAATCTTCTGTTCGAAAAGAATCATTTTGAGAAGATAGAATGTCATATGAGAACTAGCCAAAGCAACATCATCCCTTAATTCTAGAAATATTATATGAAACTGTTAAAAGAGATCTATCAAGTTCCACTCATCTGAGGATTCCTTCATGGTCGGGTTTAGAAGTTTCTTACTCAAAGAATCAGGGATAAAATTACCTTTCTCAAGGGTATATAATATGTCAAAATAAAACGATTATAGGTATACGACTCAAATACTTTGGTGGAGATTTAGATATTTTTGTGAGAATATATAACTCAAGCTCTTGTGGCTGGTATAGACAATAAAGCTTTCCATGAAAAGGTAATGCTGATAACTCTTAAACACATGAATCAAAACTATAAGTTTAATGTCATGGGTTATGTAATTATTCTTGGGTGAAATAATCTGAAAATATACATAAGAAATTTCATGATCACCCTGTATAAGAACACAACCCAAACCTGAACTCGATGCATCATATAAGACCACACATCCTTGCTTGAACTCTTGAAGAGTCAAAAAAAATATAGTAGTCAAAATATATTTTAGCTCTAAAAAATAATTATGAAATTTTTCTTCCTAATAAAACTTTACTCCCTTTAGATTTAGAGATATCATCAGAGAATCTTACTTAGAGAAATAATTTAAAAATATATTATAATAACTAGCTAATCCTATGAATCTCTGAATCTTGAAAACATTTTGTGGGTTTTCCCATGTTATAAAAATATTCACCTTCTCAGGATCAAATGATATACCATGTCTTGACACCATGTGTCCCAATAACATCACTTACTGAATCCATAAATCAAATTTTGAAATCTTGTCATAAAGGTGATGATTTCTCAACAACTCTAGAACTTCTCTCAAATGATGTACATGATCCTCCTTAGACATAGAGTAAACAAGGATATAATCCACAATGAACAATATAAAATTAACAAGATAATCATGAAATATCATATTCATTAAATCCATAATAATTGCAGGATAATTGGTCGAACCAAATGGAATGAAAATGTACTCATAATGGCTGTATCTACTCTAAAAGGCTATTTTTCGAAAAGACAGATTAATTTATACTCAACTAATGGTAACGATATTGAAGATAAATATTCAAGAACCACTTCACCCATTTAAAATGGTTAAATAGATAATTAATCCATTAAAATGTATACTTGATCTTTATTTTCACTTGATTGAGTTTCCAGTAACCAACATAATAGATAAGCGACCCATCTTATTTCTTATAAAAGAGAATTGACACTACCCAAGGTGACATGCTCGAGTGTATAAGTCCTTTATCTAGAAGATCATCCCACTAAGTCCTCAAATCCTTCATTTCAACTAGTTCCATGTGTTAATAAGGAATAGATACTGGTTGAGTACCATACACTAAATTGATATAAATCTCTCCCTATATTACCAGTAGTAGAATAGAGATGTTAGAAGGGAAAATGTTAGGAAAATTGTCTACAACTGGGGTGAGATCACAGATCAAAATACTATCTATAGACCAAAATCAAACACTGGTTTTAATTTTCCCAACCCTAGATAAAAAGTTCTAGCTCTACTCAACCTTGGGTCCCATTCTTCTTGAAATATGTGTCACACACTATTCGGCATAATAAAGGATACCCATCGAAGATAAAAATCAATCCATGTTTTATTGAAAATTATCCGATCTATAGCAGATATTATTTCCATAGGTTTCATGTGAAGAACCAAAAAATCCCACGAAATATCAACATCCAATAATAGGAAAACAGAAGCAGGACTATGGGGGCCCTTCTCTCTCTTTGTTCCAAGGGGTGTAGTAATATAAATCACATAAGTTAGAAGCTCCATATGAATATTAAGAAGATTCACAATACAAGTTGAAATGAATAAATGAGATGAAACAATATCAAATAAATAATTCACTAATGATGAGGCTATAGTGATGGTACCTCTCACAATAATTGGACCCATATCTTCTTCCTCTTGAGAGTCTCCACTATGTGAACAAGCTTCATTCAAGTTGCTTGTGGCTATAACTTATTTGTTCATGAATCATCTAATTATACCATAATAATTTTTGGCACTAATGATCCCATGCCACAATAAGGAGAATAATAGACATGGAAGAACTTATATAAGTTACCTGAATATCCATAGGAACCACATATCTTGGGTGCCTTAGTGAAAACCCATTTTGAATTCCCAGTTTCTCCATACTGATAAAAAATCAAAGGCCTCTTTTAGGCACTATAGGAGGTTTAGAAAGACCCTATCATTGAGAACCACCATGAGAATCATCACACTTACTGTACCCTTTTTTGGAAATCTAATTACTACCACTAAGAGAAAAGAGGAACTCCCATCAACCCTAACTTATCATCCAGGTCCATTTCAACCATAAACTCTCTATCCATCACATCAGCATAAGATAGTTACATCAGAAATAAAACTTGAGAATGAATATCATATTTAATTCACATATCGAACCATTGAGTCTTCATCTTTTCATTCACTACAATATCAAGTTCAAACTACACAAGATTGTCAAATCAATTTTCATATTATATCATGGTCTAGTCAGATTACTCAAGTTTGAATAACTCTAAATCCTTTTCCAACACCATATAATCTTAGATAGAACTGGTTTGTTAAAATAAATTTAAAGTCTTTCCACTATAAGAATTCATTATGTTTTTCCTCCACCATAATTTCCCACCATCTCCTGTTAGGTCCCTCTAGCTTAAAGGTTATGCATTTTACCTTGATTTCTTGAAATATATCGCATAACTCAAACAAAATATTGATATATCTCAACCAATCCTCAGTCATTTGAGCATTATTAGATCCTTGGAATGCTGGAGGTTTCTGGAGAATGAATTACTATGAAAAAGTATGTAAAATATCCCTTTAAGGTTCCATATCTAGAGCTTGAACAAGAACATGTGAAGGTTCCCAGCTTAGATCTTGGAAAACACGCACAATAACCTCAACTAGATTCTGGTCCATGAGAGGATTTTCTCACCATAGTTCATCAGCATATTCCTCTTAGATCCGATTAGGATGTCTTCTTGGAGCCTTGTTGCTACACAACATAAAAAGGAAACATTAAAGACATCATAATGGTTATGAAAAACAACTCTCAAAAAAGATTAAAAGGAAATTAATAAATTCAAATAGATTAAAAAGATTTTGATTTCAAAATACCCAAATCAAAAGCAAGGAAAATAATAGAACTAATCCTTAAGACAAATTTTAGAAACCACCCTTGGTGACTTATAGATCATTATAGTGATAAATTTCTATGAAATTAGTTATTACTACCTCTTAAGACCTAAAACTATTATTCAACTACATACTAACATCAAGGAAGGGGGATTAAATTTCTCTTTTTATTCCAATTTTTCATGAATCGTCCTAGATAACCAGATACTCTAATACCCAAACCAATACTGACATATCCCGAAGTGTGTTATTAAGCCCCATGGGTTGATGAAAAGAACATGGCATATTATAATAAGAAATTAGGAACAAATTTTCCGCATAAAAATAGAATAATGTGATACAAATCAGTATGGACAAAACAAAAATCCATAAGGAGAACTAAACTAGAAGTCAAACAGGTAAACAAACCTAAAATACAACCACAAATTACCAAAAAATGTATAACAACCCAAGTCCCAGTAGACAAAACTCTCTAAGCCCAAGGATTAATAAAAAGAACCACCTATAAGTGGTTCTTTATCCTTTCCTGAACCTAGAAGAATACTATCTACAAACACCCAAAGACCTAGGTAGGTTGTGAGATAAAATTATTTCAAGATCTCACCTTAGATTCCAAAAGAAGATACAAAAATAATTAAACAAATAATACTATCAATTTATAATAAACATGCATGGAATTTCAAAATCATATTTTAAAAAAATATTGATTTACATTTTAATTGATGGAAATAATTTTAAAAAATAGGTTAATGAACAATTTATATAAAATATTTATATAAATTAATAAGGCATTTTTAAAAAAGTTTGTAAACTATTGCAAATATTTCAAATATAAAAAAATGAGCTACATAGACATATTATAAGAGGTATGATAGTTATAGGTTATGGGATCATCACACACTCAAATAGGTGATCATGAAAATATGTGTACACACTTCTCATTTACACTGGTCAAAGAGGACTCATCACCATCTCATCAGTGATGTGACCTACTGCACTATGTTTTGTTAGAGTTGTACATCATAAAGAGAGTGTTTTCCCAGATAACTCACTAACTACCTAGGGTTTCATGTTCTCTAACAACATTAATAATGGGAAATTTATTTCAAAATAATTTAAAATATTATTCACCCATTTCCCATTTCAATATTCAAATTTCCAATTTAAAACCAAAATGAGTTTTTAATTAAATCATGCCTTTTTCTAGGATAAAACCAATGGGTTATTATTAAAAACATTTGATCTATTTTTCTAAAATACAATTTTAAATAAATTTCAAAAAAAATTACAATTTGAACTCCATAATTTAATTTTCACAAATTTTCCATTCAATTTCCAAAAATACTCCCCAATTCAAGGAAATTATGGGTTTTCTGTAATTATATGCCAAAGTAAATCAAAATCCCAATTTTCAAAAATTTAGGTTTTTATAATATAATTTAAATTATTTAAATTTAAATCAATCAATTTAGGGTTAAATCAAATGGTAAATATTTAATGGAACCACCTACCTTAAGATCACATGATCATGAATCACAAATCCCAAAATAGGAAATTCTAATGAAGAATGTCGAAAATGAATATATGAGAATCAAACCTAGATTCAAGAACTAAAACAATGGGGATTATATCCTCCTATAATATGTATATCTAAGAAACCCATGGGAGGATATAAGAATAGATTTGGAGACAAAGAATGAGGATTGAAATCTAACAAGGAAAGGATCGAACAATGATTACCCCATTTTGATTCTATTCAAAAGGGGTTTGTAGGAGAAAAAATTTGTAATTTGGAGCCCCAAATACTGACAAGAATGTTCTAGTTTGAGTTAGGCTAGAGTGGGTGATAAAAAGAAGGTTCAAGAACCTTTAATGAATTTTTATAATAATTAAAATCTTTATTCATAGTTTCTTAGGCAAATCCACATGATTTGTCAAACCATGCACCCTAAAAATGTGACCCTATTCGAGGGGTTTCACAATATATCCTTGATGGTTGAATAGTTTTTCAAACTATGTGTTAACCATGAAAACCCTCATTGCTTGTGTTTTCACAGTTTTCACTTCCAGGGCACACAATTTGAGAAAACCATGAACTAACCATGTACAACCCAGGATCCCTTTAAAATTTTAAAAATTTTACGTATATCACCCATAAATGAGACCCAAACAAATAATGTTAAAAATATGGGTTTAAGAGTACTTGAAAATAGCAACAATATGTTATATTTTGAGAATCTTCCATAACTTGGAGGTAATTCTTTGATATCAATCAGATACAATCGATAGTGGTGTTCCATACAACCCCACCAATTAATTGATGTAAATCCTTATAAGTTGATCGAGTGAGAAGTACTATAAAATTGAAATGAAGTGAGTATAGTTTATAAGATGATACACTATAACCCATATGGAATTATTCCTTCTAGATGTCTTTAAAAGACTAGTGACATAGCCCATGATGATGTTTTCCCATTTCCATGTAGGTATGGGTAATAGTTGCTTCATCTCCTTGGAATTTTTACTTTTTTACATCACTTACTAACATTATTGACACCTGGATGTATATTACATTATATAATTATTTATATTATCCCAACAACATTACTATATGAGATATCAATACATCTTCATGCTCTTTGGGTAGATGGATGAGGCTGAGATATGTGTAAAATTAAACAACTACTTCTTTATCTTAGTATTTGATGGTACAAATAAGAATTTATATTTTATTATAGATTATACCTTATTATATATTTACATATCATCTATTTTAAAATCCATTATCTTCTCTAGAATGGATAGTTGGGAATTTGAGAAAAGAAATATGATGTTTATTCCTTTGTGATTCCTAGATCCATACATTACTTGTATAAGATGATAACAACCCCCTAAATTATTATCATTGATAAGTTTATAATATGTTTTTTATACTTAAATTATCTATCACATTATATAATTTCCAAGGTTGGTAGTGGATTGAGTAGTCATTGTCTCTGATTAGCTTTAACAATTTTTTTGGAATATATTAATCTCCTTCTATATGAATATATACTTGGGGATATTATGATCCGTATATATTTAACACTTATCCCCATATAGATAATTCCACTAACTATTAATGTGAATATCACTAAAAAAACTACATATCATTCATTGGGTAGTTCTAATCATGAACTTTCTATTGACTAGAGGCATATGCTATTACATTATTATTTTTCATCGCAAAATAGCCCAAACCATTTTTGATACATCACAATGTAATACAAAAAGGTTCCTACTTGAGTATAGTTTAAGTATTGGTGTACTGATAAGACAATTTTTCAATTCCCCAAAGCTCTTATCAGATTCAATTTTCTATAAAAACATTACTCACTTCCGAGCCATCTTGGTTAGTGGGTTAGAAAATCATAAGAAGCTTATCACAAATCATCGGTAATACTTAGTTAATCTAAAGAAACTATAGATCTCCACTATAGATACTAGTTTATAACATTTCTCAGTCACCTTTTCCTTAGAATGGTATATATAAATCCATTTCATCATGATAACATTCCCTAATAATGATACTTACTCTATCCAAAACATGCATTTACTATACTTTAAATATAGATTATCCTTTTATTAAGTATTTAACACAATGTTCAAATTATCCTCATGTTCATAATTTCTCTTTAAGTATATCATCATTTCATATTTAAAAACAACAATTTTTTGAGTTAATCTCTAATGAATCAATTCATTATGTCGATAAATATTTCTAGAAAATTAGTGAGTTTGAAGGGCATCACTATGAACTCATGGTTTCCATACCATATTTGAAAGGATATCTTGAGAATATCTTCCTTCTTCACCTTTAATTAGTGATATCCTGATTGAAGGCCCACCTTATATAAATACGCGGGCCCATATAGTTTATCAAATAGGTCATCAATATATGGAGGGGGATATTTTGTCTTTAACCCAATTTTTTTGTGTTTATGATAATTGATGCTGAGGCACATTGACCTATCCTTTTTCTGGATGAATAGGACTAGAACACCCCTTGCCGAAGAAATCATACATATAAAACCATTTTCTAAATTCTCTTATAAATACTTCATTATTTATTATAACTTAATTGTGGCCATTATGTAAGGAGTATTAAATATGAGCATAGATATAAGTATAAGTTTAATTGATCACTCAACCTCTCCATTTTGAGGAATACCTTGAAACTATTTAGGGAATATATTAATGTAGTCCCTCATAATAGGATTGACATCAAGCATGACTATATCCTTTTTCTCAATCATTTGAGCTAGATATTCTTTCTTATAAGGAAACAATATCCACACTTGAGAAGAATATTTTAAAAGAGATTCATACTCCCCTCACACTTGTACACAATTAGTTGATGAATCAAGATATGAAGAGTGATCTACCTCTCCTAAAAGTTCATGTTGGATTCATGTAATAAAAATAAATCTATTCCCAGTATATCATAAAATTATACTAAAGGAGGCCTTAAAATATTTTCTAGGAGATTCATTCCAAAAACAATGATTGGGGATGAGTTATATACTTGTGATACAATAATTACTCCATCATTTGTTCTCACTGATTGCTCACCCCCTATGTTTTATAGTGGTGTTTGTATAGTTTCTACTAAAATTATATGGTCTAAAAGAATGTGTATACCTATAATCATATTGAACATTTAAAGTTAATGAATGGATAATGAGGGCACCATTCACTATTTTATTGTGGTTTTAGTCTATTACTATACTCAAAATAAACATAGGGGTGGGAATACTTAAGCTGATATGAATATAAATTGAAAAAAATATGATCTTATAAGAAATGAATTATAAATGGAATATAAATCCTAACTTATGAATCTCTATGTTTTAATCTTGGTTATCCATTGTAATTAGTATATTATTTTTTCTAACCTAACAATCTATTCAATTCCTCCATAATGGTTTCTGAAAATTTTATGAGTCTACCAAATCATATCCCCCAGGAGTGTCAAACCAGGTGTAAAATACAACCAATTTATTGTTCATTATGTAATGATCAATTTAATACCCAATCTACACTTTTATAGGTTATTAACCCAAAGAAAAAATATTCCAGATCCACATCAAATTATATTATCTTCACAAGGATGTAATATATTTAAAACCACTTGCTCTAAACTTAATTAAAATTTAAGAATATTTTCCTATAATTAGAATTATCCCTATGGTTCTCACTAAATTATTCTGTTCATAACACCCCAAAATAAATAGACCTTTATTTGTACTAACTATATCTATCCAAGTCTTTTTCGTAGACTATTACATGATTTTTAACCTAAATATCAAATAAATAAAACCCAAGGATAAAAAGTCCTATTATATTTATAAGACCAGGTACATAAAACATCAACAAGATACTAAATTAAAACATATATTTTTTAATATCCATTACGAGCTCCTAAAACTGCATAGGATAACCTGGGGAATAAATTGATGAAAGAGATGAGCTAAATATCTCAGTAAAGAAATAAATATGATACCAAAGCATAACATATGATTCAAAAGGCACAACATCATATCATAACAAAAAATTATTATTTATTATCATTTAAGAGTATAAAATAAATAACATAGACTCATAAGATCTTGGAAACATATTAAATCCACAAAAACATAAAATATGAAATAAGCATAAGTCAAGTATAACTGCCAAGACAACATCACGTGGTGGATAGTGTCCCATCATGGATTATGTTTGCTCCCTAATCCCATAAATAAACTATCATGAGAGATAATATTTTCCCAATTCATTGGATAGCTATATAGGATCACCCATCATAACATGTACATCCTTATGTGTTTCATAAGTGGAAATCAAATGTAAGGCATACACATAAGAGTTACCCATGAAAAGAAATGGAATGCATTGTATTATTTGATATCACAATAAAAGAATATTTCATAAAGGTTACAAAGAGAAGAAGGAATTAAATATTTTTGTAGTTAATATTTGATTAAAAAAGTGTAGGTCTCAAAATATTTTGTTCATTTGAAACAAAATCATGAGAAAGGGTTGATAAATTGGTATATAAATGAACTTCCAAAATAGTTTTTTTAAGGAATCATTTAAATATTTTTGGAGAAATAATAAATATGGAACATTATTTGGAAGATATAGGTAAAGAAATAGTAACCCCTAAAATACCCTTTTGATTAATGAAATCATACATGGGAATAAATAATTTAAAAGGTTTTTTCACAAAAGGTTTAGGGGGTAGAAAATTTCCCCTTAATCAGGTTTTATTCTAAAGAACACATTTGAGAAATGAACTTAAGGAATGTATTTATCCCATCAAAGGAAGATAGAATAAAATATTTATATATGTATGAGACATATATAAAAAATTTATAAATATTCCATTAAATAAAATAGATACTTATAAAGTGACTTAATGAGAAATGTCATAACCTAATGAAAATAGGGTGATTCATAGAGATCCCTTACCTTAGGTTATATAATCATTTTGTACATGAACAAAACATCATGGATAAGAAAATTAGATTCATTAATTACTTAATTCAGTACCACTTACATCTATATTTAATTTCATCTACATTTATTATATTCATTTACAATAATTTCCAAGAGATATAAATTTTAATTTCATTTTTTTGAGGGCATTCATTTCATGGTTCCATGGTCTGATCACTTGTTAATAATTATTGAAGTTATTGTAAAAATAAAAAAAACATAAAAAGAGAAATAAAATTCTATTAATTTACATATATAAAATTAAATATTTCCAAATACATATATTTGTTCTTACATATGGATGATTCAATTAGTAAAAATGTTCATGTTATAGGTTTAGTTCATTTAGGTGGTTTTACCAACCATCATGAACTAAATTTATTTTATTTAATTTTATGATTATTAATAGATTAAATAACATCAAATAAGTTATATTATAAATACTATCTTCTTATTTAATAGTAATAACATTTTTATGACTAGACTTAAAGGCATCAGATAAAAACAATGTGCGATATTCATGGAGGTAGTGAACCAACCATATTGTGAACAACATTTTTGTTTAAGAATAAATTGAGTTGAGAGGGTAGAATATGTATATTAAACCATAATTATAACATATAAATATATTTATGTTACTTATGTTATTATATTTAGGTTTATTTTGAACATATGGGGATTTCACTAGATGAATAAAATTGAAAGAGGATAGTCGAGAATTTTATCTCTTCCTTCAGTTGTATCCTATTAGGTTATGCCTTAAGGCTCCTTGAAATAAGATTTTTTGAGACTGAACAATCTAGGAAATGGGGGAGAGTATTGGAAATATAATTTTGTATAATATTTTTGTGCTCAAATTCATAGAATATATGAGGAGAAGGGGAGGGGAGGGGAGGTATTTATAAGTGGAGGAGAGGAGTTTTTTTGAATATTATATTTATTAGTTTGTTAATTTTTCTTAAGAATACCAATATTGATAGATTTTGTGACCATATATAGTAAATGGTGAATTATAGTTTTTAATAACATGTTTCTATATCATCCATGTCTAACAAATCCAGGAATTCAGATTATAATGTTAAATAACATATTTTGTCGTATTTCACTATTCACCAAAAATTCATCTATTTTAAAAAATTATAAAAATCACCCTAATCATTTATAAAAATATATAATCTAAAAAATATAATAAATTTTATAAAAATAATAATATAAATATGATAAATTCAATTATTAACTAAAATCCATACTTATTTGAAAAAATATCAATTTTAATATTATGATCAATTGTATAACCCTTTAATAATTAATTATGGTCCCACAAAATTATATTATAATTATGTTAAAACATAATATTATTTTATAATTTTTTTTTATGAAAATACAATTTCTTTTCGAATAATTATATATGTTATAAAAATTTAATGAAAAAATTTATATTTTACAAGAAATACTTACACATATTTTATCATCTTTAAAAAATTTATTTACCTGTATCATGATATAAATATGTTATATTTTCATTTTATAAGATTAGAAATATATTATATTACAATTACATAGGTGATTATACTAATTTAGAAATTGGTTTACATTTTCTAACATCTAGATTACTATTCCAATGGTAAGAATACTATTCCAATGATCGAATTACTATTTTAGTGGTTAGATTTTTAATGGTCATATTGTTTTTGTAATTTCTATAAATTCCATATATTTCATTCATTATTTATTAACATATAAATTTTTACCAAATTTATATCTATTTTCATTTTCATGATGAATATTTTACCACAAATATTCTGCTACATTTTCACATTTTTGTTTGTGAGTGTAGTTATTCTAGTGGATTGAGATGAATCAAATTTTCAAATTTTAGTTATCTTATTTTATATTTTTTAATACCATTGTAATACTTTCAATTCTTATGTGCATGTTTACTCTATAAATGTAATTTTCAAATTAATATAATAAAAAAATGTGGTTCTAACAATTGGTTCATGTATATTATATAATACTACGTTACTATGTATGACACAATTATACTGGAAGGGAAATTCCAATAATAAAGTTTTGGGTCATTATAATATATCTTAGGTGGGGAATTTTCTATTTATATAGACCAAAGGTTCCTATGATATTTATTCTCTCAGATGGGTCTAGATTTGAGACATAGAAGTTTGATAGGGTATATGTAGACATTCAAAATCGATATTAAATATTATATAGGAAAGGGAAATTTCATTACAAATGATCTTAGCTAGAAAACATCATAGACACTGGAACTTGGAGATCAACCTTTACAGGAGGAGTGGTGTCTAATGATTTTTATTGAAGAGTGTATAATGAATTCATCATAGGATCATGGGGTGATGGCATGTTCACATTTAGTGATAACAAATTCTCTGGTTGACCGTGTGAAAGTGATCCAACTATTAGACCTTGAGTGTGTGGGGATGTAGGAATGCTTGTAAAGGGATGATTTTGAAGAAAGGTGGTCCTTAGATGATGATGATATAATCTAAACCCATGGGAGATTGGATGTGTCGGCTTATTTTATGGATTAGATGATGAGAGACTCACATGATTTAAAAAGGGTAGTTTATCCAGTATCAACGAGAATTTACTATGGTATCCAAAATTAGTTTTAGTGGCCTTGTGTGAAGAAAGGTGTTGCTATTTTTTCTAGTGACGAATTACCTACCAGAGGACAAATAATGAGCATCAAAATCAATTTAGTTTTATTTATCCTCTTGAAATTCCCATTTTTAAGTGGGATAATGTGATGATGGAATTTTTTGTAAGGCTACCCAGGACCCCAAAGAGTCTTGATACTATTTGGGTGATATTCAATCGACTAATTAAAGTGAAACATTTCTTTCTGATACAAGAGACCCTTAAAGTAAATGAACTAAGAAATTTGTATATATGGGAGGTTGTATGCTTGTATAGAGTTTCCTAAAATATTGTATCTAATAGATATGCATGTTTCACATCACAATTTTAGAAGGGAATATAGAAGTCTTTGTGTACGTAGCTAAAATTTAGTTCATCACACCATCCATAAATTGATGGACAACTAGAGAGGAAAATATAGATATTGCATGATATTATTCAAGAATGAATTATATATTTTAGTGTATCTTGGGATTATTACCTAAAATTATTTTAATTCGTATACAACAATATCTTCTAGGATTTTTTTATATGGAACTTTATGAGGTTCACTATATAAGATTTTGTCGATCATCAATATATTGGCATGAGGCTAGTGAGGTAGTTATTGTGGGACCATGTATAGTGTAGGAGACCACTAGTAGAGTTCAAATAATTAGGAAGTGTCTAGTCACCACTCAGAGTATACATAAATTTTATTCTTAAAGGAGGAGGTGACCCTTGGAGTTTTCTATGTGGTGACCATGTTTTCTTGTGGATGACTCCCTAACTAGGGTGTCAACAGTTGCATAAGCAAGGGAACAAAGCATCAGATTTTTTTGACCATTTGAGATTAATGAGAATATTTTGGCAGTGGGATACCATTTGTATATTCCTATATTATATCTAGGTATTCAAAATGTGTTCATTATATCTCTGTTTTAGAGGTATATGACTATTCCTATGCATGTGATCGACTGTGAGGAAGTTGAGTTGGATCCTTAATATCATTTGGGGAGTTCTAGATATAGATCATAGACCGAATTGAAAACGTGTTGTGGGAAAAAATAATTACAATTATCATAGTCCTATGGAATCATGTATATATTTATTAGGATACTTGGGAGTGTGATAATGATATTCAGAAATAGTGTATTGAGTTATTCGATCAACACTGTTAAAGATAACCCTTGGGGATGAGAATTCATTAGAGGGGGAGAATTGTAAAATTCATTTTGAGGGTGCCTAAGATTTTTTATAATGTTTATGGACCATTATGGTTATAATTTAAAAGACATTTTTATGAAAATCAACAAAATTTCTATTTTATTTTACCCTAACACAACCACTATTTCCTATGTAAAGGTATATATATTCTATATATATGTTGAATGGTTTTTGGAAGCTACATTCAATTAAGTTTTACTTTTACCCATTTTGTAATGGAATATATCTTTTTCTAGGAGTTTTTAATGGTATTTTGGATTTTATAATATTTTTATAAGGGTAACCCAAGGATTATTCTTCTCATGTATGAGTAAGCTAGGCTTCATGTAAGGGAAAACCCATATTTTCTTTTGTCACATTAGGGTAAATATAAGTTTTTAGAGGTTATGTAAAGGTAAATACTTACCTATGTTTTGGTAATTCTGATTTTTGTATAGGTAAATCTCAATTTTCAAACGTTATGTAAAGAAAACTCATCAACTTTACACAATAGGTATGATCCAAGTAAGGGTAAAACCATGTTACCATTATGAAAAGACCTTTTTGTAATAAATGTAATTTTATATACATTTTTTTTTATTTTACTGCTCCCAAAAAAAACCTATAAATGAAATTCACAATTTTAAAATCCCAAATCATGAGATCTCAATTTTTTTATTAATTTAAAATCCCAAATCATATTTAAAAGATTTTGAAAACTCTACATTCAAGATTCACTTAAAAGCCGAATTAAATGGTTTTATTAATTTATGGTTTCTAATTTTATGAATCAAAGCATCTTATACTCTTTAAAATAACCAAACCTTTTCTATCCTTTTATTTTGATACCCTCTTATTTTCAAGAATCCGATAAATCTTATAACCATTATCTATGAAGTCTTCTTTGAACAATCCAAGTTATTATTCCCTTTTATAAGTATGAAAGAAATTTTTCTTTGCTATATTATTTGGTGTATTGTTTTTCATAGAATAATTTCTGGAAAGGAATCTATAATTTCTGTTATCTAAATTTCATATATAATTTGTAAAATTTGAATTTTTATCTTTTTGGATAAATTAATAGATTTATCATTAAAAGATATTCCCTTAAAATTATCAATGAATAATAATGATTTATCATACTTATATGAGGATTATTTAGGAGAGAGAAATTTGTTTTGAATGGGGAGTTTTTATTTGAGTTAATTGGAATTGATTATGTGAATCCTTGGTGAATGTTTTGAGCCTATTAACATGTGAATATGATTCAGGTGGTGGTTCCTTGATGAAATTTTAGATTTGATGGTAGCTATCTTCCGGTAGAAAGTTCCTTTCTTTCATGGGAACCTGTAAACTATTTTTTCCTTGATATGATACTTTCATTGTAATTGATTGTTTAAACTTTCTTGATAGTGATCACATGTGTGTGTGTGTGTGACCAGTGAGACCCATGTTTGATGCTTGATTCCATGAGTATGATTATATAACTTGTTGGGTCATGTTTGAAGTGGATTACATGTACTTGTATTTTGCTAATGATTCCCATGATGACATGATATGTTTTTCCTATATATATTACTCTCTATTTTTCATGATTATCATACCTTTGGAGTTATTTCAATTATTATTTAGAATAGGTGGACCATCATGACATTCTTATTACTTAGAAGGGGAGTGCACATGACATGCGATGATGATGATGATAACCCTAAACATAGGGTCAGGGCATGATGACCTTGAGGTTAGACCTAAGGTAGCGACAATGAGACTATGACAACCTTGTTTCCTAAACCAAGGCATAGACAAGATATAATGACTTTGAAGTATTACCAATGATTGAGATAATGTTTAATGGTCTTGAGTCCCCACCCATGATGATATGGCCTTATTGCCTGATCTAATTCAATGCCTTGTGACTCTTGAGAGACATGATTTCCATCCTTGTTGATAGATCATGGTCACTCATTTAATCCTTTACAACAATTCTATTAGGATGGATCTAAATAGGGTACAATCATGGATCATGGTAGTTTGGTAAGCACATTAACTCTTATAATATATTCCGATTTATTTCCTGTGCATTTAAATTTATCACAAAATAAACCTATTATATTTGTACACTAATTTCATGGATTCATTGGTGGTTTCTTATTTGGTTTTATTACTCACACCTTGAACAATCATCATTATTTTTATGAAAAAATCATGATCATGGATCCAAGAAATGGAAAGGTTCCAATGAAAATATTCTAAAGAGATAGATCATAGTGATGGAGGTAGTACCAATAGAGAATCAAGATAGATACATTAATATCTTATTTTATTTTCATATTGTTTCTAATACACCGGTTAACCTACCACATCGAAGGTCCTTGAGTTATTTTATGTATGATTGACATGATTTTGGTTTCAACATATATTCATGTAATCTTTTTTTATGTTCAGTTGGATTATATTTATGTTATAGTATACTATGATGGCTATGATTCCTAAAAGAATTTTCTACCCATGTTAATTTAGACTCACAACACTAGTTAATATACTCTTGCATACATGGAGTCACACCTGAGGTAATATGGAAGTTTAGCACATATCTGGTGATTCAGTTTGTGTTGTAACAAGTATATTACATTGAAAATGGTAAAATAGTGATGGTTGGTTTGATTACGTTTAAATTATTTTGGATATGATGCACCTAGTGTTTAATAAAACATGTGTTTGTTACCTTTAAAAAAAATTAAGTATGGTTTTTTTGACATGTCATTAACAAGGGTTAGAATGTGTGTTCATGATGCATATGTATGGCATCGTATTGGGTTTGGAAAGGCTTTTGTTTCTGGTTGGGAACATTTATTATATCACCGGGTGATGACCTATGTTAGGGGTTATGGGGTTCCCACTAACATATATAAACAATTCAGTTATTCCCTCTTAGATAGGGTTATCTTGAATCCCTTATGGATAGTTGGAATGTTCTTATAGGTTGTTCATGGGTGTGCGTGTGTTGTGTGAATTTTTATTCAAAGGAAATTGGTTTCCAAATATAAGTATGGAATGAGTTGTTTATGTGGGTTTTTAGTGTGAGTGGTTAGGTATATAAATTATTTTTGAGTATAATATTTTTATTTTTTTACTATTTTAAATATAAAATGTTGACAAAAAAATGTATTTTAGTAAGTGGTGTGTGTGGGAAGTCTTAAAGGGTATCCTAATATGTATGATTACTCACCCCCATCATGTGAATATGGGTGCACATGCAATTTGTTGTTGGAATTTTAGTATTGAGTATGATTATTTTATTAGATGGGAATTGGACCAAGGGTATAGTAGAGACTAGTGAAATTTTTTAGCCATTGGTGTCATTTATTATATTATTTTTTTTGTAGAAAGTCTACCACTTAGTTATATAGACTTCATAACATTATGCACATTTTATTGTACATTTATTAATAAGTGGTTAATTTTTTACACATTATATTGAGTGAATGGGTTTTACATTTTTACCCATGTTTTGTTATAAAAATTTCTTAATTTATTTCCTTTTTCATTTTAGGCGACAATGAAAGGGCTACATTAAAACCCTATTTACCGTTGTTTTTAGGCTTGAGTGATTAGGGTTAGTCCAAGAATCTATCAAAAAAGTTCTATTACCAACAAATTATAAAAAATTAAAAACCATAATTTGATAACCAAAATACATAAAAACCCCAATATAAACCTCAATATAGACTCTCAACACCATGATTTATATGATCCCAAAATATTATAACCTAAAATACTAAAAATAGTCAAAACAATCAATGAAATACCTAGGTAAGTCCAAAAAACAAAATTAAAATATAAAAATAATTAAAATGAAGAGAAACCATCCTTATTATTCATACTTTAACCAATAATCAATTAATCCCCATCAATATAGAGTGATTCCACCATGATCTGGTGGAATTACTTACAAAAATTCTTCTTTCATGAACTGAAATTAGATATATGATAAGAATAAGATGAAATGAGGAAAAGGGGAAAAATATATTTATTTGGTGCGCTAAAACCCCTTAGAACAATAATTTTTGAAGAGGGAAGGAGGATATGGAAAAGAGATATATAATTGTGTGTCTCCCCTATAATTGATGACATATAAGAATTATAGGTTAAAGGAATCATGAATGGATTAATTAAAAATGATTTGAAAAGATAATTATTCCCATAAATTATTTAGAAAAATAAGTATGGGACCACTTTATCCATGGTTTCCTTCAACCACTAGATATTTAATGACCCACATAAAGTTTGGTGGTATCTCATTAGGATTATAGTGGTATTCTAATAGGGATTATACCATTAGTTGGATAACTAGACACCTAGTGTCCCTCTTCTAAGTATCTAGTGGCATACATCTTCAAATTATTTTTAATTTTTTCTATTTAAAAACAATTATTATAATTACCATTATTCTTTAACTATTTTAGGATCTGTGAAGACTCACTATAAACTTTCATAGACACTAATAAAATCACTCTCTCTCAATCAAGATCTAAAATTCAGACAAGTTTTATTTTTTACCATTTAAATTCCGAATTGAAATCCTCTGTAATAAATGTATTAATTTAATTAGGATATGGGTCATTACACACTTGCTACTACAACTATTTTCATCCACAAAATACTAAACCAATCTCTTACCCAATATTCCTACCATTCCCAATCACCAATTCACAACTAGTATACTAATGTATATCCCAAAATGATCATCATGCTTCATATATAAAACTACCAAAATGGGAACATACTACTAAATATGAGATAATACGATACCAAAAAGAAATATTTACACACCTAATAATCCCAAAAATATAAAAAATCATATAATTTTAACCATATGGTACTCTTCAATATAAGAATCACTCAAGACCTACCTTTTTTTCTCTACAATTAAATTCAGAAGCTCAAAAAATATATTATTTAATCAAAATAGTTTTACACAAATTTTATATTCATTTCAAAAATCACAAGTCAATTTCATTTTCAATACCACCATGTTCATAAAAATGAGTTTCTAAATCATTATCCTGTATTTTAAAAACACATTCTATTCTATCTTTTGAAATTCAATGCTTTAAAAAACCAAGTAAAATTTTATATATCACATTAAAAACACCGTTTATTAGCTTTTTTATAAATAAGTTCCATTTCCAAAAAACATTAACATGTTAAAACCCCCTTTAATTGAAATAAAACTATTTAAAAATAGTTAGCTTCTCTTTTTAATACCAAATTTTTTTCTGACAACTTAAATATTTGTTTTTCAAAATAAGTTTTAAACACATCAATAATTATAGACAAATCATAAATAGAAATTGAACAATATGTGAGTTACTATAATTAATTATTCCACCCTTAATATGGTATTTATGAAGAAACTAATTAATTTATTAGTTTATTATAATTAATTAAATTCCTTAACCCATAACTATTACAATAAAAGATAGGCATACTATCCTATGTTCCACTATCATGATGATTCAGGAACAAATGAAAAAATGGATCTTGAATAAGACCTATGATCTTCTAAAGTTCTATAATTATATACATGAGATACTCAAACCATTATCTCACTCATACCTATGGTTCCTATAATGAACACTATAACATAATTGGTAACTTAGGCCACCACCATATCCATGTTGACTAGAAATGTACATAGTGTACCCCCTAAGCCATAAAATCATATGTTTTATCTAGAAAATACTTGAAAACCCAAATACTACTCTAATAAAACATTTTAAGGACCCAACATTGATCTTCCATTGACCTAAATCTAATTTATACATACCCCAAGCATGTACCCTTATCACATGGGGTTGATAAATAGTGTTGAGGGTTTAAAGGAACCATTGAGGTATAATTTAACATCTTTAGGATAAAATGTAGGTCACTGATATATTATGAAAAGAAATTATATGTAATGTCCATATAATAGACTATAATGGTCTATTCCCTCCCAGTCCATTACTTTTTCGGTTTTGGTTGTTGGAGGTGTTCATAGGTGGTTCTAGAAGTTTTTTAGTGGAAGCTGGATGAGAAATAAAACTTTTGTAGGAAATACATGGCATGTAAGTGTGTTAAATGAAAAGAAATTTGGTTTCATGGCTTTAATAGGGCTGGGTTATGACATTTTGATTTTCAAGGTTAAAAAATAAAAAGGTGAAACATTTTTTGTAATAACCTGGAATCCCAGGATTACACGACCTGAAAGGGGATTATAGGTCATGTAATTCCCTGATGTTGTACAGTTTTAAAAATTTCAACCACTCGAGTTTTTCCAAATTCTAAGTCCAGGGGATCTTCTATCATCCCAAGAGTCTGATGAACTTCTCCTTCAGTGTTTATTGATTCATTTATATAGAGATTGATCTTATAGATCCCTTATTGGATCTATGGTGAGTTATCCTCTCCATCTCTTCAGTTTCCATTCATTCTTCTTTAGGGTTTAACTATGGTGGTATGATTTGGATTGGGTTTTGTGTTTATGATGCATATTGATGGTATCTTGGTGTGGTATAGGTTTATATTTAGTTTCTGGTGTGGTTGTGGTTTTTGGGTGTTCTTCTTTACCATATGGTGCACAACGAGTTGAAAATATTCTTTGAGGTAGGATTTCCCTCATTTCACTTTATTGTGTATCATGCGTGAGGGGTTTGATTTTTTTTCGATGGGTTACGATTTTTCCTGTCTTAATTATAGATAAATAATTGGTTCATTGAATTTAAGTTAGAATATGGGTTTTGATTCTCATTATTTTAAAGCATAGATAATATTTGGGATATTGTGAATTCTACGGGCTTGATTCCCCGCTAAAAATTCTGCCCTTTGGGGGATTTGTTTGCACTGGATATATGTTCTTTGATTATTTATTTGGTTTTTATTTTTTTTATATCACCCTAAAAATGAAAATTGGATTACCACTTATATTTGGTAAATAAATTTGTATCCAGATGATTATGATTTGCATGATTAAATCCCTAAAATATAATTTAATGTGATAAAATCTCGTTTCTAAATCTATAAAAGAATCTTGATGTGTTGTGAGGTGTGGTTGGGGAATTTGGGGATGATGTTTTTTGGGACATGGTTTTGGGGCAGTGAGCTAGTGGTTTTTTGGCTGTGATTTTGGGGCGATAATGTGCTTTTGGAATAAAATTTTACTTGTGATATATGGTTGTTTTTGAACAAATTCATAGGTAGTGATAGAATAAACAAATTATTGTTTAATAATATTTATAATGGATTGGATTGGTTTGATTAATGGAATGTAAATGGCTAATTGATAATTAAATGGTGGGTTGAGTGGTTAAATTTAGTTGATGCTAAATAATGAAATGAATGGGGTGATTAAATGAAATTTGTTGGAAATTTTAAATGGGGTTAGTGGCTTGATGTGTGGTGTTATGCATTTAGAGGTGAAAGAAAAGGAGATGGTGTTGTGATTTCGTTAGTTTATCTGAGAACCCATAGTTTGGGATTTATTGTTTAATTCTATATATATAATAGTATTTTCTTTGTGATTTCTTTACGCACGCCACCCACACTGAGGACTATGTTATGAACACCTGCAAAGCCACGAGGGGGGGGCGTCTTTCTCAACATCTTAGTGGGAGAATGGATGGATGGACCCCTACTCTTCCCTACTCCCTCTTTCGAGTGATAGTGGCCTAGGTTTCTTTGGTTGAGTTTTCATGTGTGGTTCCAAGTTTCTTTGGGTTGAGATGTGATATGTGTCCCAGGTGTCCTTGTGATGAGATGTGATATGTGTCTTAGGTTTCTTTGGGATGAGATGTGTTGTGATAGCCTAGGTGTGTGTGAGAAGGATGTGATGTTTTGTGATAACCTAGGAGTTTGCGGGTGGGATGTGTTGTGATAGACTTGATGTGTGCAAGTGGGATGTGTTGTGATTGCCCAAGTGTGTTTTGGAGGGATGTGATGTGATATATTTAATGGATGTGAGAGCTATGGGACATTTTTCATTGTGGTGTGAGAGTGGTTAATTAGTGGGAAAGTGGTTCAGGGCACCCTATCATCTATGTGATTTACTTTATATTATATTACTTCAAATGGTTTGTTTGTTGAGTGTGACTTAGTGAGGTTGGTATGGTTAGTATACCTTGGCAGTTACTGTTTGGTTTTGTTATTTTCTCACATGTGAATTAGTATGATTCTTTCACTTGCGAATGAGGGACTTGAGTTTTTCCTACTAAGTATAATTGTACACTCACCCAAAATATATAAAACAATTTTCAGGTTTCTAGATGGATTTCTTTGACCATACTGGACCTTACTAGCTCGGATCCTTGATAGTTACCGTGTTGCTACTTTAACTTTAATTTTGGGTATTTACTTTGGAGAATTTTATCTATATCAGTTCTATTTATACATGCATGTGGGATGGTTTGGGTTTCTCTTTTATATTATGTCTTGGATTTATTTTGGATGATTCATTCTATCTCTTGATCATGTTTTATTATAAAGTGCAATGCCTCTTATATAATGAGATGTGTATATCCTTTGTTCTAGTTTCCAACTCAGGGCTTACTAGAGGAAGGACTCGGGGAGTCATTATATCCCCCCCAATATGGCATCTTTAGAGGGATGGGGTTGTGACAGAGTGGTATCAAAGGTGATGTCTAAGATATAGTGTGAATTTTGGGGTAAGGTAGAGTGAGGATTGCATGGGGTGGAATGTTAAAAGTATCATTTGACCTTATTACATGAAATTGTCCATGGAGACTGGCTAAGACATGGGATTTTAGGTCCCCCCATGATCTAGTGCATAAGCTCTTAGCTTATTGAATGTCGAAGCGAGATGGATCTACTTATAGGGTAGAGACCTAGGAGAGGTACATGCATTATAATTACTTGTGTACCTATTTTAATTGGGTGGTTTTGAGAAGTTTAAAAGGGATGAAATAAATAAAATGAATTAAAATGAATCTTAATAAGAATCAAAACTCTCAGGATTAGGAAATTTTTTCTTGCCCTTCATCTATGGCTCATGTTTTTCATTAGCATATGGATCAAGTGGTTGAGGCTCATCAAGCTGATCCAGTTGATCATTATAGGGATGATCTAGTTGAGGAGGACGATTAGTGGAAGAGGAATTTGCCTTATTTCTAGCAGTAGGATTTGGGGAAGTATGAGGGTAGTGTTTTAGATGTGGAATGAGAGATTTGGTAAGAGATGATTGAGATCGCTTTCTATTTGATATGGGGCCTGAAGTATTACTGGGTCTCTTTAGAAGTCAGTCATATGTGGGGAGCTACATGTTAGTGGTGGACACTATTTCTAGGGGAGCAGATGGAGTCATGAGTTTTGTGTGTGACTTACAGAAGGTGTTTCAAGCATATATCCTTTCATCGACCATGAATGTTGTAAATAGGTAGGAACTTCTTTATCTTCATCAGGAGAGTATGTCAATAGAGATGTTGGGAACAAGGTTCAAAGATCTTCTTTGTTTTGTTCCAGATATTTTTCTAGATGAGGAGTCTCATGCGAGATGTCTTGAGGAGGTATTTCATCCTTCTATCTAGTATACATTAAATCCTTTTAGGTTTCTAATGTGTCTAGAGGTTCAGAAGAAGGTGAAGGTTATCAAGTGAATGAAATCATCAGAAGTTTTTCCTTGGGAAGGGAAATAGTAGGGTTCCTCAAGTTGTAGCATTGTCAGTGTCATATCTTAGGCATTAGGACCATCAAGGTTTCGACCAGATGGGATTCGAACTCAGTAGCTTCCCCTTATACCTTTTGGTTTCTATTCCTTTATTTTGGGTTTGGGTATGATGTGTTTCTTATTTGGTGTTTATGACCATATTTAGGACCAGTTCCTAGTGTATTATTGAGCTCAATTTATCCAAGGTGTACAGGTTTAGCGTCATCCTCAACAATAGTTACTAGTGAAGCTGTTTCAGCAGATGGGGAAATGGGATTACAATCCACCAAGGGGAGATGGTGCAGGTAGAGGGTGAACTCAGGATGTACTCGTGTTTAGGGACCATGACTTGAGAATGGTCATAGAGGTGGTCATCAGAAGAGAGGTATAAGAGTTGGATTTGGTCAGTTGCATGTAGTGGAGGCAATATTTTCATAGGGAATTGAGATCCTCAAAGTTACGATAAATTTTTTTAGTAATCTTGTTTGAACCTTGTTTGATTCAGGACCTTAAAACTCCATTATTTCACCCACTCTAGCCCATTCTCTAGGACTATACTGAGAGAGGCTTCCCATACACCTGGTGTTGACTATTCTAGTTAGAGTCTAGAACAACTTCTTCAATGTGTTTCAGGGGTGTAGACTGATGATGGGGATGCATCAGTCCCATGGGGATATTTTCTTACTGCTGATGTAGTCATACAATGTCATTCTTAGAATAAACTAGTTATATTCTGTAGGTACTGTTTTTGAATACTTTGGGTGTGGAGTCATGTTTTCTGATGTGTATGGTCATTGTGCGGTTTACTTCAATGAGAAGAGTTATTAGGTGGGTAGTCAGAGTGTAGAGCCCCTTCTTTTATTTTTGTATGAGTTTTCAAAGAAATTAGAAGATGTTATTATGGTAGAGGTTACTAGGTTTGTTGGGGAGTTCTTGGATGTTTTTCCTGATTAGTTTGTGATGGTACCCCCCATCGCGATGCTGAGTTTAGGATAGACTTATGGAATGATACTTCTACAATTTTGATGGATACTTATCAGATGGAACCTTTTGAGTTAAGGGAGTTAAGGATTCATGTAGATAATCGAATGTAGAAGGGTTTTATCCGACCTAGTGTGTCACTATGTGGTGATCCATTATTGTTCGCAAGGAAGGAAGACAAAATTTTGATGCTATGTATAGACTAACTAAGGATGAATCAGGTGACGGTAAAACACGATTAACCTCTTCTAAGGATAGATGATTTTTTTGACTGGCTAAGAGGGGTGATTTGGTTTTCTAGGATTGATCTACAGTATGGATATCACTAGTTGAGGTTGAAGGAGGGAGATATCTTAAATACAACCTTTTGATTTTGGTATGGGAACTTCATGTTTTAGTCATTACATGTGGTGTTACAAAGTCACCATCCGTGTTCATGGGTATTATGAAATCTGTAATCTAAGAGTTCCTAGGTCGATTCTTCATCATGTTCATCGATGATTTTTTGATCTACTAAAAGTTAAATGAGGTTCATATTGAGCATATCATAACAATCATTCATGTTCATATATGAAACCATCTTTATAGAAAGTGGTATAAGTGTATGTTTTGGACATGAGAGGTCTATTTACTTAGTCAAGTGGTGTATCTGTAGGGTGTGGAAGTAGACCCATTGAAAGTTAAAGCAGTTGTTTCTTGGGTATCACTTAACAATGTGGTATAGGTTTATAGTTTTCTTGGACTCATTGGCTATTATTGGTGGTTTATACCTGATTTCTATTGGTTTTTATCCTCATTGACAGCTTTGACCATGAAATAACAAGATTTTGTGTGGATTGATCAGTTCCAGGTTGCTTTTGATTACCCAAAGGGTAATTTGGTTAGTGCTATTGTGCTCCAATTTCCTAAGGAAGGGGGTGAAGTTTGAGGTGTTTTGTAATGTTTCTTACTTGGGATTGGGATTTGTGCTGATGAAACAACGAGTCGTGATCTCTTATGGGTCTAGGAATTTATGTCCCCATGAGCATAACTATACCACCCACAATCTTGAGTTAGCAGAGGTTTTGCTTGCACTGAATTTGTGGCAACATTTCCTCATTGGGGATAACTTTGTGGTCTTTATGAATCACAAGATCTTGAGGTATGTATTTTTCTTTCATGATTTGAACATGAAATTGTGGAAGTGGATGAGTTTTCTTCAGGATTATTATTTTTGAGATATCTTATACCCCGAGAAAAGGGAATGTTGTGGCTGATGCTTTGAGAAGTAAGTTGGGGAAGGGTGTTGTTAGAGTCTCTAGGGAAACATGGAGAAAAATGGAGAATTTAAAAGACTTTAACTTAGATTCATGGGTGGAATCTGGTATATGTTATTTGTTTCAGATGATGGTGCAATCATCTCTCATGTAAAAGGTGGAGGAGTATTAGTGGGGAGACTCAGAGGCCGAGGTGATGCGCGATCATGCTGGTCCTGGTGATGCTCTAGAGGGATGGCTAGAGGATAGTCAGATCCAAACATTTTTTCAAGGAAGGTTGTTTGTTAAAGTAGAAATGTGTAAGTTAGTTCTTCATGAGTTCCATATTTCACCTTTGGCAGTACTTCTGAGAATTTATAAGATGTACCGAGACCTGAAGATTCATTTTTTTGTGTCCCAGGATTAAGCGGGAAATGGTTGAGTTTGTGTTAAGGTGTTTGGTTTTCCAGTAGGTAATATCCTATAATCAAGTTCCTGGTAGTTTTCTGTAACCCTTGGATGTTCCTAAGAGGAAATTGGATGAAATTTCAATGGATTTCATCATAGGGTTACCCAGAACTCTAGGAGGTTGTGATACTATCTGGGTGAAAGTGGATCAGTTGAAGAAATCATCCCACTTCTTAGTGATCAAGGAGTTAAGCATTGTAGATCCCTTAGTTAATAGGTATGTGTATAAGGTGGTGAAGTTTCATGGAGTCCTAAGGTCTATTGTCTTGGAATGGTAGGCATGGTTTTCCACATGAATTTGGATGGGATTGTAGCATGATTTTGGAACTGAATTACACCTCAACACTTCTTTCCACCCCAGACAGATGGGTAGATGAAACAGACTATCCAAACATCAGAGGATATACTGTGAGAATTCATCTTGGACTTTGTTGGATCTTGAGTATTAAAAATTCCATTGGTTGAGTTCAATCATAATAATAGATATCACTCATCTATTGTCATGTCCTCATTTGAAGCTTTGTATATATGATTATGTCATTCCCCGTTATTCTAGATGGATGTTGGAGAGACAGTTGTTCTTGGTCCCGATGTGGTGTAGAGAATGATAGAAAAATTTCAGATCATTCATGAAAGAATAAAAGTAGAACAAGACCAAAAAGTCATATGTAAATCACAGAAGGAGGGCCTTGGAGTTCATGGTTGGGGACCAAGTGTTTTTGAAGGTTTTCCGTCAATGTGAGAAGTGGAGGTTTTAAAAAGAGAGTAAGATTTTCCTAGGTTTTTGGAACCTTTGAGGTGTTGGGGGGGGGGGTGAGTTTTCAAGGTGGATTATTAGTTTGATTTACCACCATGATTGTAGAAGATCCATTAATTCGGTCATGTCTCTCATCTTTGTTAGTATCTTCATGATGACTTCCATGTCATTGACTGGGGAGATTTAGATATTGAGGATGCTGTGAAATTTATGGAATAACGAGTAGAGATCCAGGATCTTCAAGAGAAGGGGCTATGTAGATGAACCGTTTCTTTGGTTTATGTGTTGTGGAGGCATGGTGGCCCAGATGAGAGTACTTGGGAGCAAGAGACACAAATTCATGACTAGTACACGTATTTGTTTTGTTTTTTATTATTCTATGATGCTTTGTGATGGGATGTTTGAGACCTTTTTGTTTTCTGAGATGAACTATTTTACTTAGTTTATGATGTGTGTGGTGTGATGTGTGATAAAATCCTAACATATGAAAATGGGAGGAACTGATTACTAATTGAGATTCATTAACCACGATGCAATTAAAACCATGCAGGTGAGTCAGTGTCATCTAGAGTAGATGGTATCTTGAAATAGAAGATGAAATTCTCTAATTTGTGTGTTCAGGATGGTACGGTTTGTTGGTTTTAGTGGTTGTTGGTTTGGGTTGGGTGGAGTTTGAGATGGATATGCAGTGTTAGTGAGGAAATGTAGTTGTGTGAGGGGAGGAAAATTTTTGTTGTGATGATGTGGTTGTGCAGTATTTTTTATAGTTGTTGGGTTGGCATGTTTGGATAGTGGTAGTTCTTGAGGTATGACGAGATCCTTGAGAGGTATCTTGGGGTATGGTTTTTTGAACCCCTTTGTTTTCATTTGTCAGGGCATGGTTTTAGATTATTGAGGGAGATAATCATTTGAGTGGTATCTTATGTAATGATTTTTGCCCACCGAGTCTGTTACTTTTACATTTTTGGTTATTGAAGGTGATTGGGGGGAGGTTCTAGGAGTTTTTGGTGGAAGATGGAGGTGCAGAAGAACTGATATAAGAAATACACGTTATGTAAGTGGATTACACGACGTGGAAGTTGTTTTCATGACATCTCATGGGCTGGTTCACGATGTGTAGATTTTGAGGATTAAATAATAAAAAAGTGACAAATTTTTTAGAGGAACCTAGAATCTTAGGATTACACAATGTGAAAGGGGATTACAAGTCATGAAATTACCAGATGTTGTATAGTTTTAAAGTTTTTATCCTCTCAGGTTTTTTCGAAACCCTATGGAATGTGGATATTCTCTCATCCTAGGAGTCATATGACCTTATCCTTTAGCATTTGAAGATTCCTTTCGATGGGGATCAATCATTGGGCTCCCATATTCAATCCATGGTGAGTTCTCCTCTCATTCTCATCAGTTTTTCTTAAATATTCATAGGGGTTTCACTATAGTGGTAAGTTTTGGTTTGGGTTGTGTGTTTGGGGTGCATCTAGATAGTCTCTGGGTGTGGTATAGGTTGATCCGTGGTTCCTCATGGTACAGTTGTGGTTTGTGGTGGTTATTATTTACCCTACTATGAAAAGAATGTTGAAAATCTTCTTTGAGGTAGGATTTATATTATTTATCTTTATTGTGTATCATGAGTGAGGGGTTTTATTTTGTTTACCTATGGGTTGTGGTTGTACTAGCATAATAAAATATAAATAATCGGTTAATTGAATTGAAATGGGAAAATGGGGTTTGATTTTCATGCTTTAACACCTTTGATATTATTTGTGATATTTTGAATTGTATGGGCTAAATGACCTATTGAAAATTTTGGATGATAGGAGATTTGTTTTCACTGGATATATGTGTTGTGACTACTGATTTTGTTTTGATTGTTGTGAAATCACCCTAAAAATGGAAATTGGATACCCAATTATATTTTGTTAACAAATTGTTTTCCCCCAAGATTATGATTTTTGTGATGAAATCCATAAAACATTGTGGAATGTGAAAAATGACCCTTTATAAATCTGTAAAAGAATATTGATGTGTTGTGATAAGTGGGGATGATGGTTTGTAGGCTATGATTTTGGGGTGCTACGGTGGTGGATATTTGGATGTGCTTTTGGGGTGGAAAGGTGAGTTTGTTGGGGATGACAAGTTACTTATGATATATGGTTTCTTCTTTCTAGATTCTCTAGTAGTGATGGAATACATAATTTTTTAATCAATAATGTTTGTAATAGATTGGGTTGGTTTGGTTAATTTAATAGAAATGGTTAATGGATAATTAAATTGGGTGTTTTATGGTTAAATGTGGTTGATTCTAAATAATAAAACTAATGGGGTGATTAAATGAAATTGGTTGGAAATGTGAAATGAGGTTCATGGATTGATCTTTGGTGTTATGTATTTAGAGGTGGCATTAAAGGTGATGGTGTTTTGAGTTGGTTAGTTTTTTTGAGAACCCATAGTTTGGGCTTAAGTGTTTGATTCTATATATATACTTCTATTTTCCTTGTGACTTCCATACTCAACCCACTCACATTGATAACTATGTGACAAACACGCACATAGTCATGTGAGGGGTATCTTTCCCAACAGCATGGTGGGAGGATGGATGGATAGCAACCCACTCTTCCCTACTCCCTCTTCTAAGTGATAGTGTCCTAGGTGTATTGAGGTGAGTTGGGATGTGTTTTCCCAAGTGTCTTCGAGATGAGATGTGATATGCGTCCCATGTGTCTTCCGGATGAGATGTGACATGTTTCCCTGTGTCTTTGGGATGAGATATATTGTGATATACCTGGTGTGTGCAGGTGGGATGCAATGCGTTGTGATAACCCAAGCGTGTGTGGGTGGGATGTGTTGTGATAGACCATATTTGTGCATGTGGGATGCGTTGTGATTGCCCAGGTTTGTGTGTGCGAGATGTGATGTGATATATTCAGAAGAGTTGGGAGTGCCAAGACATTTTCCATTGGGGTACGAGAGCTGATAATCAGAGAGAATGTGGTGCGGGGTACCCTATCATTGATGTGATTTATTTTATATTATATTACTTGACATGAATTTTTGGTGAGCTTGCCATGGTGAGGTTGGGATGGTTAGTATACCTTGGTAGATGTTGTTCGATTATTCTATTTACTCATAGGTGAATTAGTATGATTCTTTTACACATGCAGGATTTACTTGAGTTTTTCCTACTAAGTATACTTGTATTCTAACCCTACGTATATAAAATTGTTTTCATGTTTCTAGGAGGATTTCATGGACCATGTGGGACCTTACTAGCTCAGATACTTGATAGTTGTTGTTTCATTTATTTTATCTTTACTTTTGGGTATTTTCTTTGGATAAGTTTATCTATTTTAGGTCTTTTTATACGTGCATGTGGGATGGTTTGGGTTTCTAATTTATATTATGTCTTGGATTTATTGTGGTTGATTCATTGTATCTCACGACCTTATTTTATTATAAAGGGTAATTCCTCCCATATTTTGAGAGGTGTACACCCTTGGTGCTAGTCACCAACTTGTGGTATACTAGATATGGGACTTGGGGGTCAGTATCTATCTACCCTCATTATGGTATTTTTGGAGGGAGGGGGTTATGACATTGACATATACCAAAATAGAGCAAGAATATGTGAATAAAGATGTACTTTTTTTTACTTGGATAACAATATAAACAGATCATTCTATATGAATTAAACTAAAAACTCACATCATCCTAAACAATAAATCATAAAATTTTACATGAATAGGATATAATAAAAATTAAACACTTATAAAATAAAACTAAATAAATATATATATATATTAGATACACTTACCACTAAGGCTGGCCTACTATACTAAATAAAAGATATTAATAAAAGAATAAAACATTGAATAATAATTATAATGGATAAATCCTTCACCACCAATATGATCTAATAATTCCTTGATCCATGCACAAAATCCATGACGGTGAAATCTATACATTGGTGGATTATTATAGATAATTGATTAGGATCCAATGGAAAATTAATATAAAAGAAAAGAAAAACACATTCATAAACAAGAGACATGAAACCATGTACTCATCTCATTATTTCATAACCTTTGTTCTTATCAGGGAAACCATGTTATATAACCATGATTCTGGTTACCTAGTATCCATACCATTATTCCATATCCATATGTATGACTATTGTATACGTTCCCATGTATAATTAGTGTGTACATGCTAACCCCTATTCATCATAAAATAATTATTCATTGAATTCCTGCTTAAAAAATTTATAACACACACACACACCCTTACAACATAGAATAATAAAACAATATCTATGTTGTAGGTATAATGATAACTAGTAGGAATAACAATGCAAGACATAATAAAAATTATTAATTGCTTGGGTACCTATATAAGTAATTTATAATAATTCCAACACTTATATTATTTAAATGGACTAATAGTACTCCTACATTAAAATAACATTAAAAATTTACCAAAAAATAATCACTCATATAGATAATATAATGTTAAACAATATTATTTTAGTCAAATAAACAACTAAAATCCAAAATAAATTTTACAATAAAGTCATATAATCAATTAGATAAAAAACATTGTGAAAGGAGTGATATTAGGAAATGAATTATAGGCAAACCAAATCTTAATTAAATCTAACACTATCCAAGATCATCAGATAAAATAATTTTTAAATAAGAGATAAAATATGGTTTATAAAACATTAGCTAATTACAAGAACACACATAACCCGATAACTTATATTGTTTTTAAAAGGTTGAGGGTTAATCCCCCTTTATCGAGCATAAAAAAGAGAGAACCTCTTTTATGACAGGGAAAGAGAGAACCCATTACCTAAAGGAAAATAATTTCTTAAAGAAATAACATAAAAATAGTAAAAATGGTCTTATAAGTTGAAAAGAAACAAACAACTAAGAAGACACCAAAAATCTTCATCACCCCATTTCCAGACAGCGCAACAGTGAGATTAGTAAAAAATAATGTGTCACCCCATCATCTAAGAAGTTGCACCATGATGGAGACAAAAATGGTAGAGAAATTATCGAAAAATATTGAAATATGGAGGAGAGCTTGATTAAAGGTGTCAGCACACCCTTACCTCTTTCAAGCTAACCACCCGTCAAAGTAAGAAATGAAATCCCAGTAATGTCAACCTAATTCAATGAAAAATTAGAATTAAAAAAATGAGTAAATATCCATGGCAAGGTACCCATCCATCCATAAAAGTGATAATGGATGGATGAATGATGTGTATCATCACACCCATCCCTCTTTTCAAGTCCATCCACCTAGAAACACCTAAAAAACACTATGCTGCTTCCAAGTACAACAAGGAAATCTAGTACATGTGAAAAAATTAGTTCCTTAAGAAAAAAACAGAGTCAAAAAATCCAAAACTAGATACCACTGGTGAAACCAACCAGAGCAGAACAAAATTGTCTATCAAAAGTCAGAAAATCCCACCAGAAACATCCCTGACCAGCAAAAACCATCCAATCCAGCCACTACTGCAAACCAAAAATAATTCCATGATTACACAACCCTTACCTGCTAATCAATAATAAGAACCATTTTCCAGACACCAAGCAACACCTCTTATGGGACCATTAAGCAGCTCCGCAAAGTAAAGATGTCAAAAATGAACCAGTAGTCAAGAAACCACACAAAAATCAAGACAAAAATAGTGATTTGATATAGGATATCTTAAATCAAAACAAATCTAGGGACATCCATCCATCATCCATAGAAAATCCCCCACCAGGTCACTGAGCACTACCACCCAATAGAGCATCGAACACCACGGATCGAGAATTCACAAGAACAACTTCATCCAATGAGCATCTTACCCAAAAAGAGTACCAAAGGAAATGATTCAATCTAAGATAGACTAGATCTAAATAGATCCATAACTAAGGAGGGACTCACAACAAAAATGCCCAAGGATTCCAATGAACGACTCAGAGAAGAGATGGGAGCAGGAGAAGTCACAAATGCTATTGATACAGATAGAGTGTATGAAACTAAAAAAACAAGAATAGAAGGGAATATGAAATTATGAATTATTTCGAAATGTTTAATTAAAATAAATCACTATGTTATCTTATAAAGCACACAATATTGGGTTTGAACGAAAAATGGTACTCTATTAAAATATTTTATTTAAACATGAGCAGTATAACCTAAATATTAAGTTAAAAGGTAGGAATAGTACTAAATTACTGAAATTATATGGTTTACACATTTATAAAGTAAATAATATTTATATCTATTTGTTAGAGATGAAATTTAAACCATTTTAAGGTAGAACAAATGTTTTTGAAAAACTGTATTTTTCTAAAATGAGTTTTAGTTGTGCTTTGCACACATAAATTATAATTAATTTTTACCACTTTTAGAAAATTTATATTAAAAAAATCATTTTTGAAATCATCATATCAAAATTATATTATGGTGAATTTTTGGTATTTTTTAGAAATATTTCAATTTTTGATCAATAGTGAAAATACTGAATTTTAATTGAAAACTGCTTTTTTTGTTTAAATTATTTATAGAGATAAATTATATTTTAAATTTGGTTGAAAGTAAAATTAGTTTAATTATATATATATTAGTTAAATTTATTTTATTTTAATCATTTTAATGTGTAATTAAAATAAAAAACATTGTAAACTTTTAAAAAATTTATTTTTGAAAACCTTATTTCTCATCGCATCTGCGGGATAAATTTTAAATTAAAATTTTCCTCTTATATAACTTTAATTTAGAAAAATGGATACCATATTTTTAATATAAATAATTTACATTATTTTATAATTTCATATTAATTTTTGACCATAATTAATAGTGAAAACAATAAAAATTATTTATCACGGTTAAGGTAAAAAATGATTTTTAGGGAGATAAACTAAAAATATAAGGCTTAAAATGACCTAAAAATTTTCTGAAATCTAAATTATGACCATATTTATACATTATAATGTATATTTATTAAAAATTCTACATATTTTACCCCTTGGAATGAAAAAAAACTTTGTTACACCTTTTTTTCAGTAATTACAAGTATGACACTGACCTCACTTATAAAAGGTCACCCGTATCCCCTCTTCTTAAAATGTTTAAAACCTATTAGTACATCAAATACCTAAAAAAATCTCTTCAAATACTCCATAATATTATCCTAGAATAATTTGTTTCAATAAACCCATTCTAGGAAAACTTTAGGTATAATCCTATAGAGGTGGTTTGAGAAGAGGTAAAATTCTTAACTATACGTTTTTGTATTATTTCTTCTTTTAGATCATTAAATTATTGTTAAAACATGATGAGATAATAATTTTTTTTGTTTTAAATATTAATATATGTTTTTATGTTAAGGTAATGACCTATAACCATTCCCACTTCCCTCAAATGGGTTATAAAATCATCATTCATGTGTAAAACGGACTACCATCTCGTGAACCTATGTCATTAGTTTTTCGATTACCACCTCTCACAGTTATATATGATGATACATATAAAGTATTTATATGATATTTATAACATAATTATTTATATTTATTAATTATAACATTTATAATTTTTTTTAATTTTCATTCCATAGGGGTTATGATAACGTCGCTCGTGCGTACGACAAACTACCACCTTGCGAAGCGACGAGATTTGTTTTCACTAACACCTTACATGGAAGGTAATAATGATTATTTTAATTATTATATTTATTATAAATTACATAATTATGATATTAATGAAATATTTATCATTATTAAAAGATAATATATAATTTTATTTCTTACATTTTCACTCAGTTAAAGATGATAGCATATTTCATATACATGTGGACTACCGCCTTCCCAAAGCGATGTGACTCTCTTTTCATCAACAAAAACATGGATGATATATATAAATATATTTTATTAAATAATATATTATTTATGATATTTTTATAATTCTTTAAATATGAGATATTACTTATCTTCTTTCTACAATGAGTGTTGAAAAATCAAAATGTTACTCATGCGTACATATAACCTACCATCTCTATGATCGTAAAATATTTCATTTATCATGAACATATTTCATGATTGGTTTTAAAATTATAATTTAAATATAAATATGATAATTATTTCATTATTATTATTATGGATATGTTTAAATAGTTATCACTTGACCAAATTCAACCTATAAAATTCATTTTTGTCAGATAAGACAAATATTATCAAAGCATCCGACTTAAACTTAATTCATTAAGTAATCATATATAACATGATAATAAGTAAAATAAAAGGAATTATAAACTTGAAAATTTTATTAATAAATTAAATAGTTAACATATTTTTACAATTTAGGAAGATAAAGAATATATGTGATGAGTTGGACTCAACGTCAGTGTTACTCGTATAACATTCACATTCATGAGATATAAACCATATTCACCACTTATTTCTTTTATGTGGTGTATATACTGACCATTTTTATTTTATATCATGAATTTGTTTATCTTTATGGAATTTAATGTTTTATTTAAAGATATTTATTTCATGAGGCTTATAATACAAAATTTACCAAATTGGTAATGGTTTATTTCGCAATCTCATCATTATTCAGGATTTTTTTGTTTAGGTCTCCATTGGGGGAATTATTTGATATTTCTATCTTAAAATCAATATATTTTCTTATTATATGGATTTTAATGACCTTTTTCAAGTAACATTACCATTTTCCATCTCATTGGTACTTAAAATTATTAAGAAAAAGTTTTTTAAAAAATCCAACTTTATATCCCTCTTTAGTTGAAAATAATTTTTCTTCCAAAACCATATTTTGTTAAAATGTTTTCGAAAATGTTTTAACATCCTTAAAATTATTAATTATTAAAAAAATTAAAAATGTTTTACATTTTAATTTTTTTTAAAGGAATATTCTTCTTTTTTCCAAACAGGTAACTTTTCTATCATTTTTTTCAATTCAAAAGTAATGTTATTTTTAACTTATATGACATATATGGAATTAACTGTTCTCATGATCATAATTTCCTTAAATCATCCTTTGAAATTTTATAAAGTTATTTTTAAATAAATTTCTTCCTAATATTATGAAAATTATTAGTTTCTAAAAGTTATTTTTAAATAAATTATTTTGAAAATATTTTACAAATTTTCATGTTTTAATATAAAAAGGATGATTTTAAAAAAAATGTAAATTTCTTCAAGGAATGTTTGAAGTGATATTTTAAAATAATTTCCCATATAAGAAGATATACTTTTATGTTTCTTATTATTTAATGGGGATATATTCCAATGATACAATCCTTATTATTTCGTCAGATGATTTATGATTAGTTTGAATATGGATGTACTATGTGGCTACAATTCACATTACTATGGATGGTTTATGATCATGTTTATTAATAGGGGAAAGTATTTAAATTCTGTATGCTATTATAAATATTAATATTTATGTGCATTATGTTTCAAAACATTTAAATGAGGAATGAATTTCACTTAGAAAGTGACAGGAAGGGGCCACTATAAACCCTTGATGCATCGACATATCTCATGAGTAAAACTAGATTTGATTTTTGAAAAGGCCTTACCCATTTATAAAGATGTATTGGTATAAGTCATTTATGTTATTAAATATCGTTGAAAAACATCTTGATGGTACATTTTAGAAGTCCATCATTATGCATTCCATCATTATAAATTCAGTTATAGATATTCCATGTGATTATTCAAATAGTTATAATATCCATGGTTATGTTAAATGATCATTTAATTAATTATATGAAATTATTTGATCATCATCCATTATTTCTATATTATACTCAAGTTATTGATTAAATGGTATGAGTTTCAGTTATTTACATATCCAGATTGATTATGAATTATTTATTCAGAGCATCCAATGAATGCTTACCCTTACTAAGAATATAAGATCAATACTTTCTTATTTTTATTTCCCTAGAATATGAATAACTGTTTTGTGATTGAAACACAAGGATGTGATAAGGGGAATACTGGTCTTCTAAAAAAATTAGTTTTTGTATTTTAGGTTTTCAATTTTAATAAGAATGTTAAGTATGCATCTTATTTACTAACACGACTAAACTATTCGGTCCTTCATGATGTGATTTCTTGTATATTATGATAATGTAATAAAGTATAAACTGAATCTATGATACTGGGACTAAGGTAACTATTATTGGTATCTGAGAAATTTTAGTAAAAAACTTGAGAATATATTTATTAAAACATATATTAGGGAATATAACCTTATGGTAGACATTGTAGATAAGTATAGAAGAATATCATAGTGTTTTTCTAAGGAAGAGATTATGTAGTTTTTCCTAGTAGATACATCCCTGTCTGAATTCTATAAGTGGATGTTATTTTGGCAAGGATGTACCTTGTGGTAATAACTTCAAAAAGGGCACATTGGTCTTGATTCGATCATCACTTGGTGAATGAAAATTAGCCTTACTATGCACCTGTTTTGACACTCTCAAATGATATGTTTAAGATAAATCACATTTTATTTACCAACAATTACGATAGATTTAAAAATAATTATATTCCCAAAGAAACCATGTTTATGATTATGAGATTAGCTATACATAAAATTTACAGTTTATGTTAATTACTTCTCTAATTTTGGTATTATGTATTATTTTTCACAGTGATATAATCTAATATAGTGTATACCATAATATAAAAATGGTACCTAGCAGTGGGAAAAAGAACTGCATATGATATCTCTATTTTTCATGTATATTTTTATAGGTTTTTAAATATGAATTCAATGAATATTAATTGATTAAATATAATATTTTTGCCTAATATTAGTGTTTTGTGTATTATTATACAAGACTGATATTTGGATGAATAACAAGTAAAAAATGGGAATTGGGGAACATAAAGGCAACAATAGAAAATGATGAAGAATCAAATGCAGATTGTACAATCCAAATAGAAAAATGGAGATTCTAGAGGCACAAAATTAAAGATTCATGGAAAAATAGATCTTCCAATAGATTTGTGAAGAATACATGTCAGCAAGTGGATAAAATCAACTTGAAGTTAATATGACATGTGTTCTTCAATAAAACTGTATAGTATGTCAAAAAATTCAATAAAGTCATGTATTTGGTACACATGGTGTAAAAATACACATCATATAAACTTTACATGTCATGTAAATGCCCAATACATCAGAAAAAACTATGATTTCAAGCATATCTTTGATGGGATTGTCATATCCTTTAACTACCATATGGCCATTTAAAACCATAATTGACTTAGGGGAACCATATGATGACTTCTAATCTTATAAATAATTTGTTTGAACTAGAATATATGGAATTCCATTCTATGTGTAGAGGATTGAATTTTGGGAAGATGTTGTAGGGTTCTAACCTAGATTTCTTCATATATAGGTTTTTTGTTCCATTCATTGATGTAATAATTGGATGGTTTATAGTTTTAATTCCAATATCTTTTCCTTCTTCATTACCTTATAGTTTATTATTTATTAATATTTATCTTGTGGATTTTGGTTTAGTCATCATTTGTGATCACCAGACAATGGTTGGATAAAACTCATAAGGGAGAGAGGAATCAATTAAGGGGGTGCATACCATCATTGTTTAATTTTATTTTTATTTTAGAAATGATTGTATTAAAAAGTTTCATGTTGTGACTATTCATATATTTGATTCATAATTGATCTATTGACTATATTCCATCAATAATTAATGAACCCCAGCAAGTTTAAATTATTTATTCATGATCATTGAATGAAATTACTATTATGATTTTGGAAATATGAACTTAATGTAATTTATATATTTTGATTCATATGACCATGATGAATTGATATTTTAAGGAAGTTTTATAGGGAATGAACATTTCTTCTATCAATGATTTTTTTGATGCACAACTATTTGATATAATTGTTATGTAAGTGAAGTTGGATTAATTTATTCAAAAAACCATCCCTGGAAATTGGTTCACCTATATTATTATTTTTTTCTATTTAAATTAATATATTTAAATTTAATCATTAGTTAAATAAAATCAACAAAAAAATTATAGTGACATAACCTTTAGTGTGGAGTTTTCAATTGTTGTGTTCCCTATGTTCTGTGGGATAGACCTCACACTTCTTTTATACTATGCATTTGTAGTTAGTATCGTTCGGGTAAATAAAAATTTACAATATGATCACACCATGAGGATTTAATGACTTCTTATAGGAACATAAAATTTTGACACCATTTATAGGGAGTAGTGGAGCATTTTTGGTGACTCGAGACCAACTGCTTAGGTTAAATACCTTTTATATCCCATTTCTGTTTAATAATTTTAGTCATGGTCATTGTTTTTTTTATGTTTTTTTAGATTTTTTAAACTTCAATATAAAACTACTGATAGCTTTTGGGGTTTTGAAGGATAGATTACATTTCATATCACTCTTATGCCACTCCAACATTAGAATAAATTGAATATCTGGAGTATTCAACCACATAGGAATAATTTAATTCAGAAGGGTATACATAATCAGATAATAGTTGAAATGAAAAATATTCTCAAGAGTATGATGAATTTAAACCCTATAACGGAACAACACCTAATATAATCCCAATTAAGGAGAAGCATATAATAAATTCTACAAAGGTAGATATGGGGATGGGAAGTAATCGGATGTCTGAATATTCAAAGTTTTGGCTTAATATATTTAAGTGGTGGACAAGAGGATGGATTATAATGAGGCTGAACTCAAAAAGTAGGGTGAATTGACGAATCAACTTTACAAAAAAATTAAATTTTAATTCTACTGTTAGTTTCCTTCAAAAAAAATTTAATGAAAAATATGTTGGTTTGATGATGATGTATGTGAAGAGGTGGAGGAAGTCTATGCTGTTGATACAAAACAACTTCAAGAGAATTAAATTAAATAAGATCATTTATTCTAACAACCTCATGATTATAATTTAGATGAAAGACTAGAAATATTTCTCACTAAGTTCATTATAGTGTTGGATAAGTGGATATATGATCCTGAAGCCTAAATCAGCGAACATTGAGAATTTATTGCTGACCTTTATCATGTTATTTCAAATTTAAATTCCGTGTTATGATACTTACCATTAAAGTATAATGAATGTATTGGTTGGTTCTATGATGAATAAGATCAAGAGGTGGGGGATTTCAATACTGTGGAAAAAAGGAATAAAAATAGAAAGCAGAAAAAAAATTACATTACCTAGATCATGTTAAAAATATTGAAAAATATGAACCTTTATATTTAGAAAAAGAATCAAAACTTGGGAAATTTTTTTTACTCTTACAAAAAGACTAATAAGAACAAAGTGAAAACCTTTTTTTACTGTGAAAAAAAGATGAAAGAAATATCATTGAATTTTTTGATTGGGTGATCACGGTCGAAGAAGAGAAGGAGGTCAGAGTAGTACAATCCGTATAAGTAGAGGAAGATGAAAACATAAAGGATGTGGATAATAAGCAGACACACATCAACATCACTAGCATTCTTGAGACCAAAGAAGCATTGGACACCTTAGTAAACATACAAAGTGAAAACGAGCATACAATGGATAATCTCATCACTAATATAAAAAAGTGGAATAAACATACATATGTTGGTATATAAACTATATTTGAAAAGGTAAAGAAAGAGGAAACTCTAATATTTGAAGTTGAAGATAAATAATAATGAGTGGTGGATCAAGAAAATTAAAAAATCTTTTTATATTTTTATTTATTATTATATTCATTACACGTGTCTTCAAATTTTATACCACCACTAGTAAAGATGAACTAATGGAGGAGGAAGAGCAAAACTACCCCATATGAACAACAGAGTCAGATTTGGGTAAATCCAAGATAGTAAGATCTATATCATGTTCCCATTAGCTAACAAAGGTAGAAGGTTGAGATAAATGAACATAAAAATGTGTATCTACCGAGAGGCTACCCAGATTTTAAAAATTCATTTCTAGGACATAGATTTATATTATTTTATTTGTTTAAATAAATCTCCCCATGACTAGCCTCTTTACCTGCTTGTTCTAAATATTTAAAATTTTAAGTGTCCAATACATTCATGGTTTATTTTTATCTTTCAGTCCCTTGAAAGGAGAAAAGAAATAAGATATTGAAGAGATGAAAACAAGAATATTTCATGTTTTGAGTTCAATAAATGTTGTGTAATCATAGTTCATGTAATGAACCTTGTTATAATAAACATGAGAGAGTCATTTAGAAGTCTCAATATAAGGGGAGTAATTTTTTACTTGTTTATTGTTTTCACCGCTATTTTTTTCATTATATGAAAAAAAAAAATTGAATTATTTCATGAACCGAATTGAATTATATTCTCCTAAAAATTGATTGATTTTTTATCTTGTAATCACTGATCTAGGAGACATCCGCACTGAGGATAATTTTATTTACATATTAGAAGATGAAGGTCACTGGACCAATGAATAGATCAATCATGCCCGAGGAATATCTAACTTACTGAACTGGAGCATTACATGATGCTCATTAATTTAACAAGACTCAATGCATTGAATGATCATCAATTTATGTGGGGTGTCACCTTATAAAATGGAGTCCTACTAGGAAAAAATGACACTCGAATGATACCTATATCCTAAGAGTTGAACGAAGCATTCATAATTATATTATGGTTGGAATGTGTTACCATAACCTGGATAGAACTTTATGTACACAAGATATCAAACCTAAATGATGTCCCACAAGAAAATATAACTAGGTATTACTACAAAACCTCTAGGTCCAACACTACCTAGTAAGAAGTCAAATGGAGTCCAAGGGAAACTTCTATATTATTGTTCCAAGGAAACTTAAAAAAGACCCTTACACAAAGTTTCATCCTTTAAACACCAATTATATGTTCCACTTTTTGGAATTTAAATTATTATTATCTTAATAAAAAATTAAATATCTAGAATAAAGGATGTTAAGTAATAGTTTTTAAAAACATATATTCTAAGTACTTTATTTAGATGAGGTCATTTATCATTTTTGACAAATTATCTCATAATTTCCTTTTTAACCATTTATTTGATTCAATAATTTCATAGATGGCCTAGTTAAAGAAAATTTCAATTTACATCCTATAGAGGAAAATTATCTTTATTCTATAATTTTAATTTTATTTAACTAAGTCCTCATAATAATAAATCTCAAGACATGTTAACAAGGTTCTTATTAATTAAGGGAACTGATCATGTTAGGTTCCACCATATAAGCATCATCAATAACCTCCAATAACCACTCCAATTATCATAAGAAGACCCCAATTGGGTTAAGTACCAATACATAAAAATAAAATATGACCTACAAGGTTCACATTAATTTATTTAAGATGCTTAAAACACCCTTTAAAAGGTTTATAATATAATCATATCATGACCGACCTACTTAGGTTGAGTCTAATTTATCTCAAAAGCAACATGCCCCAACTGGCCTAATTGGTTCCCATTGTGTATTTGAAGAATTTAACCATATGGATCCTCATTCCCAAATGATAAAGATGAAAGGATTTATAATTTTCAATTATCATACGTTTAACAAGCATTAATAAGCACAATTTTAAGTTTGTCAAAATAAATTTGACTTCTTTACAAATTATGGTCCCAACCAGGTTAATTCATTAAACATTCATTTATAAATAAAAATTCAAAATTTCTTATCCCATTTAATGTTCCAGTCAAACAAGTCTCTATTTTTCAATTTATAAGAGTCTGTACACATTATAAATTTAACTATTGGTTTCAATTTAATTTTCAATAATATTTTAACCTTTTAATTTTTTTATATAAATATATATATTGAGTTTATATGAGATGGTATGATCCTATGGATTAAAATTATCCAATTTATAAGGCTCCCATACACCGCATAAATTGTTAGCCTAGGACTCATTTAATTGATGTCCTCAAAATACATTTTTTTTTATTTTTTGAAAAACCCACTTTTATGGTTGAGTGGGAACCTCACAACTTACTCCTTACCAAAATCAAAAAATCAAAAAATAGAAACATCACCAGAACACACTCCATCACTTTAAAATTAAAATTAAAATTAAAAAGAAGTAGTAAAACAAAAATACATTCACTGTTAAAAGAACACAAACTAACCTATATTGAGCCGCAAAATAGGATCTATAAAATGAAAGAAAAAGATTTCTCACTTGGATAAACCTCAAGCTTGACTTCTCATAAAAAAAGAGTTATTAGAGTTCACTTGAACCATCTCCCTAGACTACCCCTAGGAGGAGATATAGAGATATTCATATTGAGGTTGTATAATGGTGTTTGTGCCTCAATTTTAGAACTAGATTTCAAATAATAGGAACTATCACCCTTTTCAAAAGGATCTTTCATAGTATCCAGGCCAAGACACTCTAAAGGGGTATCAAATTGAATGAAAAAATAACCCTTTACCAAATTTTATGATTCTAGAATAAAAAATGATGATATTTCAAGTCTAAACCTAACTTCCCAGCACTAAGGACCAATTGTGAGCTTACCTACTCCAGGAAAAACCAATATGGACATCTGGGATGAAGAAGAATCCTAGGGAATTTTTGCCTTTACGCATTGATAGAGAGTAAAACCATTATCATCAACCATCATTTATTTACCCTTATAAACTGGAGATATCTTGGGATCCTTAGTAGCTAGAATAGTCACCATAGAATCTAGGGAGTGGAAAACATGACCACCCCCTACTGGACACATTCCCTAATGATTCATTAGGGAGGAGAGGACCACACTAATGCTGAGAGGGGAATCCACTAGATGGAACCCCATAATATCACTTCCCAAAAACCTTAATATTACTAGGATAATTCCAAGAAACTTGCAGGCATACATTAAACTCCATTTTATCTCCTTTATCATCTCAAACCTTAGGCAATGTCATAGGAGTTCTTGGAGTAGAACCCAGGGGGGCTAGAGATCTTTGAGAGATGATCATGGAATGAGGAGGAAGTCAGCACCCGAACAGCAGCTGGAGGCTGAATATGACCATAATCCAATGAGTGGGACATTCCCACCCTAAAATAACGATCATGGGAATGTAAACTATGATTATGACATCCACACTGACATCATTTGGATTTCCAATGCCCTTGGAAGAAGCAGATTGAGAAAAAGTTGACAACCACCTCATAGAATACCCATTTCCAAAAGCCATCCTCACCATCTACTGAAAGCTAGATGCGACGGGGAAGAACCCTTGAAAAAACCATCTAAACACAGAACCGATCACACTAGGGATATAATATGAGAGTAGTAAATGTATCAACACACAAAAAACAACTCATATGGTCATTAAATCCCTTTAAGATGACAAGGTTCTGAAATGGAAGTGGAAGATCGGGAAGACATATCCACAGAGCTAAGTGCTTACAATTGTGGCCCCAAATGAAATCCAAATTACACCATAATAGGAGGAAAGGAGGATTGTCACACATCCATGACTCACATGACTAGGAACAAGAAAAACCCTAACTTAAATGAACATGAAAACTGAAATGGAAAATATCAATGACCCCAAGAGATACCTCTCTTTACAACCCCCAAGATGAATTCACATACCATTTGATAATACCCCCCAGTGGCCGGCCCAAACCATATTTTTCCACTAGTGTATGAGAGGGAATCATATAAACATCATGGAATTATGAAGGAGACAAAGAGAATGCTGGTGACCCCTTGAGAGATTTTTATACCTTCAACAATATCTTGATAGCACAAACCTCTAAGAGAAGTGATATTGGGAAGGAAGTAGGGCCTTTGGCCCTTGAAAACTCTAATTAATAGGAACCCAAGGGAACCATCAACCTCACCTTAGCAGGGAGCCTCACTTCTGAAAAAGAGCTTAGTGCTGTCATGGGTGGTGTTATGGTTTTCCCCCACTTGAGAGGATTCTCACTCCCTATGTCCACTTTCACAGTCTGAAACTCATCTCCAACCAACCCCTCTTCAAAATTAGCTAATTTAATTAATGTTTCATCTCATTAAACTAATATACATTGATCAAACATAAAATAATCGGTCGATTAGATACAATTCCACCATTAACCTATGTGGGAAAAACAATTTAGGTTAACATTGAAATTTTATTTAATCAACTATATATCATTATTATCACAAGTAATTATATTAAAATAAATAAATATAGGAAAATATTGAAAAAAATCACCCTATTATGTTGTAAAAATAACAAGACACATAATCATAGAAGCATGAAAATCTGCTATGCATGTAAGTAAATAATCAAGCATGGAATATACAACTAGGAATGTATGAGTAAATCAATGAAGCCTGAAATATAAATAAGTATGATAAAATAATTAACTAAATAAGCTCACTGATAAGGATTGTAGGATAAATCATAAGACAAGGCATATCACCCAATGCATATATCAAAAATATTAGGAAAACTATAATGAATCCTACATGGAATGGAATATTCCTAGAATGTGAATGTCTATGTTCCTAGAATGATACATGAATTCCCCTTACTTCTCTTTATATATTGATCCAAGAGGTAAAAATACATCTAATCTATAAATATATAACTAGAGGTTTTATAAGAATCACACATGGTGAAATAATAATCAACTGCAATATAGAATAACAATCACGTACCCTATACACTTTATCATTCCCTCATGTGTGGTTTGGCCAAACTCAGACACAAGCTATTTAAAAAGTGACGAAACATTACTAGTCTCATTTATACCATCCCAAATAGTAAGAAAAATTTAAAATAATCTATGATACCAATTGTATCACCCCATCCCAGATTCCACTTAAATGGTTCCTTGAGCTGGTTGACCAATATGCCTCAAGTGAACCTCCTCATATGCCAGAGGCTTCTGACTAGTAGTGAGGGTGTAAAGGTTGTATAGTGGGGATACTATACCCTGTGGATTAGAATAAATACAGTGAAAGAAATTAGTAAAAAAGGAAGTATAATATAATAATATGACAAGTAATAAAAAAAATGAATCCATCATCCATGAACATTCCACAATGTGAAATAAGAATACAACAAGTGTACAATACATAGAAATACTAACAAATGAAATAAATAAGTAAAAGACACTACAAATATCTCCAATAGAATCAAGAAAACCTTCTTGGTCCTCTGCTCCTACTCTCCATCCCATTCGATAAGAATAATAGTAACAAATCATAAACCATGAACTTGATCTTACGACCAATGAAATTTGTTATCATACCCCAGTGCAATGGAGGCCCAAACAGCATATGAGATAAACTCTATAGGCAACCACCAATAGTGTCTAAAGCATAACCCAGTCCATGTATATATAGTAAAGTAGTGTGAAGGAATAAAAAATGTAAATAAAAATGATAAAAAATAAATAAAACAGTCAGGATCATATTCCTCAAGGACACTTGGCTGAATATAATTTCTTTGGACCAAGCCAGAAATAATTCTGAGTGAAACACATACACACAAATATATATATATATATATATTCACTATAGGTGTAATGATTCGTATAGAAATATATATGGATATGTAGTATTATCCAGGACTCGGGGTGTAACACAAGAATCAATGCATGATACTCTTAATAATAATAGTAACAGTCTCATAGTAGAGATTAAGGGAAATCATGCTCAAGGATCATGTATATATCATGTATCATACTCAATATAGGCGACAATGCTGAGTATTACAGTCAGTAACTAGGTGGTTCATACCCAACCTCCTACACAAGGGGGGGGGGCATCATACCCAACAACCGATGTGATAAGGATTCCATACCAACAATCCCTGTCCAAGGTGGTGTGACACATCATGGATAATAACCCTACTCAAGGTCCATCAATCATAAATCAATATAGGTAATCTATTTTCCCTAAGAGACTTTAGCCTAATGTTCCATAAAAAGCAAACCAACATCTCTCAAGGTGCATTAGATTCATTTAATTATAATTCATTTATAATTTACATTGGGATATATATTAACCAATTCCATTTATATAGTTTAATCATAGACAAGGAAGTTCATGTTCACAATAGTTTATACCACAAGAAAAAAATACTATGGGAGGGTCGTGACCCTATACCACTTTAGTAATCATAAAAAATAGAATAACAAGAATGATATAGAACATTATTCAATTCCCTTTTAGTTTGGATGAAATATCACATCAATAAAGTGGTTTTATTAGAAAACATGACAATTCAATAAACAATCCACTTGATTCAATTTAATTAGCACAATTATAAATCAATATGGAAACTCCCCCAAAATGGTGATATGAGAAATCCAACATTTAATCAATATAAATAAAATATCACTCCTAAATAGGGGTGGATCAATTTAAAGTATTCAATTAAACATCAAAGGAAGAATGTTGAAATCACCATAATGGGGTGACTGGGGTGGAGGTTATTGCCTCCACCATGTAATGGTGTCTAAGGTAGTCAAGAAATGGTTCAACCATTTGAATCAAAGGAATTTAATAATTTAAGAGAAACAATCCAAAAATTACACTGCGTGACACAATGTAAAAAAACTATAAAAGCATCAGGACATTTAGGGGGAAGTTACTAGGCTACCTACCTCATGCTTTGAATGAACCAGACTTCTAGTATCGAGCTTTTATTTGAGACAAAATAGAATAAAATGGAATAATTATCAAATTCCATGGAAATAGAAAAAAAGAGATCACAAGAATTTATCATTCTATAAGGAGAGGAAAATGAAGAAGAGAAGCATGTCGAGTCAAGAGCTCACGTATGCGATTCTAACACAATCGAAAAATTGAGAAATGGAGATTGGATGACTATCCTAGCTCAAAGACTATGAGAGGAGAGTAGGATAGATCCCATGTGGCTCCCCTGGTGCGAAAGAGTAAGGAAGAAAAAGGGGGGGGGATAATTTTTAGGGGAAAATTATCATTTACCATCTCATTAATGAGCCACACAGTTTACCAAACCATGAACCAACTATGAAACATATACTACTTAGAATCCACACCCCTAATGGTTGGTTTTCATGATTAGGAAAACCCTCAACCTAAACCATGCATACATACTTGTTAAGTGGAACTAATAGTGAGAGCATATTCACACAGTTTGGAGAAACCATGCATAGTCCATCTTCCACCCCTGTAATAAGCTGAAAACGACCTGCATGCCTATGCACCTAAAATCACATGATTTAAACAAATAGTGTGACAACAACTTCTTCATTGTGCCATGTCAGACAGTTTCACTCAATGTCCCCCACATTTTTAGACAAACCGTGTACCTTGATAAGCTCTTATAGAGATTGATTCTATGGTCCCGATACTCTTGAATCTATACGAGACACCTGTGGTACCTCTCGAGCTATAAAACACATCTAAAAATATCAAATTTATGTGATACGACTCTTGGAATTACATATAGAGGCTCATTTTATAATCTTCCCTATCCACCGAATGAAAAGTTAAAGAAATGTTGGAAATTATAATACTATCCAAAGTACAAGTTGTTATAATATATATATATGTAATATTTATCCATTTTTTGGAGAATAATATTAATAGTTTGTTTTACCAAATTTGAGGAAGGTTTGAATTCATTATTTGCTACTAAATTTATGGATGGTTAGTGTAACCTATTTATAATAAATAAATATTTATTTTTATGAATTTTTAATTCTAAAGAGGCATTGAAATTAATATAAATTACAATAAATAATACAGTAATATTTTACTAAAATAGTAATAATTCATTCAAATAAGTCATTATATCATTTTAACCTTTAAAAGATATTAATAAATAATTACCAATGATAATAAATAATCAATAATAATTAAACATATGAGTTTACACTGAAACTATAGGTACACATGATATAAGAAAAAAACAAAGAAATGGTCTGATGACTTGAACCCGCAACCTACACCCCCAACCCCAACCCCTTACCACCCCATCCGAATGTGGGGGTGAAATAATAATGAATAAATAAAATGAAGGAAATATAATTCTACAATATTTTTAAATAAATATAATATTATTATGTAGGAGGTTTAATAGTGATTAAGATAGTTGAGAACTAAGGTAAGGGGACTCTGTACTGATCCTACTCTTTAAGATTATCTGTCTTTGTATAATCATATTTAAATGTTTTTTATTTACTTAAAGATATTATTTAGATAATAATTTTATTATTTATTTTTTATGGATTTACATTCCAATTCATTGATATATCAAACATTTATAACTAAATTATACTTTAAAATGTTCATAAGGGGATTTCAAAACTTCATTCTTTGATTTAGGTTTACATTCCTTCTTTCTCTCACTTTTCCATATGATTCGTATATATATTTCTTAAATCACTTGTTAATTTCCTTTATCCAATTTTCATTTTCTTATTATAGTGATATGGATGTCCTTATTTCCATGGGATGAACTCTTAGACACCTATAATTATTTTGATAAAGATATTATTTTTGAAACTGCTCTTTGATTATTATTATGTTGTTTCTTCTTCTCTCTATGGTTTAAAATCCTTTTATTTGTTGATTCTACCATTTAACATCCAAAATAATATATTACAATATTATTTTGGGTACCTCAATGTTTATTTATCTTCATATACTTTATGAAATTATTATGGAACCCATTCTATTGTTATGGGTTAATTTTATTTCTATGTTCAATGTATATTTTATTTCTATGTGGTTTACATGATTTTGAACATAATATTTTATTATATGTGTTCCAAAATTTATAAAACCCAATAATTCATTGGTCAAAGATTTATATCTCATAAGACCATTATTATTGGACGTGATGTAGTTTGTTTTATACAAAATTTTATGCAAGAACATTATACAATTATCTTCATCTATAATGTTATGCATGAACATGATACAATTATCTCTCTCCATAATGCTATGGCATATAATTCTCTTATTAGAATATGTTTCATTTTATTATCTCATGGTATTTTACATTATTATTCCATTTTACTTGATAATTACTTATTCTTATCCCATGTTATGATCCCATGTCACAATTAATGATGTATTAATATCTCACATTGATTACGTTTCCAATGTTTTCATTTACTTCCCCTTAATGAGATTGTTTACCTCACCCTTTCTTTGATGTATGTTCCTAGGTGATCATAAGTGATACAATGTTTATAAATATTTATGGGAGGACTATTATGAATTATTTTATTAATGTTTTATGGAATTATATAGGTTGGTGTTGTAATATATTACAAATTCATAAAGATATTAAAATTATGATCATGGGGATGATTTAATGTATTAAAAGATCATGTCATGTATAAAAAGTATGTGTGTGTTACGCCAGATCTGGAAGTGTGGGTTTTACAACATCTCATTTGGTATTAGAGTATAGTTTGGTTATTTTGGTGAAATATCCCTTAAAAACATTATGAAAAGAATCCTTAAAAAGATAACTTTTAATTCTAGTTAAATTATTCAAGTATAATTAGTATAAGCATATAGGGTTAACATTTACAATGCATTTATGTTTAATAATATTAAGAATTTATCATATTTAATTTTTAATATGACATTAGGATAATGTAATTTGGTTAGATAATGTATTTATAAATATCAATAATTATTTTTATCAAGTAAAAATTTTAGGAACATAGTATCTTTATGAGGGTAGAATGTAACATCCATGATTTTAAAAATAAATTTTAATTATTTTCTCCTTTAACTCATATGGGTATAAAAATTATTTTTTATATCAATTATAAAAAATTTATATCTACCTATACCTCAGTTATTTTTATGTATTTAATAAATTAATTGTTTCTATAAGAAGAAATATTATAAGTATATGTTATAATTAATTCACATTCACTAGATAAAAAAATAAACAATATTTAATTTCATTAATATAAAAAATTACATAGAAAGGATAAATACAATCTATAAAATTAAAAATAATACAAAGGGATAACAAACTCAATTAAATTTTATAACTAGAATGTGAAATTATGGTAACTCATGTTTTACTATAAATATTACACTCACAAAAAAACATGTAAAAATAAAATTAATCTTTAAAAATAAGATGATAATTTTTAAAAATTATATAATGGTGACCTTGATATAAATGAATTAAATGATGAACAAAGAAAAAAAGTGGTATTTTTAATAATTATAAAAGTAATATGACAATTATAATAGTAACTAGAAAATTAAAATAATAATTTGAACATAAGAATAATAACCTAAATTTTAGCTAGTACTTTGACTTTTGGAATGGTAAAATGACTGATAAGTAATATTTACCATGGATATGTCACCGTAAAACAAATATTCAAATTAGGTAACTCAAATAAAATATAAATTTATTTTTAATAAGGATTGGTTTTCACTATTTTGTAAATACTTTAATTTTTGATGTCAAGAATTAAATATCAGAATTAACTGAAATTTGAAAATTATTTGAATAAAATGATTTTTTTGAGAATCATCATGTAAAAATTGTCTAATATTTTATCGATATTCTTTTGAAAAACTTGTATTTTTGTGTGAATAGTATAAATATAGTTTTTTTTCAAATACAGTATGATTTGTGACATAATATTGATGTCATAATGATATAATAAATTTTATTATGTTTTTTTCACCCATAATTAATTTTAATAATATAAATAATCTATTTAAAAATAATAAATTCCATTTTAAAACTTAAAAATATATTTCCAATGTCTGAAAATTATATTTATTCTATTAAAAATATCATTTTCATTTTATTTATTTATTTATTTTACATAAACTAATAAATTTGGTGGTGGAAATATTTAATAGTTATCAAGAATATATTTTTACGTAAATACCATTCATAGTCCCAAATAACAACATCATTTTCTTTATAGGTCTCAATATAATATTTTATTCATTAATTTAACTCAAAATACCCCATAAATAACCCCTCTCAACACCATGGAAAATCACTTTGAAATTTCATAACATTGCCTAAAATTCGACAAATCCCTCCAGTTAAGCCCCATTAAATCCTTGGAGACATTGTTTTCTCACCCAACCTCAAGTTTTCAGTGTATTGGGCTCTTAGAATGAGGTTGGAATTCAAGAGAGGGGTTATATTCCTTCTTATTCCATTCATTTTTCACCTTTTATTCTCTTATTTTTATCTTATTTTCAATCTTTATAAACTAATTACTTAATAAGTATTATCTTGTGTCTATAAACACCAAAATAAATGAACCCATATATCTTATTCTCAATTCCAACTCAAATAAAAAAATATTTTGAGATTTTTTTGACCATGAAGCATAACAACTTAACCAATAAAATGTATATTCAGATTTTATGAAATATAAAATTTTACATCTCATGCTAGAGTAAATCTGTTTACTTCCATATCAACCATCTTTGATCTCATTTTAATGAATAATGGATATCATATTCTAACTCACTCATTCAACTTAAATCGCAATTATTTAATCTCTTATGAACATCCTAAGAAATAACTCAACTTTAAATTTATTATTCTTGAAAAATAAAGAAATTTGATTTTATTTATCAAGAAGATCATTCACTTTATCTTCTTAAATATATATCTAGTATCATGGATAATCAGAGCTATATAATTTTTGGATCATGATAAAACATAATAATAATCAGCCAATTTGATTTCCTATTCAGAATAAAAAAATGGTATCTTTTTTAATACAATAGATTTTTTAAAATACTATATCATGTTAGAGTCTTACACAACATCATCAGAATTCATACACGTAGAGAAATGTTTTTCAGGATCTCTATAAAATTAATATATGATATCTTTAATTCATATTCTGGAAGTCTTATTATACTTAAAATTCATACGATTCAAGATAAAAGTATTACACAATAACTTATAAATTTATATAGTGGGAACTTGAAAGTCATAAATTTAGTAGGAAATTCATACACATTGGCACACCATGTCATATATTGGGACATAAAACGTTATACACCAATAAAATTTCTCATTATTGGAATTTAAAGTTGTTATAATGAAATTATAATTTATTCTTTTTTTATTTTTGGGATTTTATTTCTAATATCATAGACTTCTTCAGATAAATCTCTAAATTCTTTAAAATAAACTATAAACCTACTCAAGGATTTCAAATCACCTCATAAATTCTCTAAATAATTATTGGAATTTTTAAAATAAATGAAAACTCATTCAAAAAGAATCTAAGGACATTCCCAAAATGTAAATAATTATGTAGAGAAATTCAATGAGCTTAACAAACCCTAATTTTCCATCCTACACTTCTTCCACTTAAACCTTCATTTAAGAGATATTAAAAACTTATATTAGTATCCAATATACTAAGTACTAAATGGATGGTTTTTATAACTCTTTGTTAACATCATATAGCTATTAAACGTATTAAATCCTCATTAATAAAAACATTGAATGATATCCCGCATATATATATGTAAATACTCAATTACATTCCCATCTCTTCCATTCAAACTATTGAATCATAAATTTTTACAATTCCAAATTTTTCTTGAAACTTTAAGACTATATCAATAATTTTCTGATGTTGTTTCCTTTCCCATGTATTCATCATGGAAGTAACTTCATTATATTTAGTGGGATGATACTAATTTCATCACGAAATACATTACATTTTAATAATTACATTAATCCACTTGTAAAAAAATCTAATTAACTACAAATAAAACTTCAACCCAAGGTAAATTCAATATCCCACTTCATATTTATTTTCAAATCAAAATTTTAATCTTCACTCTAAAACACATTGTAATCTGTTTAACCATAATTTAAAATAAATTAAATGGAAAATGTTTTCTTACCCTTATTGGAAACGTGGGTGTAAGGGAGGGATTTCTCTTATTTAACTAACTATTCTAATTTTATGAAATAATTTTTCTCCCATTTTGTTCTTTCAAATTGACTCTAATCTATTAAATCCATGTGAGAAGGGTGATACCACATTTTCTATTAAAATGTGTCATCAACTGAACAACTCTATTTAGAACTAGGGCAACCTAGTATAGAAACCTTCAGTTGTCAATTTAGAGAACAAATATACCCATAAAGTACTCACAATGTGATACTAACACAAAAATACTCTTCCTAGGGGATAGAAAACCTTATTTTCAATAAATTTTCTAAATGAGCCCATAACTCAACAAACACATCACCAGAAATAAATTACAAGTCTAATTTCTCCCCCATTATGTTTTATAATCAATTTAACTTGATAATTTTTCTAAATATAAACCATTAAATAATTTAGAAGTGATGAGTCTTCATTTTCCTTAAATATTGTCTAGAATTCTAGATTTATCCAGAATTAAGAAATCTCTAAGATCTTGGGCTGACAAACATCCCCTTAAGGGATGCTTTCCACTATTATTTCCCATGGATGTTTTAAAGAAATTTTGATATCAGTTATATCCTAATACCAATTTTTAAATGAATAACCATGTTATATTTTTTATAATGTCTAGATATTTTATATTGTATTATAACTACAAAATACATAATCTATATATTTTTCAAAAATCATCTTCAATTCCCCCTTAAAAAATCACAACCACTAAAATATGGAAATATAGTGGAATAAAATTAGATGAACAATTTAATGTGAGAAATAGGGATGAGAAATTTTTCCAACATATAAAATCCATTACTTGTATGTTTAAAATGCCAAAACTTCTTCATTTCTATTTTCTTATTGATTTTCTCAATCTGAACTTAATTTTTTAGCATGATCTTATTATGGAATTCACCTTTTTTCTTAGCTGAAATATTCTTATCAATTTTATCAAGTATTTAATTTTATTTCTTTTATTATTACTAAATCCTCTTATAAAATTCTAAATATTTTTATAATATGATTAAACATAATTTTGGAACATGATCTTCTTTCTTCTCTAGTGTGTATTCCTTCATTGTCAAAATTATTTTATAACTTAAAGTCATTGTTTCTTTACATTTAAAATTCAATAATTGTTTTTATTATGGAGTCCATTTGGTAATTTTTTTTACAATGTGGAATACTTGGATTCCCTTCCACACACAATTTCATTTTCCTTTAGAGTACCCCTTTTGGTCTCCCTTTCAGACTCTTCACTAGGATTGTTAACCACTAATCTAATATTACCATCCTATCTTGGATTGAATCCATTTATTTAATTTATGATTTTCTTGGATCCATATTACTCCATTTAGATTTATAATCCATTTACATCTTGAAATAATATATGGTGTGGCATCTTTTACCATAATATAGTCATCTTTATTTAGTATTGAAATCCCTCTCAATTTTCTCTTACAAATTCATAGGAATGGTTAATTCATCACTCATCTTCACATGTTTATTTTACAAGGTAGAATTTATTCGGTTTCTTTATTTCATGAATTCATAATATGGAATTATCCTCTCATCAGTGGAAAAGTTTAGTTTATAAAGTATATATCAACACCCTTCATAACAGCGATTTTTTTTCAAAAATCATAGAAGTTATCTAAACTTTTATATTTGTTTATTGTAGAGAAATTCATTCTATTATGTGAATTCTTATTTTTTGGAATATATTTATTTTGAATTTTGGTTTTTATCACCTTACTTTATGCCTTTTAATATTTCTACACACTGATATTTTTATCCAATATTCAATGTACATATGTCCAAACCATTATCACCAATAAAAATGTCCTAAAAACTAATTCCTTTATTTAAACAAACGGTTTTTAAGATTTTGTTTTCAAATGTACCTTTATTTTTAGACCAAGATATTAGTATTTTTATCTTTTTAACGAATAATCAATACATATACTTGTATATATTCACCCTTTATGAAAATATGAATTTATAGGAATTTTTATCTTTCCATATTTGTATATTTTATGAGATTTCTATTTCACTCATAATCAAAACAAAATTAGTGATCACATACTTTGTGGGATAGTGTGTTAAATTTTAAAAAATATTGATGTGGATTCTTCTCCAAATTATTATTTATTCAACATATTAACTATTCATATTGGTAATATCTATCTCTAAAATTTGTGTGGCAGTGTCACTATTCTAAATTGTTTGAGAAGTTCTAGATTTTTTATTTTCCATACCTTTCATATTAACTTCCAACTCTAGGAATATCACGCCCAGGTTTATATTTTTATTTTGGTGTTGACTCAGGTCAGGTTTTTTGGTGAGCCGTGGTTAAAACTTAGTTTTTGAGAAAAGTGTGCGTATGTGTGTTTAGCGTCGTTTGCGCTCGCGCAGAACATAGTTGAGGGGATGTGCAGCGACACCCTATTCGCCACGCAACCTGCCCAATTTGCGGGGCGAACTAATATGTTGAAGGAATATTAAAATTGAAGATAAAAACATTATTGTGGAAATAATCATAATATTATCATTATTATTAAAACATTGTTTTTATTATTAAATAAATTCTTATTATTATAGGAATTATTTTTACTTTATTATATTTTTATTAGAGTTATTATTATTATTATTATTATCATGTCTTTTATTATAATTATTATTTTAAATTTTATTTTAATTTTCATAATTTAAAAAAAGAAGAAGATAGGGTTGCACCCCCCCAATTCAATGCACTACCACCATCTCCTTCCCAATTTCAACCCAACAACCCCTTCCCCCTTGCCGGTTGACCCGCCGCCACCACCAGCCACTGCTACCTCTAGTGTCACCTATTTTAGGCCAACGTGGCATCGCCGACACCGCCCCCCTTCGGCCGACCCTTCATCGGTCGCGCAGCCCCCTTCGGCCGACCCTTCCCCAGTCACACATCCCCTTCAGCTGACCCTTCCTCGGTCGCACAACCCCCTTCGGCGGACCCTTCCCTGGTCATCCAACCCCTTTCCAAAGACCTATTGTGCCAACTGAACTTCTCACCTGCACCTCTCCCTCTCCGGAATGCCTCTCCTCTGGAGCCGATCTTCCTTCTCCCCCCTCAAGTATTCACTCTCTACACTAAGTTTAGTTTTTTTTCATCTTCTTCCCGTGGCTAGGGTTGTTCAAGATTTATCCATAAAATTTTGAGTCCAAATTGATGATTAAGGTTTTTTAACCCTCTAAGGAATGATCATGGTGCGAACAGGGTTTCACACTAGTTTCAGGATGTCCATCGACAATTGAGGTAGGATCCTTTTGCCTTACCCTTTAAATTTAGAAATACTTTCATTGCTTGTATTTTTCACATCCAATGAGTATTAATTTGTTATTTTTTTTATTTTTAGAAAAAAAAATTCAGATAAAATTATTTGCCTTTATAGATAGTCATTGTTTGGAGAATTAATTTACTTTCTCGGTTGTTTTTACGTGCTTAGAGATTAATTAGTTTGGTGAAAAATAGTTCTTTTTTTATTTAGTTGTGGTCACTATTTTTTAGTACTTTATAAACTGTGTTGTTGGTTTATTAAAATTTGAATGGGTCGCAGTTGTGTTTTGGTGTGACGTCAATGTGCATTTAGTTTTAAAAGATTTTTTGAGTGAGTTTTTGATATTTTGAGTCATGCGAAACATTTTGAAATTGTATAATAAATTTTTCATAGTGGTTTGTTTGATTTTGAAAATGTTTTATTATATTATCAGAATGGTGGAAAAGTGTTTTATAAATGATGCAAGGGTTATATAAAACTGTTTGTGTGGTTTTTGAGTTTGTTTTGTCTGTGCAAAACCACGGTATACTACTCAAAATAGTTTTATGAATTTTTATATAATTTATTAAATAATTTGGTGGCTGTGAGCTTGGTTTTGAAAATGTGTTTAGAAGCACATGATTTTAAATGTATATTTCAATGTATCATGTTCTTTGGTTTAGTTTTGCACTCTAGGTTTTTCTTGAAATGGCCCTGTGGCTCTTTAAAATGATCAGTGAATTATTATGGTGTGGTGTGGTTGTTGTAAACATGTTGCATATTTTAATGTGGTTTAGAAAATAATATTGAGGTTGAGATTTGTGTTTTGAAAACATGTCAAGGTTATTCTTTTTCTATATTTATTCATTTGAATTGTTTTAATTCTGTGTTTATGCATTTTTAGTTGTGTGGTTGTTGTAGCGTGTCAGTAAGGAAGACTCGTGATACTACGGTTGTCGGCATTCACGTGTTTGTGCGTCTATGCGAGGCGTGACGTGCCATTGTGTTTGGACATGGAGTTGTGGTAGTTCCACCACTACACTCACCTTTAAATTTAGAATTTATCTATTTATTGATATTTTATTAATTTTAATAAATGAGAAATAATTAAAATAATTAAATTTTAAATGATTATTTCGTGTAAAAATATCTGTTTATTTTATACACGACACTAGAAATATTTTCTTTATTAACGGACACCCAGTTGTGAAAGAATTCCCGTTTGGACTTTAAAGATAATTCACAGAATTTCAAATGTAGTTCTGGTTTATTGATAAATGATTTATTTTGAAGTGTGAACAAGGGTTTTGGTTCTCTTGAGAAATGAGGATTTCCTTTAAAATTGGTGAAGGCCCATTTGACACTTTAATAAAATGAATTATTTTGGAAAACACACTTTTTGGTTACTCAAGGGAAAATATATGGTGTACGTTGACTGCATGATTTGTGTGTGATGTTTGTGCTACATGATTGAAATTGTTGAATCACCCCTTTCCTTTTTATTATATGTGTTGACATGGGAACCTAACATAGTAAGTGAATCTTCTGAGAACGATTGCTGCACTAGTTTAGATTACACACTGGATAGTGGCCCTTAGTACGGATTATACTCTACTAGGGGATCAGGCCCCTGGGTTAGGCCATGTAGTCCAACACCAGGCGTTAGGGATTTATTACATCATCGAGAGTAGGCATGCCTTCAGGATGAGTCACATGTATAGTACATTCTGGATTGTTCATGAGCTCCTAGGTTTGACCCATGTTTTCTTTAGTGTTTATTTGTATGTGGATGATGATTGAGTGGTATAGTTTGGCTACTGGCCCTTGTGTGCCACTTTTTACATTTCCCTTAGTGTGTGTTCTGTGTTGTGTGTGGTTTTACTTTTGACTAACAACTAAAATTTGGATTTCTAAATTGTTTGCAGAAATGTTTTAAAAATCAATGCACCTGTTTCTTTCAAACATTAAACTTGTTTTTAAATTAAAATGGGAAATAGACTATTACTTATTTTAGAAATGAATGTGTGTGTTTGGAAACCCATATTTTATATAATTTAGTTTAAACCTTGAATTAGTAAATTCTTTATTTAAATGTAGTGAATTGGCAATAGTTTATTGGGAACGCCTACTATATTTTAATACTCAAGCCTATAGTGTTTTCCTATTTTTTAGTTTCTGTTGTAGGTTTGACTCGAGTTTTCTCACTGTCGGTGAGATTTGGTTGTGGACTGGTGAGCGACTCTGGGAGTCCTAAGGAGTTGTCATCGTGGTCATGTTAGTCGGTTGTGTTTGATTGTTCTTTCTTTTCATGTTGTTTATTTACTTCACGATATTCTAATTTTTGGCTTCTTTATTTATTTTCACTAGGCGAAATCATTCTCAATTATCCTCTATTGATTCCCTAGAGCTTGTTTCCAGCCCAAGAGGATCAGGAAATCCTCTTTTCCAAGTCGTGGACCGGCTTGGGTGACCGGTTGAGGATCGACCCGGGTTGGTTCCAGACAAAATGGTATTAGAGGAGGTAGGATCTTGAGTGGACCTTGTTTTTTTTGAGTGCCCATCATTATTTGGGGTTGTCATGGTAGATGGAGTAGAATTGTCGGGACTCGAGGTGTATGAACTAGAAGGACGTCAGAACCATTGCTCGTTCCGAACCTCGGGTTACCATGGGATGTTCAGGTTTGTCAATGTCCTTGACTCTTATGGTTTGTTTGGTATTGGGAAAAGAAATTGGAGCTGGAGAAGTGATCTCCATGAGCTCGCATGGTCTGTAAATCCATGTGGAGCCAGGGACATTACCCTAAAGTGCTCCTTTTGATGGTGGTGTGACTAGTGTATGGACTCCAACCATGTGTCTGAGCCACCCACCGACACTTGTTTCCCCTTGTGAATTGTTTGGATCTTTCTAATTTATGAAAATTGTTTTATAAGGTTTTATTTTGGAAATTGTGATAAGTTTAAATTGAAATGGAAATGACCATGTTTTGATTATGTTCCTTGTTTCCTTATTCATTAGTGTTCAACCCCACGATGGTTTGATGGATGCCCAAGGTACAACTTCGGGTGGTGTGCCCCTAAGAAATCCTCTAGTTTATCAGCCTATAAAATATGTTCTAGAATTCCTAAAGTTTAACCCTCCCCTGTTTTATGGTCAAGAAGATCCACTTGAGGTGGAGGAGTGGTTGTAGGAGATTGAGAAAGAAGTTCAGTTTCAGTGGTCGGCCTGAGTCCTCAAAGGTGAAGTTGGCTACCTTTATGCTTGAAGGACCAACCTAGAAATGCTGGAAGTCTGTGTCTCAGAATAAGGCATGGGAATATATAACATCGGAGTTCTTCAAGTCTTAGTTCATCCAAAAAGACTTATCTGAGTTGATGAAGCTAAGGAAGAGGATGGAGTTGTGTTGTCTCTAGTAGGGTGTTGAATCAGTACTGGAATTCTATTGACATTTCAAAGACCTAGTTCCGTACGACCAATGGTTTGTTGTAAATGATCCTGGGAAGGCTCGACAATTTGAGTCTGGAATCTGACCTGAACTATGGTCGAAAGTGGAAGAGATCAACTTAACCAACTTCGCAGATGTTGTGGGGCAAGACATTCTTGTGGAAGCTGAGTCAGCAGGGGGACATGAGGTGGCGAATCCTCCCCCCCGTTGGGATGTAGTGCAAAAGATGGAAAGAGGAAGAATGAGAAGCATCCTTATACTAGTGGGTCTACTAGAGGAATTAAGAGGCCTTCAGACCTACGATAAACAACTTTGGAGTGTAACGACATGATCTGTCACCAGTGTGGTAGGCAGGGTCACAAGAGGCCGAAGTGCCCGAGTGCTCTGAGACCCTGCCACACCTGTGGATGTTTAGGTCACTTGCAGCGATTCTATCATCGTGTTTCCAAGAAGTGTGCGGAATATTGAAATGGCTCGTCGAAGGTCACCTAATCCTGTCAGCAAGAGTAGGGTGATGTTAGGGGATCATTTTGAGGTTTTCTCTTTCTAATGTTTCTTGGATGTAGTAATCGTCTTTTGTAGAGTTTTTTGGTTTTTCTTTTCTTTCGGTTGTAATAATGGTTTTTGTTGAACCTCTTTGAAACTTTTATTTGAATGGTAGTGTGTTTGGTGAAATTTTGGTTTCTCTGTTAGGTTTGGGAATTTATGAAGCCTGACTGTGATGCAAGAGATTCTTCAATCGTCAGTGCTCTTGCCATAGGCCCCGTAGTGAAGCTGGCGCGTAGTGAGGAGAACCCCAACAGTGAAAAATGGACTTGGTCTAATCTCTGTCTTTAGTGCATCGTGGTTCGTATTCTTCTGAGTGTGTGAAATTGTTAGTATAGAGATGGAAGTAGTTTTGATACTCTTGCGGTTGGGCCTTAACCTTCCCGCCCCTCCCATTATGGTGGGGTTTTTGGACAATGCGGAAGTCTTTGAGTTCGATTAATCTCAACAGTCCTTCTGGCGGGGAGACCCATCATAGGTCTCATTGAATTCAGTTTGGCTTGTTTCCTATGGTGAGGAGTCCGTTCAGACCTCCCATGTCAATATCCCAGTTTTGTTTCGGGTTTTGGTTCGGTGGTGGGTGGTCTCGTGCAGAACCACCAAATTATATATTCTCTTTTTTATCAAAGAGTTGGGGAGTGATAGTTAAAGTGTTAGATTTGAGTAACATTTTAAGAGGTACTCGTTGGAAGTGGTTTTATCTTGTTTGTTGGTTTCAAGAGGGTTATTGTACTTTTCTTGGTGTTGTTCTAGATGTTGTGTTTTAAGGTTGAAATGATGATAGAGTAAATGGTTGAGTTCCATTTAATGGCATTTAAGGAATGTGTATGTTGGGCCTGGATTTACCGTTGTGAAAGTTCTATGTTCTTAGAAGCGATCAACTGGAGGTGATCACACTTTTGGGGGCGGGTGACACTTAGCGGGCAATTTGTTTCTATTAATAGAGTTCTTCAAGTTTATCTCTCCCTTTTTGGGAGTGTTTCAGGATCTATTTGGTGTCGTTCTTTATAGATCTCTTTGAATTGTAAAGTAATGTCGGTTCTTGTTTTGGATTTTTATCTTGTTATGGATTTTCGGGGGTGTAAAGCATTATGGTGGGGAGAATTGTCATGCCCGGGTTTAAATTTTCCCCTGGTTATGAATCAGGTCGGGTTTTTGGGTGTGCCATGTTTAAAACATAGTTTTTGAGAAAAGCATGCGTATATGTGTTTGGTCGCATCTGCGCTCGAGTATAACATGGTCGAGGGGTTGTGCAACGACACCCAATTCACCGTGTAACCTGCCCGGTTTGCGGGGCAAACTAAGATGTTGAAGGAATATTAAAATTTAAGTTAAAAACATTGTTGTAGAAATAATCATAATATTATCATTATTATAAAAAAATTGTTTTTATTATTAAAGAAATTATTTTTATTTTAAGAATTATTTTATCTTTATTATATTTTTATTAGAGTTATTATTATTATTATTATCATGTGTATTACTATAATTATTATTATAACTTTTATTTTAATTGTTATTAAGTTAAGAAAAGGAAGAAGCTAGGGTTTCATCCCCCCCCCCCAATTCTATGCATAGCCCCCATCTTCTTCCCCATTTCGGCGCAACAAACCCCCTTCCCACTTGGCAGTGGACTCGCCGCCACCACCAGCCGCTGCAACCTCTGGTGTAGCCTAATTCAGTCTAGCGTGGCATCGACAGTGCTTCCCCCTTTCAACCGATCCTTCCCTGGTCACACCGCCCACTTCGGTCAACCCTTCCCCAGTCACACAACCCCATTCATCCAACACTTCACCAATCATGCAACCCCTTCCAGCGACCTACTGTGCTGGCCGAACTTCTCACTGGCACCTCTCTATCACCGGAACGCCTCTCCTCTGGCACCGATCATCCTTCTCCCCCTCCGGTATTCACTCTCTACACTAAGTTTAGTTTTTTTTCTTCTTCTTGTGGATAGGGTTTTTTCAATATTTATCCATAAAAATTTGAGTCCAAATTGATGGTTAGGGTTTGTTTTTAACCCTATAATGCATGTTCATGGTGAGAACGAGGTTTCACACTGGTTTCGGGAAGTCCACCGACGATTGAGGTAGGATCCCTTTGCCTTGAAATTTAAATTTAGAAATTATTTGATTGGTTGTATTTTTTACATCCATTGAGTATCAATTAGTTATTTTTATTCTTATAATTAGAAAAATTGTTTTGGAGAAAATTATTTGCCTTTATAGATAGTAATTTTTTGGCGAATCAATTTACTTGCTTGGTTGTTTTGACGAGCTTAGCAATTAATTAGTTTGGTGAAAAATAGTTATTTTTTATTATTTAGTTGTGTTCACTATTTTGTAGTGATTTATAAACTGTGTTGTTGGTTTATTAAAATGTGCAAGGGTTGTAGTTGTGTTTTGTTGTGACGTCAATGCGCATTTAGTTATAAAATATGTTTTGAATGATTTTTTGATTTTTTGAGTCATACGACACATTTTGAAATTGTTTAATAAATTTTTCTTAGTCATTTGTTTAATTGTGAAAATGGTTTATTATATTATCTGAATGGTGAAAAGGTGTTTTATAAATGATGTAAGGGTTATATGAAACTATTTATGTGGTTTTGAGTTGGGTTTGTCTGTGAAAAACTACGGTATACTACTCAATATAGTTTAATGAATTTTCATATAATTTATTAAATAATTTTGATGTTGTGAGCTTGGTTTTGAAAATTTATTTAGGAGCACATGATTTTAAATGTAAATTTCAATGTATTGTGTGCTTTTGTCTAGTTTTTCACTCTAGTATTTTTTTTGAAATGGCCCTGTGGCTCTTTAAAATGATCAGTGAATTATTATGGTGTGGTGTGGTTTTTGTAAACACGTTGCAGATTTTAATGTGGTTTAGTAAATAATGTTGAGGTTATGATTTGTTTTCTGAAAACTTTTAGAGGTGGTTCTTTTGGGATATTTATTCGTTTGAATTGTTTTTAGTCTGTGTTTATGCATTTTTAGTTGTGCAGTTGTTGCAGTGTGTCGGCTAGGAAGACCCGCGATACTACGATTGTCAGCGTGCATGTGTTTGTGTGTCTCTGTGAGGCGTGACGTGCCATTGTGTTTAGAAATCGAGTCGAGGTAGGTACCCCACTTCACTCTCCATTAAATTTAAAAATTTATTGCTTGCTTGATATTTTACTAATTTTAATAAATGATAAATTATTTAAGATAATTAAATTTTAAATGATTATTTGGTTTCAAAAATCTGTTTATTTTATACACGACCCTTGAAATATTTTCTTAATGAACGGACACCCAGTAGTGAAAGAATACCCATTTGGTCTTTAAAAACAATTCACAGAATTTCAAATGTAGTTCAGGTTTATTGATGAATTATTTATTTTGAAGTGTGAACAAGTGTTTTGGTTTTCTTGAGAAATGAGGATTTCCATTAAATTTGGTGAAGGCCTGTTTGACACTTTAATAAAATAAATTATTTTGGAAAACTCTCTTTGGGGTGACTCAGGGGTGATATTTAGTGTACGTTGACTACATGATTTGTTGGTGATGTTTGTGCTACTTGATTGACTTTGTTGACTCACCAATTTTCTATTTATTATATGTGTTGACATGGGAACCTGGAATAGTAGGTGAATCTTCTGAGAACAATTGCTGTACTAGTTTAGATTATGCACTGGCTAGTGTCCCTTAGTATGAATTATACTCTACTAGTTGATCGATCCCCTTGGTTTGTCCATGTGGGGAAACACCGGGCATTAGGGAATTATGACGTCATCAAGAGTTGGCATGCCTTCAGGATGAGTTACATGTATAGTACGTTCTGGATTGTTCACGATCTCCTATGTTTGACCCATGTTTTCTTTAGTGTTTATTTTTATGTGGTATATGATTGAGAGGTCTAGTTCGGTTGCTGGCCCCTTTGTGCCACTTTTTCCATTTCCCTTAGTGTGTGTTGTGTGTTTTTTGTGGTTTTCCTTTTGACTAACAACTAAAATTCGGATTTCTAAATTGTTTGAAAAAATGATTTAAAAAGAAATGCACATATTCCTTTTAAACAATAAAGTTGTTTTTAAATTAAAAAGGGTAATGGAGTGTTACATATTTTAGAAATGAAAGTGTGTGTGTGGAAACCCATATTTTTTATAATTTAGTTTAAACATGGAATTAGTAAATTTTTTATTTAAAGGTAGTGCATTGAGAATAGTTTGTTGGGCACACCTACTGTGTTTTAATACTCACACCTATATTGTTTTCTTGTTTTTAGTTTCTGTTGCAGGTTTTACTCAAACTTGATCACCGTGGGTGAGTGTTGGTTGTGGACTGGTGAGTGACTCTTGGAGTCATGAGGAGTTGTGGTCGTGGTTAGGTTAGTCGGTTGTGTTTCATTGTTCTTTCTTTTCACGTTGTTTATTTACTTCATGATATTATACTTTTCTACTTATTTATTTATTTTCATTGGGTGAAAACATTCTCAATTATCCTCTATTGATGCCCTGGTTCTTGTTTCCAGCCTGAGAGGATTGGGAACACCTCTCGGGCCATGTCGCGAACCAGTTTGGGTGACCAGTTGAGGGTCGACCCAGGTTGGTTCGTGACAAAGAACATTATATTGAGAGAATTATTTTTGACCATAATTGATGATCTTAACATATTTTTAAATTATTTATTTATATTTTGAATTTTATCCTTATGTATTTTATCTACCTCTTGGAACTAGTTGTTAATCTCTTTTACCCTAATTTCCATGATTTCTAATTGGGTATCTTTTACATCTATTGAAATATTGCGGAGATTTTCGAATGCAAAGATCAATTATTTAACAACACTATTAAGAAATTATTTCTTAAAAAAACTATTTTAAATTATATTTAAAAAAATGCATTTCTCTGAAAATTGAGACAAATTCATCCTTAATATTAACCAGTTTTGTAAGGGTACTACAATAAGTCATCTTTTTTGTTCAATGCATCTTCCATTGTATCAACCACTTATTCAAGCTGTAATTTTTCATCAAGTAGAGCCTTGCTGAATTTGAATATATACTTTACCCCCTCAGTTGGGAAATTATTTAGATAATCCTTAAACTCAATTTAGAGGTATTCAATAGAATCAAATATATCCATTCAAACATCTTGAGCATGATTCACTAGAGGTATCATAATAAAAAAATTTTAATAAGATGTTTACCATTATAAACATGTTCAGCTACTGGATGTTCTTTTTTTCTTATTTGAGCATTTTATCTACTTTTTAGCCTAATTTTTATTCCAATTTTATAATGTCTTGGTAGAAACTTCCCAAACTATTTTTAATTTGGACAAAACTAGATTTATCTATATGAGGATATTCTATATAAAATATTCATTTCATTTATTAAAAAAAACTAACTGCACTTTTAAAATAGATTCAATTAGAGGTACACTTTTATATAAAATTAGTTGTATTAAAGAAATATAGATCCAATAGAAGGGAACCTAGGCTATGATACTAATTTTTAATGAATTTTTACTAGTGTAGACACACTGGAAGAGTTTTATAGATGTGGTCAATTTTTACCAAACTCAAATTTATTATTTTATTTTTTTATCCTAGTTTAAATTTTAATCTAAATTTCTAGTTAATACATATGGATATTTTCTTGTATAATCTATATTAAACGAATATACAGTGATGTATAGAAAAAAAATTATGGAATATGTGATCTTACATTATTCAAACCCTCTTGGGAAACCCAATACTTACTGTCCTTGAAATTACCAAGTCACATATTTACCAGTATAAATATTATCCTTAACGTTAGTCTGGTTCTTCCTAGTATCATCATAAAACTACAATCACTATACTAATTTGGTGAGGTATCACAATATTACATAAGGGTTTAAATAAAATATACCATTTCACTTCTTCAAACTAATATATCACTAGTTTATATTAGTTTCATTACCCCATTGAATTAGATCACCAACATGTCCAGGGTTTTCACTGAATCTCAAGCTGATCTATTTACTTAATAACAGAGATTATTTTAATTATTTTATGTCTTTAATAATTGATCATGAAACATGGCATCTGCTTCTCTACCAATATTCATAGTTATTTGATAATTTTTTTACAAGAAACTATTCACTCAGTATTCAATAATGAATCCCAAAAAATATTATATAGTTATTAAAAATGAAGAAAAAACTTCTTTGAATGTTTATAAATAATTTAAAAAATAAAACTTGAGTTTTCTATCTCTCAAATCATTTATAACCTCATTCGTCTGCAATTTATTCTTCTTCTCTTATTCTTCTTCGATACATAGTGAATATTTCCTTTACAAAATTTTATAAGATTTCATTTTTATTCTTATTCAAGATCTTTAGTTATCTCAAAACACACTTCTTCTTCTTTGGGAGGTTCTCTTTAAGTTCTCTGTGTATTCTCTTTAAGTGTTACAAGTCTTCTTGTATCACTATCTTCTATATTGAAACACACTTATTTTATTGAGCAGTGTATATTATTCTAGACAACACCAGTTGTCTTTAGAGGCTCTCTTACTATTCGTTTACATGATTCTAAAAAAATCCATGGGAGCATTTTTATATTCCTATAAATAGGCATTTATTAGGTGATAAATGCAAACAAAAAAACCACCCAATGAACCTACATATCTCTTCTGAAGGGTAACATAGGGTATTGTCTCAACTATATATCAAACTACACGTCTCTTATTTATTTATAAAAATGACCATTTTATTTTTATTAACATTTATAATGGTTAGATAAATCTGACTTTGACTCTGGTAAGCTTGAGTGTTATTCTCTTCCCAAAATAAATCTATATCACCTGTACATAAAACACTCTTTATAGGTATATAAAAATATAACATAATCTTGTAGTGTGGTTATCCTTATTATTTTTATAAAATCTTCCCGTAAAAACCTATATAGGTCTCACCATGAGTTTTTACACAACAACAATAACTTATACCATATTTCTTCAACTCATTTCGAACATGATTCATAATACTTTTGTGTTGTTTTATACAATGAAGCATAAAATTTTCATCAAAACAATGCATTTCCTGATCTTAAGAAATATGAAATTTTCGTCTCAGGATAGAGTAAGTTCATAGTCTTCCATATTAGTTAGTATTGGTATCCTTTGAATAAATCATAGTGATCATCTTATAATTCAATAATTCAGCTCAAATTATAATTGTTTAATCTCTGATGAATAAACCAAGTATCAAATCAACTTCATTGGTATTATTATTAAATACTCATGAATTTTTCTTTTTTTTTATCAAGAATATAATTCAATTGATATTATTCAAACTTAATCTAGTATCATAGATAATCATAAATTAATTATATGTTTATCATTATAAAAAATTATAAGAATATTCTAAAATAATTTACTATTTAGAATATAAATTAGAAAAATATTGTTTTCATAAATTAGAATTCTCATAATTCTACAAAGTGTCAAAATATTATACAAAACAGAAGTCTTACATAGAATTAGTAGAAGTAAAAGTCTTACATGGGCTCTATAAAAGTCATAAATAACAATTCAAATTCATACTTAATGAATCAAATTCATACAAAATAATTCTTATGGGACTTCAAAGTTATATGGAATAGGCTAAAAGTCTTATACATGGACTTAAAAATCTATATAACTGGAAATCCGAAGTCATACTCCTGGTAGGACAGTCAAATGAATTAGATCTCAAGGTCATAATCTATCCATGAATTCATATTATAGGAATTACAATTACATACACTCTCAGAGACTCATTTTGGGGCATGAAAAGTCTTATTATCATTGTATACTTCATTACTTTTTTATTTTTCTACTTATCTTCCACAAATTACATAATTCTTTAGATGACTCTAGAACTTCTTCAAATCAACCTTGGTCCTTATAAATACTTTTAAATCACCTTATATATTCTCTAAATAATTAGGAGAATTATTTAAAATAATTAAAACTCTTTCAGTAAGTTTTTAAGGACCTTAAATTAATGTAAATACTCAATTAGAGTATTTCAATGACCTCCACTTCCCTTGAATTTATAGTCTTCACTTCATACATATAAAACCTTCATAAAAGTTATATTAAATAATTATTTCACTAAAAAAATTATATGTACTCCATGAATGGTTTATTTAACTCAAACTAAGCTTATATGAACCATTGACCTATTAAATCTTTTTTAATAATACTTTTGGAAGCTATCAGACATGTACATTGGTTAGAAACCATATTCAATTACCTTCTTTTCAATTTAATTTGTTGTATACAAGACTCATCATTCTTCATAACTTATCTAGATATTTGAGGAATTTATATATAGTCATCTAATGTTGTTGCTTTTTCCAAGAATTCATAATGAAACTGATTCTTTATCTTTAGTGGGTAGATACTCATTCTGTCACCCTACACTTTAACTTTGTATACTTCCATTAATAAGATTATTATTAATAGATATAACTTCAACCTAAGAGCACTTAACTTTAATATATATATATATTTATTATGTTTCTATAGGTAATGAAGCTAATGGATAAATAATTATGATCAATAACACAATATTAGATCCAAAAAAGAATAATTCAAATAAATAGGTCACCATAACATTTTTTATCTTTAATGAGAGATTAATAAATAATTACCAATTGTATTACATAATCAAGAATAAATTAAATGAATTCAATATAATCTTTGATTAATTTTGATGTATATAAGTTTGTTATATAATAGGTGTAAGGGTGAAAAATCCAAATGGGACTTAATGCAAGGGTACTCTCCAATGATCATACTTTTTGGGATTCTCCCTTTATCAAAACCTATTTAAATGTTTTTTTTATATTTTATACTATATCTCATATATTAATTTTCTTGTTGATATTTTTTAGTTCAAAATGGGACACTAAAAATCTATTTTATATTTTTTAGGTTTACACTCCCCTCCCTTTATATCCCTTTTTTTGATGCTTTTTCTTTATTTTTATCATACCTAATATTATTTATCTCAATTTTACTCTCTATCTTCTTTGGAGAGGAAAATGTTTGTTTATTTTTTAACAAATTTTATTGATCAGTCCCTATAATTTTTTTATTAAATGGACATTAAACTCAACAGTAATATTTTATAATAATTAGAAATTAAAATTCTATATGTCGTAATGTTTTAATTTATATTTATTTATACTTTTTTTTGAATATAATATAAAAAATAATATAGGGATTACTATACCTTACCAAAATTCTATAATTTGAAGTGACCTCTTCCACACCTAGGATAATAAAAAATTACAACTCTCCTTAATATTTTTCAATACAGGAAGCAGAAAACCCTATAAAGATCAGTGAGGGGGAATAAAAATATTAAACTAAAGGATATGGATTCATCTTCTCCATAGGCCTCTACAAATTAACTTAGTCCCTCATCCATGAAACATACACTTCGAAGCCCCATTCAAGATACTCTGAATCATCAAGAGAGGCTCAAGAGTAATCCAAAATTTAAAAGAATGATGATAATTAGAATAGGATAAGGGATGATTGGTGTGAGGGGTTCGATGTTCCCATAAGCTCATTTCCAGGTTTATTTTTATCTAGTAAATAGTTTGATTTTTCTGTGTTTTTATTTTATATTTTATTTTCACTTGTTTCATTTTTAATACAATAGTTAGTTTTATTATTTTCTTATTAAATTTATTTTCTCCAAATTTAATTTTTCCTTACCATATATCTCTTAATATATGGTTACGAGAGTCAAGATATTTAGTTGATTTTAGGGGAAGTGTTTCCCAAGTTCCCATATAGCCTTTCATTATTTTATTTTAATTATAATTACAATAGTAGATTATTTAAGTACAATATGAAGATGTTCACTCATGCATTATTTTTCATGGGCCACTATTTTGATAATTAAAAAATTTTAACTCTCTTATTATGATTCACTTATCATATAGATTATTTTTGTGTGGTGGGAGATGAATGATAGATGAGATGTTCTTAGGTGTTTAAGTGATGATGTGCACTAAGGTGAGGTGTTCTTTCACTCACACTCCATATAGAATGAGTTTGGTTAACATGTTTAGAGAGTATATCAAGCATGTTAATAACCCAAACACTACTAAAAAATCATTATTATTCAAAAGTACACTTTTATCAACGATAGGTAATTCTTTTTAATAAAGAGTTACTTTATTAGTGCTAAAAACACTTATAAAAGACAACCATTATTAGTGCTTTTTAGCCCAGGTAAAAGCCATATTTTATTAGTGTTTTTTCTTATAGTTGATAAAATAAAATAAATTTTTATTATTAAAAATCACATTTATATATAACAATATATTTCTATTGATATATATATAATATTTTTTTTATTATGATTTATATAATATTAAATATTTATTTTAACTTAATATATAAAATATTTAGTGAAACATGATTTATAAAATATTTAAAAATTAACATTAATTAATAATTTTATAATTTTTAGTGAGAAATAGATATTTAACAACAATTAATTGATATAAAAAATTAATAATTCAAGGATCTTTTGAAAAGATAAAAAAAGCTTGAACTTAAAATGATCACAAATTTCGATCTTGGTGACTGTTTGAGCACCAAAATATGTCAAATCGAAGCATATGAATAGATCTATTCAATATCTATTAGGGATTCTGTACTTATTTTTCTTTGTAAAAAAGTATTAGAAGGCCTCTAAAATTGTTTTTTTAGTTGGGATACCAAATTTTTAAACATTTGATGGAATTTCAACTGAATTTAAAAGGATTTACATGGTTTTTGTCTATGGAGAATGAATATATTCCCCAGGATTAAACTCATATGGATATTGTGGATTTTAAATTTTAACATTCTTCATATTGAAGTGGTATCTATAAATTAAATGATATATATAAATATGCGTATTTGTAAATATTTATAGGTAAAAATTTAGTTGTATAAATAAATATTTAATCATTTTTACATGTAATATATATTTTTAAATATATAAATCATATGAGCATAAAAATTATATTCTATTTTATTCAATATAAATATTTATTCATTTTATTTTACATATAAAAATATATTAATATGTATATACATATACAAATGTATGTATCATATTTATACAAATATGTGTGTGTGTATTAAAATAAAGATATATATTTATGTATATATTATAATATATGTAAATGAATAATAATATATAATACATTTAATAAATATAAATATATATTATACACACACACATATAGACATATGTATATATATATAAACAAAAAACACATAAATACACACACATAACATATATTTTATAAATGTATATATATATATATGTATATATGAATAATGATTTCATAAAAAAATATGTATGTAAATATATTATAAATTAATAAATTAATTGTAAAATATAGAATAAAACAATATAGAGAAGATTTAAGGGAGTTATATTTTCACATGGAGATCCCAAGTTTGAATTCAGGTGTGTCGAATTGAGTAGGAAGGGTGGTAGTACTGAAAATGTGGGGGGGGGGGGTGCTGACAAATGGGGTGAGTATTGCATGTGAACATGAGGTGGAGATGAGGGTGTCTGTTGATGGGGTATGAGGGGGGGGGGGGGGTGAACTCTGCACCAAAATAATTTTATTTATTTTCTAATTTTATCATCAATTCATTTATTATTGATAAAAAACTGTTTATCAATGTTGAAATGAATTGAAAAAGGTCCCCTTTATCAGAACTGAAAATCATTGTTAAAGGAATCTGTTATCAGTGTTAAAAAAGTACTAATGAAGTTTAACTTTACTAGCACTTTTTTTAGCGCCGATAAAATCTAATATCTTTTAGAGGCTCTTAAATAATATTTTCTTTTTTAGAATCTACAAAATTGATTTCTAGAGTTTTTAAAATCTAAATATGTAATAGTGGAACATTAACTATTGGAGGTTAATTGGAGGCATGATATATATTCTAGTTATTCCATAGAAATAAAATAAAAGTTTTAAATGATGAAAACAATGATAACTTATTATTAGATCAACCATTATATACCTAATATTTTCGTTTCATATTTTTAATTTATATTTATTTTCATTAAAATATTATATTAATGTTTTATTATTCATCTTAGTATTTCATACCCATGTACACATTTATTTTAATGTTCTCATTATTTAATTTAAAACTAATTAAATAATAAGTGACAAGCAATAATGAAGAATGACTATCTTGTCAAATCCATTCAAGATACAACTTATGGAAAACCACTTGGATATTTATAATTTGGAATTATAATTAATTTTGAAATGGATTTGGTGATAGGATACCATTATTCAAATATGTATGTATTTATTTTATTGGAATGTATTATTAGCCACCTCCAATGACTTTGACAAAGAATTTATTTTAGAAAATTCTCTTTGGTTATTTTTTTATTCCTATTTTATTAGATTAAAATATATTTAATTATTTATTCTACTATTTACATCTAATATAATGAATTCTATTATTCTTTTAGGGACCTTTAACTTTATTCATAAAAATATGCTTCACAATATTATTATGAATGACATTGTCTTCTCATTGGTTTATTTCATATATGTTATCAATGTATGTTTCTATTATATGTTTCACAAAAGACCTTGAACATAATATGGTGTGACCAGTAGGGCCAAAATTATAAATCCCTCGAAATAATTTAATAACACTTTATATCAAAATATATCTTTATAAATGGAAATGATGTAGTTAGATATGTTCATAATGTTATACACAAACATGATGCATTTAGATCTCTACCCAATGTTATGAATAAACATGATGTAGTCAGATTTATAGACTAAAGTAGCCAATTAGACAATGTTGAATAAATCATTATTTTTTTATTTGATAACATTATGTCATTAAAGAGTAAATTTAATGTATACTGATTTTGGGTGATAACGAAGAGACTAATTAATAAATAGGTTGATTGTATGAGATAAAACTAAAGTTTCTATATGTTTTATATATATCTATCTTCCATAGTAAAATTTAATAAATATCCATTCATATGATGGAAAACAATATGAGAAGGAAAGAAGTTACCATTATAAAAATTGGAAAGGAATGTGATTTTGTCAGTGTTTCTTGGTATTTTGGAAGAATCTTTTATATATGATATTTATACAGTAGGAAATATATGATAATAAATGAAAAAAGATAATGGAAGAAGAAATAATTATTTACAGCATAATCCTTAAGAAATTGAAAAGTTGGGTTCAAGAGGAATTGAGTGAAGATGGCTAATTGAAGTGAGAAACCATCGAATTGTTGTCAAACCTGAAGGATTAAACATATATTTATTCACAAACATGGATGATTGTATAAGGAAAACTGTGTTTGAAGTTGAGAACTATTGAGGTAATGATGTTTAATGGAAAAAATACAATAGAAGTGAAATTATGTATATGTTGATTTAGGAATTTTACAAAAGATTTATGAGATGGTTTGAAATATACTTAATATTATTTGATGTGTTGAGATTGATTTTGATTTGATTATAGATAACTAACGGTGTTTAATTTTGGTTTGAGGTTTATGGAGTAATGTTTTAGATAAATTTTAATGTTACTAATTATGGAAGAAAATTAACAATGTACTTGATGGATAAGGGTACAATTGATTTTACACTCAACAAAAAAGAGTTAATGGAGAGGTATTTACAGATAATGAAATATGTAATAGTTTTCTAGAGGCAATATAATAGGGTTTCCCAGACTACATATTTGAATTTGATAAAGAAAATATGTATGGGTTATCTAGAGTAAATATCTTAGCATTTCCCAAACCTTATAGACTAGAATTTAGAAAATTACTAAGCCACATTGTGATTTTTAAAGGCGAATCCAATATTAAAGTACAAAAGTAAGAGTTTATAGGTGTATGTGAAAGGGTATGAAAATAGGTTTGAGTGTTGAGATGGTACTAGAGATACAATGTGATATGAAAAGGTTTAAACCAAGTTTCTTGTATATATATAAGGATAAATATAAGGATACATAATAGTTCACTTGAAAATTTACATGTTTTTTTAAGATTAGTTCTATAACTCAAAACAAAACTATTGAATATTATGTTTTTTATGAGGCTTGATATAAATGATAGAATAATTCTGTAAGATAAATTGAGGTGATACATAAAAGATTCCAAGATGACATGTAAGGGTAAATTAGTCTTCCCAAAAGATATGTAAGAGTAAAAAATCCATATATAAGAGTTATCAACCTAAGAAGTTATAGATCTTCTAGAAGGTAAATATATAAGTTGAATCAATCAATTATTTTTTATTATCTCATAGATTAATCATCATGGTTGAATGTGCATATCATAATACAATTTATGTTTTTATAATCAATGTTTCACTGTGGAGAGTAAAATAACATCATAGAATTAGATATGGAAATTTTTTTGAGATGAATTCAGATCGTAATAAGAAGGAATGAAGGTTATGTTACATGTTTTTTTGAGATGAGATGATTTATTTCAATTCTATAGTTAATGTCTAGATGCATATATACAAAAATGGACAAATGGGATAGCTCACTCACACATTGAGGTGAAAGGTTTCATTATAATTTCTTATGATTATTTATAAATACATTGAAAATATATAGGTTGAGTCATAATAAGTAGTTGTGATATTATGTTAAGGATGATAAGAGTAACATAAATATGGATAACTTAGAATTAAAATTATTTGAGGATCATGGGAGGAAGACCCAAGCTATTTGCTGAGAATTAAAATGAGTTAGGTGTTATCATGGGTGGTGGAGCTATGTGATTAGTTAATAATTAATATGTATGGGAGAAGATGATCAATAATAAACATTTATAAACATATTGACTATTTAAGAGACTCGAAGAAACCAATTATATTTTAAGAATAATATCCTATGTGCTGAGGAATAAAAAAGAAGGATAAGATGATATGGAAGAAGAAGAAGAATAAGGAAAGTGTTAATCAAGGTTGACACGGCTACAAAAAATACATATTCTATGTGTTGATACTCTAATATAAGACTGAGTTCAGATTAGGGATGATTATCATTTGACTATAAAAAATTTTATATTTTAATAAAATTCTATATTATTGAGGAACAAGATCTTACCATTATGATTCAGTGCAATCCAAATCATAGAATAAGTTAATGTTCAACAGTTTTTTATGGCGACACACTGTAAACTTGTGGAATATCGTATGAAAAAACATTTTAGGACACAATTAGAAATCAAGAGATTTTGATAGATTATATATTCTTTTTGGGAGACATCCTAATGTATTTACTTTCTTAATATAGTGGATATCTTTTTCTTGGACTTGACTCGAATGTATTATGAAGTAGTTTACCACATTAGGGTTGAACCATGTAAAAATACCATGTGTTGTGATTTATTTATTTTAATTATTGTAATCATTGTGAATAAATTGATGGAATTATAAAATAGATCGATTTATATTAATAGATATAGAGGTTTAATTTTTAATAGGGTAAATTAAAATTTTAAATAATTTCATAAAACAAGGCCACACTGATCCACCCCCACTCAAAGTGATTGTATGTTCTTGATATAGAATTTCAAGTTGTATCAAATCTAATAAAGGTTTCATCTAAATGGTTATATTTTCTTTCTGTGTCATTTTTTTAGTTACACATGAAGTAAAATTTTTAAAAAGAATCTTTATAGTTCTATATGGAATGTAAAATTCTCATCCCCATCATTATTAATATAAATGTTTTAACAAAAATGATGAATAATATATAGAATAAAGAGGAAAATAAGTTAATAAAAATATTTAAATAAAATGATAATCAACTTATATTTAATGGTAATAAATGTGGTTATTGTTCTACTAAATATATTGAGAATAATCCCTTCAAATAATCAAATTTGGGATGTGAAGAGTATACACATATTTTCACTTAATCACTATTACTCTAAAATAAAGGACTATGTAAAAAATTTACCTATTGAAGGCATCACATATAGTATTGTATTTATGAAGGGTATACTAGATAAAAAAAAATCAAAGATGGAATTAATATTTGTTGTAATAGAAAATAATTGGTTGAAAAGTTAGGAAAGTGTAAGAATCTCATTAATGATGTGGAATATAATGAAGTTCTATTATGGTACTATAAAAAAACACATCATAGAACAATAATATTTGAAAAAATTAATTGATGAAAAAGTTGAGGTAAAATAATTGTGAAGAGAATATTCATGATTTAAAAGATACTCACAAGGATACTATTTCCTTTAATGATGCTCAATTGGATATCAAATCCAAATAAATTAAAGACCTTGAGAATCACTTTGTGAGAATGTAGAAAAAATAAATAGTATTAGATTGAGAAAAATAATTATAAATGGGATGAAATTTTGAAATTATTTGAGGATGAAAAAATATCCTCAATATAAAGTTTCTTGAGTTGGAAGTTAAACTAATAAATCAAGTGGAGTTAAAAGCTAAGACTTCCCATGTTACTGTGAAAATAATAGTTTGAAAGAATATTTATAATAAGAGTATTATATATAAAAAGACTCATTATAGTGGAAATAAGAACCTGAAATCTTTTGAAGATATATCTACTACATGCTCAAGGAAATAGGTAACACTTATCATAGAAAAAATATTATTTCCTAATGTTGTTTTAGTGGATAGTGTAGGATACAATTAAAAATCTAGGAAAACATAGGTAGATAAAATGGTAATAAACCAACCCCTACATTATTTGGGGATGTAAAATTGATAAGGTTAGTTCCCCAAAAAATTTCCAAAATAATTGAGGGTACTGGCAGAGATAATATTTTCATATTTATACATATGTATTTAAATGATTTAATCCCTTCCCATTAATCAATTTGATCTTATTTGCATCATTTTATGACTTTTGGTGAGTTTTGAGCTTAAATGTAAAAAGTGGTTAATTCTGGAAATTAAACCAGATTTATTTTGCCTCTATATTTCAAGCACAAATCATACATTTTGTATCCAATTAACCCGATTCATTTTTTAGGACGAAATGGTTTGTTTTCTACAAATTAGTCCTCCAGACCAAGTTCCAATTCGAACTCCAACAAGCTAAAACAAATCGTTCAATGTGCAAAGTTATTCTGGCCGGCAGAATGGACCATGACTCATTCAAAAACTCATATCTCAGTAACTGACCTCCAAATGTAGTGGTTCTAGCTATGTTATAACTCCTACTAGGAGGGTCAAAGGTTCAAAAAATATCAGTAATAAATTCGTTCATTTAGGCTGCCCATTCAATGGTCAAAGAAGGGATGGTGGAATAGTGTTTGGAGGCCAGGAAAAGTCTCTTCCATTTAGGCGGCCATAACTCCTTCCACAAGGCTCCAAATTCATTAAAACTTCGTGGGTGGATGGAAACATCCATTAATCACCTCTTATGATAAGGGAACACGGCCTCAGTCAGCTAGGAGAGGGAAGAACCGAAGCTATATTTCTGGAGGACAGATTCTAGAGGGGAAAATTCTGTTCTTTCTTTTCACTCATTACTTCTTCTTATTTTTGTAATGACTTTATCTTCCTCATCATTCTAAAATACCCTTACCATGGTGGGGTAAACTTATGAGGTTATTGGGGGAGTAAATGTTTTATCTTTTGTAATTTTTGAGTTCTTGCATTTGATTAAATAAAAACTCTCTCTCTTCTGCGGTGTTGGTTTCAAATTCTAATAAACAGTTTTATTATCTTATGCGATTGTATTTGATTTAATATTCTATTGTTATTATTTCTTTGACAAATGATCATTTATCTCCCTCCATTAGGTTCTGGTCTATATACTACGGAATAGATTTGGTCTTAGTGGTGATGTACTCGGTGATCGTCAGTACGTGTGGTAGGGGTATTGAATATTCTTAATTGTTTGGGATAACCAAGACCCGATTAGGAATTTCCTAACTCAATTGAGGTTATTATATACATCTATTTAAAAAATAGGAGGGAGATTAAACCTAGATCATATATTGGTAAGGTTTACTCTCATCGTCACCATTTACCAATGGAGTGATAGGAAGCGATCGTATAATATCACTTAAACTGACTTAGCAGAAGATGATTGAATAAAATTGGAACTATGACAACATTACAATTGAAAAACCAACCCCAAACTGATCACTCAATTCCATTATATATTTTTAATCACATGTTTTGTTAATTTATTTTGAATATTTTACTTTATTTCTATCTTTAATTTCGTTTCTTTGTTTTCAAAACCAAACAATATCAAAAACCACCCAACTTCATTATCTAATATTAAAGTGAAAAACTTGATTGTTGAGCACTCCTCTCTGGAGAAAACCTATGTTAACCTCTATACTATATTTTAACTTAATAAATAATTGTTTCTGCCATAACCCATGACAGGAATGTGTCAAAACTTGGTGCTGTTTCCGGGGAGGTAGTGCCACAATCTCATTATAAATATTTAACACTTTAAAAAAAACATAAAAAAATATTTTTACATGATGTTTTCAAATGATTATTTCTTTAATTCATGTAACAACCACCCACATTTAGAAAAAGTAGATGAGGCTGGTTATGATATAGTTCATATGAAAGAACGTAAAAATGACATAGGAAAACTAGAGAATAAAATAGAACTTTCATTTGAATATGTCTGTGAAATGATGGAAAAACCCGAACCTATGAATGAACCTAAGGAGGATAAGAAGGAAGAATTACCTATTGAGCTACATGTGGGAGAGAAAAAAGATCTAGATGAATTCTAGAATGAGTGTGAAGAACTACATAATCCACATATTCCTTTCAAAGTAGAAGATCCAAAACCATTGAAGGAAGACACCACCAAAGCGGTGGAAGAAAAGATAGAGGAGCCTGACTACATACCTCTATCTTGTGAAATTCAGCTACAAGAGAAACCTCATACTGAAGAAGCAATTAAAGTCAAGATACTTAAGGGAGAAAATATTTTTCTTAAATATTTTCATTCTGATTATATATAATCTGAATTGATTATCACCTTCCATTTCTTGAAGTTTTTAGGTTTGGACAACAAATGTATTGCCTTGGTGGATGAGGAAAAAGAAGAAGATACACCTGAAGATGAACATATGGAGCTCCCTGAACTAGATGAATGCTTATTAGAGGAATTTCAAGATGAGATAAAAGTGGACTTCCATGAGGAAAAAGAGACACAAGATGATTAATTTGAAAGGGAAGAGCTTGATATTGATTCATCATTCTTTAATTTTATTCAAATTGAATTACTCTATAATTTTACCTTTGACTATTCTTTTGGTGCAGCATGCCTTGAGGAACCACTAGAGAATCAAGAAGAAGTTGTGAAAGTGGAAACTAAGAAAGAGGAGGACTCATTCTTTATCCTAACCCCACCATAAAAGATGAATATCATTTTGATGGGGGTGGACCTGGGGTATCGTATCCATATAGTCCTTAACAAAATGGAAGAAGTTCTAACTGGAAGGAAAATGTGTTGGTGGTTCATCTCAAAGAAACTCAACCCACCATCGGATTGGGGATAACCAAATGAAATTGCCCATCTGGAGGCAGTCAAAACCCAGGGCCCACTAAGGGGGATTAAACCAAGATATATTATTCTATTATCATTCTCATTATATTTTCTTTACTTTTAATAAATTTATTATGTTTTATTATCTACATTTTTTGTAGGTTTTTATGTATGTAAAACTTAAGAGCTTAACTGAAAATTTCACTACCAATAAGTTAGGTTGTACCTTTCCTCTACACTTTATTGATTGTTTTGATTCAATTTAAAATATATTTACATGATAAATCCACTTGGATGCATTGCGGACACTACATCATTTAAGTGTGGGGGAGGGAACCTTTGTAGTTTAATAATTTCAATTGTTTTTTTCCATTTTTTTTAAAAATGTGTTTTTTTCAAATTTTTGTGTGTTTTTAAAACTATTGAGATAAAATGATTATCATCACAATTTTTGAAACCCATTTCAATGTGTGAAACAATTTATCCCATGAAACCGAGCTTAAATGAATGCTGAAATTGACCTTGTTTCAAGTTCAAATATTTGGAAATTTCATGAAAAGTACTCTGATTTTTGAATCCCATGCCACAATTCACTATCTTTATATTTGAAATCACTTTCCTATGAGTAATCTAAACCTAATTTTCATAATCGTTTCTTTTAACTCACTTCTTGAAAGAACTATACCATGCTTGATTTAACCAGAATTTGATTTATTCCTATCAAAACACGAGGGTTTGAGGTACACGTGTTTTTAATGATTGAGGAATTTATTTGGTATTAAAGCCCCCTTTTCTAAATAATACTTTTTATAATGGACCACCTTATACATTTAATCCTTTTATCCATTAGAAACCATGAACAAACTATTAGGTTAGCCACATTACAAACCAATTTTTCTCATCCAACCTACTTTCGAAGTAAAATTGCATAATATGGTTAACTTAAGTGTGGGGGAAGCTATCTTGTGCTGTACTACCTCATATGGACATAATTTTGGTGGAAACTAAAATGTTTAAGAGATGTTCTTATTTCTGAATAAAATCATTCAGCTGAATGCTATGCCTTTTCTGGAGCTTTCATGTATGAGAAGTTGTGCCTTTCTGGAGCTTCCAATGGAGAAAAAAAATCTATGCCTATCTGGAGTTTTCAAGAAAAATTATGTTTGAGATGATTGAAAATATTTCTGATGAAATGATTAATGGTGTGAAATTTCACTGATTTTTCATTCTAGTAGAGCTGATTTACTCTGAAGGGGAGCGAGGAGGAGACTACACTTGAGTAAAAATTAGAATAATGCAATTTTGCTTGAAAAAAGAGCCAAACCCTCCTTATTCAGCCTCAGAATTTTTCACAACTTAATCCTACCAACCTGAAGCCACCAAAAAACCTTTAAAATTCTTAATGATAAACATATTTCCTTGACTCACATAGGGTGGAGATTTAGAAATGTATCAATCCTATAGTGACCCTTGCATGAGTATTGGATGAGAAAGGCATTACTGAAAAACTGATATTTGTGTGATGAGAAAAAATGCATGTTAGGTAATTGTTTTGTGTACATAGGAGAATAAATGAAGAGTAAATATATTTAATGAACTTAATTGAGAACTTTGAATAAATTTTGTTTATGATTCATGATATTTTTTGTTTCTTGGTGATAAATTGTTGGATCTCAAGGATATGTGTTTTAAAATTTTCTTTGATTTAATATCGATGTTTACTTGTCCAGGTGTCCAAGTGATAAGTGTGGGGGAATTTACAGAGATAATATTTTCATATTTATACATATGTATTTAAATGATTTAATCCCTTAACATTAATCAATTCAATCTTATTTGCATCATTTTATGAATTTTGGTGAGTTTTGAGCTTAAATGTAAAAAGTGGTTAATTCTAGAAATTAAAACAAATTTCTTTTGCCTATGTATTTTGAGAATAAATCCAACATTTGGTATCTAATTAACCTGACTCCTTTTTTAGGATGAAATGGTTTGTTTTATACAAATTAGCCTTCTGGACCAATTCGAAATTCGAACTCCAACAGGCTAACACAAATCAGTCAATGTGCAAAGTTATTCTGGCCGGCAGAATGGACCATGAATCATTAAAAAACTCATATCATGGCCAACCAACCTCCAAATTCAGTGGTTCCAGCTGTGTTCGAACTCCTACTAGAAGGTTCAAGGGGTCAAAAAATATCAGGAATAAATTCATTCATTTAGGCTGCCCATTCAATGGTCAAATAAGTGTTGGTGGAATAGTGTTTGGCACCCATGAAAAGTCTCTTCCATTTAGGCGGCCATAACTCCTTCCACACAGCTCTAAATTCATTCAAACTTCGTGGGTGTATGGAAAACTCTATTAATCACCACCTATAAGAAGATACCTCGGCCTTATTCTGCCAGGAGAAGAAAGAACCGATGATATCATTCTAAAGGAATGATTCTGGAGGGGAAAATTCGGATCTTTCTTTTCACTCATTTCTTCTTCTTATTTTTTTAATGACTTCATCTTCCACATCATTCTCATATACCCTTAACATGGTGGGGGTAAACTTATGAGGTGATTGGTGGAGGGAAGGTTTTATCTTTTGTAATGTTTGAGTTCTTTCATTTGATTGAATAAAAACTCTCTCCCTTCTGCGGTGTTGGTTTCAAATTCTAATAAACAATTTTATTATCTTATGCGATTGTATTCGATTTAATATTATGTTTTTATTATTGCTTTGATAAATGATCATTTCTCTCCCTCCATTATGTTCTGGTCAATATATGATGGAATAGATTTGGTCTTAGTGGTTAATTACTTGGCGATCGTCAGTACGTGTGGCAGGGGTATTGATTATTCTTAATTGTTTGGGATAAACAAGACCCAATCCTAAATTGCCTAACTCAATTGAGGGTATTCGATACATCTATTTAACACATAGGAAGGATATTAGACCAAGATAAGATATTGTTAAGGTTTACTCTCACCATCACTATTTACCAAGGGAGTGATACGAAGTGATTGTGAAATATCACTTAAACCGACTTAGCAGAAGATGATTGAATAAAATTGGAACTATAACAACATTAAAATTGAAAAACCAACACCAACCTGATCACTAAATTCCTTTTAATATTTTTAATCACATGTTTTGTTAATTTATTTTTAATATTTTACTTTATTTCTATCTTTACTTTCATTTCTTTGTTTTCAAAACCAAACAATATCAAAAACGACCCAACTTCATTATCTAATATTAAAGTGAAAAACTTGATTGTTAAGCGCTCCTCTTTGGAGACAACCTAGGTTAACCTCTATACTATATTTTAACATAGTAAATAATTTTTTTTCCACAACCCACGACATGAATGTTTCAGGTAAACAAAAATATAAAAAGTTATTCATACTAGACATACTGGTGCACAGAGGAAAATAATAAGGTTTATTGGTCACTGTTTGTGTTGTGTAAAATGTGGAAATATTACCATTTAATGTTGACATAATTTTCATCCATTATAAGATAAATAAGGACTTCACCATGGGGGGATAAAATATGAAATGAAGACTGTAAGTCCAAATGGGATCAGGAAAGAACACCTGAGATGGGAGAGAATCATTTGTGAACAAATTATTTTACCTAATACCAAATATTGTTCTAATTCTATAAACCAAATTTTATTTTAACTTTTGATGTTGATTAAATTTTAAGGATACTTTCATTATTGAACCTTGAATACAAATATATGAAATAAAAATAATACAGTAAATACTTACATGTGTATTTTTACAGGGTTTAGTTTTAATGTGAGCCTAATCCATACTACCACCGATTAGTATCCTAGGATAAAAATTTCATACTATTAAATCTTTTTATAATAAAAGTTTATTGTAATAAATTTTTATCCTAACCCATGTGAAACATATTACATAGGTGTGAGGTCACTATATTATATAAGCGATCAAGAGAAACATCCCACTAAACTTCTTCATGTTGGAATCCCACCACATGTTCTATAATTTTTTACTCCTCTTAAAGTAGATAAATATACTATTTCATGATATATATAAACCCATAAAATTGATCTTCATCCTTATCACAGAGTGAATTTTATTACCTTATGGTCCTCAACCAACACACATTATACTCAAACTCTAAATCTATAAACTTCCAGTACTTTTGAATCTGCTAGCTGAACACTCAATTCAAAAAACACTATATTCTTTGGTATAAAAATTTATCAATACTCACTCTAAATAAACATTAGTAAATTCTTCTTATTCTTCTGGTAAACTATATCTCTATAGTAGTAAAAGTTGATATCTTCTTCCTCTTATTCATCTTCTTCAAAACCAAGACAATGTTTCTTATTTAGAACATGTTTATATTCTCATATCTTCCTTTTAAAAATATTAAAGAATTAGCCTCCCCTTTTTAACTTATTTGAGTGGTATTCTTAAAATCATATAAAACACATATAATCTTCCTTGGGAGGCCTTGTATATCTATTATATTACTTACATGCCACATTTTAGCAATGGATCATCTCAAATATTTTGTTTTAAGAGCCTCTCGACTTTTTCGTACATGCCAGTCCATCTTTTTGTTGGATTCGTCTAATATTTATATAAATTTTAATCTTTAATGGATTGTGTTAAAGAAAAAATAATAGTTTAATTTGAAAAAAGAAACTCCAAATTTTATATACCTTCACTTTTCAACTCAAGTGTGTAATAAAACAATAACCCTTTTCTTTTTCTTCTTCTTACTTATCAACTTAATTTATCTGAATATATTGTTAATAATTTTCTTTAGAAACCTCATCCATTATTATCCTCAAATTCACTCCACATAATTAAAAAATACTAATTATTAAATCCTGTATGAAACTTAAATCAACAATATTACAATAGGTAGATCCTTCTCATTTTCAACTTGTCTGTTCCTTTAAAATTTTATATATTTTTAATAAGCAACTCAAAATTAAACTCATTTTATCAGGATTTAAACATGATATATCTTATGATTTAATGAATTGATATATAGTCAAGATTTGATGTAGCTTGATTTCCCTTATTCTTGAAAACCCATTTTCTTCATTAAGAAGATCATTGACATTATATTCTTGAATATCAGTCTTGTATCATGAATGAAATAAGGATTCATGATATTTATTATAATAAATATTTTTTATATCATAATTATATTTATTTTCATCATAATTTGACTAATTTGGGTAATTAAAATTCAGAATATCAATAAAGTCTCACAAATTATCCTCTTACTTTGATATTCTTCTATATGGCCTAAAAATTAGCTCTTATTTAATTCAATATTTTTTGGAAAAATCATTTAGGGTGTTTTTTATGTTTAGTTAAACTTAATAATGTATTAGGAATCATAAAAATTCATTTTCACTTTATATTTTGAAATCTATAAATCCTTCATTTCCTATTTTATAGTATGCTCAAATTTTCACTATGTACTGATGTCTAAAAATACTGATGATACTTTTGGTTATTATATATACAATATATATAGTAATATTATCATTTTTATATAGGGTTGGATGATGTTCACAGAATATATATCTTGTATATGAAAGGATAATTCATTATTATATATACTAGATGATGTTTTTGTAGACGAAGATAATGTTTATGTGAGTCAAAATTTATGTGTACACAGTATAGGATAATGTTTACACCAATATAGGATGATGCTTACACAATTTTTCCTTTTCTATTTCTCTATTTATCTAGGATGGGATAATTGTTATCTAGAAAGGACTTTGAAATTTTCCCAATATCACCATGTTATATGTTCTTTTCTTCTCACCATTATTTCATTTTAATTTTCACAAACACTCTTTAAGTATTTAATATTTTCACTTAAGTGACATAAAACTAGCTTGATTTCAATGTGATAAAACTATTTTAAGAGTCCTAAATTTTATATTTGGATTATTAAATAAGGACGATGATGTTACTCTTAGGACCACATCATAGGGGAGAAGGAGATCATAATGACCCTTTTGTTACTCCAACCTCAAATGAATACCCTTCCACATATTTAAGTATTTCAGTGGTAACGTTACATAGTTCATGAGTTTTTGAGTATACCCATACAAAGATCAAAGAATAAAACACAGTAAAAAGGAAAACATCAAAACCTATCTTGGTCAAATCATTTCTCAAGATTATAATGAAATTTCTGAAGGCCACACTGCAGTCAATGTTTGGATCTTATAAACTTTGTCAACTCTACAACAAAAGGTAGGCCCCATGACACATTTTTTCATGGTATGAGTCATCTAGACCATATTTCAAATGTTATACTATAGATAAATTGAAATTAGTAGAACCATAAAATTATTCCACCTCGATTACATGACACAAATACTTGAATTACATCGAAAATCCCTTATCCATGGAACAAAAACACCAGCTATGCTTGATGTAGATATTTTGAGCCCTTGAATTTATTATAGTAAAGATACAATGAACATGGATGTCTTTGAATTTAAAATCCTTAAAAGATACTATAAAATTATCGAACACTTTGAATCAAATAAATTCATACTTTTGATGGCCTTGTAAATATACAACAATAACAATATCATTACCATCCAATAATCAACATTCCCTATTGATCAAAACTACTATCAAAAGATAAATATTAATTAATATTAATTATTCGCTAAATATTGTGTGTGACAAATTTTATATCTTTTTCACTCTTATTTTTTCAATCACTCATTATGTTATATTTTCATTTTATTTTGGTATTTGAGACTAAGATACAAATATTATCTTCCTCATGTTTATTATATTTTTTGTTCATACTAGAATAATTTTAATGGACTATGGTTTTCTTGTTATTTTATTTAAAAAATAAATAGACTAATTCATTTTTTGTTTCTAGCTTTACCATTAAAAAGTTACCATCTTTTGTTTCTAATTTATTTCTGTAACCTAAAAAGTAAGGGATAGTTTTGGTATCTTGGATACCAATAAATACAAAGGAATAATACATTAAATACTCAAATTATTGAGCTGGTAGACATAGGGGCAACTTCAAGTATTATTACGAAGCTTCTTTACCAAATATAATGTCTCATTTAATTTATGAATTTTATTTATTTATACTTTCAATCATTCATTTCATAATTTGTCTGTTCCATCAAATGTGATTAATCTATTTATTATCAAATCTCTCTTCATTTTATTATTCCATATTTATTATAATATTTAATTATTTTTTTTTCTTTCAAAATTTGATTTTTATCTTTTTTATTCAAATGGTTTTAATTTCATCATTATTTTGTAAAGAATTTTTTTAATTGGATTGTTTTATTTTAATATTTTTAACTAAAATTAACCCCTCTTTCCATTTTACCTATTTCCTACCTATATTTGGTATCATAAGTTTATTGATTTTTTTTAATTACTTTTTTTTCAAATTCTTTAGAAATTTATATTTTCCAAAATATTTAACCAATTTTTCAAAAAAGGTATGTTTTTTAAAATTGATTTTTAAACACACATGATGGCACTAAAATAAAATCATTAGGTCATACTATATTTTACTGGTAACAAACATGATTTTGGGAAATTTATAATTTATAATTTTCTAAGATATATTTGTATCATTTATACATAATTGTTATGTATAAATATTCTCTTTCATTTGATAATTAAGAAAAATAGACCCCAGATGATTTTGTTTTGCATTTGAATTGGATGTTAAAGCTATGAATTCATTAAATTTTGGTTTAGTTATCAATGATTTTAATATTGTTTCTTTATGTAAAACCACAAATGAAATCTCAAAATTATTATAAGTTATTAAAAAATCTAAACATAATATTAACGATACCGAGATTGACATATATTGATAATAATTTAATAGTTTCTTTATGATTCCTAAAAAATATATCACTGGTATGTTTATTAGATTTTATGATATTTTTAATGGATGAAAAGTTCTTAGTGACTCTGTTTCTACAAAAACATTTTTCAATAAAATCCTTTGGGCTTTACCAAGTAGTTGGGTGCCAAAATTAAACGCAATCCAAGAAGATAAAGTTGTTAAAAATATACATGTAAAGGAAATCATAGGTTCTCTCTTAAAATATGAGATAACCATGAGGATAAAAATTGAAATAGAGGATATGTATTTCAAGGAAACTAAAAGAACAATTTCTTTAAAATAAAATAGTGATTAATCATCCATAAATGACTCCAATATCACTATATCCTCCAATATGGAATACATGTATAAGAAAAATAATAGATCCACTAAAAACTTAAAAAATAAAAAACAATAATTCTAGGCAACTTTTTTCAGTTGAAAAAATAAGGTCCAAATCAAATTAGACATTCCCTTGAATAAGAAAAATTCAAAAGTCAAGAAGAAATGTAATATATCTCTAATGGTTTTAAATTTGAGCATGTGTGAGGACTTGATTTCAATATAGAAATAACGAAATGAAATTCCTAAGTTCCTTATGACATATGTCAATTATTGAATTCTGGTTATTTATAATTTTTTTTTCTTTCAACCACTCAATCCTCTTCTTACTCTTAATTTTTTTTACGACTTATTTAACTTATGAAGATCTTATCAAAGCTAAAAATTAACTTCAATGTTTTTTATGATATTATTTAAGAATTATAAAATCATAAAAATAGACACAATCCTTTTTTTATAGATATCAACTTTGAAAAGAAAAGGGGGATTCTATTTTTAATTAAAAAATCATCCAAATTTTGAAAATTTTGAATTTCAAATTAAAGATCTTAAAAATTATCTTTATTGTTTTACCCAAGGGGAATAAAATTTAAATATGAATTCAGGTTTCCAAAGAATAATTAAAAATATCTATGGTTTATATTTTTTAAAAATAATCTAGTTTTCCAAACAATTCTAAAGGAAAATTTTTATAATGGAATTTTCTCAAATTTTTATTTTTTAATTATTGAAAGAAATTTGGTCATATAATTTAGGAATGTAATTATAATAATGTTAGATATGGTATAACCCAAAATCATTCATCTTTGTTCTCATATTTAAAATGGAAGCAATTGTCCAAAAAAACTTTAAATTCCAAAAATCATTATTAGAAAATATAAGTGGTCCCAAGACATGGGTTCCAAAAGGAATAATTTCTAAATATTTTATAGAAATATAATGTCTTAAGAAGCTACATTATATATGGATAATAGTTTTTGATGGAATATGTGTGGTGATACCTCCAAATTCAATAATCATAAAACAAAATTATGGAGGACATGTCGACATTAGGGATTATTCTAAATGAAAAATTAAAATTATATGTACAATTAGTATTTTAAACTCTACTCTCATTAAAGATGTTTTTTTCATAGGATTAAATAATTATTTACTAAGTATTAGTAAATTATTTGATAAAAATTTTAAAATTTAATTCAAATATGATTTTTAAAATGTTTTTAATTCCAAAAAAAATCTTTTATTTATCGCATACCATTTTTAAAATGTTTATATTATTGATTTAAAATATCTTACAAGTCAAAATTTTCAGTGATTAAGTGCACCCAATAAGGATTATTTTCTTTTTCATCATCAACTAGGTCATTATAATATTGACTAAATTTTCAAACTCTACCTTAAATGACGAGTATGAGATTAAAAAAAATGAAATTTAAACATAACTTAGTTTTTGATCCATTCCAACTTGGATAGTAGAAGAAGTATCACTTAAAAAAATACTGTTTCTTTTTCTAAAGACCTAGAAAAATTGCACATTGATATTTCTAGAAAACTCAAATTTCTAGTATCATATGTCAAAATTACGCCTTTTTAATTATCAATGAAATTGAAATATCTAAATTGGATTTCATATTAGCACATAATAATGAGGCTCTTAATGTATTTATGAACATTTGAGGGAAATTCAAAAATGAAAAATTCCACAATCTATTTTACCTTAGAATTGACCATGGTGGAGAATTTGATTACAAAGGCTTTGATAATTTTTATGCTTCTCAAGGTTATCATCATTCCTTTTCCTAGACTAGAACACTTTAACAAAATGAGGTTTTTGAAAGATAAAATATAACCCTCTAAGCAACATCTTGGATTCCCTTTAATGAATTTTCACTTCCTCAATATTTATAAAATGAGGAAGTTAATACCACTTTATTTATCCTCAATGAAATTATTATAAGTCTACCTTAGGAAAAACCCATTATGAATATTGGAAATAAAAAATTCCATATGTTTTCTTCCTTATAGTATTTAGTTATAAATTATTTATCCTTAGTACCAATGATAATTTAGGAAAGTTTGACCTTAAATCCAATAAAGGAATTTTCTTGGGAAATTTAACTCAAGTACATCCTCATAAGTCTTCATTAATAAAACAAAGAACCTTGAGATTCAATTAAAATCAAATATTATAATAATATTTATAAATCAGATCAAAAAAGTGATGATGATGTTGACCTACCTAGTTTGACCTATCCTAAACCTCAGTCATAAAAAATAATTGAATATTATATGGAAACCCCATCCTCTATTTTAACCATGTGTTCGACTAAATCCAAAGACCATAATCTTGATAATGTTTTTTGATAATTAAAATTTGAAACTCATAATAGAAGTTTGGTATTAAATAATGTCAAACATGAATATTTTATCTCTCATCTTGAACCTCATTTCATTTATGACACTATTAATGATGAAAATTTGATAATTTCCATGAAATAGGAGTTGAAACAGTTTCAGAGGAAAATTTTTTGAACTCTCATGGAAGATCCCAATAATCATACTATTGTGAGAACCGAATGGGTTTTTCAAAAAAAAACGTGGTAAATAATTAAAATTTATCCATAAAAGTCTTGAATTATTTCTAAAGGATATAATCAATATGAATGTATTGATAACAGTGAAAAATATTATCTAGTTTCTTGAATTGAGTCCATTAGAATATTGGTGGTATTCACCACTAATATCAATTTCAAATTTTTTCAAATTGTTGTTAAAAGTGTTTTTAAATTGTTTTATCTTTGAATATGATTATGAGGACCAATGAACAAATTTTTAAAATATACAATTTCCTAATTATTTTTTAAAGTTAAAAAAATAACTATATAATTTCAAAACATACCAATGTGTTTGGTATGAGAGGTTAACTAAATTTATTTTATCAAATCATTTTCAATTCAGAAAATCTGATTCTGCCATATTTCTTGAAAAAAATTCAAATTATTTATTAACCATTTAAATTTAAGTCTATGATGTTATTTTTATCTCAACTAATAAAACTATTTTCAATTATTTTTTCTATTTAATGAATAAATATTTTGAAATGAGTTTTATGTGAGAACTAAAAAATTTCCTTGGTTTTCATATCTCTCAAAATTCTAATGGAACCTTTTAAAACCAATGTAAAAGAATTGATTAAATTATAAATAATATTGTATTTTATCATTATTAGTAAATTTAAATTCCCATGAGTACAAAATGTGATTTGAAATTGGATGAATCTAATCAGTTGGTAAAAAATAAGATTTATCACAGCATGATTGGAAGTATACTTTACCTTACATTGAGCCATCTAGACATCATGTTCAATTTATTCCTTTGTGATAATTTTAAATATATTCCTATAGAATTACATTTAAATTAACTCAAATAATTTCCCATTATTTAATAGAAACTAAAAACCATGGATTATTTTATTCTCAGGAAATTAATTTTAATATTTTTTTTCAAATGTCGATTTTTGAAGATTCAAACATGAAGGGAGAAAAATTATTGAAACTTTTCATATACTTGTAAAATAAATTGTATCTTAGATTACTTAGAATAAACATTATGTTATTATTTCTAAAAAATAAGTAGAATACATATTCACTATATATAAGGCCCCAATATTAAAAAATTACTTAATCATGAGTTAAATAAAAAATTCACATTAAGGATATTTTCAGGTTTAGAGTTTTAGAGAATTAGGACATACCTATTACATTAAATCTAAAATATTAAAAAGTATACACTTATACTCTAACAAAATTATTTCACAATAATAATACTCCTTAAAAACAAGAAATTTTTTCTTGATATAAATCTTCTGTAATTCTTCATTTCTCTTACCCTTCCTTATGACCAGAGAAAAATATTTCAAAAACATGGGATGAGAAAAAAAAGCTCAGTAAGGGTTATAAAATATTGAAAGAAAACATTATTCCATAAAAACATGAAAATAAATGAAATAATATTTTCACTCAGAAAACATAATCTCTTTAACATACATCATGAAATCATAAGAATTATGATTAACACATAGAATTCATAAATCATAAAGGTAACTTGTTTCATCCATAACATACTTACATTATAGATTTCATAGCTACATAGGGAGTTACATTTGAAATACCCATCACAATATATTCCCTAAATCATTTAAGATAAATATTAATGTTTACCTCTGTCACGTTACCCAATGCATTGGAGGGTTGTCTCGGGCTCACCTGCCCTTGGGTTATCACAGAACCACCCAAATTTGGTTTATCACATAACCACTCGTCAAGTTTCCATGTACTATTAAATTATCATAACGAATAAAATATTGAAATTATCAAAATTTCACTCATGAATCGGAAGAAATCAATTCAATATATTGAAATATTCAATCCATTTCCATAACCATTTAAAACAATTTATAAAGAGATTTTTGAATCAAAGTTTCTCATAATAATTTGAAACTTTTAATTGAATTAAAATTTTAAAATATTAATGTCCATATAAATAAATCCTTAAAACCATTTTTAATACATGTAAATTAATGAGAAATATTTAGAAGATAAAATCATTAAAACATTTAAAACAATGTTTTAGTTAAAGAGTCCCTTACAACATGAGAAAATACTTGAATAAATATAATTAAAGAATAACATTAAAATAAACCTATAAAATGAGGAGATTCATGATATAATATGTCAATGGGTAGTGTATACACCTTATAGGATAATAAAGGTGCCCAATATTATGATATTTCCCAATGAAAGGAAATTGAGATGTTGTCCTTTACATAGATTGTATCAATGATGTATGAATTTATAAATGGGTTGATTATGTGTAGAAATATTATATAAACAAAAAAAAGTTTAAATTAAATTATTATTAAACAAATAGTTATTTGACACATAATATTTTCATAATATAATCAACTAAGTATGCGTCAAACCCAAACAGTGGAAGTTGAGTTTAGAAATTCCCTTACGAAAATTTGGCAGCCTAACGTCATCACATAAAAATTCATAAAATGAGTTGATGAGAGAGAAAAGGGTCTATAATTAAATGGAAATAAAATTTATATTAATAATGATATATAATAACATACCCCAATAGAAGAAAATGGTAATTATAAGACATAACATAAAATAATTCTTTGGCTAACAGAGGAGGGTGAAAGGTTCCCTTAACTTGAGTCCAACTTGTCATGTATGTCCCTTGTTCTTCCTGAATAATATAACTAAGTTAATTTATACTTACATCAGAACTTTTTTCAAGTTTATTATTCCTTTAATATCACTTATTACCACGTTATAAACATTACATAATTATTTAAGTTAATATCGGTGGTTTTCTCGATATTTGGTACTTGAGTAAAAAATGAAGGTGTTATAATTACAAATTGTCCATGTTGTAAAAAGTAAATTATCTAAAGAATGATATTAATGATTTAAATATAATATATATCAAGTATATATTTGTATTTATAATAGTATATAACATTTTAAAGTAATAAATTAAATCCATCATTCATGGAGACGATAAGCCGTACGTACGCATGAAAGCTACTTTCATTTCTTTTTCATATTTAACAAAATGAAAATAAAGTGATACATATTTATACTATAATTATAGTATAATATCATATTTTATATATGTTACATAATTTAATTGACTCCATGCTTTATATGTTCCACGTATGGTATGAATGAGTCATATCACTTTGAGGGGGCGGTAGTCCGCACTTCCTAAAATGAAATTATCATATTTACATATTATGGAAATCATGAAGGTATGATGTAAATAAAACTATAGAAGCATATATATAATATAAATATAATTTCTATAATATATAAATATAGTTCCATCATAATGGATTCCATGATAGGGGGTAGGGTAAAATCTAACAGTCATCGTTTCATGAGGCAACAGTTCACTGTACACAAAAATAGTATGTTCGTCTCCATTAGATGGAGGTGTGTGTAAGTGTAGTTAAAATAAATCTCATAAAAAATTATAGTATATTTTAGATACTGGTGTTTTTATAAAATAATTTAATTAAGAGAGTTTAGGGGGTTGGAGAGTGGAAAATAAATGAAAGAAGCTTGAGAGAGTACATTACCTCAAATTGGGTAACTCCTTTTGATTTAAGCTTAATGGATTTCTTAAATTTACTTATTCTAAAGGTATGGATTCTAAAATTAATATAGGGATGTTGGGAGATTATTTGGTCATAGTTTGGATAATACAAGGGGATTTATAGGTGTGAGCAAGGGTTAGAGGTGGTGGCCTTTTATAAGAGGGAGGAGGGGTACTTTAGGAATGTCTTGAAATATTATTGTATTATAAACTAAATTTCGGTTTAAAAAGGTCTAAAACTCATTTACTTCAAAGATAATGTGTGTATTTTTCGAAATAATCTCAATAAATAGGTTTTAATCCCAGTTTTGGTTTCAAATTTAACCTTATCTTATAGCTTTAACCCTTAGTTAACTAATTTGACTCTTACCATGTCTTCTTATATATTCATACTATATGGTTAATATTGTTACCATAAAATGACAATAGAACCTCAAGTGGTTTATTAATTACATTTTTAACAATATTTATTTTATTTTGACGAATATTAGTGTTTTAGGACTATTATATCATTTAAGAAAATATAATTTGTTTTAAAAACTCATTTTTGTCAATTTTTATACTATTGAAATCATGACTTTTTTAAAAATCCCTGAAAACATGAATATTTCGAAATAAATTCCTTAATTACAAGAATAAAAGTCATAATCATCCCGAAAATTTATGGATGACATAAAAAGTTTCAAAATAAATTTATTTTAATATTTATAATCTCATTTATTTAAATCATTCCTTAATAAGGAAATCACTACATCATCATTGTGTCTTAAATAAATTTATTTATTTGATTTGTAAAAAGTATAAATAAAATATCAAGATATAGGAAATAGTTTTCTTGTTTATAATTAATATTAATATTTTAATATATATCTTAAATAACCTCATATAAATTTTTTTTTGGTAAATGATATATGCTAATGTTATATTTTTCATTACTTTAAATTAATTCTCATAAAATGTCATTTTTATATCCAAGTGGATTCATGGGGTCCCAAAATCAACCCAAATATTATAATGGTTAGAAATGTCTCATCAAATAGGATTATAACATGTTTTAGGGTAGTTTAATAATATTATAATATTATTATTTTACCATTATTTACCAGATTTACCCTTTAACCAAGGTAAATAAAATAATTACTGATGTTACTATTCAAAATGTATAAAAATAAAAGGTACCTATTTAAACAATTTGAACCTTATGATTAAAAATATCCAATAAAATTTTCCAAATTCGAAACATATAGTTTTAAGTAATTAATTTAAAATTAATTCTTTCTATCCAAACAAAAAAGCGGGTTTTTAAGAAGTAATAACTATCAAAAGATTGAAATGTGTTTATGTCCAATTAAAATGTGAAATTATTTTTGATGAACATAATTAGATTAAATTATAAAATAATAATTCAATTAAACTTTAAAACTAATTAAAATAACAATCTAACTATATAAATAAGTTAGATAAAGAAGTAGTTTTGAATTAAAAAGCAGTATTTTTCACTATTCATTAAAAAAATGAACTTTATCAGAAAAATCCAAAATTTCATCCAAAGTGAAATTTTATGTCCAACTTATAATGAATAAGTTTATTTTTTCAAATAGAACTTATAAAAGAGAAAAAAACAATATTTAAAAAGGGTTCTCCATCAAAATGTGGTAAAACGATCTTTTAAAAATATTAGTGTCTTTCATGCTTAAAATCAGATTCATTATTATTTTAATCCTATAAAATTTATTGGATAAATGTAAAAAAAATTAACAAAAATTTATAATAATATTTTAGTTAGTTCTTTTCATTTCTTCTAATACAATGACTATGCATTAACTAACATTTAAAATAATAATAATATTATATTATTTTTCAATATAAATGAAAGTTGCGTGCAACATAGGATTTCAAATAAACCTGTTGTTACCTGTTGAGTACACTATCAGAAAGTGTCCTATTTAACATTAAATTAATATCTTATTCATATATATTAATAGATATTAAAATTTATTATTTTATAAATACCTAGGCTGTTACATCCTTCCCCTATTTTGGAAATTATGTACTCACAATTTCAAAATTGAGCTTAGAAACATCATTGAAAGTCTCACATAAAAAAAGAGTCAACAAAACTCTCACTTTAAATGAAATAAAGAGAATTATAAAATGTCACTCAAGATAACACATACTAGGACTCTATGAAAACATGGATATGAAAGAGAAAACTATCCATCAAGTTCTGATTGAGAGTGATAGATAACATGATCAGGAGAAAGTTAACCACCAGAAAACAAAAAACTTATGATGGGTTAAAAAGTATTTTATTTCATAGTAGGAAATGAAAACGAATAATGTTTTTTAATATAATTTTTATAATTTTGAGGAATTTATTAATTATATTGACTAAGAACATAAGGAAATATACTTATTTTTTCAAGTAGATTTTTATCCTTTAATAAATTTCTACCGCAAACTTGTCTTTTCTCCAAAAAATGAGTATTTATGATGACTTGGTCACACATGAAGTGCTAGAATCAACTTTTAGAGAATCACATAATAAAAAAATGATGAAATTTATATTTCTCCTGTATTAATACATTTACCAATACCAAAATTGTTATTACGAGATCAGATAATCCCCAAAAGGATAATCCTTTATAAAAAGAAATACTACTCTTAATCTCCAAAATTGAATAAACAGTACTCAAAGTTCAATAAAGACCATTATAAAAAATTGTTCTTAAAATTATTTAATATAATATAATTAATATTGAATCCCAAAATTTAGAAGGATTTGATCACATAATCTTCCATGATAAATCTTAAAATTTCTCTCTAAATAACATCGACTACTCTTAAAGTCTCATACAAAAATGTAATTAACACAATCACATATTCTCTAGGATAGGTTAATCATTTCCATAAATAACCAAAATATATATAAATTGACAATAAAAACATATATTCCTCCAAAATAAAATTCAACCATTAATCCTCAATGGAAATCCCATAATATTCTATTTTCCTTAGGCATATAGTTTCCCAAAAGAGAAAAGGCCTTCCAAAATAACCTTTATCATATAATTACCAAATCATTTTCCTATACTAAGGATATCCATTTGATAAAACATAAGTTCCAAAAATCAACTTATTACTGATCCATAATATCATAAAATTATGTAGAATATGTCATACTAACCAGGGAATTCATATAGGCCAGTGGTGGGAGATGCACCCTTATCGCCCATTGGTTGTGGGTTTGATTCCTATGGACTTTCTAGACATGACGGGTTGTCACCCATCCTACATGTTTTTCTTTTTCTAAAACTATATCATTATTATAATATTCCCAAAAATAATATTATTTACTCAATAATTACTATAACCTGCTCTATCCTTAAGGATATCTAATACCTTTCATTTTGTATTCTAAAATGTAAGAACACTTAATCAACTCAAAATAAAAGATCATATGAATCCCTAAGGTTATCCATTATGTTCACACAAAAAAGGTAATTATTTCTTGAATAAAATGTTTAAAAATCAAATATCAGGGTTAAACATATTAGAAAAAATCTTCCAAAGTAATTCCATCATCAAAAGAGCATTAATACTTTTAAACATTTCATCATCCTAAAACACAACATTACTCTTGAATCCCTTATATATAGACTTCTTACTCATTCAGCACCTTCATAATCCATTAACTATACATTTATACCTTACTTCTTAATACATCATTCATACTGATCAAATATCCTATTCATTAATATATATCATTCAAAAGATGATTATTGTTTATGGATAAGAAAATGAATCATACCTTGAATCCAGATATCATGATCTTGAGGATGTTCCCTTTCTCTTTCAATATATTTTCATACATTCAAAAAGTAAACATTCTATCCACTTTTGAAATTTCACTTTTTGAAAAATTTGGAAAATTTGAGATCTTGAAATCATATGAAAAAGACACCATGACCCATTAAATTGTTTTATAAATGATTAGGTGTTGGATAACTGAAAGAATTTCTTATTGGTGATTTGAATACTAAAGAAGCTATAAAAATCATTTGAACATGCTTTTTCCATAATAGTGATGACCAAATAATCAGGGAGGGATAATAAGGTTGTCCAAGATCTATTTCCTTCCATATTGACACATGATCCCTAATCTGCTGAAAACAATCCACACTTAATCATGAAACAAATTGTTATTTTTAAAAAAAGAATCCTCTAAAGGGTAAAGGTAACATAATATTTTTAATACTCTAATCCATCATTCTTCTTATATTTCCATTATTTATGTTTTTATCCAAACAACTTATTTTACCATAACCCTCCAAAAGTTTCCATATGATAATAAACCTCTTAGTTATATTATATACTTTACCTAAACTAAGATAACACCCTAACCTCTAAAGTTATCTAAACCAACCTGTCATACCAACTATATGGCCCTATCCTTAAAACATTACATAATCTTGAGTTAAATAAAGAGTTTACATTGGGGTTATTTTCAGGTTTAGTGTTTTAAAAAATTAGGCCATAACTATTACATTACATCTCGAATATTACAAAGCAGGCCCTTATACTCTTACCAATTTTTTTGACAATAATTAAACTCCTTAAAAAACAAGAATTATTTTCTTGATATAAATCTTCTTGAATTATTCCTTTCTCTTACCCTTACTTATAACATGTGAAAAACATTTAAAAAACTTGGGATGAGCATAAAAATCTTAGTAAGGGTTTTAAAAGAATGAAGGAAAATAGTAGTCCATCAATACATTGAAATCAATGAAATCATACTTTTCACTCATAAAACATAAGCTCTTTAACATAGCTCATGAAATCATAATATTTATGAATGACCCCCAAAAATCACAAATCTTAATGGTAACTTGTGGAATCCATAAAATACTTACATTTTAGCTTTCATAGATACTTAGGGAGTTGCTTTTGGAATACCAATTAGAGTATATTACCTAAATCTCTTAGTAGAAACATTAACGTTTACCTCAATCATGTTACCCAATGCATTAAATGGCTATCTTGTTATCACCCACCCTAGTTTTATCATGGAACCACCAATATTTGGTTTATCACATAACTGCACGTCAAATGTCCAAGTACCATTACATAATCATAACACATAAAAGATTGAAATTTTTAACATTTCACTCATCAATCAGAATAAATCAATTCAATATATTGAAATATTCTATCCATTTAAAAACCATTTAATACATTTAAAAAATAGATTTTTGAATCAAAGTGTCACATAAAAATTTGAAACTTTTAAAGGAATTAATATTTTAAAACATCAATGTCCATATAAATAAATCCATAAAACCATTTTGAAAACATAGATATTAATGAGAATGATTTATAAGATAAAATCATTAAAACATTTAAAAATGTTTTGGTTAAAGAGTCCTTACCACTTGAAAAAATAGTTGAATAAAAATAATTAAAAAATAACATGAAACAAAATCTATAATATCTTCAGAATATGGATATTCATGATATAATATGTAAAAGGGTAGTATATAAACCTTATAGGATAATAAAGGTGAACAATATCGTCATATTTCTCAATGAAATTAAATTGAGATGTAGTCCTTTACATAGATTTTATGAATGACTTAAGGATTTATCAATGGGGTGATTATGTGTAGCAATAATAAATAGACACAAATGGAAGTTTAAATTAAAATATAAATAAAAAAATAGTGATTCTACACATAATATTGGTATAATATAATCAACTAAGTATGCATAAAACCCAAAGAGTGTAAATTGAGTTTAGAAATTCCTTTATGAAAATTCGGCATCCTACTAACGTCTCATAAGAATTCAGAAAATGAGTTGGCGAGATTAAAAAGGGTATTTCATTAATTGGACATAAAATTTACAGAAATAAAGATATATAATAACTTACCCCAATATAATAAAATGGGAATTAAAATACATAACATAAATTAATTCTTTGGCTAAAAGAGGAGGGTGAAAGGTTCCCCTACCTTGAGTCCGAATTGTAATATTTGTTACTTGTTCTTCATAAATAATAAAAATAAGTTAATTTATACTTGATTTAGAGCATTTTTCAATTTTATTATTTCATATATATCACTTATTACCAAGTTATAAACATTACATAATTATTTATGTTAATATCGGTCATTTTGTTGATATTCGGTACTTGAGTAAAAAATGAACTTGTTACAATTACAAATTGACCATGTGGTCAAAAGTAAATTATCTTCAGAATGGTATTCATGATTTAAATATCATATGTATCCATTATATATATGTATTTATAATAGTACAAAACATTTGGAGATAATAAATGAAATGCACCTTTAATGGAGACGATAAGTCATACGTACACAAGAACAACACTTTCATTTATTTTTCATATTTAACAGAATGAAAATAAAATAATACAAAGGTATATTAGTATTCCAATATAATATAATATTTTATATATTTTACATTAGTTAATTAACTCCATCCTTCATACATTCCATGTATGTCATGAATGAGTCATATCACTTTCAGGGGGTGGTAGTCTGCACTTCCTCAAATGGAATTATTGTATTTACACAATATGGAAAGAATAAAGGATAGATGTAAATAGAATTACAGAAAAATAGATAAAATATAAATAAAATATATATAATATATAAATATAGTGCCATCATAATGGCCACCATGATAGGTGGTAGGGGAAAATCGAACAATCTTCATTTCGTGAGGTAGCTGTTTACCGTACACAGAAACAATATGTTTGTATCCATTAAATAGAGGTGTTTATATGTGTAGTTAGAATAATTATCCAAAAAACATACTATTATATTTAGGATACTAGTTTTGTGATAAAATAATGTAATAGTGATATTTTAAAAGGTTGGAGAAGTGAAAATAAATGAAGGAAGATTGAGAGAAGGCATTACCTCAAATCGGGTAACTCCTTTTGAATTAAGATAAAAGGCTTTCTTGATTTGCCTTCTACCCATGTTAAGGCTTCTATTAGTAATAGAGGAATATTAAGAGCTTATTTGGTCAGATTTTAGAGGATACATGGATCTTGAGAGGTGTGAGTAAGGGTTAGAGGTGGTGACCTTTTATAAGAGGGAGGAGGGGTACTTTAGAAATGTCATTAAAGATTATTTTATTATAAACTGAATTTTAATTTAAAAATTCACAAAACTCATTTAATTCTAATAAAATATGATTATTTTTGGAAATACTTTTATCCAATAGGTTTTAGATAAGTTTTGGTTTCAAATTTAACCTTATCTTTTAGCTTTAACCATTAGTTAACTAATTTGACTCTTACAATGTATTCTTGTATATTCATACTATATTGTTAATATAGATACCATAAAATGACAATAAAACCTCATGTGGTTCATTAATGATATTTTAAACATTATTCAAGTCATTTGGCCGAATCTTAGATTTTTAAGACTGTTATATCATTTTAAAAATAGTATTTTTTTAAAACTCATTTATGACAATTTTTACACTATTCATCGAAAAAACATCATTAATTCAAATATAGAAAGTCATAATAATCCATAAAAATAGTTTATACATAAAAAGTTTCAAAATAAATTTATTTTAATATTTATAATCTCATTTATTTGAATCATTCATTAATAAGGTAATCACTACATCATCATTGTGTCATAAATAAATTTATGTGTAAAAATTATAAATAAAATACCATGATGTAGAAAATAATTTTATATTTATAATTAATATTTATAGTCTAATATATATCTTATATAACCCCATATGAAAATTGTTTAAAAAAATATATATTCTAATGTTATATTTTTCATTACTTTAAATTAATTCTCATAAAATGTCATTTTCACATCCAAGTGCCTCCATGGGGTCCCAAAATCAACCCAAGGATGCCTATGGTCATAAAATATATCATAAAATAGGATTAGTACACGTTTTAGGATATTTTTATATTATTATAATACTATTTTTTACCTTTATTTATGAGATGTACGCATTAACCATGGTAAATAAAATAATTACTAAAGTTACTATTCATAGTGTATAAACATAAAAGGTACCTATTTACACAATTTGAAACTTTTGATTACAAATATGGATTGAATTTTTCCAAATTCAAAACATATAAGTTTTATTATTTAATTTAAAATTAATTCCAATTATCAAAACCAAAAAGATGGTTTTTTATGTAGTAATAACTATCAAACTATTGACATGTGTTTATGTGCAATTAAAATATAAAATTACTTAAAATAACAATAATTTAATTAAATGATAAAAACATAATCCAACTACACTTTAAAAGTAATTAAAATAAAAATCTAACTATATAAATAAAATAGATGAAATGGTAGTTTAGAATTAGAATGCAGTATTTTTCCATATTCATTAAAAAATGAACTTTATCAGAAAAATACCAAAATTTCATCCAATGAAAGTATTGATGTCTCTATTTTAAATAATTTTTTTTTCAAATAGAACACATAAATGTGAAATAAACATGGTTTAAAAAGGTTTCTCTATCAAAAGGTGGTAAAATGACCTTTTAAAAATAATAGTGTTTTTAATGCTTAAAAATCAGATTGTTTCTTAATTTAAGACTCTAAAATTTATTAGATAAATATAAAAACATTTAAAAAAATGTATAATCATATTTTAGTCAGTTCTGGTCATTCTTTCCAATAAAATGGTAAGGTGTTAACTACCATTTAAATAATTAACAATATTATATTATTTTTTGATATAACTCAAAGTTGTGTGCAACGTAAGATTTCAAATAAACCCTTTGTTGCATGTTGAGTATGCTATTGGAAAAATAATCCTCTTCAACATAAAATGAATGTCTTATTCATAAACATTAATATATTTGAAAAAGTATTATACAATAAATACATTGGTTGTTAAATCATTTTCCCCTTTTAATAATTTGTGTCATTGCAATTTTAAAATTGGGCTTGGAAACTTCATTAAAAGTCTCACATCAGAAAAAGAGTCAATAATACAACCACTTTAAAAGAACTAAAGAGAAGTAAAAAATTTCACCCAAGATAACACATACTTGGAAACCATGCAAAAATGGATAGGGAAGAGAAAAATAACCATCATGTTTTGTTGGAGATTGATAGAAAAATTGACCAGGAGAAAGTTAACCACTAGAAAACAACACACTTGTGATGGGCTAAACGGTCTTTGATTTCATAGTAGGAAAAGTAAACAAAACAAGTTTTTTTAATATCCTTCTCATAAAGATGAGTAATTTATTTATGATATTTGCTATGAACATAAATAAATATACTTACTTTTCAATTAGAGTTTCATCGTATAATAAATTTCTACCACAAAATCATATTTTCTCCAAATTATGAGTATTAAAGATGACTTGGTCACACCTGAAGTACTAGAATAAACTTCTATAAAATCACATAATAAAAAAAATATGAACTATATATTTCCCATGTTTTTAGACATTAACTAATACCAAAATGGTTAGTACGAGATCAGATAATCCTTAAAAGGATAATACATTATAAAAATAAATACTACTATTAATATTCAATATTTAACAAACAATACCAAAAGTTCAACAATGACATTTCAATTCACAATTTTCCTTAAAATTATTTAAAATAATCAAACTAATATTGAATCCCAAAATTCAAAAGGATTTGATTAAATATTCTTCCATGAAAATCTTAAAATATATCTTTAAATAAAATTGACTACTCTTAAAGTCTCATAATGAAAAGTAATTAACCTAATCACATATTCTCTATGATAAATTAATTATTTATATAAATAACCCAATTTTCTATAATTTCAAAATAAAAACATAAATTATTCCAAAATAAAATCCAACCATTACTCCTGAAAAGAAATACCATAGTATTCTATTTTCCTTAGGCATTTAGTTTCCCAAAAGTGCAAATGTCTTCCAAAATAACCTTTATCACTTAATTAAAAAATCATTTGCCTATACTAATGACATCCATTAAATAAAACATCAGTTCCCAAAATCAACATAATATTTATCCATAAAATCATTCAACAAAAAACAATAATTAATACTAACCATGGACTTCATGTAGGCCAGTGGTAGGCGATGCGCCCATATCACCCTTCGGTTGTGGGTTTGATTCCTACATCCTTGCTGGATGCAATGGGTTGTCACCCATACTATAGGTTTTCCTTTTTCTAAAACCATATCATTCATATAATATTCTCAAATGTGAGTTGAATTCATAAAAAATTACCATAAACTTCTTTATCTTCAATGTTATATAATACCTTTCATTTTTTATCCCAAAATGTAATAACCATTAATCACCTTAAAACAAAAGATCATATGAACCCCTAATATTATCAATTATTTTTTCAGAAGAAAAGGTAATTCTTTCTTGAATAACATTTTCACATATCAAACATCAGGTTTACGCATATTATAAAAATTATTCCAAATCAATCCCATCATCAACTTTTAAACATTTCATCATCCCACAACCCACCATAACTCTTGAATCCATTATATATATACTTCTTACAAATTAATTGCTCTTCATAATCCATTAACTATACATTTACACCTTATTTATTAATAAAAAATTCATGCAGATCAAATATCCTAATCATTAATAAATATCATTCTAAAGATGCATGTTATTTATGGATAATAAAATAAATCATACCTTGAATCCAAATATCATGATCTTCAAGATGTTCCCTTTCTCTTTCGGCATGTTTTCATACTTTCAAAAACTAAATGTTCACTCCACTTTTGTAATTTAATTTTTTAATAGAGTTAGAAAAGCTGAGATCTTGAAATCATATGAAAGAGATACCATGACCCATAAAATTGTTTTAGAAGTGATTAGGTGTTGGATTACTCAAACAATTTCTTGTAGGTGATTTTAATACTCAAGAAGCTATCGAAGTCATTCAAAAATGATTTTTCTATCATAATGTTGATCAAATCATTACAGAGGGATAAATTTTTTGTAAAATATCTCTTTACTTACATCTTGAAAAATGATCCATAATATGGTAAAAAGAATCAACACTTAAACATGAAACAAATTATTATTATTAAAAAAAGAATCCTCTATAGGGTAAAGATAGCATAAAAACTTTTATATTACTCTAATCCATCAACCTCCTTATATTTCCATTGTTCAGGTTTTTATCCAAAAAACCTATTTCACATAACCATCCAAAATTTTCCATATAAAAATAACCCTCTTAGTTATATGAGTTACTTTACCTAAACCCAAATAACACCCTAATCTAAAAAGTTATCTAAACATACCTTTGATACCAATTATAAGAACCTGACCATAAAATATTAGTTAATTTTGAGTTAAATAAATAATTCTCATTAAGAATATTTTTAGGTTTATAATTTCAGTGAATTAGGCCATAACTATTACATTACATCTCAAATATTAAAAGTAGACACTTCTACTCTAACCAATTTTTTCCAAAACAATAAAACTCCTTAAAAAACCAGAATTATTATTTTTATGTAAATCTTATTAAATTATTACTTTATCTTACCCTTCCTTACAATCTATCAAAAACATTTCAAAAACATGGGAAGAACATAAAAAGATCAGTAAGGGTTATAAAATAACGAAAGAAAACATTAGTCCATCAATAATTTCAAATTAATGAAATAAAACTTCTCACACAAAAAACAAAATCTTTTTAACATACCTCAAGAAATCATAAATCATAAAGGTAAATTGTGGATTACATAAAATACATACATAGTACCTTTCATAGAATTTACGTTTGGAATAATCATCACTGTATATTCCCTAAATATATTTGGAGAAACATTAACATTTACCTCTGTCACGTTACCCAATGCATTGGAGAGTTATCTCAGGCTCACCCGCCCTATGTTTATCATAGAACCACCCATATTTGGTTTATCATGTAACTACCCATCAAATTTCCAAGTACGATTATATAATCATAACACATAAAATATTGAAATTATCAATATTTCACTCATCAATCAGAAGAAATAAATTCAATATATTTAAATATTCAATCCATTTCCCAAACCATTTAAAACATTCAATAAAGATATTTTTTAAACAAAGTGTCCCATAACACATTGAATCTTTTAAAGTAATTAAAATTTTAAAAAATTAGTGTCCATATAAATAAATCCTTGAAATAATTTTGAAAACATTGAAATTAATGAGAAATATTTAGAAGATTAAATCTTAAAAACATTTAAAACAATGTTTTAGTTAAAGAGTCCCTTACCACTTGAGAAAATACTTGACTAAAAGTAATTAAAGAATTACATTAAATAAAACCTATAATATCATGAGGATAAAGATAGTAATTATATAATATGTCAAAGGGTTTTATATATATCTTATAGGATAAAAAAGGTGCACAATATCATGACATATCTCAATAAAAGGAGATTGATACATAGTCCTTTACAGAGATTGTATCAATGATGTAAGAATTTATTAATGAGGTGCTTATGTGTAGAAATAGTTTATCCACACAAATTTATGTGTAAATTAGAATATAAATAAACAAATAGTGATTCCAAACATAATATTGTCATAATATAATCAATGAAGTATGCGTAGAACCCAAAGAATTAAAATTGAGTTTAGAAATTCCCTTACAGAAATTTGGTATCCTAACGACGTCACTTAAAAAATTCATAAAATGAGTTGATGAGAGAGAAAAGGGTCTCTCATTAAATGGACATAATATTTATATAAATAAGGATATAGAATAGCATACCCCAACATATGAAAAAATGAATTAAAAGACATACCATAAAATAATTCTTTCGCTAAAAGAGGAGGGTGAAAGGTTTCCTTACCTTGAGTCCGACTTGTCTCGTATGTTCCTTGTTATTACTAAATAATAAACTTATGTTAATTACAACTTTCTTCAGAACCGTTTTAATGTTTATTATTCTTTTTATATCACTTATTATCATGTTATAAACATTATATAATTATTTAAGTTAATATTGGTCATTTTGTCAATATTCAGTACTTGAGTAAAAAATGAACTTCTTATAATTACAAATTGTCCATGTGGTCGAAATTACATTACCTCCAGAATTGTATTATTGATTTAAATATCATATATATTAAGTATATATATATATATATATGTATTTATAAAAGTACATAAAATTTTGAGATATGAAATAAAATGCACCATTCATGGAGACGATAAGTCGTACGTACGCATGAACGCTACTTTCATTTTATTCATATTTAAAAGAATGAAAAATAAATGATACACAGGTATATTATAATTACATAATAATATCATATTTATATATGTTACATTCATTCATTAATTCCACCCTTTATACATTCCATGTATGTCATGAACGAGTCATATCCCTTTGAGGGGGTGGTAGTCTGCACTTCCTGAAATGAAATTATCATATTTACACATTATGGAAATAATAAAGGTATGATGTATATAAAATTAAATAAAAATATAGTAAATATAAATATAATATATATCACATATAAATAAATTTCCATCATAATGTCCACCATGAGAGGAGTTAGGGGAAAATAGAGCAATCTTCATTTCTTGAGGCAATAGTTCGCCGTACACAGAAACAATATATTCGTATCCATTAGATGGGGGTGTGTGTAATTATAGTTAGAATAATTATCATAAAAAATATTTTATTTAATATATAGCTTTTTTATAAAATAATGGAATAAAGTGAGTTTATGGGGTTGGAAAAGGGAAAATAAATGAAAGAAGCTTGAGAGAAGACATTACCTCCAATCTGGTTACTCCTTTTAATTTAAGTTCAGAGGCTTTATGAATTTTCCTATGCCCAAGGTAAGGATTCTAGAAGAAATATAGATATTTTTGGAGCTTATTTGGGAATATTTTTTATGATACAAGGGTCTTGAAAGGTGTGAGTAAGTGTTAGAGGTGGTGGCCTTTTATAAGTTCGAGGAGGGGTACTTTAGGAATGTTTTGGAATATTATTTTATTATAAACTAAATTTCTATTTAAAAAGGTTCAAAACTCATTTAATTAAAATATAAGATGAGTATAGTTCTAAATATTGTTAAAAAAATAGTTTTTATACAAGTTTTGGATTCAAATTTAACCTTATATTTTAACTTTAACCCTTAGTTAACTAATTTGACTCTTACCATGTCTTCTTGCGTATTCATACTATATGGTAAATATATTTACCATAAAATGACAATAGAACCTAAAGTGGTTAATTAATGACATTTTAAACATTATTTAAGTCACTTTTCCAAATCATATATTTTTCGGACTATTATATCATTTAACAAAATCGTATTGTTTTTAAAAACATATTTATGTTAATTTTTATACTCTTCATATCATGACTTTTTTTAAAATTTATTACAAATTTATTCTAAAAAAAACTTAATTAATTAGAAGATAACAAGTCATAATAATCCATACAATTATTTTTATGGAATAAAATGTTTCGAAATAAATTTATTTTAATATTTATAATCTCATATATTTAAATCATTCATTAACAAGGTAATCACTACATCATCATTGTGCCATAAATAAATTTATTTATCTAATGTGTAAAAATTATAAATAAAATACCATGATGTAAGAAATCATTTGATCTTTATAATTACAATTTATAGTCGAAGTGGTCTCTTATATAACCCCATTTAATTTTTTTAGTAAAATATATATGCTAATGTTATATTTTTCATTACATTAAATTAATTCTTATAAAATGTCATTTTCGCATCCAAGTGGATTCATGGTGTCCCAAAATCAACCAAAGGATGGTCATGGTTGGACACATCTCATATAATAGTATTAGGACACGTTTTAGGGTAGTTGAATATTGTTATAATATTATATTTTTACCCTTATTTACTAGATTTACCTTTTAACCATGATAAATAAAATAATTACTGAAGTTTCTATTCATAATGTCTAAAAATAAAAAACAAATTTAAAAAATTTGAACATTATGATTCCAAATATGGAATCTATTTTTCAAAATTAAAAACACAAGATTTTCAGAAATTAATTTAAAATTAATTCCCATTGTCAAAACCAAAAAGTGGGTTTCTATGAAGTAATAAATATCAAAATATTAACATGTGTTTATGTCCAATTAAAATGTGAAATTACTTCCAATGACCATAATTATATTAAATTTAAAAACAAATAATAAAAATAAACTTTAAAACTAATTTAAATAACAATCTAAATATATAAATATATTAGATGAAAAGATATTTTTGAATTAAAAAGTAGTATTTTCACTATTCATTTTAAAAAATGAACTTTATCAGAAAAATACCGAAATATCATCCAAAGTAAAATTTGATGTCATTATTCTAAATAAAAAGTTTATTTTGACAAATAGAAAATATAAAAGTGACAAAAACTATATTTAAAAAGGGTTCTCCATCAAAACGAGGTGAAATAGCATTTTAAAAATATTAGTGTTTTTCATGCTTAAAAAGAAGATTCATTCTTATTTTAACCCTCTAAAATTTATTGGATAAATGTAAAAACATTTAAAAAAATTATAATCATATTTTAGTTAGTTATTTTTATTCTCTTAAATACAACATCTAGGCACTAACTACCATTTAAAATAATTATATTATTATAATATTTTTTGGTATAGCTCAAAGTTGTGTGCAACGTATGATTTCAAATAAACTAGTTATTGCATATTGAGTACTCTATCAGAAAAATCTTCATCTTTAAAATAAAATTAATACATTATTCATAAATATTAATATATATATGAGAAATTATTATTCTATAAATACCTGGGTTGTTACACTATGAGTCATTATGCCCAAGTTATATGGATGAAACATTCTCTCTTGGACTTTGGGATAAAATTTTATTCCATCCCAATCAGGTTTGACAACACTATTGTGATAATTATTTATAAATATATTATCCAAAACCTACACATTATAAACATTTACATGAGACCATATTCTACAAATCAAATTTAAAGGGGTTATATCATTCATGAATTTATTTTAAAAAACCTTAAAATTTTAGATATATTTACTAACCCCATTCCACTAGATCTCTTTGACTTCATTAAAGGTGAATTGGGTGTTATTAACTTGCAATATTTATCTCTTAATCTCTTGGAAATATTTAGTTTTTTTATTCATTTTTTAAATTATTTTCAAAAAATTATTTGGAATTTAATTTTATAAATAATATGTTTTTAAAAAATTCAATAAATTTTTGAAAAAAAGCTAGCAAAATAATCTATGAAAAACATTCATGTCTGGATATTAATTATTGGATATGGTTTTTTAGCATATTCTTATAGGGATTTATCATGAAAATGTTTTATTGGGTTTTTTGACCCTTTTCCTTCCCATACATAGTGAGTGGACCTTATTGCACACCTCATTTGGGACTCAATGGGATATTTAAATGGTTTATGTATAAAACATTTACTTAACCAAAATAGTGGAATGATTTTTCAAAACATTTATTTTTTAAGTTTTTTATTTATTTTAATCTTTTTTTATTGATATGATCCCCTTAAACTTGCTGATGTATTATTTTAGGGGGAGATAATACTTTTAATATTTAAATGAACCTATAATAGACATTTTCATTTTAAAAATCAATTTATAAAATTAAATGATTGCTAAGTATTTCATACTATTTATTTATATTTTTAAAATAAAATTATTTTAAATGTTTTATTTTATCTTTCAAAGTCTACATTATAAGAATTATTTGTTTTCATATATATTTTTAAGATATCAAATTCTTATTTTCCAATACTTTATTTTTATCTCTCTCAAAATATAATTAATTACAATAAACATAGTTTTATTTTTTATCACTTTATTATCTAACCCAACTTATTACTCATTTTTGTTAATCTCAAAGGGGGATAAATATCTAGTTTTTTGATTAATATATTTTTTAATCATTAAATAAAAGTGGAAGTTTTTTTAAGGATAAGTATTAAAAATATATTGTGGGAGAGAAGTTATGTTTGTGGGAGAAGTTTTATTTATTACTTAGAGAATAATAAAATCTTAGTATTTCATGAACTCTTTTTATTTTAATTGTTTTAAAATAATTTTTATTATTTAAGTGTTATGTGATCATTAAAAATGTGTATATTTTTTTATTCTCACCATTCATTGATTTTATTGATCATAAAAACACTTAATGTGATTAATATTTTCTATTAAATGATATAAAACTAGATTGATTTCATAATGATAGAAATATTTTAATATTCCTTCTTGAATTCATATTAGTATTCTTGAATAAAGACTATGAAACAATCTTAGAATGATTCCACAATGGGGAAGGAAATTTGGATTACCCTTACATAATTTTACCCTAACACAAATACTGTTACATAGCCTTTAGTATTTTAGTGTTAACTTTACATAGAAAATGTTTTTTTGGTTACCCATACATAGATCAAAGAATAAAATAATGTGAGAAGGACCACACCACAACCTCTATTGGACAAATAATTTTTGAGGATTATAGAGAAATTATTGAAGGCCACACCATAGTAAGATATTGGTCCCTTTAAACTCGGGAAACTCCATACAACAAGGTAAGATCTACGGTGTAGTCTTTCATTAAAGGTGTCTTCCACACTTTAGTTCAAATCATAAACAATATCTTCCTTGAAATTAAAAGAACCAAAATATTTATCCACATAAATTTCACACTATAGAACCTTAACCTACACCACAACATCCTTATCCATGGTGTAGAACAACTAGTCACACCACAAGAATCTAGTTCTATCCCTTGGATTTATTATGGTCAAGATCCACTAAAATTGGACAGCTTCAACTTTCAAATCTAATAAGCAATCTAGAATATTATAGAATCATTTGATGACTTTAAATAGAGAACTTTGGGTACCTTATTAATCTATAATAATAGAAATTACTTGATCATCCAATTTCCAACAGGCATTACTTCTTAAAATATATCTCAAAATCTCTCTTTCTAAATCTTCTTTCTTCTATAAAGTGTGAGTGCAAAATTTTTTATTTTTCTAAATCTTATTTTCTCAATATCTCTTAGTGTTTCATAATATTTTTTGGGATATTAGAGACCAATCTCTAAGGATCCACTTCCTCAGCATTCATATTTTTTGTTTCTTTCTACCATTAAAGTGAGGGACCATTGTTTTCATTCCTTTTCATTTAAAAGTAAAGGGAATACTCCATTTTGGTTTTCTAATATCACTATTAAATATATAGTATTGTTTGAATCTAGTTTTTTAATATAACATAAAAGGAAATAGAATGTGTTTGTATCTTGGTTAATAATAAGGAAAATGGACTAATACCTAAATCTTTAATAAATTTAGGTGGTAAATTTAGGGGTACCTTAAGGTACTATTTCCAAACATCCTTAACAAATATATCATCTAATTTACTTATCACATTATATTTAATCATTTATTTCAATCAAACATTTCATAATTTTTTAATCCATAAAACACATTTAATTGATTTATTCTTGAATCACAATTCATTTTATTTTTACACTTTTATTATTATATTTAATTATATTCATGTGATTTTAAACTTTGGTTCATTTATTTTTCTATTTAAAATGTTTTAATTTCTTTATTATTTTATAAAAAAGTTTTTAAAATTAGATTGTTGTCCTTTAAATTTTAAAGGGAAATTCACCCCCTTTTTAATTTTATCTTTTAATTTCCTACCATATGATGCTTATATAGAACTTGGAGATGACTCTTACACAACAATGGGACTTTAAAATTTTTAAGATTTCATTTAAGTGAGTCTGGGTCTTCTTTAAAGTAACTCAACCCTTATTCACCCTTCATCCAAAAAATATTAATCACAATATTAAACAACCTCCATATGTTTCTATAACAACTCCAGTATTCATGTTTTAACACTTTGAATATTTGATTATATATTTTTAGATTTTTCTATAGATTTTTAATGATGACACATGAGTCAAAAGACCTTGAAGTTGATTTATTTAAATTATTAATATACTAAACTATGTATCCACATTTTTCTGGAAATATTGGAATTCCTATTTATTGGAGTCATATGTTGGAAATGTGAGACAAAAAAATAGATTTAGAATGTTGGGATTACCCAAAGCATGCCATAAGTATCATACACATTAGGTTTTCGGACAATGTTCAGTCACTAATAGATTAATTGTTTTAAAAAATAAATGATTTAATTAGATTAATTTATTTCTCAACATAATCCAAAAATTATGGAAAATTATCAAGGTTATCCACATAACAAAAATATATTTCTATAGGAGATAAAATTATCTCATTTAGGGGATCATTGATTGTTAAATATGGGGATTTGAGGATTGTCGATCAGATTCTATAGGACTCATCATCAAACACTAAATTATCAAAGATTTCCTAAGACAACAATTTAGATCCACTATTCCCCAATTATCAACTGAAAAACAAGTTAGGGGTCTTTATTTGTGGCTTATTTTCTTGTTACTTTGGATTTCTATCATGGATTATGATTTCCACTTTGAATCCCTGATGTCTTCTCCTTTGGAATGATACCATTGAATATTCCCCCTTTCCCCTAAAATAATCATTGTACTGTATCTTCCTTCTATTTTTATTTTTTCACTTGTGAACAATCGATAGGTTCACAATGTCCATCAATGAATTTAAGTTTTTTATCAGGAATTTCTCGCTTCATTCTTTTGGTGTTCATTATTTTTCTATGGTGGTCTTGTGATTCGACTATTGGTCTGGTTCAAAGCATGATTAAACCTCATACCCACATTATTTTGTACAATCAATTGAAGTGATGGTGATTTATAAAAGTGATAATGATATATAACATATTTTAGATGGATTATGAATGGTTTAACCCTCAAGAAGAAATTAATGTCAGAAAAAACATATCATTGGTTAATGAGAATCCAAATTTATGTCCATTAGAGGTTGGAGATCAATGACTAGAGGAGTTTCCTTAAAATTCAGAGCTATAAATAAAGATACTGGTGAAATTTACTATGGGATTAAAATATATGATAGATATTCTAGAAGAAGATGAAATTTATGTGAAAATTTAACTATATATTTTGTATTCTAAAATAACACACACATTATAGTCCATTTTCATTGGAATACAATGTATCTAAAAAAATTTAACATCACATGGTTATATGGAAGGTCCACACACAATATGGACCTACATGGACAGTCTATCCATGTACAGGGAGTACAAAATTGGGACCCTTAGTGTTCATACATGCTATGTTCCCCGGGGGACATTCCATGTATATAGATTTTCAAAGGCTATGTCAGATAGTTATACATATCTAGGAGAGGGCATGAGAGTACACCTTATGTACTCTAAGATATGTGTCGTGTAATTTTCTTCATATGTTCTTCCACCTGTATATCCTTTTTGAGATCTTTGAAACAAACTTTTCAATATTCCATGTTGAGTATAATTCCACTTGGAAGATGATAGTTACTTTTGTTTCGACATCATAAATACAACACGAGGTGGTGATATTAGATAACTTATTTTAGTATCAATAGGTGACATTCATACTTGAGTGTGAAATTGGGGTTGGGAGGCCCCTTGATGAAATGTATATTTCATGTAATGGGTCCCTTAAATCTTTTATAGAGATAGATATGGTACCCCATACCCACTTAGGGAATGGTTTTCCTCTCTGTGGAGTTAGTACCCCCTTTTTTGAGCTTCGATGAGGCATGAGTCCTCTATGGGGGGTCAAAACCACCTCATATATGACATGACTTTGATGAGGCAAGGGTACCCTATTATAGATCTAGAGAGGTAACATTGGTGTACTATAATTATAACAACACTGCCTCTTTAATATTTGGATAAATTCACCATATATAATTGGATCTGAAGACTAAGATATTTTTCTCTTTCTTAATTGATATATTCTATGATCATATCAGTTATTGGGTTTCATTCCCAATATTGTCATGTGATTTTATATGATGGATCATTTTTATTATATCCCCTTTAGTTTTTAGGGTTACCTATTATATATGTGTATAATCACTCCGGTATGTGATTTTACCACACATGTCATGTCTCATAAAGACAATAGGTAGTTAGATAATGACTTTGGTAGGCCTATTTTTTGTGGATCTTTGTAGTAATTAGTGAGGGTGATCACAAATGGTAGTTGATATTGATATTCTGGAGTGGGGTTGTACCGTCACTTCAGTTATAAGTTCGAAACTCCCTTTATTTCCTAGTTGGGCATATATCCTTCTCTTTCATAATTTTGTTATTTTATATTGTTACACTTATTTTATTATATAGGTTGTTAAATGATTTTTTATTCTCTTGGGATAATACAAATTTTAGTTATTCTTCATGGTTATGAGGGACATTGAGTTTTTCATGTGAATATGTTCATTATTCTAAGGCCTACTATTTGGGAGATATGCCTACTTTTCACTATTCACCAAAACCTAGCTTATTGAAGGTGGGATTAGGGTGTTACATTTATTTTATGACTTGTTTAGGCGGGACCTCAGTGGGATGTGTTATGATATAATTCTACTTGTTCTAATGATTTGTTTCAGAAGTTAGGGAAATAGTGTTAAGGTGTCTCGAGTTTAGATCTATGTTTAGGGAACCCAATAATGGTGGATTAATCGATGTATCCATACAATAGGACTCTAATAACATTATTATCTACTTGGATTATTGATAAAATAGTTGCAATGAAACCAGTGGTACATGCATCATATAAGTATTAGTAATTAACGTTTTATTCACTTCTCAAGTCATATTTGTATATATAATAATTCTAGAATTGTAAATTTTGTTTATTTTTATGATTTCACTATGTTGAAAGCCAACTAGGATACCAAGAAATAGTCTTAATGATGACCAGTTGAGTTATGAGGCTTTAGTGTAGGGTATTGTTCATGAGGTATCCCCTCTAAGAGAGAAGAGAGAAGTTCTTTGAAAAAATAAGAATCATAATGGCCCAAATCTATATGTTTAGAATGATGTTTATAAGAATTTCAAGTAGAAAAAAGTTCTAGTTAAACAGAATGAAGTTGTTTATAGGAATATTGTGATTTATGAGTTTTAGTGGTAGAGACCACTCAATTTTCATGGTGAGCTGGACCCTCAAGAAGTCTATAATTGACTAGAGTATATAGATTGAGTATTATGACTCATGATACCCTGAATGGTAAGATAGTTGGGATCATGACTACTTTTATTCATACAGAAATATGGTACTAGTAGAGTCTAGTCTCCCAGACTCATGGTGAGGTGACACTCCAATGGATAAGATTCAATACTTATTCCACAATGAGTGGTGTCCTTTGACATTATTCTCTACGCATTAGAATATTCTAGAGTTGTAGAAGGATGATAAAACTATTTTAGAGTATTAATCTAGGTTCTTTGACCTCACACTCTACTCTCTCAATATTTTTTGAGATGGATACTTCAGAGTATGAATGTTTGAGCATGGCCTCTACAGGGACATTTGAGTTAATGTAGTATATCTATGCATTTCAACGTATTTCGGTGTGCAAGAACATGCCTTGGTGATAGAGAGATTGCTAGATGATGTGAATCAGGTAGCTAGAGTTAGAAGTGTACATTATGGAGAAGAGTCTTCTTCTACTACAATATACAACAAACTTTTGGTTCTTAGCATAGGAGGTCTTCAACCAAGTGTTCTTAGTCTCAAGGATCAATAGAGCAAGGATTTGTCAAGGGTCTAGTCTTCCGAGGGATAGACGATGTTACTTTTATGGTAGTTAGGGTCACATGGTGTGTGATTTCCCAAACTAGAACACTAAATATGATGGAAATTTAGTTTATGAACATCCATGAAAGTGGAAAAAACATGATCGAGGATCTCCTAGAGGAAGTAATGGTAGACCCTAGGGAGTCGGTTATGATAGAGGGGATGATGAGACCCTAAGAGGAGGAGCCATAGGTGAAAGATGATGCTAAGAACTACTTCCTAAAACATCAACTGATGAACCATTCTAGGATTAGAGGGATGGTTTTCAAGGATGTGATCATCTATAATATGTGGAGGGATATAATCAGGTTGTGCATGAGATGATTGAAGGTACAATATTTATCCTCTCTTTATTAGCACTGATACATATAGAAATAGGTTCACACCATTCATTAATTTACTTATCCATTGATCAGGACATTGAGATTTTTGGGGAGAATTTATCCCATAAGTTATGTATAAAGATTCATTTAGGAAGTGATTACACTATCTCACACATCTGATGAAAGTGCGAACTAACACTTGTTGGAGAGAGATTTATGTTGAACCAAATAGTAGTTTCTATGAAGTATTATGGCCTCATTATAGGTATATAACATCTATACATAGTATATTCCCAAATATAATATCTCTATAGAAGAGTTAGGTGAATACATTTGGATGGTATGAGGTTCTCCTTCAATGGATTTAAGAGCCTACTGATGGAATAAGTGGGGCTGATGAGTAGGGAGTTGAAACCTATCTTATATCACTTAGTGAGTTTATCCCTTAGTACAAAAGGATATTCAGAAAAATGAATTCTAAAAGTTGTGAATGAATACATTGAAATTTTACAAAGGGATATTTTGGGTTAACCAATGAGGTAAGAGATCAAATTCTATAATAACATTCACACTGAGACTGGACTGATATATTTTATAGAATATCAAGATTCAAAATATGAGGGTATAATGACCTTTAAGAGAAGGGTTTTATTATACTTGATGTATCCTAATAGGATATTCCCATATTTTTCACTAATATGGTGGACAAGATCATATGTCAATTCATTGATTTTCATTTACTAAACCAAGTGACTATTAAGAACAAGTACCCCATACAAAAAATTGATGACCCATTTGACAAGCTGAAAAGTATGACATGGTTCAATAAAATTGACTTCAGGTTTGATTACCATAAATCATGGGTTCATGAGGATGAAATTTTAAAAATTACATTCAAACATCAATATGAGCACTATTAGTGTTTGGTGACTCCCTTTGGTGTGAAGAGTACCCCCACTGTCTTTATGGGACATCTGAATTTTATTTTTGTTGCCTATCTTAGATTGGTTCATTATTTTATTTATTGATGACATTCTCATTTAATCTAGGTAAGATGATGAGAATTTATATTTCCTACTTATAGTCCTTGACTAACTCTAGTATAAACAATTATATGGTATTATCACGAAGTTTTAGTTATAGATCTGAGCGATTAACTTTCTAGGGAATGTAAACTTTGTACATGGTGTAGCTGTGGATCCAGAAAAGATAGGGGAAGTAATATCTTGTGAACCATCCAAGAGTATATTTAAGGTGATCAATTTTTTTGGTTAATTTTTGCACCATCATATATTTATTATAGAATTTTGTAGTATTTTTTCCTATTTTTCTACCTTGACATGAATAGGGAAGTCGTTCTCCTATACTGATAATTGTTAGAAAGCCATTGAGGTGCTGAGGTAGAGGATGACCGATGATCTTATTTTGATACTTCCAATGGATGGAGTTGATTATGTTGTGTTATTTTATGTCTTTGGAGCTAGGATCCAGTGTGTGTAGATGAAAACTAAGACAACTATTTCTTATGAGTACAGGTAATTAACACCCCATGAGCATAAATATGATACCTACAACATGGAATTGGCAGCAGTGGTATTTGACCAAAATATAAAGTGACATAGTTTTTTAGGTGACTGTATTTTAGTTTACTTAGATCAATATAGTGATAGGTATATCAATTTCTAGATATAACTCAACATGAGACATAGAGATTTGCTGGAGTTCCTATAGGACAATGACTTTAAGATAGTCTATAATCCATAGAATGAAAACATGGAAGCAGATTCCATTAGTAGAAAATAAAATACTATTTTAGTGGAAGAGGAATTATATTAGTTGGAATCATTATAAATGACCCTAATTAAGGATATATGGGAGGATTATATCCAGTAGATGTTAGTGACTCCACCACTCCTATTGTGGGAAAAAGAGATTTATTTTAGAGAAAACAATTCTGAAGTTCAACACAACCTGATTTCCTTAGGAAATCCACCTAAATAATTTTACGAAGGTGGGAATAACATCATTCTTTACCTAGGATAGAAATGGTTATACTCATGTAGAGTGAAGAGGTGTTGTGGGAGTTCCATTCCCCCCATTTTAATTTCATCATAGAGGGGTGAAGCTGTACTAGGACCTTCAATGACAGTTTAGTTGGTTAATAATAAAGTTGAGTGTTTTCAAGGTTTTTTTGATGCATCAGATGTCAAAATGTGATGGAAAATAATTATTTTCTAGAATATTTTAATCAACTTATTAATATCATTGAGTGTAAGTTGGATGTCATATCAATGGATTTTGTAATGTGTGTTCCATAAGAAAATAGAAGGCCATTTCTCTTTTTGGGTAATTTTTGATCAACTTACCCTATTAGATCACTTCCTTTTCATCCAAGAGATTTGTTTGGAAGAGAGTTTTGGTATCTTATAGATATAAGAGATTGTCTAGATTCATGGTTTACCATCAACAATTATCTTTAACCTTTATTATTATTTCACATAATAATTGTGGATAGGTTTATATGATTCCAATGAGAGATAGTTATGGATGATCACAATGTTACACCCTTAGACAGATAACTAAACTAAATAAACCATATAGGGTTAATGAGTATATTCTGAGATCCAATGTGTTGGACTTCATTTAGAGGTGTCATGATCACTTACAATTGGTATAGTTCACTTATAATAATAGGTATCACTCCACTAGTAGAATGCAATCATTTGGGTCACTATATGGGATACCCTAAAGGTTAGACTTATTCTCTGTAAAGATTGGTGATAGATCACTTATGGGATTAGATATGGTTCTGAAAATCGTTGAGAAAGTTCAAGTGGAATGAGAGTGAATGAATAAAAAATAGAGTCAGTAGAAATGTTATATAGACTTACATCATAGACAATTGGAGATTGAACATGGAGACTATGTGTTCCTGAGAGTCTCTCCATGATGTGGTTTTTGAAGGTTTCGTTAGTGTAGCAAGCTATCCTTGCGATTTATTAGGATATTACATATATTACATGGGGTTGAGAAATCTAACTAATGATTTTATATATCCCCATAGTTCGATCGAGTGCATGATGTTTTCCATGTTTTACAAACTAGGAGATACATACATGACCTTTCACACATTATTAACTATGGAGAGATGGACATTGAGCATGGAGTGACCATTTTAGAGTACCCAGTGTCCTATGAGGTTCAGTCCGAGAGGATCCTTTTTGGGTGATCTATCCCACTAGTGAATGTTATTTAGAAGTATAAGAACCTTCCATAGATCTTTGGGGATTGTGGGTGCTAGATATGTGCTCATTACCCTCACCTTTTTGAGTAGTTTGTTTTATTTTTTGGGTGAAAATACTTGATGGTGGGAAGAATTTAATGAATTTAGTTTTGATATTTTCACCCTTTTTATATTTTTAGGGTTTCATTATGATTTTACATGACATTTTAATCATCAAGTGACCCCATAAATGATATATTAAAACCTTAAATATATTAAACCAAAAACATATATATTTATAAATAATTGAATTCAAATTGATTCGAGTCTAGGATGAGAAATCAGAGACTATAATAGAATTTTGAACATTTTGTTTTACCAATGGCATGATATAATTTTTATATGCATCTCTTTTCAGGATAATGCATAGTTTCCAACTAAGTAAACATATATGAAAAATAAATGATTTAATTAATTTAATTAATGTTGTGACCAAGAATATGACTTATTTAAACCCTATTATGGATAATCTTGAAGTTTAGAAAAATAAAACTGATATATTTAAAAATGGGATGGATTGTTGGGAGGATATTTGATGAGAGAAAATGGGGATTTGAGGACCGTCGATCATATTTTTTAAGACTCATCATCAATGAAAAATTGTTGGATATTTCTAGAAACATCATTATAGATTCATTCTTCCCCAATGATCAATCCAATGAAAATTTATGGATAATTATTTATGTATCATTATCCTGATATTTTATATTTCTTGGATGGATTATGATTTCATCTTTGAATCATTGATTTCTTCCCCTTCGGCATGACCTTATTGATTATTTCTCCTTTATCCCTAAAATTATCATTATTTTAAATTTAATTTCTTTTTGATTTATGAACTCATGATCAACTACTGGGTCAAAAATGGACTATTATACTAGTTTATATTGATCCTTATCTATAGTTGGGCTAACTATTGGTGGCCTATATTTTTCGGACTAACCAATGTGTATATAGATGGTGATGATGTTTATGTAAGGTATTCTTTGTGTATTCACAACACAAGATGAAACTTCTGTGTATATTCAACAATTCTTATGTATTTTTTCTTTTTTACATTTATCCATTTATCTATTCAGAGATGATTCTTAAATAAAAAGTAATTTTCCTTTTTCTTAATTCCTTCAATTTATATGAAGCTTACATAGTACATAGAGATGATGTCTATGAAGCACTAACTCATATATATTTTTAATATTTACTTCAAGTGATTCTAACATGTATTCATAGAAACTCCTACCTTTTCCAAAATTTATCCAAATTAGACTTATCATAATAGTCAGCAGAATCAATATATATAATTCCTTAATTGGATCCACAACTTCAACTAACTTTCTAAAAAAATTTAAACTTATTAATCACTTATTAAATACTAGTTCGGAAAGATGTATACCTTATGTTTAAAAGTCATATCCTCTTTAATCTATTCACGTAAAATGTAACTATTGTAATATGTGAACTCAAAATCAACACCTACCATTTACATGAAAACTATCTCTCAAATAAATTTATATTTATGATACCCATTAAGGTTTTCTAGACAAGTTTTTCAAGAGTAGGAAAAATTTCATCAATCTTCATTACCCATGTATGAATGGATATCCATATGATTTAATTCTCAAATTTGAGATATATTTCATTTTATTTATCAATGTCATCCACTTAATTATTCCCTATCACACATTAACAAACTTTAAATTTATAAAAAAAATAAAACATAAGTGTTATACCTCTCTATCATGATGTTTTCATGATAAAAAAGCTCAACCAACTTTGTAATTATTTCATTAAAGTGATTTTCAGTCAATATTGACGAAATTATGATATAATCTTTTAATAACATTGAAATATCTTTAAATATGTCTTAATTAAAGATTTTGAGACTTAGAATAAGGATATAGAAACATTAGTGGGTAATTTATGCAAGTAGAGGAGTCACTTTTTTGAAGTTTCATACAATATACCAAAAATAATTGGTTCCAGGGTGTGGTGGACATTTACTAGAATGTGGTGTACCTTCAGCAGGGTTTAGTACTAGGTTTTTTAAATGATTTAATGGAAAAATGAATTTTATGTTTATACCAGGGTGTGGTGAAATATGTTTTTTCTTGTGATAGACTCAGGATATATTTAGTGGTGGTCAAAAATACATCAAATTATTAATTTCCTTGGAAAAATTCTATAAATTTTCCAATGGTTTTAAGGCTATAAATAGAGGAATGGTTATATTTTATCTCAAAAAAACTTGTCCAATGTTCTCTTGACCTGAATCAGTGAAAAATATATAGAATATAAAATTATCTCAAAAAATTATTTCCAAGTTGTCAAAACCATGAAAGGATATCAAATTATCCACAAATATTTCATTCTCTATTATACTTCATCCATCCAAGATATTTTTGAGTGCATTTTAATGGGTTTACCTAAATTAAACCTCTCTCTTATCAACCTCTATTCTCTAATGGTTCACACTCGAAAAAAGTTTGGGACCAGTCTGTTGGATACCGATGAAGCTCAAGAGGTTTCTCACAATATACAATTATGAGGGATGGGTTCTTGGTCACTATTGAGACCAAGGGATTTATAATATTGGCCTCTCGAGTCGAGGGGTGGAAATGTAGGGACTCACATTGATTATTAACCGAACTCCATATCAATTTTGTTTATCTTACTTTTCCTCATTTCATCATTTAACATTGACTAAAAAACTTTCATAAATTTTATTCAATAATTTGAAGGCTTTAATTTCTTCAATATTATATTTATAATCACTAATCAAATTTATCAATTATCACATATTCAATTTCTTACTTTGTTAATTTAATATCATTTAATTTTAAAATTAACATTTTATTTATGAATTTATTTTTAAAAGGACAATTTACCCATTTCCATAATCTCTAACCAATAATTTGTATCAAAGGAGTGATTTCTTACTTTTTTCAAAAAACTCATGTTTAAAAAAAATTATTTATCAATTTTTGTTTCAAATATTTAACTAATTTCAAATGTTGGTTTTTATTATGCAACATAATTTCAATTTGTGTGTTCTCATTTTCAAGGGAAAAAATTACTCCTATTGGTCAAATAACATGTCAACATTATTTGGTAGTATTTATTATCCTATATAGAAAATGGTAATCCATGAGTATATCCACACAAAAATTTGAAGAAAAATTAACTACTAAAGATTTTATTATTTTTTAATTGAATAAAAAATATATTAATGTATTATACTATGATCTTGATAGAAATGAGTTTAATCGTGTTTTTAAATGAAAAACGAATTATGAAAATGTTAAATTATTATAAGTCACAAATGAAGGAAAAAATAAAGTAAATGATACAAGATTAGATATATTTTATTTTTATTTTTAACGGTTTACCACAAATTTTGATAAATCTATTATAAGAATATCTATGAGATTTAATTACATCTAAAATGGTATAAATTCTATTGGCGATTATTTGTCTAAAAAAATGCTCATAATGAAAATGTTATGGGTGTCACCTAGATCCTATTCTATTAATTAAATGTCTATCCAATAAGAAAAAGATTTGAAAAGATGGTGCATGGGAAACACATCATATTCTTATTGAAATATAAAACCATGATGAAATTCTAACCATAAAGAGGAGTATAATGAAGATAAGGAAGTCAATAAAACCATTACCTTCAAAGCTACCATCAACAAAAAATTTATAGGTGATTTTATTTACTTTTCTCTTCTTACCAAGAATATATTCAGTCAATTTCAAAAGAATAACTTCAATAATGTGATCCAAAAAATCAAACAAAAGGTGAATCCAGAGGTGACATTAAATGAATGTAAAAAATAAATATCACATCAAACTAGAGTGTCTAATCTTTAAGAAAAATATCAAATAAAATAATAAAGAAAAAAACATTTAAAGTACACACATCAAGCGGAAGTATGATTCCATGGACTCAACTTTATCATCCATGTCAAGTGACTCAAGCCCAAAATTCCTTATAGAATATGTTAATGAAGATGTTGAGGTTAATACCCAATTTCCAATTTCTCCTCCTACTCCTCTAATCCTCATTATTCACCTCATTCTTCTTCTCTCTCTTCTTCTTACTCCTCTAGTCAACTAAATTATGAATAATTAGAATATTTCTAAAATCAACTTGAAAATGGATATCATCAAATTGATTCTTTATATCTAGTGCTATAAAAGAAATATAATAAATTCATTGAATAAAAATGAAATATTTAAAAAGAAAACAATCTCTTAATCGATGAAAAATAATAACTATATATGAAAATTAAAAATGAACTGAATGTTGAAAAACTCAAATCCACCATTAATGTTATAAAAAATTAACCATTTAAATTCAACTAAGGTGAAGAGAATTAAACTAATAATTTTGGATCTAAAAAACTTAGAAAATATCCAGTTGGATTTGGTTACTCCAATCATGTGAGATATTCAAAAAATCCACTAGAAATTTCTTTTTTAATAGGTATTTTGCATGAAAATTTTATATTTATTTCAAAATAATCATTTATTTAATCTATGGATGCGATACCAAAAATATGTAATATGGATGAGAAAATTCAATATATTTTTATTTCAATATTTCTAAATAAAACCTAGTTCACAAATATGGATTCAGAAATCTTAATTGGATAATGCAAGAACACCCAAGTCTATGTTGGTACAAAAACCATCAATCGTTAATTTTTTTAAGAAAATTGTCTTCCGAACAAAACCCACGAACCAATATGGTACCTAGATCCTGGTTTCATGAGACACATTTTTGGTTAACTCCCTAAATTCAATCAAATCAATAAACCTGAAGGATTCCATGAACCCTTTGAGTTTTTAAAAGGGTCCCTTGACCAAAATTCCAATGAATTTATTATTAAAACAAATTACAAGAGTTAGAATCACAATATCTTATTACAATTAGTTTCATATAAAGGAAGAAATTCAACTGGAAGTGTGTTTGACTAGGCGAGAGTAACACCAATACCAAGTTTTTAAATCCAATCTGCAACCATGTTTTCCTCCTAAAAAAGATGCATGATAATAAATTTGAGGCTCATAAGAGTATCCAAGAATTCCTTCCATTTAATTTCAAGCCTCTATGAGATATGATATTCTTTATTTCTGATGGCCAGTAAAAGAGTAGAGGAGTCACATTCTAACTAAATTTTATTCCAACCTTTCTTTTTATAAAAACAGACAACATGTATGATTCTGAGAATCTCTGATTCAAGAGAAGAAGTGACACCACAAGAGCCATAGAAAAAACATTTTACATGATCATCATGATCCCAGAAAACAACACCACCACCACTGGGACTGGGGTTACCTTCAAGGGCACCATCATTGTTAACCTTAATCTAATATGGGAGAGGGGGACCCAAATACGTTAATTGTGCCCATAATAGAAATGAAATTTTGAGTGACACCCAGGTTTTTTGGAATACCAAAAATTTGTATACTCTTATCACAAAATCCCATATGAGCCTCATCTTTAATTTTAATAGTAGAAAAAATATTCATTAAAACCAGATTAAACTATAAGATCTTCCCAAAATGGAGTAAATCATTGTGCTAGAAACAAATTCAGTGAAAATATTTAGTAATAGCTATGCTAAAAAGTGAACGAACCTGGGCTGAATGCTATATGTATGAACATCAACATAGAGGGGCTTGTATACTCAAGATCTACATGCCATGCCTACCAAAGACTTCAAAGATATCATTCCATATATATGAGGCTATTTCATAGTGGAGGAAGATATTCTTCACATATTCCCTATGTTGATGAAAAAACACAGTGAGGTAAAAGATGCAGAACAAACTTTTTAGGGTCATCATCAGTGGGAAGTCTATTATAGAGATGTCTCCATATAAGTGTTTGCTGATATGGAATGATACATTCATTATTGAAATAATAAATCTTGATAAAGTCACTATTTTATTCCCTAGTAGAAAGTTGATAATAAATCTTATTATCTAAGACTCCATTTTTAGACAGCTCCCAAACTTAAAAATCTGGACAACAAACAAAGTCATAGTTGCCTACAATTCCTTGAAGGTCATCCTATAACAATAGATGTGAAGCATAAAATAAGTATTTAATAGAAATATAATCAGCCAAACTCAAAATAGGTCATTTAAAATCATCAATGGAAACACAACCAGTCCAATTATCATAACAAAACATTAAACTAGGGCACATATTATTGATCTATCCTGAAAAAGTCATGATATTCTGAAAAGAGGACCTAATTGTAGTATAAAGGGAAGAATAAAGATAATAATTTTTTGGCTTATGTTTATTAGAAAGATAATATTTTAGAAAACCCACAGATTCCTATTTGATGTGAATAAGGCTCTAGGTAAGTTGAGCCTAAAGAGATTCATTATAAATCCAAATATTCTTGATACCCATGACACCATTAGATAATGATTTTCCACAAGTCTTCCAATAAACGTAGACAAGATTCTACTCATTTATATTTCCACTCCAAATAATGTTTTTAATAGACACATTCAATCTCTTGATAGGACCTCATGTCCATTTTTAGACCCTGAAAGAGTAAACTAATTTGGAAATAATAAAAAATTCCACCAAACTAATCCTTCCAAACAAAGGCAGACTCTTCCCCTTCCAATTTTCAAGTTTCTCATTGACCATATACCTAAATTAAGAATATTAAGATTCTCTCAATCACCCCCAAAACAGTGGTACTCCAAGATAAGTAAAGGGAATGGTTCCTTCCTTGATTCCGATATCTAAAAGAAGGAAATTTTTCATAGATGTAGGAAAACCCTTCCCAAAGAAGATGAATGATTTTTCTCAACCGAATCTTATTCCCAAAACACATTCATATTACTGTAAAATTTGATTTATAAAATGAATATTTTTTTTACCTATGTATAGAAAAATAATAATATCATTATCATAGAAGAGATGTGATAGGGAAATAAGAGATCTGATCATCTGAATTGGCTTGAGATTTCCTTATGTGACCATGTGAGAGATGATCCTACTGGGATAATCATTAACAATTTCATAGAGTAAAGCTGAGAGGGGTTCATCTTGATGAACACATCTATAGAAAGTAAAATATCCTTTTAGTGAACCATTAATAAGCATTGAGAGATGAGCAAAAAAAGAAAATGGAAGAAACCTAATTGATGAAGTTACTATCAAAACCTTTTAAGGTAAGATAAACATTAAAGGTACCTTAGTTTTTTCTAACTCAACCCTAATAAAAAAATTTATTCATAAAAGTATTGAATCAAATTAAATTAAGTATTAGTGACTTATATAATAGGGGTTACAAAAATATATATTGAAAATAATTTTCTGAATGTTTCTGATTCAATAGGTAAAATCTTATTTATATCTTTAATACTTCGATTTTTTAAATTAATTTAAAATAACTTGTAGAAAAAATTTAAAATTATTTAGTGCACAAGTTAATGATTCATGGATTTTTTAAAGAAACCACAGTCATTTTAGCTCATATTATCTTTTCAAACTCTACCATTATCAACTGTTATAATATTTTCCAAAATTTCATTTCAAATATGACATGGTTTTTAAAGCATTCCAACATGGTAAGCAAAAAAAATCTCTTTTATAACAAAACATTATATTTTATCATTATAATATAGTGAAATGATTTATCTTAATATTTTAAATATTAATAAAATTGAATTTCTAAGTAAAAAATACTATATTATCATACTTTTTTACAGCTTTACAATATTCACAAGGTCTTACTTATTAACTTATAAAATTATAGCACAAAAATCTTTTTTCATGTTTCAAAAAAAGTGTAAAATGAATAAATTTTTAAAATTATTCCAACTCTTAGTTATCATGGTGGAAATTTTGATAATTAGTAATTTAATGATTTGTGTTATTTATAAGTATATAATCATTATTTTTTCCACTCCTTTAACCCCACAATAAAATGGGATAGAATAGAGGTGAAATAAACAAAATCCATGAAATTGATTTTTTCTCTTGAAAAATATTTTTTGGGTCATGATATTTAATGTTATAACATTTATGATGTTCTCATTATTCCCTTTATAAATAAAAATCTTTATGAACATTGGTTCAACAAAAAACCTTATTTCGACTAATTTAATGTTTTTAGTGGTTAATGTTTTATTTAAAAAAAATTAAAATCTTGGAATATTGTAAATCTAATGAAGTTACATTTATTAGGTACTCCAACTCAAGAAAATCATACAATGTATTTAACAAAAGGACTAAAATGGTGAAAGAAACAATCCATGTTGTATTTGATGAATGTTTTTCCAGATATTATTCTATAAATGTTTTTGATTTTTTTTAAATGAAACTTTCCAAACTAAATAAGATGAAGAAGAAAAAAAGTGTCCTTAAAATTATCTTCAAAAAGTTTTATAAGAATCTAAAGACCATCCCATTGAAAAAGTCATTAGTTATTTACAAGAAAGAAATTGTACTCATAGATAATTATTAAATGATGTTGAATACCTATCCTTTATCTATCACCTCGAAACCCAAAACATTAATTTTTCTTTTAATGATTAAAATTGGGTAATTTACATACAATAGGAACTTAGTCGATTTATTCTAAATGATGTATTTAATCACATGGAATACCTAGTGATCAAACTATTATTGTATCTAAATTCATTTTCAAAAATAAACAAGAAGAATTTGGTAATATTACTAGATACAAAGATCTCTTAATTACTAATGTTTATAAAAAGAATATGGAATAATCTATTTTGAAACCATTTTACCCATTTCTAAGCTATAATACCTTAAAAAATTATTGAATTTTTCATTTCATATGAATTTTATACACTCTCAAATAAATTTTAAAAGTGTTTTTTAAGTGGATTTATTTATAAAAATGTTTTTATGAATCAACCACTAGTTTATAAATATCGACTCTTTTCCAAATTAATTTTTCAAATTATCTCAAGATCATTATGGTTTAAAACAATCCCCCAGGCAACGTGTGAGCAATTTTTTTGTTTTCTTCTTCATAGTAGATTTAAAATGGAAAAATATAATTCAAATATATTTTTAAACAACTCTCAAATGATATTTTACTCATTCAAATTTACATTGGTGATGTGATTTTTAACTATACCATTAAAAATATTTTTTTTAATTTTTTTGATTAATTGAAAAATGAATTTGAGATGAGATTTTTGGGAAAACAAAAATTATTTATCCATATTCAAATTTATCAAAATTAAAATATAATATTTTAAAACTAAGTAAAATACAGTAATTAACTCTAAAAATAAATTTAAATAAATCAATATAAATATATTAGCAGACCCTTGAATATGAATTATAATCTTACATCGAATGAATCTAGTAAAATGGTTGAAAATTAAATTAATTGAAGTATGATTGGCAGTCTACATTACCTTTATAAAAGTAAACTTGATATAATTTTCAATGTCTATTAATATATAATTTCATATAAAATTCAAAAGAATCACATTTCAAATATATCAAAATTATTTTTTTATTTAAAATGATATAAAAACATTAGTTTATTTTATAAAAAAGAACCTTTTTTTAATTAACTTATGTTTTGACTCTCATTTTTGTTTATGTAAACTAGATCAAATATGCAATAGAATAACATTCAATCTACTTGTAAAATAAATAATTTCATGTAGCATTAAGAAGTAGAACCCAATTTACATTTCTATAGATGAAAAATAATACGTAGCCATAGGGTGTTGTTGTGCTCAAATACTATGGATGAAATACAACTCTTGGAATTTTTTAAAACATTTAACCATATCACTATTAAGTGAGACAATAAATGTTCCATCAATATATCTAAATATCCGTCCCCATACTCACACACCAAACACATTTAATCTTATTTTATTTCTTTATCCTTCTTTATTCTCTCTGTATTTCGAAAATGTCTCTATAATAAATATATTATTTGGGTAGTTTTTAAATTTAAAATTTGTTTCTACATATTTTATTGTTTTCTATTAATTTAAATTGATATTTATTTTACTTCACCTCTATCTCTATATTAATTTTATTATTTATGAAATTTTAAAAATTATATGGTGTTTTCAATTTTTTTCTTTTAGGTTTTCTCCTTTCTATTCTTATTTTTATCTTTTTATTATTCTTCAATCTATGATAATAATAACGGTGGAGAAATATCTTAAAATGTAAAGGGTATAAAATTTTTACATTTTATATTTCAAAATGGAATATTTAAAAATCTCTTAATATTCTTGTTTATAGTTATTAAAAGTATTCTTTACAAGTTTATTTTTTGAGATAAATGAATATTTATGAAAATATTGAATCTATTTTTTATTCCTTCTATTATATATCTATTATTAATTTATATTTTTATATTAAGTGTTGATAATCATTAAATGGGTGATATTAGTGTACATATCTCTCAATCATTGCGATTTAATGATAAAAACATTCACCTATCTTTCTAAAAATTTCATTTAAGATATTTATAGTTATTCTTGATGAAAATATTATTTTAAAAAAAATTTAAAGATCCTTAATTTTTCTTAATTGATGATTTGTATCGTTGGAGGAAGGCTAGAAGAAACATAGAGGACCATTCATTTAAGTGGATGAGCGAAATTTTGATGTTGCATGGAATATTCACAAAAAAGATAGTTCCAGGGCATGCTATACTTTCACCCGTGTGTCATACCTTCACCAAGGTGTGTTATAGGGGTTTTGAAGGTTTTAAAGGAAAAACAATTAGTACGTTTGTATATGGGTTTGGTGAAATACTTTTCTACCCATGATGGGTCATTATGAATTTAATGAAGTTCAAACCTATGTTAAATATGATCCTAAAAGTATTAATACTAGTGGTTGAATTATGTAATATTTCTAAAGACTTATATGATTAAAAATATAGGTCTTCTTTGACTATATATTAATAATAAACCAATGTAATTCTCTCTTGATCTGAATCGGTGATGAAGTACTAGAGTTCTTAATTCTCTCAAAGAGCTAACTTAAAGTTCTCAAATATTTCAAAGGCTCACACCTTCCTCTCATATCATTCACCATCCATTATAATTCTTCCACCAAAGGTATTTTTGAGTATCATTTCATGGGTTTTCTTAAAAAAACCTATCTCTTATCTACCTCTATTATCTAGTAGTTCACACTCAACAAAATTGTGAGGTAGGTTACCTAGCTACTAAGGAAACTTAAGAGGTTTCTCATTAACCAAAATTTTTGGGGATGGGTTCTTGGGAACTATTTAGTCCAAAGTATTTATACCATTGACCACTATATTCAAGGGGTATAGAAATTGTTTCTAACATCAAGCTTTAGCTGAACTCCTTAATAATTGTGTTAGTCCACTACTTACCTTTCCACATTGAATTACCTAGCTTTGACACATAATTTTAGAAATTTAGTTCAATTTTTTATAGGATTTAATTAATATGATATTATATTTACAATCAATAATCAAATTTATCAACTGTCACTTATTTAATTTATCACTTTATTATTTCAAAATCATTTAATTTTGAAATTAAACTTTTATTTATGAATTAATTTTTAAAAGTGAAATTCAACCCCTATTTCAGTAATATGTGACCGATAATAAGAATATCTAAATTCAATTTTACTTAAAATATATTTCCTATATATATTAGGGAATTTTAAAAAAATAAAATAAAAATCTATTTACTAAAAGTTGATTTGAAAATTTTGAATTTTTCTATAGGATTTGGAATTGAAGTGGACACTATAATATTGATTCCTAGTTCACATGACCAATAATAAGTCATATTATCCTAACTATATAAGTCCATGGGAGATAATTAAGAATAAAATAAAATATAAATGAGGAATATTAACATTGGGCCCAAATAAATAAATTATGTTAAAGAAGTTATACCCAATAAGAACTTGGTGAAAGATGCTACACCAAAGAGGGTATGATTTTACCATGGAATAAAATTCCAAAATAATTAAACTTTAAATACAGTCCATGAAAATAAATTTTTAAGGAATAGTGTTAAATAAACATATAGAATAAATCTCTGATAAAGATAAGAGTATTGGTTTGATGGAAGATATCGAAGAAGAATAACTTGAGGGGCCTCCAAAATAGGGTAACCTGATACTATTAAGAAAGTGTATGGAATGTGTAAAAACACTGGAAACATTCCTAGTAAATACATGATTGTTCTTTTAATATAAAAGGGTATGTTTAGAAAGTAATATAAATCACTACTTAAGTCTATAGAAATACTATACATATATAAATAGATTCATATTCTTTAATATCCAATGTAATAAAGGATGTTCCATACAGGGTGAAAGATAAAATAAATATAAAAACCATTCTTCCCATTAATTTTGAATTATAAAAAATAAAAAGAAGTTTTAGAATGAAGATTTATCAATAAATTAAATTTAGGAGGAAAATATTTTTTAGGTTGAGAATAAAATATCATCCATCTTTATCTAATTAAGAATCTATAAGGAAACCTCCTTATTACCATATTTATATTATTTTTGAGTTTTTATAATGGGAATTAAAGGTGATCTATGGAATGGGAGAACTATAATTATGCGGAAAGTCTAAAATAAGATGATTAATTCATCAAGGAGTTATTTTACTATTCCCTTATAGTAATATTTCAAGTGGTATAAAACACAATATGATTATAATGAATTATTAAGAAGACCATCCATAATGGGAAATTGAAAGTGTGTATTCCACAAGGGGGAGTTAAGAAAAGTAGAAAACTGCCAAATGAAATAATTACAGGTTAATATGATGCCTATAAAATTATAGATAAATATGAGGATGATATCTGGTAATCATTTTTTATTATCTTTTCTGATAGAATAAAATGTAATTATTAAGAGGGAGAGTATATTAATGTAGAATTTTTATTCATGTTAAATAAAATAGTTTGTACTTTATTTTTTGGATACGTTTGTGGAGGTGAATGAAATTTGTTAATTCATTGAAAATATTATTGAACAACCCCATTTAATGAGATTTTTAGTGGGTATTACATTCTAAAAAGATTATAGAAAACTTTTGTCTCTATGTCAATTTATCATATTTTTACACTGAGCATTGGTTATATGGACTTAGAGTTAATTAATTTATGGATCACTAGTTAAAGTAATATGATACAACTTTTTTCTCAAGTGGATAAAGTTTTATAAACTGGGAGAAAATGAAATTTATAGAACATGGTGGAAGCATTTTATGAATATGAATTTCCATTACTCTTATACATTTTCATTTTTATCAACAAAAGTGATAAATATATTGAATTTATAAATTAGATTGGAATAATTTAATTAAGTATTGACAAAAAATCCAAAGTGTGGGATTAAATTTCAAAATTATATTATAATGAAGTCATACTTATTGGTTATATTAATATTTATTATATTAATAAGGACTAAAGTCTATATATTCTCATGGTGGGTGATAATGAGGAGCCCAGTGAATGAAGAGAATGAATGTATGAGATACAAATGAGTATCCTTTAAGTTAGTTGTATTTTTGTTTTCAATAGTACATGTCAATAAAAATACATTCATATAATAACAATAAATATTGAAAACTAAGATGATAAAATTAAATAAATTGAAAATAAGATGATTTTTTTGACTATTGATTATTTTTTTGGAAGCTTCCTTTACATATAATGATTATATAGATGGAATTATAGGAGAATCAGTGATGTGTACTGGTTGAATAAGAATGGACTATCAAAAACATATTACTTATTAAGTTGAGATGCTGGGTTCTAGAATAATTGAGTGAATCTTGCTAATTGTAGTGAAAAACCATCCATATGTTATAAAATATGAAGGTTTCTAAATATATTTTTCAACACACTTGAATGTTGGATTAGAAGAGACTATGTTGGGTGTTGATAAGTGTTAAGTAATTTTAGTTTCGTGGAAAGGATCAAATGAAGTGTAATTCTACTGTATAATGCATTAGGATTTGTGATAAAGATATTTAGAAACATTTGATACATTCATAAATTCATTTGAGGTATTGAGAATGTTTTTGAGTTGATTTTATATATATGAAGGTGTTTGATGTTGGTTTTTGGTGGATGGACTAGAGTTTTTGAGAAATTCACAACTATATACTATTGATGAAAATTTACAATGTACTTAGTATGTAAGGTTACTCTTGGAAATATATTATATACCTAAATATTTATAGAGAGGTACTTGTGGAAAAGAAAATACATAATGTTGTCTGAAGGAAATTCATATGGGTTCTCCATACTACAGATTGGAATTTGACAATAAAAATTTCTAAGGGTTGTCGAGAGGAAATTTGTAATGGTTTCTAAGACCTTACAAAATATAGCATTTCAATGTACTGATCCACACTGTTATATGTAATTATGAGTCTAAAATTGTAGTGTATAAAAAAAGATAATAGGTGGATGAATAAGGGTACTCAAAAAGTAGGGATATTTGATAAATTATTAGATCCACACTATGTTATGAAAGGGTTGCATCCATATTTGCAGTGCATGTGTAATGGTTAATAAGAGAATATTTAAGAGTACACCAAAAAATATACATAGATAAACAAGAGTAGTTATAAAAGTTAAAATTGAAATCTAGAAGATTAAATTTCGAAATAATCTTGTTTTGAATGAAATAATAAGTCTATAAGATAAACCATGGTGATATGTAAAAATTTTCATGTAGAAAGATAAGGGTAAAAAGTTTTCTTAGGGGATAGATAAGATTAAAAATTACCTAACTAATATTATTCTGTTTTAGAAGTTGATGATACCCCAAAATTTAAATTTGGAAGTCCAATTAGTCAATCCTTTTCCATTATTTCTTGAATTAAACATCATATTTGAACATGGAGACCATGATACAAAATTTTCTATTTATATTGTTAGTTTTAACAATAGGGAAGAAACTCAAATCTCAGCATGAGATAAATAAAAGTTTATATAATGAATTCACATTATAATGATAATCCATGATTGTTTGGATTTTTATTATTTTAAGGTGGTTTTATTCATAGTTCCATTATATCTCAATCTATTCTAAAACTATGAAAACCTATAGAAAAGTATGTATCCACACACACCATGAGGTGAAAGGCATTACTTCAATTTCCTATGCTTATTCATGAATAGATAAAAAATATTTATTTCAAGTATTAATTATAAGTTTTATAGATTTTTTTGAGGTTAATGGGAGGTAAAACCACACTATTAGTTTATAATTAAAATGAGTTGTAGATTTTGGGTGGAAAACCCATGTTCTTTGTTTAAAATTAAAATTATTTGAGGATTTTGGGTGGGAAATCCACATGATTAATTGAGAATTAAAATCTATGAGAGAATATAATTGATATTTTACATTATTGAAAATATTTTGTATAAAATATAGAGAGAGTTATAAGGAATCTAATGATATTTTGGAAATATGATCATTTTCATCAAAGAATAAGAAATGAGAATAGTAAGAAGAACATGAAGAGATGAATTAAGAAAGTATAACACTACAGACACTCAAATATATATTCTTTGTGTCAAGACTCTTGAATAAGTTTAAGTTGAGATATAATATGATGTGTATGAAACTATAAAATAGTATATATTGGTATTAAATGACATATTTTTTGAGTAAAAAGATCATACCATTATAATTCAGTGTCATCCATAGTAGATAAGAAGAACCTGTTTAGTAGTATATTAGAAGGAACCATTGTAATCTAATTGGATCTAGTATAAAAAACCTTTCAGGTTGTAATTAATTGCCGAGATATTTTAAATCTATCAGTAGACTATTAATTCTATTTAGAAGAAAGACTGATTTATTAGCCTTTGTAATATAGTGTATATTACCATCTCATCTTGACTTGAATGCAGTAACAAGTAAATTTTCACATTAGGGTTAAACCTTGTAAAAATATTATATCTTCTGCTTTATTTACTTTATATAATTGATGTGGTGTTAATTCATTAATATAATTCTCAATAAGATCAATATAACTTAAATTATACAATGTTTCAAATAATAAGATAGGAAATTAAATGTATAAACAATTTGGTAATATTGGGTAACACTAAACCCCTCTCAATGTTACTACAAAATCTGAATGGGGAATTTCTCAAACTATGCGATGATGTCTTATAAGTGAGCATTGAATTATGTTTATGATGTTACCATATTATTCATGTTTAGTATTATTATTATTTATCTATTTTTACAAGTTCTGTTATTATGGCTCATGTTTCTCTTTAGATCCTTTGTTTTACTTGATGATGTCATGGTATTCTACATTCATAATTTTTTATTTACAATGCCTTATACTTGTCAAAAGTTATGACCCTATGTTATAATTAATGATATATTGGTATCTCATGTGGATTATGTTTTCCATGTTTCAATTTCCTTCCCCTTAATGGGATTTTTATGTCATCCTTTATTTGATTTATGTCCCAAGGTGATAATATGTTATAAAAGGATTAATAATTTCTATAGGAGTTATACACTGAAGGTTTTGATTAATATTTTATAATGTTATATAGGTTGATATTATAATGTTTACCCAGTTCCCAAATTTAATAAATATTGGATTCTAGGAATAATTTAATGTAATAATTGTTCATATTATTTGTGAATGGAATGTATGTGTTGCATTAGTTTCATAAGTGAGGGTTTGGGGGAATCTAAAGTCATACTTCCATAATAAACATTTGATTTTTACAAAAAGTTTAGATATAAAGTACCAAAAACATAATAGACATATCAATATTAAACCCAATGGATGTTTAAACCACATAAGTTTATAAATCCTTAAAGAGATAATTATAATCTAAATATTTCTAAGAAACTTCCTAGAATCAATAAACCATGATACATAACCAATTAAACCCAAATAATTATAATCTATAATTGAATAATCAAAATACTAAATTAAAACTTATATAGATAACTTAATATGGATTCCAAACACCATGAATGACTAAATACATAAATTATATGACCTAATAAAAACTGAATAGACACTAAAATCAAAAAAATACACATGGTAGTCTACAAAAAATCTTGGCAATATCGAAACACTTATCTATTTAGATAAATAAACCCTCTTAAGCCTATTTTAACTAAGAAAAAATGAATCCCTTTCAATAAAGTGTAATTTCACTATGATCTAGTGGAATCACATTCCAAAATTCCTTACTCATGAACAGAAATCAAATATTGGATAATAATAAGAGGAAAATAGGACTAAGGGAAATTAAATACCTTGATTTAGTGAATTGGAACCCCTTGGAACACAAAGGATTGAATAGGGATGGGGTATTTGGAAAAAAGTGATTTTATTGGGAGTCATACTTATAGTTGATATCCTATAGGATTGAGAGGATGAGGGAACCATTAAAGGGTTAATTAAGATGGAGATGAAAAAAATAATTATTCTCCTAATTTTTTTAAAATATAAATTTGGGTGCATAAGATACCTGATGTCCATCCATCTACCATGTATCGGTAGCTGACTAGGCTTTTAGTTGTAATACAATAGAGATTCCCCCATTTGTTGGCTCATTAAATACCCAAGATCCCTATACCAGGTATCTAGTAGCCTATTAGTCCCCCTTATTTTGAATTTATTATAAATATAACTACTAATTCCTACTCCTATGATTCTCAACGCATTCCAATATATACAAACACTCACTCTAATATTCCTCAAACTCCAAGACAACCACTCTCACTTGATCAAGATCCAATTATTCAAAAATGTTCTAATTTTTATCATTTAAATCACTAATTTAAATCCAAAATAATTCCCTTATTGTTTTAATAATGTCACAGGTCATTAAAAACTCCACACTATATTGATTTTCATCCCTAAATAGATGAATTATTATCTTGAAAGATATTCATTATCTCAAAAAATCACCAATTAGAAACCAACACACTAATGTGTATCCCAAAATTCTCACCACACATATAATGTGAAACTCACAAAATCAACAATTAATACTAAATATTTGACCATCAAATTCCAAATATACATTGTGACACACCTATTATTCCCAAAGTGATAACAATCCATAAAATCCCAATATTATTGTACTACAAACCATAATAATTTCGATGTTCCTACAATTTTCTATCTGACCAATAAATTTCTAAGATCACCATATATATATATTAAATATAAATATATACTAATGTTTCTTTATCATTTTGGAAGTCACAAATCAATTTTAGTCTAAAAAACATGATGTTCAAAAATTAATGTTTCTAAAATCATTACAAAAAAATTGACCACAAGAATTTAAACATGCATACATAGAACTAAATAACCATTATTATTTAAACCATTTTCCTTTATTTTAAAATCATAGTCCACTATAACTTTTGAAATTCCTCATTTTATAAAACCAAGAAAAATTTCACAATACCCCTTCAAAATGACCATTTTCCTCATTTGTTTTTTCAAAAGAAATGTCATTTATAAAAATATATTCCTATTAAAAATTCACCTTTACTTTAAACTCAAAATTTCAAAATATTTTATTCTAATTTTTTAATACTTATTGTTTTACTAATCATGTTTTTTTGCACAACACTAGCAAGAAAAAAATCATTAATAGAATATTTAATAATATAAGGGTGACTCAAATTAATTATGTAACCTGAAAAAGGATATTTAGAGAAAAAAATTACTTTATTAGTCTCTTATAATTACTAAATTAATTAAATTATAATAACTATAATAAAATATACACCTAAGTCTTATAGGCCACTATATAAATGGTTAATGAAAAAATAAAAAAAAACTAACTTAGAACTACTCCATATGACTCTTCTCAAGTTCTATTATTCTACACTTAAGATACTAAATAACATACTTATATATAAATTTTATATAGTAAACACCTAAAAATCAATGGTAAATTTGGCTTCCACTATAGATGTGTTGTCCAGACATGCACACAATTTTCCCCCTAAACCCCAACATCCAATCAACTATATAAAAAATCATCAAAAACCTAGATCACTATAATATAAATTTTTAAATACCTAAATGAGATATTATATTACCCCAAACAGGAAATCTATATACCCAAGAAAATTCATTTATCATCAGTGGCCTCTGACTATACCATAGACTCTTAGGAATTTTTGGAGGGGAGGGGTCTTTATTTAACCTCTTTTGGTGAAAATCAAGATCAATAATTGATTTCACTAAAAATATTGTATACACTATTCATATATCAAATGTTTTCCAAAATTGAGTAAGAACCTATATTACAAGGAGTTACTAATATACCTATATAATAATATAAATTGACTATTTTATACAAATGTAATGAAAACATCACATTTGTTCATATAATAAATCATACCATAGTCCATGGAAAAGATATAATTATAATTAAACTCTAAAATAATAAAACTAAATAGTCTTGAATATATTTAAATTATGCATCCAACCAAGGTTAACCACCCATTCATTCTCATCTAATGATGACCTATCCTACTAGAGCGATATCAACACCTTATAAGACACTAAAAAACCAAGTAAACGCCATTTCATCTTCTTGTACCTAAAATACCGTAAGTAAAATTTCATCTCAACCAAGGTGAACACGTAGGGTTTGAGTACGATGAATTAGTAGGAAATAACAAGATACCTAAAATCCAATATATTAATAATCAAATGAATGTAATGATGTTTCTTACTTCAAACCATGATTATAATCCATGATATTGAAACTTGTGCACTGGTGGATGCCCATGGATAATGATTATAGTGATAGGAGAATATCTATTCAGAATAAAGTAAAAACATATTAAATAATTAAGAGAGATCTTAATTAGTAAACATTCCATTATTCCATAACCTTAGTTATTTTAATTGACAAACATTCCATAAGAAAGAGTCATGGAATCTGGTGCCCAACCCATTATTTCACAACCTCATGTATATTTGGGGTATACATTCCCTTGTACAGTTCGTGTGTATATTCTAACTTGTTTTCCATCATGAAACCAATTCATCGAAGATACTCTTAACAAATTAATAATAACACACACACATTCACCCTTCCACATGATCAAAATAATAAAACTCTATATATATAGTTAGTATAACAATAATAAGTAAAAATAAAAATGCAAGGAATAAGAAACATTATTAATCACATGAGTGAATTCATAAGTAATTTATAATGATACCAACAAATATATTATTAATATAGAGTACTTACACTGTTACCATGGTATTCCATTGACAATATAAAAAAACTAGCTTTTATATAGAGTGAGTAATAATTAAAATAAGTTTTAAATCAAATAAACATATCAAAATAAAACTACATTTTCTAGTAAGTATTTAGAATCATGTTTATAAAAACATATTATGAATGGAATGGTTTATAAAACACCATCATATTAAAACCTATTTCTAGTTGTAACTCACATTATCTTAGATCATTAGATAAAACAATTTATAAATAATAGTTAAATGAAGGGTTACATAACCTTACCTAACCATAATATTCCACATAACCAATCAACCCCTATCTCAAAACAATTATCTTAATCTTATTACTTCCAAAAAATAACCTAAACCATTAAATTATATAGGTAACTAATACAACCACCTAACCATAAGGACACTCACCCACTCAAATATTTATATATTCCAATTTAGTAATACCCTAAAGAGACAAAATCAATATAATAAGACTCCAAGTAGGAACCGTATTTGAGAAAAATAATTCAATTCCCAAATGATAAAAATAATTCAACCTATTATCAACTGATCATAACTATTAAATGATACAATTACATGATAAAAAATATAATAAGTGATGAAAATAAAAAAAATTATAATTAAAATAGACCTTAAAAATTTTTGAACCAAAATGTAACTAATCAATTATCCAAAGTCACTAAATAGGATACTAACCTTGAATACTTATACAAACCTAATTTATTTATTAACTTACTCATAATTAATTGAATATGGTTCATACATTGAATCATTTATAGTTGAGAAGTAATTAATTTTAGAAAAACTATCAAGGATAAATAATCAAACCATCTCTTCGCACTCTATAAAACCGAGTCATTATATCATTACTAATGCATCCTCTTAACCAAAGGTTATGTTTTATCTATTTACTTACAATTTATCATGATATTTATGGGGAAAATAATACACTCTTTAAATCATACTATATAATTAAATAGAGTATTTTTAATAAAGAAAAATTATTCCATTAATGATTGGTTTAAGGACCAATCCATGTTAATGTGATTAATAAAAAAGATAACCCCAATATACATAATGATATCACCATAAATATTATTATTTAACTTTCTTTTTTAATATCAAATAAAAAACATTAAATTATTGTTTCAAAACATGAATCATTTTTATGTAAGATGATTAATAGAATAGTTCACATGTAAACATCTCTAGTTTATGAAGCTATAAAGTGAAATAATTAGACATGTATAATAAAATTTATATACATTAAAAATAAAACAAAAAAATATATAATTTTTATCTAATATTTAATAAAGTATAGCCAGTAATTTTCAAATTTCCGTAATTAGTATGACAACATATCAAAAATTTAACAAATGAATGGATAAACCAAGGATAAAATGTTAATTATTTTAATATTTCCATATAATAAAATTTCATTTAATATACTAAAATATTTTTAAAAAATATACCATTAAAAATTACAAAATAAAAATTTAGTTTTTATTAAATTTCATGAAACCCTGTAATAGAAACATACTAGAATAACCTGATTAAAACCATGGGAGTTTATAATACTTAAATTTATAACTCATTAGTATGTTTTTTATAATTCAATAATATCTAATAAACATCCTAGAATAAATAAAGAAAGTTTTATATCAAACTAAACCTATATAGTTAAATTCTATAATTGAATAATGAAAATTCTAGATCAAAATACCCACAAAAAACTCATTATGGAGTCCTAAAAACAAAAATTATAAAATCACTAAATATAATTTTCTAAAAAAATCAATAGATAATTAAATGTAAGAAATACCAAGTGGGTTCATCTGAAAACATACCGATATCAAAACAGTGATTAATGAAGATCAATAAACCCTTCTAAGCCAAATTTAATCTAGAAACAAGGAATCCCTGATAATAGATAGAAATTACACCATGATCTAGAAGGATCACTTAACAATATTTATAACTCAATAATTTAAATTAGATATAGAATGAAAAGAAGAGTAAAAAATGTAGGTGAAGATAATACCATGATTTGGAGAGATCAAACCCCTTAAAACACCATTGATTAAAGATAGAAGGATGAAAGGGAAGTAACATAAATGATAGGGATTATCCTCTATAATTAGTAACTTATAGGAATGAGAGGTAAATTAAACTTTAAGGGTTAATTAAAAAGGAAGAAAAAAGATAAATATAAATCCAAAATATTAAAAAATAAGCCTTTGGTGATCAAAATCCCAATATTCCCCCACTAGTCATCTGACGACCCAATAAATGTTTAGTGGCATCCCAATAGGATTATTATGGTATTATAGTGAGGATTACGCCATTGGTTAGTGAATTGGATACTGTATGGTAATTTATTGTATATCCAGTAGCCTAATAAAATACATACCCTCTAATATCGGACCAACATAATGGGGATATTCAAGGATACTAATATAACACCTCAGTATAGCCATTTCATTAGAATATTGGTAGTTATTATTATAGGAAAACTCAATCAAATGGAACTTATTTTCCAATGACCATCCAAAATCAATAACACATATATGAAATATTCATTGTATTATCTACTTTATCTTCCCAAACATCTATGAATGAAATGTTATGATAATATCCAATTGAGATATAAAATCAAACTAAAAATACTTCCACCAATCAATAGGTAAATTTAGGATCTTTATTGGTGATGATAATCGATTAAAATATATTAATAATCACTATATCATCAATATAAATCCCCAAAAAATCACCCATTTCACTCATTTCCTTGATCATAATGAAATAGGTTGACTTTTTCAATTAGTCCATAACAAACCAAATTTCCTTATGTAATCCCTAATATTTGCGGATAATGTATCATAGTATATATAAAACGTTTATATTATTTCCACAAAGTAATATCAAATGTATGTAAGAGTCATGCAAGAACTTGGTGCTGGGATTTCACCCACAAATGGATGAAAATTATTACATAAACATAGCCGTTAAATAGTTCATGCTCAGAAAATATATTCAATCCTTTATTTATTGATTCATAATAGACATAATAAGATTAAATTCACAAGTTTTGTTATAGAAATAATGAATAACCACCTATCACATCACCAAAGAAACAAAACAATTCCACAAAATAGACTAAATTCCCACCATCCTCTAAAAACCCATCAAAAGAATATTTGGGAATGATATAATATCTACACACCAGTACCCTAGTTTCTCCCAAATAAGATTCCTCTATATATTGGAATAGATTAGATTGAATGATCTTAAAGTATAATAAAAATCTACCACAAACTTCTTCGATATTTAGAAAAAAATCTATAAGATCCTCTACCATCCGCCACTCATATATATCCTCTTGATCAAAATAATATATAATCATCTCATTAACCACAAAATTAACTTTATTTTGATTATATTATATATCTTATTAATATTCCTATAATAATTATAACCATATCCACTAATAGAAATTCATATCATGTTATGAGAAGATATTTCATGGGCTATTAGGATATATAAATACCCTAAAGTGATCTGTAATGAGATAATTCCTCTATAAATTTAGAGAAAAACACGCATCTATAATATTGAGATCATGTGTGCCAAAATTTTGTTTGTAAGGATATAACTTCTAATTCCTAAAATATATTACTTCTCACTTTTTTATCCATACATAACCGTGTACAAAATAAGAATCATTGAAAAAGAACTCAAAAATAACTTCTTCCCCTAGAAAGAAAAGGATAGAAGAACATATCATCTTACCCTTTAGTTACTAAAACACTACTTGAAACAGATATATCTAAAAAATATCAGTCCTTCCTATCCAAGACCATTAAATGGATTATAATTCATGAGAAATAAAATATAAACCTCCTATAATTTCATATAAGACCATGGAAATTGTAATCCTAAACAAAATTCTTCAGTTCTATTAAAGAAGAAACTAACTTAATAATAAATGGATAAACAAAAAAACCTTTCTAAGACATGAAATTCCAAATTAAATTTACCTCATGTGTCTAAAACATACTCATGATAAACTTTATGTACAACTACTATCATTGAGGAATCTCCAAAATATCTCTCATATGATCAATATGATCTTCATCTATCCTCAAATACACAAGGATATTAGAAATTGAGGAAACCACTAATTAGTCTAAGAACTCATGGAAAAATGTGTTTCTCAATACCATAAAAACATTTGGCTAATTCAGATAGGATTATACAAACCAAACAACACCTTTTCAAAATCATAGAATACATTAGATTCCAAAAATTCCTTAGATGACCATGCATGGATCCAAAACATATATATACATAAAAAAGTCATAAAATACTTTTCACCATATATGGTCAAGCCTCATTATTTATTTATGTTCTTTGTGACGATTACTCAATGGAATCCAAAATAGTCCATCCTGTATGGTGTATCCATTGGATGATATGAATCACCCAATGATCAAGTCGGATTATCCTTCATAATAATGAAATGCTAGTACCACTTAGAAAAAAACTTCATAGGATAAAGATAGATTTATTATTAATATAATTTTTAGTGTATTTGGTATTCTTAAGCTCAAAAAATATTAGGATTATTGAATCCTTATATATCCCTTGAACATGATCCTCATATTTCCATGAATTAACTTGTATGTTTCAAAATGTATAATTAATGTATGTGGTTATAAACCCCTTATAACCCCCTGACCAAACATACATTCATAATATGAATGAATCATAATCTTCTATACGCTATAAATATTAGTTAGGGATGATGTGTAAGATAATTGAAATAATAAATTTTAAGGCTAGGTTGCATAAATGTATTGTAGGATTTATAAATTAATTTTAAAATATGATTCATTACTATAAGATATAGTTCACTCATTAATTATTATTAGTCAGGTGGTATTCTGATATAAGAACATACATACTTTATGACATCCTTTAATAAGGTATTTGATATGGTTCTACTTTCCATATGTTATACCACACAACATGCAAATATTATACACTATGATATAAGAGATTCAAGGAATATCTATTTCAATCTCTCACTTATATTAAATCCTCATAGACTTTGTTCCATTTCACATTATATTGTATCAAATATAATAAATTTTGAAAAAATATCCAAAAATAATTTGAGATATTTTAAAGATACTTTTAGAAATATATCATCAACTTCACCTTGTATCACATCATATATAATACCTTCTGAATATCCATCAAAAAAATACTTTTGGAACTCTTTTAGAGAAACTATCCAAGTTAAAAATATATAACAATTTATTTAACCACAAATCATGACCCAAGGGAAATTTTCATGTTAAAATCAAATATAAATTTCCAAATGCACAAATATAAGTAAAGAGGGACCATTAGAAAAGTATTTTTGTTTATCAATTTGTAAAAGGATATCATCCGATCCCATATCAAACATAGGCATCTCTATATGTATGTTGAAATTTTCTTATAAAAAATAATGAATTTTAATATAATAAATTTATCCAAGGAGTCAAGTAATCATGGGACACAGAGTATGTCAATCTCATATAGCCTAATCATACATTCTTGTTTATCTAGAAGAGGGAGACCAAGAGGTCAGGTAAGAGGACGTGAAAGAGCGGAGCTGATTTCTCTTAAAGAAGAAGAATGAATGCTAACCAAATGTCTGCTGAAAAAGGTTAAGAATTAGTCCTTTTTTGGGGTTTCTCTGTTTTTCTTGTACTCTTTCCTTACTTTCTGCTTTCTCTTGATTTTAATAAAGGAGGCATTTCCTTTTAAAAAATATCGATGAACACATCACATGTCATTCACCCTTATGGATAAGCACAACACATACCTCTCATACAATAGATAAACAGATTAGGTGTCATGTCTAGGTATGACTATATAATCCTATTGTTTTTATCAATAAAGAATAAATATTCCATACACTTTATATTAGAGAGAAAATACTGTGTATCTTCGGCCTTAATTGATAACAATATCAGCAACATAGGCAACCACCCATGATTATCAAGGCATGAAGGTTTGTGAAATAATGGTATCTGAGTATACATGTTATAATAATAGGCATCATAATAACCTCATGCATGGGGAAAACATAATATAAAACATATACAACAGGTATACCAAATACATATTATAATGCACTCTTTGTGGAATATTGGGGGGGGGATCCAATGAATAAATACCATTTTTTACCCATGAGTATATTTTATATCTATAATCAAAATACATCTCATGATAACCATTACATTTTATCAAAAACTATAGTACTCAATGATGAACATCTCTTAGCAGTAACTCCAAGTCATACTTTGAGAGTCTAATTATTAATTCTCTTAATTAGTATATGAATCCAATATGAATGATTGAAAAATTATCAATTTTATTTTTTATATAACATGATACATTTTATATTCCTAGACTCCATTAAAAAATTTAACATAACCATACAAAATCACTTGTCTTAATTATATCCCATATGATAGAAATCCTGAGAGTCCTTTTGTTTACTATTTTTAAGGACTTTTGAACTCATTATATTTCTATATACTTCCCACTACATCCTTATGTTACAAACTAATAAATCCATCCCACTAAAATAACTTTTCATGTAACATCTATGAATCTAGATAGTTTGAATAAGGGTAAAACATAGAAATCATATTCCAAATGTTAAACTCATTAAATATAGTACCCAAACATCCTAACTTCACAATATCAAATAATACAATATTATCAACTTTTTTTGTATACTAAAAAAACTTTATAAATTTATCATCACCATTATTCATAGAACATTTTCTAATGAATTTTTCATTGAAATGTTTCACCATCTAATGTAAATCTTTAAATCCATATTTAATTGACACACCCTAAATCAATTAGGATGTGAAGTGGGAAACAATTTATATTTTGATAGGTGCAATACATTACTTGTTTAATTTTAAATACTCTAAATTCAAACATAATACCATTGAACTCTTTGGAACTATATTATTTATTAATATTATTTTAAGAAACAAAAAAATGTTAATAAATAACAAATATTTAAATTTTGTGGAAATATTTAACAAATAAAATTAATATCCCAATATAATATGGTATTAAATGTGTTTGGAGTTGTATTATGAAAATAATATTTTAAAATATTCCATTTAGGAGAGGTCTAATATCAATTCCTCATATTTTAATAAATTGGTAGGATAAAGTATTTAACCTAGATAATATTATTTTTATCACAACCTTCTTTTCAAGAAATTTATTGATTTTGTTGAATCATTAACCATATATATTAAATATATCTTTTTATAATTTTCCTCAAAACCAATTGTTAATAAAAACCTTTTTTAATGATATAAGGGACGAAAAATGAAAAGATATACACTTTATATAAATCTATTTGAGCTTGATATATTTATTTTCATTGAAATCCATGACTTATTAACCATTTTAATCATCATAATTATAAAAACCATAGCTTTATCATTTGAATCAAAACTACAAGATTGATCAATTATTTCTATTATTTTAAACCACTATATATTTAAAACAATTATAAAGTATACATTTTTTATCATATTCCCTTTAAAACTAAAGAGACTATTTCTATAACATTGATATACAACATGGGGCGTTTCACTATATAATAATCATATCAAGAATATCTAATCACTAAGTGGTAGAAGTGGCTATGAAATTGATTCCCTAACTAGTTATATATTAGAATACTTAGCCCCTCACCCACCAATGGGATAGGGTATCATCTATGATTCTAAATCACTCTTTGTCCCCTTAACTAATCTATATCCACTCCTTCATTTTATACACATCTTGGTTGGATTTATGGTTCTTAGTCTCCATAAATAACACCTAGTAATTTTTTTTATATCCACCAAAGCTCACAAATGTTATTTATATTCTAAACAATTATCTTTTCATGAGTTTCATGCACCAGTGGCCTTTAGTTGAGTCCTTTGATTGGGTTTTCAATGAATCATGGGAGACCAGGAACCATGTATTCATTAACCCGTTGACCCCCAATATATTCTGATTTGTTTTCAAAATGAGATAGATCTAATTAATGTTTGTTCAAACCCCCTTAATCCTTTTAATAAACCTATTTATTCTAATATACATGGATCTTCAACTTTCACCTGGGTATGGATTCAGATATTGAAATAATTAGTTTAAACTATTGGGTCCCCCTCTTTCTTTTTTAACCATTTTATTCGTATTTTTATAGCAGAACTTGGGGACATTATATTTTCATTGATATCCATAATTATACCATTTACCACTCCATTAATACATTTTTATTCATGGAAGCTGATCTTAGATTACCACTTTCTATTTTTTGGGTTAAAATTAAGGGTGACTAACTCTATAAGTGAAAGGTAACCATTGAGTCTTGGTTTGAATTTTTTATGAGTGCAATCAATAAGGGAAAAAGTCACGTATTTTTATTGGTAAAAAATTATATAGATAATAAGGTTATTGATAATTATTAAATGCCATTGGAAACTATCAAATTCATGGATTATAATATGGAACTTGAATCCATTAAAGAGGGGAATATTGATTGTCCCAACCAAGAGAGGATTATAGAATGTGATATCATTTCATGGAAGTAGAATGAGGTGCTCTATAATAGGTAGACTGAGTCTATATAAAAAATACATGAGTCTTATGTTTAGTATAGTTCTATAATTTCTATAGATATAAAGTAAGAATTTCATCCTTCTATGGATTAGGGGAGTGATGAATGTTTATTAGGTAATGATATTTCTTCTAGAATTCACAAGAAGACCAACAATCCTAATCCAACCTAGGATTATCAATCAATGGATAGGTTATCCTTTGGTGTCAAATTTTAGAATATGTTTTCTCAATTAGTTGAATCTTCTAAGGGAGAAAATGAGCCAAAGGACTAGGAAAAGGCAGGACTAAGGAGTAAAAGGATGTAATCTTAAGAGGAGCTCTCAGAGATCGGGTTATTGAGACCAAGTGGATGTGTTTTTTTGGTTACGACGAAGAAGCTTGTAAATAGAAAATGGGTTTAGTTAAGGTGTTGTATTTTTTTTTTTGAAAAATCTTGTGCTGTTTTAAAGGTGATACCATGACATGCACATTTTAGGGTGTGATACCACTTGGTATTCTACCACCAGGGTGCTACCTCCAAGTGTGCTACCACTAGGTGTGCTACTGCCAGGTGTGATACTTCCAGTGTGCTTCCCCTAGAGTGCTACCTTTGGGGTGCTACCTTTAGGGGGATAATATTGGGGTTCTACCACAAGAGTGATACCATTTATTTGTTACCTTCAGGGTACCACTTTATTATCCTAATAAAGGAGCCACTAAATGGTACCCTGAGGCAGTGGGTCACATGGCCTCAAGCATGCCTCCCTACATGCCATAGGAAACTGACTAGCAGTGAGGGTCTAAGGTGGTACAATGGGGATACTATACCCTCATGTTTAGAGTAATGTTGCGGTATCTCAAGTAAATAATGTATTATAATCATAATATAAATCATTGAAAGAAAATAATATCCAGATGACAATAATAATAATCCAAACAAAAATAAGTGGAATATACAATATAATGATCATGTCCTGTATCTATAAAATAAATATAAATAAATATAGGGAAATTGTAATCCCATATCGTACATGTATCAAAGGAAAAAATTTGCAAAATGAACTATCTCTAGCTTGCATAACAAGAATAGATTAGTGTTGAGATCCCCTACTCATAATCAATGATAAAATAAAGAATCATAAAGTAGGTTCTTTCCTTGGTCCCTCTCTACTACCCAACAGTCTATCTGGGTACCCAAAAGTTTCCCAAAAAGGGTGTGATATAACACTCATTAGGACACCACTAATGGTGTCTATAACATGTCCAGTATGGGTAAAAACAATGAAGTTGTGTTTAGTATATCATAGGTACAATATTAATCAAAGTAATGTTTCAAATTAAAATGTTTTCCTTTCCATCAAAACATGGATCCTTGTGAACAATAATCAATCACCAATAAAAGGGAAAACTATAATCAAGAAAACTTAAATCATGATAAAGCATCCAAAATGGATTCTATTGTGTAATCAACTATAAGGATTGAAAGGGCTGGATCCATGGTATAAATGACCAAGGAATCCTCTTCAAGTCAACAGAGCACCTCGATGGAAACTCGGTAAAGTCTTGGACAGATTCCAAGGAGCATGTCTATAGAGCATGTTTGAGAAAATTCTAAGAAATCAAAATCCATGGAGTAGAAATGTCCTTGGAATCCAAAAAAACTGGATCCATTGAGTAGAAATGTCCATGACATCCTATGGAATTAGGATCCTAGGAGTAGAAATGTCCAAGAAATCCACTACCATAATTAGGATCCAGAGAGTATAAATGTCCATGAAATTCAAAGGAATTAAGATCTGAAGAGTATAAATGACCAAGGAATCCACTACAATTATTAATTAATCATTTTATAAGAAATTCACAGGTCGTGAGCTCCTCTAACCCATTCTATATTTTTTATATAAACCCATTTAACTAATTTATTATACATTTAACCATTTAACAACATGAAATAACATGGAAATAGAGGTATATATATTCTCATATTCAATCATGTAAATAAGTATCCCATAAAATAAAGAGATCAAAAGCACCCAACAGGGTTTTATATCAAGGTTAACATACAATAACACATGTCACAAGTGATCTGGTTTGGGGCTAACAACCACCAACTATAAAATTGATCTAACTGGGAAACAAAAACAAGTTCCAAAAATTTATTGAAAATGTTTAATTAATTTTCGGAATAATGTCGGAAGTTCTAGTGCACAAGACAATAATAAAGAGGTATATAAGACACAAAAAGTCATGTAAAAGGTGTAGAAAACCTACCATATACCCATATTTGAACACTCATATAGTATCAACTCATAACTCAAACCATATTGAAGGAAAATATAGAAACATATGAACACCCTGGAAATATGACATATTAACCCACATAAAAATAACTGCATAGATACGAATTAAAATGATAAAAGGAGAATGATAAAATAAGAACTCACCAGCATGGATCCAACGAGATAAATGGTTCTCTATTCTATGTTCGGATGGAGAATTAACACCAAAGACTAGGATATGGCTTTAATCAACCTCATAAAAGATAAGGATGATATACTTTGGGTGAAATGGAAATTATTTTTTGGTTATAAGAATTTTTATGGGATATTTGGTCATTTTACCCAAAAAACTAGGTCGCACAATTGGCCAAACCATGTGCCAACCGTGCACACATCACTATCTCAATAGGGAACCCGCATGGTTCATGGGATGGGTTTTTGAAAACTCTATGGAAAATATTCCACATGAAACTTCCAAAACTCCCCTCATATGGTTGTTGTGCATGATTAGGAAAAACAAAAACCATACATGTGTTTGGAATCTACTAAAAATCTCAGGTTCTCACACACGGGTGTCCATCCCTGGTCACACGGTTAAGGAAAACATTTGACCTTATTCTTCCTTCAAAAATTCCCCACATGGTTAGTAATAACATTGAAACATAGATGTAATGGTTTATACAATCCATGTGGCCCATTTCATTTTTCCAAAAAAATAGGCTTCCAGGCTCTAAACATGCCCTGGACACCTCTGAATCTCTCGTAATATCATTTGGAACTCACATTAGGTCAAAACCAAAGAGTTAAAAAGAAATTAAAAAATATCCATACCTTATAGAAAAGAATCAGATCATACAATATTCCCCTTTAAAGAAATTCATCCCCAAATTTCTCTTCAAATGGTGGCCAAGAATCATCTGATAATAACTTCATCCAACAGAGCACACACTTCAGCCACCCACTAACTAGTGTCATCCTATAAATGGACATGTTTCCATAACACCCATACTAGAGGAACTAGATATCCTCAAAGACCCTTAATGCCCTAGTCAACAATCTGAATAGAATTCTCCTCAAAGAACGCATCTACTTGTAGTTGAACCTCATTCAGATAAAGAGTAAGAGATAGGATTGATTGATAAAAGTGCATATAAGATATATAGAAGACATCATGAATAATGTGATACCTTCAAGGTAACTACAGTCAATAGGATAGTTGATGTTATTAATATTTTCATGAATTATTATATACTCCCTTTACTGATTTTATATGAAATGTGCATAATTTGTGTGAAATATTAATGTTTTAATACTAAGTATAATTTTTGAGCAATTTTAGAAGTAGTACAATTGAGTCAATTTACCATTTTATTTATGAATCTCCCCTTATGGATTTAAATTGTGTGGTTCTTGTTTTTTCAGATTGTTAATTCAATATCAAACATTTCATTGGAATGGAACATGGAACAATTCTACCATTTGAAGGCCCATATGGACCACACAAGAAGGCCTACAAAATCTGTGAAGAAACTGGACCAGCCATGAAGATTTAATTTTTTGCCTCAACCAGGAAGTCCAAATTCATTTATTATTTTAAAATGTTTGGGGGACAATTCAAGGAGTCTTGAATAAAAATTTCATGTCCCAAATCCAAAAACAAGGGGGCCAACTGATTAATTTAAACTCATCCCACCATTCTAGATGGGAAATAAAATCAGTACAATATTTATGACATGTCTCATAATGTAATCATCAAATCAAGGTGATATTTTTCATTGTGAAATAATAGATATAGGAGTATGAACTTGTGGAATAAATTCTTCATATTTTAAGAAATATTACTATTCCAAATCCATTCACATTTTGGACATCGAAAAAACATGGATATAAATGGACAGTTTAACATTGTTTATTGAAGCTGCCATAACTTTGGCTCCACAAGTCCAAATGATTCCAAATTTTGATAGAAGTCAGATAAAAGTATTTTCTACAACTTTTAAGAAGATTATATCTCAATATTTGGCTATCTAATTTATCAAAGTGGAGATGAAATTGGAGGGGCAGTTTTGGAATGCAAACAGCCCACAACATTGGGCTATAAATACACCCCACCTCTCCTTTCAAAAGAGTTTTCATTTTAAAAGAGAATAGAACATATTAGAACGACCAAATAATTTATAAGGTCTTTATAGGTCCTTACATACTCATTTTTTTACTTTATTTAACCTTCCTCCTCTCTTTGTTTCCTTTCACTTTTGTGTTGTTATTCGTTTGTAATATTGTAAGTCTTGGTTTTTGAAATTCTATTTTAATGCATGTTTCTTATTTTTAATCTATTATTACCATACACATTCTATAAAATAATATTAGCGGTCTTAAAAATAGTTTAAATACAGTTTAATTCCCTTCCCTTATTATGATTTCTCATTCAATCTGAAGTTAGTATTTAATTCCTTTCACTGTTTGTGTGTGTGTGTTCAACGCATAACTCTTTTATTACCCCTTTATTTTTATTCTATTTATAATTCATAATCATAAACATTAAAACGAGATTATTAACCAAAACAATGGATAAGTAAATCATTCATTGGGGTGAGTTGTAATTTAGGGATGTTAAGCGATTCAGAGCTTTTTCTCAATGGATATTCTTAAAATTAACATTGTGCATGTTAAACTTAGAATGTAGTGGATTAATGACATGATTTATTAAACATGTGTTTTCCCTGGATTATTGGAACCATAATTACACTACCATCAACAAGATTTAATTGAGATTAGAACCCTAAGATAATTTATGTCTTGGATTAAATCCTTAACACATAGGTATTCCAATCAACATTATCTTGTCAAGTGGGTGTTAATTTAAATACAATATAAAGCAAAGCTCAAGGATATCACAAGCTTAACTCCCTAAAAATGAAATCACCCCAATCTTTATCAAAATGATAAATTAAACACTAATCATTAATAATTTCATTTAATCTCTACAAAAAAACCACCCTAATAAAAATACAATCACCTAAAAACATTTGACTATTAAAAAAGTATCATTGTTGAGGATTCAACCCGAGTGCTGCTATACACATTAGTAGAGCATAGGAAATTTGAACGGTAAATAGGCGACAATCAGCTATTCTTTCAAATGGCGTCATTTTCATGGATGGTGCTTTATGTAGTCATTAGTTTCTGTTTATTGTAAAAAACCCAAGAAAACAAAATTTAAAAAAATTAAAAAAAACACAAAGAAAAGCCCACCTTCTCATAAAAATGATAAACTGAAAAAAAAAACAACAAGAAAAACCCATCTTCCTCTTTCTTCCAACATCTCTCGGAATTCCCCATAGCCTCCCAAACAATCCCTCATATTTGTTTGACCCTAAAATTGAGCGAACACTTCACCAAATTGGGACGAATATTAGGTATAATCAAATAATTCAAGAACCAGTCCTCATCCAGCCAAATGAATCAGATATGGATAATCCTAGGGAAAAAAGGTAAAGAACTTGCTACCCCTGATATGAATTACCAAAATCTTGGTATTCAATATCCAAACATAGAGGCTAAATTTGAACTCAAATCGAGTTTAATTAATCTTCTTCCTCATTTCCACGGGCTATCTGCTGAGGATCTGCATCTCCATCTTAAAGAGTTCCAAGTGGTTCTCTCTACCATGAAGCCTCAAGGGGTTTCTAAGGAACAAATAAAACTTCGAGCATTCCCTTTCTCCCTAGCTGACTCCACCAATTCACGTCTCTAATACCTTCCTCCTGGTTCCATAACAACATGGAATGACATGAAGTGACTCTTATTAGATAAATTCTTTCTTGCTTTTTCGTACTGCTTCTATCCGAAAGTAAATAAGCGGTATTCGTCAATTCCCATGTAAATCATTCCATGAGTACTAGGAGAAGTTCAAAAATCTTGTTACAACCTGCCCACACCACCAAATCCCTAATAAAATCGTTATCCAATACTTCTATGAGTGGTTATTGGAAAAGGAGATAACACTCATTAATGTCGAAAGTGGTGGTGCTCTTGTTGATAAAATGCCTACAGCTGCAACAGATCTTATAAACAACATGTCATTAAACACACAACAATTACATACTTGAGAACATGCTCAAATAAAACAAATCCAAGACAATTAATCCATAGAACCAAAAAAGATGACCTGGTGGATGATGAACTTACAGGTCTTGTGTGACAACTAGCTGTGGCATCCAAATCCCCAACCTCATCTTCTCCACAATCTATGTTTTCGAGACTTGTAAAAAACTATGGAATTTGCAACTCACCATCTCATCCAACAGACACTTTCAAGAGGATAAATCTGATTCATCTGGACCAATGGAGCTCAATGCAGTATATGCTCAGCCAAACCCCAACCCTCAACAATCAGGTCTGTTCATTAGAAACTTCAACCAACCTCACTCTGATCCCTTCTCTTCTTCCTATAACAAAGGCCTTAGGTATGGTAATCATGTCTCTCATCCTCCATAATTACCTACTCAAAACCCAAACCAGTTTCAATATGGTCATGGTTTTCGTAACTTCCAACAACCTTATCCTTTTGTTCCTCAACAACAAAAGAACAATCCAACTCCTGGATTCCACTATCCTAGTGATCCTTCCCAATTCACAAACCAATACAATCACTTTCCCAAGAACCAAAATAAAGGAAATCCCAATCCGGGGTAATCCTCTTCCAATCATCCATGGGAAAGTGCAGTGGAAGATCTTGACTCATTCACCGTTCCATCCTCAAAAACATTAAAACCCAAATTAGCCGACTTGCATCCCACCTGATCCAGCAACGTCAATCAAATTCTTCCCAACTAAAATCTCAATAATTACCAATACCCAAGGGTAATGTATGTGAAATTTCACTTACACCAGGGAAGCAAATCTCTAATCCTCATGATAAGTCCTCTAACCCCTCTTTAAATGATGACCTATAAAATGAAAAGAAAAAAAACTTGAAAAGGATTCTAAATATATTCTCTCACCTCCTACCATTCCTCTTAGGAACCCAATTCCTTTTATCCTTTGCAATGCTCTTGCAATATTCCAGAGTTGTATGATAGGTATCTTTTCTCAATCCATTAAACACTGCATGGAGGTCTTCATGGATAACTTTACCATTTATGGTGAGTCATTTGAATCTTGCTTGAATTAACTCTCTCTAGTCCTTCAAAAGTGTTTCCAGTGTAAAATTGGGTTAAATTTTGAAAAATGTAACTTCATGGTTGAAAATGGTATTTTTCTAGGGAACATAGTTTCAAAGGAGGGTATTTATATTGATCTTTCCAAAATTTAAGTGATCTAATCACTTATAGAACGCACATCAGTTCAAGACATCTGTTCATTTCTTGGTCATGCTGGTTTCTATAGGCGATTCAACCATAACTTCGGTAGGATTTCCCTCCCAGTCACTCAATTTCTCCAAAATGATGTCACATTCCATTTCTATGAGGTTTTTAAGAGATCCTTGATTGAACTCAAAATTTCTCTTACATTTTCCCTAATAATCCAACCCCCAGATTGTTCCTTACCCTTAGAGTTGATGTCTGATGCTTCTGATATGGCCATTAGGATCATTCCTAGTTAAAAAAGAGAAAAAATTCCTCATGTCATCTATTATGCCTCAAAAACATTGGATGAAACTCAATATCACTACACTATCACTAAAAAAACATTTTTTTTGCCTTACGTAAATTCTGCCCCTATCTCTTTGGTTCCAAAATCATCATCTTCACAGACCATTCAGATTTAATGTTCTTACTCAATAAAAATGATTCCAAACTAAGGATAATAAGATAGATCCTAATGCTCCAAGAGTTTGAACTTGAAATCAAAGATAGACCAGGAAAAGAAAACCTTGTGGCTGATCACATGAGTATAATTTTTAATTCTTCTCATTATAAAATAATTGATCCAGAATTTCCAACTGATCACCTTTCATCTCTCACTCCAAAAATACCATGGTATGCCCCAATTGTAAATTTATTGGTTTCTGGTTATTTCTTGAAATTTTTTCAAAAGAACAAAAAATTAAGTTGAAAAGTGATTCAAAATACTATTTGGGGAAGAAAACTAACATTGGAAATATGGGAAGACATGGTAATTAGAAGATGTGTTGATGAAAATGAACATTCTGCCATCTTAGAATTCTTTCACTCAATGCCTAGTGGTGAAAATTTTCAACCACAAAGGACCTCCCAAAAGGTCATAGACTCTGGATTATTCTGGGATTCACTCTTCAAGGACTCACATGAGTTCTTTCAATCATGTCCCACTTGCCCAAAGTTTGGCACAATTTCCAAAAGAAATGGAATGTCCCAAAATCCTTTAATATTCTGTGAGATCTTAGATGTTTGGGGCATCGATTTCATGGAACCATTCCCCCTTCATATGGATTCTCATACATTTTTCTTGCGGTAGATTATGTTTCTAAGTGGTTCAAGGAAAAACCCACTAGAAAAGATGATTCACATATTGTTAGTGAGTTCCTAAAGACACACATATTCCACCGATTTGGCACACCACATTCCTTGATAAGTGACTCAAGAACCCATTTTTGTAATAGAACCATGGAATCTCTTTTAAAAAATAATGGTCTTGTAGATAAAACTTCAACTGCATATCACCCCCAAACAAATGGTATGGCTGAACTTTCTAATAGGGAAGTGAAAAGAGTTATTGAGAGAATTGTAAAGCCCACCAGAAAAGACTATCCTAAAATACTTGGTGAAGCAATTTTAGCTTATCGAACTAGCTACAAAACACACATTCAGATGTCTTATTTTAGGCTAGTTTTTGGTAAAGCATTTAATATACTATTTGAAATTCAGAATAAGTCTTTTAGGGCTGTGAAAACTTGTAATTTAGATCTTGAAGAATTTGGTGAATAAAGATTATTGTAATTGGCTAAACTGGAGGAGCTTCAACTTGATTCTTATATGAATTATAATATCTACAAAGACAAATCCAAGGAACTTCATGATAAACACATCCCGTGAAAGTTATTTCATTAAGGTGAAAAGTTAATGCTCTTTAATTCTCGATTTCTGCTTCACCCAGGTAATCTTAATTCTCGTTGGGAAGGTCCTTTTGTTATTACTAATGTTTACCCGTTTGGTGCAGTGCAAGTCCAAGACCCCTCTTCCAAAAGGACATTCAAGGTTAATGGACATTGGTTAATGCATCACCATGAGATGAAACACAATCCTGGACCAACATTGACTTCTATCGAATCCCCAACTTCCACAGTAGATCCACAACTGGATGGAGACAGCGACCTGCCAAATCCAAACCTCGGGGAACCTTTTTCCCTTAAACTACTATTTTCTATCGCACTCTCTATCTCTCTTTATTCTTCTTAATCTCTCATTATAATTTTTTACCACTTTCCTCATCTCATTTTTTATTTACTATTGATTTTTTGTGTAGGTGATTCTTTATAAAAAACTAAAAACACATAAAAACTAAAAAAATAAAATTATAATAATTTAACAACAATATGAAAAGAAAAATCATGATTAATGACCTTCAAAATTTTCAATTTTGTCCAACCATTTTGGTGAGTTAATGTAACGCCCTACACCAGTTACCCAGATTCGATGCATTATTACGTAACACTGGCATGATCACAATAGATCAAGTCTCGAAAGACTGATTAGTTTAGTAGCCTTGGAAACACTAGATACATTCGTAAGTCTTACATTACATCATAAAGCAAAAAAAAATTATAACAACATCTTATCTTCATATCCCCTCATACTATCCCTGCAGGTCATTCATAAAATACTTCTTCACATCCTAGAAAAATTAAAACACTGAAAGGGGTGATCTCAGATGCTCAGTAAGGATAACAATATAGCGGAAGCCTTCATAAATAAAAATTATCATTTAAGGCAATGTATAACTAGAATAAAAGCCTTTTAAACTTGAACTTCAACATAATATGGCAAAAGTAAAATCAGATAATGCCATTTACTTATTCACATGGATATTCTACTGGTCAAATAATCACATGCAATATCAATAACCACTTTCACAATGATGGAATGCATAATTCCAGACTATCATAACCACGTAGCCAAGGCCTCGTGCCAAGACTACAAATAATATTTTGTCAAGGCCTTGTGCCAAGATACTATTTTGTCTCATGAGACCTGCCGATGCATCGAGGAGCTATATTGGGCTCCACCCATCACTTATTAAGTACAATGCATTCCTCATATGAATAGGTTTAAACATATCATAAACCATAACATAATCGTATCACATAAAACATGCATAAAGGAAACATAAAATTTCCACATTTCAATCACAACATATCAATACAACACATTGATATAATAAAAACTCTTTGAAAAGAATTTTCAATACCAAAATAAAATAAAATTAAAACTTTTTATTTATTTTTCATTTTAAAAAATGTTATGGCTTGTAGAGGAAGCCGAAGCTCAAATAATGGTCACATCGGTGGAGAAGTCATTGTCGCCGCATACTTACGAGAAGAAAAACATTCCTTTTTTCATTTAGTAAAATTCTTCGTATAAAAATATTCTTTTTGAATAAACATAAAAGTCAAAGGGGTTTATACACCGTACAAAAGAAAATTATGTATAAAACAAAATATGTCACAATGAATGGTGATTGAGACGAAGTCCCTTACAAGGATAATTTTTTTAAAATAAAATAGAACTATTATATGTATTCACTATAATCACACAAAAAGAATGTACAAATATAATATAGAACATAATAATATCATGATATAATTTGAAAGTAGGAGATTAACCCAAAGAACAGAAATTGGGTTAAGAAATTCCCTTACCTCGTGTTTGACTTGACTCGACCATTATTTAACCTCCTGAATAATAAACTAGAGTTAATTTATAATTTCTTAAGGACCCTTTTCAAGTTTATTAATCCTTTTATATCACTTATTACCATGTTATGAACATTAGGTAATTATTTATGTTAATAACAATTGTTTTATCGATCTTTGGTACTTGAGTCAAAAATAAACTTCTTATAATTACAAGTTGTTCATGTGTTAAAATATCCATTATATCCAGAATTATATTCATGATTTAGATATAATATATATAATATATATCCAGTATATACTTGCCTTTATAATATTACATAACATTTAGAGGTAAGAAATGAAATGCACTGTTCATGGAAACGATAAGCCGTACGTACGCATGAACGCTACTTTCATTTCTATTTCATATTTAATGGAATGAAATCATAATGATATAAATGTATATGATAATTACAGTATATTATAATATATAATATCATTTACTCCATACTTTATACATCCCATATATGGCATTAACGATTCAAATCACTTTGAGGGGGCGGTAGTCCGCACTTCCTAAAATTAAATTATCGCGTTTACCCATAATGGAAATCATAAAGGTATTCCATAAATGAAAAAAAAACATAAGCATAAAGAAAAAATAAAACTAATATATATCATTTATAAAAAATAGTTTCATCATAATGGCCACCATGATAGGTGTTAAAAGAAGATTGAACAATCATCTTTTCATGAGGCAGTAATTCACCACCCACAGAAACAGTATGTTCTTTAACCATTGGATGATGGTTTGTGTAAGTGTAAATAAAATACTTCTCATAAAAACATCCTATTATATTAAATATACTGGTTTTGTTACAAAATAAAGGAATAAAAAGAGTTTAAGGGGTTGGAGAAGCAAAATAATACAAAATAACATAAGAGAAGACATTACCTTAAAATCGGGTAACTCTTTTTGATTGGAGCCAAAGGCTTCCTTGGTAAGACTTCTGCCTAAAGTGAGGCTTCTAGGAGTAATAGATGGAATTTTAGAGAGTATTTGGGCAGAGGTTGGCCGATAGAAATGGATTTAAGGTGTGAATAAGGTGGTAGAGGTGGGGGCCTTTTATAAGAGGAGAGGAGGGGAACTCTTGGAATGTAATGAAATGTTACATTATTATGAAGTTATTTTCTGATTTCAAAGGTCCCACAATTAAATATTTCGAGGATAAGGTGATATGGGTTCTCAATATACCCATCCAATATGTTTTTGACAAGTGTAAGTCTTAGATTTTACATTATCTTTTCATTTTATTTAAATCGTTAATTAATGAGGTAATCGCTGCATCATCATGATGTCATTAAAAATTTAATTTATTTAATGTCTAAAAATAATAAAAAAAAATTACCATGATGTAAGAAATATTTTTAGATTTCCAGCGAATATTTATAGTCGAAATGTTAACTTATATAACCCCATGTAATAATTGTTTTAGTAAAACAACACATGTTTGTGACAATTTTATTTTTACTTTAAATAAAAAGTTATTAATGTCATTTTCTTACCCAAGTGGCTCCATGGGGTCCCCAAGTTGACCCATGGATTGTCTTGGTCAGACATGACTCATCCAATAAGTGTAGAACAAGTGTAAAAGTAATATAAAATTTTTATAATATCATTTTTACCTTAAATTTCACTAATTACCTTTAATCGCGATTAATAAAACTTAAAAGTTACTATTCACCAAAAAAAATATTTTAATCCCATTGAACCACATTTTACATCCTAATGACAACCATGTATGTCGGATTTTTTAAATTCAATTCATAGAAGTGTTAATGTTTTGTTTAAACGAAAAATCAGTTTTTAAACTACCACTTAGTGGTTTCACTATTCATAAAAAATTGATGTTTTTTAGAATAATGCCAAAATTTCACCCTAAGCTATAATTGATATTTCGAATTCAAAAATGATATCTATTTTAAAAAATTCCAAACATCTAATTTTCATTAATAAAATTTATAATTAATTTCTGTAGTCACAACAAATAGCGCGTTTTTAAGAAACAATATATATCAAAAGATTGGAAATTGTTTATGTCCAGTTTCAAAGTGAAATTAATTATAATGACCACCACTAGATAAAATAGTAAAAATATATTCTAATTATACTTTAAAACCACTCAGTAGTATAATTTATCACTATAATTTATTTTGATTAAAAAATTTGTTTTTAAGTATATTTCACTATTCATAAAAAATTGGAAGTTCTCAGAAAAATACCAAAAATTCAACATAGGCTAATTTCGATATTCCGAATCCACAAATGAAGTCAATTTTGAAATATAAAATATATATAATTTCAAAAAGTGGGTATTACTATTCATAATTGCTATTTTGATTGGCCGTAGTGCGTTAGAATCTCAAACTTGCATACAATGCAAGCTATTGCATTATTGAAAGAGAAGCGTATCATGGAAGATCGGGGTGTTACATTATCCCCTCCTTCAATAAATTGCGTCCTCGCAATTTGAAATTCTTCTTTGAAAATAAAAGGTTGAAAATAGAAAATACCTTTGTGGAAAACCCAAATCAGAAATAAGGTTAAAAAAATTTAGCCTTAATAAGAGGGAAAGGGAAATGAAAAAGTCACCACCAAATTATGATTTCGATAAAGAGAACATTGGTGGAAATTAGAGACATATAATTGGAGGAAAAACATAAATATTTGTACGGAGTGATTGAGGCCATCAATCACAAACAAGTGTAAAATTGAGGGCCTCAAAGCCTTCAATCTATATTGATTTAAAATATTATCAGTTCAACAAGACATAAGGTATTAGGATAACACATTTTTTGTTTTAATATCCCTTTACTAAATTTTAAGAATTAATTTATTCATACAATAAGAGATAGGTATATATATATTTAGGATTGAAAATTAGAGTTTCAACCTTCAAATAATTTCTACCACAAACTCATCTTTCATTCAAAAAGATAATAAAACTCAAAAATATTATATTTATCCTAATCGTACAAGGTTCAAAATATTAACACATACCATTTAGATTAGGAAAACTATTTTTTAATAACCAAGGACTTATTGTAGTCTAGTGGTAGGTAATAAAGGCCTGTCGCACTATGGTTGTGGGTTCGATTCCTGCATCTTTTTCCGATATGATGGGTTATCCCCCAACCTGCAGGTTGTCCTTTTCCTAAAAGTATAGTATTATAATATTCCAAAAATAATATTCAGAAATGTTTTAACCTTAAACAATACTATCCAAAGTTCATCTTAATTCATTCCAACTTTATAGTTATCCAAAATACCTCTATCTAGACTTTCTCTAAAAGGTCTCTAAATTCCAAAATCAATTGTAACATCAGATTCCTCAAACAAAGTAAAGTTTCTCTTATTGTCACATACAAAAAAATATGATTACCTTCATCATATTAAAACCTTAATGAAAACAACAAGTACTTCAGTACAATCCTTATATAAATCACATTATTCTTATAACCAGAATATAATCCTTGAGTCCAAAAGCACCAATACATTAATTATTCCACTTCAACTGTAGTAACAACATAATATTGTCCTTGATCCCTTGGCCTTTTCTGAGGTAAATTTCTCCGAATCTTAGGAAATTCATTTTCATAATGCCCCATTTCCCTAAAATTGTAGCATTCAACATTGATAGCCTCTTTCTTTCCCTTGCAATCACGAGCCTGGTGACCTTTTTCTCCACATTTATAACAAACTCCCATTCCTTTTAGGCAAGTACCAGGGTGATTCTTCCCAGAATTATCGCATAATGGAAAATACTTATTTCCCTTTTTCCCTTTATCTATCTCTTGTTCCACCATTCTCTTCTTCTATTGCTTTACTTTATTGTCATAAGATTTAGAGAATTCCTTTTCTGTCTTGATAACTCATGAGACAATATCTTCGTACAACAAGAAGGTTTGTGAGACTAATGCTCGATAGAGAAATGGTTTTAACACATCAAAGAAATGATCAATCTTACTTCTTGGGTTACATATATAATCTACAACATGCCTTGCTAACCTTGTAAAGTTAGCCTCATACTTTGTGACATTCTCATCCTCCTTTTGTCTCAGACTCAAAAATTGCCTTTCCATATCTACTCGATGGTCACAAGGAAAGTATTTTTCTAATAAAAGGACTTTGAACTACCTCCATTCCATATTAGATACTTCTTCATCTTCTTTCGTGTTTTGAATCAGTGACCACCATTGATCGGCATCTTTAGTGAGCCGGTAAACTGCCATGACAACCTTCTCCCTTTCGCTACTCCCCAAGGCGTGGAATATTTTCTCTAAGGAGTTTATCCATTGCTCAGATACTTAGGGATTTTTACTCCCATTGAATGTTGGTGGTTGTTGCCTCATGAAGAGGTCTAACATTGATCCTCCATGTTGCGGATCAGGGTCCTCCATACGAGTAAGGTTATTATTCATATCCTGAGTGAGTTGTCCCAGTATGATGATAAGCTGATCAGCACCAGTTGTATCACCAACTTCATTATAATTATTTTGAGTAAGAGGGCAATCCCTACATGGAGTGTGTGCATTGATATTGTTTCCATTCCTTCTACTGGGCTCCATTTCTAAACAATGGCATAAACTAGATCAATTTATGAATAAAAATATATAATTTCGTACTTGTAAAACACTTAATATAAATTGAAAAACTTATGGATATAATCCATAATCATAAAAAGAAATGTTTTATTTGAGGAATTATATACTCATAAACACTTCATAATGGGTTGTAATGAAAATGAGAATTATCCTAAGCATATCCCCTGGGAGTGTCGTAAACAAGATTGCAGCAAGGCCTGTTGTCGTGCACCAGTTTCCGTTCGAGTCTAGATCAAAATGGTGTTTTTGGGTTTTACCTCTAGGTACATCTTTTCCAAATCCACCTCTACCGACTCATATCCAGACAGGGATGTATATGCTCGGAAAACTCATAAAATCTCTATAATACCAAAATTCTAGGAAGTTCTTCTATACTAATCCTCAAAGTCTATCTTAGGGCTATGTGCTCTAATCAGAGTTTATCAAAATCTAGCTTCCAAGGTTAGTACTAAACTACCTCGGATACCAACTATAATTCCCTGACCCCAGTTACCCAGATTCGGTTCATTATTGCGTAACATTGGCATGATCACAAAAGAACAAGTCTCGAAAGACCGATTAGTTTAGTAGCCTTGGAAACACTAGATACATTCATAAGTTTTACATTAAATCATAAAGTAAAAAAAAATACAACAACATCCTATCTTCATATCCCCTCATACTATCCCTACAGGTCATTCATAAAAAACTTCTTCACATCCAGGAAAAATTAAATCATTGAAAGGGGTGAGCTCAGATGCTCAGTAAGGATAACAATATAGCGGAAGCTTTCATAAATAAACATTAACATTTAAGGCAATGTAAAACTAAAATAAAAGCCTTTTAAAATTGAACATCAACATAATATGGAAATAGTAAAACGAGATAATGCCACTTACATATTCACATGGAGATTATACTGGTCAAATAATCACATGCAATATCAATAAACACTTTCACAATGATGGAATGCATAATTCCATACTATTATAACCAGGTATCCAAGGCCTCATGCCAAGACTACAAATTATATTTTTTCAAGGCCTCGTTCCAAGACACTAGTTTGTCTAATGAGACCTGCCGATGCATCGAGGAGCTATAGCGGGCTCCACCTGTCACTTATTAAGTCCAATGCATTCCTCATATGAACAGGTTTAAACATATCATAAACCATAACATAATCGTATCACATAAAACATGCATAAAAGAAAACATAACATTTCCACATTTCAATCACAAGATATCAATACAACACATTTATATAATAAAAAATCTTTCAAAACAATTTTCAATACCAAAATAGAAGAAAATTAAAACTTTGTATTTATTTTTCATTTAAAAAAAATTATGGCTTGTAAAAGAAGCCGAAGCTCAAATAATGGTCACATCGGCCGAGAAGTCGTTGTCACTGCATACGTACGACAAGAAAAACATTCCTTTTTGTCATTTAGTAAAACTATTAGTATAAAAAGATTCTTTATGAATAAACGGAAAATTCAAAGGGGTTTATACACCATATAAAAGAAAATTGTGTATAAAACAGAATATGCCTCAATGAATGGTGATTGAGACGAAGTCCCTTACAAAGATAATTTTTTTAAAATAAAATATAACTATTATGAGTATTCACTATAATTACACAAAAATAATGTACAAATATAAGATAGAAAATAATAATATCATGACATAATTTGAAAGTAGGAGATTAACCCAAAGAACGGAAATTTTGTTAAGAAATTCCCTTACCTCATGTCCGACTTGACTCGACCGTTCTTTAAACTCCTGAATAATAAACTAGAGTTAATTTATAATCACTTAAGAAACTTTTTCAAGTTTATTACTCCTTTTATATCACTTATTACAATGTTATGAACATTATGTAATTATTTATGTTAATAACGGTCGTTTTGTCGATCTTTGGTACTTGAGTCAAAAATAAACTTCTTATAATTACAATTTGTTCATGTGGTAAAATATCTATTATATATAGAATTATATTCATGATGTAGATATAATATATATCATATATATCCAGCATATAATTTCCTTTATAATATTACATAACATTTAGAGGTAAGAAATGAAATGCACCATTCCTGGAGACGGTAAGCCGTACGTACGCATGAACGCTATTTTCATTTATATTTCGTATTTAATGGAAAGAAATCATAATGATATAAAGGTATATTAAAATCACAGTATAATATCATATATAATATCATTTACTCCATCCTTTATACATCCCACATATGGCATTAACGATTCAAATCACTTTGATGGGGCGGTAGTCCGCATTTCCTTATAAGAAATTATCGCGTTTACCCATAATGGAAAGCATAAAGGTATGCCATAAATGAAAAATAAATAAGCATAAGGAAAACATAAACATAATATATATCATATATAAAAAATAGTGTCATCATAATGGCCACCATGTGAGGTGTTAAAAGAAGATTGAACAATCATCGTTTCGTGAGGTAGTAATTCGCCACCCACAGAAACAGTATGTTCTTTAACCATTAGATGAAAGTGTGTGTAAGTGTAAATAAAATACTTCTCATAAAAAAATCCTAGTATATTTAAGATACTGGTTTTCTTACAAAAGAAATGAATAAAAATAGTTTAAGGGGTTGGAGAATCAAAATAATACAAAATAACATAAGAGAAGACATTACCTTAAAATTGGGTAACTCTTTTTGATTTGAGAAAAAGGCTTCCTTGAAAAGACTTCGGCCCAAAGTGAGGCTTCTAGGAGTAAGAGAGGGAAGTTTAGAGAGTATTTTGGCAGAGGTTGGCCGAGCCAAATTGCTTGAAGGTGTGAATAAAGTGATAGAGGTGGGGGCCTTTTATAAGAGGAGAGGAGGGGCACTCTTGGAATGTCATGAAATATTACATTATTATGAAGTGATTTTCAGATTTAAAAGGTCAAAAAATTATATATTTAGAGGATAAGGTGATAAATATTCTAAATCTACCCATCCAATAGGTTTTTGACAAGTTTAAGTCTTATATTTTAAATTATATTTTCATTTTATTTAAATCGTTAATTAATGAGGCAATCGCTGCATCATCATGGTGTCATTAAAAATTTAATTTATTTAATCTCTAAAAATTATAAAACAATTACCATGATGTATGAAATATTTTTATCTTTCCAATGAATATTTATAGTCGAGAATTTTACTTATATAACCCCATGTAATAATTTTTTAGTAGAACAATACATGTTTGTGACAATTTTATTTTTACATTAAATAAAAAGTTATTAATGTCATTTTCTTACCCAAGTGGATCCATGGTGTCCCCAAGTTGAAACATGGATTATCTTGGTCGGACATGACTCATATAATAAGTGTAGGACAAGTGTAAAAGTAATTTCATATTTTTATAATATCATTTTTACCTTAAGATTCACTAATTTCATTTAATCGTGATTAATAAAACTTAAAAGTTAATATTCACCAAAAAATTATTTTAATCACATTGAACCAAATTTTAAATCCTAATGAAAACCATGTTTGTCAGATTTTTTAAATTCAATTCATAGAAGTGGTAAAGTTTCATTTAAACGAAAAATCAATTTTTTAACTACCGCTTAGTGGTTTCACTATTCATAAAAAATTGGAGTTTTTCAGAACAATGCCAAAATTTCACCCTAAGCTATAATTGATATTCGAAAGTCAAAAATGATATCTATTTTAAAAAATTCCAAACATATAAGTTTCATTAATTAATTTTATAATTAATTCCCGCTGTCAAAACAAATAGGGTGTTCTTAAGAAAGAATTAATATCAAAAGATTAACAATTGTTTATGTCCAATTTCAAAGTGAAATTAATTCTAATGACCACCATTGGATAAAATGGTAAAAAAATATTCTAATTATACTTTAAAACCACTCAATAGTATAATTTATCAATATAATTTATTTTGATTTAAAAAGTTATTTTTAAGTATTTTTCACTATTTATAAAAAATTGAAAGTTCTCAGAAAAACACCAAAAATTCAACATAGGCTAATTTTGATATTCTCAATCCAAAAATTAAGTCCATTTTAAAATATAAAATATATATAATTTCAAAAAGTGGGTATTACTATACATAATGGCTATTTTGATTGGTCGCAGTGCGTTAGCATCTCGAACTTGCGTACAATGCAAGCTATTGCATTATTGAAAGAGAAGCGTATCGTGGAATCTCGGGGTGTTATAGTTAAAAAGACATGTTCTCATCTCAAAATTTTTTTATTTTCATCATGAACTTAGATAAATAATATTGTGTTAAGAATAATATATTTTTAATGCTCAATTATTGATTTGGAAAATGCTTTTCCCCACCTGTGAGGAACAACATTTACTTTCATGCCAAGACCACCTATGACCATCTTTTCAAAATGAGTGTTTTTTTCACCCCAATTTTTTAATCTTGATTTTTTGGACCTTCAAGCTGAATTTCTTACTTTAGTGTGCATTAATACGATATAGTCATTTTCCAAACCACATGAGAATTATAATAGCTCAATAGCCTCTCATTTACTATACATTAATCCTCCTTTTGAAATCCCCTTCGAGCCTATGAAAACATTTTCTTTTATATCCACATTATAATCTCAATATACTATCCTACCCAATATCAACATGGATTTTCATTGTATAATTTTTTTAAATTTAAATGTGGGGGGAATGGATTTTGTTGTTTGGGTTCCCTTTTATTGATTTTCATCGAGTTATCATTTTATTGAGGGAAGGCATCCATTTTAGTGTGGGGGAGTGGTTGTCCTTCAGTGTGGTTTGGGAATGTATATATTATTATGAAATATTGTTTAAATTTTAATGAAAAGTGTTCAAAAATAATAATTAAATAATTATGAAAATTTAAAAAAATCAAAAAGCAAAATTGGGCTGTATCTTGGGTAGGTAAAAAATTACTATTTATCAGCCTTTGATCTTGTTATAACAATTAAAATTAATATTTTGGGGATATCAATAATGTTTTGGGAATAATTTTGAGATCTATTTCAAGTTCAACTTTTGGAAAGTGAAAAAAAGAAAAAGAAGAAAAAGAACACTTGTGTCATTGGGAGAAGTTTTGTGTTTTGTAAATATTTCATCTTCTAATCCTCTTAAAAATTTTTCCTCAATTTTTTATTTCATCACACAATAATTCCTTTGTAAATATGTGTTTATATTTACTTCTATGTTTCATTTTAAAAAAATGTGCATTTTTTCCATGTTGTTATTTTACCCCCTTTTTCCGATCTTTTAGATATCTTCTTCCTAACATCCTATAGCCACTAGAAAACCCCTTCAAAAGACCTCTTGATTCTTTTTTACTCTAGATAGGGAGTGGAAGCTAAGAGCTCTTTAAAACTCTAATATTATCCCTTTTGGTTGGTGAATGATTTAATCTCCATAAATTAATTTTATCATCTTGAGAAGAGTTTGTTTTGTGTTCCACCATTTTCCATTTCAAAATTTAAGAATGAAAAAATGAATTGTTTTTGGAAATTTGTTTCTGTAACAACTTGTGGTAGAATTCAATATGGATGAGTGATATTGTTTGAACCACCATGATTGGGGAAAACAAAAATTTAATATTTTTTGGTGAGTGAAAATGATTTTATTATGTTTTTATATTTTTTTCACATGAGAACATGCATAAGACTAAGTGTGGGGGAGTTGATTTTATAAATATTTTCATGAATTATTATATAATCCCTTTACTTATATTATATGAAATGTGCATAATTTGTGTGAAATATTAACTTTTTAATACTAAGTATAATTTTTGAGCATTTTTAGAAGTAGTCTAATTGAGTCAGTTTACTATTTTTTATAAATCTCCCCCTACTGATAAAAATTGTGCGGTTCTTGTTTTTTATGATTTATAATTCATTATCCAAAATTTCATTATAAGGGATCATGGGACAATAATGCCATTTAAAGGCTCATATAAACCACACAAGAAGGCCTACAGAATCTATGAAGAAACTGGACCAGCCATGAATATTTAATTGCTGGGCTCAATCAGGATGTCGAAATTAATTTTTTCTTTTACAATGTTCAGGGGACAATACAAGGAGTCCTAGATAAATATTTCAAGGCCCACATCCAAATACAAGGGGCCCAAATCATTCATTTAAACATATCCCACCATTCCGCCTAGTAAATACAATTAGTACAGTATTCATGACATATCTCATGATGTAAATATAAAATAAAGTTGATATTATTCATTATGAAACAGGATATATAGGAATAATACATTGTGGAAGAATGTATTTGGATTGAAAGGAATATTACTATTCAAAAATCTATTCACATTTTGGAAATTGAAAAAGAATGGATAGAAATGGACAGTTTAACATTGTTTATTAAAACCTCCATAACTTTGGCTATATAAGTCCAAATGAATCCCAATTTTGATAGAAGTAATCAAAAATTATTGTCTACAACTTTGAAGAAGATCATATCTCGATATTCAGCTATCTAATTTATCTAAGTGGCAATGCAAGTGGAGGGGCGGTATTGGAATGCAAACAACCCTCAACATTGGGCTATAAAGACATCCTCTCCTCTCCTTTCAAAAGATTTGGAATTTCAGAAGAGAGGATCACATATTAGCATAACCAAAGCCTTTCCAAGGGCTTTGAAGGACCAACCATACTCTATTTTTCACTTGAGATACCCTTCCTCCTCTCTTTGTCTCCTTTGTGTTGTTATTTGTTTGTAATCTTGTAAGTCTTGGTTTTTGTAATTCTATTTTAATACATGTTTCTTATTCTTCATCTATTATTATCATCCACCTATTTTTAAATAATATTAGTGGTCGTAAAATAGTTTAAATATAGTTTAATCCCCTTCTCTTATTATGCTTTCTCATTAAATCTAAAGTTAGTATTTAATTCCCTTCACTGTTTGTGTGTGTGTGTTCGACGCACAACTCTATTCTTACCCCTTTTATTTTCTTCTATTTATAATTTATAATCCTAAAAATTACAACCAGATTATTAACCAAAACAATTGCTGAGTAAATCTCTCATTGGTGTGAGTTGTAATTTAGGGATGTTCAACAATTTAGAGCTTTTCCTCGATGGATATTCTTTAAATAAACATTGTGTATATTAAACATAGATTTCCGTGGATTAATTTCATGATTTCTTTAACATGTAGTTTCCATGGATTATTGGAACCATAAATACACTACCATCAATAATATTTAATTGATATTATAACCCTAAGATAAGTTAAGTCTTGGATTAAAGCCTCAACACTTAGGAATTCCAATCAACGTTATCTTGTGAAGTGGGTGTTAATTTAATTGAAATATAAAGAAAAGCTCAAGGATATCACAAGCTTGAATCCCTAAAAATGAACTCACCCAAATCTTTATCAAAATGTTAAATTAAACACCAATAATTAATCACTTCATTTAAGCTCTAAAAACAACCCCCCAATCAAAATACTATCAACTAAAACCATTCGACTATTAAAAAGGCATCATCGCCAAGGATTCGACCTGAGTGCTGCTATACACATTAGCAGAGCATCCGAACATTGAACAGTCGATAGATAAGAATAAGTTGTGCTTTCCCTAGTAGCTCATACCTCTCTATAGTCTCCAATGGTATGACATATCATGATTAAATATTAACCTGTATCCAAATTTGTTAATATCCCAAACTCAGTGAGATATGTTAAAAGACCCGATCCCTAACTTTGAACTCTAAAGGGCATCAACGATAATCGGCGTAATATTTTTATCTAGAATATGTAGTAGAAATCCACTTATTGATCAACATTACCTAATTCAAAGTCTCTATCATTATACATGGTTTGAGCAGTGTTAGCTCCCTTTAATGTAGCTATCACATAAGTTATCACCATGGAAAACCATAAAAATCCTCAAAGGTTCCATATTTATAGTATCCTAATAGCTATTGTTATTGGAAAATTCTAAAATGGATACATTCCTCTCCAAAGATCACTCATAATAAATGAAACATACTCTAAACATTAAATCCATAGCCTATATATTTCACTCTAGCTAGCCATCAGTCTAAGGGTGGCATGCCATGCCCAAAATCACCTATGTACTGAACACCCTCTGTAAGACTCTCAAAAAAAGAGATTTCAATTGGGAACTCTATCTGATACAATGGTATGAGGAACCTTGTGATGGTGAAAATTCTCACTGATATAAATTATCTAAAGATCATATACTGAAATGGTCTCTTTAATTATAAGGAAATGGGAGACCATCATGAACATGTCCAAAACAACCCATACAATAACACTACCTCAAGGTGACCTTGGTAACCCGATTATACATTCCATCACATCATCATACCATTTCCACTCGGGAATGGGTAACTTCTATAAAAGTCTTGCTAGTCAATGGTGTTCTTCCTTAACCTAATGATAGGTGGAACACCTCCTAGAAAAACCATTTACCTATTATTTCATCCCCAAACACCAATACTGGTTGAATAAATCCTGATACATTTTGGTGATGTCAGTATATACATCCCAAGATGAGGAATGAAACTCAAAAATCATCTCCTCATATACTTCTTCTATAACCCAAATATGACTATGCGTGAAAGGAATTGTATCCTCACCAATGGTCTAACTAGGGAGTAGGTCCTCACCTTCCACACACTCACATAAGACTAGGCACTATGAATATGATAATTGTCTCATCCTCATCCTATCATGAAGAGTGAATTTCACTGCTAAGGATGATAGAATGTTTTGGCCTTGACCATCTTACACCTATAGGTGCATATTTTGAAATAAGGCCACAAGTATCCACTTGTTACTGGTCTCATGAAATGCATGTATCTGAGACGACATGTTCAATTCATCAACCACTATATTTTCCTTCATAGGTGTGTATGAAAGCTTGAAGTTGAATGATATAAGGTATTCTAACCACATTCATTTCCTGAGAATCATTTCATGCAATATAAATACATACTTGAAGATTTTTTGGTTGATGTACACTACAAAAATATCTCCCAGTAAATAATTCCTCCAACAATTCAAGGCATGTACAACAAAGGCTTAATTGAGATCATGTATTGGGTACTTACTCTCATGTGGACTGAACTGATAAGAATCATACACTATGAACTATCCTTCTTATATACTAAATTCTACTATATTAGTACCTAATTAATCCCAATACACAATGTAGCTCCTACCCAGCTCCAATATAATTAGGACTGACACTGAATTTAGTCTCCCTTTCATCTCCTAAAATTTGTCTCACAGGTGTTTAGCCATAGAAAATTTAAAGCCTTCTTATTAAAATTTGTAATAGGTGATTCAAAGTGTTAGAAGTATTGTATAAAAGGCCAGTAATATCTATAAATACTAAAGAAAATATGTATTTCAAAGAAGTTCATGGAATTATTGGAGGAAAATACAACACTCATATTATCTAGGTCAACTAATACTCATTTCCATGAGATAATAAAACCCAAAAATTTAATCTTATCCATCTATAAGTGGAACATTGTGAGAATGGAATACAAATGATGCTCTCATGTTGTATTAATAATGATTTCAAAGTACTTGGAATGACCATGTTGAGTCTAAGAATAAACCAAGATGTTATCCATGAAAACTACCACAAACGAGTCTAGATATGGATGGAAAACCTTTTTCATCAGTTCCAGGAAAATTGTTGGTTTATTCTTGATAGAAAATAGAATAAAAAAATACTCATATAGAATATTCCTACTATGAAAGGTTATAGGAGGTATGTTTGAAGGTTGAACACGAACCTAGTGATATCCTGATCTTAGATATATCTTCAAAAACACCCTATATCCTCAAAGATAGTTAAAGACATTATATATCCAAGGAAAGGGATACAATTTATTAATAGTACACTAGTTTAATTTCTGGTAATCCACACATAAAAATAAGGTTTCATATAAATTTTCCACAAAAATGGTTGGTGGACACCATGAAGAAGTACTGGGTTGTATGAACCCCTTTCCTTACAAGTCTTGTAGATTCCTCTTGAGCTCCTATAACTTTTTATTAGTCATTATATAAGAAGTAATGGATAAAATTAAAACACCTAAAACTATCTCAATGAAAAACTCCAACCCTCTTTCTAGAGGTATACCAGAAAATCATTCAGGAAAACATACCCAAGAAAATAAACCAATGGAGGGAAATTTGTCTATCAAATTCCTGGATCGTCCAAATATAAGCTATAAATCTAGGCTATTATCTCACCCAACCCATGATGCCCTAGTCTAGATCTATCTTCCTAGACATCCCATTCACCCTTGTGAATAAAACTCCTTCCACTAGTGATGAGAAGAACACCCTTCATTAATTGTAAACAATAAAAACACAAAAGGGAACCAACTATTCTATATTAATAGTGATGTCAAACTGAGTCATCTTTAGGATTAAGAGGTACCCTATGAAGCGACACCACCAATATTAAGGGTCCACCCCCTAAAAAATTATACACCCTATATTTGGATCCCCAATAGAGTATAAAAATTAATCATTCCATCAGAAAACTGATCATTAATCCCAACATTCTCCAAAACAGGTACAAATATGAAAGAATTAGATGAAACTTCATCTAAAATAGGAGAAACTATAGTAGAGTCTACAAATATTTTATCTTTCACCATAGAAGGCCAAATGATCTACTCTTTAGGTGTAGGATGTACATAATATATATAGCCTGAACCGTGACCTAATGAGACTGCCTCACTTCCTGGGTCAGGCACACTTGGATGTATCTATACAACTGGTTCTTATCTACCTCATCCACTATCACTGCCTTAGAATAAACAATTGGTACTACTCTAGATCCCATCTTGATATAGATTTATGAACCCTGCTCTTAAAACTGGAGTCAGAGTTGACCCCTTCCACTGACTATTGGTAGGATGGTCCCACAGAATCGTTGTACATGGTTAATATTGCAACATGTTGAACACTTGATTGGGCCTACATCACACTGAATCCTCATATTTCTCTATCTCCCACAATGATGAGATAAGAAATAAAAACCATCACTCACACTCTTGATGGTATTTCCCTAATGAGAAAGCTCAAAATTATACTTTCTTTTAGTTGATAGTAAACCACTATGTTAAGAGGCTGAACATCCTTTTTCTACGCTGCCATCTTCCCTCAGGTTCCATTAAATAAGAAGTACCTAATTCACTAAGACTATTATAGTAGTTAGCCAAAACACATTTAACTATGATCAAATTTCATGATTGAGACCTTCCTCAATGCTTCACACCCCTGATGGATCATCAGTAAGATAAATCAACACAAAATTATGAATCTCTATGAATCAGGTTGAATACTCTATAATGGTCATCACTCCCTACTTCATACATATAAACTCATTGGCCCAATTATTCTTCAAAGTCTCATGAAAGAAATAATAATAAAACCATGATTAGAAATACCTCTAAACCATATCCCGAAGGGAATCAGTATAGTTCAAAACTTCACAACAGTGATTAGATTATCCCCAAATAATATATATCAAGAGCTTAAATCACCTCTCGGGAGGATTATCCATAATCTAGAAAATCAATAGAACAATTTTAATCCAAAACTCAGTAGCCTATAAACCATTATCCCCTAGAAGCATGGGTAGATGTTGTTGTTGGAACACATGCATCTATTATTCCATAGACAAGGAAAGATGCATGGATATTTAAATGGTCTTCATAAATAATAATAAACACTCAAGAAACTAGAAACTATCAACAGTATCTAGAACAAATTAAGGTGATGCATGAGGAAATACTTGATGTTCTAGTGGTGGTTCACAAACCACCACCTCTAGGGCACGGTCATCACCATCATTCTAGAGCATGTCTAGACCATCTTATGGTGGCATGTCTCTACAATGTAAAATACACACCTCATAAAAAATCAAGTAGCAACCAAGTCACAGTTATAAAATCATAGGATATGTCAAAACATTATTATAAACAAGACACACACCTCTTCCAACTCATATTTTTAGTAATGGGTAAAAGGAATGATCATAAAGAACACTAGAGACTCTACCTGCTCCTCTCTCTAATTTTGAGTCTAGGTCATGCTCTTTGATTCACATCATAGGTCCTGATATATAGACTATATAGTGAAATTGAAAAATCTATTTATCGATAGCCTTCCCACATCCAAATTTCTATTTCATTTAAATTAATATTTCTTACAATTCTATTTAAATGGATGAAGAAAATGGATCAAAACTTTTAAACTATAATGGAACATTCACCTTATAAAACTAAGTTTAACATCCATTTAATCCCAACCATAACATTTTATAGTATACGAGTCCAAGATTCCATTACTCAATATGCCATAATTGACTACATAGGGTAAATACTATACCCTATGCAAGAAAAAACTATTTAGTTTTCAATAGAAACTCTATGTATAATTTTTGTTTCTCAATTCAATATACATAATGTTAACAAAATATAAATTATATCATGAAAGGTACATAGAATAAATTTCATGCAGTCAATAAATTCATCCTATATGGAATCACATATGCATGGTATGTAAATCTTGTAAGGTGCCTAAAATGATGTATGATCCATACTTACTTTCCATACCATGTCTAGGATAAAATGAAATTCCCCAGTTGTATAAATAATCACATCACATATCATGGACCTCACCCGATGGTGGAATCAAATGACCTATAGTAGGAAAAAAACTAGAACATCATATCCCATACCAGTTAATTTGTATTTTTTCCTATTCATGGGTTAGATACTCCTAGGAACAACTCATTAACAAATTCAAAAAAAAATCCAATTTTTCTTTTCTACCATCCCAAATAGTATGGTAGAAAAAGAAAAGAAAAGAAACCCCCTTTGATACCACTTTGTAATGTCCCTAATCGGGATCTACTAAATGGTTCCCTAAGCTGGTGGGTCACATGGCATCAGGCATGGATCTCTGTATGACAAAGGATACTAACCGAAATCAAGGGTATAAGGTAGTACAATGGGGAGACTATAACCTGATGATCATATTAACTTAGTGTTATATTATGTAAATATATATACAGAAGATTAATATAAATCCCTAATAGAAGATAACATCTCGATTAAAGTAATAATAATAAAAACCAAAAGCAGTATCATATACAATATGATGATCATTTCATGTCTCTATACAAAATGGAATAAAATACATATAAATATGAATACCATATAGAACATGTTTCAAAATAATAAAAATACCCAAAAAGAACTATCTCTAGTTAGAATCATGAGCATAACTAGTCCCTATACTCTTATACCCCTAAGAAACAATCAAATAAAGCATAATAAATTGGGTGATTTTTGTAGTCCCTACATGCATCCATGAAGTCTGACTTGGTACCAAATGGCAGCCAAAATAGGGTGTGAAATTACAATTAGTAGGTCACCACCAATAGTTCATATAACATGTCCATTCAATGTATAAAAAATAAATCAATATGCAATATATCACAAGTATAAGAGTAATAAAAGTAATGTTTCAAATGAAAATGTGATCTTGTCCTTCCAACCATTTATCTATGTGAAAAATAATAAAAAAACCACAATCAGGGGGGAAATGTAATCAAGTAATCATAAATCATGACAAATGATCCACAATTCCCTATGCTACATAATCAAGTGTTAGGATTGAAAGGTTCAGATCCAAAGTATAAATGACTGAGGAATCCTCATCCAATTCGTGGAGAATCTTGATGGAAACTCGGTAAAGACATCAATGGATCCCAAAGAGCATGTCCTTCGAACTTGTACAAGGTGAGTCCAATAAAGATGGATCTAAAGTGTAGTAATTTCATATTCCTCTAAAATAAAATAGATCGAAAAAGTTGAAATGTTTATGGAATCATATGGAATTAGGATCCTAGGAGTAGAAATGACTAAGGAATACACTACCATAATCAGGATCCATGGAGTTGAAATTTAAATGGCATCTAATGGAATTAGGATCTGAGGAGTAGAAATGTCCAAGGAATCTACTACCATTATCAATTATATATATCATAATCAATTCATAAGCCATGAGTTCATCCAACCCATTCTAAATTTTTCCATAAAATCCCATTTAACCATTTCATTCCAAAATTTCACCATTTAAAAATATATAATCACATGGAGAAGGAGGCATAAACCTTATCCCATTCAATAATTTAAATTTTACTTAATTGAAAAATTCTCCCACTAAAATTCCATGCTCACAAAAACCCAATTTGGTGGTATAACAAGGGGTGGATATAATAACACACCTCAAGGGTTGTCTGGGTTGGGGATAAAAACCTCCAACTTGAAAATGGAACTATGTGGGAAACATAAATAGTTTAAAAAAATTATTAAAGAGTTTAAACTATTTTTTGGAGAAATTCCGGAAGTTCCAACATGTGGAATAAGGGAAAAAGGTATATAAAACACAAAACATTAAGGGGGGTGTATAGACCACCTACCATATACCCATGGTAGAACACTCATCCAGTATTGAATCATAGCTTGACCTAGATCAAAATAAAATGGATCAATGATTGAATGACTTGAAAATGGGTCATATTATCTTGTAGTACAATATATACATCAATAAGCTAACAAAAAATGAAAGGAGTAAGTTAAATGAATACACCACTTGTACAGATCCAATGAGATGAATGGTTCTAGATTTTTAGGTCAAATGGAGAATCTACACAAAATCCTTGGATATGGATTCAAAGGATCTTTAAAAAAATAAGGAGTCTTTTTACTATGTGAAAGGGAAATAATTTTTCGGTTATATGAATTTTCATGTCATTTTGTTCATTTTAAAAAAAAGAACAATGTCAAAAATTTTGGATGCATGGTTTGTAAAATTGTGTACCAACAGTGTGCACCCCACCATCTCAAAATAAAACATGCACGATTCATGTACATGGTTTGGAAAACCAGAAAAAACCATACCACATGCCATTTTCCAAGACTCACCTCACAAAGTGATGGGACATGGTTAGACAAGCCATGCACGAACTATGCATTTGTCCTCTGATAAAAATTATAGGTTCTCATGCACTGGTTTATGGCCTTATGTGAATAGTTGGGATTAAATATAAAACCCCTAATGCCTTTAAAAATTCACTTCATGGTTAGTAGTAATAAAGGGTCTTGGACTTCTTGGTTTATACTAACTGTATTCCCATGTTCGTTTTTATAAAAATCAGGCTTATGGGATCTGAGCAAGCCTTAGACACCCAAAAACACATGTGATCTCATTAGGAACTCACATTAGCTTTAAACCAATGATTTAAACAGAAATTCAAAAATATATATACCTCATATAAAACCCTGAGATCTTACATCCACCCTCAGAGTGCTACCATTAGGGTGATACCATTAGTATGAGAATGTTTGATGAAAAATAGATAAATTGAGAGTTTCATGGTATGTGAAGGAAATATGAATTACATTTTTGGATGAAAACTATTTTGTTATTATAAGGATTAAATATCAAGATATAGTCTATAATTATTATTTCAAAGGATCTACTGAATGAATAAAAAAGAAAGAAGAAGTGATATTTGGTGTAACTTTTCTTATTCATAGATGAAAGGATGAAGTGGAGAAAGATATTTTATATAATTTTTTTTGTAAATGAAGAATTATATTTGAATTATTTTATCACAAATATAACCTTTATAGAGAAAAAAATTAAAATATAGTAAAAATAAATCTTGAATTAGGAATCATTGAAAGATTTCTACTCTATTTTAGTGGATGTTTATCTATATTATATGCATGTATAAATTCATGAATATCAAATGTGATGAGTTATGATTTTATCAGAGAAATAATGTGTATCAGTTTTAAATAGAAGAATTAAAAAATAGAAGTTGGAATGATCATGTATCTATATCATACAATAATCGATAAATTCACCTAGTTTCAATGTTGAAGAAATATAAGTTTAAATATGAATGAAGAGGTTGTGTTATTTATACATGACTCAATGTGGTTATTAATAATTATGGGAGCTATTTACTATAGAAGTTATTATGATTAATAGATCTGAATTTCAAGGAGTTTTAATTAAAATCTAGTTACAGGAATTCATAGATATTTCAATTAAGAAGAAGTTTGAATGGTTAAGCATCAAAGATCAATAAATTTTCATCTTATGTTTTTCAGATTGGAGTGTTTCATACACTAGTTTAAAGATTGATAGAGAGGTGTTGGTGATAGATAAATGGTTAAATATAGTTATGTTCATGTAAATTAAAGTGAATAATTGACATTCAAATAAGAGAATAAGAAAAAGATATTATTAAAGTGAAAGACTAGATTATGTTCGAGAGGAAGAAGGAATATCAATTTTATCTTTATCATATGAATTTTGTATTAGTGTGTGACGAACATGATGTGAGAAATAAACAAAAATTTTGGGGAAATTTAATTGAGTTATAATGATTTCCCTTACTAAATGTGTTTTACAAAGTTTTAGTATATCATATGATCATGTCTTTTACTAGATCATGCCAATGACTAGATAATAACATTTAGTAGTGAATCATGGAAATACATTACACGATATGTGTGTGTGATTGTGTTTTTATTAACATCAAAATAAACTATATCCAGGGTAGAAGGTTGTTTCAAAAAGGAAAAACATAAAATTAATAAAACACTAATTCACTCCCCCTCTCAGTGATTCCTCGATCTTGTGTTCTAACATGGACTAAAAATGGTCTCCCTAGTTGGGAGTATGAATATAAAGTTATCCTACGAGAATGATAAATGGACCAAGTTCTAAGAATCGTCAATGTAGGAAGTGGAGATATAATCTTAATACTATCATATTTAGGAAGGAAAAAGTACAATAAAGGTGTTCTTAACTTGAGAAAATCCCCAGTTACTAATGGGATTAAATATGGGTATTGTAAAGACTACTACAAGCTACCAAGACTCATGAAAACCAGATTACTGGGTGAGGTAATGAAATCCAAATATGTAGTCCAGAAATCTAACAAGGGATCTAGGGAGGCAAAATATCCTAGAAGGATAAATACCTATCCTTTTCAGTTTCAAGAATTACCTCCCAATCACGAGGGTTTTACTTAATTACATATAGAGACTAAGGGTACCCAGTATATAAGTTGGGATATAATTTTCCTTTTGTCTCTATAGCTTTATGGTAGTAAAAAATGAAAGGAGGAAGGAGTTAACGCCACACCCACTATAGACCTACTTTTAATTTCCAAGAAGGTGTTTGTGGAAGATCCCTATGGTGTTAAAGGTTCCATATAAGACTATAATAAGATGTATATAATGATTATAAAAGTAAAAATCAATAAATAATAAGAAACATAAATTTATAGTCAAGATCAAATATACCTCCATGACTTTAATAATGGGAAGATATATTTGGAGGAGTAATCAAGACATAGGATAGTAGGGACTCTTATTTTAAGGATCTTATTAATAGGGATCTTGAGAGAAATAAATTATCAATTTATTAGAGTCATATTATAGTGCATGTTTTAAACAACCTAATTTTTTTTCAGGAATGGATCATCAATACCATTTATTATCTCTCTTTACTATTGATGTTGAATTTTATGGGTTCTCACTCAACCCTTAAAAGTGACTTTTTGAGAAAAAATATTTAATTTTGATGGAATTACATCTAACATAGAATTTATATGTAGTTTCTAACATAATTTTAGATATAATAGAAAATTAGATGATATAAAAACAATGACATTCCTTCTTAACGTAAATTTAGGATTCAATGGACTTTAATGACTTATTAGAGAAACATTATTGGAATTTTAATCTATCTTTTATTATTATGGTTTGAAATTTTATCCATTTTTGTTGTAAATATAGAATAAATAGCCTTTACATCATATTATCCACTTCATATATCTTAAAAACATTGATAAAATATGGTAAAAAATTATTTAAGTCATTCAAATTGTTTGAAAATTTAAAGCAATGATTTCAGAAATAATTCATTAACGAGATCAATATTAAAAGGAAAGATCCAATATCTCCATGAAATTAGAACACTAAATCATATTGAGTATATGAATAAAGACTAGAGTTCCATTTTTCATTCTTTATTTTATTCCTTTTAAATCTTAATTGAATCATTATATACCTATCATCATCATCTAGATTTACTTTTTGAACAAATTAAACAATAGGTTATTTAGGAAAGCACTTCTATAACACATATATTATTTCATCTTTAAGAATAATGCGTAAGTATTTTATACAAGTTTGAGAATTTTCTTATATTTATAATATAATTTCTCTATTAATGTTCTTAAATACAGGTTAGATAATGATGATTTCATTTTTCTAAAGCATAATATTTCATTCAATGAGTATAATGGTTTACATTGAATTAATTAGAACCTTTATTAAATATGCCCCGTTAATATGATGAGCCCATTTTGAGTTACATCATAACCATTGGTGGGCCAAGATATATATTTCTCTGATAGACTGATTACTTTGGAGTTTCTCCACTGTAATGACCTGAACTTCTGAATAATTTTCATTTCTTGGATTTGTGTATTATTTTATTTTATACTCAACAAAAATATCATTTTATTAGTGAATTGAGTATAATTAAAATGAGACAATTGGTTTTTGACTATTATATGACCGTTGGTCAACATAACCGTTGGAAACTATACTCCTAACGTTATGATAATTGTTTATAAATACAAATTATCATGAATAATATTACATAAAAAAGAGTCGATGACCTCATCTAGTAGACTCGGGTTGTGCGAAGCCCATCTATCGGAGCTTGGGTAGGAGGTAGCATAACTAGGATTTGCTCTAGTCCAAGCCCTAGCCGAACTCCAACTATTAATCTGGAACGAAATCACTTATGGGAGAAGTTCAATCTGATATAAATCACCACTCGAGCAATGTCTTCTGAGTCACCTCAAGATTCTATAACCATTGCACACCTTACGCTTAGGTCATATGTAGGTGTTATAAGGGGATATGTAATAATTCCTTAATTAATTTGTGGAATCCTTTTGTATAAACAAAATTGTTATTTCTTATTACGGTAAAATTTGTGAGTTTCAAATATCAAGATAAATATAGGATTGATTTATAGACGTTCTATATTATTGATGAATATTGGAAAAAATGAATTTTAAAATATTTTATTTATAATATCAATAATTAATAATTTGAAATGACTTTCAATAAATTGTCTTTTACAATTGTGATCAGTAAAATATTTTTATTCTAATAAGATCAAATTAATTTTTGGTGAATAAAAAATTATGAATATTAATATTTCTATTATGAATATCAATGTGACCAATGGAATAGTAACATCACTTAAGAAAGTATAAATATAATTTAGGCATCTTGATTGTTAATTTGATATAATAGAATAATTAAATAACTATTTCAGAAATTATTAGTTAAGTATTGGTATTTTTTGGATAAAGAGTGTTTTTACTTAAAAATTAAATATCTCATAATTAGAAAATTATTTTCATAAAATGGATTTAATTTTTGAATTTAGAACATAAATTTTAGGACAGGGTGAATTTATGAGATTTTAATAAAATGTTTGGTTTTTCATTGAATAACAAAAATGTAGTTTTGAGTTTTAGTGTTTTTAATGACATCATTAATTATGTAATGGTGATGTAATAATTCAAGTCAACTTTTGTATAGTAATATATATTATGAGGTATCCAAAGTGGTGAATACCATGGGAAAACACCATTGTTAAGCCCATGGTTTTTCAAATACCACAAATGAGGTGTCCCTTGGAAATTAATAAAATATTCCCTCCATTTTTCTACAAATACCAACCCATTCCTTCATTATATTCATTCCGAATTCCTCTTCAACAAAGATCTTGTCTTTTTTACCTCTCAATAAGTCCTTCCAAGATTCCTTGAGGCCCCCCTAAGGTCCCATCCTTCGATTCAGTGAAGTTACTCTTCAAGGTAAGAGAACCTTTCACCCTCCTTTTTAGTCACTACTCATTTAGGTTATGCATTTGAATTTCCATTTTCATATGTTGGGGTATGATATTATATATTCTTATTACTATAATTTTGATTTCCAAATGATTATATAACCTTTTTCTCTCATAAATTCAATTTATGAATTTTTATGTGGTCTCGTAATGCTGTCGAATTTTCGTAAAAGAAATCACATCATCTCTTTTCTCTCAGGTTTTCTTTTTCATGTGGTATGTCATTAAAATATCCATACCGTGATATTATTTCCATTTTATTCTCTCCCTATACTGTAAAATGAGTCATTTATGTATGGTATAACCTTTTCTCATCTCTTTTTAATGTTTTTTAAAACCATGTTTCGTAGCCGTTATGCTATAGATATTTCATCTCAAAATATCTCTCTTTTTATCAAGAAATTATTTTATTTTCCATATATGAATACCCAAAACAATTTAATTTATACAGGTATTTATCATGAAATAAAAATGATATATTTTATTCTAGAATTTTTATACATAAAACCCTCTTTCCCTTTCTGTGGGTTATGAATGACATAATGATCAGGTTTTTAATCACTTTTAAAAACGTCATGATATTGATATGAAATGAATTTCCATTATTATATTTGGGATATTTATGAAATTTTTGATTATTATCTATGTGTATAACATTAAAATAAATACTTATTAACGATGTACCATGATAGAGCTTTAATTCATTGCTTAATGAAATTAATCTCCAGAGATGACAAGTTTTATGATACTTTGCGGAATAACATTGTTACTATTATGAAACCTTGGGGATGGACCTCAATGATATGCATATTATTGTCTAAATTAAATGTTGTAAACACATTTTCAAGTTATGTTTCAATTTATTATTATTATTACATCCATATTCATTATATATTTATGATATTACCCATGTTCTTATTGATATCCCTCAAGTTCACATGTAAACAATTTCACTTGTTTTTCTTAGAAAGTATTTTGATCACCCATTCCTTTGATGTATGTCTCCAGGTTATGAGATGTAGTAATTTTACTTAGGATGAATTTTTCAAGAATCTTTTCAAAGGGATTAAAAGAATGTTTTATGTTATCCTATATTATGTACCTTTTTCAAAGACACCAAACTTTAATGATCCTTTGTTTTTAATATAATAAAAAGTTATGTAATAAGAAGGAGGGATGACATAGTTGGTTTCAAAGGATAGTTTAGTTATATGTGGAAATTAGGATATAATAAATTTAGGAATAACCCTATAGAAATGTTTAAATATATGAAAAATTCATGGTATTTTGGTGAAATATTAAAGAAGTGGTTTCTGAACAAATAAATCCCTATCAGGATAAAACAATTTTGTCGTGGCTTCAGAATAGATGTACCTAGGAGTGAAAACTCTGGCAAGGAGTTTCATGATTGAAACAGGGTATCCGGGTACCCGAAAATGGGTCTTGCTACACTCATGGTTTGACACGCATGGGGGATAATTTTGGTTAATCACAAGCATTTTTTGAATCATTATGAAGGATTTATAGGGAAATGTAATTGTTGTTAAAAAATAATATGTTTAGGAATGAAGTTTTAAGAAATAAAAATCATTTACAGTTAAAATATTAGGAAAAGAAATATGTTTTTCACCAAGGTATTATTATTTTAGAAAATGGTGGACAATAGGAGGAACCATGTAAATGGTGACCACAATGGACCATGTGTTAATGACCCTCCAATGGAAGCTGGAATAGAAACTGTCATGACCCATCCCACAAGGCCTAGACGTGAGTATCCCAAGCCTGCCTTCGAAAGGCTCGGGGTTGGTGACTAGAACTTGAAGGATTTTCCCGAGTAGGAAAGGAATTGTCTTAGAGATCTGTACACACTCAAAAGGAGAAACTGATGTAAAAAACCAACAAAAGTAAGGTATAAAGATGAGTACTACTATAAAATGAAAACAATGGATCAGAATATAGGCCCTAGAAATTGAAAATAAAGTAAACAGTTGTTGCATCTGTCTGGGAGCTCTTCATGGAGGGTAGTTGTTATAAGTTTGAAGTTGAAGAAGAGGATTTCAACTTCTCCCATCACACCAAGCTCCACCAAGTCTCAAACCTCTAAAGTATACCTCGGAGCATCAGTATTCTTCACCAGACGCACATGTGCGGGCGAAGCCTGTGCAGGGGTGAGTATAAAAATACCCAGTAAGGGACCCCGAGATCCCTGAAGGTCTCTCAGTAATCCAAAATGGAAAACATCACAATAAATACCACAAAGGTAATATCACAAGAATGATCTAAATCATAAAGCACAAAGCAAAGAGACAGATCACTCTAATACTATAACTTCAAGGTTACGAGGATATGGATGACTAGTCATAAATCCAGATCATCCAATCTATAGTAACTCTACTGCTAACCAGTATAGGTCACTGTGTGCAGACTCGTATTGGTCACTAGATGCTGACCGTTATTGGTTACTAGATGTTGACCTGTATTGGTCACTGGTGAGGACCCGTATTGGTCGCTGGTGCTGACCCGTATTGGTCGCTGGTGTTGACTCATATTGGTCACTGGTATAGAGGTTGAGATTATTAGTCGTATAGCTAGATAATCCCACTCTGGAGTTTCTGATACTGACTTGTACTGGTCGCTATTCTTCTTCATGTCACATCTAGTCAATAGATTCCCGAATGAAGTTCGCCTGATTTCCATAAGACTCTCCTCCTCGAGCCATTGGTCATATTTAAATTGGAACTATGTCCTGTAAAAAGTATACCCAAGGGACTGCCCCATCATAGGGGTCCCAATGTGATAGACGACGCGTTTATAGGACGCTCGGTCTGTGAAATATTGACACTTTTGTAAAATGGGCCTAGTTGGATTCAAGTCTGATCCAATCCAGGTCACATGTCAAACTATGTCAAAACTCACTTAGTGTTTCTACAAAGGATTTCCTTGACACAAGGGTCCTTATACCACATACATCACATCGATCGGGTGCCCGGTCTATTAGTTACGCCCTTTTCTATGAAATTGGGGTGATCACACCTCAGTCTAGCCCTGCTTGGTTGGGCCCACTAGAACTTGCTAGAGGGTCTGTTTAACAAAAAGGGGTCCCAACACCATTGATGGCATGTCAAATGTACACCCGACTCATTAGTTACGAGCATTTCTTTATTTAGGGTCCAGTTGGGTCTAGGCCCGGTCCGACTCAGTCAGGCCAGCCCGACGCAATGGGTTATAGGGTCTACCTAACCCTGCCTGAATCCGGCCCATTAAGGGTCGACCCTGTTCGATTTGTCGGCCTAAGACACATTTTTCCCGGTCTGCTGGGTGGGGCTCGACCCACCCATGTGGGCCCACTGGACCATGGGTCCGGCCCGGCATGCTGGGCGGGTTCAGCATGTTCGGCTGGCCCGCGTCCGACTCTGTCCACCTACTAGTGCTCCCCATGCGGGGTGCACATTCTGCCTTCCAAACAGCTCTAATGAGCCATTCCAGTCCCTTCAATTAGTGGCGTCACGTGGTCCACGGGACGCGGGTCCCATCCTCATTCATCATGGCTTTGAGCTGTAGATTTTTTCAATCAGCATCATGCGATTGCGTGTCACCTTCGCCTCCACAACTATGGTCGGCCGATGTGCCAGCTATCGCATGCAGTTACTGCAACTCCCCTCTGAGGTGTGTGAGTGCGCGCCGCCTGCTGGTGCCACAACTGGCCATTGTCGGCCACCTCTGTTACTCATTGTTGTTTCCGCACCGACGGATCTTTTGCGGGTCTCCAGCAGTGCTCTGAGCTCTGCTTCTTCTCCCGTCATCACCTATGGGACTTTCAAGATACCGCTGTTATAGTGTGACCTGCAGTTTTGCGTTTCCATCAAATTGAGTAAACTGTCCCTGAAGAACACAACATGAGCGAAGTAGCGAAGGGTCCGGGCCTTGTTTGTTTGTCCCGCGCCCTCCGAATTAATATGATATCAATATGGAGAAAAGAAATCATCATAGATAAACTATAATAATTAAACCACCTTCCTCAAAGATTGTTGGGGACCACTGCAAACGGTGGTACATCCATGTTCGAGGGTATGCGGCAAGAGGAGTGTCCTCTTTGGATGGATTCGTCAACGTTCGTTGATTCCAGATCATTTCTGCCTAAGCTCTCATCCTTCATTGGTGGATGGTATCATGGTACTTTTCCCGACTTTCCTCGATTGGTGAAGCTGTGTCAAAACTCATCCTTAAGCCTCATATATATAGGTGGTGGAAAAGGTGAGTAACGCACGAAATAATTTAATGAGGTTCATTAAATGTTTAATTTGTGAACATCATTTAATTAAAAATGGTGTGGTTACACAATTGATGAGTCAAGACACTTAATGGCTTGACACGTCATCATTCCCACCAACGCCGCACATCCGTTGGAGAAAAATAAAATAAAATAACAATTACATGTTATTTTATTATTCTTTAAGAATTCCAAAATATATCTTTTTCTCCTAACCAACTGTGGTCAAAGTGAATCTTCCCTTAATAAAATCCCAGCACCATTGATTCAACGGTGCTCTTGGATTTCAATTCTGAGCACCAGTTCAAAAGATAAAAAATATCACCCATGCATTTACTGAACGTACCATAAATAAGTTCAAAAAATCAATTCCTAGCACACTGGGCCTCAGAATCATGCAAATTCAATTTTTGAAGACTCGTAAAAATCCCAAATAATTTAAAAAAATTACATGGATTTTTTTGGGTCTTTACATTCTCCGAAACTTTGGGCTTTACGTCCTCGAATTCCAAACAAGGATACTCAAACAAAGAGGGGTACTGGGCACACATATGAGCCTCTCGCTCCCATGTGATCTCCTAGAGATTCCTGTTCTTCCATAGAAGACACACCAGAGGTATCGACTGACCATGAAGTAACTGATCCTGGCAGTCCTTTATCTCCATCGGGTACTCCATAAAAGTCACCCCATCATCAATCTATATATTTTCATGGTCGATGATGTGAGATAGGTCATACATGTATCTCCTCAGCTGGGATACGTGGAAGACATTGTGCACCCTCTCTAACTACGGTGGCAGTGTCAAGAAGTATGCCACCTTTCCAATCCTCCGAAGTATCAGGAATGGTCCTATAAACCTCAGTGAGAGTTTTTCGCCTTGGAAAACTGTCTACAGTCCCTATTAAGGGGAGACTAATAAGAATACATGGTCCCCCTCCTGGAACTCTAGTGGTATTCATCGCCTATCAACATATGAGTTATGTTTGCTTAGAGAAATCTTCATCTGTTCTCGGATGACCTGAACCTTCTCAGTGGTATCCTATACCATCTCTGGGTCCACGAGTGCTGGCTCTCCCAGATCCATCCAGCACAAAGGTGATCTGCACGGTCGTCCATACAATGCATCAAAAGGGTCCATACCAATGGTGGAGTGATAGTTGTTGTTGTACGCGAACTCCACCAAGGGTTGATGGTCCCCCAAACTGTGACCAAAATCTAAGACACATGCATAAAGCATGTCCTCCATGGTCTAGATTGTCCGCTCAGTCTGACCATCTGTCTGTGGGTGAAAAGATGTGATCATGAGAAGTTGAGTCCAGAAAGCCTCCTGAAATCCTTTCCACAACTGGGATGTGAAGTGTTTGTCACAGTCTAAAACTATCATAGAAGGCACCTCGTAATGTCTCATGATCTTATGAACGTAGAGACGTACCAAGAACTCTATTGAACCCTTCTCTCAAATTGCAATGAAGTGGGACAACCTGGTGAGTTAGTTAATAATAACCCATATGGTATCGTTACCTCTGGATATATGTGGTTACCTTGTCATGAAGTCCATTGATATCTCTTCCCACTTCCACTCTGGTATCTCAAGGGGTTGGTTCAAGCTTGGTGGTACCTGGCGCTCAACATTCACTTGTAGAAAAGTGAGGCATCTAGAAACAAAATTTGCCAAAACTTTCATCATCACTGGCCACCAGTACTGACTCCAGAGGTCCTAATACATATTCATCATACTTGGATGTACTGCCAAGGGGGATATATGGAACTCCCTTAGCACCTAATCTCACAACGCCACTGGTACAACTATGTATCCTAGAGAAAGGATAGCATGCTCACCACCTTCAGAATATTTGTTAGGTGCATGGCCTGAGGATATATGAGCACATGTAGTCTCGCAGTTGAGGTCCCTGAGTTGTGCATCCCTAACTCGATGAAGGAGTGGAGGGGAAACTACTATAAACTGGAGGTAGACTGTCTCATCTCTATCCACGGAGGATATCTGAAGCAAGGCTAACTGTTCTGAAGCCTCATTCAGTAGTTGTGAACCCGATCTTCGGCTAAGTTCATCTACCACTATGTTCCCCTTCCTAGGAGTATAGAATATCTCAAAGTCATAGTCTTGGAGAAACTCTAGCCAAAGTCTCTTTATCATATTAAGATCTTTTTGTGTGAAGATATATCTGAAGCTCTTGTGGTCTGAGTAAATAATAAATTGCCCGCCCATCATGTAGTGTCCCCAAATCTTCAGTGTGAAGAATACTTCTACTAACTCCAAGTCATGGGTTGCATAATTCTACTCATAAGGCCTCAACTGTTGTGAACTATAAGTAATCACTATATCATCCTATATCATAATGCAACTAAATCTGGTCCCTGATGCATCACAGTAAACCACGTAGCCAGTTCCCTCCTCCGGCAACCTCATGATGGGAGCACTGGTCAAGATATGCCTCAGCTGCTGAATGCTTTACTGGCATGTCTCTAACCAAAGGAAGGGTTTCCCCTTCTTCATCAAGGCAGTCATAGGTGCTGCTACTCTGGATAAATTGGGTGCAAACCTACTATAGTGTCATGTTAATCCAAGGAAGATCCGCACCTCAGTAACACTCTTGGGTGGCTCCCAAGAATGCACTACCTTGATCTTCACTGGATCCACCGCAACTCTAGCCTTTGATATGACGTGTCCCATTATGTGGACATTCAGTATCCAGAAATCACCCTTCAAGAGCTTCCCATATAATTGGTGCTCCTGAAGTGTGTCTAGAAATATCCTTAAGTGTACAACCTACTCTTCCTTAGATGCTGAGTATACCAAGATGTCATCGATGAAGACCACCACAAAGCGATCAAGGTATTACTGAAATATCCTATTCATGAGCACCATGAATACTGCTGGAGCATTGGTCACACCAAAAAGAAACCCCAAGAACTCGTAATTTCCATAACGACATTTGAAGACTGTATTTTTTACGTCCTTGTACCATACCCTAAGCTGATGATAACATGATCTGAGGTCTATCTTCGAGAACCACTTCACTCCTTTTAACTGATCAAACAGATCAGCAGTCCTTGGTAGAGGATACTTGTTCTTCATAGTCACCTAGTCTACGCACCGAAAGTCCATGCACAGCATCAAAAATCCATCTGCCTTCTTGGAAAACAATACCAAAGATTCCCATAGAGAAACACTGGGTATTACAAACTTATTCCTCTGTAAGTCCTCCAACTATACCGTCAACTCTCGGAACTCCACAGGGGACATCCGATATGCTGGTATAGATATCAGTGTTGTTCCTGGGTACAGGTCAATATGGAAGTCTACCTCTCAACGAGTTGGTAGTCTTGGGACATCCTCTAGAAATACATCCTTATACTCATCCAACACCACCGGAAACTGTGGACTCACCTTATCCACCTTGTTGAAGGTCATGCAAGCCAGCTAACATGTAATCAGCTGCATCATCCTGAGTGCAAGTCCATATCATGCTGATCTATTTTCCTTCTCACCATCAAAGGAAAAATTTCCTCCAAATCTTCCCATACATCACATTGTACATCTCAAGTAGTCAATCTTTATATGAACTGCTGATAGCCATTCCATGCCTAGAATGATGTCATAGGGCTTCAACGCCACTACTAAAAGATCCTATATGAAACTCTCTCATTCGAGAGTAAATCACACTGTCAGCATGAGTTTGTGACCTATGAATCTCCTCCCATCGAAGTATCCAAACGCAAATGTCGATCTAAAAGCTATGTCGGAATCTTAGAGTCCCAAACTAAGTCTGTGAGAAGGAAAGAATTGATAGAACCTGTGTCGATAAGCAGTACTGATAATGTATAGAAGATACGGATTGTAGATCATATCATCTTAGGGACATCAGGATTTTGAGCATCTACTACTTGTAGTCAGACCTTCCCTCATCCACCTACCCACTAAGCTCATGGTGGACTGCCTGGGGGTGGTGGTGGTAGTGCCTGGTGACCCCGAACACCTCCTGCTTGACGTCTAACTCCCCTACTTCGTCCACCTTCTAGATGATGCTCATGCTCCTGCCGCTTTAGCTACCTCGGTGGACCCTCAACCATCTGTCAATCATCCACATGGGGAGTCATAGAGTCACGATCTCTGTGAACCTATCCCCTATAGAAAAAACAAGCCATGCCTCACAGGTGGCTCCCTCGGCCTCTTGAGCTTCGCACCTCTGACCCTATGTCTCTGAGTTTCCCTCCAAAAGGTCTATCCCTCTTGGGAATCTATGTATTCTACCTACTGAAATTTTCAGTTGACTATGCTACCTATCTTCTAGTAGGGGCTTTCACTATCGGTGCCTGCTCGGCAAGGAATCTATCCACCATTAAAGCTCTGTCTTGCACCCCAGCCTACGTTGGGATGTAGAGAGAAACTGTCCCTGCTCTGATCTTTTATCAGAGACCTTACTCAAAGGTCTGGGCCCTAAATTACAAGTCTCATACCATATCGGTGGAGTATCACGAGAGGTCAGTAAGTCTCACTGAGTACTAAGCCATAGTCTAGATTACCTACTGTAGATGAAACCTATCTTCAATATGCATAGAGAATAGTGTCACTGGCATGAACTCAACCCTGAAAATGCTCTCAATTTCCGGATAGGTGAGGGTTGTCTCCTCATGCACCTAAAGTGTTGAGATCCATCATCATCCTGCTGATCCTTGAAGAAGGATAGCTGCCAAGATCAACATCTTCTTGGTGGTTGTATCTATTAAGCAAAAGACCCGCAAAACAGCTTGAAGATAGTACTATGCTTCTTGGGGGTCAATCTCGCCTAGAAATATCTGAGGCCTCTGTTTATGGAACTCATGTAATGTGCTCATCCGGTGTGCATGATCCACTAGTATCATCTACTACTCAACGGGTGGTGGTGCTACTGGTCACCACCCAAAGGTTCCACCACTGTGAGTGGTCCCTATACCGATGTCTCGTCGCTTGGTAGACCACTTTCATGATATATAACCAGAATCATGGATGGATTTCTTCATGGAGGCATCCTATAAGAAACAGATGCTCCATGGTCAATAAGTTATACCTGGTTAGATGACTCAATAATGATCAAGAAAACTTTTCAAAACACTTACAACCTGTGTTTTCATGTACCGAGTCAGAAAAAATAATTCAAGGTCCTGGTGTATGGATACGTCGGCCGCCACATCTTCACTAGAATCCCTATATTGAAAATTGAACTCAAGACACTATACAAAATTGCCTTATTAAAAGTAGACTCTTAGTTCTTTTGGTAGAACTTACTATCCTCTAATACCACTTTGTAACGACCCATCCCATGGGTCCCAAACATTACTACCCAAAGCCCGCCTTCCATAGGATAGGGGTTGGTGACTAGCACTTGAAGGATTCTCCCAAATAGGGAAGGCATTGCCTTAGAGATCTGTACACTCAAAAAGGGAAACTGAAGTAAATAAACCAACAAAAGTAAGGTATAACCATGAGTACAACTGTAAACTGAAAACAGTGGGATGGAATACAATCCCTAGAAACTAAAAATAAAGTAAACAATTATCGCATCTACCATGTACCTATACTTGGAGGGTAGTAGCTATAAGTATGAATTCTAAGAACATGATCTTGACTTCTCTCATCGTACCAAGCTCCACTAAGTCCAAAACCTCCAATGTCTTCCTCGAATCATTAGTAGTCTGCACCAGACACACACGTGTGGGAAGAGCCTGTGCAGGGGCGAGTATAACAATACCCAGTTGAGGACCCCTGGACCCCCGAAGGTCTCTCAGTAATCCACAACAAAAAAAATCATAAGAAATACCACAAAGGTAATATCACAAGAAAGATCTAAATCATGAAGCACAAAGAAAAAGAGATAGCTCCCTCTAATGGTATAACTTCAAGGTTACTGAGTTATGGATGACTAGTCATAAAGATAGATCATCTTATCTGTAGTAACTATATTTCTAACCTTTATAGGTCACCGTATGGTGACCCATATTGGTTGCTAGATGTTGAACTGTATTGGTCGCTAGATGCTGACCTGTATTGGTCGCTAGTGCTGGCCCGTATTGGTCACTGGTGTTGACCCGTACTAGTGGTTGGATGTGACATGAAGAAGAAGAGAGACCAATACGGGTCAACATTAGAAACACCAGAGTGGGATGATCTAGATATAAAACTAATCATCCCAAAATTTCTACCAGTGACCAATATGGGTTAGCATAAGTGGATGATACACGTCAGCACCAACAACCAATATGGGTCAGCACAAGTGACCAATACGGGTCAGCATCTAGTGACCAATATGGGTGAACATCTAACGACAAATACGGGTCAGCATACAGTGACCTATATGGGATAACAGTAGAGTTAATATGGATAAGATGATCTCTCTTTACGACTAGTCATCCCTATCCGAGTAACCTTTAAGTTATACCATTAGTGTGATCTATCTCTTTTTCTTTGAGCTTCATGATTTAGATCACGCTTGTGATATTGACTTTGTGGTATTTCTTGTGACATTTTCCTTTGTGGATTACTTTGAGTCCTTCAGGGGTATCGAGGTCCTTGACTGGTAATTTTTATACTCAACCCTACACGGGCTTCGCCTGCACATGTGTGTCGGGTGCGGACTTCTAATACTCTGAGGAAGAGTTTGGAGGTTCAAGACTTGGTGGATCTTGGTGCAATGAGAGCAGTCAAGATCCTCTTCTTTGACTTCAAACATACAACTAATACCATCTAGGTAGATCTCTAGGGTAGAGGCAATAGCTGTTTACTCTTCTTAGGCTTGTATTTTGTCCCACTATTTTCAGTTTAAAGTTTTACTCATGGTTATACCTTACTTTTTCTGGTTGTTTACTTCAGTTGACCTTTTTGAGTGTGTACAGATCTCTAAGGCAATGCCTTCCCTATTCAGAAAAATCCTTCAGGTGTTAGTCACTAACCCCTGGCCTATAGAAGGCGGGCTTGGGGTAGCAACATCTATGCCCCGTGGGATGGGTCGTGATAGAAACTTTTATGATAATGAAGAACCAACTGACTTAAGTAATGGAAAATAACTTGAATCAAGTTGAGAGACCGATTGTAACGTGAAGGGAACAACATTCTATTGAGTCATTTATGAATCAATGAACACCAATCTTTAGTGTATCTACCGACCCATTGATTACTGAATAGTGGATCTGCTCTATTAAGAAGATATTTTCTGTGCACTACAGTTTAGAATAAGAGAAGGTCACCCTAGATTTTTTCCTCTTAGAAGGAAAAGCTGGTCATTAGTGGGAAAAGGTTAAAAACACAAGGCCAAGATTAGAGGTTAAAGCTATGGAGTAGGAAGTTTCATGAGTTCAATATTGATCAATAAGGTGTATTGAAATTTCTTACAAGGCTATGTGTCCCATCTATTCTGGAAATAAAGAAGGAGATGATGGATGAAGATCATAGATCAACTTTTTCAATACATCAGGGAAGCATGAAAATGTATATGGACCTTCGTGATCATTTTTGGTGGGATAATATGAAAAGAGAGATTGAGGAATACACTCCAAGTTTCCTGGTATGTCAACAAGTGAAGGAAGAGTGAAAAATAACTAAAGGGGTATTACAAAAACTACCCATACCAATATGGAATTGGGAAAATATCACTATGGAATTTCTCACTAGTCTCCCAAGAACATCCAAAGAAAACAATGTGATATGGTTTATTATGTACCATATCTCCAAGACTGCCCATTTTATCTCTATTTGGGAAGATTTCTCTCTTGATCAACTTGCTAGAAATTATGTTTAGAAGTATTAATGATACATGGAGTCCCACTATCTATCGTATCTAATCATGATCCAAGGTTCACATCAAAATTATGGAGAATTTCAAAACATGCTCTGAGTACCAAATTGAATTTCAATATGGCCTATCACCCCCAAACTGATGACCAATCTAAAAAGACTATTAAAAAACTTGAGTACATACTGAGAACATTCTCAATGAAATTTAATGGTGGATGGGATCAACATCACCCATTTGTTGATTTATCTTACGAAAATAGTTTTCACTCAAGAATTAAAATGGTACCCTATGGAGCTCTCTATGGGAAGCGATGTAGAACTCATAATTTTTAAGATGAAGTTGGTTAGATAAATCTCCTTGGGCTTGATCTTGTATAAGATATAACAAAAAAGGTTCATGCCATTCAACAACACATTAAGTTTTCTCAGAGTCAGCAAATGTGATATGCCAACATCCGTCGAAGGTAATTAGAGTTTGATGTTGGTGAAAGAGTATTTCTTTGAATTTCACCTTGGAAGAGAGTCATGAGGTTTGGAAAAAAAATGGAACCTCAACCCTAGGTACATTGGCCCCTATAAAATTCTTTATCACATAGGATAAGGGGACTATTATCTTATACTTCCTCTCAATATTGCACAAGTTAATGAAGTCTTCCACGTATACCTCTTGAAGAAGTATGTAACTGAACCTCTATATATACCAAATCCTAATGTGGTACAACTAGAACATGATCTGTATTATGAGGAGTATTTGGTTGAGATCTTGGATCGTATACACAAGGTTCTACACAACAAGACTACCCACCTTGTTAAGGTGTTGTTGAGGAACTGAAAATCTGAAGAATCCACATGGGAACCAAATGATTCTATGATGCATAAGTACCCACTCCTTTTTTCTTTTGAGGGTAAGACTTGAAATTTCAAGGATGAAATTTCTTAAGTGGGAAAAAATGTAAATACTCGAACTTTTGAATAATTTTGGTTTCCTAAATTTGTGTGTTATTTTATTTTACACTCAATAAAAATATATCCTTTTATTAATGATTTGAGTATAATTAAAATGATACCATTGGGTTTTGACTGTTATATGACTGTTTTTGAATTTGACAGTTGAAACTATACTCTTAAAATTATAATTATTGTTTATAAATACAAATTATCATGGTTAATTAATAATTTAGAAAGAAGATTTCGTGGCCTCATCTAGTATATTCGGGTCATACGAAGCCCATCTTCCGGCGCTTGGGAAGGAGGTAGCATCATTGGGATTTTCTCTAGACTAAGCCCAAGACGAAGTCCAACACATTAATCTTGAACAAAATTGCTTACAAGATGAGTTCAAGCTAATATAAATCACTAATCATGCAATGTTGTTCGAGCCACCTCAAGATTATATCATCATTGCACACCTTACTCTTAGGTCCTATGTAGGTTTTATAAGGGGCTATGTAATGAGGCCTTAATTAATTTGGGTAATCCTTTTGTATAAATAAAATTATTATTTCTTATTGAGGTAAAAATTTTGAATTTCAAATATTAAAATAAATATAGGATAAATTTATAGAAGTTTCATATTATTGATGAATATTGGAAAAAAGGTATTATAAAATATTTTTTTATACTTTTAAAAATTCATAATGTGAAATGATTTTCTAAAAATTTTCTTCTATAATTTTGATCAATAAAAAATTTAGATTATAATAAGATCAACTTAATTTTCGGGGAATAGTAAATTATGAATAGTTATATTACCCTTATGAATAGTAATGTGACCAGTGGAATAATAACCCCCCTTAAGATAGTATAAATATAATTTAGGCATCATGATTGGTAATGTGATATAATAGAATATGTAAATAACTGTTTTAGAAATTATTAGTTATGTATTAGTATTTTTTTAGGTAAACAGTGTTTTTACATAAAAATTAAATATCTCATAATTAGAAAAATATTTTCATAAAATGGAGTTAATTTTTTAATTCAAAAGATAAATATTAGGTTAGGGAAAATTTATGAGATATTTATAAAATGTTTCATTTTTTAGTGAATAGTAAAAATACAGTTTTGAGATTCAGTGTGTGTAATGACATCATTAATAATGTAATAATGAAGTAATAATTCTGGTATACTTGTGTATATTAAAAGATTTTATGAGGTGTACCATGTGGCCAATACCAAGGGAAAATACCATGCGCAAGCCCATGGTTTTACAAATACAACTAATGAGGTGTCCCTTGGAAATTAATAAAATATTCCCTAAATTTTGTTATAAATACCATCCCACTCCTACTTACTTTCATTAAAAATTCCTTCTAAATGAATCTATTCTCATTTTACCTCTCAAATAATCCTCCCAAAGTTCCTTGAATCCCCCAATGTCCAAACCTTCGAGTGTTTCAAATTACTCTTCTAGGTAAGGAAACCTTTCATCCTCTTTTTTAGTCAACACTCTTTTATGTTATGTCATTGAATTTACATTTTCATATATTGGTGTATGATATTATTTTTCAATATTACTATCCTTTTTATGTCAAAATTATGGGATACCATTTTTATCTCATCAATTCATTTTCTGAATTTTTAAGTGATGTCGTTAGGTTGTCGAATTTTGGTAAAAGAAATCACATATTCTCTTTTCTCTCAAGTTTCCTTTTCATGCGTTTTTTCATTCAAATTTTTATAAAAAGATCTTATTTTAATTTTATTCTATCAATATATTGTAAAAAGATTAATTTATGGATGGGATAACCTTATCTCCTCTCTTTTTAATGTTTTTTAAAACCATGTCGCATAGACGTTATGCTGCAGAAATTTCTTCTCAAAATCTCTCTCTTTTTATCAAGAAATTATTTTATTTTACTTATATGAATACCCAAAACTCATTCATTTAAAAGGGTATTTATCATGACATAAAAATGATATATTTTATTCTGGAATTTTTATACATTAAACCATCATTACCTTTCTGTGGGATATGAATGACATAATGATCATGTATTTAATAACTTTTTGAAATGTCACGATTTGGATATGAAACCCATTTCTTTTATTCTATTTGGGTTATTTAAGAAATTTTTGATTATGATCTATGTGGATCAAATTAAAATAAATTCATATTAAGGGTGATACTTTATATATCTCAAATTAATTGTCTAAAGAAAATAATCTCTAGAGATGACATTTTTATGATACCTTGGTCAATAACCTTGGTAATTTTTATGAAACCTTAGGGATAGACCTTGGTGATATACTTATGAATGTCTAAATTAAATGTTTTAGAAACATTTTCAAATTATGTTTCACATTATTATTATTATTTTCATATTCCTCTAAATCATATATTTATTATATTCACCATGTTCTTATTGGTATCGCTTAAGTTCACATGTAAACGGTTTCACTTGTTTTCCTTACTAGGCCTTCTTCTCACCCATTCCAGTGTTGTATGTCTCCAGGTTATGAGATGCAGTAAATGTAATTAGGATTAACATTTCAATATTTTTTCATGGGGATTAAAATAATGTTTTAGGTTTTTATTTATTATGTACCTTTTTCAAAGACACTAGACTTTAAAGATCCTCAGTTTGTAATATAATGAAATGTTATGTAACAAGAAGGCATGATTCCATATCTAATCAATTAGATATTTAGGAATAAAATAATTTAAATCATATTATATATGAATCTTAGATAACCTAGTAGATAAATATTTATCCAAATCCATCATATATATCCACTCAATACCATTCCAAAAGAAACATAATCATGTTAGGGTCTCCTAGATTAGTATAACTCAAATAAAATTCCAATAATGAGAATATAGTACTATTAGGTTCACTCATTACATTCTTTCTTTATATAATATAATCCAAGGGAAACCAACTTTGGCATTAACTACCTGATTTGATGATGGATGTGTGAAAAAGTGTTCAATTTTGATGGAATATAACATTTTGTGTTTTTAAAAGGGATTTAATCTCACTATATTACCTCATGTATTACCTTTACTCGTATGCCTATTATAATTATTTATTTTTGGAATCTAAGTCCTTCCACTAAATAAATATATTCATTCTGCATTTATGTGTAACCCTTTACACAAATCATATCTTATCATAATAATATAAATTTATAAGAAAACTATATTCATAAATATCTTAAATCATCATATGTGTAAAATAAAAAGAAACAATTTAATGGGAACTCTTAGAATCACATGAAATCAATAATAATAATAATAATAATAATAATAATAATAATAATCTTAGAGTGATAGATATCCATAACCCACTTTTATAGAAAATGCATATGCCTTTAGGCTTGTGAGAAAGCTGACCCAATGTCCCTCTAGACAAGGCTAATTTACTAAATAGATACATTAATTACATCATAATTATGACACCTAATATATATAAAATATATTCAAACTTTTAATTCAATCTTATAACATAGTATAATGCATAGTAAAGGTAGAGGAACACTAAATTGATTATCATAACTATAATGTAACTCTTAATGAGGTCATCCAAGATAAAAAATCATTAATAATGCCTTAATTGCATGATTTAAGTAATACACATCATAATTAGTTGTACAACCCATGGAAACAAAGGTTTAGGGTCTTGGAGATTAGCTACATAAACACCATATTTTACAATAATTTTGGAAATTATCTATAATAAAACCACTCTATACCCTCTTCTAGACATATCATATGATATAATCATCTTTGTAACATGGGGAATGGAAACATAATAATGGGTTAATCTCAAATTCTCAATAAGGGGAACTTATCAATACTTAATAATTTTTGGATTATACACCTATGAGAAAAATAAATAGAAGAGAATTATCTGATAAAAATATCATTGGAACATAAGATCATATTAAGGTAATAAAAGAGGCACAAAAATAGTAACTTGTATTATATGCATAAAGCAATAATCATGAATCATGTGAGTATAACATAAAAGAAAATAATATCTTTTATAATAGATTCATAAATATGGAATGTAACATAGCATGAAAAAAATATAACTTTAAAAGGAACACAATCATGAGAATATGAATCCTTGTGAGTAAACACATTATTACCATTTTTTATGAATAAAGTAATAATTTCCATGTATAAAAATGCGAGAAAACTCATTATTCCAATGCCATTGTGAATAAACCCATTATGTACATGCATTAAAATGAGAGAAAAGTCACATGTACAAGAATTTTTGAACAAACTCATTATTTCCAAACCTTATCATCTCATGGGATACAAACATAACCATTATAGAGACTATATATTTTTAAATATAACATTACATGATTTTTGGCATAAATAAACATAAGAGTACAAGCCAAGGATTATGATGTCGAGTGTCTTTGAAGACTAGGTATATAAAACATAAAACATAAGACAAAAAATTATTTATTTAATATTAAAAAAGAGACCCTAACATCCATTTTTCTTATATATATTCATAGGATAACCTAGTGATAACATGAACCAAGGGATGAGCTAAAAATCCTAGTAAGGGAGTAAACAAAAGAATAATGCTTTAGAACACGAGTTAAAAGTAATAACATGATGACATAAATAGTCATGTAACATATGGAATCATAACATATAAACATGGAATCAAATAAACATGGAGTCATAGTAATGTGTAAGGAAAATAAAACATGAATTTATAATGACTCAAGACTAACCACCAAGACCATTTCACATGGTAGCACAAGCCAAGGCTTACCACCAAGACTGTCACACATGGTAGCACAAGACAAGGCTAACCACCAAGACCATCACATATAACATATCATGAGACTAAAATTTACCGAATGCATTGGATTTATATATGGGTTCACCCATCTTAAACTTTCATGAATATGTCTTCAACATAAAGAATCATACATAATCAATCTTACATAAACATAAGGGTTACCCTTGGAAAGAATTGGGTACCATAATCATGTCATAAAGCATAAGAAATGGGTGTATCATAAAAGTGTCAATGAAAGAAATAAACTAAAACATACATGGAAATTTGAAAGTTAAAATTGGAATTTATAATGGTATGTTATGTCAATTATATGTGACAACATGTAAGAAAAGTATTTAAGAAATTTTAGCATTAAAACATTTTTGTGCAGTTTTTAAGGAAAATACTATAAAGACTTTAAAATATAAAAGAGAAATATCCTTTATATAAAACAATATGTTAACCTAGAAGGTTTTAATAATACAAAAAATTATTTTTCTAAAGACAATTGTGGCTTAAAATAGAAGATATAATGCACTTGTAATTGGGTAAGAATTCTGGAAGTTCCCTCAAAACAGGCTTGCCTATTGGGACGTATTGAGGAGGGAATCACATAAAAACATGTATATCCCAAGAATATAATGCTGAAAGGGTCTTTATAAATGAATTTTTTACCTGTAAAAAGAATTTATAATATTCACATAATAATATAAGATAACATAATTTTGGTAAAAGGAAGATAAGGCAACCCGAAGGAATAAAGGAGGTTTGGGTGGAATCCCTTACTGATTATCATCATGGTATCAGGTGTACATAAGAGGGATTAATGAGATATAAAGAGGTTATAATCACTTATAAATCATTACGGTAGTATGTGGTAGGTTTTAAATCACACCCAATCATTAGGTATTAAATATAAAAGGGCATAACATAGAGTACATTCTTGAATAAAAGTAAAATTGATAGGATCCCTTACCTTATGTCTGATGGGGTTCTCCACTTGATATTAATGACCTGAATAATCATATTAGGTTCATTAATTAATAATTACAGAACATATTATATATATTAAATATTTATTATAAACTTTTTAAGTCCATTCATGACCTTTTTTATTGGTTATGAGGATTAATTTCATTGTTCGGGTCTATTTGTTTTCTTAGCTATAATGATCAGTTCACTTATTCATGTTTGGACACACATGTATGATAAGAGTGGTTTTCCAGAATTGGAGTTATATTTTATTATTTAACATCCATAAGGTTACATGGTTGTAAAATTAATTTGGTTACTTTGAGTGAAGTTGAATCAATATATAAAACTTTAGTGACAAGCTTTTGGGTTAATTGGCGATTTTGATCACAATGAACACGTTTTGTTTTATAAATAAAAACCATGTGTAAAAAATATTCCAGAACTATATATGAGTCATAATACATATTTTATGGGGTATTTCAACCATGAAACTTATTTCAAGACCATAATTGACTATGGTAATAGAAATTGAAAACACATCTTACTTGAATGTGGTAAATTAGCACATCTTGGATGGTGTCTTTAATACTAGTATAAAAGAAGTGTAAAGAAGAGATGATAATAAAAAATTTCATTATCATAAAAAAATTACAATACATGTAATGTAATGGATTTTTAATAACACTTGAATGGGGAGTGGTAAAGATAGAAAATAAAACTAATGAACTTGAAATGAAAGTAAAAGAATTGAAAAGAGCGATTTTCCTCTTGAATAAATCTTCCTTGATATCGTTTTAAGGGGAGAGGATTTGGTCTTTTGAGCAGAACAAGGTCTATTTGTAATGGGGTAGAATGTTAGGGAGACATATGTGAATAAATTATGGAAGGAACAAGGCTTGAGAAAAGTGAAGAGAAGAGGGGGTGTGGGTGGTTTTTATATTGGAGGGGTGGAGGGTTTTCATAATATTTAATCCATTTGATTATTAATTTCCCTGAAGACTAGAAATAGGGATGATTACATGACCAAAAATATTAATAATTTCATGTTAATTCTAACTAAGTTTTATTAAATCATCCATGATGCTGGGAATAGTCTATTTAGCTTATAATGAACATATATGGTAAATTAATGTTTTTCACTATTCGTAAAAAATTCAAGTATTTTATAAAAATCTCAAAAAATTCACCCTAACCATTTTCAATGTTTAGAATCTAAATATGAACTCTATTTTTCAAAAATAATTTCCTAAATAATATTAATTTAATTTTCAGTTAAAATCATAATATACTTGAAAAATACCAATTTTAAAACTATAACAGATTTTATAATGCTTTAAAAATTTACATAAGGACTTAAAAAATTATATTAAAACCGGAATACAAAAAAAATTAATTTAGAATAAACTTTTAGGAATATAAATTTTCTTTTAAATTAATTAATTAATTTTAATTAACTATTTATGACTTACAAAAATTCCAATACTTTTACTATGATCATATTATTACTTATAAGACTCCTAAATTTTATTTATACATTCACGAGTGAGGTTAATATTCTATTGGAAGATTTACTATTCATAAGGGTTGGTTACTATTCAAAAAACATTATTTTTGTTCCATCCGACCCCCAAAAAACTTACTGATCACAATTGTGTATGTCATATTTTCAAAACTCAAATCACAAAAGTGACAAAATTATGTTTAAAGGTCTTGTAGCACTTAGTAGTTCATTTTTTTGTGATTTAATTTGATTATATAACATAATTATAAGAAAGGAATTTCCATTGATAAAACATTAGGTTGGTATATTATTCACCCCTTATGAAATTTCCCCCTTAAAATTTCATTTTACATTATAATCCACAAATAGGTGCAGGTAATTTCCCTTTATTTCCTCCCCCAGTTCCCATGTTGCCTCTTCATAATTATGGTTCTACCATAATACATTGACCAGGTTAGTAGTATTGTTATGTATAACTTTATCTCTACAATAAAAGATCCTCACTAGATGCTCCTTGTAGAAGGAACATTCTCTAACTGTACCACCTTTGAAGAGAGTATATGTGAGGGTTCTGGTATGTACTTATTTAATAGGGATACATGGAAGACATATTGTACTTTGTACATGGTATGTGAAAGTGCTAGTCGATAGGCCACACCCCTGATACGATAAAGAATCCCAAATGGGATGATCTACCTGGGGCTTAACTTTCCTTTCTTCCCAAAACTCAAGACCATCTTCTATGGAGATAAGTGTAGAAATACCATGTCTTTAACTTTGAACTCAAGGTCTCATCTGTGATTGTCTGCATTACGCTTCTATCAACTTTGGGCAGCATTGATGTGCTTATAATTTTTTTACACATTCTCCACCATTTCATCGACCATTTTAGGTCATACCAGCTTATGCTCACCAACATCATCCCATCACACCAGTGTTCTACACCTTTTCCCAAAAAGGAATTCATATGGTTCCATTTAGATTCTCAAGTGGAAACTGTTATTGTAGGATAATTAAACCAATGGAATATATTGGTCCCATCCTCCATTTAAGTCCATAGAACACGCTCTCAACTTTTCTTCTAGTGTCTGAATAGTTCACTCAGATTGGACATCATTTTTAGGATGATAGGATATATGTAAGATCGGTTCGGTGCTTAGAGAATGCTGAATACTTTTATAGAACTTCAAGGTAAATCTAAAATGTATATTAGATACAATAGATAGTGGTACACCATGCATCCTTACCACCTATTGGATATATACATGTCAATTTTGATCTAATGATAAGTCCTCTAAAATTGTGATAAAGTGAGCTGTATTTGTTAGATGATCCACAATGTCCCGTATTGCATTGTTTCCTATGGATGTCATTGGAAATCCAATGACAAAGTCCATGATTATTTTATCCTTTTTCAATGATGGTATGAATAGTGGTTGCATCACCGACCTAGACTGTTATTATTTATCCATCACTTGTTGACATACTAGACACATTGATGTATACTCAGCAATCTCATTCCACATATTGTCCCACCAAAAGTTATCTTAGAGACCTCGATATATCTTTGTTCTCCCTGGGTGGATAGAAAAGGTTGAGCTATGTGCATCATTAATAAGATTCTTATTTATCTCTATATTGTATGGTACTCATAATCATGACCAAAATCTTACAACTACTTCCTCATAAATCTTGAACTCTAAGGATTTTCTATTTCTAACAACTTCCACCATTTTTAGAATTTCAACATATTTTCTTTGAGAATAATTTATTTTATCGATGAGGGACGGTTGAGAAATAATTTGAGAAAGGATTGATGATGTTCCTACCTTTATGATTCCCATGTCTATCCTCTACAAATCTAATAAGATCAAATCCTTTTAAATTCTCATAATTGATAAAGATGCATGATCCTTTTAACTTAGAGAATTTATCACCTTGTTTGCCTTATCTGGGTGGTAGTGGATTGAGAAGTCATAATACTTGATGATCTCTATCCATCTTTACTAGTTCATATTATGCTCTTTATGTGTGAATATATATTTGAGACTCTTGTGAATCGTATATATCTCACACTTCTCCCCATAGATATAATTCTGCCATATTTTTATCACAAAGATCACAACTGCCTACTAAAGATCATACATAGGATAGTTTTGCTCATAGATTTTCATCTATTTTGAGGTGTACGCTATCACTTTATCATTATTCATCATCACACAACCTAATACCTTCTTTTAATCATCACTATACACCACAAATATTTCTCCACTTGTTTGGAGTGTGAGTACTAGCGTAGTGATTAGCCTCTTTTTCAACTCCTTGAAACAGTCTTCAAATTCTTGAGTCCAGACAAACATTACTCCCTTTTGTGTCAGCTTGGTCATTGGGTTCGAAAATCAGGACATGTTATTCACAAATCAACGATAGTACCCACATGGACCCATAATGCTATGGATCTCTATTACAGATGTTGTCCTGGGCCACTCCTCAATCACATTTGTCTTAGAAGGGTCCCCAGATATCCTCTTATTGGTGATAAAATTCCCCAAGAATGATACTTCCTCCATCTAGAGCTCACCTTTACTCTACATTTCATATAGTTTCTCCCTTTGCAAGGTATTTAACACTATATTCAAATTCTGCTCATGTTCCTCCATTCTCTTGGATTATATCAAAATGTCATCAATATAGACTACCGTAAATTTGTTGAGGTAATCTCTAAAGACTCTATTCATTAAATCAATGAAAATTTTTAGAGAATTAGTGTGTCCTAAGAGAATCACTATGAACTCCTAATATCCATAACTCATTATAAAGTCAGTCTTGGGAATATATTTCTTCCTCACCTTCAATTAGTGATATCTTGACCAAAGGTCCATCTTATAGAAATAAATGGCCCCACCAAGCTGATCGATCAAGTCATCTATTCATCGCATGGGACATTAGTTATTTATCTTGATTTTATTGAGAAGATTATAATCAATGTAGAGGCATATTGATCCATCCTTCTTCTTGATGAAGAGGACTATAACACCCCATGGTGAAGCACTTGGTCATATAAAACCCTTCTCCATATTCTCCTGCAACTGGTTCATCATCTCTTCTAGCGCTAAGGCAGCCATTCAATAAGTTGTCTTTGATATAGGCAAAGTTCCATGAATTAGTTCAATTGATAACTCAACCTCTCAATAAGAGGAAGACTAGGAATATCTTTAGGGAATACATTAGCATAATCCCTCACTATGGGAATATCTTCAAGCATGATTCTCTTTTTTGTCTCAATCATTCGAGATTGATATGCTTTCTTATAAGGCAGCAATATTCACACTTGAGATGGTGATTCTAATTGTGATTCAACTTCCTCTTTACACTTGTAAAGAATTTGACGATGTTTCTAGATGTGAATAGTGATATCCCTTTCCTGAAATGTTAGGTTGGATTTGTATAAAGACAACCAATCCATGCCCAAGATAACTTCGAACTCCACTAAAAGAAGTATGATATGATTTTTTGGGAGGTTTAGTAAAAAAATATTTACTGTGGAGGAGTTATAAACCATGGATTCAATAATTTCCCCATTTTCTTTTCTCACAGATAACCTATCTTTCAAATTTTGAGTTGGTGTTTTAATATTTATACTGAACATATAAGATATAAAAGAATGCGTAGAACCAAAATATAATAATACATTTTATATTATTGAATAAATAACAAACGTAATTGTCACCACATAATTATCCATCTTTGAATCAGTATTAGTGATAGAATAAGACCTTCCCTATTTCTTTAGAGTTTGTTTTTGATATCGTTTGACAACCCTCGACTTAGAGAAATTGTTTGCATAATGACCCTACTCCTTGAATTTGTAACACTGTACTACATGATAGGTGTTGATCTAAACCTTCCATTATTCTTCCAGATTAGTGGGATTCTTCATATCCAGTTGGAATTTTTAGCTAGATGTCCCAACATTCCATGTTTTAAGAAATTTTTGGTTCCCTTTAGACAGTTCCGAAGTTGCTTCTTCCCAAATTTTTTTCACATGGGATGATCGATATTCTTTCCACTATGAAATTTATTTTTAGAACCACCCACATTATATTCTATTTTCTTATTTTTTGGTAGGTCCACGATACCACTGAGAGTCTCCGTTATCTGTTTCAACCTTTATGGAAGAACAAATAATCTCTGCATTGATGTTAAATCCTAGAATGACCAATTCCTTTCTTAGACTCAGATTTAGTCTGCTAAAGAAGCGATCCACCTTACATTTGGTGTTCATGAAAAGGAGAGAGGCATACCTTATAAGCCTTGTAATTTCTGCTTTATATGCCCCAATTAACTCATCTTCCTTCTACTTGAGTCAGAGGAACTCTCTTTCCATATTGATACATAGGGTTTGGGGAAAATATTTATTAAAAGATGTTCTCTTGAATTCCTCTCAATCCATGGAGTAAATTTTCTCCAAGGGATTCATATTCTTGATCAGTGTCCACCATTGATCTGCTTCCCCATCAAAACAATAGACAGCCGTTAAAACATTCTCTTCTTAAGAGCAATAAAGGACAGACAATATCTTTTCAATGGAGTTAATCCTCTATTCCGTGAGGAGGGGATCAAAATATCCACTAAAAATGGGAGGCCTTTAAAACATGATGGATTCAATGGTAACTTTCTCTTTCCTTAGAGGAGGAGGGTGTTCTACATGATTCATGTTATTATTCAAAACATGGTCAAACTGAGCAAGTACTATCATGAAGTTGTGAGAACCTATTCCCATCATATTAGTCATATCATTAGGGTAATATTCACATTACCTATCACGTTGATTTTTGGATTGAGTTCATCTTTTTCCCACTATAAACAAATAAAAAGAAAGTACAATTAGAGGTATTGAATTCTTAGTTATTAATAAAAAAGGAAACTTCGAACATAAGAGGATAAACTTGTAAAGAAGAAGTATATCCTACCTTGTGATTCCCTATGTTCCAATCTAGGATATCCTTGATATATTTCATAACATATATTCTTATGGGATTTTTTATTCACTTAATAATCTTTTTTACTAATATCATGAATTTACCAAAGAATTTCCCATGGGAGTGTCAATATAAGAGTGAAAAAAGGCTCGTTTTCATGAAAAATTTCCCATTTGAGTCTATCTCAAAGTGGTGGTTTCAGGTTTTACCCCTATATACATCTGTACTAGAGAAACATCTACATATTTGTATCCAGAAATGGATGTATTTTATAGATTAACCACTTACTCTATACTTACCACAATTTAGGGGTGTTTTATTATAATTAGTATCATCCTTAAGGTTCATTATAAAGTCCTATAATCTTAATATCCAAAAATAACTAGACCATCCTTTGATACCAACTATAGAGAACCTAGAATTTTATATATTACATTACATGATTTTAGGCATAAATAAACATCAGGGTACAAGACAAGGATCATGAAGTCTAGTGTCTTTGAAGACTAGGTACATAAAACATAAAACATGGGACAAAAAAAATTATTTATTTAATCATTAAAATGATCCCCTAACTTTAATTGGGCTCATACATCTTCATAGGATAACCTAGGGATAAAATGAATAAAGGGATGAGATAAAAATATTATCAATGTAATAAACATAAGAATAAATCTTTATCAAATGGGTTAGATTGCACAACATGATGAAATAAAAAGGTATGTTACCTATGGAATCATAACATATAAATATGGAATCAAACAAACAAGGAGTAATAGTATTTTGGCAGCAATATAAAAATTGATGTTAGAACAATTCAAGGATAACTGCTAAGAACGTTGCACATGGTAGCACAAGACAAGGCTATCTGCAAAGACCGTCGCACATGGTAGCACAAACCAAGGATAACCACCAAGAACATCACAGATAATGTCTAATGAGACTCAAATTAACCAAATGAATTAAAGTGATATCTGGGGGAACCTATCTTAAATTTTCATGAATATGTTTTCACATAAATTCCCATATAAACTAAAAGAGGATATCACACCTTAACTATTCTAGAATATGTGGGACAACTTTAAATGGTAAAATGCTAGACACCTCACTTATGAGAAATATGGGGATTATCCTAAGTCCATAAACAAATTATGATTCCAGATTGACATGACCACCTTCTTCATGGATATGGACCTAATATTAGAGAGTCACAGTGAAGGCTTATGGCATGATTTTATTCACAGAATAATTTCCTTTTAATAATTAATCCCCAAATCCTCTTCAGATGTTCATATTAAAGGATGGGAGAGTATGAATCATTATGGTTCACTATGTCCCCATGACAGCAAGGCATCCCAGTTATGAAATCCCATAATACCATACTCATGTGAAAGGTCATGTGTCCGAGAAATTAAATAGAAAGTTGCCCAATCCAATGAGGAATCTTTTATTTGAGTAATTAAAATCTTTACAAGTGGAGATACATGGTTAGAAACAGGCTCCAAATCCAGCCCTCTTGAAAAAGAGGGAAAGTGTCTTGAATGAGACAATAAAATTCTCTAATCGACTGATTGATCCCAATAATAAACAACTCCTATTATGAGATGACATTGGACCTGACCCATGTTCTAGTGAAAATGTGACAAGTAAGGTGGGTAACAATGGTCGTCACCATGGAATCCGTAATAATGATACCCCATACTATAATAATTATTGAATTTTAACCATTTTTTCCACTGAAAGGGTCATTAAACCCCTTGGGGTTCATAAATAAATAAGCTATGGGTTCAAATAAACCCCATAACCAAAGAATATGGTATTTTTATCATATCATCTATTTTAGGAGTCCTCAAAACCTCTAAAATGCGATAAGAAAATACCATTTGTGACCCTATATCAACACCATAGAATAGGGTTGGGGTAATTTTTACCACCTCCTCCAAGGATTTCAGTCTTTTTTAAGTCTAGTAATGGAAACCAATTACCGATGTCCTAGTTTTTCCTCCCACTATGAGATATTCCCACATCATTTGGGGCTCATTTAGAAAGAATGACTAGTGTCTCCATTAAGGTCACTAATCATATGTTCAAAATAATGGAGCATCATGACAAGAAAATCAAACCTGACAAAAGACATAAGAAAAAAAGTCCCAAAGGATGAAAGGCCAAAGGGAATACCCCAATATAACTCTAAAAGGGGAAGCAGGTAGTAAAAAACATCCATATTACTTGGTTAATGATGTGGTGACCACTATCACCTAATAAGTCTCTATAAATTTCATCACCATCAATATAATATATAATAATGATTGAGACATGGATTCGAAAGTATGCAATGTGAAAAAATCCATGGGAGGTAGTTGATGTTGGAACACAATATGAGGATTCACAGACATGAAATCAGAGGTTGAAACAAAACCTAGCACCTCCAAATGAGAATTTAAAACATCCTTGAGTAAATTCAAATAATGATAAAGGGAAATGAGAGGAAAAATCTCCCTCATAGCCAAGAAGGTTTGAAATTACCTCCATGGAGGAACAATTAATATAATATGAGAATGAGGTATACAACCTCTGATGGTACAATGGAAAAAATACTCAAGAGAAATATCCCCCATGGGTACCTATTTAAAGAAGCAGAAACATCAGAACACCATCCCACCCATGAAGAGAAACCTTATCAACCTACGAGGATGGAATCTGAGCATCAGGATGGTTCTAGTTCCAAAAAACCATCATGCATAAATGTAGAAATTCAGGAAGACTTGATTTCCCCTATTACGATGAAAACCCCCTCATTGTAAGGATAACAATCCAGTCCCAATGCAAACTGTATAATAGTCAGATATGAAATCAGGGAAACAATGACAATATTAACCCAATTATTATTCCCATGTGTGGCCAAGATAATGGTACCTTGGATCTCCATAATACCATTGAGTCCCTATACACCCATATGGAATCTATGAAGGGTATACATGCACCCATATAGCCCTAGAGGAAGCCACGCCCTAAATGGGTGGATGAAAATTTTCCTCTACCTAAATTTGTAAATCCTAACATTTGAAATATTAATGTTTTACGGGATCTGGAACAATAACTCCCACATTCCAAATATGGGTTTGATCCTATAATAGGCACTTGAGACCAATGGGAAGTAAAAAAAAACCAAGATGTTTAGTGATTACATTGGTGGGTCCAACTTTCACATGGTACATGTTTCCCACGGATTCGGGGATGACCTCCTGGATGGGAGATTCAAATGTTCTGATCGGTTTCTAGCGGGTTTGTTCGTAGAACCAGAAACATCCAATGATTTCACATCCGTTTGGACCTACTTTCCAAAGGTAGGCGCTCATTAGCTTGTGGACTGATGAGGCTTAGGAATTTGCATTGGTCGAGAGGATTGGAGGTCGAACTCATCAAACCTTTTTGAGGGGAATTATTCTCTACTCCGGGACTCTCTTTATAGATTTAAGTTATGTTCGTGAATCCTTATTATATTACCAAGTATAAAATGAGATTTCCTTTTGTTTTAACAATTAATGATTAAATATGTAAGAAATTTATAGAATCTTTTATATGTATTCGAGGTTCTTCATAAATAGAGAATCATCTGTATCTATTTAGAGATTCTTGGTCAATGGTATCCTTCAAAACATTTATAAAAGTCTCTTTTGTCATTATGATGACCAAGCTGGTTTTAAAGCCACTCAGTGGGGCACTTGAAGTTTATTGTCATTCAGAAGGACATGGATTATTTCAAAGTTGGGATCGAACCCACAGATGGGCTACCTACGTATCCTTTGTTTTGGGAAAGGAATCAGAACCCACGTAGTTCGAAAAATAGAGTATGATACTTATGATTAATGGCTCAAAGAAGGATGTCATAATTACTTTTACCCTCTATGCTCACGTGAGTCATGCTCGGTGTGAGAAACAAGAGGTATTGGTAATAAGATAGACAATTGGGCCATGAAAGATGTAATCATAAGAAATGATTTGGGGCTTATGTATGTATGACTACCAAGATAAGCGAAGGTTAGGATTTACTTTAGGGAGAAAATCCAGGAACAGGGTCCATAAAGGTATATGTGCTTCACAGAGATTTTGAATACTCTAACTTGGGACTTATTCCTGAAAAGAAAACCCAAATTAGGAGAGGATTGATAATTGGGTTTTACTCCTAAGAAGGAATCCCATACCAAACATAATTTGGGACTGGTTAAGAGAAATTAGGGGAATTGGGACTTACTCTTGAAAAGGAGGCCCATGATTATGACTGGGTCTTATTCCTGAAAAGGAGACCCAGGTTAGGGGACTTGGGACTTACTCCTGAAAAGGAGGCCCGTGATTATGACTGGGTCTTATTCCTGAAAAGGAGACCCAGGTTAGGGGACTTGGGACTTACTCCTAAAAAGGAGGCCCATGATTATGACTGGGTCTTATTCCTAAAAAGGAGACCCAGGTTAGGGGACTTGGGACTTACTCCTGAAAAGGAGTCCCATTATTATGACTGGGTCTTATTCCTGAAAAGGAGGCCCAGGTTAGGGGACTTGGAACTTACTCCTAAAAAGGAGGCCCATGATTATGACTGGGTCTTATTCCTGAAAAGGAGACCCAGGTTAGGGAAATTGGGACTTACTCCTGAAAAGGAGGCCCAAGTTAAGGAATTAAGGTTTGAGGCATACTCTTTAAAAGGATGCCCCAGTTTGGGAACTTTAATAATTTGGGGCTTACTCCTGTGGAAGATGCCCATATTAAAGGACTTATAACTGGGGATTATTCCTGAAAAGGAGACCCAGGTTAAGGATTCCCTCATCTTAAAGGATGAGGTTGAATGAATGAACTCTCAATCTTTGGTGACATAAAGATGTATAAATCACTATGTTTTGAGAGATATTCCACAGAATTCCTTTCAAATAAGGAATTCAAATCAAGAAATCATGCCATAAATGGCTTTGAAGAGTATCTTGAAGACTGAATCTTGAATAGGAAAGGTGAAATGGCTTAAGAGGGGTGAAATGGGAAAGATGGGCACCCAAAATATGAAGGGGCATGCAAGTCTTGAAAGGCGCGCAAGTCTTACATGGGCGCGCAAGTATTGGTCGCGCAGGTATACCTGCGCGACATGGGGGTACTTGCGCGATTTTCAACCAGCATTAAAATAATTGAGCAACTCTTTCTTAAAGCCTTTAGAATCCTCTTGAGGTTCTTCCATAAAAGGGACGCGCAAGTTCTATCGAAGGAATAAGGAGGCGCGCAAGTGTGACCACTTCCCTTAAGGGCTGACCACTCAAGCGCACAAGTGTTGATGAGTTTCAACACTTAGGCCTGCCTCCTTCTCTTTAGATCTTCCGTTCTAGGTAAGAAATTACCTTAGAAGTGTTCCAGAAGCTTTGAGAAGAGACTTGGGTGTCGGGAGCTTCAATCCGAGTTTCTAGAAAAAGATCCTCTCGAATGGGGGGCCCACAGGGTCTATTTATAGTTAAGAGAAGACCCTGGGCGGTTACCGGGTGGTTACCACTTAGGTCACGCAAGTCACTTGCGCGACCATAAGGGAATCGCACAAGTGGAATTGCACGACAGTGATATAACTTGTGCGGTGCAGTTTCTTTTGATCCATTGTTCATGCCTTTGTCGATTTTTGATATTTTATTCAAAGGTTGAATCACTTTGAGCTCAGATATTCCCCTTTTCCGATTTTTAGATTCTATGACGAAAGGATCGTCAACAAAAGTCCCCCCTCAGAGTTGGATCCGGAGAGAAATGAGGATTTGACTCTGAGGAAATCAAATCCATCCAAAGGAAATGGGGGCGTACAAGTCTTCAGGGCACAGAGGGCGGCGCGCAAGTGGCATCGCGCAGGCCTTGAACGCACTGGATACGGCGCGCAGATAGGCCTCCTGGCCTATAAATTCATGGTCTCACCTCCGTACAAGCATCCGGATTTTCGGACTTCATACCTTCGAGCTCTCGCCGCGCAGGTTATCTTAGCCATGCAAGTTTCTCTGTTTTCCAATGTTTTCCTTATTGTCGCGCTATTGTAAAGGTATTTGTACTTGTGCGGTTTATACTTGCGCGTCAGAAACTAGCGCGGCACACGAATACTTGTGCGCCATTGTTTAGACTTGCGCGCCTTAATGCCTTAGCCATTTTTCCAAGTTTCTTCACAAATTTTATGGAAAATAAACCTATTTAAGAGTTAGTTTATTCATATTTTGTGCAGATTCAGTGGTTCCCAAGGGAATTGGAACGGCTGATGAACTGGCTAGCAAGTGGATTGATGACACGATGAACATCATTGGCCATGATTACTATGATATCTGCGACAGCACTCTCCCAGATTTGGCTAAGTACTTGAAGAAATATCATCTTAATTTCCCACAGAGCATCTACCTATCTCTATGTGGTCATGGTCACCTGCAAGGAGTCAATGTTCCAGATGCAAAGAACTATACACCTGAAATGCAGCTGCTCTGCTACTCCTTCATTTCGGTTATGCTGTGCATTAAGAGAAACAACAATGGTGTAAACTTTCAAATTCTTCCTCCATGTTATTTCCTTGCAGATATGAAAATGGAAAACCCATGGGCTGAAATGTTTTCCACTACCGGTTGGTGGAGAGAAGACAAACATGGTATTATAGCAATATCTGAAAAGATTACTCTCTCCAAATGGCTCTTTACTTCCAATGCTCCATTCTCAAATCCATGTATCCATCTTCCATGTCTCTTGGACAGAAATAGGGTCACTGTTTGATCAGCAGAAAATTTTCTCAAACTGCACTCAAGAACATTCTTTTACAATTGTTCCGAGAAGAGCTAGTATCAATGAATCTCTTATTGTATCCAGTTGAATGAATGAATTATAGGTGGTTGCTGATGAAGCTTGGGATGCCGTAAATCAAATGAAGTGTTATGTTGAAAGCCTCTTGTAATTATTGAAAAAGGGAAGAGACTATAGTCTGTGGATGTCCTTCTAACTCTTGTGTATCAATGAAAAACACTTCCATCTTCTATCATTTGTACCTGCATTCTTTCACTACCTGCTTCAATTTTACTTAAGCCAATGGGAATAGTAAGCATAGTTTGATTTTTACTAGGATTATTAAAAATAACCCTACAAACTTTGAATTTTTTAATTGCTCAATATTACCTAAATCATACAAAAATGTATATTTAGTGAGCTGGAACATGACTTTTATTCAGATTTCCTTTGTCTTTTGTGGGCAGTTTAAAGTCATGCATGCCGGACATAAAGGGGCTAATGTTTAATGTCGAAATAGCTTTGACCGAAATGGATTAGAATTGACACAATTCCTTGAAAGTTCATCTGAAAACGTACTACCATACTCAAGTATGAGGGAAAATATGTAAAATATGGCTTAAGAATATTTGAATCTGAGGAATGATATGAAAAAGAGCTAAAAGGCATTAGAATAAGTAGTTTCCAAGAATGAAGTTACTATTATTTAACAAAACCCATTAGGGGGTTGAAATATGCAGGGCCACCTAAGGGCATTGGCTGCATGGTTAAATAAATAGCATCTTTCGGCTGACAAGTCTGTTATGTGGACGGTTTATGCAAGGCCACCTATGGGAACGTGCTGCATAGTCAGGCAAAAGAACTCCCAGAAATTTACTTTCCTAGTGCTAAAAGCCAGTGAAAGTTTATGGAGATTCTAATTTTCTAAAGTATAGAGTTTGTTGTATGGAAAGAGGTACTTGAATATGGAAAAGATATTTCCAGACAATATTATCGAAGAACTTGATGAATATCACTCCCACGAAGGTCTGACCCAAACGTATGGAGGAAGAATAAACCATAGACTTGAATACTTTCAGATCATGAAAAAGGATATGGGACAAATATGTTAAGGATGACTATTTTTTTTATGGATCCCTACATACTGTCGTTTAAGACAAATAAGGACAAAAGAGGCATTCTTCCCAAGAATGAAGTTACCATTATTTAAAAAACCTGTTAGGGGGTTGAAATATGTAGGGCCACCTAAGGGCATTGGCTGCATGGTCAAATAAATAGCATCTTTCGGCTGACCAGTCTGTTATATGGAATGTTTATGAAAGGCCACCTATGGGCATGTGCTGCATAGTCAAGAAAAATAATTCTCAGAAGTTTGACATTTTTGTGACTAAAAGTCATGAAAAGGGTTATGAAGATCTGAAAATATTTAAGGTTAGGATTATAACACATAAAGATGGGTATTTTACAATGTATATAGAGATACATAGGTCAATGATAACCATAATTATGTTGTGGCTGGGTCCTGAATTGAAATTTTGGACTTCACTATGTATCTCATAAGAATGAGAATCAAGCCATACGTATTTCTTGAAATGCAGTTTAACGTCGTGCAGGACAAAAATATGAGAGATCTTAGTTTAGGGTCATAGAGTTCGGACCATAATAATGAATACACAGTGTGTGTTTTCATGAGGACTTTTCAGCCAAGGGACTGAAAGTGAAATTTGGGGTTAGTCCCAAAAGACTTGGGGATCGATTCGAGGGATACTCGAACGTTCCTACGTATCCCATAAGGATGGGAATCAAGCCCACGTAGTTCTAGAACTACCCTTTGTACAAATTTGGTTCGTACATGTGAAGGGTGAAAGGGGACTTTAGTGCAATGATGGTTTAACTTGAGATAAAAAGTTTAGGCATTACCATGTATGCACGTAGTCTTTTGAAATGAAACATGATTGAAAAATCAATGTCAATAATAGTTTTCTCTTAAATGAGGAAATCAAAGAGTATTGTAGTTTATTGTCGTACCGGACAAAAGTGTTACATAGTCTAACGTCATATAACAAGGACGAAAGTGAATCAATGTAATGATATTGATTCTAGGGGCGGTTTCACGGATCAACATCATATGAGATGGTGGTAAACTGATGTGAAGAGATTGTTTTTGGGCTTGAACCCTGGGAGGTTTCCTACATACCCAGCCTGGAGGGAAAGGATCAAAGTCCATGTAGTTCAATTAAAGAATGAATTAATGATCAAGTTGTTCTTGGGGACAACGATCTAATAAAAATGTTTTTGGGAATTACACATGGTTAGCAGTGCAAAGAGAGTGTTATGGTTGAGGTTTTCTCTAAGATCACGTGAGTTATACTTGGTGTGAGAAACAAGAGGTAACAACAACCTTAACGATGCAGAGTTTAATGTCATGTAGGACATATCAAGGGGCTATGCAGTTTAAAGTCTTCCAGTTAGGACTATTGGTGCTGCACAGTTTAGTGTCATGTAGCAGGGGCAAAATATAGTTTAATGTCATGTAGGACATATTATGAATTTTCTCTATAGTTTAGCGTCATGTAGTTAGGACGACAGGGGGACTGAGCTGTTTAATGTCATGCAGTAAGGACAAAAGAGTGCATCATTTTAATGTCATGTTGGACACATTGGGGATTTTTTCTACAGTTTAGTGTCATGTTGGACAAAAGGGCAAATAGTTTAAGGTCATATAAATGGACTGTTGAAGATGCAGTTTGAGGCCATACTGGACCAAGGATGATTATATAGTTTAACGTATTTCCGGACGTAAGGGACTTTTATACAGTTTAGCGTCATGTAGTTAGGACGTCAGAGTTTAATGTCTTGCTGGATGTAAGGGACTTTTAAATAGTTTAAGGTCATATGCATGGACCATGGATGGTGCAGTTTAATGTCATACAGGACCATGGTGTAGTTTAAAGTCATACAAGACTTTTTAGGGAACTTTTTCACAATTTAACATCATGTGGGATGAAGTTGTAGTTTAAGGTCATACAGGACCATTGCTGTATAGTTTAACGTCATATAGTAAGGACGAACTGGTGTTGCACAGTGTAATGTCATGTTGCGGGGACATTTTCTTTTCTACAGTTTAACGTCATGTTGGACGAAAAAGGGAATTTCCTACAGTTTAACGTCATGTTGGTCGAAGTTGCAGTTTAAGGTCATACTGGACCATTGCTGTATAGTTTAACGTCATATAGCAAGGACGAACTGGTGCTGCACAGTTTAGTGTCATGTTGTAGGGACATCTTCTTTTCTACAGTTTAACGTCATGTTGGACGTAGTTGCAGTTTAAGGTCATACTGGACCATGGTGTATGAACCAATTGTAAGAAGATTGGTTCTGGGGACCATATTTTGTGTTTATAGAAAATATTTCTTTATAAATCTGGCATTGGTTGGAGTCGTGATGAGTTCTCCATCCATTGAGATTAATGAATAAACTCCATTTAAGTAGACCTTATGTATTGAATAAGGTCCTTACCATTTTGGTTCAAGCTTGGGAGGCTTCTTTCTTGGTATCATTGGTGTTCTGAGAACCAATACCAATTCTTCCTGAATGAATGAATGAAGACAAACTTTTTTGTTAAAAGCTCGTGCTATTCGATTCTGGTAGATTTCCAAGTGGTGCAAAGTGCACAATCTTTTCTCATCTAACTGTTCCAATTCATTCAATCGCTTTTGGGATTTCTCATCTGTAGATAACTGATCACAAATGGCTACTCTGAGTGAGGGCAATTGAACTTCAATTGGAAAGACTGCTTCTGTTCCATATACCAATGAATATGGAGTTGACCGCGTTGCATTGCAGATGGTAGTTCGATAATCCCATAAAGCATGAAAGAGTTTATCAGGCCATGATCTCTTATCTTTATCCACCATCTTTTGCAGTATATTTGAAAGAGTCTTGTTAAAGGCTTATATTTGGCCATTAGCCGCCGCATGATACCGAGATGAATGGTTGGATTTAATGTTGTATTCTTGATACAATTTCTTCACCTCAGAAGAACAGAAGTTGGTGTCGTTGTCCATCAATATGGTATGAGGGACACCAAATCTAGTAATGATGTTAGACTTGATGAAGCTAACAATGCATTTAGAACTGACTTCTTTGAGAGGTACTGCCTCTGCCCATTGGGAAAAGAAATCAGTAGCAGTAAGAATGTACTTAAACTGCTTGGTCGTAGCTAAAAGGTAAGGTCCCACCACATCCATTCCCCATGTAGAAAATGGCCACAAGTATTTAGCTGTATGAAGCAACTCTGGAGGTTGATGAATGAAGTTGGCATATACTTGGCATGAATGACACTTCTTTGTGAAATTAACACAATCTTGTATCATTGAAGGCCAAAAGTATCCAAGCCTTCGAATTTGATCAGACAATCTATGTCCATACTGGTGGACACCACAGACTCCTGCATGCACTTCTTTCATGACAACCATTGTCTCTTAACCATCAATGCATCTAAAGAGAACTCCATCAAAACCAAGTTTGTAGAGAATTTTCTCTAGGTGGTTTGGGCCATCATAAAGAGTAAAATTGACCACACGTCGTCAGATTTGTTCTTTCTCGGCTCTATCAGGTGGAAGTGTTCCATTTTGAAGGTATTCCTTGATAAGTGACATCCATCCTGTAGTATGACCATACGGTTTAGGAATGGGACTAATTTCATTAATTTCCTCTGTTCTGGCTTGAACATAAGGTGAAATTGCACGACGGTGGGCAATACTAATGGTTGTCTCGTCCCGATTTGGATCTGCTAAAGCTGTGGCTATATTAGACAGTGCATCAGCTTGAACATTTTGTGATCTTGGGACATAAGAAAATGTCGGTTTTGAAGGGAATTCCACCATTAACTCTCTGAAGTAATCATACAAAGGGATTAATTCTTCTTTTCTGATGGCATAATCCCCATTGACTTGTTTGATTACCAGGTCAGAATCACCTTTCACCTTTATGTGATTCACTAGTGCTTAGAGCGCTAACTCCAAGCCTGTAATGAGAGCTTGGTATTCGGCTTCATTATTGGTACCACCTTCCCACAATAAAAAGGAATAAGGTAACACTGCCTTATCTGGAGAAATGAGCACAATTCCTAAACCAAATTTGTCGAATTTAGTATTATCCATTTTCTTCTCTATTGGACTTCTGGAAGCACCATCAAAATACATTTCCCATGTTTGAGGATTCTCTTGAATAGAGAAAATGTCCTCATCAGGGAGTTCAATATCTGAAGACGTGTCTTCCACTAAAGGATGTTTAGCCAGGAAATCAGCCAGAGCTTGGCCCTTTATTGCCTTTTGAGACACATACTGAATGTTGAACTGCTGCAAAAATAACTGCCCACCTTGCTAGACGTCCTGTAAGCATTGGACGACTAAGAATGAATTGGAGCGGATTATTTTGAGATACCAATTGGACCTCGTGATGTTGCAGGTAGTGTCTCAGTTTCTGAACTGCAAAGATTAATGCCAGGCAGCACTTCTCAATACTTGAATACCGGGTTTCTGCTTCAAGCATAGTTCTACTGAGATAGTAGAGGCTATTTTCATTCCCAGGATCATTCTTTTGAGCGAGAAAGGCACCCAATGATCATTCTAGAGCTGTCACATAGAGGATAAGTGGTCTTCCTTCAACAGGTGGCATGAGTACTGGTGTACTCAAGAGGTATTTCTTGAGAACATCAAACTCTTCTTGACATTCTTCAGTCCACTAGTAAGTGACTCCTTTCTTCAATAATTTGGTAAAGGGTAATCTTTTGCCTGCCAAATTGGCGATGAAATGCCTAATATAGGCTAAGTGTCCTTGAAGTCCTCTTAATTCTTTCAAATTTTGAGGAGGTGACATACCAAGGATTTACTTGGTCTTCTCAGGATCGACTTCAATACCACGATGGCGTACATCAAAGTCGAGAAATTTTTCTAAGGTTACCCCAAAAGAACATTTTAAGGGGTTCACCTTCAAATTATGTTGTCGAAGCTTGTGGAATATGACTTCCAAATCAGCCAAGTGATTAGAACGTTGTTTGGATTTAACCACCAAATCATCCACGTAACACTCAACAAACTTCCCTAAGAAAGGTTTGAAGATACGATGCATGGCGCGTTGATATGTTGCACCTGCATTTTTTAAACCAAAGGGCATCACCCGGTAACAAAACACACCTTGAGGGGCTCTGAAGGCTGTAGATTCCTCATCTTCTGGGGCCATTCAGATCTGATTATATCCGGAATATCCATCCATGAAAGAAAGTAATTCATAGCCAGCTATCGCATCAATTAAGAGTTATGTAATCGGAACTGGGAAATCATCTTTAGGACAATACCGATTAAGATCTCTGAAATCGATGCAAACCCTAATTTGTCCATTCTTTTTCTTTACAGGGACAATATTAGCCAACCACTTGGGATACTGAACTTCTCTGAAGAAGTAATATTTGATCAGCTTATCCACTTCAGCTTCAATTTTGGAAGCATAAGTTGGGTGTTTTATTCTCACGGCTTGCTTAAATCCTCGATGTTCTTTTGGTAAACCCAAATGATGAGTAGCAACATCAGGATCAAGCCCAGGCATTTCTGTATAGTTCCAAGCAAAAATATATTTATTTTTCTTTAGAAAAAAAATATACATCTCTTGCTCTTCAAGGGTCATGGCCGCACTAATTAAAGTAGGGCGTGGATTTTTCTCTATACCCAGATTTACTTCTCTGAGTTCATCCACAGTGTTGGAGATACCCTCTTCAAATGCTGGAGGAGCATCTCTAAGATCTTCCTCTTCCTCTTCATCATGTGCTATTTCATCCGTTTCTACTTGCATAGTAGATGACAAAACGAAATTCTCATGATCATAAGAGATGTCAAAATTTTCACATTTTGAAGAAGAAGCTTCCATTTCCGACCCTATTGATAATAAAGGGTCTTCTTTGGGAAATAAAGAGGAGATGATGGATTGAGAATCGACATCACTATTCACCTCTGATGTTGCTATAACTTCTTCTGGCATAATTGGAGAAGTATAGACTTGTTGGACTTCAGCAGATGAAATGAAAACTTCACCACTTATGCTTTCATCACTGTTTGGTAGGTTACCAATTTCTCCCATGTTGTCTGGCTCAATTGCCGTAATTGACATTATAGATCTTTCCATAAGAGTATTTTGATTTGGTCCTATTTTTTCAATTTGACTGATAGGTAACACATTATCTGTACTCACATGTGTAAATGGATTTATTGGAATCTTCTCCAAACCATATGGGGCATTAACTTTGGTAATTTCCTTTATTGTAGATTTCCTTCTTCCCTTCATGTGATAAAATTCCGCCTCAATGTATTGAGACTCACATGTCTTTAACGGGGCCTTATCACCATACAATGTTCCAACTTGACCATTGAAACAGTATTTGCGACATTGATGGTATGATGAAGGGATAACTGCATGCTAATGTAGCCAGGGTCTTCCAAGCAAGACATTGAAAGCTGAGTCTTGATCAACAATCATGAAATCCGAATTGGATACAAGATCTCCAAACTAAGTTTTGACTGTAACTTTGCCCAGTGGTTCTTGTTCATTTTTATCATATCCTTGTAACATCATGGTAGAAGGAGATAAATCATATTCCGTGAGGCCCAATAGACGAAGTGTACGAATGGGCATGAGGTTGACTCCTGAACCATTGTCAATGAAAGCTCTTCGGATATCTACATCATTGACTTTTCCAGATATGTACAAAGGTTTTATGTGCCCATGCAAAACATCATCTTCATATTTATCAGTAAAATATATCACTGCATGACATTCTACAGGATTATTCTCTATGTGATAGACTTCAGCTGCAACAATTTCTGCTTCAAACTCCTGAGGACTTGACAATGCTTCGATGAATGATTCCCGAAGATCTTTTGACATATTCAAAGCATCCAAAATTGATAACTTGGCTGGTACTTGGGCCAATTGTTTCAATATATCATACTTTTGATCTAAAGGTCTGTGTTTCCCAACAGGAATATGCGGTTTAGCAGGTACCTTGGAAGCAGATGCTTTGGACACTGATGCATCTTTTATTGAAGTTGGCAACATCTTTGGTTTTGGAATATTAGACTGATTAGATCCATTTATTTGCTGAGATAAAGAAGATGGAACCTTTAATCGGTCTTCCAAAATAACTATGCCAAAACTGAGTTGGCCATTGGCAGAAGAACTTGCTTGTTCTTTTTGATCTCACTGAAGGGATCTACCACGAGTTTCTACTGCATACACAGTGCTAGCAGGGGTAGAATTGGAGTAGTGGCTTCGAAAAGATCCACGTCTTCCCCTGTATCCTGAACCTCTAGAACATCCTCGAATTCCCTTATTTGATACAGGGAATTCAGGCTCATCAAGACTGGAATATGGATCTGTTAATTGAATCATATTCATAGAACCGAAGATTAACTATTCGTCTGATAAAGACTCTACCTGATTAGCCTGTTTAAGCTGTGCCTTTTGGTGGGGTGGTGCCCGTGGCTTTGAAGTAGATGACATAAAGTCTGCCAGAGTCAAAGACAATTTAGGCTTTGACACATACTCATTTTCTTCTGATTCTTTTTTCTTCTTTTAATCAAGCCGTTTCTTTGAGGATTTTTCCTCTGATGAAGAGGGTTTTACCGCAATATTCATGGTAGAAGACACAATTGGTTTCTTTAATTATGTTCACAAAATGGCATGAGTCCGATTGATTGTCTTTCTGACCATCCAATCATCATACTTCTGTGCATTTATGCTTTTGACTTCTTACCATTCACCTTCTTCCTCTGGAACTGTAGCAGTGACACAGGCTACCTGAGTCGAATAACCTTTCAACTTGACTTGTGCCAAGTCGAACATCTTTTGCTGGAGGTCTTTAAAGACAAAACGCTCCTAGATGGGATTCCCCAACATTTGATGAAAGGGACAATAATTGGGACGGTCTTCATCTCCTTCCTTTTTTGCCCTCTTGGGCACTGGTAATTAAACCAAATTATTTTCCAGAGCTGAAATGAAGTAACCAGGCACTTGCTCACTTCGGAAAGAGTATGTTTTACTCTTAAAATCATCAAATTTTTTTCGTCATTGATCTCTTTTATCATTTAGACGAAACGACCTTTTTTGTTGGCATTCATGAGGTGGAGCCCTTCGAGAAGATGAAGGTTTTGAAGTAGAAATAGGTATAGGTGCTTGTTTAAGCATAACTGTAGAAGTTTCTGCTTTACCCATTCCCCTTCCTGGAGCTGATGGAATTATACAAGATTTAACCTTAGCCTGTATAAGGGAATCTTCAATCTGCTGAGCGATTGAAGTAAGGTCTCAAAACCCTCCTGTGTATTTCACAGGGATCAATGGATTGCTTAATTCGTCACGCAAATTTGCCACACAGATTGGCAACAGTTCCTCCTAAGGAAGTGCTAAACTCAGGGAATACGTTAATCCCTTCCAGCGAGCAATGAAATCAGAGGCTCTTTCATTCTCCCTTTGATTCCAGTTTGTAAGATCGAAAACTGTCATTTTTGGAAAAGTTGATCTGAACTGAAGAAGGAATTTTTGACGAAGATCCTCCCATCCGATGATTGACCGGGATTGCAAGCTTGTATACCAGAAAAAAGCTGGTCTTTACAAGGTTCGCACGAAGCATCTGAGTTTCACTTCTTCTTGCTGCTCTGGAGTTCCCATAATAGGATCACAACAAGACACGTAATGTGTCAAATATTGTTCAAGGTCGCCTGATCCATTGAAAGTAGGGAAAACAGGGTTTCCAAAACTAGATGGAGGAGAAATTGAATCTACCCATTCAGGGTAAACTTTCTTTTCTGATTGAACTTGCACCTGTTTCCCTTCCATAATTTCTAACCGAGATTTTAATGACTCAATAGTAGTTATTAACTTTTGAGAAACATCAGGTTGAACTTGGTTTTGGGTAGGTGCAATGAATGGAGCTTGGACAGATGTGGTGATTGGTGCTGCAACTGATGGTAGTGCTGCCAACCATTATTTCACTTGACCTGTAGGATTAGACTTCTGAGGGTGTACTGATAAAGGAGGATATTCCTGATCCATCTCAGCAACTGCAACAAATTCCTTCGGCTGTTGGACTTCAGCATTCTTAATAAGAAGACTACTCTGAAGTAGTTCTGCATTCAACCTTCTTAATTCTTTCATTTCTTCCTCTTGTTGTGCAAAACTTTGCTCTAACAAGAGCGATTGACCTTCTCCAGAGGAAGGATATGTAACCTGATTCTTTCCCTTCACTTTTTTGGATACCTTTTGGAGAGAAGGAAGTGGATTACCTAGGTTCTGAGTAATCCTTTGACTTCGTGTACGCATACCTTCTTCATTTGTATCGGTGCGTACATTTTCTTGAGCAGGACACTCTTCATCTGAGTCCCCTGAGTGAACTTCCTCTGGTGGATTAACAACAACGACATTGATGACATTGATTGATGCATAATGCATCGCATCCCTTATATCAACATTTCTGTGATATTGTCTTCTTTCATGTCTTTGATGAGACATTGCCTTTTGTTGATTCAATCTTTTAGGAACTTCTTGACGAGCTATAACTTGGAGGGAATCTCCTGATAATTTGGATCTTCATTCCTCTTGTGGCTTCTTCCTCAATCGAGAAAAGACCGACATTCTCTAAGGAGGGGATTAATGATTTGAAAGAGTCCCCAGTCTTGTGAACTGGGGATGTTCCTGCTGTTTCCACTCAACTCCTCGAACCCCATTTGTTGAATCTGAGGGTTGGGTTAATGAAGTCCCCAGTCTGACAAGATGGGGTGTCTCTTGACATGTTATGTCTGAGATCTTCTTAAAATCTCTCTTGATCTTACGAACTTTAGTTCAGAAATTAGCTGGATGCATTAACCTATATCCACTTTTATCACTTGGTTCAACAGGCCATTGGATGATTTCCGAAACTTATGTCATTTGATGACGTGTTTGCTTCATACGAGAGGCTTGTGCAATATTCTCGCCTGCTTGATGTAGGAGCAATTCAACAACTTGTTCCCTATATTCTTGACTTTGAGAGGAACTAGTTGAAGCCTGTTCTTGAGCAAGCTTTTGATTATGAACAAAGCCCATTGACTGTGGCCGACCATGGACAATAACATTGCATGAGACCATTTTCAGCGGGCTTTGTTGATTGGAAAGCACTGTGAAATGTAGTGCTCCGTGAAAACCCCATCCTCTGATATGAACACCAGATGGATCATTGGCAATTAATTGACGCAATTTTCTTAGTGCGCCAAGGCATGAACGTTGAAGGGTTCTCTGCTGCTTTTCAGCCTTCGGATACCGAGATACTGATAGAGATGCCAAATCAATATGACGTTGTAGCCCTTCTATTATCTTATGATGATTTTCATATTCATAATAAGATAATACCTTCTTCTTTAATTGACAAAGATTTTTCCATATGTTGAGATGAATATCATGGACTCCATCTTCTGTCAACATCTTTGGAATGTCATACTAGGAGTCATCCAAAGGCCAAAACATGACTGGTACCTCACCTTTTGCCAGTTTTTTCCTCATGTTCAGCATTTCCTCTTTATCATTAAATGAAGATTCTTCTACCTGTTTTGACCAGAGTTGGTGTTTCCTTGTTGCTTCATCGGATTCAAAAATATTGGTTGAGAGATCATTGATCAATCTAGAAGATGCATGACTTAGGGGTGGTTCGGAGAATGACCTACACCCTGGGCTATCTTCTGATTGATAAAGTATTTCACTTGTTAGAGATAAAGCATCAGACATGATTGTTTTCGCATTTGCAAGTGCCTCAAGATAAGAGGGCTTTCTCGGCACTACATTTTCCACTGGAGTATTTTCCAGGCAATGTGAATCACTAATGCGGAGAGGACTTTCGCAGCGAAGTTCATCATCATGGGGAGGACCACCATAATGGGTTACAGAAAAAGATGAGATCTCTTGCTCCTTGGTCTTCTGACCACATAGAGGGTTCCTGTGGCTCTCATCTGAAGATGAAACTTCAAGATTGACCGAATTGTCACGAAGCAAGCCTTCATGAGAAAGTGTCTATTGAAGACTTTTGGAATTAATGTTCCTGTTATTGGGAACTGAGGGAGTAGAATCTTGAATTCCAATAGATAAATGTCTGAGGGCTTCAAGAACTCCAACATCGAGCAAGGCCTTGTTGCAGATTGGCCTTTGATCTCCCGAATGTGCTGGGCAGATCTTTTTCTTAGATGACTTCTTACTCACTTTGGAAACCACTTGTTGACGAAAGTGGTTACTTTAAGAAGGTTTATGTGCCTGATCAGGAAAGATGGTCAGGTTAGGCTGACGATATCCACTCAAATCAGGTGTATGTGCCTGACTTGGTTGTCTGTATGATATGGGGGAGTACGCCCCATAACCCTCTTGGACTGGAACAGATGTGTGTGTCTGATCCGGAGTGAATCGTTGATGTGTCACTCCACTGCTAGGGATAGATTTATGTGTCTGTCCCTGAGATGATGCTGAAGCTGTTATGATATCCTGGCAAGCATCCAGAATATGAGCAGGAATTTGCTTCTGCTCTTTCACCATTGAAAAAATATGTTTGGTGACTTCAGCTGCCGGAACGGGGATATACGTCCATTCTGGGCTTGGAGTAGGTTTATGTGCCTGCTCCTATCCTCCTTTTCCTGTCATTGAATCCTGACAGTACTCAAGTGTGGAGGCAGAGAGTTGAGTCTGCCTCCTGTATGTCGTCAGGGCTTTCCGACTGACTTTTCCGTGCACTACCAAGCGAGACTGTTGGTAGGCTTGATTAGTATTAGTAGGTGTATATGCCTGCTGATTACACTTCTCCAAACACGGTTGACGAGATCCATCATATGTAGTCAGACGAGCCTGCTGACTAACTGATGATGCATAAGCAGCTGTATGTTCCTGCCTATAGTACTCCGCCAGAATTACCTGGCGGGATTGGCGTGATGCGGCCAGATGAGTCTGCTGGGCAGCGGAATTAAAACGGGCAGGTGTGTGTGCCTGCTCATTGTTCGCCACTAAGTTAGGTTGGTGGACTTCTCCGGAGATGGAAGGGATGACAACCTGCCCATTATTAACCGGATTCCGCCTCTGGCGGTTCGTCTTGCCTGCTCGGGTTTGAAGAACCTGAGCCGAATGCCTGGAGTCGGTACCCTCATCATGTTGAGGGCGCACTACCGCACGAATCTGGTGGAGATTGTTGATGGGAGCCCTCGGGAAGGACTCCTGTCTTTTTGAATTAAGGCCCTGAGGGACCTTCTCATTCACTTCCTCAGAGTAAGGGAGCGAATGGAAATTGCGTTCCGGGGATAACGACCCGAAACGGTTGGAGATGGTAGTCAGCACCGCCTACCTCTTAATCACTGGTCGTTGTTGTTCGGACGACCTGTGTGAGTTTTTTACTTGGAGGGCCTGTCGGGCAGCCTCCAGAGTTGGGATGGTACCGTGTTGATGGTACTCCTTAACCAACGCATTTGATACCCAGCGTTGAAGACGCTGAGTAGGTGATGTCATCCTTAGAGCGGATGACGATCCAGTAGGAATAGAAGCAGTGGTATTTGCAGCAGCAGTATTCACAGATGTGAATTTGAGAGCAGCCATTATAGAAATACATAAGATCTTGGAAAAGAGTGCATGTTTGATATAACAGACATAATCAAGATAAATTCAGCCACTTCATCCTTTGGATGAGCACATAGGTCAATGATTGTTTTTGTTAGCCCTCTTATTGAGTTTTAAATAGGGGCTTAACAAATAGGTAAAACATCATTTTAACTTGGTTAAGGTTTCACGTCGGGTTCACCATTTTTGAAGATGCTGTCCAGGGTCAGGGGTTGCAGGACATAAGTCAGCAAGAAGATGTAGCAAATGCTCCCACTGGTGATACTAACCAGGATTCTGAAATATCATTGGATGAAATGATGAACCAAGGAATGAATTTTAAATAGTTTTATGATCATGCTAAGTTGTCATGTGATTTAGAAGACATTGGGTGTGAGTGCTACCCTTCGCCCAATTTTTTTTTTAAAAATTACACTTCTAACCATGACTGAAAACAATATGCAGTTTCATCCGTAGAAGCTGCTGAACTGACAATGCCTGAAGAGGGTGTGTACATCGATGTCAACCCTACCATTGCAGAAACATTAGCTCATGTAGAGCTAAACCCAATAAACTCTCCTGAGACCCATCTTGAAAATCCTGTTGAGACCGGGAAAGATGGGGAGAAGTCTTCTCATGTTGCTGAACCACCCTTGGGTAAAGGATAACAATATTTTTGATTGTACTTTATTTGCAAGACAATCCATTCTTTTGTTATCCATTGACACTAACTAAATCTTTCAATTAATTATGCAGGCCCTTCAACTGGAATGGCTAGATCTGGAGATGAGGCCTCAGCCTCTGCCCCAACAGGAATTGCAAGTGAAGAAGCACAAATCAGGGGGGAAAGAGCAGGACAAGGCACTTCCTTAAGCGCTTTAATTCCAGATTACATACCCCCCCTCCGATGATGATGTTGAATCATATCCAGAGATGCTTAAAGCGTTCAGATTTTCATGATGTAAGGCATGGAAAAACATATGGAACATTATATTTGGGGCGCCTTTAGAAGAGCTACCATTGAAAATTCCTCGATTGTCATCCCAATTTGTTATACTGGGACTTGGTGGTTTTGGGTATGAAAAGATCCATTCCGCGGTGAAACAGATGATTTTCAGGAGGGAGCAAGCGCAGACAAGTCGCGAAGATTTGACCAGAGTGAAATTGTCTATCAACATAGGCGAATTTGAGGCTGCGGTATCCCAAGCTGAAGCTGATTATGCTGCCAAGATGAAGGATATGAAGCATAAAATCAAAGAAAAGGTCGTCAAGCAGGTGAAACTCCAGCAACAGTTAGATGCTGTTACTGGGGAACTTGATCAGCTTAATAAATCATTGGATGAAACTCATATGAATGGCATGAAAGCCATCGCATATGCTAAGAAGGCACTTCAGCAAGCTGAAAAGAGTGAAGCTGGTCAAGTGAACGAGGACCAAACGTTCCGATCAGTTTCTAGTGGGTTTGTTCGTAGAACCAGAAACATCCAATGATTCCACATCCGTTTAGACCTACTTTCCAAAGGTAGGTGCTCATTATCTTGTGGACTGATGAGGCTTAGGAATTTGCATTAGTCAAGAGGAAGGGAGGTCGAACTCATCACACCTTTTTGAGGGGAATTATTGTCTACTCTGGGACTCTCTTTATAGATTTAAGTTATGTTCGTGAATCCTTATTACATTACCAAGTATAAAATGATATTTCCTTTAGTTTTAACAATAAATGATTAAATATGTAAGAAATTTAGAGAATATTTTATATGTATTCGAGGTTCTTCATCAATAGAGAATAATCTATATCTATTTAGAGATTCTTGGTCAATGGTATCCTTCAAAATATTTATAAAAGTCTCTTTGGTCATTATGATGACCAAGCTGGTTTTAAAGCCACTCAGTGGGGCACTTGAAGTTTATTGTCATTCAGAAGGACATGGATTATTTCAAAGTTGGGATCGAACCCGCAGATGGGCTACCTACGTATCCTTTGTTTTGGGAAAGGAATCAGAACCCACGTAGTTCGAAAAATATAGTATGATACTTATGATTAATGGCTCAAAGAAGGATGTCATAATTACTTTTACCCTCTAAGCTCACGTGAGTCATGCTCAATGTGAGAAACAAGAGGTATTGGTAATAAGATAGACAATTGGGCCATGAAAGATGTAATCATAAGAAATGATTTGGGGCTTATGTATGTATGACTGCCCAGATAAATGAAGGTTAGGATTTACTTTAGGGAGAAAATCCAGGAACAGGGTCCATAAAGGTATATGTGCTTCACGGAGATTTTGAATACTCTAACTTGGGACTTATTCCTGAAAAGGAAACCCAAATTAGGAGAGGATTGATAATTGGGTTTTACTCCTGAGAAGGAATCCCATACCAAACGTAATTTGGGACTGGTTAAGAGAAATTAGGGGACTTGGGACTTACTCCTGAAAAGGAGGCCCATGATTATGACTGGGTCTTATTCCTGAAAAGGAGACCTAGGTTGGGGGACTTGGGACTTACTCTTGAAAAGGAGGCCCGTGATTATGACTGGGTCTTATTCATGAAAACGAGACCCAGGTTAGGGGACTTGGGACTTACTCCTGAAAAGGAGGCCCATGATTATGACTGGGTCTTATTTCTGAAAAGGAGACCCAGGTTAGGGGACTTGGGACTTACTCCTGAAAAGGAGGCCCATGATTATGACTGGGTCTTATTCCTGAAAAGGAGACCCAGGTTAGGGGACTTGGGACTTACTCCTGAAAAGGAGGCCCATGATTATGACTGGGTCTTATTCCTGAAAAGGAGACCCAGGTTAGGGGACTTGGGACTTCCTCCTAAAAAGGAGGCCCAAGTTAAGGAATTAAGGTATGGGGCTTACTCTTGAAAAGGATGCCCATGTTTGGGAACTTTAAGAATTTGGGGCTTACTCTTGAGGAAGATGCCCAGATTAAGGGACTTATAACTGGGGATTATTCCTGAAAAGGAGACCCAGGTTAAGGATTCTCTCATCTTAAAGGATGAGGTTGAATGAATGAACTCTCAATCTTTGGTGACATAAATATGTATAAATCACTTTGTTTTGAGAGATATTCTACAGAATTCCTTTCAAATAAGGAAGTCAAATCAAGAAATCATGCCATAAATGGCTTTGAAGAGTATCTTGAAGACTGAATCTTGAATAGGAAAGGTGAAATGGCTTAATAGGGGTGAAATGGGCAAGATGGGCACCCAAAAAATGACGGGGCACGCAAGTCTTGAAAGGCGCGCAAGTCTTACGTGGGCGTGCAATTATTGGTCGCGCATGTATACCTGCGCGACATGGGGGTACTTGCGCGATTTTCAACCAGCATTAAAATACTTGAGCGACTCTTTCTTAAAGCCTTTAGAATCCTCTTGAGGTTCTTCTAGAAATGGGACACGCAAGTTCTATCAAAGGAATAAGGCGGCGCGAAAGTGTGACCACTTCCCTTAAGGGCTGACCACTCAGGTGTGCAAGTGTTGATGAGTTTCAACACTTAGGCCTTCCTCCTTCTCTTTAGATCTTCCGTTCTAGGTAAGAAATTACCTTAGAAGTGTTCCGGAAGCTTTGAGAAGAGACTTGGGCGTCGGGAGCTTCAATCCGAGTTTCTGGAAAAAGATCCTATCGAATGGGGGGCCCACAGGGTCTATTTATAGGCAAGAGAAGACCCTGGGTGGTCACCGGGCGGTTACCACTTAGGTCGCGCAAGTCACTTGCACAACCATAAGGGAGTCGCGCAAGTGGACTTGTGCGATAGTGATATAACTTGCGCGGTGCAGTTGCTTTTGATCCTTTGTTCATGCCTTTGTCGATTTTTGATATTTTCTTCAAAGTTTGAATCACTTTGAGCTCAAATATTCCCCTTTTCCGATTTTTAGATTCTGTGACGAAAGGAGCATCAACAGTACATTAGCATCCTAGTGGGGTCCTTCACATATTTGTAATTACTTTTTCATTAATTAATCTATCAATTTATCTCTCCTTTGAGGAATAAAATGATTTCTGACATCACAGATTCAAAACAACATGAAAATGGGAGAGTCTTTTACTATATCACTATATAGAATGTTTTGACATATTTTCTCAATATCCAACTCTCATGGGATAATTTGTTATAGCTTTGTGGTTAGAACCTCCACTTTGAGCTACAGACACCTCTCATCCTAATGAAATACCGACATAGATTTAATGAGTTCATAGTAATGGTACAAATCATAGAATATTCCATTTGGTGAACTAGGGATAAATCTTATCCCACACTTACATTATAAGGGAAAAGGCTCATTAGGGTGGGAAAAAATTATTCCATGATCAAACTACCAGAGGACCCTTCTAGGACCCCTATGTAGGCCCCATATCACCCAACACCTCCCATCATGCAACAATATAAGAAACAACTCCCTTGATTATAGAAAAAGATAGATCAAGTTCATTAATGTTTTTAGAAGCATAAGAACAATGTGTATTCCTTCCAAAATGAACATGTCCCTAGCTATTTCATTTCAAATATGGATAAAACCCCTCAAGCTGTCAAAGCCTAGGATTCCCAATGATGTTGGCCTTATTTAATACCCAAACTATTTCCCTTTTCATAGAAGTTAGGGTTATACAATGCATGATTGATTTGTATTCAAAATAAATCCTATACAGAATGGTTGATTCTAGATAGGTGATACTAGGACAAGCTTAGATTCAAGTGGCCTATATGACCAACACCAAATTATAAGAAGAATGTGGTTAGCATGAAGTTTTTTCTAGGTTTAAAAAAATGTTGAAAACTAGATGACATGAAAAATGGGCATGCATTGTCATGCCACCCTCAAGAAAAAACATCACAAACCAATTGTGATTCTAACACCTAAGGTAGTTACATTAAACTCAGTTCCCAAAGGAAAATGAAATCCTAAAATTTATTGAGGAACACAAGAAGAAGAGACTTATCCAACTCTAACATAGACAATGGCTCTTTCCAATTTATATTCCTCACTATCTAGAGTATAAGAACCCCTCAAATAGAACTCTCCTTAGATTAATAGCTCATTTTGGCCTTGTTAAATTCATTAATTAGAAGATCCATTATTTGACGAGGGATGTATCCATGAATATGATTTAGTTGCACTCGAATGGGGAGCCAGAGGACAAGGATGTAGAATCCAATGATACGGGGGATGAAACAGTCATAGAGAAACCCAATATTCTAGCCACATACCCATAGAGGATATATACACTACCAAATTCCATGGGGTAGCACTTAAAAGAGATCAATAGTATCATAAAGGTGACTCAAATTCTTTCACGGGTCTCCCAAGAACATTTTTTTGATGAATGATTGATATAAGTTTAGTTTTTTTATCAGACTAAACAAAGGGGTATACTTGAAAAAAATATTCCATTACCTATAGACACAAAATCAAACTCTATCCAAGAAAACCCCATCTAACTCAAGAGATTTAGCCTCTAAGATGCATGATAAGGAGAAACCCCTCACTGGGAAGTGTTGTCCAATAGTATAGAAATATGTCATTTTAAAATAATTGATGTATTTTCCAGACCAGATATCATTATTAGATGATCTCTATCTCTCAAAATATCTCAAGAATCCATTGATCAAATCCTTTCAGAGACACTAAGAGTTTGATGAATAATTTTCCATAGTTATGGTCTATTAGGTCAAAAATAATCTGGTATAATATCATGTCATGATCTCATACATAGAGAAAGATCAGTATGAGTCTATTTAGAATCTAACCATTATATATTTTAGTAAAATTCACTAACATTTACATTCTATGGAACCTATTTGAAAATAGTGTTAGGATCAATATCCTACAAATTCAAACCCTCTAACGCTTAGGGTATTACAAGATGGATTTTTCTCCAACAAAGATGACGAATCAAGGGAATAATAAGAGTGAGAAAAATCCTATTGAAAATATTAATCTAAAAACACAATTTGGTGACCTTTTTTCCCACATTGAGTTCATGGTTATTTAAAAATACATGGACTAATTTTTTTTTGACTTGGGATACCATGGAATTATAGAAATGACATGATTCCATCAATATTACACCAATATTTTCAATACCCATAAATTGAAATGTTTGAATTCTAGGTGGTGAGAATTCCCCTTTGAAGCTTGTTATTATTAATATATTGTGACGAGATTTTATCAGAGGTAAGGAAAATATCCAATTATAGAGGATTAAATATAGATTGTATCTCCTAATATGTTGGTGAAAATCACAGTAAACCCATGAAAGATTCTTGATAATGACTTTGTATTACTTGTTAGCCTGATAAAGGTGGTGAATCCAGTACTAAATGACCATTAAAAACCTCAAACTTTAGATGTCCATGGCCACTTAATAACAATTGAATCAATTGAAGTTGTATCATCATAGTATAACCATACCAATACTCCACCAAGATCCAAACATAATATATAAATAGATGTATAAATTTAAAATGAGCCAAAATATTGATTATATAAAATGATGTCCATAACTCTCTTGCCCCCAGTGGTAGCTGGGAAGAAGGAGGGAATCTCTAAAATACCCTCAAAACACTCTTATGGGTATAAGATTATAATGATTCCCCTATTATTGACTCATCTTTTGATAATGATATAGACAATTGTATCGTATTTGAAAAGACTAAAGGTGATTACACTAATGTGGAGATAGAAAAAAAAGAATATGATCTCAAAGACAACCCTCCATAATTTGGGTAAGGTGTGTCCACCACCAATAATGAGATCTGGTAGGTTAACTTATTAACATATGTTGACCCACATCCCACACTGACTAGTGAAACCATGCCCCAAGAAGAAAAGCAAATGTACATTTCATTCTTGAATAAGACTCAACATGTGTTTTCATGAAACTATATAGAGATGCTCAGGATGGACCCTGGGGTGGATACACATCAATTGGGCCTACTTAATGACTTTAGAGGTTTTAATCAAGTATCCAAGATAATTCAACCCTCAAACACTATGATGATAGAGTTTTAAGTTGACAAATTTTTTGGTCAGAATGTGTATATGAAGAGGGGGTTGAATTGAGTACCCAATAAATATTTCTATTCAAAAAATGATTAAACAAAATCACACAGATAATTAAAAACAACCCATTTAATTAAAATAGTATATTAATATAAGTTAAATAATTTAAAATATTTCTCTAAGATTGATTATGTCATAGTTAAAAAATTATACGAAAGTAAATTTCACTTTTGAAATAAATTTAATAAAAACTTTATATATTGAAAAATTAATAAAAATTATCAATGTAGGGGTTTTGTTTATATTTTAAAACAGATTTAGTTTAAATGATAAAAAACACACAGTGGAATAAATAAAAGAGGTTCAGTCTCAAGAAAAGAACTAATCTTCTCCACTTTGAAATCCTATAATTCCAAGAATATTATATAAAATAATATTTAATCCATTACTACGATCAGTTATACAATAGAAAAACCATTATCCAAGACACATATGGTCCTCTTACAGAAACACCATGGGAATAAATCAGACATAGGACACACATGGACCTCCTCCATAACATGTGGGTAAAAAATTAAGGTTGTAGAGATGATTTTGAGTAGCTTATAGTTAAATATCTGGACACAGTTTGACCATTTAATATACAGAGTAATGCACACATTCCTTGTAATGTAAAGATAATAAATAAAAATATAATATAAAATATATAAAGAAGATATTTTTTCTCGGTCTAATATGCTCTAATCTGTTTAACTCCTTGGATATTGCTTGAAAAAGATCTTGAGTCATATTTCTAATAATATTAACTAAATAGAGTGTCATGAACTATTTTCTTTTGACTATGGGAAGGAACTAGATGTCTAATAAGCTTCAATATTCATTAGATAATCATAGGTAAGGATGATTTGTGTAAGTAATAGTTCATAACACTCTCTTTTTCATTCAATTTAGTTCTAGATCTCTTTTTTATATGTTTATATTTCTATTTATCACTTAAATACACTCGAGGGTGACTTCTAATTCTTTTAATAGTACTGAGCAATAAGAATCATTTGGATCCTATAATCCTCATACTAGATGACTGATGCTCACTTTAATGAATCCCTCAAATAGTTTACAAACAATCATTAAAATAACACTTGAAATTAATTTTTATAATATATCTATAAGAAATATTTAATTTACCTTAATAATAATATAAATAGTGGAAGTGATTTTTCTTAATTTTGAAACAACACTGGTGGTGAATTCATATTGTGATGATTCATGCCAACAAGGACTCATCTGAGTGATGGCTCTTCTCATTGGTAGATAATCTCAATACTTTTAATAAATTATGGGGTGACTATATTTTGATAGTGATTCATCTTTGGAAGTGATTATTTCCAGTACTTATCCAATTTCCATATTGATAGTGAATCCTCTCTAGTGGTAGGTCTTTTTGATACATAGCCAAATGTTTATCCTATCAATGACTCATATCTAATGATATATGTTTCCAAATCTTGGTCAAATTTATTGGTTAAATGGTGAGTCGTCTTTTGTGGTGAGTATTTCCCATAAAAAATTCATAATCAATATGACTGTAATATTAAAATCCATGTAATTTATTTATGTGTGTTTTGGGTACAATCATATCAAGGTGGAACATAAAGATGAGAAATACAAAGCTATCAGATAACCTCTAGGAGTATTCTGTTACTAGTTCATAACCTTCATCCAAAATAATTCAGATTCCACTTATCAACATATCATGAACCATAAATTCATACCCTTATTGGGGAGGATATGATAATTATTTCTTGATTACATGGTGTTTATGTCTTGGAATCATTCTAATAACCACTTTAAACTTGTAATTATTTCATAAAATTACACCAGCACAGTTTGAAGATGAATCAACTAAAGTGTGCATTCCGAGCGACATCAAGGAAATTATTCATCTTTGTAGTGTCCAATCAATGCATTATGGTTGATCCAGAAAATACATGTGTTGTTTTTTAAATTCTACCTCCTTGGAATCTTAAAGATTTGAGAGGGATATGTGGTCCCCTCTCTTATATTATGCATTCCATAGAAAACCTACTCGAAAGATGTCCCCTATTTACTAAATTAATGAAGAAAGGGTTAGTAAATTAGCTGGAAGAGGACTTTTAGGAGTCTATTGAGAGACTCTAGAAGTACCTACTACATCCATAAATTTTAATTTTGTTATTAGAGTGGTGGTTTCTCATCTAGTTCCTGGCCACCATGAAGCAATCGCTCAGTGAATTATTTTTTGAGAGAAATGATGTGTGTAATAAAATAGTATCTACTTTCTCATCTAGATGATGATAGATACTGAGACTCGATATCATGATATTTAGAATAACTTACTTGAACTAGTATTTTGCATGCAAAAGATGAGACATTACTTGTAGCATCATGAAGTCCACATATTCTATCATATTCACCCGCTCAAGTATATTCTCAAATATGATATGAAAAAACAAGAACTTATCCCTATGTGTGGTTATTAAGAAATAGTTTAAAATTTGATTTATATCACAAAATTAAATTAAAGGGAAAGGAATGAATGATTTCCCATAAGAGCATATTTCCCAAGTAAGAATTATAGTGGATACTAAGCTTTGAGATGACGAGTTTTTTTTATGCCTATGAAACCCCCTGAACATGGGAGATTTGTTTTTTGGTGCCTCTCTAATCATGATTAGGAAGATAATGGAAAACCAAAATATTAACTAATTTATGCTAAGGATTTCAGTTATTTCCTCTGAAAAGGTAATATTTCACTACTTATTCATACTATTGGAAGGATGAACCAATAATGAAGGGAAATAATATGTCCTTATTGCAGGCCTGGAGATAGACCTTCAGCTTTAAGTAGCCTAACTAAATATCAAATGTGACTCAGACATTGAGATAAAATATTTAGATGGTGAATAAACCATTAAGAATCAAGAATTGAAACCTATTATTAACTACATAAGGTGATTTGTGACATAACTCCTTTCTGAGAAAACAGTACACTATATTCCTCACTCACAGAATGATTGTGTAGATATGATATCAAATATAACTATAGTCCTAGCAGATCTTCTCCATGATGAGGTAGTCTTTAGTATAACACCCTAAAGGGTAGTCTCACTATCATCAATTGTGACATGTAGGAAATTAATCATATCATCAGTACCTCAGGGCACGATGGGCTGACATCTACTCTTGGATGGTTGAACCTTATAGTAGATTACTACTTTTATGGGACCCACCCATTAGATCAAGACTAAAAGGAACATATTTGACATGAATAAATAAAATTCACTATTTTTTATTGGAAAAATGAACAAAAATCCCTCTATAAGTTATGCTTCTATAGAGTCATCGTTAGATGCATTACATAAGAGAGGCCCTTATCACCATTAAAGAAGTCCATCTATTCTATTACAATAATCAATAAATAAATACTAATATACCCCCACCAAATTATGATTCATGGTTACTTATATCCAATGATGCTACTAGATTTTTTGGTGGTCACCAAGAAATTATATGCATTAAATATACATGAAAACATCATCCATCATCCCCCATGGTTGATGCATACTGCTAAATATTATTGACCATTCACTATATGGGGAATAGAAGTTTAGAGGCCATATACCCTAGTTATAGCTATCAAATTGAAGTACATACTTATTACTAATAACTTATTTTCCAAATTTTTTGAGGTTATAAACCTCACAGATGTTGGGATAAAGAGTATCATCAACTTCATGTAGTCCAATATCATCACCCAATTTATTGTCTCATATATAATATTAATAGAAAATGACACGAAATTTTTTTATTATTAGTTTAAGAGACTATATTATGAATTTAATTTCAAGTACAATCATTCACATCACTATCATGAAGGGGAAAATTGAAATATCAATGCCTTTAATAGGGCTTTGTTAAATATCCTGTAGAAGATAGTAAAAAAGACAATAATTCTTGGACAAACCATATCTTGAATACTTTATTTTCATACCATAACACATATCACACTACCATTCAAGTGAACCCATAATCATTCGTCTATGGGACTAATGTATTATTACCCATTAACTCCAGTTTCCCTCACTTTAAATACCATTTATGGGAAACTATCATAATATGAACAATCACAAAAGTGACTTGATGAGCTAAAATGGATTGATGAGCAAAGGTGGTGTACACTAATAAACCCTCAAATTCAATCCGAACAATATTGTTCCAGTCTTTAATAAAAATGTATTACAATGATTATTCGTTTAAGGATAATTGGTATTGGTATTCATAACCCTAATGAAACCGAGGAAGAAACCCCCAAAGCTAGAACCCAAGTAGTAAGGACCTTATATTATACATATGGTCTAATCTAATACATATTACTAATTGGCCCCAATGGTTGTGGAATTCACCATTCTCCTCACTAACAAGAGTGTTATCAAGACATAATTTGCCTAATCATAATTAAAATTCTATCATATTAGTCACATGATGTTAAGATCTACACCATATTTCTTTACTACAAGACACTAAAATACATGGAACACATTCTTACAACATGATGTTAAACTGAATAGAAAAAAAAACTTACCTCATAAATATAAAATATATGTCCAACATCCTTAACACATGATGCTAAAATACATAGAACAAGTAACAGGTATTGATGCATTTGATGTTACCCTGCTAAGATTTTTTTTTAGAATAATAATATCCCTTATATCTTATGCATATTGTATGTTTCAGTCCTAGAGTATAAGGCCCCGTTAAATCTAGGATATGTTATCATGATTGAGAGTGAAACAGGATTGTGCCATTATTAATGGTTGAACTTTACTTACTAGTCTCTATCTCCAGTTGGATCAGTTATTCTCAGGTCCAAACTTATACTTTTTAGAAACCCACAATTCAAGAGGATTTCGATATCCTCGATGTTACACATCTGTACATTGTACTCATTATCAAAGGTAGATTATAAACTCACATTATTATACCCTTTAGTTTTAGTGTATGCATCTATCATGAAAAAAATTCCCATAAATATTCATTCGTCTCATAAATCATATATTATCCATCCAACAAGACCTAAAACTTCTTAGAATGGTCTATCCTATGGGCCTAGATTCCCACATGAGGGCAAGATCGTGAAATGGTATGTGGTAATGACCCTATAAATAAACCTATGATAGTGATAAAGGTTCCATACCTATAAAAATTGAATATATAAATTTTATTTCCCTATTTATGAGAATGATTTATATAGAGGACCCTTTGGCATGATATGATGTTAATCAAAAAGCTGAATTTGGAAAAAAAATTCCCCTCCCTGTACATTAGCTAAATTTATATAGTAATTTTATATAATAACTATATATATTGATTATAATTTATTTGGGATATTTAAGGATTACTAGATATTTTAGTCTAGTAATATACATATATTTTGAATGATAACACATTATGATGATTTACCTCCCTCTTTGTAGTAGAATTTGAAGTTCCCCTGTGTTGTCTTGTTGTGTTACTCATCTCTCACCAGGTAAGAGGCCCTTACTTTCTCACCCCATTATAGTAAACTATATGTTTACCATCCTAACTATATTATGTTAAACTATAATGTGAGAAGTCTATTTTTCATGACATTAAACTATTCATAATGGACCACTGTATATTGTCACTTTTCCTCCCTACATGAGATCCCAATCCATGTAGAAGTCATTAGAATAAAGAGAGAATATTCTTATGAGTAATAGAAAACCTATTATTTAAATATTATCTAGATCATCAGAGGGAATCATCACTTTCAATAACTATGTGTGGCTTGATTCTTGACATATCAGGATATATAGTGAGACCAAACTAAATTATCTTAATCCTAACCAAAGAGTTTCTACTGTTACAATCCTCCCCGATGATTAACCCATATTAAAATCTATAAACATTATTTTTACATGAGACTACGAAGATACACCCATGAATGAAAGACTCTCCTAATATGAGATACCTTCCCCTTCATAACATAGTCAACATTTAGGGACCATCCACCATAGGAATAGTGGGTGTCTTTATTTTTTGAATTAGAACACACCACTATCCTTAATATGAGTCAGATCCCCAAAAGAAAGTGGGGCATGTGTTATCCCATTTAATAACCTATGTTTGGAATAAAATATCTTATCATATACAAATGATCCAAATCCATATATGGGGATTCTTTACATTTGAAGAACTACAAGTGGCATGATACCTGAATTTTTAGGTTATATGGTAACATTTAATTCCCCTAATCCTGGGCATAACAATAGTAAACAAATGCCTCCTTCTCTACAAATTATTTTGATTTATTTAGGGAAATAATTTCATGAATAACTATGTGTGTCTTGATTCTTTAAATTGAATGATATGTAGTGACACCCATAGGTTCCATTTTGATCCCATACAAAATTCCTAAAAATGATAACCCCCTTTCTATTAACATACAAGTAAAATAGAGGATTTTGGTTGGTTTCTAAAAATTTCATCATGAGGACAAAAATATATATGATAATTACACATTTCACCATATTGTATTTGATTGCATCACCACATTAAATTTTCATTTCCCAAGGTAAAACCCCTCTTTATAATCCAAATCCATAAAGAGGATATTTCTCTTCATTAATGATATATGCCTTCAATCCTACCCAAAACAGATAGATAGTGATTCTCAGATCACTCATCATTGGGCTCAGCCACTCCAAAATATTTCTCCCTACAACTTTAGTGTTTGAACCTTTATAGTGACACTTCATTTCTCTAGAGGCTCAATTATAAAGCATGAATTATTTATTTATTCTTGCGTATGATCTACATAATTATATAGGAATCCAGGAAAATATAGTGTGTGTGGATTGATTAAAAATACCCTTCTCCTCATATATTAGTTTGATCTATGTGGGAATAAATGTTAGAACTACACGTGGAATGATATGTGTTTTCATAAGATATACAGCGATGCCCATATCCTTAAACCCTTGGTGTAGCTGCAAAGCTAGACACCAAGTGGCCACCCACTTCTACATATAAGATAAATCTATATCATGTGATTAATTTTTTTTTCTTTTAGGACTTTATTTTCTCAATAATGGTTGGGGTAGTCACACTCATTCCACATATATATGATTATATGTATCTATGTATTGCTTTCACATGTGATAGATATATGTGATAGGGGCACAAATAAATGGATATCTTCCAATAAGTCTTTGTGAAAATAAAAATTACCTCAATATATAATTGCACCTGACTAGTGTAGGGTGTCTCAGAGGATATGTTTCATAATCTCATGTTGGTTCACAAGATCCTAGTTGCATAAAATTAACCCATAAAACAAGTATTTCCTAGTCATATGATGTTAAAATTCAGTAAAATTATGTCCAGGTCACATGATGTTAAACTACACAACAATCACATCTTATTTTCATGATATTAAATTTGGAAATAAATACAACCTTTTTAGATGATGTTAAGTGGTACAATAATTACATCCTAGTCATAGAAAGTTAAACTACATTAAAAGTGATCCCAATGGCATGATGTTAGAAAACATAGACCATCATCCACCATCCTTCATGTTAAAATACCATAAGAGCCTATCCATGGTCATCCAAGGTTTAGGGTGCCTCTAACATCCCTCTGAGAATATCTATCCATGGATCACATTTTACATATTGAGTATCTCAAATGACTGAAAATCTTCCACAAACCCTATAAAAAACACTCCACTTAAAGGGAACCATTTTTTGACTATGCATGTTTGCCTCAGGCTCCTATATATACACCATAAATTTTAAAGTAGATATGACATTACCTTAGATAAAGGGTCCCTCTAATCCTTGAGAGCCCTCAAAACACCATAGTAAAACTCATCACATAATCATGATTCATAATCATCCTCTACATGTATGTACTATACCATCACTCATGGTATATGAACCTTGATCCATGATTTATATAACATTCATTCGTTGTTCGAAAGGTTGTTAGAGGACTCTTAACCTTGGAAATTATAATTGGGTTATTATGTAACATCTCACTCACACATGTTCTACACATTATGTTATAAAACTATATTAACTATGATCAATTATTTATGACCTAAAACTCTATCCCCTTATGGTTAAAATTGTAAGGACTTAGAGTACTAGTGAAAGTGACAAAAAAAATTTTAGAAATGAAGACTCGCAAAGGGTGGTCTAAGTAAAATTCAAGTCTCCAATTTATAATATCTACATAGCTAGAGTTTTTGAAAAATTTGTAGTGATAATTTATCAAATATCCTCATCATTATAATGTATTTGACACATGAAAAGACACCTTTTAGGGTTCTTTAAACCTTATTAAATATTATATTTTACAGAAAACAACTTTGTGTCTTTGAAGTAATAGTAATTCCCATCATTTCCTTGAGTTGATACACTTTATCAGGAACCCCATAGCCTTGATTCATTTCTATTGTCTCCCCTATATATAATTGGTAACATGTATTAGATAACATAAAGGGACCCTCCTAGGATTCACTGGTGAATAACCTAATGCCTCAGATATTATTCCTATCGTATTTTCTGGTCCTAAAGGAATGATCTACCTTAAATATAGGAACAATTTTCCTGAAAGTGTGTGATATGGTCTTCTTCCATTAATGGTTTTATAACACCCACTTGTCACCACTTCCCATTATATTGGATATTATTGTTCATGATTTACAATTTCCATGAACCAAACTATTCAAGTGGGTTCAACATCCGCAATGATACATTATAATTTATTTTACCCATTATCCAAGCATGAATATATTACTTAAATATTTAATGTCTTGATTTTTCTAATGATTTTAACCTACAATTATATATATGTGGTTCCAAGATTCATGACCATAAGAAAAATTTCACCACAGTTCCAGAACCCTCATTGGATAGTATTTTTCCCCATACACCACTTCATTATCTATATGTTTGATCCTTGTGAATATTACTTAGAACTAAAAAATGAGTGGGTACCCCTACTCTTGTCCATTAATGTAAGATCATATGACCTCATGCATAAGGGACCTTTACCGATCAACTATTCATGTCCCTTCCTTGAATTAAATAACCTATAATCCCCTTAATTCCTATAAATAGTGTAGAAAAACATGAATCCTCACTGTGTTTTGTGATAATACCAAGAATGTCTTCCCATATCATCATCCTTGATTAATGATCTTTGGGAAATTATTCACACAACCCATAATCCAACTATCAAAATGGTTTTAGAATCCATAATATTATTCCATCATTTACCATATCTATCCAATGTAAATGATGCAGGGAGTTAGAGGCCTTATTGAAAATCCATCCTCTATAAAGGATTCAAGTGTCAAATCCATTCATCAATATCCATCATAAATAAATAATACAGGGTGTTATATCCCTTTGTGAATATCCATTCTCAATAAAGGATTATGTTTAGTAAATCACTTCATAAATATCTATTCTCCATAAAATATGGTCGGTGTCAGAACCCTTCATGAAAATCCATCCCCATCAAAGGATTCATACATTATAGACCTCCATGAATATCCATCCTCCATGCATTAATAATATATAAAAAATTATTGGTCTAAACTATACAACCCTAAACTGTAGAAAAATATGTCCAATCTTATAAGGTGTTAAATAGCCAATTAAAAGAGACACAAAACTTTCCAGGTTGAAGACCCAAAAAGGGAACCTTCTGAAAAATTTAAGTCTCCACCTGATAGAAATTACTTCTTTTTTATGATCTAGGTAAATTGAGAATTTGAAAATTGAATACCAAAAAATGTGGTTATGAAATGGAGTTCTGTAGACTGATCACACAGTGATATCATGTGTGAAATCTATTGAAGCCATCACTTTAAGGGGATGAAATCCATGAGATCTATAGAATTTCATGTGAATATGATATATTCATCAACTTATCACTTATATATATAGAGAATACTATGAAATACCAATGTTCTTTAGGGAGGCCATGAGTAAAATAAAATACAAATTGGTGGAATTCACTAGGACTTAGGTGGGTAGTTTCATCCTTAAATCCAAGCCCCCAATCATTCTTTTGGACTTATCCTTTGGGGGGTATTTTTTGACACCCACCAAATAACCATTGTTAAATTTAGAGTTGAAAATTTTTGAATCATAGAAATTACATGGGAAAAGGATAAGAAATAATCATGATTACATGGGTACTACACACCATGTTCATGTGCTTTACATAATCATTAGGGTGACTTTAAATCACATGCCTCTTGAAGTATCACATGATGAGATAAAAGATAAAAAAATTCCATGAAAAGTTATGGAATCCAACATGAAAATCATTTTACCATGTTATTCCCTCATAAAGGTTCCTGCAATCAATTACATGATAACAAATCCATGTGAACGTTTTATCTGATTCAAATAATTTTCTCCGCTAGATCTTGAAATTCCTCGATTGACAACCAGAGGACAAATGCTCAAAAATACTGAAGCCTTCATGAAAAAATAACTATAAATGAGATGAACTTTACATTAAGGGAGTTAAAATATTATTTAATTAAATTCCTCCATACATGTCAAACTGATCATGAAAAGTTCCTCAGATGTATCATCCACGATCAAATGACATAGTAAGGAAAAGAATAGTAGCTAAGTATGACACTACTCACATGACATAGTGAGATCCATAAATGATCACATGATTCCATCATGATTTACTATGATGAACAATAAGAAAATATAATCACATGAAAGGATTATATGATCATGGAGGCCAATAATGATGGGATGATCATATGGTCCCTACACAAAACATGATGGATAAAATATTCTATTCATGATGCATGACTCAATCATGCAAATAGGATAACACATTGCTAACTTATGTGGATGACCCTTACCCCAAATTTAGCCAGTGTATATGGATTATCTACCATACAAAGTGAAATAGATATAGGGGAGGTGATTAATACAACCCCTTAAACAAAAAATAATAGATAAATAAGAGGAAATAGAGAAGGATATATATTATTGAGAAAGTCAGAGGTGGAGGAGATTGACCATAGAAAAATAGGTCGAAGAGAACAATTAGAGCATAATGAATAAGAAAGATAAAGGGAGAAGATATAACTTTTTATAATGGAGGGATCACATGATCATGAGAGTCTTCCACCTAATTCTAGTGAGTATATTAAGTGAAATAATAATTATTATTTTCATGAAATTGGATAATGGGATCGCCTTTTGATCACATGACGGACATAAAATAATGACATCGCCTCTTGATCCCAAGATTGAAATAAAATCTTAGAGATAACCCCTTAGTCTTGAAAACGGGATATGTGATCACCTAGACCCTCATAATTTTGAAATATTCATAGTCCTTAGGTCCTTTCTCATTCAGAAAACTCATAATGGATCATGTGTAGCACATGAATACCTTGTATTTACACGATTTCCTACAACATGCATTTATTCATATGTGGGGATTAAAGTCCATTTCACAGGATGTATGGCCCTCACACCCTTGATTATTTTGGAGACTCTAAATACAAAATGTGAAGTGTATGACCAAATATACTTCACATGGATCACATGATCCCCTGGAAATTATGCGACCCCATGATTTCCACGGGTGTCATTCAAAATCTCCTAAGATATTATCCCCTCAAAAAAGACATATTACTTTGAATATCCTCCAACATTTCCTGTATTTTCTGTTATACTCTCCATAATCTTATATATGAATCCTCACCCATAATTGGGAAAAAAATGGGAATTAAAAAGATTTTTATTCTCATCCAAACGAGATACATAGGAAGAATTCCAAAGGATTGAGATTTATACCAAGGGGAAGACTCTGTGAGTAAGTCCAACCCATATATTCAATGCATTTGATCTTTGACTATTTCTTGTTTCTCACATTGATCACAACTCATATGGGATTGGGGACTCATGATCATCATACTATTGGAATAGGAAAATCATCAAATAAAGGCACCCTATCTATGTGTATTCACTATCCATAACCTATTAATTTAAAGGACATATTTCAAATGATAAAAGTATTAGGGATGCCACATTGTGTAAGCCCTACTCAAATATTAGGGAATCCATATTGTGTAGGCCCTTGCCATATCACCATGCACATCAAAGGGTCATATTGCCAATAAATAATCTCAGGGAAACCTTAGAATGTAAGCTCCATGGAAATCCAATCTTATTCTTTTATGAAATGAATCCAATCTTCTCCCATCTCTTATTTCTCACACCAAGCATGAATCATGTGGTATTAGAGTCTAAAAAGGGTTACACAATTAGCATGATGTGGATTCCAAAAAATAGGCCTCATTCTAGATTTGATCCCAATTACATATTCTCCTAGAGGGATATATTTGTGATGAAATATCATAGGGTATCCCCTATATACACAATCCATGTACAAGTCTCTATCATGACATTTTATATAACATATATTCCTCATCAAAATGATGTGGAAACTGATTTTTATTTTCATAAGATACATAAGATTCCACTCCAAGTCTAGAACCATAACATATGATATTCAAATGCCTCTATATATGTCTTTATTGTAAGATGTTAAGTTGAATTTTATTGTACTAAATTAACTAGGTGGGTTTTTTATTTATATTCTCATAGGATATATAGGATACCTTCTATAGGTTCAATCCTAAATCCCAAACACCTACCATAAAGAAAGAGATCTTCTAAAACATATAGATAGTGGTGTCAAAAGGACATAGAATCTGAATCATTTTATAAGGGTAAGAAGTACCACTTCTGGATTATGGAAGGATTCATAAACATATCTTAAAAATGTAAGAGAGTCACAAAGTAGGAAATAATTCCCCCACAAAGGTGAGATGATTCCAACCTCACATCCATCATCTAATTCAAGTTTATAAGTTTCATTGGTGTGAGATTTCAATGATTATATTCATTTGGAGAGTATTCTCATGGCTTGTCATCGATATGGGAGCTTATTGTTATTTAGAAACTAAATCCATCAATAAAAATGGCTTATCTAACATAAAATCTTGTTATCACAAAATAACTGAGTTTCTATAATCATTGGGAACCTTTTTTCCAAAACCCAAATCACTAATGGAATTCATTTCAAATAGAATCCAAATACATATAAAACCTCCCTCAAAAAATTAATACATGAAAGAAGTCATGTGAGGACACCCTCATGATATTTGTAAATAGGTAAGTACATTTTCAATTTATTAGTTAATTTATACAGGACATGGTGAAGTCATATGTGAGTTGAAAGTCCATCGCATCCCCTAATGATCCTAAAACTTAACAATGTCATTTTTCATATAAATTATGAAAGTATTACATGAACATAATTTAATATGAAATGAAATTTGTATGTGAGGATAATGTGACAAGAAATGGATTCAAAATTCTTACGAGAATGAAAATTAATCCTGAAACACAAAGATTCTTACAAGATTATGAATGTTTTATGGAACATGAAAAAATTCATATGAGATAACTTAAAAATCATATGGAAATGTAAATCTATAAATATTAGATAGAATTTTACAAACTCCAATAAAGGAATTATAATATTTTCCATCAATGGGTATTAAAAATATAAATTTAGAACATGAAAAACTAACATCCAAATTTTGAATTCTATTCCAAACTTCATCAAAATGATATCACAATTAAAAGTTCACCAATATAAACCAAAATATTTGATACATAAAATATATGACAATAAAACCAAGAATCATTTATTAAATAAATATAAAAACATATAATTTCATTAAAATATTAAAATAATTTCATTTACAACCTAATTTGACAAAGAAACAGTAAATCACCCTTAAATTCACATTTTTACATCAATTATACCATATTTTTCCAAAATTGATGTGAAAAATATATATCATGTTGAATCCACATCATGATTTTTTTCATTAAAGAAATATAAATCGACACTCTAAAATTTATCATTATCCAAGTAGAATATGGGTATTGTTTAATTGGGATCAGGCCTACAGAAGGGGTCTTCTACATATCCCTATGAAGGGAATCCAAACCCATATAGTTTAATATTTCTTAACATGAAACATTATGTAATGAACCAAAGTTTAATCAATGGAAATTATCTTCTTATAATTAAATCATATAGTATAATCACATGAAATCACAACACAATTAACTAATAAATACTATCTGACCTTTAAACACAATATTGTTACTTCTGTGATTTGAATTTCAAAAATCTGACATACACGTTTGCGATCAGTAAGATGTTTGGAGTCCAACAAGGCAAACTTAATTTTTAGTGAATAGTAATTGAACCTTATGAACAGTAGTAAAACCCTTTTGAATAGTAAATCCTAAAAGTTAATAAGTAACCTTACCAATGAAATTATAAATAAAATTTATCCAAATTATAAGTGGCAATATAATAGAATTATATCATAGTGTAGGTATTTTTTTGTGAGTCATGCATATTTAATTAAAATTTTATTATTAATTCAATAATTTAAAATAAAATTTATTATAATAAAATATATTCATAAATATGTATTTTGATGACATGATTATTTGATAATTTTCTAAGACCTTAATTAATTTTTTAAATTGTTAGAAAGGAAATTTTAATTTTAAAATTTATATTTATCAAGAAAATTATGATTTTAATTTATAATTAAATTTCACATATTTAGAAAGTTATTTTTCTAAAATAGGATTCATTTTATAATTAAAAACATATAAAAATGGTTTGGATGAATTTTAAATATTTTTCTAAAATACTAGATTTTTTTGTGAATCGTAAAATACGGTAATTTTCTATATATATACATTATATGATAAATAAACTATTTATTGGGTCATGTCTGACGTAATAACCTTGATTTCAAAATCACATTCACATATTACTATTTTTCCAAATGAATCAATATTATATCTTTTCTTGAGAAAAATAATAAAATAATGAATAAAATTTTGAGAAAACCCTCTTCTCATCCACTATAAAAACCACCCCACCATCTCTCCTCTTCACTCCTATAAAGACTTTTTCCTAGTCCAAAGTTTGATGAAATCCTGAACTAAACACCTCTCCCACATCCATAATCCCTTGGTCTCTTCAAAAGACCAAATCCTCTCCCTTAAAGAGGTTCGCAAGGAAAATATATTCAAGAGGTAAATTCATATTTTCATTTTGTATTTTCTTTCAAGTTCCATTATTTTATTTTTATTTCATCACATCATTTGATCCAAATATTATGATAACAAAAATAACTTACATATACCAAAATTTTATTATGATAAAGTAATAATTTACCATCATCTCTCATTTCCCATCCTTTTATACTAGAAATAAAATCACTATTCGTGATGTGTTAATTTCTCATATTCAAGGAAAACTCATTTTCAATTTCTATTACCTTCTTAAATTGGGTCATCAAACCATTTTTATGGTTAAAAAATATTTATTAAATTTATTATGTCTAATTTAAGGTTCTATAATCTTTTGTAAACATGATATCAATTTATAAAGAAAAATGTGTTCGATGTGATCAAGAAACCTCCAATTAACCAAAGCAGTTATCATTAAAGTTTTATATAATAATTCATCTTCTCTCTAAATAAATAAATAAATTTTATAAACAAGTAGTATAATATATGATCAATATTACCATATAACTCCAATTCTAGACAACCATTCTCATCTTACATGTTTATCCTTACTTGTATATAAGTCCACCAATTAATAAAACAAGTGAAGTTAAACCTATTAACCCATAAAAAATAAATTAATGATCTTAATATGGTTATACTAAATAAATTAAGTAACCAGAAATTATGGAAATATTAATTAATGAATTTAATTTTGTTTATCCGGGACATTAAGATCATATGAATGACACCATCAGACTTAAGGTAATGGTTCTTACCTGAACCTCCTTTATTCCTTCAGGTTGATTTATCCATCTTATTACCCAAATGAAGTTATCTTATCTTTTTATAAAAATATTTTAAATTTTTTTTATACGTACTAAATTCATGTATCAATACCCTTTCATCATTATCTTTCAAGAATATACATGTTTTTAAGTGGTCCTCTCTTCAATACTTCTCGTAAAGCAAACCCGTTTAAGGGAACTTCCTAAATTCGTACCCAATTTCAAGTCCACTCTACCATCTATTTTAAGACATCATTATTTTAATAAAGTAATTATTTTAATTATAAAATCCTTCTTGGTTCAATTTTAGTTTTATATAAAATATTATGCTCTTTTTTAAGTGATCTTTGATATTTTCTTTAAACCGCACTATTCTTTTTAATTTAATGTTTCTTAAATAATCTTTTTCATATTGTCAATTCAAATTAACATCTATTATCAAGATATATTAATATTATAACTTAAAAATTTACATTAATGATCTAATTACTTTACTTCATGGAAAATTTTATTATATGACCATTTTTTATGCTTTATTACATGAATATGATACCCATTTCTTTTCCACAAATAACCCTTATGTTTATGTAAGATTGATTATTTATGATTATTTATGTGGAAAGAATATTCATGAACATGTTATGATGGGTTTACCATATAGTGTTGCAATACATTGGGTAATGTTGAGTCTCATGGGACATTATGTGCAATCGTCTTGGAGGTTAGCCTTGACTCTTGCTACCATGTGCAGTGGTCTTGGTGGTTAACATTGACTTTTGATTCTATATGTGAAAAGATCCTTGAATCATGATAAATTCATCTTTTATGTTGCTGAAACATTACTATGAATCCATGTTTATATGAATCCATGTTTATATGTTCTGATTCCACATGTTCCATTACTTTTTATATCATTATGTTATGCCTTCTAACCCATGTGCTAAAGAATTATTCTAATGTTTATTAATATACTAGGATTTTTAGCTCATCCCTTTGTTCATGTTATCCCCAATTTATCCTAGGAAAAAGAATGAGCACAATGGATGTTAGGGGCTCTTTATAAAGACTAAATAAACAAATTTTATATTTAGTTCCATGTTTTAAATTTTATTAACCTATTCTTCCAAGACAATATACTTTATGATACTTGGATTATAATATGATGCTTTACTATGATTAAAATCAAGTAATGATATGTGTAATAGGATATGGTCCCTGTATTTGGTATCATATCATGGTCTAGTTTTTTTTGGAGATTATTAATAGATAACATTAGTAAGAACCTTAGATATGAGACTATGTTTACGAAAACATCCCAAAATTTTTGTAAGTGTTGAGTAAGTAGTTTTTCAAGAAAATAAATCCCAACATAGATATAAAAAATAGGATGTTGATATGGAATGGATGTATCTAGGGGTAAAACCAAAAAACATCACTTTAAGATAGACTCGAATGAGAATTGGTGCACAAAAACTGCTACTAGTTTGACACTCCCAGGGGATACTCTTTGGTAAATTAATAAGCCTAGTGCGAAGCATTATTAAGGGGAAAAAATTTTCCCAAAAGAATATATGTTAAGTAAAAAATCATGTACATTCTATATTTAAACCAAGGGAATCACAAGTTAGTATATAATTTTCCTTTAACTATTTATCATTTTATGTTTGAATTTTCCTTTTTATGCTTAACAGCTAAGTATTAATGCCCTCTAATTCTACATTTTTTTCTTAGTTAATGGTGGGAAATAAAATAACACATACCAACATTAAATGGGATAGATAATGTGAAGATTTATCTAATGATATGCCAAATATGATTGGAAAAGGTTCTCTAAACTTCATGACAGTACTTGCTTAGTTGGATCAATTTATGAATAATAACCTAAATCTTGTGAAATTCCCTCATCCTATAAGGAAATATCATGTTTTTGTCAAATCCTTTAGGTGGAAAAGGCCTCTTAGTTTTAGTGGATACTCTGATCCCCTCCTCATGGAACAATGGTTTAACTCCCTTGAAAAGATATTCTCGATCTTCCAATACTCAGAAGAATAGAAATTTCTTCTGGAAATCTATCATATTGATTGGTAAGCTGATCAGTGGTGGACACTAATCTCGAATATGGTTTCCTAGGAGGATATTGATTCCATTGATTGGGTGGAATTCAAGAAATGTTTTTTTCAATAAATATTTTCCTCTATCCCACCATGTCAATATAGAAAGAGAGTTCCTCATACATAAGAAGATAGAATATGAGTCCATCATGGCGTATGAAGCAAACATCAAAAGTCTTGCGAGATACACCTCCAAATTCATCATGATCACTGAAATCAAGGAGGATCGCTTCATTAGTGGACTAAATCTGAGTCTACAAAAAGCATTGGAAATTCCTGATATTGAAAATTATGAGGATATTCTCCATCGTGCCCTTAAAGTTGAAGTGGTTATTGGAGAATCTCAATGGTCTCATGGACCCGGTGAAAAACAGAGGAAAATGATGTCTAATGTGGGTGGTTTGAAAATAAATCCCATGATGGAAAGAATATTGAATATCACACCTGTCAAAATTGTGGGAAGAAGTATCATGGGAACTATTTAATAGGAACTAGGAATTACTTAAAATATGGATGAATGAGACATATTTCTAAGAACTACTCAAGGGATATGATTAATCCCACTAATGTGGAATAAGAAAAGAAGGTTTAGATCAACACTCAACCAGTTGTGTAGTTTTACAACTGCAAGGATCATGGGCATTATAAAAAAATCCCAAATCCAAGGGTTTTCTAAAGAAATCAACAAAAACCTCCAAGGCAACAAGGAAGGGATTATGAAATCACAACTACTAAGGTGGATCGAGACAATGATGTGGTGACAACTATGAAAGTTATTCATTCAATAATATAGAACATACTATTCGATTTTGGTTCTACACATTCTTTAATGTATAGAATGTTTTGTAGAACTATTCAAAAACCACCTTAAAATTTGGAGGATGAATTATCTATGAGAATAGAAAATGAGAAAATTACTACATCCAAAGTATATAAGACATCCTTAGTTAACTTTTTTGGACTGAACCTCACAAAAAATATCATCGTACATCCTTTAGTAGAGTTTGATGTTATCCTGGGAATGGATTGGCTATCATTATAAAAATCTGACATCAACTGTTTTGAAAGGGAGATCCCTCTTCACATCCTGAAGCATCCTCCAATTCTTCACATGTGTAAGGAGGAAGATGAATCTTAATTAGATTCATTGTCTCATGTGTGGATATTAATAACTTATAAAGGAGGATGTATAGCTCAAGTTATTGAGACAAAAGAGATGATACTTCTCAAAGATATTCCCTTCATGATGGATTTCACTAATGTATTCCCTATGTAATTGTTTGGTCTCCCTCATGATAGAGAGGTTGAGTTCTTAATTGAACTTATTTCTGGATATCTACCTATATCAAATAAACCTTATATATGGCCACTATAGAGATGGAAGAGCTAAAGAAGTAGTTACAGGACAATCTGAAGAAGGGTTTTATATGTCCGAGTGCTTCACCATAGGGTGCGTCAGTCCTCTTTGTCAAGAAGAAGGATGGCTCATTGTGCATCTACATTGATTATCACGAGGTCAATAAAATCATGATAATGAACAATTACCCCCTGAAATAGACAAATGAATTGTTTGATCAGCTTTGTGGGGATAGTTATTTCTCTAAGGTGGACCTTCAGTCAGGATATCACCAATTAAATGTGAGGAAAGAACATATTCCCAAGAATTCCTTTTGAACTAGGTATGGAATCTATATGTTCATAATGATTCCCTTTAGACTCACTAATTCCCTAGAAATATTCATGGATTTAATGAGTAGAGTCTTTAGAGATTACCTCAACAAATTTCTGGTAGTCTTTATCGATGATATTCTAATATACTCCAAGAGAAAGGAGGAGGATGAGGAGCATTTGAATACTATTCTAATGAATTTATGAAGGGAGAAAATTTATGAATTTATATTAAATGTGAGTTCTGGATGGATGAAGTATCATTCATGGGGAATGTTTTCACCAGCAAAGGGATATTTGGGGCCCTTTATAAGACAAAGGCAATTGAAGAGTGGCCCAAGCCAACATCTATAAAAGAGACCCACAGATTTCTAGGTCTAGCTAGGTATTATGAACAATTTGAGAATAAATTATTACAATTTTCAAACCAAATGAGAAATCTAACATAGAATGGGGTGATGTTTTTCTCGACTCAAGAATGTGAGGAAATCATTAAGGAGCTCAAAAAAATACTTATCACTATGTCAGTACTCACACTCCCGATAAGTAGAGAACTCTTTGTTGTGTATAGTAATGCTTCAAATAAGGGATTAGGATGTCTGATGATGCAAAATGATAAAGTGATAACCTACACCTTTATGCAATAGGAAATCCAAGAGCAAAACTATCCCACGCATGATATAGAGTTGGTGGATGTGATCTTTGTATGGAAAATTTGGAATCATTATCTCTTTGGGGAGAAGTGTGAGTTATATACTAATTACAAGACTCTCAAATATATATTATCATAGAAAGATATTAATATTCACCAACGAAGATGGTTATATCTCATTAAGGATTATGACGGCTCGATCCACTACCATCCCTGAAAGGAAAATAAGGGGGCGAATGATCTACATAGAAAGGATCTTCTATCTTTATCAATGAAGAGAATTAAAAATGATCCAATCTTCTTAGATTTTCAAATGAATGAAATGTGAATCATTAAGGTAGAAACATCATCAATACTTTCTCAAATAAATTATCAACCATCCCTCATAGATAAAAAAAAGTATGGTTTAATAAAAGATGTCGAAATTATGAAAAGGGTGGAAGCTATTAGAAATGGTAAATCCTATAATATTATGATTGATAAGGGAGGAGTTGTAATATTTGGGTCACAATTATGTGTACCATATTATCCATAGATAAATAAAGAGTTTTTGAATGACCCACATTTCTCATCCTTCTCTTTTTACCCAGGGAGCACAAATATGTATCATGATCACCGAGAGGGATTTTGGTGGGACAATATGAAGAAGGATATTGCTGAATATATATCAAATTTCATGGGATGTCAACTAGTGGAGGATAAATGATAGAAGTATAAGGAGATTATGAAACTAATACTCATACCAACATGCATGTGGGAGAACATCACCACGGACTTTGTCACTAATATTCTATGGATATCTAGTTGAAACAATGCTCTATGGGTCATTGTGGATCATCTTACCAAGACAACTCAATTTATCAAAATTTGAGAGGACTTCTCATTAGATCAACATTAAATGATATATAACAATGAGGTGGTATGGATACATGGAGTACCACTATCTATTGTATCTGATAGGGATCTGAGATTCACCGTGAAGTTCTAGAAATGTCTCCAACATGCTCTAAGAACAGAACTAAACATCAGTACAACCTATCATACGCAAACTGATAGCCAATCTGAGTAAACTATTCAGACACTATAATACATGTTGAGAGCATGTTCGTTGGACTTCAAAATGGGATAGGACCAATATCTTCCAATAGTTGAATTCTCTTACAATAATAGTTTCCACTCCAGCATCTGAATGGAACCATATGAAACCCTTTATTAGAAAAGGTGTTGAACACCTGCATATTGGGATGAAGTCGGTGATCGTAAGATTATAAGACCTGAAATTATTGAAGAAATGGTGGGGGACGATAAAATCATTTAGAATCACATCAAGGTAGACCAAATTTGACAAAATATCTATGCATAAAATCATCGACACAACCTTTAGATTAAAGACAGAGACATGGTATTCCTCTGGATATCTCCATAAAAGAAGGTCTTGAGGTTTGGGAAGAAAGGAAAGTTAATCACCAGGTACAACGGCCCATTTGATATCCTTGATCATGTCTGAGATGTGGCCTTCCAACTAGCACTTCCACCCACCATGTATAAAGTACATGATGTCTTGCATGTATCCCTCATAAGGAAGTACATACCAGATCATTCACATGTACTGTCTTCAATGGTGGTACCATTGGAGAATAATATTTTTTATAAGGAGCTTCCAATAAAGATCTTGGATCATAGAGATAAACTTATATGCACCAAGACTACTCACCTGGTCAAAGTACCATAGCGGAACCGCAAGTATGAAGATGAAACATGGGAAATGGAATAGGAAATAATGGAAAAGTACCCACACCTGTTTACATCCTAGAATGTGAAATGAAATTTCAAGGGAAAAATTTCATAAGGGGGGAAGAATGTAATGACCTAAAGTTTAATCAATGTAAATTCCCTTTTTATAATTATTTCATATAATATAATATCATGAAATCAAAAAAAACCATTATGTACTCTATAACCACTAAACTAAATATTTTTACTTTTATGATTTGAATTTTGAAAATTTGATGTACACAGTTGCGATCAGTAAGATGTTTGGAGTCCGATAAGACAAATTTATTTTCTTTGTTAATAGTAACAAACCATTATGAATAGTAATGTTACCCTTATGAATATAAACTCAACCCTTATGAATAGAAAAATTGTCCAAATGAATAAGTAACATTACCAATGAAAGTATAAATAAAATTTATCCATATTATAAGTGAAAATATGATATAATTATATAATAGTGTTGGTATTTTTGTGAGTCATGTCTATTTAATTACAATTTAATGATAAATTTTAAAATTTCAAAGAAAAATTATTTTCATTAAATTTGTTCATAAATAATTATTTTGATGAATTATTATTATATAATAATTTTAGGAGACCTTAATTAATTTTTCCACGTGTTAGAAAAGTCGTTTTAATTTTAAAATTAATACTTTTCAAGTAAATTGTGATTTTAAATAAAAATTGATATTCATATATTTAGAAAATTATTTTAATAAAATAGAATTAATTTTTTAATTCTACAAATAAAAAAATGGTTGGCATTAATTTTTGGTATTTTTTTTAAATACATGAATTTTTGTGAATAGTAAAATACAATAATTTGCTTTATATATACATTTTATGTCAAATAAACTATTTATTGAGTCATAGATGATGTAAGAACATTGGGTTCTAACTCACATGAACATATTACATTTTTTTTGTCATAATAAAAAATAATTTTTTTGTATAGACAAAAATAATAAAATAATGAATAAAATATTGAGAAAGCCCTCCTCTCCTCTACTACTAAAACCACCATCACCAACAGCTTCTCTTAAAACCTCTCAAGCCTTTTTCCTTGTCCAAATTCTGGTCAAATATCTCCCTAATCTCCTCTCACACATCCAAAATCCCATGATCTCTTAAAATGACGAAATCCTTTCCCTTAAAGAGGTTCTCAAAGAAGATATATTCAAGAGGTAAATTCCTCTTTTCATGCTTTTATTTTCATTCAAATTCCATTATTTTATTTTTCATTCCTCACCTCCTTTCTACCAATTTTTTGATAACTCAAATAAATTACATGTCCTAAAATGTTTTTATGATAATGGAATAATTCATCATCATCTCGCCTTTCCTCTCCATTAATACTAGAAATGAAAACACCATCTGAGATGTGTTAATTTTTTTACATTCAAGGATGACATGTTTTCAATTTCTATTACCCTCTTCAATTCTAGTCATGAAACCATTTTTATGGTTGAAAAATAATATAATATATGTATTGTGTCTAATTTTAGAATCTATAATCTTTTTCACAGAAGATATTAATTTATAAAGAAAAATGTGTTTGATGTGATAAAAAACTGCCAATTAAAAAAACAATTTTCATTAAAGTTTTATATAGCGATTCATCATCATTACAAATATCTAAATGAGTTTTATAACCAATTAATATAATGCATGATCACTAATAACATATAACTTGAATTCTGGATAACCATTCTCATCTTACATGTTTATTCTTACATGTATATAAATAAACCAATCATGAAATCCAATGAAACAAACAATGAAATTGAACCTCGTAACCCATAAAAAATGTCATGAATGAACTTAATTAGGTTATAATAAATCAGTTACATAAATAATTGGTTCGTGAAATATTAATTATTGAATTTAATTTGGTTATCTAGGACATTAAGATAATGTAAAGGACACCATCAAACTTAAGGTAAAGGATTCTACCCGAATCTCCTTTATTCTTTCGGGTTGATCTATCTTACATATTACCCAAATGAAGATATTTATCTTTTTATGTGAATATTATATATGCTATTTATATCTACCAAATACATGTATCAAGACACTTTCATCATTCTCATTTGGGGATTTACATGTTTTTAAGTGGTTCCCTCCTCAATACTTCCCGTAAAGAAAACATGTTTAAGGGAACTTCCCAAATTTTTACCCAATTTGAAGTGAAATCTACCATATATTTTAAGACCCCATTGTTTTTATAAATTCAGTATTTTTATTTTGAGAACCTTATTTTTTTCACTTCTATTTTTATATAAAATACTATTACCTTTTCTTTTTTATGTGATCTTTGATATTTTCCTTAAACCGGACTAAAATGTTTTAATTCAAAAGTTTCTTAAATGATATTTTTTAATATTATCACATCAAATTGACATTAATTATCATGAAATGTGACAATTATACATTATTAATATCAATGAATTATTTAATTCCATTCCTTCATGGAAACTATTATGATATTCTCATTTTGTATGCTTTATGACATGAATATGATACCCAATTATTTTCCACGGGTTACCCTTATGATTATGTATGATTTGTTATGTATAATTCTATATGTGGAAATAATATTCATGAACATGTTATGATGGATCCACCCAGATAGCACTCTAATGCATTGGGTAAAGTCGAGACTCAGGAGATATTATGTGCAACAGTCTTAGCAGTTATCATTGACTTGTGGTACCATGTGAAATGGTCAAAGTGGTTAACATTGACTTGTGCTTCTCTATGTGCAACAAGACTTGAATAATGATAAATTAATGTTTTATGTTTCATATATATTATTATTAATCAAGGTTTATATGATACCATGTTTATATGTTATTATTCCATATGTTCCATGACTTTTTATATCATTATGTCATGCCTTCTAACCCATGGGATAAAGCTTCATTCTTATGTTTATTCCTTTACTAGTATTTTTAGATCACCCATTTTTTCATGTTATCCTTACATTATCCTATAATGATGTATGAGAAAAATGGATGTTAGGGGCTCTTTATGAAGACTAAATAAAGACATGTTATATTTAGTTCCATGATTTAAATTTTATGTACCAAGTCTTCCAAGAGAATATATTTTATAATCCTTGGATTATAATATGATGTTTTACTATGCTTAAAATCAGTTAATGATATGTGTAAAATGATAGAGTCACTATACACTATAACTTTTATAGTCATGTGAAAAGGTCCAATGTGCTGTATTTTAAATTCATGTAGTAATAACTATGAATTTTTTTAAGGTCATGAATCCATTAGCTATTATGATAAATTTTCTGCAATGTGAAATGAATTACTAAGAGAATGGTGTATAATGTTGGTTGTTATAGAATCCCACCATTTTAGTAAATAACTTTTCGTTACATTTTACAAACCAATGATCTTGAAAGTCTAGTCTCTTGGAAATTAGGAATAATAAAACAAGAAAAAATAAAACACCCTTTTAAATCCCATTGAAAAGCTTCTTAAAAATTTCATCATATATACAATTACTGCATCTTATAACCAAGACGCATACATCAAAGGAAAGGGTGAGATGAAGTCCTAGTAAGGCTAAACAAGGGAATCGGTTTACTTGTGATATCCATAAGAAATTGATAATAAAACATAACGACATGAGAAATGGAAGTAGAGGCATTTAAAAATGAAAATAACACGAACCATAACATGAATATGTGTCTAAAAAAATAATTTAGACATTCATGAACATATCACCAAGGTTCATCCCCAAGGTGTCATAAAAATTACTAAGGTTATTTACCAAGGTATCGCGAAACTTGTCATCTATAGAGATTAAATTCATTACCCAATGCATTGGAGGTCTATCACGGTGCACCCTTAATATGTATTTTAATTCATGGGATCTATATATATTGTAATAAAAAATTTCATAAATAACCCAAAGAGAATAAAATAAATGGGTTTCTTTTGAAAATCATGACGTTTTAAAGGTGCATAAAAATAAGATCATTAGGTCATTTATAACCCATAGAAAGGGAATTAGGTTTATATGTATGTCAATTACATAATCAAGAATACAATTTTTATGTCTTTATGAACACCCATATAAACGAAATATGTTTGGGTATTCACATAAAGAATATATGATAATTTCTTGAGATAAAGAGAGAAAAAGTTTGAGGTGAAATTTCTGGAGCATAAAAGCTATATAACATTGTTTTAGAAAAAAAATAAAAAAGGGTAGAAGGGTATCCCATACAAAAATAAATCATTTTACAGTATATGGACATAATAAAATAGAATTAAGATCACGGTGTGGATATTTTAATGACATACCACGTGAAAAAAACTTGAAATAAAAGAAAAAATGCAATTTCTTTTACGCAAAATTTGGCAGCCTAACGACGTCACTTAAAAATCAAGAAAACAAGTTGATGAGAGTGGAAAAATACTATAATAAATTTAAAATTAAATTTAATGTTGTAGGGATATATAAGAACAAACCCCCACATAATAAAATGTAAACTATGAGACATAATATAAAGGAAGTCATGACTTAAAAGAGGAGGGTGAAAGGTTTTGTTACCTTGAATAATAACTTCTAAATCATGAAGGTTGTGACCTTGGGAGGATTTAGGACACCTTGGAAAGACTACATGGGAGCTAAAAATACTATAACTTCATTGAGAGGGATTTTGGTGTGAAATGAAGGAGAGAATGGCTTGGTATTTATAAGAAAAGTAAGTTAATATTTAATTAATTTCCAAGGGACACCTCATCGGTGGTATTTGAAAAACCATTGGCTTGCCCATGGTATTTTCCATTGGTATTGGCCACTTTGGACACCTCATAACATATATTACTATTAAAAATTTTACCAAATTTATTACATCATGATTACATCATCAATGATGTCATTAAACACCCGAAACTCAAAATTGTATTTTTACTATTCACCAAACTGTTTCAGAAAAATACCAAAAATTTTCCCAAACATAATATCGATGATTTTAATTAAAAAATGAACTCCATTTTATGAAAATAATTTTATAAATAATTTTAATTTAATTTTTAAATAAAATCCTTATTTATTCCAAATAAACAACTTTAAATCTACAACTCATTTTGAAACACCATGAAAAAGTAATCTATGTCTCACAAAATTATTGTATAACTATAAGACAATAAAGTAACCATTTATGATTAAATTTTACGAAAATACATTTCCATTTTAAATTATTAATTTAATTTTAAAATTGTAAATAAATTATTTATGACATACAAAAGTACAAAAACTTATACTATGATCATTTTTCACTTTAATGATGCCTAAATTGTATTCATACATTCATGGGTAAAGTTTCTATTTTTTTGGCCGATTTACTATTAATTACTATTCATAAAGGTATGATACTATTCATAATTTACTATTCAATAAAAATTATGTTGATCTTATTAGACTCTAAGTTTCTTACTGGTCACAACTGTAGAAGACAATTATTTTAAAATAATTTTACATTTTTAATTATTTAAAGATTAAATAAATATTTTAAATTACCCTTTTTTTTAAATTCATTAGTAATATAGAACTTCTATAAATTCATTCTACAATTATCCAGTCATCTGAGATTCACAAATTTTACCATAAGAAGAAATAAAAATTTTATTTACGCCAAGGGATTACAAAAAAGTATCTAAGGCCTCATTACATAGCCCCTTATAACACTTGAATAAGACCTAAGTGTAAGGTGTGCTTTGGTGATAAAATCTTGGGGCAGATTAGACAACATTGACCGAGTGGTAATTTCTATCAGCTTGAACTTCTCCGTTAGGTGATTTCGTTCAAGCTTCACATATTGAATCTCAAATTGGGCTTAGTCTAGTGCAAAGCCCAAAGATGCTACCTCCATCCGAAGCTCTAACAGATTGGCTTCGTATGGCCCGAGTCTACTGTATGAGGCCATCGACTCTTCTTTCTGTATTAATTAACCATTACCACCTGTATTTATACACCATATTGTAACATAAAGAGTTTAGTTTCCAATGGTCATATTGACCAATGGTCATATCACAGTCAAAACCCAATAGTATCATTTAATTATACTCACTTCATTAATGAACATATATAGTTTTGTTGAGTATAAAATAACACACAAATTTAGGAAATAAATACTGTTAAAAATTTTGGGCTATTACATTCTTCCCCCAATAAAAATTTTCGTCTTTGAAATTTTAACTTGTACCTTATAAGGTGAAAATGTGTGAGTACTTATCCCTCATAGACTCCTATGGTTCCCACGTGGCTTCTTCACATTTTTGGTTTCTCCACAACACCTTAACAAGGTCGTTAGTCTTGTTGCATAGATCATTGTTTCTATGATTCAAGATCTCCCCCAGCTTCTCCTCATAAGAGTGTTCATGTTCCAGTTGTACCACCTCTAAATTTAGTGCATGTGAAGGGTCAGGTATGTACTTCCTCTGGTGGGATACATGGAATACATCATGAACGTGTGCCAGATTTGGATTAAGTGCAAGACAATAGACCACTGCTCCCATGTGATCAAGGATATCATAGGGGCCAATGTACCTAGGGTTGAGCTTCCATTTCTTCCCAAACCTCATGACTCTCTTCCAAGGTGAAATTCAAAGAAAGACCTTGTCACCGACATCAAACTCCAAGTCCCTTCAATGATTGTCAGCATAGCTATTTTGCCAACTCTGAGAAGCCTTAATGTGTTGTTGGATGGAATTGAACTTTTCTGTCATATCTTGCACAAGATTAGTCCCAAGAATCTTTCTCTCACCAGATCCATTCCACCAAGTAAGAGTTCTTCATCGCTTACCATATAGAGTTTCATAGGGTGCCACTTGAATGATCGAGTAGATTCTTTTGTTGTAAGAGAACTCAACTAAAGGTATATGTCAATACCATTCACCCTTAAATTCCATTGAGCATGTTCTCACCATGTTCACAAGGGTTTGAATAGTCCTTTAAGATTGGCCATCAGTTTGGGGGGTGTTGGGGAGTACTGAAATTCAATTCAATACTCAGAGATTATTTAATACTTCTCTATAATTTTTATGTGAACCTTGAATCATGATCAGATACAATAGAAAGTGGAACTCTATGAAGCCCTACCACATCCTTCACTTAAATCCTAGAAATTTGATCAAGAGAGAAATCTTCCCAAATGGAGATAAAATGGGCAGTCTTGGTGAGATGGTCCATAATAACCCATATCACATTGTTTCCTTTGGAAGTTTTCGGGAGACCAGTGATGAAGTACATAGTGATATTGTCCCACTTCCATACGGGTATGGGTAGTGGTCGTAATACCAGTTTAGGAAGTTGTCACTCTTCCTTCACTTGCTGACATACTAGGAACCTTGAAGTGTAGTCAGCAATCTCCCTTTTCATATTATCCCACCAATAATGATCACAAAGGTCCCTATACATTTTTGTGCTTTCAGTATGTATAGAGAAAGTAGAGATATGAGCTTCAACCATCATCTCCTTCTTTATTTCCGAAATATATGGAACACATAGTCTTGTACAAAATTTCCTGACACCTTCTTGATCAATATTGAACTCAGGAAACTTCCCATTCTTCACAGCCACAAACTTCTTCTATAACAAAGGATCTTCTTTTTTAGCTTTCATGATCTTATATAGTAATGATGGTTGAAAACTCATTTGGGTTAGGGTTGATGATGTACCTTCCCATATAATTCCCATGTCCACCTTTACTATGTCATTGATCAAAGGATCTCTTTGAATCCTCATCGTGGAAAGAACAACTGGGTCTTTCCTTCTTAATGCATCAGCGACTTTGTTTTCTCTTCTGGGATGGTAATGAACTGAACAATCGTAGTCTTTGAGAAGTTCCAACCAACTCCTCCATCACATGTTCAATTCCTTTTGTGTGAAAATATACTTCAAACATTGATGGTCTGTGTATTTATCATTTTTCTCCCTATAAAGATAGTGCCTTCATATCTTCAGAGAAAAAATGACCGCATCCAAATCCAGATCATGGGTAGGATAGTTCTTGTCATGATTCTTCAACTATATAGATGAATAAGAAATGACCTTGTAATTTTTCATGAGAACGCACCAGAGCCTTTTTAGAGATGCATCACTAAAAATAACGAATCCTTCTCCACTTGAGGGAAAATTTATCACGGGTGAAGTAACCAATCTCTTCTTCAGCTCTTGGAAACATTCATCACACTCCTTTTTCCAGATGAACCTGACCCATTTTCGAGTTAACTTGTTTAAAGGATTAGAATGTTTTGAATTTTTTTTCACAAACCTCCTATAACATCTCACTAATCCAACAAAACTACGAATTTCAGTTGTTGTTGTAGGCAGAGGCCACTCTTCTACAGCTTTTGTATTTTCATGGTCAACTGTGATCCCTTCATTAGTTACAATGTTCCCCAAGAAAGAAACTTGTTGTAACCAGAATTGAAATTTTACAAACTCCCCCAAAATCCTCTCCTTCCATAGAGTTTTCAAGATAACCCTTAGATTATCCTCATAATCCTCTCAAATTTTAGAATATATCTTAATTTCATCAATAAAGACTACCAAAAAGTTATATAGGTAGTTCTTAAAGACTATATTCATCAAATCCATAAAAATAATAGGTGCATTGGTCAGTATGAATGGCATAAAAACAAACTCATAATTCCCATATCTTGATCGGAAGTTAGTTTTTAGAATATCTTCTTTCGTCACCCTCAATTGATGATAAACAGACAGAAGATCAATCTTAGAGAATAATTGAGTCCCACGAAGTTTGTCAAATAAGTCATCAATTCATGGAAGAGGGTATTTGTTCTTTACTATGATCCCGTTCAGTTCTCTATAATCAATGCATAGCCGTATCGATCCATCTGTCTTCTTCACAAAGAGAACTAGTGCTACCCAAGGAGACACACTTGGTTAGATAAAACCCTTCTCCAAAAGATCTTGGAGTTGTTTCTTAAACTCATCCAGCTCCAAATTTTCCATTCTATATGGGGTCTCTGATATTATTTGGGATCTAGGTATGAGTTCAATGGTGAACTCTACCTCTCTTTCGGGGGGAGGTTTGGGTAACTCCTTAGGAAATACGTCAACGTATTATTGAATGATGGGGATATTTTCTATTCTCAAACACTCATTTCATTCTTCTTCTTCACTTATCATCTCCATAAAGAAGGACTTAAGAGGTTCTTCAAGACAAATATCTAGTTGAGATATCTCTCCTTCAAATATAACTCTATGTTTTCCATTCAAGACTATTGGGATTTCTTTGCTTCTGCATTTGATCTTAGTATTATACTTGGAGAGCCAGTCCATCCCTAGTATAATGTCTAATTCCAGCATGGGAATGACTACTAGATTTTCAATAGTATTATTCTCACTAAATTAAATACTATATTTTCTAAACATTGGAGATGCTTAGATAATACCAACAAGAGTCTTGACAGATAACTCTAATTTTAGAAAATCGGGGGTTGATTGTAAATTCATTACAATCTTGGAAGAAATAAAGGAATGCATAGTATTGGAATCAAACAAATTACTTGCTAGATTTTAGAGAAAAAGAAGAATATTTTCCACCACATCATTTGGTGCTTTAACTTCAGTCATAGTGATTGAAAAAGTACAACCTTGTTCCCTTGGTCTTTGCTGAAGCTGATGGTGATTCCCCTCCACTACCCTCTGATTTGGATAGTGATTGGAAAAGTGCCCAAGTTATCCACACTTATAGCATTGGACATCAGGTAGGTCATGCACCATCATCCCTTTGTTTTTAGTGTTGGTAAGTTGTGGCTTCACCTCAGTACTATAATTTCACGAAATGTGGCCATCTCTACCACAGTTGTAGCACTTCCCACTCTCGAGCAAGAAGTTCCCTGAATTTTTTTCCCACATTAATTACACGTGGGACATTGTACATGCTTGCCTCCTCTTTCCTGATCGAATCTCCACCATATGATTGGCCCCATCAATCTTTTATTGTCATTGGATTTATGAAACCATTGCGTCACCAAACTTTAGTTCTACTTTCATTGCACTTCGCACGATCTTCTCATAGCTATCATAATCTCGGTTGGCCATATTCTTCCGAAGATGAGGTCTCAGTCCACCGAAGAATCTATCCACATTAATATTTTGATCCATGAAAAAGCTATAGTTGTAACATGAAATCCTTGTGAAGTTCCTCTCGTAGCTTCACATAGATTCTTTATCCATCTACTTCAGCTCGAGAAACTCCTTCTATATTCATGTTCACATCGATCAAAGGAAATAGTTGTTGAAGAATATCCCTTGGAACACTTCCCACACCATATCATCAACTTCCAGTCTTATACTTGTGTTTTTAATCAGTTCCCACCACTGATCGGCTTTTCCCTCTAAGAGATAAATAGACCTGGTAACCTTATCTTGTTTAGAATAGCGGAGCACAGAAAATATCATCTCAATAGAGCTGATCCACTGTTCAAAAATCAATGGGTCGGTAGATCCACTAAAGGTTGGTGGTCATTGACACATAAAGGATTCAACAGAATGTTGTTCCCTTCACGGTGATATTGTTCTCTCAGCTTGATTCAAGTTATTTCCCAGAACTTGAGTTAGTTGGTTCATCATTTGCATGAAATTTTCCATTCCGACTTCCATTGGAGGTCTCTCAGCACATGGTCCATTGCGATCACCATTTTCACAGTTACTCCTATTTCCTGCCATTTTCTAAAATAATAAAACCTTAGTGATAAGATTATTTAATTTATGAATCTTTTAACTATAATGGATTTTATGTATTAAAAAATCACGCTTTAAATAATTACATTTCTCTATAAATCCTTCATAATGATTCATAAAAATCTTATGATTAACCAAACATATCCCCCGGGAGTGTCATTACCAAGTGTGAAGAAAGGCATGTTGTCATGTACCAAGATACCCCAGGTCAAGCCTGAAACTCCTTGTTTGTGTTTTCACTCCAAGGTACATTAGTGCCACAACCACCTCTACCTACTCGTATCCAGACAGGGATATATTTTCTTGATAAACCACTTACTCAATATTCACCAAAATACCAGGAAGTATTCGTATATTTAAGAATTTCAATAGGGTTCTTCTTAAACTTTTCATAGACTAATTTCCATAAATAACTAAAATTTCCTTTGATACCAATTATAGCACCCCACCTTTTCATTACATAACTTTTCTTTACATTTTACAAACAGAGGATCTTTAAAGACTAGTGTCTTGGAAATCAGGAATAATGAAACATGATAACTTAAAACACTCTTATAAATCCAATAGAAAAGCTTCTTGGGAAGTTCATACTTTGTACCATTACTACATCTCATAACCTAGAGATACACATCAAAGGAAAGGGTGAGTTGAAGGCTCTGTAAGGGTAAACAAGGGAATCAATTTACTTGTGATATAAATAGAACTTGATAAAAAAACATAAAGATGTGAGCAATGGAAGTAAAGGACTTTCATAATGAAAAGCACTCGAACCATAACATGAATATGTGGCTACAAAATTTAATTTATACATTCATGAACATATCACCAAGTTTCATCCCCAAGGTGTCATAAAAATTACCAAGGTTATTTACCAAGGTATCGTGAAACTTGTCATCTCTAGAGATTAAATTATTTACCCAATTATTTAGAGCACTATCAGGGTTCACCATTATTATGCCTTTAGATTCATGTGATTCACATAGATAATAATCAAACATTTCATAAATAACCTAAAGAGAATAAAAGAAATGGGTTTCATTTCAAAATCATGATGTTTTAAAAGTGATTAAAAATAAGATCATTATGTCATTTATAACCCATGGAAAGGGAATGAGGGTTATATGTATGTAAATTACAGAATAAATAATACGATATTTATATATTTTTGAACACCCATATAAACGGAATATGACTGGGTATTCACATAAATAAGAGAAGATAATTTCTCGAGATAAAGAGAGAAATTTTGAGGCGATATTTTTGTAGCATAATGACTATATAACACGGTTTTATAAAACAATAAAAAGGGGAAAATAATCTACCATTCATAAATGAATAATTATAAATTATATAGACAGAATAAATAGAAATAAGATCATGGTGTGGATATTTTAATGACATAACATATGAAAAGGAAAATTGAAAGAAAATAGAGAATGAGATTTCTTTTATGAAAAATTTGGTAGCCTAACGACTTCACTTAAAAATATAGAAAAAAAGTTGATGAGAGTGGAAAGGGTCTATCATCAATTGAAAATTAAATAGAAATTATTATGGATATAGAATAAAAAATCCCCACATAATAAAATGGAAACTATAATACATAACATAAAAGAAGTCCTGACTTAAAAGAGGAGGGTGAAAAATTCCCTTACCTAGAAGAGTAACTTTGAAATCATGAAGGTATGGACCTTGGGAGGATTGAGGACACCTTGGGTATAACGACCCATACTTTACATACATTGTTAATACATCAAAATTGAAGCACACTTATTACAACATATGACAAAACCACAAAGGACCGTATAGGTATAGTGTCTTTAGAAACTGGGAATCATAAACAACTGGTTCATAAATCTTCTACAGTGTCTCCCATTTATTTCATCATATCTAGGGTCCCTTTTAGCATATTATACTTAATATCCATCTTCCTGACCTGGGGAAAAGAAAACATAAAAGGGTGAGCTCAAATGCTCAGCAAGGGCAAATAAAGGAAATAAAAATCATATCATATCTTTTTGAAAATCAAAACCTGCAAAAGAGATCATAATATCTTAACATGGAATAAATCATAGAAGTGAAAATGAGATCCCCATAACCATAACATAAAACTTGAAACTTTGTGGCATGCACACATAATCATGGAAAATCATTTCTTGTTAGTCATGACTCATTGCCAAGACTATCTTAGTGGACAAAGTCCCTTTCTGAACCGAGTTCACTCCTCGTTTCAGTCCTGTATCACTGAACCGAAATAACCTTCCGTTCCAGCCATGTCTATCTCATGAGATATAAAATCTTTACCCAATGCATTGGAGGGAGATATAGGTCCCACCCATCTTATAATGAATCCTTTCTTATGTGTGCCACATAATCATAAAACATACATCATCGCATAACACATGTAACAAAAATGGGATTCTTGAAACATAATGACATCATAAATCAATTCATATAAGATAAAGGAATTAATAAAAATAATTCCATCACAACATGATCAAATCAATTTAATAATAGGGATAAAAACAGAACCCTTTATTATCTTAGATGGAAAATAATTTTGATTAAACACTTGAACTCCATTCTTGAGGAAAATATCCTTTCTTCTTCAAAAACATTTTTTATTTCATAATATGTCATACAACTTTAAATAAAATAAGTTGATTAAAAATAAACTTGAAAACTTGTAAAGGAAGCTTCTTTGAAGTAATGTTTTATAAATCCATTCATGCCGTATAAGTTAAAAAAAACATTCTTCGTACTTTTGTCAGAAAAGTCAAAAAGTACCTCGTACGGAAAAACGACAAAAGATTCCTTTCATATTCTTTACTAAAAACTCACCTAAGTGTAAAATTGGATTTAAACTATTGCAAGTGGATGGAAACAATATTACATATTGAGGGAACATGGATGTGGATGATAAAATACACCCCAGTAAATACTTACGAATAAACAATCTCGGATAAAAATGAGATTGTGATATTTCCCTTACCTTAGGTCCGATTTGCTTTGTTCGTGTCCGAAGCTCCTGTATAATGGTTTAAATAATGTTATTGACTTATTCCAGAATCATACATATTGATATGATATCATATATGTTCATATTATTAGCTTCTTGTTAGTAATATTTCATTGTTACTTGTTACTCGGGTCTTTATAACTTTTTGTTCTTATGCGTGTTTTGTCGAATAAATTCTTATTCTTATCTTTAGGTTATAGATAATTCATTTACAGAATGATATTAGTGTAGTATATACCATATTCATTCACTCAATTCATTTATATAATCATTATGAAATGAAGATCATGTAGAACGAGTCGCATCACATCGTGGAGACGGTATTCCGTACGTACGCACGAGTGATGATATCGTTCCTATGATCGTGGAATTGTATTGGAGTATATATATATTATTTCAGTATCAATATTACTTCATAATAATCATATATAGTTACTCATTACACCATTATACCCATCCTTGTAAGGTGATGGTGGAAAATAGATTACACCACGGCGTGGAGACGGTATTCCGTACGTACGCACGCGTGGTGATTTCATTTTTCCGTAGGATGGATAGAAGGTGAATTAGAGTTGTTTCATATTTATAATAACATATCAGTATGTAAGTAATACTTATGTTATTACTTTATCATGAAACAACTAAAGAAGAAGAAGTTGAAGAAGAAAGAAATTGAAAAGATCGGTAATGGATATTACCTCTTCTTTGGAACGCCTCTTTGAATCCTCCACTTAAGGAACTAAGATTGGTCTTTGGAGAAGACCAGGACCTCTAGGATTATTCTAGGGAAGTGGAGAGGAGAAAATGGCAGGGGTTGGCCGAGCTTGAGTGCTCAAATTGGTGTGAGGAGGAGGGGGAGGAGGTGCCCTTTTATAAGGGAGGAGAGGGGAACCTTAGGAATATCTCAAAATATTATTTTATATTAAAGTCAAAATCGGTTTATAATGGTTCCAAAGGGTCTTATTTCGAAGATAAGGTGGGGAAGGGTCTAAATCATATCAACCAATAAGATTTAGACAAGTTTAGGGTATTATTTTAACCTTATCAATTAGATTTAACTCTAAGTTAAATAATTTAACTTTTACCATGTCTTTTTGTTTTCTTTCACTATATGGTTAATACACTTACTATAACATGCCAAACGAACCCCAAATTGTTTATTATTAATATATATATCCTTATCTAAGTCATTTGGCCGAACCTTAGATTTTTAGGAATAAAATAACAATTAATAATATAATATTTTATTTAAAAACTATTTTGTGTCAATTTTGACACTATTTGATATATGATTTTTGTAAAAGTCATAACAGAATTATATGTTCGAACCAAGTTGATTAAATCAACACTAATATATCATAGTAACCTAGAAAATTAGTGGAATTCATAAAAAGTCTTAAATTACATTTATTTGGGTATTTATATTATCAATTATGTCAATACTTCATTAATAAGATAATTACTGCATCATCTTTGTGTCATAAATAAATTATATTATTTGATGTCTAAAAATTACAAATAAAATACCATCATGTAGGAAATATTTTTATCTTTCTAATGAATATTTACAATCTAATTTATCTTATGTATAACCCCACATTAAAAATTATTTACTTATTAAACTTTAATTTTAACTATTTTAACCCTTCTTTAAATAAATTAGTAATAAATGTCCTAATCTAATCCAAGTGGGCCTAAAAGGTCATATTTTATTCCTAATTTTGTTTTTGGTCTAATTATACTTGTCCAATAGAATTAGGACATGTGTTAGGGTAATATTAATATCATATTTACCCTTAGTTACCCTATTTACTATTAACCGCGGTAAAAAAACGTAAAAAGTTACTATTCACCAAAAAATTATTTTTATCTCATTGAACCACATTTTACTTACTGATATCAACCGTGTTTGTCGGATTTTCGAAATTCCATTCACAGAAGCGGTAAAATTAAGTTTTATGGAAAATTCAGTTTTTAACCTACCACTTAGTGGTTTCACTATTCATCAAAAATTGAAATTTTTCAGAAAAATACCAAAATTTCACCCTAGGCTAATTTCGATATTCTGAGTCCAAAAATGAAGTCCATTTTGAAAAATAAAATTTATAAAATTTCAAAAAGTGGTTATTACTATTCATAACGGCTAGTTTTAATAGCATATTGTTGTTTAGTGAAACTCGGTATTGCGTACGACGCAAGCTATCGAGGAAGGTCGTGATTGCGTGTAAAGCAAGGCAAGCAAGTGTTGTATAGAAAAAGATTCCTTTGATGATTTATATGACACAAAATTCTCGGGTGTTACATTCTACCCCCCTTAAAAAGAATTTCGCCCTCGAAATTCGTCACTTTGTAACAAACAGATGAGGATACTTCTCCCTCATCATATCCTCAAGCTCCCATGTTGCTTCTTCAAGTTGGTGGTTCCTCCATAAAACTTTCACCAATCGAGTGGTCTTGTTTAGTAGGACTTTTTCGCAACGATCCAGAATCTCTATCGGCTGTTCTTCATAAGAAAGATCTTGCTCCAGCGGTACAACTTCTGAGCTGAGTACATGTGAAGGATCTGGTATGTACTTTCTCAGGAGAGATACATGGAACACATCGTGAACTTGAGAGAGATTCGGTGGAAGCGCCAATCGGTAAGCTACCTTCCCAACACGATCCAGTATTTCGAAAGGACCGATATATCTAGGGCTCAACTTCCCCTTCTTTCCAAATCTCATAACCCTCTTCCAGGGAGATATTCGTAAGAACACTTTATCACCGAATTCAAACTCTAGGTCTTTTCTTCGGTTGTCGGCATAACTTTTCTATCGACTCTGAGCTGCTCTTATGTGTTGTTGAATAGATCTGACCTTTTCTGCCATTTCATCAACGAGATCAGGTCCTAACATCTTTCTTTCCCCAACTTCATCCCAGCATGTTGGAGTCCTGCATTTCTTTCCATAGAGAGCTTCATAAGGAGCCATCTGAATACTGGAGTGAAAGCTATTATTATAAGAAAATTCTACCAAAGGTAGGTGTTGATCCCAACCTCCTTTGAAATCCATAGAGCAAGCTCTCAACATATCTTCTAGGGTTTGAATTGTTCTCTCAGACTGACCGTCTGTCTGGGGATGATAAGCAGTGCTGATACTCAACTCTGTATCCAGAGTATGCTGAAGACTTCGCCAGAACTTCGAGGTAAATCTCGGATCCCGATCAGATATAATAGAAAGTGGTACTCCATGCAATCTTACCACTTCCTTTACATATATCCTGGCAAGCTGATCTAGAGAGAAATCCTCTATAATAGGAATGAAGTGTGCAGACTTTGTAAGACGATCAACTATGACCCAGATAGCATTATTGCCTTTGGATGTTTTAGGAAGTCCTGTGACAAAGTCCATAGTGATGTTTTCCCATTTCCATTCGGGTATGGGTAATGGTTGTAACATCCCCTTAGACTTCTGTCTCTCAGCTTTAACTTGTTGACAAACCAAGCATCGAGAGACATATTCAGCAACATCTCTTTTCATGCCATCCCACCAGAAGTACTCTTTCAGGTCCCTATACATCTTCGTGCTTCCAGGATTAATAGAGAATGAAGAACTATGAGCCTCATCCAGCAAATCCTTCTTTAATTCGGGGATGGAAGGAACACAAACCCGATTCCTGAACTTTATTATCCCATCAAAATAAAGGTTGAATTCAGGAACATTTCTAACCTTCTTTTGTAACTCGACATCTTCTTTCTGTGCCTCTTTAATCTTCACATGTATAGATGGTTGAACATTCATTTGAGAAAGATAAGATTTTCCCCTTCCATTATAATTACAAGATCCATCCTTTGTAAATCCATAAATATTGGATCTTTTGTGATCCTCATCATGGATAAACTAGCATGGTCTTGTCGACTTAATGCATCTGCCACCTTGTTTTCTTTTCCAGGGTGGTAATGGATTGAGCAGTCATAATCCTTAATCAGCTCCAACCATCTTCTTTGACGCATATTCAAATCCTTTTGTGTGAAAATATACTTTAAACTTTTATGATCAGTATAAATATCACACCTTTCACCATAAAGGTAATGCCTCCAAATCTTTAATGCAAAGATTACCGCAGCCAACTCCAAATCATGTGTTGGGTAATTTTGCTCATGGATTTTCAACTGTTGTGAGGCATAAGCTATCACCATATCATTTTGCATAAGAACACACCCCAATCCCTTCTTGGATACATCACTGTAGATCACAAACCTTTCTCCACTACAAGGCAGTGTGAGCACAGGTGCACTGGATAACCTTCTTTTCAACTCCTTGAAATTCTCTTCACATTCCTCTATCCAGACAAACTTAACTCCTTTCCGAGTAAACTTGGTGAGTGGATTAGATAGTCGTGAAAAATCTTTTACAAAACGTCGGTAATATCCAACCAAACCAAGAAAACTTCGGATCTCAGTTACTGTTGTTGGTCTTGACCATCTTTCGATAACCTCTGTTTTTGCTGGATCCACAGATATCCCCTCTTTTGAGATTATGTGACCCAAAAATGCAACTTTTTGAAGCCAAAATTCACACTTGGTAAATTTGGCATAAAGCTTCTCCTTTTTCAGGGTCTTCAATATAATTCTCAAGTGATCTTCATGCTCTTCCTTGCTCTTTGAATAGACAAGAATATCATCTATAAAGACTACCACAAATTGATCAAGATAGTCTCTAAAGACTCTATTCATTAGATCCATGAAGATAGCAGGGGCATTAGTAAGACCAAATGGCATCACTATAAATTCATAGTGTCCATACCTTGTATGGAAAGCCGTCTTTGGTATATCCTCCCTTTTGACCCTTAATTGATGATACCCTGAACGAAGATCAATCTTGGAAAAGTATTGAGCTCCGCGTATTTGGTCAAATAAGTCATCAATGCGTGGGAGAGGATATTTGTTCTTGATAGTGATCTTGTTATGTTCTCGATAATCAATGCAGAGTCTCATTGATCCATCTTTCTTCTTAACAAATAGAACAGGTGCTCCCCAAGGTGACGCACTAGGGCGTATGAATCCCTTATCAAGATTCTCTTGGAGTTGCTTCTTCAATTCCTGCAACTCAATTGGGGCCATTCTATACGGTGTCTTTGAAATTGGCAAAGCACCCGGTACAAGTTCTATTGAAAACTCAACTTCACGATTTGGTGGAAGACCCGATAATTTCTCTGAAAAGACATCATCAAACACCCATACAATGGGCATATTCTTAATCGTGAGTTTCTCACCAACCATTTGAGATAAATAACCTTCATTTCGTGGAATCAATACCCATAATATGGAAGAAATTTCCACTGGAAGGTTATGTTCATCCTTGCATTGATATACGATCGTAGATTGATCTGGAATATGAAATGTGACTTCCCTTATTTGGCAATTGATATGAGCTCCATGTAGAGAAAGCCAATCCATGCCAAGAATCACATCAAATTCCACTAAAGGAAGGATCACAAGATTTGCAGGAAGCACTTTCCCACAAACTTCGATCAGAGAAGAATTATAAACTTCTGATGCGACTATTGTGCCATTAGGTGTTGTCACAGCTAACTCAACATCTAATTGTTGAGGTAATACGGTGATACCCTTAGAAAATTCTTTAGAAATAAAAGATTGGGTGGATCCAGAATCAAATAAAACATTTGCTACTTTAGAGTGAATGGTAAGTGTACCTTTCACCACTTCGTTATCGTACTCCACATCGCTGATAGAAATTGCATGTGACTTTCCTTTGTCTTTAGCCTTAAGATTTTGTTGACGTCGACCATCATCATCAACCCTTGGATTTGGGCATTGATTGGCATAATGCCCCATCTCCTTGCACTTGAAACATTGAAGTGTAGTAGGTTCATTCTGTGTATCCCTTCCTTTGTTTGCGTCATTAGACATCTTCTTCCCATTATCACGGCATTCAAATGCCCGATGACCTTCTTTTCCACATTTAAAACATTTACTTGTCCCTTTAAGACAACTCCCTCCATGTTTCTTTCCACACTTTGAGCATAAGGGAAAGTTCATCTTCTTTTCAGTGTGCTCTTTAGAGTTTCCTTTGAATTCCATCTTCCTCTTCTTATCAAACCCATGCGACTGATGGGTTACTCCAATCTCCATCTCGACTTTGAGAGCACATCGAACGATTTCCTCGTAGCTATTGAAGTCCCTTATGGCTAACGCCCTTCGAAGACTTGGTTTTAAGCCACTAAAGAATCGATCGATCTTACTCTCAGGTTGGATAATAATACCAGAAGCGTACCTTGCAAGTCTTGTAAAATTTGCTTCATAGGTACCAATAGATTCATCATCCCTTTGCTTCAGTTCAAGAAACTCTTTCTCCATCTTTGTTCGGAGAATAAGGGGGAAGTACTTATTGAAAAATTAGTTCTTGAACTCGTCCCATTCCATAGACTCAATTTCATCCCTTTGCCTCGTATTCTTAACAAGATTCCACCATTGATCAGCATCTCCTTCCAAACGATACACTGCAAGGATGACTTTATCATGTTCAGAACATTAAAGAACTGAAAATATATTTTCAGTAGTACTAATCCATTGTTCAGCAACTAATGGATCAGTAGACCCGCTGAATGAAGGTGGACGCTGCCTCATGAAGGATTCAACAGAATGTTGCTCCCTCCTTTGCTCGTTTGGAAATCCTGCATGATTCATAGCTTGAGAAAGTTGTGTGATCATGGCTACAATATTTTTCATTCCAGCTCCCATATCGTTTGGTTGCTCAAGGGGACAATCATTGCATTGCCCATCGCATTCCGCATTAACACGGTTCCTTCGGGTTCCAGCCATTGACTAAAACCAAGAAGAATAGTGTGAGCAACACTAATTATAATAGGAAACCACATAATTCAAGAATAAAATTTTCATGCTTAAGGTCTTATCCTAGGTTATTCAAGGACATTTCTAAAACACTAAGATTGTGTTCTATGCTTAGACTTATCCTTAGGGTTCTTACTAAGGCTTTCACATCCTAGTTTCCAAAGGTTGACTATACCTTTCCTCTGATACCAACTATAACGGTCTGGAATTACTTCCAGTGGACTATAGTTGATACCTATCAGGGCACTCCATGGGCGGCTACACCCCCTGGGCGGGACACACCACCATCCCCAGTGGCATCCATTTCCTCATGAAGCCCTTGGGCGGAGAGCCATGCTTCGTCCAACGCTCACATGTGAGAGTTCCCAAGGATCGGATACATTCCTACCTCCTTTGCCTCTGATACCAACAATAAAAACCCATACATTACATGCATTGTTAATACTTCAAAATTGAATCACACTTATTACAACATATGACAAAACCACAAAGGACCGTATAGGTATAGTGTCTTTAGAAACTGGGAAACATAAACAACTGGTTCATAAATCTTCTACAGTGTCTCCCATTTATTTCATCATATCTAGGGTCCCTTTTAGCATATTCTACTTAATATCCATCTTCTTGACCTGGGGAAAAGAAAACATAAAAGGGTGAGCTCAAATGCTCAGCAAGGGCAAATAAAGGAAATAAAAATCATATCATATTTTTTTGAAAATCAAAACCTGCAAAAGAGATCATAATATCTTAACATGGAATAAATCATAGAAGTGAAAATGAGATCCCCATAACCATAACATAAAACTTGAAACTTTGTGGCATGCACACATAATCATGGAAAATCATTTCTTGTTAGTCATGACTCATTGCCAAGACTATCTTAGTGGACAAAGTCCTTTTCTGAACCGAGTTCACTCCTCGTTTCAGTCTTGTATCACTGAACCGAAATAACCTTCCGTTCCAGACATGTCTATCTCATGAGATATAAAATCTTTACCCAATGCATTGGAGGGAGATATAGGTCCCACCCATCTTATAATGAATCCTTTCTTATGTGTGCCACATAATCATAAAACATACATCATCGCATAACACATGTAACAAAAATGGGATTCTTGAAACATCATGACATCATAAATCAATTCATATAAGATAAAGGAATTCATAAAAATAATTCCATCACAACATGATCAAATCAATGTAATAATAGGGATAAAAACAGAACCCTTTATTATCTTAGATGGAAAATAATTTTGATTAAACACTTGAACTCCATTCTTGAGGAAAATATCCTTTCTTCTTCAAAAACATTTTTTCTTTCATAATATTTCATACAACTTTAAAATAAAAGAAGTTGATTAAAAATAAACTTGAAAACTTGTAAAGGAAGCTTCTTTGAAGTAATGTTTTATAAATCCATTCATGCCGTATAAGTTAAAAAAAACATTCTTCGTACTTTTGTCGGAAAAGTCAAAAAGTACCTCGTACGGAAAAATGACAAAAGATTCCTTTCATATTCTTTACTAAAAACTCACCTAAGTGTAAAATTGGATTTAAACTATTGAAATTGTATGGAAACAATATTACATATTGAGGGAACATGGATGTGGATGATAAAATACACCCCAGTAAATACTTACGAATAAACAATCTCGGATAAAAATGAGATTGTGATATTTCCCTTACCTTAGGTCCGATTTGCTTTGTTCGTGTCCGAAGCTCCTGTATAATGGTTTAAATAATGTTATTGACTTATTCCAGAATCATATGTATTGATATGATATCATATATGGTCATATTATTAGCTTCTTGTTAGTAATATTTCATTGTTACTTGTTACTCGGGTCTTTATAACTTTTTGTTCTTATGCGTGTTTTGTCGAATAAATTCTTATTCTTATCTTTTGGTTATAGATAATTCATTTCCAGAATGATATTAGTGTAGTATATACCATATTCATTCACTCAATTCATTTATATAATCATTATGAAATGAATATCATGTAGAACGAGTCGCATCACATCGTGGAGACGGTATTCCGTACGTACGCACGAGTGATGATATCGTTCCTATGATCGTGGAATTGTATTGGAGTATATATATATTATTTCAGTATCAATATTACTTCATAATAATCATATATAGTTACTCATTACACCATTATACCCATCCTTGTAAGGTGATGGTGGAAAATAGATTACACCACGGCGTGGAGATGGTATTCCGTACGTACGCACGCGTGGTGATTTCATTTTTCCGTAGGATGGATAGAAGGTGAATTAGGGTTGTTTCATATTTATAATAACATATCAGTATGTAAGTAATACTTATGTTATTACTTTATCATGAAACAACTAAAGAAGAAGAAGTTGAAGAAGAATGAAATTGAAAAGATCGGTAATGGATATTACCTCTTCTTTGGAACGCCTCTTTGAATCCTCCACTTAAGGAAATAAGATTGGTCTTTGGAGAAGACCAGGACCTCTAGGATTATTCTAGGGAAGTGGAGAGGAGAAAATGGAAGGGTTTGGCTGAGCTTGAGTGCTCAAATTGGTGTGAGGAGGAGGGGGAGGAGGTGCCCTTTTATAAGGGAGGAGAGGGGAACCTTAGGAATATCTCAAAATATTATTTTATATTAAAGTCAAAATCGGTTTATAATGGTTCCCAAGGGTCTTATTTCGAAGATAAGGTGGGTAAGGGTCGAAATCCTATCAACCAATAAGATTTAGACAAGTTTAGGGTATTATTTTAACCTTATCAATTAGATTTAACTCTAAGTTAAATAATTTAACTTTTACCATGTCTTTTTGTTTTCATTCACTATATGGTTAATACACTTACTATAACATGCCAAACGACCCCAAATTGTTTATTATTAATATATATATCCTTATCTAAGACATTTGGCCGAACCTTAGATTTTTAGGAATAAAATAACAATTAATAATATAATATTTGATTTAAAAACTATTTTGTGTCAATTTTGACACTATTTGATATATGATTTTTGTAAAAGTCATAACAGAATTATATGTTCAAACCAAGTTGATTAAATCAACAATAATATATCATAGTAACCTAGAAAATTAGTGGAATTCATAAAAATCTTAAATTACATTTATTTTGGTATTTATATTATCAATTATGTCAATACTTCATTAATAAGATAATTACTGCATCATCATTGTGTCATAAATAAATTATATTATTTGATGTCTAAAAATTACAAATAAAATACCATCATGTAGGAAATCTTTTTAGCTTTATAATGAATATTTAGAATCGAATTTATCTTATGTATAACCCCACATTCAAAATTATTTACTTATTAAACTTTAATTTTAACTATTTTAACCCTTCTTTAAATAAATTAATAATAAATGTCCTAATCTAATCCAAGTGGGCCTAAAAGGTCATATTTTATTCCTAAGTTTGTTTTTGGTCGAATTAAACTTGTCCAATAGAATTAGGACATGTGTTAGGGTAATATTAATATCATATTTACCCTTAGTTACCCTATTTACTATTAACCGCGGTAAAAAAAAGTAAAAAGTTATTATTCACCAAAAAATTATTTTAATCTCATTGAACCACATTTTACTTACTGATATCAACCGTGTCTGTCGGATTTTCGAAATTCCATTCGCAGAAGCGGTAAAATTAAGTTTTATGCAAAATTCAGTTTTTAACCTACCACTTAGTGGTTTCACTATTCATCAAAAATTGAAAGTTTTCAGAAAAATACCAAAATTTCACCCTAGGCTAATTTCGATATTCTGAGTCCAAAAATGAAGTCCATGTTGAAAAATAAAATTTATAAAATTTCAAAAAGTGGTTATTACTATTCATAACGGCTAGTTTTAATAGCATATTTTTGTTTAGTGAAACTCGGTATTGCGTACGACGCAAGCTATCGAGGAAGGTCGCGATTGCGTGTAAAGCAAGCCAAGCAAGTGTTGTGTAGACAACGATTCCTTTGATGATTTATATAACACAAAAGTCTCGGGTGTTACATTCTACCCCCCTTAAAAAGAATTTCGCCCTCGAAATTCGTCACTTTGTAACAAACAGATGAGGATACTTCTCCCTCATCATATCCTCAAGCTCCCATGTAGCTTCTTCAAGTTGGTGGTTCCTCCATAAAACTTTCACCAATCGAGTGGTCTTGTTTCGTAGGACTTTTTCGCTATGATCCAGAATCTCTATCGGCTGTTCTTCATAAGAAAGATCTTGCTCCAGCGGTACAACTTCTGAGCTGAGTACATGTGAAGGATCTGGTATGTACTTTCTCAGGAGACATACATGGAACACATTGTGAACTTGAGAGAGATTCGGTGGAAGCGCCAATCGGTAAGCTACCTTCCCAACACGATCCAGTATTTCGAAAGGACCAATATATCTAAGGCTCAACTTCCCCTTCTTTCCAAATCTCATAACCCTCTTCCAGGGTGATATTCGTAAGAACACTTTATCACCCACTTCAAAATCTAGGTCTTTTCTTCGGTTGTCGGCATAACTTTTCTGTCGACTCTGAGCTGCTCTTATGTGTTGTTGAATAGATCTGACTTTTTCTGCCATTTCATCAACGAGATCAGGTCCTAACAGCTTTCTTTCCCCAACTTCATCCCAGCAAGTTGGAGTCCTGCATTTCTTTCCATAGAGAGCTTCATAAGGAGCCATCTGAATACTGGAGTGAAAGCTATTATTATAAGAAAATTCTACCAAAGGTAGGTGTTGATCCCAACCTCCTTTGAAATCCATAGAGCAAGCTCTCAACATATCTTCTAGGGTTTGAATTGTTCTCTCAGACTGACCGTCTGTCTGGGGATGATAAGTAGTGCTGAAACTCAACTCTGTATCCAGAGTATGCTGAAGACTTCGCCAGAACTTCGAGGTAAATCTCGGATCCCGATCAGATATAATAGAAAGTGGTACTCCATGAAATCTTACCACTTCCTTTACATATATCCTGGCAAGCTGATCTAGAGAGAAATCCTCTATAATAGGAATGAAGTGTGCAGACTTTGTAAGACGATCAACTATGACCCAGATAACATTATTGCCTTTGGATGTTTTAGGAAGTCCTGTGACAAAGTCCATAGTGATGTTTTCCCATTTCCATTCGGGTATGGGTAATGGTTGTAACATCCCCTTAGACTTCTGTCTCTCAGTTTTAACTTGTTGACAAACCAAGCATCGAGAGACATATTCAGCAACATCTCTTTTCATGCCATCCCACCAGAAGTACTCTTTCAGGTCCCTATACATCTTCGTGCTTCCAGGATGAATAGAGAATGAAGAACTACGAGCCTCATCCAGCAGATCCTTCTTTAATTCGGGGATGGAAGGAACACAAACCTGATTCCTGAACTATATTATCCCATCACAATCAAGGTTGAATTCAGGAACATTTCTAACCTTCTTTTGTAACTCGACATCTTCTTTCTGTGCCTCTTTAATCTTCACATGTATAGATGGTTGAACATTCATTTGAGAAAGATAAGATTTTTCCCCTTCCATTATAATTACAAGATCCATCCTTTGTAAATCCATAAATATTGGATCTTTTGTGATCCTCATCATGGATAAACTAGCATGGTCTTGTCGACTTAATGCATCTGCCACCTTGTTTGCTTTTCAAGGGTGGTAATGGATTGAGCAGTCATAATCCTTAATCAGCTCCAACCATCTTCTTTGACGCATATTCAACTCCTTTTGTGTGAAAATATACTTTAAACTTTTATGATCAGTATAAATATCACACCTTTCACCATAAAGGTAATGCCTTCAAATCTTTAATGCAAAGATTACCGCAGCCAACTCCAAATCATGTGTTGGGTAATTTTGCTCATGGATTTTCAACTGTCATGAGGCATAAGCTATCACCATATCATTTTGCAAAAGAACACACCCCAATCCCTTCTTGGATGCATCACTGTAGATCACAAACCTTTCTCCACTACAAGGCATTGTGAGCACAGGTGCACTGGATAACCTTCTTTTCAACTCCTTGAAATTCTCTTCAAATTCCTCTGTCCAGACAAACTTAACTCCTTTCCGAGTCAACTTAGTGAGTGGATTAGATAGTCGTGAAAAATCTTTTACAAAACGTCGGTAATATCCAGCCAAACCAAGAAAACTTCGGATCTCAGTTACTGTTGTTGGTCTTGACCATCTTTCGATAACCTCTGTTTTTGCTGGATCCACAGATATCCCCTCTTTTGAGATTATGTGACCAAAAAATGCAACTTTTTGAAGCCAAAATTCACACTTGGTAAATTTGGCATAAAGCTTCTCCTTTCTCAGGGTCTTCAATATAATTCTCAAGTGATCTTCATGATCTTCCTTGCTCTTTGAATAGACAAGAATATCATCTATAAAGACTACCACAAATTGATCAAGATAGTCTCTAAAGACTCTATTCATTAGATCCATGAAGATAGCAGGGGCATTAGTAAGACCAAATGGTATCACTATAAATTCATAGTGTCCATACCTTGTACGGAAAGCCGTCTTTGGTATTTCCTCCCTTTTGACCCTTAATTGATGATACCCTGAACGAAGATCAATCTTGGAAAAGTATTGAGCTCCGCGTAGTTGGTCAAATAAGTCATCAATGCGTGGGAGAGGATATTTGTTCTTGATAGTGATCTTGTTAAGTTATCGATAATCAATGCAGAGTCTCATTGATCCATCTTTCTTCTTAACAAATAGAACTGGTGCTCCCCAAGGTGACGCACTAGGGCGTATGAATCCCTTATCAAGATTCTCTTGGAGTTGCTTCTTCAATTCCTGCAACTCAATTGGGGCCATTCTATACGGTGTCTTTGAAATTGGCAAAGCACCCGGTACAAGTTCTATTGAAAACTCAACTTCACGATTTGGTGGAAGACCCGGTAATTCCTCCGGAAAGACATCATCAAACTCCCGTACAATGGGCATATTCTTAATCATGAGTTTCTCACCAACCATTTGAGATAAATAACCTTCATTTAGTGGAATCAATACCCATAATATGGAAGAAATTTCCACTGGAAGGTTATGTTCATCCTTGCATTGATATACGATCGTAGATTGATCTGGAATATGAAATGTGACTTCCCTTCTTTGGCAATTGATATGAGCTCCATGTAGAGAAAGCCAATCCATGCCAAGAATCACATCAAATTCCACTAAAGGAAGGATCACAAGATTTACAGGAAGCACTTTCCCACAAACTTCGATCGGAGAAGAATTATAAACTTCTGATGTGACTGTTGTGCCATTAGGTGTTGTCACAGCTAACTCAACATCTAATTGTTGAGGTAATACGGTGATACCCTTAGAAAATTCTTTAGAAATAAAAGAGTGGGTGGATCCAGAATCAAATAAAACATTTTCTACTTTAGATTGGATGGTAAGTGTACCTTTCACCACTTCGTTATCGTACTCCACATCGCTGATAGAAATTGCATGTGACTTTCCTTTGTCTTTAGCCTTAAGATTTTGTTGACGTCGACCATCATCATCAACCCTTGGATTTGGGCATTGATTGGCATAATGCCCCATCTCCTTGCACTTGAAACATTGAAGTGTAGTAGGTTCATTCTGTGTATCCCTTCCTTTGTTTGCGTCATTAGACATCTTCTTCCCATTATCACGGCATTCAAATGCCCGATGACCTTCTTTTCCACATTTAAAACATTTACTTGTCCCTTTAAGACAACTCCCTCCATGTTTCTTTCCACACTTTGAGCATAAGGGAAAGTTCATCTTCTTTTCAGTGTGCTCTTTAGAGTTTCCTTTGAATTCCATCTTCCTCTTCTTATCAAACCCATGCGACTGATGGGTTACTCCAATCTCCATCTCGACTTTGAGAGCACATCGAACGATTTCCTCGTAGCTATTGAAGTCCCTTATGGCTAACGCCCTTCGAAGACTTGGTTTTAAGCCACTAAAGAATCGATCGATCTTACTCTCAGGTTGGATAATAATACCAGAAGCGTACCTTGCAAGTCTTGTAAAATTTGCTTCATAGGTACCAACAGATTCATCATCCCTTTGCTTCAGTTCAAGAAACTCTTTCTCCATCTTTGTTCGGAGAATACGAGGGAAGTACTTATTGAAAAATTAGTTCTTGAACTCATCCCATTCCATAGACTCAATTTCATCCCTTTGCCTCGTATTCTTAACAAGATTCCAAAATTGATCAGCATCTCCTTCCAAACGATACACTGCTAGGATGACTTTATCATGTTCAGAACATTGAAGAACTGAAAATATCTTTTTAGTAGTACTAATCCATTGTTCAGCAACTAATGGATCAGTAGACCCGCTGAAAGAAGGTGGACGCTGCCTCATGAAGGATTCAACAGAATGTTGCTCCCTCCTTTGCTCGTTTGGAAATCCTGCATGATTCATAGCTTGAGAAAGTTGTGTGAGCATGGCTACAAGATTTTGCATTCCAGCTCCCATATCGTTTGGTTGCTCAAGGGGACAATCATTGCATTGCCCATCGCATTCCACATTAACACGGTTCCTTCGGGTTCCAGCCATTGACTAAAACCAAGAAGAATAGTGTGAGCAACACTAATTATAATAGGAAACCACATAATTCAAGAATAAAATTTTCATGCTTAAGGTCTTATCCTAGGTTATTCAAGGACATTTCTAAAACACTAAGATTGTGTTCTATGCTTAGACTTATCCTTAGGGTTCTTACTAAGGCTTTCACATCCTAGTTTCCAAAGGTTGACTATACCTTTCCTCTGATACCAACTATAACGGTCTGGAATTACTTCCAGTGGACTATAGTTGATACCTATCAGGGAACTCCATGGGAGGCTACACCCCCTGGGCGGGACACACCACCATCCCCAGTGGCAGCCATTTCCTCATGAAGCCCTTGGGCGGAGAGCCATGCTTCGTCCAACGCTCACATGTGAGAGTTCCCAAGGATCGGATACATTCCTACCTCCTTTGCCTCTGATACCAACAATAACAACCCATACTTTACATACATTGTTAATACTTCAAAATTGAAGCACACTTATTACAACATATGACAAAACCACAAAGGACCGTATAGGTATAGTGTCTTTAGAAACTGGGAAACATAAACAACTGGTTCATAAATCTTCTACAGTGTCTCCCATTTATTTCATCATATCTAGGGTCCCTTTTAGCATATTCTACTTAATATCCATCTTCCTGACCTGGGGAAAAGAAAACATAAAAGGGTGAGCTCAAATGCTCAGCAAGGGCAAATAAAGGAAATAAAAATCATATCATATCTTTTTGAAAATCAAAACCTGAAAAAGAGATCATAATATCTTAACATGGAAGAAATCATAGAAGTGAAAATGAGATCCCCATAACCGTAACATAAAACTTGAAACTTTGTGGCATGCACACATAATCATGGAAAATCATTTCTTGTTAGTCATGACTCATTGCCAAGACTATCTTAGTGGACAAAGTCCCTTTCTGAACCGAGTTTACTCCTCGTTTCAGTCCTGTATCACTGAACCGAAATAACCTTCTGTTCCAGCCATGTCTATCTCATGAGATATAAAATCTTTACCCAATACATTGGAGGGAGATATAGGTCCCACCCATCTTATAATGAATCCTTTCTTATGTGTGCCACATAATCATAAAACATACATCATCGCATAACACATGTAACAAAAATGGGATTCTTGAAACATCATGACATCATAAATCAATTCATATAAGATAAAGGAATTCATAAAAATAATTCCATCACAACATGATCAAATCAATGTAATAATAGGGATAAAAACAGAACCCTTTATTATCTTAGATGGAAAATAATTTTGATTAAACACTTGAACTCCATTCTTGAGGAAAATATCCTTTCTTCTTCAAAAACATTTTTTCTTTCATAATATGTCATACAACTTTAAAATAAAAGAAGTTGATTAAAAATAAACTTGAAAACTTGTAAAGGAAGCTTCTTTGAAGTAATGTTTTATAAATCCATTCATTCCGTATACGTTAAAAAAAACAGTCTTCGTACTTTTGTCGGAAAAGTCAAAAAGTACCTCGTACGGAAAAACGACAAAAGATTTCTTTCATATTCTTTACTAAAAACTCTCCTAAGTGTAAAATTGGATTTAAACTATTGCAAGTGGATGGAAACAATATTACATATTGAGGGAACATGGATGTGGATGATAAGATACACCCCAGTAAATACTTACGAATAAACAATCTCGGATAAAAATGAGATTGTGATATTTCCCGTACCTTAGGTCCGATTTGCTTTGTTCGTGTCCGAAGCTCCTGTATAATGGTTTAAATAATGTTATTGACTTATTCCAGAATCATACATATTGATATGATATCATATATTGTCATATTATTAGCTTCTTGTTAGTAATATTTCATTGTTACTTGTTACTCGGGTCTTTATAACTTTTTGTTCTTATGCGTGTTTTGTCGAATAAATTCTTATTCTTATCTTTAGGTTATAGATAATTCATTTCCAGAATGATATTAGTGTAGTATATACCATATTCATTCACTCAATTCATTTATATAATCATTATGAAATGAAGATCATGTAGAACGAGTCGCATCACATCATGGAGACGGTATTCCGTACGTACGCACGAGTGATGATATCGTTCCTATGATCGTGGAATTGTATTAGAGTATATATATATTATTTCAGTATCAATATTACTTCATAATAATCATATATAGTTACTCATTACACCATTATACCCATCCTTGTAAGGTGATGGTGGAAAATAGATTACACCACGGCGTGGAGACGGTACTCCGTACGTACGCACACGTGGTGATTTCATTTTTCCGTAGGATGGATAGAAGGTGAATTAGGGTTGTTTCATATTTATAATAACATATCAGTATGTAAGTAATACTGATGTTATAACTTTATCATGAAACAACTAAAGAAGAAGAAGTTTAAGAAGAAAGAAATTGAAAAGATCGGTAATGGATATTACCTCTTCTTTGGAACGCCTCTTTGAATCCTCCACTTAAGGAACTAAGATTGGTCTTTGGAGAAGACCAGGACCTCTAGGATTATTCTAGGGAAGTGTAGAGGAGAAAATGGCAGGGGTTGGCCGAGCTTGAGTGCTCAAATTGGTGTGAGGAGGAGGGGGAGGAGGTGCCCTTTTATAAGGGAGGAGAGGGGCACCTTAGGAATATCTCAAAATATTATTTTATATTAAAGTCAAAATCGGTTTATAATGGTTCCAAAGGGTCTTATTTCGAAGATAAGGTGGGGAAGGGTAGAAATACTATCAACCAATAAGATTTAGACAAGTTTAGGGTATTATTTTAACCTTATCAATTAGATTGAACTCTAAGTTAAATAATTTAACTTTTACCATGTCTTTTTGTTTTCTTTCACTATATGGTTAATAAACTTACTATAACATGCCAAACGAACCCCAAATTGTTTATTATTAATATATATATACGTATCTAAGTCATTTGGCCGAACCTTAGATTTTTAGGAATAAAATAACAATTAATAATATAATATTTTATTTAAAAACTATTTTGTGTCAATTTTGACACTATTTGATATATGATTTTTGTAAAAGTCATAACAGAATTATATGTTCGAACCAAGTTGATTAAATAAACACTAATATATCATAGTAACCTAGAAAATTAGTGTAATTCATAAAAAGTCTTAAATTACATTTATTTTGGTATTTATATTATCAATTATGTCAATACTTCATTAATAATATAATTACTGCATCATCTTTGTGTCATAAATAAAATATATTATTTGATGTCTAAAAATTACAAATAAAATACCATCATGTAGGAAATCTTTTTATCTTTCTAATGAATATTTACAATCGAATTTATCTAATGTATAACCCCACATTAAAAATTATTTACTTATTAAACTTTAATTTTAACTATTTTAACCCTTCTTTAAATAAATTAATAATAAATGTCCTAATCTAATCCAAGTGGGCCTAAAAGGTCATATTTTATTCCTAAGTTTGTTTTTGGTCAAATTAAAATTGTCCAATAGAATTAGTACATGTGTTAGGGTAATATTAATATCATATTTACCCTTAGTTACCCTATTTACTATTAACCGCGGTAAAAAAAAGTAAAAAGTTACTATTCACCAAAAAATTATTTTTATCTCATTGAACCACATTTTACTTACTGATATCAACCGTGTCTGTCGGATTTTCGAAATTCCATTCACAGAAGCGGTAAAATTATGTTTTATGCAAAATTCAGTTTTTAACCTACCACTTAGTGGTTTCACTATTCATCAAAAATTGAAAGTTTTCAGAAAAATACCAAAATTTCACCCTAGGTTAATTTCGATATTCTGTGTCCAAAAATGAAGTCCATTTTGAAAAATTAAATTTATAAAATTTCAAAAAGTGGTTATTACTATTCATAACGGCTAGTTTTAATAGCATATTGTTGTTTAGTGAAACTCGGTATTGCGTACGACGCAAGCTATCGAGGAAGGTCGCGATTGCGTGTAAAGCAAGCCAAGCAAGTGTTGTGTAGAAAAAGATTCCTTTGATGATTTATATAACACAAAAGTCTCGGGTGTTACATTGGGAGGTAAAAATACTAGAAATTATATGATATGGAATTTGGAATTAAATGAATGAGGGAATGTCTTGGTATTTATAGGAAAAGTGAGGGAGTATTTAATTAATTTCCAAGGGACACCTCATCGATGGTATTTGCAAAACCATAGGCTTGCCCATGGTATTTTCCCATGGTATTGGCCACATGGGATATCTCATGACATATCTTAATATTCAAAAGTTGGCCACATTTATTACATCATGATTACATCATTAATGATGTCATTAAACACCCAAAACTCAAAACTGTATTTTTACAATTCACCGAAAATTCAACTGTTTCAGAAAAATACCAAAATTTTTCCCTAAACTAATATCTATGCTCTGAATTTAAAAATGAACTCCATTTTATGAAAATAATTTTCAGAATATTTTTAATTTTATTTTTAAATAAAATCATTAATTATTTCAAAAAATCAACTTTAAATCTATAACTTGTTTTGTAACACATTGAAAAAGTAATGAAGGTCCCATTAAATTATCATATAACCATAATACAATAAAGTAAAAATTATTGATTGCATTTTAGGAAATTAAATTTCAATTTTAAATTATTAAATTAATTTTAAAATTTTGAATAAAGTATTTATGACATACAAAAATAAAAAAAACTTACACTCTGAACGTTTTTTCTCTTTTAGGATCTTTAAATTGTATTTATACATTAATGGGTGAGGTTTATATTTTTTTGGCTGATTTACTATTCATTACTATTCATAAGGGTATGTTACTATTCATACTTTACTATTCACTAAAATTTAGTTGATCTTATTAGACTCTAAATTTATTACTGGTCACAACTATAGAAGGCCATTTTAATAAAATAATTTTACATTTTTAATTATTTAGAGTTTACATAAATATTTTAAAATACCCTTTTTTCCAAAATTCATTAGTAATATGGAACTTCAATAAATTTATCCAATATTTATCCAGACATTTGAAATTCATAAATTTTACCATAAGAAGAAATACAAATTTTATTTATATTAAGGGATTACAAATAAGTATCTAAGGCCTCGATATATAGCCCCTTATAACACCTGCATAGGACCTAAGTGTAAGGTGTGCTATGGTGATAGAATCTTGGGGTGGCCAGAACAACATTTCCTGAGTGGTGTTTTGTAAAGGCCCTTAAAATTCAAGGGAATTTTTTTTTCTTAATTTTCTTTGGGATTTTACAAGAATGCAGTTTCTGACGACACCTGATTCTGAGGCCCGGTGTGCCCAGAATCAATTTCCAAAGTTTAGCTCGGGTACATTCAGTGAATGAACGGGCGAGTTTTCTTAACTTTTGAACTGGTGCTCGGAATAGAAATCCGAGGACACCTATGAAACCACAGCACCGGTAATTTCTTAGGAATACCTTTTTCGGAGTTGCATTGCTCGGGTGAGGTTATTAAATAATGGGTTAACTAATGAATGAAATAAAATGTTGTGCTACAATTTTTATTTCTATTCTGGGTAGTTTAAACCTATGCTTGGTGGATGGAGTGGGACCCACTAATATCCTAACTCAACTAGGTATGATATTAGTGAAGTGGGGCCCACACGAGTCCCACCCCTTCAATCCCTTTTTAACCACCATCTTGTGATTTTAATATGTAACTCACCCGCACCTCGAATTAATGGCAAGTCAACCCTCAAAATTAATTTGAATATTAAATGCTCCTCAATTAATTCAATTAATTGAATGAGACCTGTTTGATTTTCAAATTAATGGCTTGTGTGTGTATTAATAAAATAAGACAAGACTTATTTTTTTTTAGGGTGAGTTTGGTTGTGCGAGAAGGGTTGGCAGAGGATTTTCTCAAAGCCTTCGAATCTTCATCTTCTTCGTTGGAGAACGCGAAGAACAACGAAGAATGCCGACCTCCAAAGGAAGACGACGAAGAACGCTAGTTCCCCGGAGATCGACGATGCGACGCCGTGTACCGCGATGTCGATGTTCCTCCTCTATGTGACGCCGATGACTCTTATGGAGCCTTCTTCCGAGATGTCCTTTTTCCGCATCAAACCTTCGTTCATCAACACTTTGAGGTAGGGGTTAATTGTTTTTTCCCGTGAATTATTTCTTTTCCATTCATCGACTTCTATTTGGTTCACCTGTTATCGTAATAACAGGAGGAGGTCGGACCGCACGAACATTGCCGAATCTCCTCCCCCTTTGATGATTTTGTTTTTCATGGCATGAACAAAGGTAGTGCGGTGAAACGGCACCGCGCGGAAACAAAGAAGAATGGGAGAAGAAGTGCAACGTCGTCGCGCGACACCATTAAGGCCGAATGAAACCATGGCTGGTGTGGGGGCCACAGGGGGCGATTCAAAGACTCATCAGATTGTTTATTTGAAGGGCGGATTGATGGGCGATGATAGAATGGGCTGCAGAGGTGGTTTGACGATTCTGTAGTAAATTATGAGGCCCGAGATGAAAACCGGAACAGACGGAATTAAAAATAGACCACTGGAGCAACTCCGGTGGCCCGCGGACATCACCAGCGGCACGGGTCCCAGCGCGGGTCTCTGGGGCGGTGATGCCGGTGGCTCGGCGCACCGCTAGGAGGAACCGCCGTGACTGAAGTCGAGGCGGTAGGCGGTTGGATCCCTCGGTCGTGCTGGATCTGGGGGAGCAAGACGCGGCACTCGCCGTGTCCGCAGAGCGCGAAGGCCATGGGGGACTGCGTCCCCCGCTCGGCTCGCTGGCCGAGCCAGCGCGCCACCCGACCGGGTCGGGCTGGGTTGCGCGGACTGGACCAGGCCGCACCAAGCTGGGCCGGGCCGCGCCCAACCAGGTCGGGCCCGAACCCGGGTCGGGTCGACCCGGTTCAGGCAGACCCAGGGGGGTTGGGCCGGGTCAGGCCGGGCCCATACCCCCCATTTTCGGACTACTCCTGGTCTTTTGCCTATATCTTGGGCTATGGACATCCGATCGACCCACCGTTAATCGCGATTTGATCCTTGGATTGAGATGGTCGTTTCATTATATTACACTCAAGGTTTTGGAGAACTTTGTGTATGGTTGGGTTGGTTCGAACACGAAACCAACCAGGCCCTCCGAGCGGAAACGCTTATAACATGAGCTCCGGACATCCGATTGACACGCTGTTGACTTTGTGGGATTCTTATTAGTGAGAAGGAACTTTTGGATTACTCTGCTTGAGGTTTGGACACAATTGGATTGCAATCGGGTTGGTTTTGACTTACAAATCAACCGGGCCTTGGAACGAAAAAGCCAATAACTCTCAGACCGGGCATCTGATTGATGTGTCATCTGTCATGTTGAGTTCCTCTTGTCAGGAGGAAACTTTGAGATACATCAACTCTGGACTACGTGTTAGTTGATGTATCGAACCCCCTTGGCTCATGGAGCAGACCCTCCTGGAACCAAGCATGTTGTGTGCGGGAACCCTACAGCTGGTTGCGACTTCGATGACCATAATGAAATCCTCCGTTGGTTCAACGGCGATGAAGGCTGCAGTGAAATCTTCCATGGGTTCGACAGTAATGAATACCGTACTGAAATCTTCTGTGGGTTTGACGACGATGAAGACTACACTAAAATCCTCCGTGGGTTCGGCAGTGATGAAGACCGTACTGAAATCCTCCGTGGGTTCGACAGTGATGAAGACTACACTGAAATCCTCTGTGGGTTCGACATTAATGAACACCATACTGAAATCCTCCATGGGTTCGACGGCGATGACTATGTCCTTGATATCCTATGTGGGTCTGGCAGAGTAGCTAGTCTGTATCCTATGTGGGTCCGACAGCTTAGCTCATTTAGTATCCTACGTGGGTCCCAGCATAGATGAATTGGTGGCTACATCTGATCATCTCTATCACCTTACGAAGGAGTATACATTTGTGAGCAGAGTCTTGACTTTCAATCATTATCTTTGATATGATTGACTTGCCTTCCTATTTGGATTGTTTTGTGCTTTACAGTGTGGATTGGGTTGTACTATCCTGTGTGAACGTGATCAAACTTGGGCTCTAATGTTGTAGCCGAACTCGAATTGATGACTTAGGTATATATATGGGCATATACCTAAGTAGTGGGGGATGTTACTTCGTGATTGTATCTTTTCTTTGTGGATTTTCCTTTGTGGATTCTGGGAGACCTTTGGGGGTCTCGGGGTCCCTACTGAGTAGCGTATACTCACCCCTGCAGGGGCTATGCCCACAGTACATTGTGTTGGATGCAGACGACGGACAGCGCTGATCGTGGTTGAGGCTTGCGGAGCAGTCGGTACCAGGAGGTGGACCACTGGGTGGGACGTACACGGAGCGGACGACTGGACCCGTGGAGCTGAGGTGTCCATCTGTACCCACCCTTCAGGTGGGACTTCCAGTGGACAGCTCGACGTTGCTGCTTTACTTTCAGTTGTTGTACTTTCATTCCAGTTGTACTTTACTTTCAATTTGGGTTTGTATTCTGGCCCATTTACTTCCTGCACTTACTTTTGTACCCAGTTTTACTTAGTGTTTACTTTTGTTGGCTTACTCTGTGGTGTTTGTTTACTTTATAAAGGCAATACCTTCCCTTTTTTTGGGATTTACGCCTTTGGTGCTAGTCTCCAACCCCTGACCTATGGGAGGTAGGCTTGGGGTAGTCACGGCACAGGCCCCAAGGATGGGTCGTGACAAATTGTTATTAGAGGATTTTGGTTCTACCACAGAACACAGGACTCTGATCTTTCTTCTGTGTGAAGCAATAGTGTTTAGGGTATTGAGTGTGGTTATCAGTCCAGGGAATCCAGTGTTGGTGCGGCGGCTAACGTATCCATACACTAGGACCCTGAATTCTGATTTTCGACTCAGTGCACGAAAACATTGATTTCATTGTGTTTCAAAAGTTTTCTTTGTGATTACTTTTTGTCAGCTCACCAGGTATACTGTTTTGATCGTGGCACACCTTTTTCTTTTTAGGATGGCCCCACAACGGTAGCCAACTAGGGTTCCGAGCTTTGTATGAGATGACATCCCACTGAGCGATGAGGCCTCGGTGCATGGCTCTTTTTCAGCAGAGGCACTGAAGGTACCTCTACCCAACGAGCCACCGAGGCTACCAGCCTTAGCTGCTGAGAGTGCACGTCGCCTTAGTGCACTGCACAAGTTTCAGCGTCAGAAATCGCCCAGGTTCATCAGGGAGACGGACCCTCAGGCAGCTGAGGATTGGCTGGAGGCGATTGTGCGAGTTTTCAGGTTAGTGGGGACACCAGCGGACCTCATGGTGAACCTTGAAGTGAGCCTCCTTCACGCGGCAGCAGGCATATGGTGGAGCTTAATTCTCCTGGTGCACGACAAATAATCTCTCCTCTCTATGGACTTTGAGAGCCTCTTCCGCTCGGAGTTTTTCCCAGCCACCCTCTGTGCGGTGTGCATTCAATAGCTACTACAGTTGAGACAGGGCAGCATGACGGTCACCCAGTACTCAGCGAGATTCACCGATCTCTCACGCTATTCGACAGACATGGTACGAGACCCATTATTCTGGGCTTAGACCATCGAGTAGGGACTGGGGCATGAGATCAGGGCATCAGTGATCTCCCTCAGCATTCCGACGTAGGAAGGAGTACTAGAGCGAGCCCTTATCATTGAGAGATTTCTTTTTGAGCCTACACCAGCCGCGAGACCTACCGTAGGGCGGCATGATGCAGAGTCGTCTGCAGCTGGTAGTCGACGGACGTCATAGGGGTCCAGCCTGACTGTACCATCAGTCAGACAACCTTAGGACACTGGCTCAGAGGTGCGGGGAACCCGGCATAGAGCTAGCCTTCCGAGGAGCAGACAGTGCTACGCATGCAGCGGGCAGGTCCACATGGCTTGTGACTGCCCAACCAGCCATGCAGAGGAGTAGCAGACGGTTGAGGGGCCACCCAGGAAGAGGTAGAGGGTCGACCGTGGCGGTCCACCGAGAGCAGGCAGACGAGGCACGGGAGCTGGCCGAGCAGCAGGTGGTGGGTGACGTTTTGAGACTTTACCACCACCACCACCACCAAGTGGTCCACCCCGACCATAGAGAGCTGGCGGGCAGAGACAAGCTCAGCTTCAGGCTGTGGAGGCCTACGACCAAGGCGCGCCAGAGATGATTCGATATACTATCTTTGTCTACTCCACCCTTTCTGTAGTTCTTATAGACACAGGAGCGAGTCATTCTTTTATTTCTGCTGCGTTTGTTCGGAGCTCGAAGATTCCGACAGAGCCGTTGGATCAGTCCTTACGGCTAGAGACTCCTACGGGAGCAGACTCGACGATTACGCACTGGTGCCGGCAGTGTGAGCTTACTCTAGGAGGCGAGATCTTTGTCTAGGATCTTCTTGTAGTTGCGTCGAGTCCTTACGACGTCATCTTGGGCATGGATTCGTTATCTACAGTCCATGCTCAGATCGACTGTATTAGGCACAAGGTGCGGTTTATACACATCGACGGGAGCAGGTTCACCTTCACCGGTGAGAAGGGAGCCTTTGTAGCACAGGATGGACTCACGCAGAGGAGAGGAAAACCTGTCACTCATCAGTTGGCTAGCCTGATCCTAGGAGTAGTTGACTTGTGGAGTCCGAATTTTCCTGTAGTAGTGGATCAGTATGCGGACGTTTTTCCTGACGACGTTCCAGGACTACCTCCATGAATTGAGGTAGACTATTATATTGACCTATACCCCCGGACAGCCTTGATATCCACTCCAGCATATTAGATGGCTCCCGCTGAGCTTCGAGAGTTACGGGTACATCTGGAGGACTTGCAGGGCAAGGGATTTATCCGACCTAGTGTTTCACCCTGGGCTTCCCCGATTTTGTTGGCCAAGAAGGCGGACAGGAGTTTGCGACTGTGTGTTGACTATCTTCGCCTGAACCAAGTGACTATGAGAAACAAGTATCCGCTACCGAGGATTGACGACCTATTCGATCGGCTCAAGGGAGCACGGTGGTTCTCGAAGATAGACCTCAGGTCAGGCTATCATCAGCTCAGAGTTTGAGATGAGGACGTGCAGAAGACGGCCTTCAGATGTTGGTATGGCCACTATGAGTTCTTTTTTATGCCTTTTGGCGTAACTAACACTTCATCAGTGTTCATAGATCTCTTGAACATGATCTTTCATCCATAACTCGATCGATTTTTCGTGGTCTTCATCGACGACATATTGATATACTCGACCACTATGGAGGAGCATGCCTACCACTTACGAGTTGTACTAGACACACTCCGAGAGCACAATCTTTATGGTAATCTCTCGAAGTGTCAGTTTTGGTTATATGAGGTCCACTTCTTGGGACACGTCATCTTTGAGGCGGGAGTTTCAGTGGATCCTGCAAAGATCGAGGTAGTGCTAGCTTGGGAGCCACCTAGGAGAGTGACAGAGGTGCGGAGTTTCTTGGGTCTAGATGGGTACTACCAGAGATTTGTTCTAGACTTTTCTAGAGTTGCGACACCACTCTCAGCTTTGACGAAGAAGGGGAAACCATTCGTGTGGTCAGAAAGATGTCAGCAGAGCTTTCGAAGCTGAGATAGAGTTTGACCAGCGCACCTATCTTGAGGCATTCGGGACATAGCTACGTCTGAGCACCGCCTTTCACCCTCAGACGGATGGTCAGACGGAGAGGACCATTCAGACTCTCGAGGACATGCTCCGTGCATGTGTCCTCAACTTTGGTCGCAGCTGGGAGGACCACCTACCCTTGGTGGAGTTCGCGTACAGCAACAGCTACCACTCCACCATCGGGATGGCACCATATGAGGCATTGTATGACCGGACTTTTAGATCACCTCTGTGCTGGACAGACCATGGGGAGTCAGCACTTGTGGGACCAGAGATGTTCTAGGCCATGACAGAGAAGGTTCAGATCATCCAGAAGTGGATGAGGACAGCTCAAAGCTGGCAGAAGTCTTATACTGACAGGAGGCGGAGGCCACTAGAGTTCGAGGATGGTGACCACGTTTTCTTGTTGGTCTCACCTCGACGTGGATTACGGAGATATGACTAAGGTGGCAAGTTATCTTCGCGCTTCATTGGACAATTCCAGGTCCTCAGCAGGGTAGGTGAGGTGGCTTACCACCTGGCTCTACCACCTCAGTTGCACCGGGTGCATGACGTCTTCTATGTATCTTAGCTTAGGAGATACGTGCATGACCCACCACATATCATCGACCATGGGGAGCTGGACATTGATGATGGGGTGACTTTTGCAGAGGTCCTGGTGGAGATCAGGGATGGACAGGAGTGGGTCCTACGTGGGTGGTCAATTCCTTTAGTGCACATCCGATGGCATCATGGGAACCTCTAGTAGAGCACTTGGGAGTGGGAGGCTCTGATGCGTGCACAATACCCACTTTTGTTCCCCTAGTTTATGATGTATCTTTACGGGGACGTAAAGATCTGAGTTGGGAATAATTTAAAGACCCATAAAATTCAATTGAATTTTTTTTAATAATTTTATTTGGGATTTTACAAGAATGCAGTTTCTGACGGCACCTGATTCTGAGTCCCGGTGTGCCTGGAATCAATTTCTGAAGTTTAGCTCGGGTACGTTCACTGAACGAATGATCGAGTTTTCCTAACTTTTGAACCAGGGCTCAGAATCAAAATCCAAGGACACCGATGAAACCGTAAGGCCGGTAATTTCTTTGGAACACCTTTTCTAGAGTTGCGTTGCTCGGGTGAGGTTATTAAATAATGGGTTAACTAAAGAATGAAATAAAATATTGTGCTACAATTATTATTTCTATTCTCGGTAGATTAAACCTACGCTTGGTGGTTGGAGTGGGACACACTAATATCCTAACTCCACTAGGAAGGATATTAGTGAAGTGGGACCCACATGATCCCCACCCCTTCAATCCCTTTTTAACCTCCATCTCGTGCTTTTAATATGTAACTCACCCGAACCCCGAATTAATGGAAATTCAACCCTCAAAATTAATTTGAATATTAAACGCTCCTCAATTAATTCAATTAATTGAATGAGACCTGTTTGATTTTCAAATTAATGGCTTGCGTGTGTATTAATAAAATAAGACAATACTTATTTTATTAAGGGTGAGTTTGGTTGTGCGAGAAAGATTGGGAGAGGATTTTCTCAAAGCCTTTGAATATTTATCTTCTTCGTTGGAGAACGCGAAGAACGATGAAGAACACCGGCCTCCGATGGAAGACGACAAAAAATGCTAGTTCCCCGGAGATCGACGACCCGACACCGTGTACTGCAACACCGACGATCCTCCTCTCCACGACGCCGACAACGCTTACAGAGCCTTCTTTCGTGACGTCCTTTTTCCGCGTCAAACCTTAATTCATCAAAACTTTGAGGTAGGGGTTTTTTTTCCAGTGGATTATTTATTTGCCGTTCATCGACTTCTATTTGAGCCGACTGTTATCATAAAAACGGGAGGAGGTCGGACCGCATGAACACGACCGACCCTCCTCCCCTTTTGATGATTGTGTTTTTCACAGCATGAAAAAAGTTTGCATGGTACAATGGCATCTCACGGAAACAAAGAAGAACAGGCGAAGAAGCGTGGCGTCTTCGCGTCGTGCTGTTAAGGCCGAACGAAACCGCAGCCAGAGTCATGGCCGCAAGGGGCGATTCAAGGACTCCGTAGATTGTTTATTTGACGGTCGGATCGACGGTCGATGACGGAATGGGCCGCAGAGGTGGTTTTATGATTTCATAGTATAGTATGGGGACCGAGATGAACACCGGCGTAGACGGAATTAAAAACAGACCACTGGAGCAACTCCGGTGGCCCGCGGACATCACCGGCGGCGCCAACGGCTGGAGGAGGCAGCGCCCCGGCGCGCCGCCCGGAGGAACAGCTGTGACTGAAGCTGTGGCGGCAGGCGTCAGGATCTCGTGGACGTGCGGGATCTAGGGGAGCAGGACGCGGCTCTCACCGCGTCCGCAGAGCGTGAAGGCCGCGGGGGACTGCGTCCCCTGCTCGGCTTACTGGCCGAGCCAGGGCGCCACCTGGCCGGGCGGGGCCGGGTTGCGCGGACCGGACCGTGCCACACCCAGTCGGGTCAGGCTGCACCTAGCCGGTCCAGGTCACACCCATCTGGGTCATACCCTGGTCGGGTTGACCCAGTTCGGGCTGACCGAGGGGGGGTTGGGCTGGGTCAGACCGGGCCCAGACCCCCCATTTTCAGACTACTTCTAGTCTTTTGCCCATATCTTGGGCTACGAACCTCTGATTGACACACCGCCAGTTGAGATGTGATCCTTGGAATGAGACGGTAGTTTAACTATATTACAATTAAGGTTTTCGAGAACTTTGGGTATGGTCGGGTTGGTTTGAACACGAAACCAACTAGGCCCTCATAGCGGAAACGCTTATAACTTGAGCTCTGGACGTCCGATTGACGTGCCACCAACATTTTTGGATTCCTCATAGTGAGATGGACCTTTTGGATTACTCCGATCGAGGTTTGGACGCAGTTGGAGTGCGTTCAGGTTAGTTTTGACTTAAAAACCAACCAGGCCCTTGGAATAAAAAAGCCAATAACTCTCAGACCAGGCGTCCGATTGACGCGCCGTCTGTCACTTCGAGTTCCTCTTGTCGAGATGAAACTTTGAGATACATCAACTCCAGAATACATGTCATTTGATGTATCGAACCCCCTTGGATCGTGGAACGGACCCTCTTAAAATCGAGCAAGCTATGTGCGGGAACCCTAGAGCTGGCTTCAACTTCGAAGACTGTACTGAAATCCTTTGTGGGTTCGACGGCGATGAAGACTGCACTAAAATAATCCATGAGTTTGGCAGTGATAAAGATCGTACTGAAATCCTCTGTGGGTTCGACGGCGATGAAGACTGCACTGAAATCCTCCGTGGGTTCGAGAGTGATGAAGACCGTACTAAAATCCTCCGTGGGTTCGACGGCGATGAAGACTGACCTGAAATCCTTCGTGGGTTTGACAGTAATGAAGACCGTACTGAAATCCTCCGTGGTTTCGACGGCAATGACTCTGTTCTTGCTATCCTATGTGGTTCTGGCAGAGTAGTTGGTTTGTATCCTATGTGGGTCTGATAGATTAGCTGGTTTAGTATCCTACGTGGGTCCTAGCTTAGATGAATCAGTGGATAAATCTGATCATCTCTATCACCATACGAAGGAGTATACCTATGTGAGCTGAGTCTTGAATTTCAATCATTATCTTTGATATGATTTACCTGCCTTCCTATGTGGATTGTGTTTTTATTTCCTATGTGAATTGGGTTGTACTATCCTGTGTGGACATGATCGAACTTGGGATCGGATGTTGGAGTCGAACTGGAATTTAGGACTTAGGTATATGTCTGGGAATATACGTAAGTAGTGGTGGATGTTACTTTGTGATTGTATCTTTCCTTTTTGGATTTTCATTTGTGGATTCTGAGAGACCTTTGGGGGTCTCGGGGTCCCTACTGAGTAGCGCATACTCACCCCTGCACGGGCTATGCCCGCACTACGTTGTGTTAGATGCAGATGATGGACATCACTGATTGTGGTTAATGTTTGCAGAGCAGTCGGTACCAGGAGGTGGACCACTAGGTGGGACGTACACGAAGAGGACGGTTGGACCCATGGAGATGAGGTGGCTATCTGTACCCACCCTTCAGGTGGGAATTCCAGTGGATGGCTCAATATTGCTGCTTTACTTTCAGTTGTTGTACTTTCTTTCTATTTGTACTTTACATTCAGTTTGGGTTTTTATTCTGGCCCATTTACTTTCCTCACTTACTTTTCTACCAAGTTTTACTTAGTTTTTACTTCTGTTGGATTACTCTGTGGTGTTTCCTTACATTATAAAGGCAATGCCTTCCCTTTTTTTGGGATTTACACCTTTTGTGCTAGTTTCCAGCCCCTGGCTTATGGTAGGCCGGCTTGGGGTAGTCACGACATGGGCCCTGAGGATGGGTTGTGACATGTTTTCTATCAGCTTGAACTTCTCCCTTAGGCAATTCCGTTCAAGCTTCACAAGTTGAAGCTCATATTGGGCTTGGTCCAGAGCAAAGCCCAAAGATGCTACCTCCTTCCCAAGCTCTGACAGATGGGCTTCGTATGGCCTGAGTCTACTATATGAGGCCATTGAATGTTCTTTATGTATTAATTAACCATGATCACTTGTATTTATAAACAATAATTTTAACATAAAGAGTTTAGTTTCCAACGGTCGTATTAACCAATGGTTATATAACAGTCAAAACCCAATGGTATCATTTAATTATACTCACATCATTAATTAAAGGATATTGTTTTGTTGAGTATAAAATAACACACAAATATAGGAAATAAATATTAATAAAAATTTCAGGTCATTAAATTTGGTGTTAGACTTATGCATGGGAAACCCTTTAGGGTTCTTCTTATATATTCGTAACATGAAAATAAAATTCATAATATACCCTCGTGGAATATAATCCTAGTGGAAATGGACCAAAAATACAATGGGGAATATAGACTCATGATATTGATAGAAAAAATGATAAGGAATATGGCATGATGTATATATGGGTTTTATGTGGAGTATAACCTAGTGAGGGTATAGATTTTGATGTTGGGTTTGGACTTCAGAAAGGATTCCTATATATCATGGGAATAATGAATCAAATCCCATATAATAGGATTTTCATAGTTGATGCTTGCATGATAGGACTAGTCCATATAGTTTAACATCATATGGTGTGAAAATATATGTCATAGAAGTGAAAAAAATGAATGATTGAGTGGGGATCATGAAATGGTGGAACTTTAAGTTTTATCCAACTTTCTTATAATAAAAAAAGATGGGGGTATGGGTAGATAATAGAGAATATATCTCTGTGATGAATGTGACTCATAGGGAACATGAACCATTGAGTGAGATAACTCACAAGGAATATGGCCCACTGAGATATTATTTCATGGGGGATATGGAATCTTGATAATGAGTTAGGTATTATAAATGGGATTACCATATATTTATTCCCCACTAATAAATATTAGGAATAATATCATTAGTGACAAACTAATTATGAATTAAACCTAGTTGGAGGTCCAAGTACACAACCACTATCCAACGATTAATTCTTGGATGACAATACAACTAATACCATGGGGAATATAGACTCATGAGAGAGAAATTATGGATTGCACGAAGATTTATTCCCTATTTATTCTAGGAATTAACAAGTATATTTTTTGGTTTTACACATATGTTACACTTATGTTACTAACCCAGTAGGTGGATGATGTGAGGGAGAGCCTTATGGTTTTACACCTAATAGGGTTCCCTTTTTATCACATTGGATCATTTAATAGAAAATAAGAAGTATAGTATGTTCCCATTATAATCTATTTATTGATATGGAATAGGAAATATGGGTATCATGAGATATGGTAGGTTTTATTAGTGTACTCATGATATGAACCATCACTGTCAAGGGAACACATGGTTAAAAACCCATAGGGGACCTAGTAATTAAAGAGGAAAAGAAATAAATTATTTTTATCAATATAATACATGATAAATTCAGTGCACGTTGTTGTCAGAAACCCATTCATGTAATTTAGGAGTCCATAAAGGGGACCTTGGTATGTTGGCTCCAAGGTAGGTGACCTGGGAAAATATGTCACTTAAGTGGGAGGCTCAGGCATAAAGGGTGATCATTGATGATGGATTAGGTTATAGTTCCCCCTAGTGGGGTATATGAGTGAAGTAGAGTCATATTATAGGGTAATTAAAAACTTTTCCCCAAGTTTAGGTAGGGTGAAGTGGTCATGGGTTGGGTTATGTGGTTTCCCTTGTATAAGGCAGTGAGAAATGGTTGACCTAGTGGTAGGAATGAGCAATGGGTCTTCCTAGTGTAGGGTTGGGAGAAGTGGTAGCCATAATATAGATAGAAAAATTTCTTTTCCATATTTTAATACTTTGGTATAGTGTTTCCCTAACTAAGGGACTAAGGTTAGGTGTTCCCCTAGTGAAGGGACTTCAGTTCATGGTCATTATCCAAAGATTATGAGGATATTGATAAAGTGGTTTTATCATGATATTTTTTGTGATAATTTATTTATATGATGCAATCAACCTTATTTTTTTAATTTTCCATAGGTTTTTATAATAAATAATATACTTAATGCGAGTTGGAAGACTTTTCCATACAATTTTAAAAGACTTAAATGATGGGAGTTTGAATGATCTATATTTTCGGGTGTCCTTATCTATGTTTGGAAAATTTAGACGCACGTGGTCTATTTATTAAGGAATATGGGGTCTAGGAAACACCAAGTTAGGTCATGAAAGTTGGATTATAATGTGTGAAGGAATGGATTTTGGGATCACATGTGAATCATTGCAAGTGAATCTATGAGACAGTTTAAAGTGCATTGTTTCATTCATGCAAGTGGGGACATGTGAAAATGGTGGGTGCATTGGTGATTTAAAAAAAATAATGTTTTGAAAAAAGTCTTTTTAATTGGTGATTTTCTACAAGTAATCTAGGGTGAACCAGGAGGCTTTCCTTGATTTCACACTTGGGGATCTAGATGATGTCAATTGGGAAAATTCCTATCTTGGGTGAAGTGACAATCCTCTTCTCATGGCATTTTCCTTAACCATATCTTGTTTTCCATCCCTTTTCCAAAAAGGAGAATAGAGCCTCCCATAAAATTGAATCTAATTAGAAAATTAGGATAAAATATAAAGGTAAATGTGACTCATGTTGGAATATTAACTCAATGGAAGAATATTTGTGTGTGTGATGGTAGCTGGGTGATGCAAACTAGTCCCCATATGTTGACATATCGGTAAAGTCCATGTGATTTCACAAGGGTGAATGATCAAGGCCCATCTATAAATAGTGATATAACTTTGACATACTCATTTGACCTATGAAAACCATAAATATCTATGTTTTATATTAAATAATTCCTTCATACCACATAAAGTAAGCATGATCTCATTTCTACTATGCTCTACCCTGAGCACAATGTTCCTAGGAATATAATATATTTTCACAAACCTTATACTTCGATGAATTGGACTTGGATAAGGTACTAACTGAATATAATTATATGAATAAACTTTATTGAGAAATATTTTAGTGTAAATATGGGTAAAAAACCTATGAAAAATACCATAGTGAAAATTCATACTTTGTTACATTTTCAGGTGATTATTTTCATGCTTAGACTATATTTTACTTTGAATATTTTCCATATTTTTGATTTATTAAACTAATTAAATATTGATTTATCTTTTATAAATATTATGAACTACACTCTAATCACTATTTGAAATACTTAAGATTATTATTGGATAAAATAGATTGTTGAGGAAGCTTTTCAGGGTTACTATTGATATTGTGAATACCAGTTTTCAACCCTTGCATGAATATTACTAAATCACCACTTAGAGTAACCATTATTCAATATTCTACCATTATAAAAGTATGATCTTTTTATAGATTTAATTATCTTGAGACAAGATAACAACCCACCATTCTATAGTTCTCCAAGTATATGAATTTGGGAAGAGCTAACAACTTCTTGAAGGGTTTGTTTATCATTGATGAGAGACCCATGTACCCATGATTCTTTAATAACCTCAATGTCTCCCTAAAAATACATTTTCAAAAAACATAATTCTACACTCATTATTGAATATAGAACTTTTTTCACCCAACCATTAATGAATTTTGAGGTTGGAAGGATGATTGGGATCTATACACTGGGGGTCAAGTTAAGCATGAATGGATGTGTGGTTACTTGGTCCACCAAACATGCGATGAATTTAAAGATGATCTAGAGGAAATTTAAATTTTTTAATACATCTAGATATCACAGATGCATTCCTATAAGAACTCCAACAATATCGTAAAATTTTTGAGTTGTTAGAGAACACAGAAAATCATGTTCTATCCGAAGCATAATGAAGTGGGCATTAGATTATGGGGTGTTTATAAAGACTTTGGGGAACTAATACTCCTCGAATTTTTTGATGATTTTATCCCTTTGAAGGATTAATAGGTATAATATAGTGGAACACCCTCTCTTGACAAATAATTTTTAGTGGAAGTATTAGATGCTATGGGGAATGAACTCTATACATGGAATAATGTTAACTTTAAAATGTGGATGAGAATATTCCGAGACCCCTATAGAAATGGTCTAAACTATAAACTCTTATTAAGTTGTAATTAAATAAAGAATCATGGGTCCATATTTATATAATAACTATATATGGATAAAAGACGATAGAAATAATGGTGTTAGGATGTAAATTTGTATATCCCACCACAAACTCATCTAGTAGGACATTTAGCAATGTGGTTGAGAAACTGTTGACTTATGGTCCTTGAATACTATAATGGTTTCAATATGAGTTAATTTTTAATTTCATTTAAACTATATGGGTGGATCCATTATGTCCATTAGTGTTGGTTCTAGAAAATTTCCACCAGTGGTTATTTCACATCTTTAAAAAATTCATCATTTCACATTTTTAGACCATTCCAAGTGTTATAGGGATGGATGGTGGTGAAATTATATTTATATACACTCCATGGAAAGTTATATAACTCAAAATATAGATTCTATCCCTTATCCAAACCATTTATAATATCAATCCATTATCACATAAGAACGAAATCACCCCAAACATCATGATTCTTCACTCATAATTCAACTTGTTCCCCTAAAAAGGGTCTCTTATTAGTACGATCATTGAAAATGGACATAATGAATACCAAGAATGAACATAAATTATGTATTTAAGAGAATTAATACCATTGAACTGAGTTAAATATAATACCATTTATAAAAAAAATTACTTACCAATATGTACACTAATTTGGTTGCCTATAAAACCCAACGACGACACCAATGATGCATGTCAAGAAAGAGAAGCATCCTTTGGTGGTGAAATAGTTTTGGGTGATGATGGCCTAAGAAACATCCAAGTAAATGATCTATTTGCCTCCAAAAATTACCTTCTCCAGGATAATGACTCTGTAAAACAAATCATGGATATCTTCTAACCCATGGGTAATGATATTAGGTAGTTCTTCCATGGTCATTACTGAACTATCCCTGAAAATAAGGATGTAGAATACTATAAATACCCATAGAAGAGATGTGGTTAATGAGGATCCAAAATTTTTAGATTATCCTTGACCATATGATACTCAGAAAATCAGAGTCAAGGAGACAAATGGTCATGATTTTGAACCAAAATGGTATAGTTGGAAATGATGGATATGGAATCCCGACAAAAATGGGAGGCTTGGGAAATAAATAAGATAATAAGGGCATTAGGTGTATTCAATATCTACATGAGGTTCATTTGAAACTTTCTTGTACTATAGGTATCCTAAGGCTATTCACTATTTATAAAACTATCCCATGCTTATGAAACTCGAGAACCTATGTCCTTACCTTCATGGTTGAATCTATCTCCACCTACATCAAATCATAAAGGCACATTCAGACTATAAAATGGATACCAACCATGTAGAGGATGATAAATACATCAAATAACTATAGAAAATAATATTCTCTTCCATTGAGTGGGTCCCTATCACTAAAAGAGTGAATGTTATTGAAAACTAAGCTACTACATAGGGGTATATCAACTGACACCTTTATGAGGAATGAAATGAAGTATCTAAAATTGAATATGTATATAAATGTCTCCTCCTTGAAAATATTTTCTTAACTTATAAGTATTTTGAATATATTCTCTTTGTTTACCCTCTTATACGAAAAAATGGTGGTTAATATACCCATGGACTCTCTAAAGTACATTTTGGGTGGAACCCTAATAAGTCTTACTAGATTGGCCACCCTATAGAAGAGGCCGTGTATTATAGTGAAAGGATAATATGAGAAATGGAGGGAATAAATCCATCTCCCCACTTCCCTATTAGGGACCTTTACCCTCAATATTAATGAATGTATACCACTTCTCTAGATAATAGATATTAATGGAACACAAATATTTTGGATAAACATATCAGGACTAGTGAAAGAGGTCAATTTACAAGTTAGACATATACTTCAATACTATGAAGTCATATCTATGTGATGAAATAAATATTATTTTACTAAAATATCACTTCTTAGAGAGGTATCCTTTTGGAGAGAACCTAAGGAATATCATAGGGGAATCTTGGGAGTAACTTGTACCTTTCACTATAAAAGTTTCTATGACTACAGTAGTAAGAACATCAATAACACCCATTTTGACCATCTCTACTAGTGGATGAGTGGATGACTTGGGTATGATTACTGAATGGAAACACCACATTTCATGTCACCCTATTGATTTTCTATTACATGAAATGGATAATTCAATTTTTTATATTGAAACCAAGATGGATGATATATTTTCAATGATAAATCAACCTTTTATGATCTCAATGACCTTAATAAAGAGTTAAATGGGTATATTCCTTATGCAATTTTATAATAATTACATGGTGATTTATACCATTAACATAAAAAAAATCTATTTTCAAATTTATAGCTGATTTGATATCCAAATGGGAGGTTGGAGTCATCTTGAATCCCTAAGTGTATAAATCCAAGAATCATGAATTGGATGTAGTGAATCCCACCAACTTTCCTGAGGCTATTCATGAGGTCTCACCAATAGTCCAATCTCATCAGGATATCCCATCCTCTCCAACTAAAAAATCTACTATAATGGGATAGGGTCGAATCTTGATGGCTAACCAAGATGAAATAGGGGAAAATAATTCTCAAACTATGCTAGATGATAGAATAGTGAATAGGTGTGAATTCCAAATCATAAAATACAAAGAAGAAATCATTGGAAAAGACAACCATGATGTATCACTAGAAGAAGTGTAAACAGTTAAGAAAGAAAATATTCACAGAGTAGGTGATTACCTTATAAATTTCATGATTTGACCTTCAGAATTCACCTTTTGGAGCATGAATTTTTCTAATCACTTATAGTTGTACTAGTACCAAGAGATGATCTCTATAATGAATATAATGTCTCTACATTCTAACTTCTAGAGTACATGGAGGATAAATTTTATTCAGGGTACAAAAGAACAATGGGTAGCACAAAATTGAGTTATTTTAGTAAAATTTTCTGTGAATATATTTATACCAATGGGAGAACCTCTGGTTCAGTCTAGGAGTTCCTCAATGTTCAGAATTCCTCCCATCGATACGTGTGGAAGGAAATATGGTAACTCATTTCCAAAAATCCTTTATAGGATCTATCAAAAAATCTACACAAGATTCATAATATGTTCTTGATGTTAGGATAATGTGGACTCAATTAATAATTCATCCACACTACTATAAAGAAGATCCTTCAAAAGTGATAATAGGAGTAAACATAAAACTAATTTTGTAACAAACTGACCGGGGATACCCTTAAACCCAGCACCTGACCCGATCCGTCACAAACCTGAAGGGAAATCCCAATCCCCACGGGCTAGCGACAAGCACCCATGCATCAAATGACAAAACTGAGGAAACAATTTTTCCCAACCTGAACAACCACATGGAATACATATATTTAGGAAGAAAGGAACAATGGAATACCAACAAATATATATTCCATAATAGTAAGGAAATCAACCGATGTAGAAAAACTAAAAGAGTAGCTAAAAACTCCAAAATACATGTCCAAATACAAGGGAATCAAAACCAAAAAGTTACTCCAAAGATGGCATGGATGAAATCCAACCATCTCACCACCAGAAACCCATACTAGCTGACATGAACCATGTCGTCTCACTATGGCGCCTTTCCTTTCCATATATTAGAATACAAACAAAGGTCTATGAACCATCGAACTAGTGCATAGGGTGTGGGATAACAGGCTCAGTAGGATCCAATCCAGGTGTTTCATAGAAAGTATATGTATAACAATTCTTGTATTATTATTTAAAATTTAGAACATGGAATGATAAGCAGTAAAGAAGTTTTATTGAAAACATGTTGATTGTTCCCTTTTCCACAATTCTAAAAAAAAACAGGTATATCAGTTTTAAAGAACATTTTCCATATCATTTTATACAAGTATAATAATGCATATCAAAGATAACCCAGAAAGCCAGGAAATACAAAATAAAAGCAAAGGTATCATATCATAAAGTAATACTATAGTTCCAGGTAGTATACTATTAATACCACAAGAATCAAGTGCACAAAACTGAACCTAGAACACCAGGCTTAAGAAGTAGAGGAAAACCCCAATTGTAATCCCCCCAAACATTCAATATCGGTCCCATAGAACAATGGGCCTAGGAAATAGAGGAATGGCCCAAGAAAAACCTCCTTGATAAAAAAAAATGGATAATGGATTCAAGATAAACCTTATGCCTAAGTACACAAGGTAACCCATGTGCTCTTTTTCAAAAACTCATTTCAATTTCTTAAAAACCATTCAAAACCATATATAACCAATTTATCAAAATATAGGTGAAAATAATTTTTCTTTCATAATATTTTTTCCATGCACAGAATCAATCATGACAATTTCATAAATTAATTTATAATGCAACTAAAATCAGGCTCATTATCATAGGCTATAGACAGAACCACCTACCTTAATATTCGCGTCACAAATTCCCACAATATAATCCAAATGAAATAAAACCCAAAAATTCCATCAAAGAGGTCCCTAGAATCAAACCCACACTTAAATAGATTGATTCAAAATTGAATACAAGGAATTGGAGGATAGAAGAAAGCTACATACCTGATGAATGAATTTCTGCTGCACCTCAACTAGTCGAGGAACAACCTTCAAGGTAAGATCTAAAAACATATCTAGAAGAAGATGGCAATGATCAACCATATTGGATAAATGAATTTGTTAACTAAAGGAAAGGGCACTACATCGATCAATCATAAGGAAGAATGAGATAGAACACTTACTCGATGAGATACACTACAAACTCAATGAAGATACAATGCTGATCAGATAAATCCAGAAGGAGAGAGTCCTTTGAAAATCTCTTTGGAAGAGCTATGGTCCAAGAGACAAAAAATATTGAAAGAATAGTTGAGTAAAACTGTTAAACTCGTGAATTTAAGTTGGCTACAGGTCGGGTCACGACATGTACTGCTTTGTCACGACATACAGTCCATGATGAATATGTTACATTGAAAAAACCAACACCTCAGGATAAAATTCATCTATTTAACCCCTACACGACGTTCTCCTTACTTACACGACATGCACCATCTCACGACATGATCTCCTCCTTCATGAAGTGGTATCCCAGTACATGACATGCAACCATCACCAAGTACACGACATGTACTTCAAGTACATGTCCTTTACCTATTCTACATTCTGTAGTAAACCAAGAAAAATCACATAAAGGTTTTTTAGAACCATAATGGGAATTATAAAAATGAAAACATGCACAATCAAAGTAAAGGGAAGTTACAAACTCCCCACCATAATGAATTTTGGTCCTCGATAAGTCTTGTAAAAGATGTAGTCCCTAGAGAAATATGAGGCCACTACTCCCTCATCAACGACTCACGTTCCAATGTCTCATGAGAATTAGATCCTTGTTGACATAGAAATCTAACCAATGGAATCAACTTACCATGCGAAAAAGTTTCTTGAGATTCAATGATCTCCAATGGTTTCTTCAAAATAGAATCATCTAGCTCTAACTCAATTTCTTCCAAACACAGAACATGATTGGGATCAGGGCGATACTTCATAAGATGGGATATCTAGAAACATCATGAATGCCTATAAATTTATCTAACAATGATAACCGATAAGAAACCATCCTAGTCTGTTCAGTGATCTCAAACTATCCAACATATCTTAGAGCCAAATTCCCCTATTTTCCAAGTCAATGGTGACCTAATTGAAGAGAAACATTCAAGAAAACTCAGTCACCAATATAAAGCTCCAAATGAAGACACTGTCGATATGTATATGATTTCTATCGACTCTGGGATGTAAAAAGATGTCTTCATAACTCCAATATCTTTGTTGATGTCTCCTAAACCAGACTTGGTCCAACCAAAGCTAATCTGCCCACCTCTTCCCAATAATGAGGTGATCCACATGGATGACCATAAAATGATTCAAAAGGATCTATTCTGATATAAGGCTAGTAACTATTATTGTATACAAAATCAACCAATCCTAGATGGATATCCCACAATCCATCGATATATAAGACGCATGCAAGAATCATATCCTTTAAGATCTGAATTACATGCTCCGCATAGCCATCTGTCTATGGATAGTAAGAAATGCCCAACATGGCCTAAGATCCCTTTACCTCTTAAAATCTACTCCATAACCTTGAGGTAAACACATAATCCCTGCCTGAAAAAATAGCAGGACTCCCGTGTAACCTCACGATCTCCTACACATATAGCGTACCCAGATCTTCACCTTTAGTGGTGTCTTTGATCGAAATGAAGTGAGAAGACTTCTTTAAATAATCAACAACCACCAAGATAGCATTTTTTCTTCGAGGCATCCATGGAAACACAAAAACAAAATATATGGACAACTCATCCCACATCTAAACTAGCACCAGTAGAGACTGAAGAAAACCATAGCGCTTCAACTGCTTTGCCTTTATCTACTAACAGGCGTAACAGCTAGACACATAATCTGCAATGTCACGCTTCATACCTGGAAACCAAAATTGTCTTATCATGTCATAATACATATTTTTAGTGCCTGGATGAATGAACCATGAAGTTACATGGAAATTAATCAAAACTAGACTTCTCAAAGATGCGGGGATGAAAACTCACTTTATGAAGTGAAGTATGCCATCTAAAGAAAGTGACCAACCCAGTACTGTCTCCCGACTATAAAGGTTTTCCCGAATCTGCTAAAACTCATCATATTATTGTTGAATTTGAAAGATAGACTCTAGGAGAGATGATGAGAACTGAAAACTGGTCAGAACCATACATGAGACGTCCACATGAGCATCTAAGTGCAACTGAGTGAAATCTTCATAAGATTCATCTCTTCCTTCGATTCCAGTATAGCCTATGATGGTACCTTTCTACGTAGAGCATTTGCAACTACATTCCCTTTCCCTAATGTTTAAGTTATTTCAAATTCAAATGTATGATGGTATTCTACCAATAATCTCTGTCTGAGATTCAATTCCTTCTTGGAAAAGATATACCTCAGACTCTTATGATTAAATAAAATTGTGAACTTCTCCCAAAAGAGATAGTTCCACCAACATTTAAGTGCACACATCACCACAACAAGCTCCAAATCATGAGTGGGGTAGTTTTTATCAAACGGTCAGAGGTGAATTGAGAAATAAGCTACCACATGATCATCATGCATAAACACACATCCCAAACTAGCACTAGATGCATCACAGAACATCATGTATCCCTTACTGGGATTAGGTAATATTAGAATAAGTGTAGATGTCAGAATTCCTTTTAGTTCATCAAAGGAAGACTGATACTTTTCATCCCATGATAATTTCACTGCCTTCTTGGTAAGAGAAGTCAAAAGTGATTCTATATTAGATAAATCTTTAACGAACCATCAGTAGTATCCATCAAGACCAAGAAAGATTCGAATTTAAAAGACATTTTGTGGTTCCTTACATGATAAAACAGCTTTTAACTTCTCTAGATCAATTGATAAGCCATGTTAAAAAATTCTATGCCCCAAGAATTTCACTTCTTGAATATAGAAACTACATTTTCAAATCCTTCCATATAGATAGTGATTTATTTGAATTTATAGAACCAAATATAAATGGTTATCATGCTCACACTCTGACTTTGAATAAATCAAAATATCGTCCATGAACACTACCAAAAAAGGACCAAGATATTGGTGGAATATCTGATTTGTTAAGGCCATTAAAATTATAGGAGCGTTAGTCAGACTGAAAGGAATCATAAGATATTCATAATAGCCAAACCTACTCTTGAAGACTGTCTTTGGCACATCAGACTCCCAAACCTTGAGTTGATGATAACCTGACCTAAGATCAGTATTTGAAAACCACTTTTATCCCTTTAACTGATCAAAAAAATCATCCACATGAGGAAAAGGGTGTTTTTTCTTAATCGTTACCCAGTTCAACTTTCGATAGTTTATACAGAACCGAAGTGAACCATCCACCTTCTTGGAAAAGAGCATAGGGGATTCCTGAGGCAAAACACTAGGGTATATAAAACACCTCTCTAATAGGTTTTACAACTAAATATTGAGTTCTTTAAACACCATTGGTGCCATATGATAAGAATGAATCAATATTAGCTACATTCCAGGCACCATGTCAATAGTGAACTCTACCTCTCTCTATGAAGGTAGAACAGAGAAGTAATCTGGAAAAACATTAGGAAATTCTCAGAAAACAACAGAAATATCCTTAATACAGGGAACTTCATTGGGCTCAGAAAAAATAGTAAATAAAAAACATCTGATCTATGGGTGGGATGTTCCTGCATGACCTTACCATAGGTCCCACTCTCCTTGAAACACATGAGAGCTCCCATCAGTAGTAAGAAACTAAATGCAATGATGATAGAAATCAATATATTCTCGATGAGTGACAATCCAATCCATACTAATGATGACATAAAATAGATCCAAATCAAGAATGGGAAAATACCAGACCAACTCCATGTCAGCTATCGAGAACAAATAAGGGTACTGAAACCCCTTCTCTTTCCTATTTCCCATAGGTGTTGCTAACTCCATTGTAAAGTGCATAATTTTAATTTTAATTTTAAGAATATCAACAAAATTTGGCGATATAAATGAGGGGGAAGGCACCAGTATCAAACAAATCAGTAGCAACTGAAGCTGAAATGTGGAACTTACATCTCACTGTTTCCATACCTACATTAAATTCCATTGGAAACTCATCTAATCTGTGTAAATTCTTCACTCCTGAGGCCTATGGCTAGATCCCTATAGTATTTTAAGCTTATGACAACATTGTAGTAACCTTTGGAGCTAACGAACCCTGACCATAATGAGGCATATTCATTGCCTGATAGAAATGTAGTAGATGACCAACACATCCAAAAATATTGTAAGTCTTTGTGGGCATAGGACCAGAACATCTGTGGTGACCCCCATTGCCACACTAGTAGAAATTTAGAGGCACACTACAAGATGAAACAGATGGTGCAGAGAAGTCTCACTGTTGAGATCCACCTGCACCACTCCAGTGACGGTCCTGCCACTTTCTATTCGTTCAATGTACGCCACTAAAGATATCAATAGTTGATGGAGAATAGGTGGTAAGGACGAACATTCCTGCCATATTCATCTCTTATATCATTTCTCAATTCACTGTCTTTGCATAGGTATAAAGATTTGACATGAACACCTATGATCTAATGTACAGTCGCAAAACCTACATGTACTTATGTGCCTTCAGCTGGTCATTCCTCAAAACGTCTGGAGAAAAAAAAAGACAATCTCAATAAAATTATTGGTGAGGGATGACACCAAATACTCTACCTATTACAACAATAAGAACTCTAGATATTTTTCCAACATCAGAGACTCTGGAAAAAACTACTGAAAGAACATGGTTTTGAAACACTTCCAATCCAATCACACATGTCTGTCTGCCTGGACTATTGAGTCCCACTATCGCCTGCAGGAACCCTCGAGTATGAATGTTGTGCACTTCACCCTAATATGATCAGGTGTCTCTAGGATGTAGAAGACTTTATCCATCCTTTCCAGCCAATCCTTTTCCTTCAGAGGTTCATTCACCCCTTTAAAGGATAGTGGCTTCTCACGCAAGAACTCCTGCAATCGATCTCTTTCTCGTCCACCTTTTGGTTGTACTTAAACCAGTACATTTTGAACTCATGGAAGATATTGATCAACATTAAAAACTAATCATATGATTATGTCAATGAGATTCTGATCCATAGGTGGATTACCTTGAGGAGCATCATCTTTACCTTCATAAGGAACCTGTGGAAGACGTCTCAGAGGCATACTGTTGCACACCAAAACATAAGAACAATCAGACACCAAACAAATCTCCGTTCAAACTTGCAAAAAAAATAGGCAAAAAATAAGATTTTTAAAAGTATAAACCAACACTAGAGACACATATCCTGATAGCCCATGGTAAATTGAGTCTCGTTACAACAAGATCTCACCAGACACTTATCACAACATACCTTTAATGTCATGAAAATCCTATCTCCAGTCTAACAGACATCCCAAGAAAATATTCTTGGGTAAAAACCTCCATTGATGCCAAATTATAATGAACCAACCTAGGTTTCCCTCAAAACCGACACACAACACAATCCATCACATACTCGAAGGGAATTTTCGATCCCCATGGGCTGGTGAAAAGCACATGAGAATAAAACAATATAACTAATGGAACGATTTTTTGCAACATGAAAAACCACATGGAATAAATATATAGAGAAATAATGGAACAATAGAAGGCTAACAAATATATATCCCATAACTATATGGAAAACAATGGAAACAGAACAACTGAACCACTAGCTAAAAACTCCAAAAGACAAATCGAACTACAAGGGACTAAAAACCAAATAGATACTCCAACAATAGAATGGATGAACCCTAACCATATCACCAACAACTACCCATCCTATTTGACATGAACCTCACTGCCTTACTATGGAAATTTTCCTTTTCCTATATTTGAAGAAAAACAATGATCTACGCACCACTGAAGCAGTGCGTAGGGTGTGAGCTAACATGCTCAATAGGATCCCACCTAGGTGTTCCCTAGAAAGTAATTGTATAAAAATTCATGTATTCTTATTTAAAATTTAAAACATGGCATGATAAGCAGAAAAACAATTTTATAGAAAACATGGTGAAGGTTCCCTTTTACACAGTTCTAAACAAAAGAAGGTATATCTGTTTCAAAGAACGTTTTCTATATCATTTTAAAAAATCATAGCCATAAATATCAAGGCTATATCCTAAATCCAAGAAATACAAAACATAAGCACATGTATCACATCACCAAGGAATACTATAGGTCTATGAAACAGGCTACTCATACCATAAGAATCATGTTCACAAAACAGATTCTAGAACAATGAGACTCGGAATCAGAGGAATACCCCAATAGTAATCTTCCCAAAATGTCAATATTGGTCCCCTAGAACAATGGAAATTTGAAATAGAGGAATGTCCCAAGACAAAACTCATTGATAATAACAAAAATGGATGATGGACTTAAGATAATCCTTCCACCTATGTTCCCATGGTAGCCCATGTTCTCTTTTTCAAAAACCAATTTCAATGTCTAGAAAATGATTTAAAACCATTTATAATCCATTTATCAAAATCCAGGAGAAAAATATTTTTATTTCAAAACCCTTTTTTAACACATACAAAAAATAATGCCAATTTAATAAATTAATTTATAAAAAAATATAAATAAATCTCATTATCCTTTTCTAGAGATGGAACCAACTACCTCAATGTTCGGTGGAATATTCCAACAACAGAATCCAAAAGAAACAAAACCCAAAAACTCCATCAAATAATGCCTTATAATTAAGCCCACACCTTAACGGATTGATTCAAAATTGAAGACAAGGGATTGGCGAGTAAAATAAAGCCCACGTGCCTTAAGAACTAACATCTGATGCACCATAACCAGAAAATGAACGGCCTTATAAACAAGTTCACACAAAAGATCTAGAAGAAGATGTGAAGGATCAACCATCATTAATCAATGGATCTGATAACAAAAGGCTAGGGTGCTACTGTGATCAATAATAAGGAGGAATCAAAGAGAACACTTACCTGATGAGACACACTACAAACCAAACGAATATCCAATGCTGGTTGAATTGATCTGGAAGGTGATAGACCTAAGAAAATATCTTAGAGGGAGCTCTGTTCCTAGAGCCAATAGATACAGAAATAATAGTCGAGAAAAACTGCTAAACACATGAATTTAACCTGGGTGCAGGCCAGACCATGATGTGTACCCCTTGGTCATGATGTGTAGTCCAAGAAGGATAAGTAACACCAAAAAACCCCATAATATCAGGATGGAAATTTTCTATTTAACCCCTACACGATGTGTACATTAGGTACACGACGTGTACCGGCTCACGACATGATCTCCTCCTTCATGACATAATCTTGCAGTCCATGACATGCAACTAGCACCAAGTACAAGATGTGTACTTCAGGTACACGATGTGTACCTATTCTTCATATTGTAATAATCCTAAAAGAATCACATAATGGATTTTTAAAACTAGAAGGGAAATTAGAAAAAGGGAAAACATACTCGATCAAAGTAACGGGATGTTACAACTTCTTTATAAGGAAGAATTGGTGAAATTTTTTCTAAACCCATCTCTATGGGGTTTTAACTATAATCCCACTACATGGAGGTGGCATAAGAAAACAATGTTTGGATGATAAAGAATCTATTCATGCAGGTCACCTATACCAAGAGCTAGACACTGCTAAGGAGAAACTAGAAGTGTGATGCCCCCATACAGATTAACCACTAAGCAGGGGGTATTAGTGGTCCAATTTTATGAATTATTCCATTTTAATTAAACCACTTAAAACTATTAAATTTTTTATCCACTCAATAAATTTTCTCAACATAACCTCATAGGTGTTATAAAATAAACAAAATACACCACATAAAGAATTATATGGTTTGGTGTAAAATACAACTTCTTACCATGATTGGTTATTCAACTCAAACAGATATTATATACTATTTTCATAAGTGGTTGCAACTAGGGACTATCCAAGAACAGTCAACATAAAGTCCCATTGTATTCCTGCTTATAGGGTCCCACTGGTTGATCTAAAACTCCAAGAATAAGAATAATTCAACATAGAAAGACCTCATTCCTAATCATAATTTTCTCCACACCTCATGATGATGATATTATTCTATAAAAAGGTGGATCAATTGATATGATCATATATAGTTCAAATATACTCATTCATATCCTATTCATAACATGAATGTTTTTCTTACTCAATACTTTAATACTTTATATGAATTTGTTCTCCTGAGATATTTGAATACTAAATCACACTGGTATTCTTATATTATAATGTCTCCCAACTTCGACTCTTGTTTTTCACCATTTGATACTTATGATGTATTGAGAATCTCAAAATCCTGTCACACATAGTAATTGTGATTTATCAATATTATCATTGACATTGTATGTTTTCACATAACGTAAAACAACATTTATTCATTTTCTCCAAATATAAAATCAAACAGTAATCATGAATATTATTCAAAGATAATACATGAAAAATTATCCCCTTGATTTTAGGTAATTTTAATTCTCCTACATATCTAGTCATTTATAGTAATTTTAAACAAAAATTATTTTGAATAATATATCATGTAGAAAAATATGATTAAATCCATGTGTTATTTAAATTATCATGTTCCCATTATCTACATTGATAATTTTTTTAAAATATTTTAAATTATGCATGCATGAATTATATAAAAACATGCCTTAACCCATGAAATAGAGACCCCTATTCTAGGAAATATTCAACTTCCATATTTAACAGCTTTTCAAAATGGATACCTATAAATAAACACCACACGTTCCTCACCATTTTGAATATTAGACTTCATCCTCCATTTGATTCATAATGACTTAAAATATGGAATCCACCAGGAAATAAATGTGTCATTATTTTTCAAAACTAATAATCAATCTTGGAATTTCCACCACTAAGATGTTGTGTTCATTTTTTCTCTATTTTCTCACCATGAAATATAAAATTCATAGTAAAACAACATTAACATCATTTAAGAACTCACTTTTATTTATTAATCCTTGATTATGATAAAAAATAGTGTTAATAATATACTATGGCATGATCATCTTCATTTTATAGTGACCAATACTTTCACTATGGTGTGAAATCTCCCATATTCCCATTTAAGATTCTCCAGGTCCACACTTTATTTTCACATGGATCTACATTAATCATAGCTACATATTTTATAGAAAAATATAAGTATTATGAAATTATAATGTCATATTTGCCTTTGTCTCAAATAAAAACTACAGATTTAATAAGTGTTTATAATTCATATGAAATGATAAATTTATACATGTATACCTCATATTTGGAAAAGTCATATTATCTTCTGAAAATTATTATATTGGAAGTAAAATTTGAAGTTAATAACTTAATAACTTATGATCTACACATAATTCCTTGGTATTTAATCATCTTGTTAACAAAATTTTACGTTTCATCCCATATCCCCATTAAAAAAATAGAACTCCTTCATTTGGGAACTTCAATATCTGCCTTGGTATTTTTTGATTAATACCCCTTTCATCTTTTCTAAATTAAGAGAAATTTAAATACCAAAATTTAATGTAAATGTAAAGGGACTATGGGGGTCTTATAATCTCACTAAATTATTCATATTCAATCAAGAACTTTTCACCTCTACCTTTCAATTTGAAACATTGATTTAACCAATATTGAGAGAAAGTGGAAACTCATGATTTATATAGATAATAGAAATTAGTTATTCAACTCTATGTCTTTGGGGTATAATCCAATGTACTAAATAAGAGTTCGTAAAAAAATTTTTCAATGGTATAAATAAAAATCCATACTTGTTACATCATTATCAGAAAATCATTCCAAGGGTCGTTTCAAATAGAGTTTTTAAGAAATATATAATATACCCTCAACTCAAAAAAGACATCAAAAATTTTAGGTGAAAAAAATAAATACTTCACCTTTTTTGAAATATTTTAATAAACTAACACCACCATTAATAAATATGGTTGATATAAAAAAAGTATTTAAGTGTCAATATATAACCTCATTTTCTATTTAAATATTTCAATATAAAATTACATTATTCACTAAAATAAAATACTCAATTTTCTCCATCATATTCTTAAATTTTGGACCATATAAACAAAACAAATAGGGAATAAGGATGGAACTCTTAATTTATTATATTAAACACATAGGATGAGAGTTTTATCTAAATGCATTCCTATCAGTCTCTCTAATATCAACATAGTAAGAATATTTAAATTTATTTTTCTGTTATAAGTCTAAAAAAATTTATACTCATTTTCCCTATTGTTTATTCCTTTTTTGAAGACATTTTCTCCACCTTGTTACCAAGTAAACTTTATTTCTTGATGCTTGTATGTACTTCCTCATAATTGTTTTTAGGATGATATTATTGTTATAAAATCATTTTTCTATGTGCATTATGTCCATACATTTCAACTAGATTACCATTGTTCAGATAAAACATTGTTGATTTTACTTCCCTTTTATACCATAGGGAATTATTCTAGGTAATATCACCACACTATCTGTTACTTTTTGGACTTTCTGATTGAATATTCACCATAAATCTTCTAACATCTCAATTTTGTTTTGGCTAGTTAGATTTCTTATGTTTCTAATAACATCATGTTTAATTTGAAATTTTTTCTCTAGTTTCGGGGTATTATCCCCTATGGTATATTAATTTTTCTGAGTAAAGGAATATTATATCATAAAGAGTATGATTTGTGTCCACACATTCCTTAACAGCTAAAAAATGATCTAAACTATGATATTTTAGTGTGACTAAAAATATTTTCAAAATTTTATTGGGGTTTTCCTCCTTCAAACTAAGAGTTATTTTACCTAGGGTTTGTAGTCTCCTTTGAATATTTCTCTCTTCCATAAATATATAAGATGAGATATCATTTTTCTTCTTTGTTTAAATAGTTTCACACTTACTTTTTCACATCCCCTATGAGAAATTAATGTTTTATTTTAATACATATTAGGTGAAGATTTTACTACCACCTCAGATAATATCATTTCACAAACATGATAAGATTATCATTAAATTTTATTTGGATTTTAGAAGTCTTATTTTAATTACTTAAATGTATTTTGATCTCTAAGAAAAATAAATTATGTCTAAAATAACTCTTATTCTTTTATGGATAGCTTCTCCTTAATATATCCAAGAATATTCTCTTGCTCCACTTCTCTTCGATTATTAGTTTGGATCTCATCAATGTAACAAAAATCATTCTTGACCACCTTTTCCTTTTCTTAAAAACATTATTTTTAAATATGACTAAATTTCTCTTCACACTCTTCAGTTGTATAATCTGTAAAAGAAATTATTCCATATCATCTTCAAAATGTCACTCTAGCTTAGTCCTTTAATTGTCATCATGATTTTTAGAGGTGTAAAAACCTTTTTTTTAAATGAGAAAAAATTTAATCCACTATAAAATGAATTAATTTAGTTATATTTTTAATTATATCTCATTAATATCCTTTTATTACATTATGAATAGTTATTATTACTCTTTTCTTTTTTTTTCTTTTGAAAGTTCTCATCCATCTCATTAGATTCAGAATATTTAACCTTATTCCTTGGATAATATTTGAAAAAAGGAATACTTACATTATAGTTATATCACCTTAGTGGTTTATTTACCTTTACTTTCTAATTTACCTTTTTGAATAAATTTTATAGAAGAATAATAATTTTGTTGAATTCTACATCGAAATCATCATTATAAAAAAATCATTTGATTATATTTTTTCTTCTTCTTTCACTATACTTTTTTCATGTACTCAAAATACATATCATCTTTTTATTAATTTTTGAAATTTGGATCCTTTATAATTCAATAATATATGATAATAATTTTAATCCCATTCAGTGAAAAATAATCCTCATCTTCCATGTTCAAAGTCTAAGGTTCAAATCTATTAAGAAAATTTATTATTAGAATTTTGATAATTGTTGAATCATTAAACATATAAACTAGCCCCTAAATCCCAATATAATTGAAACATGTAATCTAATTTTAAATTTTCTCACCATTAACCATATTTATGTTTTAAATATTCTCTGTAACACCCTATGCTTCCATAGTACGTTTCACTTTGAATAATGCAATAGATTGCGTTGTATGTAACTTAGAGTTTTAACACACCACGACCAATCAAAATTGTCATTATGAATAGTAATTCCCACTTTATGAAATTTTATAAATTTTAATTTTCAATATGTATTTAATCTTTGAATTCAGAATATCAAAATTATCTTCAGGTGAATTTTCGGTATTTTTCTGAAAACGTTCAATTTTTGGTGAATAGTGAAAAACATTGCGTTATTGTTTAAAACAAAATTTTTATTTAAGTAATTAGTTAATTTATTTTACTTTATTTTAGGTCAAAATGGATACATAATACCTATATATGTTCAATATAATTCATTGAATTCATTTTATAAAAAGTTTAGATATAAAAAATTTTATTGAACCTTCTACCATCTTTTACCCAGCTTCTAAAAGAATTTTCAAATTTGCATAAAAATTAATTTTACCACTTCTGTGGGTTGAATTTTGAAAATCTAAGAGACACAGTTTACATCAGTAAGTAAAATGTGGTTCAATAAGATGAAAATATTTTTTTTGTGAATAGTAACTTTTGACTTTTATTTACCATAGTAAAAAGTAAAGAGGGTAATTAAGGGTAAAAATGATATTATAATTACCCTAAAAATGTCCTAAATTTATTGGATAAGTGAAATTAGACCAAAAAACAACCTTAGAAATAAAATATGATCCTTTTGGTCCACTTGGATTAGATTATGACATTTATTATTATTTTATTTAAAGAAGAGTTAAGAGTTAAATTCAATGTTTAATAACTAAACCATTTTTAATATAGGGTTAAATAGAATATAAATTCGACTATAAATATTCATTAGAAATATAAAGAGATTTACTATATTTTGGTATTTTATTTATAATTTTTAAATATTAAATAATTTAATTTATTTATGACATAATGATGATGAAATAATTACCTCAATAATAAAATATTAAAATAATTGATATTATAAATATAAAAATAAATTTAAATTGAATGTTTTGATAAATTCCACTAATTTTGTAGATTAATATGACATGTTAGGGTTGATTAAATAAATCGTATTCAAAGTGATAAAGTTTTTACCCTTACTGGGCTTCTGAGATCACCCCTTTCTTATATTTTATTTACTCAAGATTACAAGAAGTGTATTATGATTGATATACAGGGTTAAACTAAAGGGAATTATGCGGTTCTCAAAGAACTATCTATGCAGTTTTTTATGTTTGAAATTTTAAGGTAATGCTAATGTGTGTAATCTATTTTCAAAGATTTCAAAACCGATCGGTTCTTCGGGACTTGATTCCTTGTAATAATGAAAATGTATTAAAATAATCCATCGGTTGTAGGTAATAAGGGTCGGGGCATTACATGATCTATTTGATCAACTTCATGGAGCTAAATATATTTAAAAGTTTGACCTTCGATCTGGATATCATCATTGGTGTGTGAAGAAGGAAGAAATTCCGAAAACTGCATTTCAAACCAGGTACGGGCATTACGAGTTTACAGTAATGCCTTTTGGACGGACTAATGCACCCTATATTTTCATGGATCTAATGAATATTGTTTTCAAGAAATATCTAGATGAATTTGTAGTGGTATTTATTGATGATATATTGGTTTACTCAAAAATCTATGAAGATCATGAAAATCACTTGTGATCTATTCTAAAAACCCTCAGAAGAAATGAATTATATGGGAAGTTTAGAAACTCTGAATTCTGGTTTCAAGAGATTTCTTTTCTTGGCCATATTTTCTCTAAGTATGGAATCTATGTTGATCTTTAAAATACTTAGGCAATCCAATAATGGCCAGCACCGATGAGTATAACTGATGTACGCAGTTTTTTTAGTTCAGCAGGTTATTATCAACATTTCGTCCATAATTTTTCCTAGTTGGGTAACCCATTAACCAAGCTCACACGTAAAGGGGTTAAATTTTCTTGGACAAAAGAGTGTGAAGAATGTTTTGAATAAATAAAGATATGATTAGTAGATGCTCTTATTTTGACTCTACCATCAGGGAATGATGGGTTTTTTATTTGTAGTGATACATCAAAGAAATGACTTGGTTGTGTCCTTATGCAGAATGATAGAGTTACTGCCTATGCATCATGATAGATAAATATTCATGAATAAATCTATCCTACTCATGATCTTGAGTTATCACCTATAATATTTCCTCTGAAAATACAGAGACACTATCTCTATGGTGAAAATGTGATATTTACACTGATCACAAGAGTCTAATGTATATTTTCTCATATATATAACTTAACATGAGGCAAAGACAATGGCTTGAACTAATCAAGTATTATGATTTCACTAAACACTACCATTTTGGGAAGGAAAATAAGGTGGTAGATGCTTTGAGTAGAAAGGATCATGGAGTTTTGAACAAGATTAGAGTTGAAAGGGACCCCATTTTCATGGATTCAGTAAAGATGGATATGGGAATAAATATGGAAGGTGAAACATTAATACTCTTTCAAATGGTTTCCAAACCATCTTTACTAGAAGGGATAAAAAGTTCTCAGAATGATGATGAGGAGTTTCAAAAGAAGATTAAAGCTGTGAATGATGGGAGATTGAGTAACTTTGTATATGAAGATGGAATTTTGAAATTTTGGAATAGACTTTGTGTTCCTGATATACCTGATCGAAAAAGATAATTGTTGGATGATTCTCATATCTCCAATTTCTCTATACACCATGGGAGCACAAAGATGTATAGAGATTTGAGGAAACATTTTTGGTGGGACAACATGAAGAGAGAGATTTCTGATTATGTGTCAAGATGTATGGTTTTTCAACAAGTGAAATATAGAGGACAACACCCAATAGGATTCATGCAACCTCTTCTTATACCTGAGTGGAAATGGGATGATATTATGATGGTCTTAGTCATGGGACTACCAAAGACCCCGATAAGGAATGATGCAACATGGGTCATTGTTGATTGTCTTACCAATTCAAAAAAATTTATTTCTATAAGAAATGATTTACCACTTGAACATCTAGAAAAACTATATATTAATGATGTTTTAAGACTTCATGGGGTACCCCTATCGATTTTTTCTGATCATGATCACCGTTTTACATCAGGATTCTAGAAAAGTCTTTAGAAGGTCCTGGATAATGATCTTCGTTTGAGCACTGCCTACCACCCTCAAACCGATGCACAGTCAAAATGGACTATTCAAACCTTAGAAGACATGTTGAGATCTTTCTCACTTGACTTTCAAGGTATGGGGGATCAATATTTTCCTCTGGTATAATTTTCCTATAACAATAGCTTCCATTCAAGTATTCAGATTACACTATATAAAGTGTTATATGGAAAGAGAAGTCTCACACCAACTTGTTGGGATGATGTTGGTGAAAAAAACTCGTAGGCCTAGAACTTGTTGAGGAAACAATATAATAAGTGAAGATTATCCAAACCCACATCAAATCATCCCAAAGTAGGCAAAAGAGATATGCCGATATCCAAAAAGGATTTGGAATTTCAAGTAGGATACCGAGTTTTCTTGATTTTATCTCCATGAAAGGGTGTTATATGTTTCAATAGGAATGGTAAATTGAGTCTTAGGTACATCCGACATTTAAAAACTCTAGAATGAATTGGAGTTGTAGTTTATTGATTGGAAATGCCTCCAAGTCTCTCTAAAGTTCATGATGTGTTCCATGTGTCACTGTTGAGAAAATAAATTCTTGTCCCAACCCATTTACTCACCTATGAAGAATTATAATTGGAACTTGATTTGTCTTATTCTGAAGAGCCTATCATAATTCATGAAACCAGATAACAAGTGTTGAGAAATTGGACAACTCATCTGGTGAAATTTTTATGCAGAAATCATAAGATGGAAGAGGAAACTTGGGAACCCGAGGAACTTATGATGGAGAACCACCCAAATGTTTTTTATGTAGTAATATTCAAGAAGTTTTGAGAATAAAATTATTTTAAAGTCGGGAGATTGTAATGCCCAAATCTTCCACGATACATTTCCCTTTGAATAATACAGTAGCATGCGATGTACGCAACTTGAAGTATTAACACACCACAAACAATAAAAATAGCCATTAGGAATAGTAATACCCACTTTTCCAAATTTTATAAATTTTATTTTTCAATATGGACTTCTTTTTTGAATTCCAAATATCAAAATTAGCTTTGGGTGATTTTTTGGGTTTTTTTGAAAACATTCAATTTTGGATGAATATTGAAAAACACTGCGTTATTGTTTAAAACCAAATTTTTTTTAATTAATTTGTTATTTTATTTTCATTTATTATAGGTCAAAATAGATGCATAATACCTATATATGTTCAATTTAATTTATTGGAGTCATTTTATAATAAGTTTAGATATATAAAATTTTATTGAACTTTTTACCTTCTTTTACACACCTTCTAGGTGCATTTACAAATTTTCATAAAACATATTTTTATCGCTTATTTGGGTTGAATTTCACAAATCTGAGAGGCATAGTTGACATCAGTAAGTAAAATTTGGTTCAATAAGATGAAAATAATTTTTTTTGAATAGTAGCTTTTGACTTTTATTTACCACGGTTAAAAATAAATAGGGAAATTAATGGTAAAAATGATATTATAATTACTATAACACAAGTCCTAATTCTATTGGATAAGTGTAATTCAAAAAAAACAACCTTACGAATAAAAATATGATCCTTTTGGTCCACTTGGATTTGATTTATTTAAAGAAGAGTTTTAAGAGGTAAATTCAATGTTTAATAACTAAACCATTTTTTATATAGGGTTAAACACAATATAAATTTGACATTAAATATTAATTAAAAATATAAAAATATTTCATACATAATGGTATTTTATTTATAAATTTTAAACATTAAATAATTTAATTTATTTACGACACAATGATGATGCACTAATTACCTTAATAATTAAATATTAAAATAATTGATATTATAAATACCCAAAAAAATGTAAATTGAGACTTATGATGAATTAAAATAATTTTATAGGTCAATATGGTATTTTAGGGTTTATTAAATAAATTTTTATCCAATTCATAATGATTTTATGGCGTTAAAAAAAATCAAATACTAAATATTGTCAAAATTGACATAATTGGGTTTTAAAAAAAATACTATATTATTAATTGATATAATATTCATAAAAATATAAGGTTTTGAAAAAAGACATATATAAGGTTATATATATCAATAATTATCCTCTTTGGGTTTTCTTGGTAGGTTACAGTAAGTTTATGAACCATGTTATATAAAAATACAAAGAGACATGGTAAATGTCAAACTATTTAACTAAGAGTTAAATCTAAAACATAAGTTTAATATGGTGACCTAAACCTATCTAAAACCTATTTTTTGAGATTTTTTAGACCCATTATCACCTTATCATAGAATTAAATCATTTTTTATTCATTATAAACCGAAAATTATTATTTTTATAAAATAATATTACAAACTTTTCCTAAAGTGACCATCACCTCTCTTATAAAAGGGTACTTCCCCTTCTCTTAAATTCACATGTCCAAAGCCTTTTGGCTCAGCCAACCCCTTACCAAATATCATACCAACATCCCTAAATTCAACCTAGAGGCCTCACATTGATCAAATATCCATTCTATGGAGCCCTTTTGATCAACTCAAAAGGAAACACCTGAAGAAGAGGTAATAATTTCACCACCCTCTTTCAAGTTATTTTTTTCTTCCACTTCCTCTTTATTTGTCGTTTCCATAACAAAATAATAACTAAATTAACTTCTAAATACTGTGATATTATTATAAATATGGTACAACCATATTCGGTATTCTATCCATCTCTTAAATGACAAAGTCACCATACATGCATACGTACGGCTTACCGTCTCCACGTCATGGTGTGGTTTGTTATAAAAACACTTCATTATTTGGATGGGTATAATAATGAGTATAAATAATTTAAATTATAAATATAACATGTTAATTATTCTGTATATATGATATACTATCCAATTACATACGATTTCAACATCTATATAATGATATTTTCGCTCGTGCGTATGTATGGATTATCATCTCCACGAACGTGATGAGATTCATTCCCCATCGTAATCATTCAATAATAATTTTTATTTTATGAATAAAAATAATGTGCATGAACATAATATAATTCTGTATATGAATCGAATACATACTTTCAATAACAAACATGGCTTACGTAACCATTCATATAAAGGAAAATGAATCAGTTAACACCCAAAACAATCATACTGCTGAAATATTATTAACAAAGAAATATTAGAGGATCATATATGATATCATATTTATGTATATTGTTCTTTTATAATTTAATAATAATGTTTTAAATATTTTACAGGATGATAACATACCATCGACTAAGGAAAAGTATAAGGTAAGGGTTAATTCCACAATCCCTTCATTATCTGAGGTAGTTTATATGTGAGTATCTACTGGGACCTCTTTATCATCCACATCTGTGTTTCCTAAAAATATATTTGAAAACATTTTTAATATTTCATAGACTATGGGTTAAAGTAATTTATACCCTTTTTTTACCTTTTATAAAATGTTTGTAAAGGAATATTTCCATCATTTTCCAAACAAGGACCTTTATTCCCTTTTCAAAAAAATTAAGGAATGAATGTTTTTTTAACTAGTATGGCGGGTGTGGATATTTTCCACCATTATAATACCATTGAAGCTTCACTTAAAATATTATAAGAATATAAATGTTTTAATTTATAATTACATGACTTATAAATGATTTTAAAATAGAAAGAGGTATCTCTATCAAAAAGTTTTTATTTCATCTATGTCAACATACTTTGATGTATTTTAAACTTGTTTGAAGTTAAATTTTTATGATACAAATCTTCCATATTTTATTGAATGTTTTGTGATATATTTGACCATGGATGTGTTATTTTTATACCATTCGGGGTTTATGGTTAAAGAATTCAAATTTCACATGCTAGTTTTAATATTAATTTTTATGTTATGTTTCAACCTTTTCATATGGGAAATGTATTGGACTTAGTAAGTGATGGGTGAATCCCGCTATAGCTCCTTGATACATCAGTAGGTCTCATGAGACAATTATATATGTAATTGGCCAAGGCAATTCCTAATTTTGATATATGTTTTTAGGAAAGGCCTTAATCATTTTTAGACATCTTGGTCGAGGCTTTGACAAAATGTTTTAGAATGTCTCGCATTATACATTCCCTCATTACGAAATTATGATTGATAGTTCATATGGTTATTAAACTACTAGAATGCCCAAGACTATGTTTTATTATGGCATCATTTACTCAAATCATATTCCTACAATAAAGTGTTCATGTTTATTATTTGTAAATTTATGTGTTTTCAATTATTCACCATGCCTAATGTTTATGTTATCTTCCACTGTATTGCTTACCCTTACCGACTATTTTATCTCACCCCTTTATTATGTTTCATTTTCATAGGATATGAAGATGTTAGTTATGAGTGGCTTACATGCATAATCATGGAGTCTTGGATGTTTTTAATGGAATAAATTAGTGTTGTATTTTTTTTCAAGTTGTAATGTTTAACCTATATATGTATCTTGTTTCCAATAATACTAAACCGATCGGTATTTTGGGACTTGATTCCTTGTATCATTAAAATGTTATGTAATAATACACTGACTCTAGGTAACTGGGGTCAAGGTGTTACAATTGGTATTAAAAGAATATTAGTACAAACCTTGGAAACTAGATTTGGATAAACTCTGATTAGAGAACTTTACCCTAAGATAGACTTTGAGGATTAGTATAGAAAAACTTCCTAGAATTATAGAAATGTAGGGATTTTGTGTATTTTACAGGAAATAAATCCCTCTTTAGATTCGAGTAGGTAGAGGTGGCTATGGCACAAATATACCTAAGAGTGAAAACTCTGACAAGGAGTTTCAGGCTTGACCTAGGGTATCCTGGTACACGACAATGGGGCTTGCTGCACTCTTGGTTACGACACTCCTGGGGGATATGTTTAAGATAATTCACATTTTCGTTCCAAACCATTATGATAGATATATGTATATATACCTCCTCAATGATTTTTTTATGATTATGGATTATATCCGTAAAGTGTTCAATCTATGTTAAGTGTTTTAAATGTTTAGAATTATGTATTGTGACTTATAAACTAATCTACTGTATGCCATTTTTTAGAAATGGTGACTAGTGGAAGGAATGGAAAGCATTTAAATGCACATAATCCATGTAGGGGCTTACCTCATACTCACATAATTATAGTGGAGATGGTAATGCAACTGGTGCTAGCAGCTTATCACCATACTGGGAAAACTCACTCAGGTTATGAATAATAACTTTACTCGTATGGATCACCCTGATCCACAATGTAGAGGAAAAATATTAGACTGATTCATGATGAAATAATCACCAACATTCAATGGGACTACAAATCCATTTGTAGATGAGCAATAGATAAGTTCCTTAGAGAAAATATTTCATGCTTTGGGGAGTAACGAAAGGGAAAAAGTTGTCATGGAAATTTATCACCTCATGGGAGATGCAGGTCAATGGTGGTCATTGATGTAAAACACTATCGAGGATGAAGAGGTATCAAATATGGAATTGATGGAGTTTAAAGATATTTTCTTAGAAAAATATTTTCTTCATTACCATCAAGCGGATATGGAAAGTAAATTTTTGAGTCTAAGGAAAAAGGAGGATGAGATGTCGCAAAGTATGAGGCTAACTTTACAAGGTTAGCAAGGCATGCAGTAGATTATATACGTAACCCAAGGAGTAAGATTGATTGATTATTTTATAGGTTAAAACCATTCTAATGTCGAGCATTAGTATCACAATCCTTATCATCATACGAATATATTATCTTATGTGATATCAAGATAGAAAATTAATTCTCTATGTCTTACGAATATAAATCAAAGCAAGAGAAGAAGAGATTTACTGAACACTCTGGGAAAGAAAATACAAAATCTGTGAAGAAGGGAAGAGTTGAATTTCCACCTTGTGATAATTGTGGAAGGAAGAAGCCTGGTGCCTGTCTAAAAAGAAAAAAAATATGCTACAAATGTGGAAAGAAAGTCTATCTTTCTGGTGATTTTAAGTAGAATAAAGAAGCTACCAATGTTCAATGATACAATTATAGGGATATGGGACATTATGCACTTGAATTTCTTAAGCGCCAAGGAAACTTACCTCTGAAAAGGCCAAGGGAGAAAGGCTAAGCTTATGTGATCACTACTATTGAGGTTGAAGCTCCGAAAGATGTGGTGGCGGGTAATTAAATGGTTTTCTCATGTTTAGCCAATTATTAATCTGATTTTGGATCATCGCATTGTTTCATATCTTCCAAGTTTTCTAAGAAAACTAGATATTTACAATTTGATTTAAAAAAGGGGTTGTCAATCAAAACTCCCAAGGGAAGTATCATTACAACAATGTTTTGTGAATCAGTTTCCATTAGAGTATATAAATATTAATTATACATTTATCTCATTGTCATACCCATGATTGAATTTGATATAATCTTTCGTATGGATTGTCTTTCGGACCATGTTGTGAAAATTTATTGTAAGAAAGAGGTTACAATTTTAGATGATGATAAAGAGTATTTATCTTTAGAGCAGAAACATCACCATCTAATTCTAATCTAGATCCACCCCCAATAGCTCTACTAAATAAAAATATTGGGGAGGAAGAGAATGAAATAACTGTGGGTGAGGAAAGGAATGATCAAATAGAGGATATACCTATTGTGCAAGAATATGCTGATGTGTTTTGAGATGATTTACCTAGACATCCTCTAGAATGAGAAATTTAACTTTCCATTGACTTAATTCCTCGTTCAAGCCCCATATCAAAGACCCCTTATAGAATGGAAACTGTGGAATTAGTGGAACTAAAGAAACAACTTGAGGAATTGAGTAACAAGGGATTTTTTCTCCCTAGTGTTTCTCCATGGGGAGCCCCTGTCCTTTTTATTAAGAAGAAAGATGGATCTATAAGGTTGTACATTTACTATAGGGAGATCAATGTTATAAAAATAAAGAACAAGTATCTCTGACCTTGCATTGATGATTCGTAGCACCCCATGATTTCATAGTACATTATCTCATCAATGTAATTCAATAGCTTGCGCTACACGCAACACCGAGTTCGAGCGCACCCCAACTTACCAACCTAGCCCTTCAAAAAGAAGTTATGAATAGTTTTAACTGCATTTAAAATATTATATACTCTATATAAATTTAACATCCATATTATGTATTTATTAGGCATTATATAAGGACAAATTCATTTTTCAGATAAAAGAAGTATTTTAAAAAAAATGCAATTTTACATCCTTTTAATGGAAAACACTTTTTAAAACCAACATTTGACACTTTTATATATTCATGTTATTGAAATTAAATTATTCTTTAGAAGAGGGACATAAAAATTTAGTTTGGATGAATTTTTGGTACTTTTCTGATAACTTTCATATTTTGATGAATAGTGAAAAATACTATATTTTAATTGAAAACAGTTTTTTAATCGAAACAATTTATAGTGTTAAATTAGGAATTTTAATGGATTTGAAGTATAATTAAATTATATTTTCGTCATTTAAAACAATATAGGTCGTTATAAGTAATTTCAAATTTAAATTTGACATAAACACATGACAATCTTTTAATAGTTTTTACTTTTTAAAAACCCACTTTTTGGTTTTGACCACTGAAATTAACATTAAATTAAAAAATGAAACATATATATTTTTAATTTGGTAAAATAGAATTCATTTTTGAATTCATAATATCAAAATTATCTTAGGGTGATTTTTTGGTATTTTTCTGAAAACATTCAATTTTTTGTTGAATAGTCAAAAACACTACATTATTATTTAAAACCGACTTTTTATTAATATAATTATATATTTTATATAAATTTATTTTAAGTAAAAATAGATATATAATGCCTATATAAGTTCAATGTAATTCATTGGAGTCATTTTATAACAAAATTAGATGTATAATTGTTTATTGAACTTTTTACATTCTTTCACCCACCTTCTTGGAGCATTTGTAAATTTGCATTAAACTTAGTTTTACCACTACTGTGAGTTGAATTTCAAAAATCCTAGAGACACAGTTGACATAAGTACATAAAATTTGGTTCAACAAAATGAAAATAATTTTTTTGAATAGTAACTTTTGACTTTTATTTACCACGGTTAAAAGTAAATAGGGTAATTAAAGATAAAAATGATATTATAATTACCCTAAAAATTTTTATAATTATATTGGATAAGTTTATATTGAAAGAAACCAACCTTAGGAATAAAATATGATCTTTTAGGTTCACTTGGATAAGATTAGAAAATTTATTATTATTTTATTTAAAGAAGAGTTAATGGTGTTAAATTCAAAGTTTATTAACTAAACCATTTTTAATATAGGGTTATAAATAAGATAAATTAGACTATAAATATTAATTAGAAAGATAATAAGTTTTACTACATCATGGTAGTTTATTTATAATTTTTAGAGGTTAAATAATTATATTTATTTATGACACAATGATGATGCAATAATTACCTTTTCAATGTAATATTTAAATATTTCTGATTATAAATATTAATTTTAAAATAATTTAAACATTTTGATGCCATAAATGAATTTTAAAGGTTAATTTTACATGTTTGGTTTGATTAGGTAATTTTTTTTCAAAGTGATAAGGTTGTTATGACATTCACAAAAACAAAATACCAAATAATGTCAAAATTGACATAAATTAATTTTTAAAACAAATACTATATTATTGGTTAATATAATATTACAAAAAAAATATAAGGCTTGACCAATATTCTTAAATAATATTATATATGTCATTAATGAACCACCTGAGGTTCTCTTGGATGTTTAGACTATGTTTATTAACCATATAGTATAAGAATACAACAAGACAAGGTAAAAGTTAAACAATTTATGTATGATTTAAATCTAAAAGATAAGGTCAAAATCGTAACCGAAACATGTCTAAACCCTATTGGTTGAGAGGATTTAGACCCATAACTACCTAAGAATCAATATAAATTCATTTGGAGAAACTATAAATAGAATATGATTGTATAATAAATTAATATTTTAATCTTTTCCTAAATTGACCCTCACCTCTATTATAAAAGGACACTTACCCTTATATCAAAATCACACCTCCAAAGCCATTTGACTCGGACAAAACCTGCCAAAATATCCTCCCAACTTCCCTCACTTAATCCTAGAGTCCATAATTTGATCATAATTCTAGCCTAAGGGGCCCTTTTGATCAACTAAAAACAAAACACCCGAAGAAGAGGTAATAATTTCACCACCCTCTTTCAAGTTCTTTTCTTCTTCCACTTCCTCTTTCTTTGTTGTTTTCACACCAAAATAATAAATACACTACATTATACAGACTGTGATGTTATTATAGATATTTTATAGCCATATTCACTATTATATTCATCCTATAAATGACAAATTCACCATACGAGTGTACGTAAGGCTTACTGTCTCCACGTCGTGGTGTAGTTTGTTATTCAAACACTTCATTATTTGGATGGGAATAATAATGAGTATAACTGATTTAAATAATAATTATAACTTTTTAATGATTCTGTATATATGATATACCATCCAATTACATAATATTTCACCATCAATATAATGATATTGTCTCTTTTGCGTATGTACGGATTACCGTCTTCACGATGCAATGAGATTCATTTCCACAATCAGCATTCAACAATGATTATAAGAATATATATTATTAATTAGTATGTAATATATGTCATAATATTTATACTGGATATATATATATATTTACTTACATATATCCTATTCACTTACTTACGTTCAATACGATATGAAAACGGAAACAACGTTTATGCGTACGTATGACCTACCGTCTCCATAAACGGTGTTTTACGTTTCATATATCTATTTATGATATGTATTTATATTCTAAATACATATTATATATAAATAATCTGTTATATTATGGAAGTATTTAAATCATTATCTTAATGATACGATCAATAATAACAAGTTAAAACACATATGATAAAGAAAGTGATTATTACTTGAAATGTTAATTTAACATGGAAATCACTATTAAATGGGTATTATAAAGTGATAAATGAATCATTTATGATATAATAAATATTAATATGGTTTTTGTATAATTTAATTTCATACTATGGTCTTTATATAGGAGGTTAAACATACCCTCGACCAAAGGAAAGTGCAAGGTATGGGTTATTTCTTCAATCTCATTATTTTCTAAGATTGTTTATGGGTATTTATTTAGTGGGGCATATTTATCATCGATACCCATATTTCACAAAAAAAGTTTTCAAAAGGAATATTTTGAGGTTTTATGGGACGTTCTATTTAACTAGATCATCAATTTAAATGTTTTGAAGATTTATGTTTCTAATACCTTTTAATTAAAGTCCATGTTTTAAAATGGATTTTAAGGATTTATTTATATGCACATGAAGGTTTTGAAATGAAAATTCTTTTCAATAGTCTCAACGTGGTATAGAAAAATTTGATTCAAAAATCTCTTTTAAATTACTTCCTTTATAAATTTGTGACTTTTAAATGATTTCACAAAAAGGGATATTTCTCTCAAAAAGTTTTACTGATCATTTTCAACTATGTCAGCATCCTTTAATGGATATTATTCGTGATTGAGGTTGATTTATTATATTACAATCTTCCATATTAAATTGAATGAGTTATGATATGATTGAATATGAAATTTATATTTTTATACCATTCATGGTTTATGGTTAATGTATTGACAATTCATTTGCAAGTTTTAATATGAATGTTTATGTTATGTTTTAACATTTTCATATGAGGAATGTAGTGGATATAGTAATTGATGGGTGGAAACCTCTATAGATCCTAGTTTAATCGGTAGGTCCCATGAGACAAACTTTTGTCTTGGCACAAGGCCTTAACAGAAATTTTATTTGTGGTCTTGGCACAAGGCATTGACTATGTAGTAATGATGTTCGATGTTAGGCATTCCATCATTATGAAATTAATTAATACATGTGATTATTCGACTAGTAGAATATCCATGTGCATGTTTATATGGTGGTGTTTGATTTATTTTTTCTATATTATGTTCATGAGTATGTTTAAAATGGTTTTTGATTTTATTACAAATCTTTACATTAATTTTTATTGCTTGCGCTAAATTTTTTACCCTTACCGAGCATCTGAGCTCACCATTTTGTTATGTTTTATTTTCCAAGGATTCCTTGAACTGTATTATGATTGATATGAAGGGTTAATCTAAAGGAAATAATGGAGTTCTCAAAGAACTATCTACGTTGTGTTTTATGATTGAAATTGTAATGTAAAGATAATTTAAGTAATCTATTTTCCAATATTGCTAAACTGATCGGTCCTTCAGGACTTGATTCCTTGTAATAATGCCAATGTATTAAAATAATGCACTGGCTCTGGGTAACTGGGGTCAGGGTGTTACTATTGGTATCATAGAAGTTTTAGAAACAGACTTATAAATATATTTAGATAAACTCTAATTAGAGAAAATTAACCTAAGATAGCCTTTGAGGATTAGTATAGAAGAACTTCTTAAAATTTTGGTAATGTAAATTGTTTTTGTATTTTCCAAGCAATAAATCCCTATCTACATATGATCAAGTAGAGGCAGCTCTGGCACAGATGTACCTAAGAGTGAAAACTCTGACAAGAAGTTTTGGGCTTATCCCGAGGTATCCTGGTATACAACAATGGACCTTGCTGCACTCTTGGTTATGACACACCCAGGGGATATGCTTAGGATAATTCACATTTTAATTACAAGCCATTATAAAGGATTTAGGAGTAAATAATTCCTCAAAAAAACATTTTATGATTATATATTATATTCATAATCTTTTCAATTTACAAGTTTGGAATTGTGAATTGTGATTCTTAAACTAACCTATTGTATTACATTGTTTAGAAATGACACCTAGTATAAGGAATGATAATTCCAGCAATACGTGTGATCGAAAGAGTAAGAAGGATTATATCTTTCATGGTATTAAGCCAACATTTAAAAGGGAAATAGTCTCCCACATATTCTCATCATATTAATAAATAATATCATGTGTTAATAAGATAATTAAAGAATTCAATAAGTCCTATATATTTGAAGGGAAGCAAGAGAAGAAAAGGATGTCAGATAGAATGATGGATAAATGGAAGAGGGGAATGAAGGATTTTCCCATATGTGATTACTGTAGAAAAAATCACCATGGTAAAAATTTTAAGGGAATGGTACTTTGTAATAAGTGGGGAGAAAAGGGACATAAAGTACGTGATTGCAAGGGTAAGAAAACAGTTTCAAATGTACAATGCTTCATCTACAAGGAGTTAAGAGACTACACGAATCAATCATCGGATTATACCCCAAATGTTGCTATTAGATAATAATCATGTTATGATACTTGTAACACCCCAAGCTTCCACGGTACCTTTCTCTTTGAATAATATAGTGGGGTGTGTTGTACGCAACTTCGAGTTCTAACACACACCACAACCAATCAAACTTGCCATTATGAATATTAATACCCAATTTTTGAAATTTTATACATTTTATCATTCAAAATGGACTTCATTTTTGGATTTGGAATATCGAAATTAGATTAGGGTGAATTTTTGGTACTTTTCTGATAACTTTCATATTTTGATGAATAGTGAAAATTACTAAATTTTAATTAAAAACAACTTTTTAAATCAAATTAATTAATAGTGATAAATTATGAATTTGATTGGTTTGAAGTTATATTTAGAATAGATTTTTACCATTTAATCCAATTTTGGTCATTGGACATAATTTCAAATTTAAATCGAACATAAACAAGTGTCAATCTTTTGATATTTATTGCTTCTTAAAAACACGCTTTTTGTTTTGACAGCGGGAAATAATTTTAAATTAATAAATGAAACTTTTATGTTTTGAATTTGGTAAAATATACTTCATTATTGAATTCGGAATATCAAAATTATCTTAGGGTAAAGTTTTGGTATTTTTTTGAAAAATATTAATTTTTTGATGAATAGTGAAAAACACTAAGTTATAGTTTAAAACCAAATTTTTATTTAAAAAATTATTTATCTTATTTAAATTATTTTATTTAAAAATAGATACATAATACCTATATAAGTTCAATGTAATTCATTGGAGTAAGTTTATAATAATTTTAGATATATAAAAAGTTTATTGAACTTTTCACCGTCTTTTACCCAACACCTAGGAGAATTGGAAAATTCACATAAAACATAGTTTTACTGCTTCTGGGAGTGGAATTTCCAAAATCTGAGAGACACAGTTAATATCAAGGAGTAAAATTTGGTTCAATAATATTAAAATAATATTTGGTGAATTGTAACTTTTTACTTTTATTTACCACGGTAAAAAGTAAATTGGGTAATTAAGGGTAAAAATGATATTAATATTACCCTAACGCATGTCCTAATTCTATTGGCTAAGTATAATTCGACCAAAAAACCTTAGGAATAAAATATTAACCTCTTTGGTCCACTTGAATTAGATTAGTACATTTATTATTATTTAATTCAAAGAAGAGTTAAAAGAGTTAAAATCAAAGTTTAATAACTAAAAACTTTTTAATATAGGGTAATACATAAGATAAATTAGATTATAAATATCATTAGAAATATAAAACTGTTATCTAAATAATGGTATTTTATTTATAATTTTTAGACATTAAATAATTTAATTTATTTATGACACAATGATGATGCAGTAATTATCTTATTTGTGAAATATTAAAATAATAGATATTATAAATACCTAAATAAATATAATTTGAGACTTTTAATGAATTCCAAAAAAATTATTGGTTAATATAAAATGTTATTATTTTTTAAAGGAATTTTTTTGAATTAATATAGTTATTAAAACTATAACAAAAATAAATTATTAAACAGTGTCCAAATTGTTATTAAGGAGTTTTTAAAACAAATATTATATTATTAATTGATATAATATTCCTAAAAATCTAAGGATCAGCCAAAGGACTTATATGATGATAGGTATGTCATTAATGAACCACTTGGTATTCGATTGGATGTTTATAGTATGTTTATTAAACATATAATATAAAAACAGAAAGAGACATGGTAAATGTCAAACTATTTAACTAAGAGTTTAATCTAAATGATAAGGGTAAAATAGTGACTCAAAATTGTCTAAAACCTATTGGTTGAGTGGTTTTTGACCCATACCCACATTAGTCTTTAAATAATCTAGTTTGGAGCCATTATAAACATAATATGAATTAATTATAAAATAGTACATTAAGTTTTTCCAAAAGAGCCCCTCCTCCCCCCTATAAAAGGACACCACTTATAACCAATTCCTCACACCTATAAAGCCTTTTGGATTATCCAACATCTACAAAATTAATCTCCCTACATACCTATACTCTTCCTATAACCATAGGAATAAGTAACTTTAAAAGTTCTTTTTGGTTCAAACCAAAGGGAGTTTCCCATATTAAAGGTAATGATTTCTCTTAGCTTCTTTCTTTTATTTTACTTCTCTAACCCCTAAAATCTTCTTATTATTTTATTTTATAACAAAAACAGTATCCTAAATATACTAGGATATTTTTATGAGAATTATTGGAACTACACTTACACACACCTCCATCTAATGGGTGAAGAACACAATGTTTCTGTGGATGGAAACCAAACGCCTCACAAAACGAAGATTGTTCAATTATCTCCTACCACCTCTCATGGTGGCCATTATGATGGAACTATAATTAAATATGATATTTATTTTTTATATAATCTTCTGTAATTACATTTTATAGCATACCATTATTCGTTTCATGTTTTATATATATACGATAATTTCATTTGAGGAAGTGTGGACTACCGCCCCCTCAAAGTGATATGACTCGTTCATACATACATGGAACGTATAAAGGATGGTATTAATGAAATTAAGTAACAAATATAAGATAATATATTATAATTTAATAATAATATACCTATTTATCATTTGGCTTTGATTCCTTTTAGAAAAAATGAAATGGAAGTGGCGTTCGTGCGTACGTACGGACTACCGTCTGCACAAACACGATGAGATCCATTCCCCATCGTATCCATTCAAGTATAATTCTCATTTTATGATTAAAAATAATGTTTATGGACTTTATATCGTTCTGTATATTAATAATATACAACCTATCCATAACAAACATGGCTTATGTAGCAAAACATATAAAATAAAATGAGTAAGTTAACACCCGAAACGACGATAATACTAAGATATTTTTAACAAATTAATGTTAAAAGACCATATATGATATCATATTAATGTATATTATTCCTGTATAATTTAATAAAATCATTTAACCATTATACACGAGGTTAACCTACCCTCGACAAAGGAAATGTACAAGGTAAGGGGTTTTCATCTCACTCCTTATTCCCATGAGATTCATGCCATATTGCCACTATTACCTTTTGTGTGGTGTATGTAATACCCATAATTGTAATATTTGTGTAATAAACTTTAATTTATGTGTATTAACATATTAATTGTATGATACCTCTTTCATGGGGTGTATGTTTCGTAAGTTATCAAATTGGTAAGGGTTAATTTCACAATGTCGTTATTATCCGAGGTTGTTTTTACTTAAGTATCTACTAGGACATATTTATTATACATGCCCATGTTTTATGAAAGAGTTTTCAAATGGATTATTTTAAGGTAATTTTTAATAAAACATAACTTCAAATTTTTTAAATATTTATTATTCTAAATCTTTCTCATTAATGTCCTTGTCTTCAAAATTGTTTTTAAGTATTTATTTATATGGAAATGAATTTTTTTAAAAAGATAATTCCTTTCAGAAGATTCAAAGTGGTATGGGACAATTTGATTCAAAAATTTATTTAAATGACTTCTTTTCCAAATTGTGTTCCTTTTAAATGTTTTCATGAAAAAGGGGTATTTCTCTCAAAGATTTTTACAAATCATTTTCATCAACGTCAAAATCCTTTAATGGATTTTAAAATTGTTTTGAAGTTGATTTATCATAATAAAAATATTCCATATTGTGTGGAAAGATTTGTGATATTTTTGACCATGGATGTGTTATTTTTATACCATTCATGGTTTATGGGTAAAGTATTGACATTTCGTATGCTAGTTTTAATACAAATGTTTTGGTTACATTTATAATTTTTCATATGAGGAATGTATTGGACTTAGTAAGTGACGGATGGAGCCCGGTATAGCTCCTCGATGCATCAGTAGGTCTCATGAGACAAACTAGTGTCTTGGCATGAAGCCTTGACAAACTCTTATTTGTAGTCTTGGCATGAGGCCTTGGCTACGTGGTTATGATAGTTTGGAATTATAAATTCCATCATTATGAAAGTAGTTATGGATATTGCATGTGATTATTAGACTAGTAGAATATCCATGTGAATAAGTAAATGGAATTATTTCATTTTATTTTTTCCAGAATATGATATAGTTCAAGTTTAATAGGATTTTTTGGTTATAAATTTCCTTAAATGTTTATGATTATTTATGAAAGTTTCCACTATATTTTTATCCTTACTGAGCATATGAGATCACCTCTTTCTATGTTCTATTTTTCCCAGGATTCCAAGAAGTGTATTGTGATTGATATACAGGGTTAAACCAAGGGAATAATAGAATTCCTAAAGGATAATTTATGTTGTTTTGTATGTTATAAAACTTAATGTAACATTCATGTATGTAATCTATTTTCCAAGACTTATAAATCGATCGGTCCTTTGGGACTTGATTCCTTGTAATCATGCCAATGTATTAAAATAATGCATTGACTCTAGGTAACTGGGGTCAGGGCATTACAGGTGGTATTAGAGGAAGTTTAGCAATAACCTTGGAAGCTAGATTTATATAAACTCTGATTATAGAACATATCCCTAAGATAGAATTTGAGGATGAGTTGAGAATAACTTCCTAGAATTTTGATATTGTAGATATTTTGTGAGTTTTCTGAGCAATACATCCCTGTCTGGATACGAGCGGGTAGAGGTGGATTTGGCACAGATTTACCTAAGAGTAAAACCCGAAAACACCGCTTTGAGCTAGACTCGAATGGGAACTGGTGCATGAAAATGGGCCTTGCTGCACTATTGGTTACGAAACTCCCAGGGGATATGCTTAGGATAGTTCTCATTTTCATTACAGACCATTATGAAGGGTTCATGAGTATATATTTACTCAAATAAGACATTTTTATGATTATGGATTATATCCATAAACTGTTTAATTTATGTTAAGTGTTTTAAAAGTTTGGGATTAGGTATTTCTATTCATAAACTAATCTAGTGTATGCCATTGTTTAGAAATGGCGCCCAGTAGAAGGAATGAGAACTCCTGCAATACGCATGATCCAAAGAGTAAGAAAGATCATATCTTTCATGGTCTTAAGACATAATTTAGAAGGGAAATAGTCTCCCACATATTATCATCATATGAAGAAATAGTATCATGTGTTGATAAGATAAGTAAAGAATTCTCGGAGTCCTATGTCTTTGAAGGGAATCCAGAGAAGGAAAGGATGGTAGAGAGAAGGACAGATAAAGGGAATAAAGTAAAGAAGGATTTTCCGATATGTGATAACTGTGGAAAGAGTCACCGTGGAAAATGATTGAAGGGAATGGGAGTATGTTATAAGTTTAGAGAAAAAGGACACCAAGTACGTTACTAAAAGGGTAAGAAAAAGATTTCAAATGTACAATGCTTCATCTACAATGAGTTTGGACACTACGCGAACCAATGTCCTAGTCATTAGACTATGCCGAAAATGATGCTATTGGTTAATAATCATGTTATGATACTACCACATATGAAGAGGAATGACTAGTGTTCTTATGTTGTTATTTTGGAATTATTTCATGGAAGTGTTGTATCAATGATGTCCTAGAAATAAAGAAGGATTGTACTACAGTACTATTTCATTTAGGATTTGATATTTTATGGTACTAAGAAAAGTGACCCTACAACGAGTTAAACTTTTTGGAAATTACATGGTTGAAGGAATGATAAACCTTAATATGGTCCTAATATTGAGGTACTGATTTTGGAATAAGATATGGTTGATTTGGGTAAATTATATTGGATATTCTTGACTGCCTTGAAACTGATTAAATATTTATATATTCCATCATTGTTGGAGTTTACAACATTTTTGGATGGATGAAGTATATAGAGTATTCTATAAGGAATAATGGAGCATGAATGTAATCAATACAGTTTTATGGTAATTCCGGATGTTTCAGTGTTTTAAAAGAATACACGATGAAGGTATTCATATGCTATTATGGGGTAAAAAGGATATAAATTATGTTTACCTTTCATATAATTTTTGGACTGAGAGTTTACATAAATATTTTGGATAATTCTAATGGTTGGAAGGGATTATGTTTGAAAGGTTATTTTTGGATTTTTATAAAAGGACAACACGCAGACCATGTGACGACCCGTCGCGTCAGACAAAGTTACGGGAATCAAACCCACAACCATAGTGTAATTGAGATTTATTACCAACCACTAGACTGCGATATGTTATTGGATGGTATAATGTAGTTTCTTTTTTTAAAGGGTCTTATATGTGAATTATAAATTCATTATATTTGGAACCCTATACGATTAAGATAAATAGAGTATTTTTGAGTTGTATTATGTTTTGGGGTGAAAGATGAGTTTGTGGTAGAAATTTATTAATGGATAAAACTGTAATTATAAAGTAAGTATATATCTTTATGATCTTAAAAAATCTCATAAATAAATTCCTCAACATTATGAAAAGGAACTTAGAACAAAAATGTTGTCCTATATGGTAGCTTAGATCATCACAAATTTATGGCTTTGGGATCGTTGGCCTTTTCATAGCCATGTTCTCTACCACTCTCCATCATATATTGATGGTTATATTTCTCTTCTATATCCATATTTTCCTACATTTAACCCTAGTATGTGTTATGTTTGGTAACCATTATACTTACCACTCTTTATTTTAAATAGAGGCCTCATAAATCCATTTTTTGATGTGGGATTTCAACTAAGATATTTTGAAATTTCAACCCAAAGCATCCACTACCTAGCATAAATTTCAAGTACAAAATTTATTGAAGGAGGAGAGAATGTAACACCCCAATCATCAATGGTACACTTCTCTTTGAATAATATAGTAGGGTGTGTTGTACGCAACTTCAAGTTATAACACACACCACAACCAATCAAGCTAGCTGTTATGAATAGTAATACCCACTTTTTGAAATTTTATACATTTTAAATTTCAAAATGGACTTAATTTTTGGATTCAGAATATCCAAATTAGCATAGGGTGAATTTTTGGTACTTTTCTGATAACTTCCATATTTTGATGAATAGTCAAAATTAATAAATTTTAATTAAAAACAATTTTTTTATTCGAAATAATTAATAGCTATAATTTAAGAATTTGAGTGGTTTTAAATTATATTTAGAATATATTTTTACTATTTAATCCAATTTTGGTCATTGGACATAATTTCACATTTAAAACGGACATAAAAAAGTGTCAATCTTTTGATAGTTACTGTTTCTTAAAAACACGCTTTTTGTTTTGACAGTAGGAATTAATTTTTAATTAATAAATGCAACTTATATGTTTTTAATTTTATAAAATAGACTTAATTATTGAATTCGGAATATCAAAATTATCTTACGGTAATGTTTTGGTATTTTTCTGAAAACTTTTAATTTTTAATGAATAGTTAAAAACACTGAGTTATAGTTTAAAACAGAATTTTTATTTAAATAATTATTTATCTTATTTCAACTATTTTATGTCAAAATAGATTCATAATACCTATATAAGTTCAATTTAATTCATTGGAGTCAGTTTATAATAATTTTATATATATAAAAATTTTATTGAACTTTTCACCGTCTTTTACCCACCACCTACGAGAATTTGAAAATTCACAGAAAACTTAATTTTACCACTTTTGTGAGTGGAATTTTGAAAATACGAGAGAAAAAGTTAATATTAAGGAGTAAAATGTGGTTCAATAAGATAAAAATAATTTTTTGGTGAATTGCAACTTTTTACTTTTATTTACCACGGTACAAAGTAAATTAGGTAATTAAGGGTAAAAATGATATTATTATTACCCTCACACATGTTTTAATTCTATTGGAAAAGTATAATTCGACATAAACCAACCTTAGGAATAAAATATGAACCTATTTGGTGCACTTGGATTAGATTAGGACATTTATTGTTAATTATTTCAAACAAGAGTTAAAAGAGTTAAAATCAATGTTTAATTACTAAAACATTTTTAATATAGGGTTATACATAAGATAATTTCGATTATAAATATTAATTAGAAAGATAAATATATTTCATACATAATGGTGTTTTATTAGTAATTTTTAGACATTAAATAAGTTAATTTATTTATGACACAATGATGATACAGTAATTACCTTATTAGTGAAATATTAAAATAATTGATATTATAAATACCCAAATAAATATAATTTGATACTCGTAATGAATTAAAGGAATTTTATTGGTTAATATGACATGTTAGTATTGATTAAATTAATTTGGTTAGAATTAATAAAGTTAGTAGGACTTTAACAGAAATCAATTATTAAATAGTGTCAAAATTAACATTAAGGAGTTTTTAAAACAAATATTATATTATTAATTGATATAATATTCCTAAAAATATAATGATCGGCCAAATGACTTATATGATGATAGTTATGTCATTAAAGAACCACTTCGGGTTCTCTTGGCAGTTTATAACATGTTTATTAAACATTTAATATAAAAATACAAAGAGACATGGTAAATGTCAAACTATTTAAATAAGAGTTAAATCTGAAATATAGGGGTAAAATAGTAACCCAAACTTCTCTAAAACATATTTGTTGAGTGGTTTTCGACCAATCCCCCACCTTATACTTTAAATAATACAGTTTTTATCCATTATAAACCGAATATTAATTTATTATAAAATAATACATTAAGTTTTTCCTTAAGATCCCCTCCTCCCACTTATAAAAGGACACCACTTATAAACAATTCCTCACACATGTCAAGCCTTTTGGATCATCCTAACACTGCCCAATTAATCTGCCTACATCCCAATACTCTTCCTAGAAGCCTTACCTTAGGCAGAAAGCACTTCAAGAGTCCTTTTTGGTTCAAACCAAAGGGTGTTACCCAAATTAAAGGTAACAATTTCTCTTAGCTTATTTTCTTTTATTTTACTTCTCCAACCCCTAAACTCTTCATATTTTTTTTTTTAAAAGTATCCTAAATATACTAGGATATTTTTATGAGAATTATTCTAACTACACTTACACAAACCTATATCTAATGGGTGAAGAACATAATTTTTTTGTGGATGACAACCAAACACCACACAAAACGTAGATTGTTCAATTATCTCCTACCACATCTCATTGTGGCCATTATGATGGCCCTATAATTAAATATGATATTTATTTTATATACAATCTTCTTTAATTCCATTATATAGTATACCATTATTTATTTCATGTTGTATATATATACGATAATTTCATTTGAGGAAGTTCGAACTACCACCCCCTCAAAACGATATGACTCGTTCATACCATACATGGAACGTATAAAGGATTGTATTAATGAACTTAAATAACACATATAAGATATTATATTATACTGGAATAATAATGTACCTATGTATCATTTGGTTTTTATTCCTTTAAAAAAATGAAATGGAAGTAGCGTTCGTGCGTACGTACGGACTACCATCTCCAAAAACCCGATGAGATTCACTCCCCATCGTATCCATTCATGTCTAATTCTCATTTTATGATTAAAAATAATTTTTAAGGACTTTATATGATTCTAGATATTAATAAGATACAACCTATCCATAACAAACACATCTTATGTAACAAAACATATAAAATAAAACGAGTAAGTTAACACCCTAAATGACCGTAATACTAAGATATTATTAACAAAGAAATGTTAAAAGATCATATATGATATCATATTAATGAATATTATTCTTGTATAATTTAATAAAAATCATTTAACCATTATACAGGAGGTTAACCTACCCTCGACAAAGGAAAAGTGCAAGGTAAGGGGTTTTCATCTCACTCCTTATTCTCGTGAGATTCATGCCATATTTCCACTATTACCTTTTGTGTGGTGTATGTACTGCCCATAATTGTATTATTTTTATAATAAACATTAATTTATGTGTATTAACATATTCATTGTATGATAACTCTTTCATGGGGTGTATCTTTCATAAGTTACCAAATTGGTAAGGGTTAATTTCACAATCTCTATTATCCGAGGTTGTTTTTACGTAAGTATCTACTGGGACATATTTATTATCCATGTCCATGTTTTATGAAAAATTTATAAAAGGGATTATTTTAGGAGACTTTTTACTCAAACATCATTTCAAATGTTATAAATATTTATTCTTCTAAATCTTTCTAATTAATGTCCATAACTTAAAAATGGTTTTTAAGGATTTATTTATATGGAAATGAATGTTTTTAAAATGTTAATACCTTTCAAAAGTTTCAAAGTGGTATGAGACACTTTGATTAATAAATTTATTTAAATGACTTAATTTCCAAATTGTGTGACATTTAAATGTTTTCATGAAAAGGGGTATTTCTCTCAAAGACTTTTACAAATAATTTTCATCAACGTCAAAATCCTTTAATGGATTTTAAATTTTTTTTGAAGTTGATTAATCATAATAAAAATATTCCATATTGTTTTGAAGGTTTTGTGATATGTTTGGCTATGGATGTGTTATTTTTATACCATTCATGGTTTATTGGTAAAGTATTGACATTTCATATGCTAGTTTTAATACAAATGTTTATCTTATGTTTAGAACTTTTTATATGAGGAATGTATTGGAATTAGTAAGTGACGGTTGGAGCCCGCTATAGCTCCTTGATGCATCAGTAGGTCTCATGAGACAAAATAGTGTCCTGTCACGAAGCCTTGACAAACTCTTATTTGTAGTCTTGGAACGAGGCCTTTCCTACATGGTTATGATAGTCTGTCATTATGCATTCCATCATTATAAAAGTAGTTATGTATATTGCATGTGATTATTCGACTAGTATAATATCCATGTTAATAAGTAAATGGAATTATTTCATTTTAATTTTTCTATATTATGTTGAAGTTCAAGTTTAAAAGGATTTTGGTTTAGTTATACATTGCCTAAAATGTTTGTGCTTATTTATGAATGTTTCCACTATATTGTTATCCTTAATGAGCATCTGAGCTCACCCGTTCTATGTTTTATTTTTCCCTGGATTCCAAGAAGTGTGTTGTGATTGATATGCAGGGTTAATCCAAGGGAATAATGGAACTAATGAAGGATTATTTATGTTGTTTAGTATGTTATAAAGTGTAATGTAATATTAATTTATATAATATATTTTCCAAGACTGCTAAATTGATCGGTCCTTTGAGACTTTATTACTTGTAATCATGGCAATGTATTAAAATAATGCACCGACTCTGGGTAACTGGGGTCGGGGCATTACAGTTGGTATCAGAGGCAATTTAGCAATAACCTTGGAAACTAGATTTATATAAACTAGGATTAGAGCACATAGCCCTAAGATAGACTTTTAGGATTAGTAGAGAAGAACTTCCTAAAATTTTGATATTGTAGTGATTTTGTGAGTTTTATGCTCAATACATCCCTATCTGGATACGAGCAGGTAGAGGTTTCTCAAGCAAAGATGTACCTAGGGGTAAAACCCAAAAACACCACATTGAGCTAGACTTGAATGGGAACTGGTGCACGAAAACGGGTCTTGCTGCACTCTTGGTTACGACACTTCCAGGGGATATGTTTAGGATAATTATCATTTTCTTTACAAACCATTATGAAGGGTTTATGAGTATTTAATTCCTCAAAGAAGACATTTTTATGATTATGGTTTATATCTATAAACTATTTAATTTATGTTAAGTGTTTTACAAGTTTGGGATTAGGTATTGCTATTAATAAACTAATCTAGTGTAATCCATTGTTTAGAAATGGCACCCAGTAGAAGGAATGAGAACTCCAACAACACGCATGATCCAAAGAGTAAGAAAGATCATATCTTTCATGGTCTTAAGACATAATTTAGAAGAGAAATAGTCTCCCACGTATTATCATCATATGAAGAAATAGTATCATGTTTTGATAAGATAATTAAATAATTCTCCGTGTCCTATGGATTTGAAGGGAAGCCAGAGAAGGAAAGGATGGTAGAGAGAAGGACAGATAACGATAATAAGGTAAAGAAGGATTTTCTCAGATGTGATAATTGTGGAAAGAATCACCTTGGAAAATTCTTGAAGGGAATGGGAGTATGTTATAAGTGTGGAGAAAAAGGACACCAAGTACGTGACTGCAAGGGTAAGAAAAAGGTTTCAAATGTACAATGATTCATCTAAAAGGAGTTTGAACACTACACCAACCAATGTCTTAGTCATTAGACTATGCCGCAAATGATGCTATTAGAGAATAATCAAGTTATTATACTACCACAGATGAAGAGGAATGACTTGTGTTCTTATGTTGATATTTTGGAATTATTTCATTGAAGTGTTGTATCAATGACATCCTAGAAATAAATAAGGATTGTACTACAATACTATTTCATTGAGGATTTGAGATTTTATGGTACTAAGAAAAGTTACTCTATAATGATTTAATCATTTTGGAAATTACATGGTTGAAGGAAAGATAAAACTTAATATGGTACAAATATTGAGGTGCTGATTTTGGAATAAGATATGGTTGATTTGCGTAAATTATATTGGATATTATTGACTGCCTTGAAAATGATTAAATATTTGTATATTCCATTATTGTTGGAGTTTACAAAATTTTTGGATGGATGAAGTATATCCAATATTCTATAAACAATAAGGGAGCATGAATGTAATCAATAATGTTTTATGGTAATTCAGGATGTTTCAGTTTTTTAAAATAATACGTGATGAAGGTATTCAAATTCTATTACAGGGTAAAAAGGATATGCATTATGTTTAACTTTTATATAAATTTAGGAATGATAGTTTAAAGAAGTATTTTGGATAAATATAAAGGTTGGAAGGGATGAAGTTTGAATGGTTATTTTTGGATTTTTATAAAAGGACAACACGAAGACCGTGTGACGACCCGTCGCGTCAGACAAAGCTGCGGGTATTTTACTTCCTTTATAAATGTGTGACTTTTAAGTGATTTTACAAAAAGGGATATTTCTCTCAAGAATTTTTTCTGATCATTTTCAACCATGTCAGAATCCTTTAGTGGATATTATTCTTGATTGAGGTTGATTTATTATAACGCAATCTTCTATATTGTATTGAATGAGTTATGATATGTTTGACTATGAATGTTTAATCTTTATACCATTCATGTGTTATGGTTAATGTATTTACATTTCATATGGTAATTTTTATACGAATGTTTATGTTATGTTTCAACTTTTTCATATGAGGAATGAATTGGACTTAGTAAGTGACGGGTGTAGCCCGCTATAGCTCCTCAATGCATCGGTAGGTGTCATGAGACAAATTAGTGTCTTGGCACAAGTCCTCGACAATAATATTTTTTATAGTCTTGGCACAAGGCCTTGACTATGTGGTAATGATGTCCAGTGTTAGGCATTCCCCCATTATAAAATTAGTTATTATATGTGATTATTCTACTAGTAGAATATCCATGTGTATGTTTATATAGTGATGTTTGATTTATTTTTTCCATATTATATTCATGATTATGTTTAATATTTTTGTTACACATCTTTCCTTAAATGTTTATAGCTTTTGCTAAATTATTTACCCATACTGAGCATCTGAGCTCACCTCTTTCTTATGTTTTATTTTCTCAATATTCCAACAAGTGTATTATGATTGATATGCATGGTTAAACTGAAGGGAATAATGGGGTTATCAATTAACTATTTATGTTGTGTTGTATGTTGGAAATTTTAATGTAAAGTTAATGTGTGTAATCTATTTTCCAAGACTGCTAAACTGATCAGTTCTTCGAGACTTGATCCCTTGTAATAATACCAATGTATTAAAATAATTCATAGGCTCTAGGAAACTAGGGTTGGTGAATTAATTGATTTATTCAATCAACTTCATGGAGTTAAATGTTTTTCAATGTTTGACCTTCGATCTGGATATCATCAGTTGTGTGTGAAGAAAGAAGACAATCTGAAAACTATATTTTGAACCTGGTACCGGCATTACGAGTTTATAGTAATGCCTTTTGGACTGACTAATGCACCCTATATTTTCATGGATATAATGAATAGAGTTTTAAAGAAATATCTCTATGAATTTTTAGTGGTATTTATTGATGATATTTTGGTTTACTCAAAAGTATATGAGGATCATGAAAATCACTTGTGCACTATTCTGAAAACCCTCATATGAAATGAATTATATGGGAAGTTTAGCAAGTCTGAATTCTATCTTCAAGAGAATTATTTTCATGGACATATTGTCTCTAAGAATGTAATATATGTTGATCCTTCAAAGACCAAGGCAATCCATGAATGGACAACATCGACGAATATAACTAAGGTACGCAGTGTTTTTGGTTTAGCAGGTTATTATCGACGTTTCATCCATAATTTTTCCTAGTTGGCTAACCCATTAACCAAGATCACACGTAAAGGGGTTATGTTTTATTGGAAAAAAGATGGTGAAGAATGTTTTGAATAACTAAAGAGAAGATTATTAAATTATCTTATATTGACTATACCACTAGGGAATAATGGGTTTGTTATTTATAGTGATGCATCAAAGAAAGTATTTGGTTGTGTCCTCATGCAGAATGATATAGTTATTACCTATGCATCACGATAGCTAAAAATAAATGAATAAAACTATCCTACTCATGATCATGAGTTATCATCTATAATATTTCATCTGAAAATATTGAGACACTATCTCTATGGTGAAAAATGTAATATTTATACTAATCACAAAAGTTTGAAGTATATTTTCTCAGAGAAAGAACTCAACATGAGGGAAAGACAATGGTTTCAACTACTCAAGGATTATGATTTCACTATAAACTACCATCTGGTGAAGGAAAATAAGGTGGTAGATGCTTTGAGTAGAAAGGATCATGGAGTTTTGAACAAAATGAGAGTTGAAAGGGACCCTATTTTCATGGATCTAGTAAATATGGATATGGGAATAACCATGGAAGGTGAAACATTAATACTCTTTCAAATGGTTTCCAAACCATCTTTACTAGAAAGGATAAAAATATCTTAGAATGATGACGAGGAGTTTCAAAATAAGATTAAAGCTGTGAATTATAGGAGTTTGAGTAACTTCGTACATGAAGAAGGAATTTAGAAATTTGGGAATAGGCTTTGTGTTCCCAATATACCTGATCTAAAAATGGAATTGGTGGATGATTATCATATCTCCAATTTCTATATACACCATGAGAGCACTAATATGTATAGATATTTGAGGGAAAATTTTTGTTGGGACAACATGAAGAGAGATATTGCTGATTATGTGTTAAGATGTATGGGTTTTTAACAACTGAAATATGGAAGACAACACCCAAGAGGATTCATGCAACCTCTTCCTATACCTAAGTGGAAATGGGATGATATTACGGTGGAATTAGTCATGGGACTACCAAAGTATCTTAGAAGGAATGATGCAACATGGGTCATTGTTGATTCTCTTACCATGTCAGCAAATTTTTTACTATAAGAGAAGATTTACCACTTGAACATATAGCAAGACTAATATTAATTCAGTTGTAAGACTTCATGGAGTACCCCTATCGATTATTTCTGATCATGATCCCCATTTAACATCAAGATTCTTGAAAAGTCTTCAGATGTCCCTGGATACTGATCTTTCTTTGAGCACTGCCTACCACCTTCAAACCAATGCACAATCAAAACTGACTATTCAAACCTTAGAAGACATGTTGAGATCTTTCTCCCTTGACTTTCAAGGAATGTGGGATCAATATTTTACTAAGGTAGAATTTTCTTATAACAATAGCTTCCATTAAAGTATTTTGATGGATCTATATGAAGTGTTATATGGAAATAGAAGTCTCACACCAACTTGTTGGGATGATGTTGGTGAAAAAAACTCGTAGGCCCATAACTTTTTGAGGAAACAATGGAAACAGTGAAGATTATCAAAACCCACATCAAAGTATCCCAATGTAGGCAAACGAGATATTCTGATAACCAATGTAAGGATTTGGAATTTCAAGTAGGATACCATGTTTTCTTGAAAGTATCTCCCTAGAAGGGTGTCATATGTTTCATTAAGAAGTGTAAATTGAGTCCCAGGTACATCGGACCTTTCAAAATTCTAGAACGAATTGAAGTTTTAGCTTATTGATTAGAAATGCTTACAAGTCTCTCCAATGTTCATGACGTGTTCCACATGTCATTGTTTAGAAAACACATGCTTGAACCAACCCATTTACTCCTCTATGAAGAATTATAACTGGAACATGATTTGTCTTATTATGTAGAGCCTATCATAATTCAATATAACAGAGAACAGGTGTTGAGAAACTGGAAAACTCATCTGGTGAATGTTCTATGGAGAAATCATAAGATGGAAGAGGAAACGTGGGAACCTGAGGAACTTATAATGGAGAACCACCTGAATATTTTTTATGCAGTAATATTCTAGAAATTTAGAGGATGAAATTATTTTAAGTAAGGTAGAACGTAACACTCCAAGCTTCCATGATAGGTTTCCATTTGAATAATATAATTGCTTGAGATGTACGCAACATGGAGTTTTACCACACCACGCCCAATCGAACCAGCCATTGTGAATAGTATTACCCACTTTTTCAAGTTTTATAAATTTTATTTTTCAATATGGACTTAATTTTTTAATTCGGAATATCGAAATTATCTGAGGGTGATTTTTTGGTATTTTTTTGATAACATTCAATTTTTGATGAATATTGAAAAACACTATGATATTGTTTTAATCCAACTTTTTATTTAAGTAATTAGTTATTTTATTAATTTTATTATAGATCAAAATAGATACATAATACTTATATATGTTCAATTTAATTTATTGTAGTCATTTTATAATAATTTTAGATATATAATTTTTTTTGAACTTTTTACCGTCTTCTACACACCTACTAGGAGAATTTAAAAATTTGCATAAAACTTATTTTTACCACTTCTATAGGTTTAATTTCATAAATTTGAGAGACACAGTTCACATAAGTAAGTAAAATTGTGTTTAATAAGATGAAAATATTTTTTTTGAATAGTAACTTTTGACTTTTATTTACCACAGTTAAAAGTAAATAGGGAAAGTAAGGGTAAAAAAGATATTATAATTACCCTTACACATGTCCTAATTCTATTGGATAAGTGTAATTAGACCAAAAACAACCTTAGGAATAAAAATATGTTCTTTTTGGTCCACTTGGATTAGATTAGGACATTTATTATTATTTTATTTAAAGAAGAGTTAAAAGAGTTAAATTCAATGTTTAATAACTAAACCATTTTTAATATATGGTTTAACACAATATAAACTCAACATTAAATATTAATTACAAATATAAAAATATTTTCAACATAATGGTATTTTATTTATAATTTTTAAACATTAAATAATTTAATTTTTTTATGAAACAATGATGATACACTAATTACCTTAATAATGAAATATTAACATAATTGATATTATAAATATCCAAATAAATGTAAATTGAGACTTATTATGAATTTAAATAATTTTAATGGTTAATATGACATGTTTGGGTAGATTAAATAAATTTTATTACAAGTGATAACGTTTTTATGGCTTTAAAATAAATGGAATACTAAAAAGTGTCAAAATTGTCATAATTGAGTTTTAAAAAATACTATATTATTAATTGATATAGCATTCCAAAAAATCTAAGGTTTAGAAAAAATGACTTAGATAAGGTTATATATATAAATAATAAACCACTTTCGGTTTTCTTGGATGTTTATTGTATGTTTATAAACCGTATAATATAAAAATACAAAGAGACATGGTAAATGTCAAACTATTAAACTAAGAGTTAAATCTAAAACATAAGTTTGATATGGTAACCTAAACCTATATAAAACTTATTGGTTGAGATGTTTTAGACCCATCCACAGTATATCCTAGAAATAAATCATTTTGGAGTCATTATAAACTGAAAGTTATTTTATTATAAAATAATATTTCAAGTTTTTCCTAAAGTGACCATCACCGCTCTTATAAAATGGTACTTCCCCTTCTCTTAATTTCACAACTCCAATGCCTTTTGTCTTAGAAAAACCCTTCCCAAATATCATCCCAACTTCCCTAAAATCATCCTATAGGCCTCACTTTGATCAGAAAGCCAATGTATGGAGACCTTTTGATCAACTCAAAAGGAAACACATGAAGAAGAGGTAATAATTTCACCACCCTCTTTCAAGTTATTTTCTTCTTCCACTTCCTCTTTCTTTGTCGTTTCCATACCAAAAATAATAACTCCAGTAACTTATACATACTGTGATGTTATTATAAATATTATATAACCATGTTTTCTATTCTATCCATTTTATAAATGACAATTTCACCATACATACATACCTACTGTTTACCGTCTCCACGTCATGGTGTAGTTAGTTATTCAAACACTTCATTATTTGGATGGGTAGAAAAACGAGTATAAATGATGTAAATAATAAATATAACATGTTAATGATTCTTTATATATGATATACCATCCAATTTCATATGATTTCACCATCTATATAATGATATTGTCACTCGGGCGTACGCACGGATTACCGTCTTCACAAATGCGATGAGATTCATTCCCCATCATAATAATTCAAGAATAATTTTCATTTTATGATTAAAAATAATGTTTATGAACATTAAATAATTTTTTATATGAATAAAATAAATCCTATCCATAAAAAACATGGCTTACGTAACAAAAAATATAAAGGAAAACAAATCACTTAACACCTGAAATGATGATACTACTGAAATATTATTAACAATGAAATATTAGAGGATCATATATGATATCATATATATATATATACAGTTCTTGTATAATTTAATAAAAATGTTTTATCTGTTATACAAGAATTTAACATACCATCAACTAAAGAAAAGTATAATTTAAGGGTTAATTCCATAATCTCTTCATTATCTGAGGTTTATAAGTGAGTATCTATTGGGACCTCTTTATCATCCACTTCTATGTTTCTTAAAAATATATTTCAAAACATTTTTAAAATTTTGTATTCTATGGATTAAAGTCATATATACTATTTTCTGACTTTTTATAAAATTTTTGTAAATGAATATTTCCATCGTTTTCCAAATAAGGACCTTTACGACATTTTTTACAAAATTAAGGGAAAAATGTTTTTTATCTTATACGGTGGGTGCAGCTATTTTCTGCCATTATAACACCTTTTAAGATTACCTTAAAAGATAATAAGAGTATACATTTTTTCTTTTATTTTCAAATTAATTTTAAATGATTTCAAAATAGAAAGATATATCTCTCTTAAAAAGTTTTGATTTCATTTATGTCAACATGTTTTGATGGATTTTAATCTTGTTTGAAGTTGATTTATTATGATAGAAATCTTCCATATTGTATTGAAGGTTTGGTGAAATATTTGGATATGGATGTGTTATTTTTATACCAATCATGGTTTATGGTTAATTTATTGACATTTATTATGCCAGTTTTAAAACATATTTTTATGTTATGTTTCAAACATTTCATATGTGAAATGTATTGGACATAGTAAGTGACAGGTGGAGCCTGCTATAGCTCCTCGATGCATCGGTAGGTCTCCTGAGAAAATTATATGTGTAATTAGACAATTCCTTTCCCAATTTTGACATATGGTTTCGGCAAAGGCCTTAATCATTTTTATACGTCTTGGACGATGCCTTGAAAATTTTTTTTTAGAATGTCTCGCATTAGACATTCCCTCATTATGAAAATATTATTGATAGTTCATGTGTTTATTTGACTAGTAGAATACCCATGATTATGTTTTATTATGGCATTATTTAATCATCTTATATTACTGCCATAAAGTGTTCATGTTTATTATCTATAAAGGTACGTGTTTTCAATTATTCACCATGACTAATGTATATGTTATCTTCTACTGTGTTTCTTACCCTAACTAAGAGTTTGAGCTCACCCCTTTATTATGTTTCATTTTCCCAGGATATGAAGATGTTAGTTACAAGTGACATGCAGACATAATCTAGGAATATTGGATGTTTATAATGGAATAAATTAATGTTGTATTTCTTTTCAAGTTGTAATGTTGAACTTATATATGTATCTTGTTTTTAATAATACTAAACTGATCTGTCTTTCAAGACATGATTCCTTGTATCGGGATAATGTTATGTAATAATGCACCAACTCTGGGTAACTGGGGTGGGAGAATTACATTCTACTTCATATATTTAGTTTTATTTCCTTGAAATTAATGTTTCTTACATAACTAATCTATAAATTATCCCAAATCCCCTTAGAAGTTTGGATTCACATATCCTTTTTGTACATTTTTTCAAAAAGAGACATTAAGATTTTTTTTCAATAAATCCATTTTTAAATTTATCTCACTTAAGAAGCATATAGGCTCTACGTCAATAATTAGTAGAGAAATAATTTTCTAAGTGTATCTTACCTCAAGGACACGTGATAAATAGTAAGACAACATATTATTACTCTAATCATGGTATCTTATTCATTGAAACGTAGAAACACCCCTATTATACACAAAATTGATATTTTATGCACATAAAAACTTCCATAGATCTTAAAACAGAAAATGTATTTTCTCTAATAAAACTTTTTATGCCATAGACCATATTGAACACTAAGAGTGGGGGGGGTGAATTATTGATCTCCTTTTATAAACTATCTCTATTTAATAAAATCTCTTAAATATATTAATTTTTCAATCCAATACATATTTTTTCTCAACCTCAGGTAGTACATAGTAAAATAAAAAAATGTTACGTTATATAAGGATTTATAGGGTATGGTGTAATATCCCACTCCATGATATGATTGTTTAGTCACCGTAATCAGTTATTGAACACTATATTCACAAGTGTTTATGACCATGGACTATCATGGTCTAATAAACTTAGATTCACATTATGTTTCTAACTCAAGAGTCCCACTGGAAGAGATATAACTCCCATAAAAAGTATTGTCCAACAATGAATGAGATACTTCATTATTATTGTGTTATATGAACCTCCATATGATGAAATTTCATCATAAAAAGATGGATCAACTATTCTCCTCATATATATTTTAAGACTATAAGTTTAGGTCTTGTTCATAACATGAGAGTTGGGATTGCTTAGTCCCCCACACGAATAGTTTCTCCTTATATCTACGAATACTCAATAATATAGGATTCCTTCAACTATAATAGATCTTAGATTCAACTTTTATTCTTTACATTTAAATACTTATGATCTATCAAGTATTTCAAAATTCTATAGCACTCATTATTTGTGAGTTCCCAACATTCACAGTTACACTATTGGTTTGTACACAATTTCTGACCACATTTCACTATTTTATTCAGATATATAATCTCATAGTAGTCATTATTATTATTTATAGCCACTACATGAAACATATTCTCCATTATTTTAGGTACACTAAATTCTCATGAATATATAGTCATTTAGAATAATTTAAAACATATATAATTTTAATTATATATCATATGGAATCAGATGGTAAAATTCAAAGGAAAATTGAATTATCACATCATCAACATCACCATTAGTCCCACTACATTAAATCCATCTAAATAATGTCGGTATGAATCACATAATAACAAAAAATATCCCATGGTGTGGAGCTCCCTGTGTTGGGCCTTGATCAACTTCCATATTTGAAGGCTTGTCGAAAATGACACACAGAAATGACCAAAACCTGGACCAACCCATTTTGAATCATAGATGTCATCTCTCATAAAATTTATCATCAATTAAAACGTGGTATACACCACAACATAAATGATTCACCATTCTTAAAAATCAATCATCCTTCTTAAATATCCCAATATGATGATTTGGGGTTCATTTTTTCTCATTGTTTCCACCATGACCCCCAAAACACCTACTGAAATGAAAAACAATACAGTTTAGTACTACCTTAACTTATAAAATCATATATGATGTCCAAAACACTTACATAAAATAGGGCACAATATGTAAATATTCATTCTATAGTTACCATGTCCTTCACTATGGCATGTCATCTCTCATCTTCCCATTTCAATATCTCAGGTTCTATACCAAACTACTACATTGATCTCCTAGGATATCAATTAATTACTTCATGGGACATTATAATTATTATGAAACGAAAAAGTTGTACATTAAATTCTTTCAAATCCTAGAAAATTATTTATTATGAATTTATATGTCTTATAAAATGATAAATTCATGTGTGAGTTTCTCTTAAATTCATATATGAAAGTTTGGAATTGGGATAATTAATTCGATATCTAGAAAAGACTTATGCTAGAACTCAAATTAATATGAAATTATTTAACGACTTATGATCTTATCATACTTCCCACCATTTTACTCATGCCAAACTGAAGTTACTTTGATTTAACTTAGGAATTTATTAAACAATGTTCTAGTATAAACACAATTTTATACTATGTATCATTATCTAACACATTCATTTATTTTGAATAATAACACATAAATAATCACATGCAATTGTTTCTTTATCTTTAATATTTAAAAGATATATTTACCGGATACAACCCCAAATGCATTTTCCTTTCAACGTGGCATCTCAATCATCCTCTCATTGCACATTGAATTACCTTTTCTTAGCATTATTGAAAACAAATATAACATATTTATTTGGAAACATAATAAAGTATAACAAAATCATTTTAAATATACTAATTCTATTAAAAATAATATAACTACTAATGTAGAGAGTCTCCATCATACTATGGAAACTAAATTTATAGACATAGTTGGGCTTCAATGTTTTTTGATGAATCTTGAAACTCAATTGATGAAATCCAAAACATTATTGATGGAATTATATAATATATAATTTTTACAAATAGAGACACCAATCCTATATATTCTCTTATCATTTGATTTAAAATAAATGAAAAACACAAGTTTTTCTATTTTACATTACACCTGAGATATTTTTTTTATTTCATTTCCTTAATCATAAATTACTAAAACTAGAAAAAATCATGAATAATAACATCATGATGACAAAATCCCCTCAAACATTGAATCTAAATGGACCAGGTAAACTATGAACACCAACTTATTGAGTAAATATATGTAATATATGGATATTATTTATCCATATAACAATAAGTATCATATGGATATAGGAAAACCTAGTATTGAGACATATATATAATTATTATAATCTGGGTTTATATAATAAGATGAAGGATTGAGTGATTAATTATCCTATTGAGAATGTATAATTAGATGATTATAGGAATAATAGATATAGAAAAACATATTCCACCACTATAGGACATGTGTAACCACATGTTATTCAAATTTTAAATAGTAGACAAAGGTAAGGGTAGTGCACAACTTGTGAAGGAAAAGAACAAGTTTTCTAGTTATTAAAAACAAAAAGATAGAGAAGGATAATGTTATTATTGTATCCCAAGAATCACATTTGTTTAGGGTATTTGGATTGACCTGTGTTAGGGTACTTACCTATAATTAGAAGTAGGATGTGGATTTAATTGTGTTAACAACCACATATTTCTAGTGACCTCATCTTGTAGGTATTTTTCTTAACCTTTAGGCAGTCTGGTAGATAGCTTTCAATATCCTTGATCTGCATCTAATGAACACTGAAGGTGTAATTGTTCATTGGTTTAATCTTATCCTTCTTATAACTCATTGTGATCCTTCTTTTTTATGTATAAAATATTAAAATAATCATAGGAGTCTTCTAGAGTTGGTAAGAAATCAACTGAGGGTTCAGAGAAATTTTTTTGATCAAATTCAGTTTTAACATGATATGATGTGTTCCCATATTCAAATATTGAGTTTTGAACATCATTTATAGAAATTTTTAATAAATTATATGTAGGTTCCACATCATAACATGTTTCCTTAGTTTAAAAATAATTATAACACCTAGATCCACACTCAACTGGAGTATTTGTATTAGAAATTATCTCTAAAAGCTGTTATACCTTAGTACCAAGTCATCCAAACCATTTAATTTGGTAAAATTGGTGTGTGGTAAAATATTCCATCATTGTTATTATTTTTTGGTTATTACCCAAACATGGTACTAGAATAGAAGAAGAAATGGGTGGGGTGAAAGATTTTCATGGGTGGTCCTCATACAGAAACCCATCATCATTATATGGATAATACAATTTTGGATTAGAGTATGACATCACTGGATTATACAGATAAAAAACATCTCCATGAGAGTTGTTCCAACCTATAGTTGAATAAAAATCTATAGGAATGATAATTAGAAGTTCCCATGAAAATAATGAATAAATGAAAAAGAAAATACCATGTAAACCAACATTGACAAAGACTAATGATTCTACCTTCCATTCGATCCCTAGAAAAAGAGATAGAATTTGACCACACCCATTGTAAGGTGTAGAAAATGTTCTATTCCATTATGATCTGACTAAATATTTTTCTATTGGAATTTTGGTTCAATACCATAGGTAATAGTGTACAAGAAATGTGTAGACACAAGTCGATGAGTCTCAACCGATTATCTAGACAAAATGAATAAAGGGAAAGGAATGAAAATGTAAAATGATTTATGAAAATTCTGTGAAAAAATAATGGATAGAAAAATATGGAACACTAATGTGTATGGGTTGTAGGATGATCAAAGTACATTGTAAAATATTTTCTTTTCTATCAATCTTATTTATGAAATATTTTTACCAAGGGGGTTCAATTAAAATATCATTTCTTTTCCAATAACAAGTATTTGTGTATTTAAACGTTAATCCATTGGTCTAGTGATTGAATATTCAAATTCACATTTTCATACCATTTCCCCTAAAACAATGCCAAAGATCTCACCCAATGGTCTTGGTTTATCCCTTTGAAATTCATTTATTTTCCCCCTATTATGTCATTTTTGGATTGATATTCTAAAAATAGTGAAATAGAGAATTTTATCATTAAAATAATTATAACATAAAACCACAATGATACAAAACACACCGGATGCATAATTATACTACACTCATAACATTATTAGAACCCAAACGTAGTAAACTTAGCCTCTTATGAACATGGTCATGGTGTGTGGGTTGAGCGGGAACTCAACCCCTACCTATAATACTAGAGGAATATCGGGAAAAGGATGAATTAAAATAAAACATAAATAACAAAATATTCTATTTGGATTATAAGGATATATAATAGAAGGGTAAAAACACATCCCCAATGAATCTCCAACCATGAAATTGGAGGGTTTCCTCCTTATTTATAGAAAAAATAGATTACATGGTGTGTACTTAAATATACACACTATGCAATCAAGTTAACCATTTTTGGACTTGTTTTCCCTTCTAGTAGGTGAATACTTAAACCACCCATTGAATTTGAAGCATTGGAAGTTAGTTAGTGGAAGTACAAAACATGTAGCCCCACCATACCTATAAAGTAGTATCTCTCTCAGCCACCAACTTCATATTGAAGGGAATACAAGAAATGTTAATAAATTGTACCCAGTATGTTTTTCTTTATCAACTACATGGGCATGTACATAGTCTAGCCAATATGTGTGTCTGGTAAGGTACACGTCATGTGACTATAAATAAATACCATGTATATTCCAGTTTTTCTTCTAAAGACCCCTGATTTGTGATTCTTATTAGAAACTCCTAAAAAATCACAATGAACATTGAAATAAAGTATTTTATTCACAAAATAATGTGTATTTGGTGAAAAAATGTTTTAATAATATATATAATGTGTGAATTTGTATAAACAAATTGGGAACATCATGGACTAAGGAATCATGGATTAAATTTTAACAAGGTTAAATTGTGGACCTCAAAAGTATTTATTCTCTTTTATTATGCTTAACCTTTCCCTAGGCCTCAGATAGGGGAAGTCTATTTGGAAGGAAATCAGGTTTTTCATTAGTTACCCTTTTCTTGATTTTAACTTGATATGTTTGTTGGAATTTCCATTTTAAAAACCTAAATATTATTTGGGATATATAAGATTCATACATAGAAAGTAAAGGCTTGAATTTTATCAAATATTCCATTTATTTCTTTCCAACTTGAAGAATACCTTGTTTATTCCATCTGTAATTTTAAGGTCATGAAAGTTAGAGAAATGTAATTAGTGTTTTAGGTCAGGAAACATTGACTAATAGATGGTATATGATTAATAATAACATGTGATAAGTAAACATGATGTTAATAGAAATCCCATTTTCCCAAATGTAGACATACCCAAGGTATAGTACATAGAATTAAGGTCATAGTGTTTGGACCAATGTTTATTGATATTTATGTTCAGATAGTTTTTTCCAAATAGTGATGCGGTTTACATGGTATCATGGAAGAGATAAACCCAATTTGAATGAATAGAATAGTACCACTACCATATATGTCATCATGAATAGATTAATTTAACTTTGGACCATGATTATTAGACCAAAGAATGTTGATTTTATGGAAAAATATATTGGACCAAAAGGTGAAGGGTAAGGCTGGGCATATATTATAGAGGCATGTTTAAGCTAATATAAAATTGTTAGGGCCTCCATTATTTTAAAAATACTCATAAAATGCACATTCAGTTTAGGACTATAGTTCTCAAACTAATATAGTTGGTGCTTATGTTCATAAACCATTGAATAGAATATAAAATATGATAAATTCCATTTAGAAAAGGGAAAATGAAAACATGAAATAAATAAGGATTCCAATTCTAGTACCAACCATAAAATGGGTGGATTCACACAGTTTAATTTTATGGTTATTATATTAATGTTTCATTTAGTTTAGGGTAATGTAAAAATGACTATTATATTTTCAAGAACGGAATTTCATCTTCTTACATATAAATGGTCGTGATGCATGAATGCATTAAATTTAGGGTGTTAAAATCCACTTGAAAATATGGATTGTAAGATGTTTAAATAATAATTTGAAATATTTGAATTGGGAAATGATGGAATGGAATAGGTACATAGGGGATGACTGTGGCCCACATTCAGATAATGAGTTCTATTGTGTTGTTGTTGAGGCATATATAGATTGTAAGACCTTCAATAATAGCTCTAATTTTAAATTTTAGAATCTTTAAATATTTTAAAACCATATAATAGGTTTATATTTAGTGTTATCATATATTTCGTACTATTTATGGACCCTGGTGTCGACATATTTACAATATTAAATATATTTATTCTAATGTAGATTTTATATTAGAATATACGGATTTCCACAATGATTGGAGTCTTGGATGTGACACTCAAGATTAAATTATATTAAGTGAACATTATTTTTTATTTTAAAAGAAATAAGATTTACATTTCAATATTTCATGGTACAAATAAAATCTAACTTAATAGTTTGAATATCGATTTTGAACTTACTTGGTCAAAGTAATCCTTGAATGAGTTTTTGAAAATTTATGTTATAAATAAGATTTAAGAATGATTGAATATATAATGTATAATTATTATTAATTTTATTGATAATAATTATATTTAATATTTATAATTAATTATGAATGGATTATAAATTTGATGGAAAGAAAGATAAGATCATTTTTATGTAAAAGGGATATTTTTATGATAATTATTTTTAGTAACTTAATGTATTTCAATTTTAATTAACTAAAATTAAATTTAATGATGAATGATTTAAATAATATATAGATTATATATCTAAATATATGAATTTAAATACATATAATTATTATTACTAGTCATATAGTTATTCTAAGATCGTCTTATGTTTGAAAAATACATTTCCTGAAAACTATTTTCAAAATGTTTTGTGTGTTTATTTTTTAATTAAATTCTACCAAATATATTAATTGAATTTGAAAAAATGAATTCAATATTTTTAGCCAAATTATTTAATAATAGGTAACAGTATAAACTTATTTTTTTGAAAAAATTAATCATAAAAACAATAAAAATTAATTTCTCTAATTTAATAGAAAACTGTTTTACCACGTGTTAATATATAATGATTAGAGTTAAGATTACCTAAAAACATGATGAAACCCCAGTTTTTTGTTTTATATAGTCCTCAACTTTATCATATTAAAATATTATCTATTTTGGAGCCATTTTTTCAAGAATGTGACATGACATTATTTAAAAACATTGAAAAATTACAAGTATGCCACTCATCAAAATTATAAAGGGAACCTCCTCCCCTCTCTTATTAACTCATCCTAAACATTTATATTAAATAAAACCAACCCAAATATCATCCCAAAATAACTATTATTTTTCAATACCTATTGGTATACCGAAAATACCAAACCTAGAGTTATTTATAAGAGATCTATAGTAATTTTTTTCTAAGTGAAGGTAATCGTATTCACCTAGAAATTTCATTCAACATGTTATTTAAACATATTAAATTACGTATTAATAATTTATATATGATAAATACATTATTTAACATATATTCATATTTTATTATGTTTATTTAATAATATTTATTTATCTCCTTCACCATCAAATGGGAAACAAATACATCGCTCGTGTGTATGGCAGACTATTGCCTCACTAACCGATGTAATTTGTTTTGGATCAAAGAATCACATGGATAGTAATAATGATGGAACAAATGAATATATATGATAATTATGAAATAATTATTATTATTTACTTTAAATATATCATATATCTTCTTGCCCTTTCTCCCATTAAAGAAATGATAACATCCCTCGTTCGTACGTATGACATACCATCTCTACAAAGTGATGTGATTCATTTTCCATGTTCGAAATTCAAGAATGGTTCTAAACATGTATATAATAAAAAAATATGATATTAAGAAATTTAATTTCATCTGGTATATGATGTATCTATATCATATACATAAGGAAAAGAACATAGATGAAAAAAATGCATGAGAAAACAAGCAGTTAAAAACAAAGACAATGGTAATAATGAATTATTATTCCCGAACAGGTGATAAGATGTTATAAAAGAATCATATATGATATAATAAATATAATTATGGTAATTTTATAGACTAATAACATGTTAAAAATTATTAATTTCGAGTTAATATAACATTCAACTATAAATAATCATGATGTATGAGATTACATCTCCAAATCCATTCCACTGACACATATTTGATATTATGCATCTATTTACTTTTATGTGGGGTACATATTAAACCTTTGATATTTTTATCATGAATAATAATTTATTAATGATAAATAATGTTTAAAATAATGTTAATTAACTTATGTTCTTATCATTTTAAATTAACCATAGAGGTAAGGAATTATTTTATAATCTCATTTTTTGGGATTCACTTAATTTTCATTGAAATAATATTGTAATACATCATACATAAAATACATTTATTTTCTTTTATTATAGATATTTATTGATTTTTCAAACATTATTCAAATGTTTCCAAAAATTTTTACTTGAATCAAGAGAATAAATTTTTATACGAAAAACATATTTTCTTTCTCCTTAAATCGGACATATATTTCTTTGATATCCATATTTATAAAAATTGTTTTAGAGAAGTAATTTTTATTAATAAAATGATTTATTAAGTAAATTTTAATTTATCTAAGAATTTTTTAATGATTTTGAGGGAATATTTCAATTGTTTTATGAAAGGATTATTTTGAAACTTTCATTTTAAAAATTCAGATGTAATCATTTTAATGTATTTAACATTATTGGAATTACGTGCCGTCTTAACTATATTATAATATTTATATTAATATTCATGTTTTTATGGTTTTAAAAAGATTTTTTTATTAAATCTTATTTTAATGTTCCATTTATGTTTTCTTTTATCCTTTTAAAAACACCACTTTTTCACTAAACCTATGATATCTCTCATTAATTTTATAGTTGTTAAATTTCTATTCAAACAGAAAATTTCTCATGATCATTAGAAATTATGTTTATTTTAAATATAAATATTATTTATAACACTTATATGCTCATTTAATAAACTATATAAAATTTTTATATTTAGTTTTTTAATAAGAAATTTATATGAATTATAGGGAAAAATATTAATAAATCCATATAATTTAATCAATACAAATATTCATTAATAAATATTATTGTTTATGAATTGAATTGATCATTAAATATATGAGGAATGAATATAATTTTTAATGAAGGTTGATTCCTAGTTATATATAGTAGCTTGATGCATCAATAGGTCTCATGAAGAAAATTATTTGGCCAAATTATATATCTTTCTATTGTATTCCTAACCATCGAATAAACAATCTTGGAATAAAGCATTGATAGTATAGGAATCAGGGTATTTGAGAACATGAAATCCAATATTATTAATTTCTTTCAATGATAATTTAGTTATTATTATCTATGGGATTATTCTATTGATGTTATCCATGGATGAAGTTATCGATTAAATAGCACATGATTTCAGTTATTTACCATTCCATATTTATTATGACTTATTTACTAATGATAGATTCAACTTTACATAACCCTTATTATGTATTTGTGATCAATATTATTTTGTTTCCTTTCCCTAGGTTATGATGAAGTATTCTTTGAATGATTTCAAGGAAGATTTTTTTCTATTACTATGTTTTAAATATTATTTTCAATGTAAAAATTGGAATTGATTATCTATCATGTTCTTCAAGAATACTAAACTTATCAATATTTTGTGATGTCATCCCTTTTATCTTATGCTAATTTAGTAATTAACAGCTCTAGTTTATTGTAGTCAGGGTTGTTACTGTTTGTACCAGAGCTAGGTTTAGTAGAAACCATGGGAACTAGATTTACAAATATATATATTAGGGATCATAAAAATAAAATATAATTTGAGGTTATTTATAATTGTGTAATAATATCATAATTTTTTGGTAACGTAGAGATTTTGTGGTTCTTTCTAGAAATACCTCCATGTATACATATAACAAGTGGATGTGGTTTTAGAACAGATGCATCTAGGAGTAATTACTATGAATGGTCAAGTATACCTTAATCATAATTCATCTTCATGGTGAATAGGCCCTTACTATGAAACAGGTTTGACAGTCCTGAGGGATGTGCTTAGGATAATAAAAAATTTAATTACAAATAATTATGAATGATTTTAAAATATTTTTATGATTTAAAGATATCCCAAAAGAAACCATGTTTATGATTATAATATTAAAAATGCACAAATTTTCAATTTATGTTAAGTGTTACACTAGATTTATAATTTTATGTTATGATATGATGACCTAATTCTTTATGTTCCTTATTTATAAATGGAATTCGGAAGAAATAATTTTATAAATACTCATGAGAAATGTATAAATACACTAAATTAGTAAGGAAATACAATTGGTGTTGGTGTTGAGTAGATCTAAACCATATTTGGGAAGTTAACCTAGGTGATGACTAATAATATTGAATTTATGGGAAAATTTGATGTTTTATGACATAATACATGTATATTGGAAATTTTCATGTGACAAAAGCCCTTATCTTTAGTAGAAATACTACTCCATTGGTAATTGTGAAATGAATTACGTCCATTTAAAATATATTTTTTCCCTTGGGATGTGATGAAAGGGAAAAGGTTATACTGGAAGTATATTTTATTATGAAATATGATGATCAATAGAGGTCATTGATCTAGGTTATTAGGGAGGAAGAATAATAGAACACATGAAAGGGAGATATTTTAATGGAACATTATTCGATAAATACATCCCTTATGAGCACTAAACTAAAAGAAATAATGTTCCTTAGCTTAATGAAAAAGGAAGAAGAATATATTATGGAGTATAAAACTACCTTGAAAAGACTAGCTAGGTATTCCATAAATTATATGCATCGTAAAAAAATTAATATTAACCTTTTCTTTAAAGGTCTTAAACTAGGTCTTTGAAGGAAATTGGTTTCTCAATGTTTTTCATCACATGATGAAATATTTTTATGCACCATCAAAATAGTGAGAGAATATTCTAGATCATAAAAATTAAAGGAAAATCAATAGATGAAAATATCAAATAAACACCATGAAAAACGAAACTCATCAATGATGAAAAATATGATGAAGAAATTTCCATCATTAGAAAATTGTGGAGAGAAACACCTTGAAAAATGATTGAAGGGAATGATAGTTTGTTTTAAGTGTGGAGATATTGGTCATCTGTAAAATTAGTATAAGGGAAATAAAGTGGTCACTACTATCCAATCATTCAACTATAAAGAAATGGGGTATTATTCAGACCAATTTTCAATGTATCAAGGTGACTTACTATAGAAGAGGATATGGTGAGAACCAAGCTTATGAAATTACTACATGTGAGGTTGATGTTCCCAAAGATGTGGGGGAAAGTAATTTAATCATATATTTGAATTTAGCTCATTATTTTCTTGATTATAGATCTTTACACTCTTTTATATCTTCCATGTTTGTTAAGAAAATTATATTTTTTCCTAGCACCTTAATAAGGGACTTGTTTTTAAAAAGTTTAAGAAACAATTTCAATATAACAAGGATCTTTTAGGTATTTCACATTATGAAAAATAAGCATTCCCTATTTATATAATTTATGATTATACTAATGATTAAATTTGATATAATCCTAGAAATGGATTGTAGATAAAAATATGATGAAAATATTTATTTAAAAGATATATAAATAATGATTTGTGATGAAGATGTGGATTTTATTATCTTTATAGGGTGGAATTAATCATATGATTCATTTATAAATCCACCTCTTGTATCTCTTTTGAATGAGTTCCTTGGGATATAGAGTAGACACAACCTTTTAATGGAAAATTTAATCTTTAAATCTAAGATCCTCCTATTTTAGATGCAAACATTAATGTATTTTCTAAAGAATTACATATACATCCACAAGGGAAAGAAGTTGAGTTTATCATTTTGTTACTAAATGATGAAATACCTATATCAATAAATCCTTGTAGAATGAACAATGTGTAATTAGTGGAGTTGAAGAAATGACTAGAATAGTTGTTTGACAAGGGATATATAAACCCTAGTGTTTCACCTTGAAGAGACCCTATTCTTTTCATTAAGATGAAATATAGATCCAGGAGACATCGAATTGATTATTGGGAAATAAATTATATTAAAATAATTAAAAATATTACCTACCTCATATTGATTACTTATATTATCAACTTCGTAGACGTCAAATTTTTTTAAAAGATTTACCTCCATTCTGGGTTCAATATATTTTGAGTAAGGATGGGATATATTTTAAAGGAAAAATTTCAAATATGGTTTTGACATTATGAGTTTACAATAATTCTATTTGGATTGAATAATACAAAATCTATTCTTACAGATCCAACAAATAGAGTATTCAAGGAATATCATAGTAATTTTGTTGAGGAATTTATAATTATATCTTCGTGTATTATAATAGCTCTAATGACCATGATAATCAATTTCAAATTATTCTTGAGACTCTTAGAACAAAAGAGTTATATAGTAAAATTTTATTCTATGAAATCTATATTTTGAAAGATTATTTTCTTTTAAATATTGTCTCCCAATATATAATCTCAATTGATACTATAAATATAATGTAATTCAAATAATTGCCTATAAAAAACATAACACACGTAAATAATTTCATCGGTTTTGAAGGATACTATTAGACATTCATTCAAAATATTCCCCTTTTGTCTAACCCTTTAACTAATATTACACACAAAGATGTTATGTTTATATGAACAAGGGAATTTCCTGAATCTTTTGAATAATTGATGAGGATATTTGTCAACTCTCTAATTTGGAATCTCTTATCAAGAAATGATTTATTTTTTATATATAAAAATAAAAACAAGAAGGGACTTTGTTGTGTCTTTATATTTAATGATAATGTAATTATTTATAAATCAAGGTTGTTAAAGACTCATGAATAGAACTATCCCACCCATGAACTTGAGTTGGATGCTATAATATTTTCTTTGAAGATATAGAGACACTATCTCTTTAGAGAAATTTGTGAGATATACACAGAACATATGAGCATAAAATAATTATTTTAATATAAATAGATCAATATGAGGAAAAGGTGATGGATCAAGATACTTAAGGATTATGATTGGTCAATAAACTACCTCCCAGGAAAGAAATTAAGGTAGAATATTCATTGAGAAGGAAGTTTCATGGAGTTTTGACCAAAATGAGGGCCGAAAATGATTCTCTATTCAAGGATTTAGCAATTATGAATATTAGAATTGTTAAGGAAGGAGAGACATCACACTTTCTTAAAATTATTATGGAATAATATTTATTGAAAAAGGTAAAAAAAATTAATATGATTATGAGAATTTTTAAAATAAAAATAAATCCATGAAGGTTGGAAATTTAAAATATTTCATATATAAAGATGGGGTTCTTAAATGTTCAAAGAGAATATGTGTTCAATCAATACCTATGATAAAAAATAAATTAGTATATGATTCTCATAGATCTATTTTTTATATAAACCATTATTGGACCAATATTTATTGGTATTTTATGGAACATATTAGAGGGTATAATATAATGCTGAAAATTACACATTAGGTATTAATATTCTTTGTTTTCAATAGTTTAAGGATGAGAGAAAACATCCTAGAGGATTCATTAACACTCTAAATATTCATATGTGGAAATGGAATGAAATTACTATGGACTTTTTCCTATTTTTTGCAAATAATCCTGGAATAAATGATGCAATATGAGTTATAGTTGATCGACACACCAAGTCTACACATTTATTTTCTATAATAGAATTGTTACATCTTTATAACCTTTAATGACAATATATTAATAAATTGGTAAGACATAATAGTGAACCTATTTCAATTGTGTGTAATAATTTTCCTTGATTTACATCAAATTCTAGAAAATCCCTCAAAAGGCTCTTAAGATTGAGATCCATTTGAGCAATGACTACCATCCTCAAACTGATTGGTTATCTAAAAGGAATATTAAAATAATATAAGGCATGTTGAGATCATAATCACTTTATTTTTAATGCATGTAAAAATATTATTTAACTTTGTAATAGTTTTCACATAATAATAGTTTCCATTTAAGTATTTAAATGGTTCCTTATGAATCATTATATATAAAGATATGGCATACTCTAAATTTTTGGGATGAAGTTAGAGAAAGGAAACATGTAAGAATAAAAGGTGTTGAGGATACAATGAAAAAGATAAATACTACTGAGACTAATATTATAAAATCAGAAAACATGATTATGTTTTATGTTAATAATCATAGAGAAGATTTGTAATTTCATATAGGAGATCACATTTTCTTGAAACTATCTCCGCAGAAAGGTGTTATAATGTTTGCTAAGAAATGGAAACCGGGCCCAAGTCCCATAAGATATTTTTAAATTTAAAAAAGAATAGGATCAGTTTCTTAACAATGAGAAATGAATCCAATTCTCTTGAAAGTATATGATGTGTTCCATATATCATTATTAATGAAGTACATGCCAGATCCAATGCATGTTCTCATTTCCAAAGAAATTGATTTGGAACCTGATCTATGTTACTATAAAGAGGTCATATAGATTCTTGAAAATTGATAGAATGTGTTGATAAATTGTATGACTTGAATGGTAATGGTATATTAGATAAATCATAAAATGAAGGAAGCAATATTGGAACTAAAGGATGTTATAAATAATATCCACCCTCATTTGTTTAGTAAGTAGTATCTACAAAAATTTAGAGGATGAAATTATTTTAGGAGGGTAGAATGTAGCACCCAAGCTTTAAATATAGTAATTAAAAATTAAATTTTAATTAAAATGTAATAAAATTTTCAATTTAATATTTTATGAAAAATCTATAATATGATAAGGTGAATGTCAATTTTGAACTTTCTTGGTCAAAATAAACGTAGAATGAGTTTTTGAAAGGTTCTCGTAGATTAAGGTTTATTAATGATTGAAAATATATTATTTAACTGTTATTATATTTATTTGAAATAATTTATAATAATATTTATAATTAACCATTTATTTATTATCAAATTTAAATATAAATAGATAATATCATTTGGTGGTAAAAATGGGCTTTTTCAGCAAACTCTTCCTAAATTCATAAAGTATTTACATTTTAATTAATTATAATTATAATTAATTATTAGTTATTTAAATAAAATTTACATGTTATATTTATAAATATATGAATTTAAATCCATATAATTTTGATTACTAGTTATATAGTTGACGTAAGTTCATCTAATGCTTAAAAAATTCATTTATTGAAAACCCATTTCTAACACGTTTTGAGGTTTTATTTTGAAAATAAATTATAATAATTATAATAATTTAATTTTAAAAAATGGATTTATTAATTGGTATTATAATAATTAATATTATTTAATATGTTAAATTAAATTTGTGGTCATAATGAATAGTAAAAATATTAAAAATTAATAAATATAGTTAATGCCAATACTGGTTTACTTGGGGGGTTAATATATAAAGATAAAAGAAAATATTACATAAAAATTTAAGAAAACACCATTCATTGGTTGAATTTATGAATTAAACATATTAATTTATAATATGTTCTATTTTGACCCATTTTTCAAGAATGTGACATGACATTATTTTAAAACATTGAAAAATTATAAATGTTCCAACTCTCCTCAATTATAAAAGGGAACCACGTCCACTCACTTCATCGCACCTATTAAACCATTTATCTAAAAACACCATTAAAAATAATTCCCAACATGCTTATAATTGTTTTACAGATTCTATTTTTTCCAAAATATCAACCCTAGGGTTTTTAATAATTGATGGAAATGAGTTTTTTTCTAGGAGAAGGTAATTGTCTTCACTAAAGAATTAATTTATTCTTTTATTTTCCCACCTTAAATTATGTATTAATAATTCAAATATTATAACACCAGTATAAAAAATATATTTATATGTTTTTATGTGTACAGAATAATACTTATCTGTCTCATTATCCATCAAATGGGAATCAAAGCCATCGCTTGTGTGTACTAAATACTATCGCCACATGAACAGATGTAATTTGTTTCCCATCCCCGAAGCACAGGGATAGTAATAATGATAAAAAATGATTATATGTTATATTTATTATATAATATTTATTATTTTAACCTAATATATAATTTACTTCCTTACCCTTTCACCCATTAAGGAAATGATAACTTTGTTCGTAGGTACGTACAACTAATCGTCATAACGAAGCGATGCAATTCATTTTCCATGAAAAAATTTAAAGAATGATTATAAACATGTTTATAATGAATAAATATTATATTTATAACTATAATATAATTATGGGTATGATGGAACTATATCCCATTCACAAGAATGGGAACATCCTTGACAAAAGATGCATGAGAAAACAATGCATTTAAAACCTGAAACAAAGTTGGTAATGATATATTATTAAATCAAGTGCAATAAAATTTTATAAGAGGATTATATATGATATTATAAAAATGAATATTGTTATTTCATAAATTAATAAAACAAATATAACCATTATATAAGATAATAAATCACATGCAACTAATGGGAAGTGTGAGGTAGTGGATTGCCTCTCAATTTCAATTCCATTGAGACATATATGATATTATACATCTATTTACCTTTATGTGGTTTATATACAACCAATTTGATATATTTAACATGAATATAAATTTATTACTTATTATTAAATTTTTAATTCAATTTTATTCTTTTAACGGGTTATAATTTTAAATTTACCAAAAAGGTAATGATTTATTTTACAATATCATTTTTGGGATTGCCTTAATTTTCATTAACTAAATTTTATGATAAATCCTTCATAAAATCATTTTGTTTTCTTATCCTTAGTATACTTAATGATTTTACATATTTTATTATTAATTTTATTCTCTTTTGAACTTTATTCAATAAAAATGAAATGTTTAAAATAAAAACTCGTTTTATTTCTCTTTGAATCAGTTATATTTTTCTTGTATGTCCACATATATTTCAAATTTATTTAAAAAAATTAATCCATTAATAAAACGATTTGTTAAGGACATTTAATGTTATAATTTACTTTTTAAAAGGTTTTAAAGGAATATTTATAATGTTTTCTGAAAGGGTCATTTTCCAAATTTCTTCATAAAATTTCAAAAGGAATGTTTTTACCGTATACGTTGTTAAAGGAGTTCACCAATATCATAACCATTTTATGATATTTATATTCTTCAAAATATTTTGATTTATTTTAAACTGAAAACTATTATAAGAAATCCCATTTTAATTTTTCACATATACTTTTTTTATCACCTATAAATCCAAAAATTATCATAAAACCACTATTATATCTCATTTATTTTGTGGCCATTAAATTTACCTTGGAAAATTAAACTTCCTGTGATCACTGGAAATTATTTTTATCTTAAATATTCATATTATATGTTTCATGTATATTATTATTTCCTAAACCATATACCATTTTAATATGAAATGTTTTACTATGAATGCTATTTGATTGACTATGGAAAGTCTTTATAAATAGGTTTTTTTTACTCAATATAGAGATATTTTTATAAGGAATATTTCATATGAATTGAATTGATAATTTAATATATGAGGAATGAATTGGAAATGTAGTGATGGTTGGGGAGAAGTTAAATATAGCCCCTCGATACATCAACTTGTCTTAAGAGAAAAATTAGTTGGCCAAAATAAATGGGGTTCAAGTGTGTACCTACCCATAAATTAAACTATCTTAGAACAAGGAATTGACAGTATAGATATCATGAAGTCGAAGATCATGTAACATCCTCACTTGGGTGCCACTAAAAAGTTCTCTTTCTAAGTTACCCACATAAACTCATGCATGCCACCCTATATGCTATAGCATGCTTACTAGTAGAGTGGTTCTGATGGAACAAGTAGGGATACTATACCCACATTATCTGAGTAAGCCTCAACAGCTAAAATATTATCTAATAGAAACAACAAAAAAGGCAATCATACATTATAAATTTTTTTCCCAAAATTAGGTACATTCCTACAACCAAACAGTTACTATTTCATGGCATGTCACATAGTGCCATGTGTGATGGAAAACCCAAAAATAAAGGCCTGCTAAAGAATCCCCAAATTGGGTCCCAACATCAGGTATGACCCCTTATCCATGAACATCCCTAAGAAAAAACCTCTCACTCAAATATAGAGCCTTTAGCCTTCTCCTGACTTGCAACCAATAAGTCATGTGAGGTACCTAATGGAGTCCCGAGTAGGGTGTGAGTATAACTCAATTGGCCACCACCAATGGTGTCTACAAAATATTCAGTCCAATACCAAATATAAAAGAGTATAGGTAATAATGAAATAAAATAAAACTTGTTACAAAACATGTGATTAACTAGATCATTTAATTTCATTCCTTATTCCATGTTTTACCCATTAATTCATCAAAACTAATTCAGTACATACCTGTCATATGATCAATGTGTCCAGAGGTTATAGGTTAGAAAACATGGATCCTTAGTCTAAGAATCTTACTGGGACTAAAAACACAATTTATGACCATCTCAAAAATCATGTCACAAGTCAGAAAACATAGATCCGAAGTCCATGAATCCAAACAATACATGGAACTTCATGTACGACCATACAATCATTGATCTGGAATTCCATGCCCATACCCCTGGGATCAGAAGAATCAATTCATTCCCTAGAAAACTAATTTGTATAAGGATTCTTGGAACATTAGTCTGGCCCACCCTATGTTGTGGAGAATGATTCAAACATACCACAAACAATTTTTCACATTCACATAGGATCATCATAATTAATCATTTTATTACACAAAAATGGGAAGGGTTCACAATTTCCATTCCATCACATTACCTTGGTTCTTTATAAACATTATGATCTCAATTATTATGTCATTCAGATTTTTCATTTCAACACATCACAACAATTTATCACCCATTTCATGCCATTTGACCATGAGTCACATCCCCATTAACCAATTATCACATCCATCTATTTACATTCTATGGCTTATGTAACTCAAAAAGTTTATAAAAGTGCTTCATCAAGATTTTTTACTTGGTTAATCACAATTACTAATTGTTTAAAATCATAAACCCCTCAATTCATCACTTCTAATCCCAATATGTAATGTTTAAGGGAATGGCTCACCCCATGAATTCTCATAGGCCCGGTCTAATCATCCTCATCGGATCCCATGGGGATCATGAGAGGTTTAATTCATCGATGAATAAACCTAATTTCCATTTTCTACCATAGAAAAAAATATAAATTTTTTTACCCCAAAAAACCAACATAAAAAATCAATATGGAATCAACACTATGGGATATGTCATATAGACAACAAACCTCATATTCCTAGATGAACACTCCCTTAACCTTAGGACATGATCCAAACATAAGAAAAATTTAAAGCCCCACCTATATGTTTATGTAAAACAAGGTTTTATGAATTCAGATTGATAAGAACAACCACACAAGACATTTTCTAGAAATAAAAGGAAAAAGGAGTCTTCAACTCACCTGGATCATCTATTTTCACCCAAATATACTCTTAATGGGAAATAATCAAAGATTAATAATCCTATGGATTCTTGGGAGGGGGATTTTGTCACAAAGATGTTGTAGGGGATAATTGGGAAGAAATTAATATTAGAACCCTTATATCCCAAGGGGGAAATGTTAATTCCCCCTATTCAATAAGGAACATGGTTTTTCTACACTGTTATCCAAAACATTAACCAACCGTGAAAACCTATATCCAAATGGGGCTTGGGTTGCATAGTTTCCTAAAAGATATCATGATTTAAATAACTATGTCATGGCCATGTGAAATGGATATGTCCACGTTTTCATGATTTTTAGGATCCAAATTGAATGGTTTTTCAACCATGAACCTTCCTACATGCTGCATGGTTAAGGCACACAATTACTACTAACCTTGCTACAACTATGAACTCTACCCAATATATCCTATTTTCATTATTTTTCATGTCATGAAACCCTAGAACACCACCACTAATCCCCATATTCTAGAGAAAATATTCATTAACTAGAAAAGTGTGAGTTTAACCAAAACTTAAATAGAGAGTACCACATGAGAAGTTCAGGATCATAAAACATGCCCACCTTATAATGGCCCATCCTCAAGCTACACTCTTAAGAACAATTGATAATCTAAGTCAAAAAGATCAGGCCACTGGGCCCACATATCTATCCACATTTTCCATGTTTTCTATTAATCAGGTTCATTTCATTACAACATTTAGATCAAATCGAGATTGTTCTCCATAAACCTTCCCTCTATGATTTATAAAACATGTCATATACCCCTAAAAGAAACACTCACATAGATACCAACATTACTAATGTCACACAAAAGGGAAAGTACAAGGTAATTATACTAAAACCACCACAAAAAAGGATCAAAATAATCACTACCACTATAGGATATCCAATCGGTACCCCTATAGTCTGATTCCCCCCACATGGACAATCAACATGGAATACCAAGTTACCAACCCCCTTCCTTTCAAATCTAATGATGACCCAGACATGGAATCAAGCAAAGAAACATACAATTAACCAAAAAATTACCCATCTTATGTCTGTCTATATATCAAGTCCTAACTACCCTATTCCAAACATGAACAACCATAACTCAAACCATGTATGACCTTTATCTCAAGGAACTAAACCTATCAAATCCCATGAAATCACCTGCTACCAAACCAAACACCAAGATATCTTTTTCCCAAGCATGTCTAATTTGAAACACCATCCACATCATCAAAAAAACACTTAATATGGTTCTATACACCATATTATTATGTTTACAACGACCATCCTATGATGGTTGCAACCTCTATCATCAAAAAATAACCACCAGGCCCCCAACTCAAACATCACTACATACCTAGTGCATTTCCTAACATATCATGCCCAAAAATCAATGAGAGCACCAAAAAAATTGAAATACAATATTTTCATAAAAAATAGGAATTGATGTGTATCCACCATCTGAATACTATTAAGGAAAAAATTTAACTCTTCTATGTTCGTTTTCATTCCTAAGACACACTTATTAATCCAAAACATAAACTATATGTTTCTTACAACTCACCACATCCATTCCTTTTACCTAGTAAAGTTGAAACATCTCCAGCTGACCCACTTCGAAAATATCTTACTATCACTATTGGAAAATCACCAATTTACATGGATAAGATTAGTTCACACTTCAATACATTGTAAGATCATCGAAACACACCTAATAGATTCCATGGTCGACTCTGGATGAGGTTTGAGTACCAAAAGTTCATTTCCCATGAACTGTTGTTATGTATCATCCCACACATCATAGACTCTCACATGATCACCTCAGATTAGTTTTAGAAAAACCTAAATCCTTAACCAAATGCTTAGCACGGTCTTACACCACATATATGGACCACCTATCCATCCCGAAGGAATTAAACATGCACCTGACATGTTCTTTTTCACAAATTGATATCACCACATACAACACATTGTATAATCAAAACATTTACAAATGACATATCACTCCTCGCATTTGGTGGATAGTCTTCACTACCTCACTCAGGTTATTCGAACTACTATGGTACACACTCTAATACATCCATCCTAGGATGTAGATGGGGCCACCCCAATCATACTATAGTGAAAAAATAAAATTTCAACCACCACCTACCCCAAGTTACCAAGAATGAAATTCAGGGCATTCCCCATCACCCAGACCATTATGAGGACCCTTCTCACAACTGGTGATAGTGCACCCCACCATTTGTCTTTTCTCATGCTACTCCATGATCATATCCTCTAGGGGTTTCTCCACACGAACAAATTAAAAACCTTTAAATAGCTTGTCATATAGCCAATACACTCTCGACATACCAATGATAATGTCATGATATTGGGAATGATTACCTCAAGTCAGGAAGTACACCAAGATGTCATTAAATAATACCAACACAACCAATTATCCACTGATGTCACCTATAACTATGGAGACACCTTAACCTACCAAGAGTACCAAGATTCCATGCCCGCAAGAATATCAACAGCACTTAACCACAACAACTCAAATGTGATTTCCAACTAAAACTCACCAACACTTCATGAACCTTTTCTAAGTAGGGATGATGAAACATTTACCCATGGCACTATGTCCATCATCCAACTCACGTTCTTGAAGAATGTCTCTATTTATTCACGATGGAACACAAAAATTCACCACAATAGACCAAATATAAATATTCCATCGAATAACCATCCCTTCCATTACGATCACACAGAAAATGATAGGTACTTATCCCAATCAGTATTTTCACCCTTCCCAAATTGAATCATGCCTCGCCAACACGTGCCCATATCTGGACATCATTAGAAACCCCTATTCCATGCACATTTCTATGATGAATCACTAAACCTGAATCAAGGTACGAGTCATTAAACATCAGAATTATGCCTAAACACCCACTTACACAACTAATCATGCCTAATAGTCCATCATCCTGATCAACTGGGTTAATTTTCAATGTTTCTATACAACCACCCATCCCTTTGCACAATAAGATAAACCATGTGATGACCCCTCACTCCAAGTTTCACATCCACTACTGAAGTGTCCATTGACACTTTGATCACTCTTGTATTGTTCATCCAAATTCAATAACGAGTCTCTCATTAGTCATCTTCAAGTAAATGGTTCATACTCCCAAATAATCTATATTCTTTCAAAATTAACCCTATATCGAACAACAAGAACTCATGTTCTTCCCTAAAAATAAACCAATGCATAATCATGAACTTTTACCAAAATTATATGGCACCTATAGTGCATTTATAACAAATCTAAAGCCTCCATCCAAATTCACATTCTAAATATTTTTCAACACTGGTCTTACCTCCCTCTAAGTGACTCTTGATCTCCCAAACCACTGATTTTCCCATGTAGCCAACTATTATAGACCCAAATGAGGATCAAATCATCATTTACATTACCAAAATCGTAAAACATGGACTAGGGACTTAAACACCAAAAAGAGTTCATATCTCATTTGGCCGATCTCATAAGTCACCCTTGAAGATTCAAAAATATCAACTCCATAAACTAGAGTTGTATCAAGAAAGGGCTATTGGATCTCTGTATAATCCATATACAACCATCACAAGTCACTACCCACAGGTTGTACCCTTGTCCCAATTATTAAACAAATTGAATATAACACTCCAAGGGACCATTTAAATTTGGTTCCACACCCATAAAAATACAACTACCATGAAAAAAAACCAAAAATCAAGACTCTCATTCATAAGGTTTAATGTTCAACAAGCATGATCACAACCCAGTAAGGTCACAACTTCCACATTATCAGGAATCACCAAAGAAACTCAAGGACATATCCCTACTAAATAAACATTAAGAAATAATCCATTATCCACACATCAACAATCATAAAGGCCTTATGACCCATAACTAAGGTATCACACATGGGAACTTTGATGTCTCAAACCACCCATACAAAAGGGTCAGATAAACAACCCAAGGGATAATCACAACTAGGGTCCCAAAAAGTCCCACCAATAAACATTCTTTTATATTTATCTTTGAAAATTTTATACCTAATAATTCACATTTTAAACATTCTATTTACCCAATGTTTTGAAATTCATTCATTATTTGAATTCATATTTAAAAACGTTTTAATCCAGATAAATTTCAAAAAATGATAAACAAGTATAATCCATAAATAGAAACAAATGCACTACTATCCATAAAGGACATACTTTTTATACACTATCCCAATAGACACAACCACCAACCCATCACTATTCTCAACCACCCCTAACCTAGGCCATTTCTAACAAGGTGTAAACCAAGTATGAAATTTTCACTTTATATTAGACACTATTTTAACCATTCCAAAACCATTTTAAAAATATTTTGACAATCCTAACATTTTTATTAGGAACATTTTCTTTATAATTTCAATATAGTAAAGATGAATTTTCAATTCCCATACCAGACCGTAACCCCCTTTTCCATGTTTTCCTAGAATGATGCATGCCAAATGTCTCCCTAAGTAACTAAAATGATGCATTCATATAGAAACCTCATGCCATTCTCATCCACCAAATAAATATAACAAATTTATAAAATCACACTAAATGTGCATCAATAAATGTTAAATAACATAAAACTATAATGGAAAACATAAAAAAAATCCCACCTTGGGCACTTGGTTTTTTCCCACAATTGTGTTGGATACTCTCATGCATGAGCTCATTTCCAATTCTTAAGGCCTCATAATTTCCTATCTAGCTCTCCAAAATAAAATAAATAACCAAAAAGAACCACTTTGTTACAACTTTGTAATATTTTTTACTGGGTTCCACATGACGGTTCCCGAAGTTGGTTCACCACATGACCTCAGGTGGGCCTCTATGTATATTAGAGGCTAATGATTAGAAAAAAGGGTCTGACCAAACATATGGGGATACTATAATCTCATTATAAGAGTAGGACATAATAGATAAAATAATATATAATAGAAACAACAAAAAAGTTAAATCTTAAATTACCAAAATATTTTTCCAATACTACGTACATTCTCAAAACCAAATTGTAACTATTCCATGTCATGTTATATAGTTACAAGTGTAAAGGAAAATGAAAAATAATTACATGATAGATAATCCCCAAAATGGATCCCAACATCTGGTCTGATCCCATCATCCGTGCACATCCCTAATCCCAAAATCAACCCTCAAACATTGTGTCTTTACCCTTATACTGACCTACAAACAACATGTATTCTTGGCTACCCAATCAAAGAATGAGTAGGGCATGCATACAACTCAGTAAAACACCACCAATGGTATCTACAAAATATCCAGTCTAATATAGTGTATGCAGAAATACATGTAATAATGGAAATAGAAAAAAATAGGTTACAAAATTTAACATTTATTATATCAATTAATTTCATTCCTTGAACCATGTTTTACCTATATTTTCATAAAACATTCTTCGGCTCATGTTAGTGATATGATCCATGTGTCAATGGGTCACAAGTTTTAAAACACAGAGCCTTAGTCCATGAATTCAACTAGGACCAAGAACACCATTTATGGCCATCCGATCCTTTAGGTCATAAGTTGGAAAACATGAATCCTCAATACATGAATCCAATTAGGACTCAGAATGTCATGTCCTACCATACCAACCTTGACATGAAACTCCATGTCCATACCCATGGGTTAAAGAGAATCATTTTATTCCCTAAATAACTACTATGTATAGGGGTGCATAGAGAATCAGTTTAGCCCATCCATGGGAGTGGAGCACCAGTCCAATATCCCACCAACCATTTGTCACATTCAAAGAGGATTTTCATAATTAAATATTTTATTAAAAAAATAAAAAAGGGTGCACCATTTCTATTCCATCACCTTACCATGGTTATTTACAATCATTATGTTCTAAATTCTCATATCTTGACCATTATTTCATTTCAACACATCACAACTATTTACACCCATATAAATAAACTTAACCATGAGGCTAAGCCCCATTAACCAATTTTAAAACCCATGTATTTTTATACCATCACTTATTTAACTCTTCATGTTAAGACAAACACCCTATCATGCTATGTTACTGGGTTAATTACAATTACCTATGGTTTAATATCACACGCCCCTCAATTCCTCAGTTAACATATTAATCTTTAATGTTCAAGGGAGTGGTATACCCCATGGGGGTCTATAGGCCCAGTCTACTCATCCTCATCAAATCCCATGGGAATCACTGGGGGTTCAATTCATCAATAAATAAACTCAAATACCGTTTTCCTACTAATAAAACCAAATTTATTGTAGAATTTACCACAAAAAAACCATATACACATTCAATAGGGCATCAAGACTATAAGATATAACTTTTAGAATACCTACCTCATGTTTGTAGATGAACGCTCACTAAACAATATCTCTTGATCTAAAATCAAATTACCTTCAGAGAGTCAATATAGGATCTTTTTAAAATGGGGTTTTTTGGATTCAGATGAGAAGAAAAACCACAAAATCCATTTCCTAGAAAAACTAAAGAAATAATAGTGTTTGACACACCCAAATATTCAATTTTCATCCAAACACACTCCAAAAGACCAATAATCGAAGATGAATCATCCTATGGAAGGATGGGAGTTGGGATTTCATCACTAAACATATGTAAGGAAGGATGGGGAATTAATCTCATTTTAAACCCTAAAATAATATGTTTAAAAATAGGAATTTATCCCTCTTTAATGATGCACATATTTTAGTCACATGGTTGGCCAAACTGTGTGCTAACCATGCACCGCCCCCTTTCCAAGAGAGGTATGGGTCACACGGTATCCTAAGAGATTAAACAATTAGAAAAATTATGTGGTGGCTATGCAAAATGACTTTGTTCATGTTTTCATGGTTTGAAGTACCCCCCTTGAATATTCTTTCAACCATAAATCCCCCTATAAGCTATATTATTAAGGCTCAATACTACTACTAACTTTCTTCCAACCACATACCATGCCTAACAGTGCATATTTTCATCATTTTTGTGTCCCAAACCCCCCAAAACACCCATGATACTACCTATATTCTCAAGATAAAATTTATTAACAATAAAAGAATGAGTTTAAACGAAACATAAATGGAGCGTTCCTCATTTGATGTTTGGGATCTTATAGATCATGTCATCCAATATTATACATTTACTTTATTGATAATTTATTTTTTATTTTATATGATATTATTGGATTGGTGTTATCCATGGATACATTTTTTTCTCAATTTATTGATTAATTAACATTTTTTATTTTTATACCTTTAAATATTCATAATTCCTTATTTAATCAAGATATCATCCACTGTATGTAAACCTTAATGAGAATTTTAGCTCAGTTTTATTTTTTAACATTCCTTAGGATATTAAAAGGATTTATTCAAATGATTTCAAGGATACCCAAATTTTTATATTACAACATATCATATTTTATTTCCAATGAAAAAATGGGAATCATATATGTATCTAGTTATTCAAGACTACTAAACTAATTTATAATTTATAATGTGATCCATTCTATCTTAGGACAAGGTAATCAAGTAACCATTAGATAAATATTTTTATATTCATGTTTTTCACATTTGATGAGAAATCTAAGACCACAGTTGGACTAAAAACATGGGTTTTACCCTATGTGCAACATATGTTTTGTATGAATCAATTTTGGTATTGATGTACAGTCGATAGTGGAAGTATTATGTAATTTAAAAAATAAATTTATTTAATTTTTATCTTGGGAAAAACATCTATTTAATCCATTTTATGGAAAATATATAGTTTTAGATTCAGTTACCGAAGCCTTCGATAAAAATTTGTTTACATATTTTTAGATTATTATTTAATACATAATATTATTATAAAATCTGTAACCATAAAAGTTGAGTGTCTTTAGATAATAAATACATAAAAAACATATTTAGGTAAATTCTTTAGCATATATCACAAATTGTTTTTAACTTTATTTCCTTCTATACATACTACAATTTAAAACATTATTCTGAACCTAAGGAATATAAACATAATAAAGGGTGATCTCAGATGATTATTAAGGGTAAAGATGGGACATATAAATCAATGATAATATGTAGGAATAAAATAAGAATAAGGGTACAATATCATAATCCTAACATTCATATATCATTAATAATCTATCATAGTTAACAATTATGATTCATGGACTAAAACATTATAATTTAAAAAGATATTAATCATAACAGTGAGAAGTCATCATAATTTAATCATGATTCATTAGTTCCGATCATAAAAATAAAAAAAATTAAAAGAGTGTGGTACCATAATAGGAATTAATACCATTTCATATATAAATATTAACTACCAATACTACCAAATCATAGTGTAAAAAGAATCATCAATTGTTTCCCATAACATAATGGGTCAGGGATTACCACATGTTTCCCATAGTGTATCAAGAATCCCTACCTGTTCCCTGGAGTGGATTGAGCATAAGAATTCACAACCCATAATTATCTCATGAAATATAATGCTTACCCAATTTACTTTTAGGGTAATATAGTTCAATGATCACCCATTATGTAATTTAAACCATGAATATATGTTCTACAAGATCAAAAAACATTTATCAAATCATCACAACTTATGTAATGACCCGAATTATTATGAATAAAATTTTCCTTTTTGATTTAATTAAATGAATTAGAGTTATAGAAAAAAAAGACACTTAATTTTTTTATTATACCAAATTGTATTTAATGAATATTAAGTATATTTACCTTTGATAATATAGTCATTGAACATTGATCAAAATATTAGTATAAATATAGGTTTTTTAACAAATCCAGTTGTCATAGACAAAGGAATAGATGACATCAACAAGTATGACCATACACTAGAGAGCCTATTTATCAGAGATTCTAAAGGATATAACATTTCTGAAATTTTCCCTAGACCAAGCTCAAGTTTAGATCCAATAACTTAAGCACAATTGAAACTATTTATGGGATAAGTTCAGGCTCATCGAGATCACCGCCCAAACCATGTTCGTTTAACAACCCCATGAAAGCCCCACCATAATACACCTTTCTTTTAGGGTGTATGATGACCTAATAAATGGATATGTATCAAGAAACTACTAATATAAATATGTACATTATTTTTCATATAATAATGAATATATTTTCATCCTATTATTGTGACTATATAAATTATTTTTATTTTGATTTAATAAAAAATAGTATATTTGGTCAATTAAGATATCTATTTTGATGAATTAATGGATTTTTTAAATAAATAATATTTTAAAAAAATATTATTATTAAATAATTTTTATTAAATATATTAGTTCATATAATTTTAAATAAGACAAATGTAATTCTTTTAAGGGTTCAAAAAAATGTTATTGTTAAAAATCCTATCATTTTCAATAAATGTTGGGGAAAATTCACATATTTAGAATATTATTTAGATAAAATGAATATTAGTTTTGAAATCAGGATATAGAAATTATCCAATGTTGAATGTTTCATATTTCTCCAAGACAACCGAATTTTATGGTAAAAATTAAATATCATATAAATAAACTTTGTGTTTTATGAAAAAAAAAGACCCAAAACTGATGTGAGAATTAATATGAATAGGATAGATGACCATATATATATTTTCAATTTAGAATAATATTATTTTCAGTTTATTGTTATTATTTTTTAAATCGTTTATGAATCCTCTGAGACTTATACTATATTTTAATATTTTAAAATCATTTATTTATGAGCGCGACTCACCTCCACATCCCCATTTGTAATATTTTAATAATTATGGACCTTTTCTATATAAAATAATTTAAACCACTCCCCTTATTTAGAATCCATGGAAAAAATCGTGGGATGTTTTGTGGTTTTGGATATTTTATATTTTAGAGTCCAAAACCTAAATAATAAAGAAATCCCCCACCATTCCTATATAAAACCACCCAAGATCCTATTTTTCTTCACTAAAAATTTTAATGGCATATAATTAATCATTACTACACTCCCTATATCTCTCCCTAGGATCGCCAATGCTTTAATGTCCCCCCCCAATCCATTTGAGTCACACACTCAAGTAAGGGATTCTCGCCATCATCTCCTCTTTTCAAATTCATGAACCTTCATTGAAATTATTTCTTATAATTTCAATCAGTTAAATTTTAATTCACTTATTATAATTATATTACTATTAAATTTATTTTATTTAAATTAAGGGTCATTTAACCTCCCTCATTTGGACACTTACCTAAGCCTTTACTATGTTGAAATTTCGTAACGGACCCTCAGCCTCAACTCTCATCTTTTATTAAGCACTCCTTTTATGTTATTTCTTTTATTTCTATTTTATTATGATGGGATATGATATTTTATATTACCATTAATTAAAATTTGAATTATAAATTATGAGTTATTCCTTTCACTCTAATTAAGACTCCCATGATCCTTTATGTACACCCGTTACCATGATGAAATTTCATAAAAGTTCTTTTCTCTATTCATGTTTCTTCATTACCATATGCCTTATATATCCAAATTTATAATTTTAGGATATGATTTTACATATACCTAATACTTCTTATTTTATGTAAAAATAAATAGTGTACCCTTTCATTATAATCATCCATTTTTATGAATTTTTTAGTAACACCGTTATACTGCCAAAATTTCATTACTATTTCTTGTGCTAATACAATTGTGTCGTAAATATCATACCCAATTTTTTATCTAGGGAATTCAAATTTATTCAAATTTATTTATTTATTTGGGACTCACATTAATGTATTACACATTTTGTCTATCATGTAATATATGATTATCATGAATGAATTCATATTTAATGATATATGTGGCACACTAAAGCATGAGAATGAAATGATTATGATGGGTGAGCCCAGATAGTGCTCTAATTCATTGGGTAGTTTTTAGTATCATTATATGTAATATTGGTACATGAGTGTACCTGATTCCTTTACTATAAATTTTCCATATTCATTTCTTGGTGTTTTATCCTTGACCTATGTTATGATGCATTGATTTAAGTTGTTGCAACATTTTCCATGTTACGATTGTCATACTATATTATACTTAATTATTCATGTTTCATTTATGATCCTTTGATATGAAACTTTTCTAAAATATATAAAATTATTCATGTTATACCTTTTTCATTCCCTTATTGGGAATTATAGATCACCCCATTCTTATATTTGTCCCCAAGATATCCCATGCAGTTTTATGTTCGAAGGAGTTTTTTAGGCCTGTTAAAGAATTTTTCAATAAAGATGTTGTATCTCTATTTTATGTTTTTCTGTACTGTGACTAATTACCAAAGACAATAGAATTATCAATCATTCAGTTTGTATTATGTGTATTCCTTTGTAATAAATCAAGTTTTAATGTGAAAAAAGAACAGTGTTTTTATAGTTAGTATCAGAGGACAATTTTAGTTATTGTTGTGATTAGGTTTAGAAAACTCTCGAAAAATAGTTAGGGATAAGTCTATGTATAAGAAAACATCACTAAATTTTGGTAAGTATATAGTAAGTGGTTTATCACGAAAATAAATCGCTATCAGTATACTAAAATTGGACGTGGTTCTGGAATAGATGTACCTAGGGGTAATAATTCTGACAAGATGTTTCGGGTCTAACTCGAGGTATTCTGGTACACAAAAATGGGCCTTATTGTGCACCTGCTTTGAAACTCCCAAGGGATATGATTTAGTAAATTCATAATCTCAACACAACACATTATTAAGGGAACAAAAAAAATACCCATAAGAATATATGTTAGGATGCAGCTCAAGGATAACATAGATTGAAGGCTAGAAACTCATAAGTTAAGGAAATAAATGCAATTTATAAATTATGCCTTTAAAATAATTTTATTCTAATTTATGTGTTTAATAGTTTAAATTTACTCCTACATAAGTATATATTAGATAAATTAGAACTAAAATAAAAAAGGATAAAGGTAGGGTTATCATCCATTGTTCTACACATTCCATCATATCAAAAAAGTTTAGTAGAACTATTTAAACACCATTGAAAATCATGATTGTAGAGATGTAGGTGAAAATAAAAAATGGGGAAATTATTTCATACCTAGTATATAGATCATCCACTATCAATGTTTTTGGGCTGAAATTTCTGGAGAACATTATTATACTCTCTTTGGTGGAATTTTATGCCATTATGGGCATGGATTTGATTTCACTATATAGAGCCAAAATAAATTATAATGACAAGTAAATCACTCTTTGTATGGTGAATCAACCACCAATTATATACAAGTGAAAAGTGGAGGATGAAAATTCTTTAGCACCCCGATCTCAAGAATTGATATTATTTCCCTAGGAGAAATCATATCTATCTCAGATGATCATGTCTAAGAAATGGATCATCCTCAAAGACAATACTATTGTTGGGGAATATGTTGATTTGTTTCCTAAGGAATTTACTTGTCTTCATCATAGATGAGAGGATTAATTATCAATTGATCTTATAATTAGTGTGTTTCCAATATCTAGGAATCTTTAAAGGATGGCTATTGTGGAACAGAAGATATAACTATAGGTGAATCCGTATAAAGGGTTCAAACACCAATGTGCTTCAGCATGGGGTGCACCAGTCTTTTTTTACAAGAATAAATATGGGTTAATGCACCTTTTTATTCATTATCATGATCTCAATAAGTTCATGATAAATAACAAGTTTCCTTTTCCACTGATTTATTAATTTTTTAACCAGCTACATGGAGAAAAATACTTCTCTATAGTGGATCTTTTTTCAGGATGTTATCATATAAGTGTGAAGATGGAAGATATTCCTAAGACCAATTTTCATTCAAGGTATGGGAACTATGATTTCTTAGTGATCCCTTTCTGGCTCACTAATTCTCTAACAATCTTTATGGACTTGATGAATAGAGTATTTAGATATTACCTTGACAAATTTATAGTATCATTTTTAGAAAATATTCTAATATACTCGAAAATAAAGGAGGAGTATAAGGAGCATTTTAGAACCATGCTAAAGACCATATTAAAGGAAAATCCTTATTCCATGTATAACAAGTGTGAGTTTTGGTTGAAGGAAGTCTTATTCCTGGGTCATATCATCCCAAGGAAGTATATTTTTATGGACCCTTCAAAGGAAAATGAAATTGAAGGATGGATGAGTCCAACATCCATGACGTATATCAATAGTTTTATTGGGTTATCTTGGTATTATTGTCTATTTGTGAGAAATGTTTCATGATTTTCAAAACCTCTTACCTATATAATTCAGAAGGATGTCATGTTTTCTTAGAATGATGAATGTGAATAATGTTTTATGGAGATAAAAAGTAGGTTTATCACTTCCTATATGCTCTAAATACCCACAAGTGGAGAACCTTTTGTGGTACTCAGTGATTCATCGAAGAAGGTATTATACTACTTGTTATTGAAGAATGAAAAATTCATATCCTATACTTTAAAGTAGTTGAAAACTCATGAGAAAAACTATTCCACACATGATGTAGAATTGGAATCTTTGATATTTTCTTTGAAAATCAGGAGGAATTATCTATATGGGTTGAAGAGTGAGATATATACAGATCAAAAGAGCCTCAAATATAAATTCACATAGAAAGATATTAATATATATGAGAGAAAATTTCTAGATCTCATCAAGGATTATGAATTTTCAATCCAATACCATCCCATGAAAGTGAAAAAAGTGGAAGATGCTCTAAGTAGAAAGGATCTAGCAATTCTATCATAAATTAAAATTTAGAAGTATCTAATCTTCTTATATTTGAAGAAAATGGAAATCATAATTATAAAGGAAGGAACCTCATAAATCCTTTCAAAAATTATTTCTCAATAGTATCTTCTTGAAAGGTTGAAGGATGCTAAAAAAGATGACGTGGGAATTCAAAATAAAGAGGAAACTATAAGAAAGGGAAAATACTTGGCGTTCATTGTTAATGAAGAAAAAATTGTAAGATTTGGGTCAAGAATATGTGTTCCATAAAATCCTGAGTTAAAGAAGGAACTATTGGATGATGCACAAAGTTTGACTTTCTCCATTCACCCAGGAAACAAAAATATGAATCAAGATTTCTTAGAGCACAATTGGTGGGATACGATTAAGAAAAAGATCACTAGTTATACATCAATGTTTCTGGTATGTCATTAAGTGAAGGTTGAAAGGAATAAGTCTAATAGTATGATGCAACCATTACCCATACCGACATGGAAATGGTAAAACATCACCATGGAAATTTCACCAGACATCCAAAGGAATCAGAGGGAAACAATACAATCTGAGTTATTATGGATTGTCTTACAAGGACTATACACTTCAATGAGATTCAATAGGATTTATCACTATATCAAATTGAAAATATATTCATTAGATAATTTGTAAGGATTCATGGAGTACCAATATTGATTGTGTCCAGTTGAGATATGATATTCATATATATGTTTTGAAAAAGTCTCTAATATGATCTAAACATTGAGGAAAACATTAGTATGTCTTATCACCCTCAAACTGAGGGCCAATATGATAATAGTATCCAAACACTTGAGGATAGGTTGAGAGCATGCTCAATTGATATCAAAGGAGGATGGGATCAACATCTTCCTTCTATTTAGTTCTCTTATAACAACAATTTCCATTTGATCCTTCAAATGGATCCCTATGAAGCCCTCTATTTGAAGAGGTATAGAATACTGACATATTGGGATGAATTTGGGTGATGTAAACATCTAGGCCCTAAAATTGTCTAGGAAAGGGTGGAAAGGTTTAGACCATTAAACAACTCATCAAGGCTTCCTAGAGTCGAAATAAGAGCTATGATAACAATAATTGATGTGACCTAGAGTTTGATACTAGAGACATGGTATTCCTTAGAATATATCCATGGAAGATAGTAATGTGTTTTTTCGAATAAGGGAAATCTTAGTCCAAGGTACATCAGCCATTTTGAGATCCTTGATCACATCAGAGTAGTGATCTGTTGACTAACACTCCCACTGAACCAGTCTCAAGTACATGATGTATTCCATGTATCCCTCTTGGGAAAGTACATACCAGACCCATAAAATGTACTCAATCTAGATGTGGTGCTATTAGAGAATGACCTTTTCTATGAGGAGCATCCTGTGAAAATCTACGATTGTAGAGAAAAGGTACTACAAAAAAGACAATTCCCCGAGTCATAATGTTGTCAAGAAACCATAATTTTGAAGAAGAAACATGGGAACAAGAGGAAGGGATGAAGTTGACTTACCCTCATTTTTGTGGGAAAATAAATTTCCATGGCCAAATTTCTAAAATGAGGGAAGATTGTAACAACATGAACTTTATGAATAAAATTACCCTTTATTTACTTCATTAAATGTATAATGGTTATAGAAAACACATTCACTTGTTTTGATTTATATTTCCAATTGTATTTTAATGATCATTTTGTATCTTTACCATTGATAGTATTTACAGTGAACGATGATCAATATATTATTATAAAAAAGGGTTTTAATAAATTCAATTTTCATAGACAAAGGACGTGATGGGATCAACCAGTAGGATTGTACCCTATAAAGCCCAATTATTAGAGATTTCAAGGAAGATAGATTATATGGTCATTTCCTAAGACTATTCCCAAGATGATATCCAAAAACATGAGAATAATAGAAACTGTTTATGGGAGAAGTTCAATGTCATCGAGATCAGATGCCAAAACATGTTCACTAAGTGTCCCCATGAAAGCCCCACCATCATGCACGTTATTCTTATGCTGTATTCCGGAGTATTATAGCAATATGTATCAAGACATTATTAATATAAATATATACATTATTTTTTATTGAGTAATGAATATATTTTTTACCCTATTATTTTTACTTTATAAATTATTTTTATTTTGATTAAATAAAACATAAATAGTATTTTGGTTTATTAAAATATCTATTTTTTGGAATTAATATAATTTTTAATTAAATATTATTTTAATAAAATATTATTATTAAATATAAATGATCATATAATTTTTATGAAGTCAAATTCTATTTTTATAGTGGTTCAAATGAAATGTTATAGTAAAAAAACCCATAATTTAAAAAAAATAGTGAAAAATCACATATTTTAAAAATTATTGAGATAAAATTTATATAAATTTTGAAATCAGGATTTCAAATTATCCAACAGTGATTTTTTCACATTTTTCTGAGATAGTCGAATTTTCAGGTAAAAATGAAATACCATATAAATATACTTTGTGTTTTATAACATTACAATGACCCAAAAGTGATATAATAAGTAATATGAATAGGATCCAAGATCAAATATATGTTTCCCATATAAAATATTATTATTGTATGTTTATTTTATTTATTATGTAAAGACATTATGAATCCCCCAAGACTTATAATATATTTTATGATTTTAAAATCATTTATTTAAGAGCGTGATTCACCTCCACATAACCAATGGTAATATTTTAGTGAGTTTTTTCTTTTGAATTATAAAATAATTTAAACCACTCTCCTTTGTAAGAAACTATTAGAAAAAAAGATGATATGGGTTATGGTTTAGGATATTTTAATATGTAGAGTCTAACACCTAAATAATAAAGAAATCCACATCCTTTCTTATATAAACCCACTCAATATCCCATTTATATTCACTCAAACTCTTTGTATTATGTTCTTACTCTATAATCCACTCTCTAGAGTCCTCCCAAGGATCCAACAAGAATTCTAGAATCCCCTCCCAAGATTTTGGAATCACACACTCAAGTAACGGATCCTCACCATCCTCTCCTCTTTTAAAATTAATGAAAATTCTTTGAATTCAATTGGTTATATTTACATTCATTTATAATAATTCCATTACTTTCGAATTGATGTTATTTTAATGAGTTATCATTTAACCTCCCTTATTTGGATCCTTACTTATGATATTACTTTTCCAAAATTCCATAAGGGAACCTCATCTTCCACTCTTCTCTTTTATCAAGAAATCCTTTTATGTTATGTATTTTAATTTTTATTTGATTATGATGGTATATGATATTCCAAATTCTTGTTACTATCTATTTAATGTATAAATTATGATATCTTACTTTTACTATCAACAATCCTCCCATTATCTTTTATATACACCCGTTACCATGCCAAAATTTCATAAGAGTTATGTTCTCTATTCATGTTTATTCATTACCTTATCCCTTAAATTTCCAAATTTTAAATTTTGGGATATTATTTTACATGTCCCTAATGCTACCAATTTTATTTCAAAATAATGAGATATCCCTTTGTCTCTCATTAGCCATTTTTTTTAATTTTTATGTAATGTCATTGTACTTTCAAAATTTCACCATGATTTTGCAGGCCAAAACAATTGTGTTGTGAATACCATACCCCATTTTTTATCAAGATTACTCACCTTTATAAACAGATACTTATTTTTTGGTTAATTACATGTATTTATTCCTCATTTCTTGATATTGGAATAAATTATTATGATGAATGCATTAATGTTTTACGATCTATGTGTCACACATAATCATGAGAATGAAATGATTATGATGGTTGCTCCTAGATAGCGCTCTAATGCATTGGGTAATGTTTAGTATCATGATATGTCATTTTGGGATAGGGGTGTACCTGATTAATTTATGGGAACATTTCAACCATGATATATTGGAGGGTTATCCTTCACCTATGTATATCATGTAGTGTTTTATGTTATTTACACATTTTACATGTTATGATTATCATGTTATATTATGCCTTATTATTCATGTTCCTTTTATGCTCCATTAATATTAATATTGTATAACTTTCATTAACTTCTTCATATTATAAATTATTTATTCCCTTATTAGGCTTCATATATCACCCTTTTCCTATGTTGTTCCCCAGTATATCCCATGTAGTTTTAAGCTTGTAGTAGTATTTAGAGTATGTTAAAGAAGTTCTCAATAATGATGTTTTCAATAAATATGTTCTATTCCCTATTTTATGGAGTTATTTAATGTACATAATTCCCAAATACACTAGACTTATTGATCATCTAGGTTGAATAAAGTGCATTCCTATGTAATAAATCGAATATTAATGTGAAATAAAGAGTCGGGTTGTTATAATATAACCTGGGAATGGAGACTATTTTCATAAACATTTATTATTTCATCATATCCCATAGAAAATAATATAGTTTCCTAAAAAAAACATCACAATAATAATAGTAAATCCAAATAAATAATAATTATGGTATCATTAGATTATATAACATTAAAGAATGTTATCAATGAAAAAATGTCATTAAAAGATCACTAAAATGTTTTCTTAATAAAAATACCTTTTTCATTTTGAATTCACTTATTTAAAATCAAAATATTTATAAAATATTAGGGAAAAAATTTTAAACCAATTGTTTTTTGGAAGAATATAAAGGAATATTAAAAATAATTAACTGTTATAGTAGTAGGAAACTATATTAGTGTCGTGTATATTAAAATAGTGGTTCTATTAACATTTCAGTAAAAAGAAAAAAGTTATTCATTTTGGAAATTAAAGAAAGATTATATTAAAATAATATTATATAATGTAATACAAGGGTAATTATGAATTGAAATAATAATTTAATAATGTTAAATAAGAATCTTGAAAACATTCTAAATAAAATATGGACATGGGAGAAAAATATTCCCGACTGAATTGTAAAATATAGTATATTTACCTTAAAAAATTAATTTATTATCTTGAGTATTCAAATTGAAGAAAATGAAAGGAAAATAAGAATTATTGAAAAATAATTATATTAGAAGAAAAGTTAATGGTATTTATAAAATAAGGATCCTATAATCCCCTAAATAGAAATTCAAACATTAACAATCTTAATTAAATGGGATAGGGACCTAAATACCTTATCACTTTGGTAATATCTGAATCAAAATATAATGAAAGACAAAACCTTAAATAGATTTATAAATCAACATAATATTCATTATAATCAATATAAAATTAATTCATGTGTATTATATATGCTAAATAATGTAAATAAGTGGTGAATATAGCTTATATCACGCATAAATAAATGTGAGATGGGAAATCCTTGAACTCAAATGTCATCTTGATTTTTATGAATTAAAACCAAGTTAATAATAAGTATATATTTATTATAAATATATTATAAAATTATAATCATATATATAGTACCGTATATGATTTACATATATCATATTTTCACCTATTTATTAACATTTTGTTATTAAAATCACAATTCCAGTTGATAAACGCTTTATTTTTCATGTGAGTTTCAATTACATACTAATAATATTTATAATTTTATCATAGTTCTATAATATAAAAAATTATAATCCTTTAGTGATTAAAAAATATAATAATTATATATACATTTATCACCATTAATATAAACTGGTGATAAAAAATGAATTACACCACCTCATGGAGATGGTAATCCATACGTATGTTGGAGAGATGTTTACTCTTTTAAATAGATGGAATGAAAGAAAGATAAATAATAAATAAAATTTATAAAAAATAGTAATATCATTAATAAAATATTTATTTTTGAAATCCATCATTATTACTATCCAAGTAAAGTGGTTAGGAAAATCAAATTACAGCACTGTGAGGAGGTGTTAAGTCGTACATATGGACAAGAAATTTTTTCGCTTTCCATAGGATGGAAAGAAGGTGTATAATTGTTGTTAAATCATAGTAGTAATAATTAAATCTATTTATGATACTTAATTAATTAATTTATAATGGATACCATAGATTCATAGTAGGTATAATAAGAAATAAAATAGAAAGCACTCAGATAAGAGTTGTAAAACCTTATTGAGAAACCTCGGTTGACATACAACTTAATCCTTTAAAGGATGGAATTTTTGAAAAGTCTATAAGATATAAGATTTTAGGAAATAGTATTTTAATTTATTATTGGCGGTATTAATCGTAATATAAGACTCAAAATATGTGAGGAAGAGAGGAGTGAAGGCGCCCTTTTATAAGTGAGGGCAGAGACAGTCCTTGAATTACATAAAGTATTAAATAAATATTATAAATTAGTGTTAATGAAAAAATGGAACAAAATTGATAAAATTAGAATATAATAATATAATAAGTCTAAATAATCTCACCAAATAAAATTTAGACATGTTTTGGTTATGTTTTCACCCTTATTTCTTAGTTTTAACGCCCCATTATCCCTTTTGACAATTATTATAATATGAATTTTTTCCTATATTTATGGGTCAAGGAAGTTAATATAAAAGGAAAAGTGAGACATAAATGTACCTTGATAGATATTTCAAACCATATGTCATTCACATGGCCTACGTTAGTATATTTATAAATTCTGAACAATTTAATAAAATATTTTTTATTATAAATTTTTATTATTGTCATTTTGTAAAATATATGAAATATTATAATATAATATGTTTCTAACTCATGTAAAAATATTAAAAAATTAAATTTATTTAAATTTAATTAGTATATAATCTTAATATAATTAAGAAACCAAAAACTATATTGGTCAAATATTGTTTTAAAAATTATATCTAGGTTTACCTATCTAGTTAACCAATTTTATACATAACCATGGTAATGAATTTTAAAATATTAAAGGGTTATAATTTTTATTATAGTGTATAAATTGGCTCATAAATGTTTAGGAGATGTAATTTTATTACATTTATCATCATAATTGTCCTGTTTAAATATTATTATGATTTGCAAATAATTTAATAATACATTATTTATCATAAATGATTATTAATATCATTTGTAACCCTATTAATTTAATTTTAACTTAATTCCATAAATACAGTAATTTAATTAGAGTTAAAATATTTAAGACATAAATAATATGTTATATTCATCTAAAACAATTTGTGAGACACTATAAATAACCCCAAAAACTCAACTTTTGTAGTTTTTAAAATCATTTATATGAATTTTTTAACTATTTTCACAAGTACTGTGTTGGTGTTACATAAGTATTTAAGGAAGTTATATAATCAATAAAAATTAAAAAAAAATTCCAATGAAAAAAATTCATTCATATTTTAAATAAAAAATTATGATAGAAAATAATTATTTTATGCAGGTCTCCAAAAATTAAAAATATGAAAACTAAAAAAGTGACATTTATGACATTATATTTTACTTAAATATTTAAAAGGAAAAAATAATATTAAAATATAAAAAAGGCCATATATTTTAATTTTATACGATCATTTTAAAAATAGAATCATTTAATAAAATAAAGTTATGTTTTTGAATAAATTTGTAGCCTTGTCACATTAGTTTTAACCCTAATTAACCCATTTTACCTTTACCATTTTAATAAAACTATATTATGGTGGCCATTTACAATAAAAAATAAATAAATGGTAAATATTTTAATTTTTTTACTTAATATAAATTTATAATAAATTTTTTATGATTTTATTTTCTTTAAATACTTTAATTTAATTTAAAATGTAATCCATAAAATGCGATGAAAAAACCGTTATTAAAAAAATCATTTTAAAATATAAAAATATAATTTACACAAAATTCAAAGATAAAATTTATTCCAATGATAATTATTTTATTTTTAATAATATAATAGAATTAATTTAATATTTAAATTATATAAAAAAATTATTCTTTTTAAATCCTTGAAATAGAATCACAGTTTTTAATAAAAATAATTATTTTTGACTATTTATTGGAAAACCAATCATCTCAGAAGAATCCCAAATATTAACCCCAAGATAATTTTGAAATGAGGAACTAAAAAATAGTGTTATTTTTTTTAATAAATTTTCTTAATTTTTCCCAAATTAATAAAAATATATTTTGATAAAATGAATAAATTTTTTTAAGTGAATGTATATTTGATGCTTAAAATTTCTCTATTCTCATTAACTTCCTAATAAGCATAAATAAATTAATGTTAATTTATTCAATAAAATATATAATCTACTTATATCATAACATTTATTTTTTAATAAGCATTAATTTAATATATTAATTTAATAATTTATTACACGCATAAAAATAGTTGCATATAAAATATATCTTTTTTATTTCAAATAATTTCATCTTCATTTCTAGAAAACTTAAAGTTTAATATACAAATTTATATATATCTAATGAATATATATATATATATAATATCTATGTATCAACTAATCATATATATATAAACCATATTACATTCCTATATATAACTTTATATTCTTCACTAAAATTTATTATTTTACTTCTCTCTCATAACGTCTACTATATTTCTAATTAGTATCCTTATTTCCATAGTTATAGTTGGGCTCTTATTCTTCATGGATAACCATGAGGATAAAAATTTTAATTTTTTGTTATTTTTATATATATGTGCATTTAGTCCACTTTTACTTTTCTTTATATTGTCTCATACTTCAACCCCATAATGTATTAGTGTATATATTTCTATGTTATAATCTATATCATTAAAAGTATCACCGATCATTTTTGTTTGATTTTTCCAAAATTATATGATATCAAACGAAGTGTTATGTTAAAATCTTTTGGGGTTATATTATCTCCCTCTAAAAATTTTCATCCTTTAAATTTGATCCATAGATTGGTAATCATGAGTTTTACAAATAAAATTATATTTTTTGAATACCCACATCATAGAAAGGGTTAATAAAACGTCACATTGAAAAGGATAAGTGGAGAATATAAATGATACCAGATACAAAAAATAATGGGTTCTGAGATATGGATAACATTGGTGATAAGTTAAAATATAGTCATAGATGGGAAAAACAATAATTCATGGAATGATAGTGATTGATAATGAATATAGTCAGGATAATGTTGATGAACATAAAAACATAAATCATTGAGGGTTCAAAAGACCATAATTTCATTAGGAAAGAAGGTAAAAGGATAAAAATTTTATTTCAAGATAATTTACCTAGAATTGAGGAATTCATTTACCATATAGACTAATAACATAAGGAAATATACATACCTAATGGGTCGAATTTCAAACTTTAATTAATTACCACTAGAATCTTGACTTTTTCTCCAAATTATGAGTATTAAAGATTATTTTTTCATGTCTAATGCACTAAAATTTACTTCTTTGGAACATATAATCCACAAAAGGATAATAATACATTCTTCTTATATTTAAATATTAACCGAAAATGAAATTTTTTGAATATTTTTAGACAATATCCAAAATATATAAACTATAATATGAATAAATAAAAATTTTGTGTCCAAAACTTCTACAATAAAATCAATGGTTCAACATAGACCATTATATAAATAAATAACCCAACATCCAAATTAACCTTAATAACCTAGATATTAAATAAAATTTTACCCTTAAATTTTATCTCATAACATTTATCTTATATTTCAAGGAACATAATAGAATTATTACCAGATAATTATTTATATTAAACATAAAGTGTATATATACATCAACCTAAGGAAATTTCTCTTGAAATATCATTAATCACATAAAAATACTAAAAATTAAGAAATATTTGATCCCACAATTCTCATTCATAAATCAACTTAATCTTCATCTATAAAATTGTTTTATTAAAAAAAAATTATACCAATAAAGACATCATGTTGGCTAGTTGTAGGTGTTACACCCTTTTCACCCTTCGTTTGTGGGTTTAAGCCATATAGACATTCAAAATGTGATGGGTTTTCACCCGCCCTATGCGGTTTTATTTTTATAAAACAATATTAAAATAAATCCCATAAAATTATTAAAAAGATGATAAAAATCCTCAAGAATATCATTAATTATAAAATTCATTTTTAACTATTATGGTTTTCATTGTCGATTATTTTTTTCCAAAAAATAAAATAATATTAATAATCTTTTATTACCTTAACATCAAGAATATATGAACCCAAAGGTTTTTATTTTTTTAATCCCTTTATAATATATCCTTAAATGAGTGCCTCAAAAAATTATCACCTTTTTTCTAAAAAACTATTCAAATGTATCGATCCCATCTAACATATGTTTCTAAAATAGTGAACTTATCTCAAAATTCATTTCATCACTTAGTCACCAAATCACTTTTAATTTTCATGGTAATCTATATGTTTAATAATATGTTACCAAAATTAAATAACCCATTATCCTTACTAATTATTATTAACTCACAATTAATCACATATTATGTATTATATTTCCCATAATAATGTGTTAACCAATAAAATCACCTTAATACATAATCAATTTTCATGGTTACTAGTACAATTAAATATATGTTTTTAAATAATTAAATAAAAACTACTATTTAATAATCCTAATATTTTTTATGAATCTAATAACGAGAATATCATTTATATAACACTTTTAAAAAATAATTCACAAATCCCAATACATAAACTCTTCAATCCTTCCATTTTAAAAATTGGATGGAAGCATGACCTTTATTGGCCTAGGATTTAACTCATGGATTAGGGAATTGACTCAGATAATCAATGTGTTCCCCACACATAATATGTTTACTTATACATGCTACCTTAGGATAAACTTCACATACCTCTATTGAAGTCTTCATTTTTTTGTGGAAATTACTTTCTCTATTACGATGTTTTCCACTCATATAACTTATTCTTGTTTATATAATACATCTACATGAGAGCTTCTTTCATACATAATTAATAGGTATGAAGTTTAATCTTCTCCCGTCCATTTCTTTTATGAAACTCTATTTTTATCTTATTAGGTATGATAGGAAACTTACCCAAGTTTATATTGTTAATATTGTAACGATATAACTGATTAGGCATAATCACATGGTTATTCCTTATAGCTCTAATTTCAATATATTTATCATGAGGAAAATATTTCAATTTTCTATCACATTGATGGTTAACATGATTCCTTCTCATTATATACGTTGACTAAAAAATGGAAAAGTGTGAGTAATAATAATCATAGTGGGAAAACAAATATTCTTGAAAAATCATTTATAGGACGTCCAAATAATGACACATTCATTTCAATTTATGAAAAAGTTTTAAACTAGGTCATCCAAAATAATTGTCTATTCAAATATCTCATAATTGATTAAAATTAGAGTGTTAATTAACATAATAATATCCCCAAAGAGTGTCAAACTAGGTGCAGAGAAAGGGAAAACTCCCCATGTACCTGAATAATGGCCAATACATACTTTAACCAACTATTTTAGGATTATTATCCCTATATGCATTATTCAAAAACCACATCCACCTATATATTCAAAAAAATTGATGTATTTATAGGATAACCACAAAATATCTATCTTTCTAAAACATTGGAACATTATCCTATAAATAGTATTTTCCCTAAGGTTTTCAATAATGTTTTGTAGTCTTAATATCCAACGATTGACTGAACCCTACTTTGATACAAACTATATAAATCTAAGCTTTAATATAAAAATTTTACATATATTAGATGGCTATTAAATATATAACAATAAAATAAATGCTATAATAATAAATTTTTTGTGTTTTTTGAGACTTATACATAAAAAATATCTAGGTACATTTGTTAACATATCTTAAATGTTTTTTCACTTTATACGCTTCATGAAATATTTTACATAAAACCATTCTTCATAACCGGGGTAAAGGAAATATAATAAAGAGAGAGATTAGATTATTTATAAGGTTAAACATGGGAGATATCAATTGATGACCATATTAAATCCTAACATTAGTATAAGGGTAAAATATCATGATGATAACTTAAAAGGCTTTTATTCAATCTATCATAGTTCATAATCCTGAGTAATAGAATAAATATTTATCATTTGAAAATATATGAATCATAAGAGTGATAAATATTCACAATTCAATAATGAAACATGAGCTCAAATCATAAGCCTAAAAATATATCATAAGATAGTGGTAACATAATAAGCATATAATACATTTTATATGTAAAGATTAACTAATGATATCATTAAATCAGAGTGGATTAGACATCACCACTTATTTCCCATATCTTAATGGATCGGGCATCACTATCATTTTTCTATAGTGGATAAGGTATCCCTAAATATTTCTAATAGTGTTTATTGAACAATAACTCACATAGAATAATTATCTCATGAGATATAAAGCATTAAAAATTGAGTTATATTGATATATAATTAAAGTCTTAGATTCCACTTAGTGGAAACCATGCATATTTGGGACATAATATCATTAAATTTTTATCATATCATCATAACATAACCCATGGATGGAAACTGTTTTCATAAGAATTTCATAGTAACCCACAAATAATATACATGTTTCATTAGAACCAAATGATAATATTCATAAATCATCCAGATAAATAATAATTATGGTTTAATTTGATAATATCCCCAAAAAAATATAATTACCATGAATCAAAGTTATCATAAATGAATCATTTCTTGAAAAGAGAACAAAAATATTTCATGAGGAAAATTCACTTTTAATTTCGAAATCAATTATTTAAAATATAAATATTTCTAAAATATTTAGAAAAAAAATTATTGAAAAATACTATTGAATCTTATAATGAAATCTTCAAATCATTAAGTGGTCATAATAGCAGAAAATTACATTCCACATGTGTATGTTAAATTGAATATTCCATTCACATTTCAGTAAAATTAAAAATTACATAGCTTGTAAATTGAATATAAGATTCATTTTTTTAAAAATAATCATAAATGGTTAAAAATTAATTTGACCAAGCATTTGTGAATAATCAAAAACCTTCATTATTTGTTTAAATAAAACACATACAAGGAAGAAAAAATTCCCTACCAATTAGTAATATAAAGTCGCTATTACTTAAAAACACTCCTTCAGAATCTTGAGTGTACAATCTGAGGAAAATTAAAGGAATAAATGAGTTATTAATAAATAATAACATAATATTTAAAAAATTAATGTTATTTTTTTTATAATTATCAAATAATTTTCTCAATAGAGTTAAATAATAAAAGATACCCATTAAAATAAGATTGAGATATGAATCCCTTTCTCCTTTGGTTATCTCTGAATAAAGACACGATAAATTATAGAAAATAATATGGTTTTTTAAATTCACATAATTTTTTTTGATAATTATCATAAAATACATTCATGGGTAGTATATACACCCCATAATGGAAATAAGTGTGGAGTAAGGCATTTGTCACACATAAAAAAAAGTGATATGAGAAATCCCATATCTAATATATCATCTTTATTCATACATGTTTAAACCTCCTATATCATAATTATATATCTATTATACACATATTATATAACATTAATCATTTATATCATACAATATATTATTTACTTATAAAATCTTATCACGCAATTATTAACAATTTTTGTTAAAATCACCATTCTGTGTGATAATTGTTTCATTGTTCATGCATGTTTCGGTTTAGAAGTCCCAATATTTATAATTTAATCATGTTTATAAAATATAAATAATGATAATAATTTAATTATTATCATATATAATTTTTATATATAATATTTATAACCATTCATATATAGAAATAATGAATAATTAATTACATCACTTCATAGCAACGGTAATATGTACATATACATGATTGACGTTAGCAATATTTTATGGATAGAATGAAAGAATGGTAAATAATAATTAATTTTTTATGTATTAAAATAATATAATAAATAAAATATATTTTTATTAAATCCATCATTATAAAAGTCGATGTAAATTGGTGATAAAAAACTAATTGCACCATTATGTGAAGATGGTAAGTCGTATGTTTGAACACATGATGTTTTTATTTTCTCTATGATAGAAATATGGTGGATAATGGTTATTACATCATAATAATAAAAATTAATAATATTAATTAAACTAAATAAATTATTTTATAATGTATACAATATATTTGTATGGCATATAAGAATAAATAAAATTAAAAATTATCAATTAAGAGTTATACATATTTATTGAGAATCCTCTTTTGACTTACACATTAAACCTTAAAAGAATAGTATTTTTAGATAGAAAAAAATATCTAGGATATGGGTAATGAATCTAGTATGGTATTATTATAGTTATTTTATGAGTTTAAAAGATCAAAATATGTGAGTAAAAGAGGATGTGAGGTTCCCTTCCAAAATTGATTGGAGGGGAACTCTAGGAATTACCTAAATTATTAAATTAATATAAATTAATTTTCAAGTAAAATTATTTCTAAATTGATATAAATGAAATATAATATGATTATGAGTGCAAATACACTCATAAAATATTTTTTTACTATTTTGGTTATATTTTTACCATTATATCTTATTTTTAACCCCACGTTAAACCTTTTGAGAATTATAATGATATCAATGTTCTTTACAATTTGGGAGATAAGAAAGTTTCTGTAAAAGGAAAAGTGCACAATAAATGGATAAGGATGGTATTTTAAACTACATCCCATTAAATTTTAAGAATTTAGTATTTTTATGAATCTTAAATCATTTAATAAAATATTTTTAATTATAAAAAACATTATTTTCATTTTTTGGAAATACATGAAATATTATAATATAATATGTGTCTAAATCTTTTAAAATGGTTCCAAAATGATATGGATTATAGGGTTAGAAGTATATGGACTACATATAATCAACTAGTAAAATTTATACATGTTTTTATATTATTTAAAACCTTATCTTTTAGATTGACAACTTGGCTAACTAGTTTTAACCTTTACCTGAATAATGCAATTATTAATATTAAAGGGTTATAATTTTACTTAAAAAGTGAAAAATGTAATATAAATGGAAAAGTTATGTAATATTTTATAATTAGTCATAATTATTTTTTTATTGAATATTTGAATGATTTTTTAAATACTTTTATAAGATATTATTAGATATAAAATATCCTTAGTGTCATTTTTGACACTATTTGTTCAATTTGAATTTAATGTCATGAATAAAGTTATGTAATTATACTATAAACATTTAAAAAATAATCAATATGTTATATATATTTAAAATGTGTGGAAAAATATAAATCACTCAATAAATATTGTATTTATTGTTTTTTAAAATTATTTATATGAATTTTCTACTACATGCACAAGCACAGTGTTAGCGTTGCATAAAAATTTAAGGTAATTATTTCATCAATAAAATTTAAAACCAAATTTAATGTCAGAAAAATTTCATAAATATTTAAAATAAAAATGTATAACCAAAAATTACTTGATTTTATTAATGTCACAAAATACTATAAATATTAACAGAACGAAAGTGAAATTTTTTACTAAATCTTTAACATATATATTATAAATATAAAAATAAATTTTAATTATAAAAACCATATAACATATTTTAATTTCCTTATACCATTGATAATAAAAAAAATAAATGGGAAACATATGACATATTTTTTTTTCCTTATACCAAATATGGAATCTATTTTTAATAATTAATTTTAAATAATGGGGTGGATTAAAATTAAAATTAAATCTAAAATACCTGATGAAAAATAGTTTTTTAGAAAAATGTCTTTTTAGAATAAAATACTTTTTATACCTAATTAATCTATAAAATTGATGGAAATGAAAATATTTTAACGAATAATAATATAATTTAACTTATTTTAGTTTTAAATCACTTTTAAAATAAATGGAACTTTCTAGATTCCTAAAATCAAAATAATTTTTTTTAATAAAAAATACTATTTTTCACTATTCATTTAAAAATAAGCATTATTAGAAAAATCCCAAAAATTCACCTGAAGAGAATTTTTATATGTTTATTTAAAAAAATTAAAATTAATTATTGAAATAAATTTTTTACAATTAAATGAAACTATTTATAATATTTTCTCAAAAAATTAGTAAAAAAACTTTTTTAAGAAAATGTACTTTTGAAGTATCAAATCACTATATTCCCATCTTTAAAATAAACATAAATGAATGAATATTAATTTTTTAAATTTAATATATAATATAATTTTTTAATTTAATTCATTTATAAATAGTTATTAATTTAATTTATTAGGTTTAAAATATATTTCACACATAAATTTTTTTTATTAAAAATTTAATTTTTATCTTCAAATGATTTCATCTTTCTTTACAAAAAAGTCAATTTAAATATACAAATATATATATATATATAATGGATATATATATAATAGATATTTTTCTAATATCTATATATATAACAATCATATTACATTTCTATAAATTGACTTACATGCTTTACTAAAATTCATTCGTTCACTTCTCTCTCGTCAGGCTTATTATATTCATAATTCATTACCTTGTTTATATAGTTTTTGTTGGGGTCACAATATTCATGTGTAAAAAAGTGGATTATTACTTTATGTTTGTTTTATTTATATATATAGGTTCATTTACTTCACTTATACCTTTCTTCATGTTTTTTCCATATTCCATTAGTGTTTATCTTTTATTGTATCAATTTATTTGAATAAAAATATCATGGTTCATTTTAGTTTGATGATACATGAATTAAAGTAAATCAAAAAATAATTATTTTAAAATCATTTTGGTTTTACATTAGCCACATAACCCTGGGATACTGAGAGCAATAGGATATGTCACTCAGAGGAATGACATTTGGCTTTTAGATAACTGTGGACCGAGGAATGAAGGTCAGATTTCTACGGGGATTTTGTTGAATGATATAGTTTTTAAATATCACCAATGACAATAAAATGAAAATTTTCATTAATAGTGATTAATCTAATCTATATGTTTGACTTTTTTATTTATGGATTATCACCCTATCATTTTGGATTTCTATCATTGACTAATTTATCTACTACGGATCCCAAAATCTCCATGTATTCACATAGAATAATTAGTTACATTTTGGATTTATATTAATAAATATTTTTTATTTCTTCTTCATTATTTGGTTTCCACTTAAGGATTTTTTTCTATATCCATATTAGACAAAGGTTATATTCACATTATTGTTTTTGTTTTTCCCCCACAGTTCTTCATGTCCTTCTCCATCATCCATGTCCAGGTGTTTGTTCAATTATTTCTACTTCAGTTCAAAAATGTTATTTAGCCCTTGTATTAATATTTAAGAAAGTGAATATTATTCTGTTGATCATTTTTTTGGATATTTTTTAAATATTAAAAAAATAGAGATCTATGAGAAAATCAAGATAGTTTTCCCCCCAAATTTTGATGTACTGGAATGATAGGCTATGAAGATGGATTTTTTGGCATATAGGAGCCTAGAGATCAGCCTATGGTGATGGTATAATTGTGATTGAAATATCTATAGACATCTCATGTAAGATTTTGGTTGATATTGGTTGTGTTGATAGGTTTTTAGGGAAGTAGATGATTTTTTATAAAAGCATTACTATACACCATGTAGTTTTAGGAACACACACAACGTATCCTTTTTATTTGTTGCATATTTAGTTTCTAATCTAGTTAAACATTTAAAATCAATGTGGTTGAACCACACACAGTGTGACTCTACCCAGCTATATAAACATTGTATAGGGAGTACATGACTAGGTTTTTGAGTATTCTTGAATGTCATGTCTATAGAGGGACACACCACGTGTCCCTATTCAACTAGTCGATTCATGGTTAGGGAGAACATTCTCAGGAACATGGGTGGTCCCACACACCATTTGGAACTAGTAAACGACAATGTACATAGATTTTCGATGTCATTTGGGAAATAAAAAATGAGATGATGAATTTAGAGTACAACCCATTTACACTATAGGACACACTGTGTCATTTTACTATGTTTATCTAACTTTGGTGTATCTTTTTTAAGGACTCAGATCAAGGAAAACAAGTAGACCATTATTAGTAAAATTATTCATAGAACATGACTTTGTAATTGATCATGAAAATTGAGATATTTTGTGAGGTGATGTAGGTGGGATTCTTCTTCCCCTAATTCTTAGTCGATGACAAGGTTCAGGTGTGATCATCAGAGTGATTCTAAGGCCAAAACACTCTTGATAGTTGGGTTCTCTATGGACAAGGTCCCCCTTACTATATATAATTGTAAAGTTGGAACTTATAAAAATTTCTAGGCCAAATTTCCTCAATTTTTAGATTTGGTACTCCCCTATCATAAAACTCTTATGGGAAGTGGTTCATTCACTAGATTTAGTACTCCCTTAGATTCAGTACCCATTAATGAGGTGCCAATCATCCAATTTTATTATAATGAGGTTTCATGTGGTACTTGTAATTGAAGATGGTATATATATTGTCATAATAAGATTTATCATTCTTAGGTTTAAGGGAAGATTGACATTCCTCTCTCTTTAATTGGAGTTTCTTTATGATAATATCTATTATTGGGGTTTTCCACTCTTTAACTTGTTGGTCAAGATGGATGTTTTATTAAAATGTTTCTCTCATGGGTTTTTAGGGAATCATAATAAGTATTTTTATAATCACCTATTTAGGGGATTTCCCCACATATTTGTAGTTTTTTTAAGATAATATAATGTTATATGGTGACCTTATTTGTTGAGGTGTTGGTGGATCTTAGTTGTATGTGGTGGTAGTGACCCCAAGTGGAGGATAGTTCTATTATTCATGGGTATAACTCTTCCTCCTCACTATATATTAATTTTGTTCTCCTTTATTTTTTGGTTGGGAGATTATTTTACCTCCTTTTTATTGGATATATTTAGCTTTAATCACTTTGATAATTTATAGTGGTCCCCACATGAGTTATTCCTCTTAGTTTAGTAAGTTTTATTTATCCATCATGATTGTGAGTACCATATTGGTGATTGTGAATATATATTAATTATGATGATTCCTCCCATTATATAATATGCCTACTTGGATATAGTCTCTGGTACTTGGGATATTAGTATCCTCCAAGGGTCACACTCTCATCTTAACTTTAATCTAGGTGGGGTCCAAGTGAACCAAGTCATGATAGAGTGGTATCAAAGGAGTTCCATCATAGAGAAGGTTCTTATACATAGATGTGTTGTGAAGATTGGTTTGATAACTTATGGAAATGGTGTTATGGTGATCAAGTTCATAACTTAGGCAGGATAACCTAGTGTTGGTGTAGTATAAAATTTATTCATACAATAGGAATCTGATAACCTACTATTCAACTTTGCATACTCAAACAATAGTTTCGGTTAAACCAATGGTACATGAATTATGTAAGAATGAGTTATTTCCTTCTATATCCTTCATACATCAAATAATCAATTAATATATAAGATGTTTAAATAGGGATGTGATGATGACCGATTGATTTATGGGCTCTCAGTTCATGGATCTCTCTATTTGTCTTCATTCTAGGTGAGTAGAGAGAAGTGCTTCCATTGAATGAGTGGTTCATAGATCCACCTATATTAGTTCAAGATGATGTTTATATTCATGTTGATTAGTTTATTATTCAAATGAGACATCATAATTATACACATAGGCTTCACAGGTTTTGGGAGATTCAGTGATAGAGAATGCTCAGGATTTGGGGAACCCTGACCCTTAGCTTACATAATATAGACTAGATTCGGGGGTATACTTTTTCTAGCTTGAGCATACCTGACTAGTTAAATGGGTTCAATAGTGAATATTCTAATTTATAGATATGTAGGGTGATGTTGGGGTGTAGTCACTTAGAATCATGATGTTGTAAAAAATTCATTGATGGTGTTTCAATAGTTCTACTACAATGAGTATTATACTATAATTTTTCAATCTATTGGGATCCGGAGAATCTGGGGCTGTAGTTGAGTGATATGACTATTATAGAGTACACATCAAACATTATTAATTTTGTGTGCTACAATATTATATGTTTCAATATGGATACATCTAGGAATGGAATTTTTAATAGGGCCTTCATAGGAATATCCAAGTCAGTGTATTCTCTATATGAATCCCCACTTATACTAGCGTGTTAGAGTTGGCCTTAGTGAAAGTTATCTTCTTGGAAGAGGAGTGTCAGGAAGATAGATCATGAAGTGGACATCATGGGGTTGATTCATCTATATTATCTAGTTGAAATTAGTTAATTGAATCTAGAAGAAAGATGTATAGTCATGATCAAACCCAGATATAGGGTTCTATATTATATGGATCACATACAATATCCAAAGAGCCTAAAGATAGATGATATTATGATTGTGATGGTTAAGGAAGGGTGTCATGAGATTGAATAACCCAATGTGCTGTAGATGGTGGGTGGTCAATGGATGATATTCTATGATAGAGTTATAATCATGATCAGGTAACCTACAAGGGTGGAAATGGTGGTTGTAGCATCAATACCTGAACCATCAACTTTGAGCCAGAATGCCATATGACCCTATTCATGCATCCCCACACGCAAGTGTTTTCCGACTAGCAGTGAGGGTCTCACGTGGGATCAAAGAGAGACTATACCATCTTTAAGAGTACAAAGGAAAAAATAACCAATGTATAAATATAAAAAATATAATAAATATCATTAAAGTACATGGGGAAAGTAAACTAAGCATGACATGAAAATAAATGGATCTCAAAGTGGAAAGCATGTCCCATGTAAAAAGAAGTAGATACAATAAAAAATTTATAGTGGGGTCTCCAAAGTTTTCCCTGGTCTACTACTATCTCAATGATCCACTACTTATCCATCCACAGTGGTGCCCTTTCCCTTCACCAGATCCCTAATGAAATCTAGAGGCTCACCAAAATTCCCATGTAGGGTGTGAGAACAAGACTCACTAGGAAACCGCCAATGTTTCCTTAACCAAATATGATAAATTATACAAGTTCATTCTATAATAATCAAAAATTAATAACAAGAAAATAAACATATAATTCAAAACTGATCAGTCATTCACTAATCAAGCTACCATGTACCCCGACTATATCTGATTCTGCTCTATGCCGGAAGGATAAATCATAATAGATTTTAGAAGTATCCAAAATATCCACATAGATAATTAATCAGTCACTCTGGATCCTCATGGATTCTTTAATATGTTCCAATCATAATTCCCTAGGCCTCAAATATAGCATGATACTCAACATTACACCAAGCATCTAGCATACTACTAGGTAGTTCATTAGGCATCAAATAACATGCTACTTAGAAAAACACAAAAAATTGAGTCTGCTACTCGAGAGTTCACCTCGAATCAAATAACATGAAATTAGGCAGAACACTTGACATCGATTTTGATACTCAAAATTTCACTAGGAATAAAGTATCATGGAACTTGGTATTTGGGAATTTAGTTAATCCTCAATACGAAATGTCTTTGGAATCATCACATGTCCACCCTATGCTCTGGTCAATCGTCGCAGTCATCTCACATCTTGTGAACAATCCATCTATGAGATAAACCTATCACAATGGTCAACCTATTCCAAGCACTAATAATGATACCTTTGAATACAACATAACATATAACATGGTATATTATACAAGGAAATCATAGAATGTAATAAAATCATGAGTATTAGATGCAATAAACAAACACATTTGATCATCATTGAACATGTAATAACAAGATACACATGTATATTCATGGTAATAAAATCATAAGGGACTCAAAACTACACACACCCCAACATGTGATCACTATAAGGAATAGTCAACAAGTTATGCTAATGCTAGTATCACATGAAGACAAGGGTTTACATATAAATAGAGCATGAAAAACATCATGATTTACAATAGCTACTAATGTGATCAAAATAAAACATGTTCAATAAAGATATCTAAGCATACTCATGGAATAAATAAACATACATTGTGTCATGTATCTAGTTCTCATGTAGAATAAAAACACACCTCAAGGTTTCCATGTAGTCTAACACACTCATATGTGATCAAGCCTTGGCCATCAGTGGTAACAATAAAATCCAACTCACAAGTTCCAACGTGGCCCTTGGCACATTTTCAATTTATTAGACATAATTCATCTTATTAATTAAAACCCAATACTTGTTATTTAATTAATAATTAATAATATTCATGACACAACATGAATTAATGGTTGTTCTCCCAATATAGAAAACTACATATCTAATGCCAATAAAAATTCATAAAAACAAAGGTTAGAAAAATCTAGGCCACCTACACACACCCACATTAGATCATAATTAGAAAAAATTATCAATTTTTTCAAAAAAAATTATACATGAAAAATTATTTAAAAGAGATCCAAAAAAATGTAAGGAGCTTCCTACCTTATGTGCAATGAAGATTTGATGATAAGGGTTGACGTCCAAGTTCAATTTCACCATTGAATCCATACTACATTAGAAAAAAATTAGGATTAAAATTATTCTTGTCGATATGAACCCCAAAACATTGAAGAAACACCAATATGATCAGTATTGGAGAAGATATTGAGGGGATAACATTGAAGATATTAATAAAATAAAATTAAAAATAATAATAATAGAGAGAGAGGAGGGAAAAGGGGTGTGAGAGAGATGAGAGGTAGTGGAGAAATCCCTTAGGCAACACCCCTTATGATATATATATATATATATATATATATATATTAATTCAACCATTTCTAATTTAATTTCTCTTTATAAATCTATATTACACACACATTACCTTCCAATAATTAATTATTTCATTTATTTACATCTATTTATTTATCTCATGTTAAATCCATTTATTATTCATTATATATATATATATATATATTAAATTTATCTATATATATGTGAACTGTATATACACACACACTCGCATATACATATATATTTATCCCATACATATATATACCCATATATAAATATATATATTTATTTATTTAACCCATATATTAATTTTCTAAAATTATACACACACACCCACACCCACACCCACACACATATATATACACCCACATTCATAAATATATTTTTAACACATATATATACACATTCTATACACAGATACACACACATCCATATATACATATATACACCTGCATATGTATTTATATACATGTATATTTATCTCATATATATATACAAATTTTAATTTCCCAAAAAAAATTATTTCAAATATTTAATAATTATGAAAATTATAATATTTATTATTATTATTAAATAAATAAATTCAACCATTAATATTTTAAATGAAACATCCATTAAAAATTGAATAGTTGATAATTTTTTATTAAACACACAATATCATTTATTTATCACAAGTAATAATTTTACTATTATTAAATTGATCACCAATAAAAAATACAACCACAGGGAAATGATGATCATAATGTAATAGAATTTAATTACACATATATTTTGAATTTGAATTTCTATAGCAATAATAATAATAATAATAATAATATAATTATTATTACACTTCGGTACAATGTATCCAAACACCCAGTGTACACAAAACTTATATTGCATCGAGGGTAAATCACATTTTTATGACCTAACTGGGGTATCAAATTTCTCATAGGATACACAATTTATGAGATATTCCATTATTTTTTGAAAATATATAATAAAAATATTAAATAAATTATCATCATGTGTAATTTGACCAAACATCCAACATGCACAAATGTTATGTTGTACCTTGGGTAAACCCTGCATCTCAGACTTAAAGATGATCTCATATTTCCCATATAAGACATTATTTTAGATATATTTTATTATTTTTTAAAATATTGCATGCACAAAATATAATATATTTAATATTTTTATAAAAAATTATATCTTGGCTCTTTGGTCTTTAAAATCCAACACTAACTCAGCGTCTGACCCCAAAAATATTTTAGTGAATATTTTAAAATTGTTAACAAAACTTTTACCATTAAAAAATCCTTTAAATCATTTAATAAGTAATTTTTATTCAAAATTTAAAATTTTACCGTAAATAAAATCAAAAAATATTTAAAAAGAGGGTGTTATTTTCCTTAAAAGTTTTAGGGTTTTATAATTCTCCCCTTATATTTAATTTTCATTCCCAAGAAGTATCTCTTGTTGTATTGTTCATACAACTCAGGCTATGGTGTTTGAACATTAGACTCCTGATTTCACATCTCTGTAATAGGGTAAACATTAGAAACATATTCAAATCATATCCAGTATAAGGGGTCACATGTGTTTTTTCTAAGAGTCTACAAAAAACGAAGGCATTCCCCTCCTAGAATTAACCTTGGTCTCAGTCCCTACACATTATGAACAATCATCATATATATAATAACACAATAACATGATCAATTCAAATAATAAATTCTTGTAAATATATATCATAATGGAAGGGAAACAAAAATATATGACACAATCAAAGAAACTACCCTAAACCGATAGCACAAATCAAGGCATTTAAATAAAGAACATCTATAAAGCCCAAAAACACATATATACATGGAATATAAACCTAATTGCCTATTCATGATACATTAATTCACCCAAAATCACATAAATAACATATCAATATTATTCCCATATACTCAGGTGAGTTTAATCAATAGTAATGGAAAAACAAAAATTTCCAATTTATAGAAACTTGGAGGTCCACAGTATAGTACGTGAAAGGAACTATCATAATTCCCATACTCACATCCAAAATGTCTTGTATCCTATCTATATTCTCCCATACCAAGAAAAATATAATAAGAAATTAGTGAATACTAACCCTTTGATAAAATTTTGTAACATCTCAATCCAAACCATTGGTTATGAGCCAGAATTCCACATGACCTTATGCATATCTCACCATATGCATGAGGTTGCAGACTACCAATAAGGGTCTCTTGTGGAACCAAGGAGGGACTATACCATCAATCAATATGCAAATAAGTAATAAATAACAAATTATAATAATAAAAAATATAATTAACATAAATGTGAAAATTGAACTAAACATGACATATAAATAAATGTCTCCAAAATTGGAATGATTTTCCATTGTACAGACTTGTAGATAAAAAAATATATTAAAAGTGGATCCTATGAATTCTATCCAAAATCTCTACAAGAAATGTGATCCTATACTCATCCATCAACAATGAAACTCGTTACCTTCACCAAATCCCTCATGAAATCTACTAGTGCATCGAAATACCAGAGTAGGTTGTGTGTATAAGAATCATTATGATACTTCAAATGCATCCTTAACCAAGTTCAATCAAGTATGTAAGTCCATGCACTATGGAAAATATAATACATACCAATGGTTTGAAACTGTTGGTATCAGCCTAAAAACCATTGGTATACTATATACCAATGATTTTGCTAATAGTTGTCTAGTAATTTATTGCAAAAGGCCTATACAAATGGTTTTCCTCTAACCGTTGGTATATGGAACTCTAATGTTCAGTATGGCAATGGTTTGATAAAAACCATTGGTATATGTATTACCAACAGTTCATTAAAAATATTGGGACAAATATTCTAGAAAAACATTATACCAATGGTTCAAAAATATTGGTATAGTGTATTACCAATGGTTTATTTAAACTTTTGGTAAAAATATTCTCCAAAAACACTTTATGAATAGTTTAAAACTATTGGTATAGTGTTTTTCTAGAAAATAGCATAGAAGACACCAGCCACCCATTCCCTCCACTACATACATCATCAAACACAGGTTTCACTTCATAAACCAATAAACACAGCTGCAAACAACACTCACTTTGCACATAAAATAGAACAAAAAAACACAACCCATAAAATACAACATTTTTCACTTAAAACAGAACAAAAAAAACACGTTTAATATCGCATAAAAAATAATAGAATCTTCAACCATGACATGTTCCATGACATATTTTTCCCCATTTAAATCTTCACAAGACAACCAAAATTCCAACTAACCGATTTCAATTTCATTGGTGGAGACATCTCATAATTGTGAGAGGACAATCACATTTCTAAGAGCCCATCATAGTTAGAGTTACATACACCATTAACAGAATTAACACATAATTTATAAGGTAATTACAAAAAGTATACACATACAACAAGTATACCCATACACCATTAAAACATAATTTATAATTTAATTAAATACATAATAAATTAAATTCAGAATTCAAGGGGTTGGGGGATGTTTAGGGGTTTGGGGTAGCTGTCCAAGGGGGGTAGGGGTGTCCAGAGGGGTGGGGGTGTGCGGGGGGATGGGGGTGTCCTGGGGTGGGGGTGGGGAGGGGGGCAGTCTATCTAGGTGTCTAGGGGTGGGGGCTGTCATGGGTGTGTGTGTGGGGGGTATCCATGGGGGTGTCTAGGGGGGTTGTCCATGGGGGTGTCCAGGGGGTTGGGTGGTGTCCAGTGGATTGGGGGTATTTTCAGGGGCGGGGCTGTCCAGGGGGTGAGGTGGTGTCTAGGGGGTGGGGGCGGTCAAGGTGGATGGGGGTGTTCAAGGGGGGTGGGGTGGTGTCCTTGGGGGTGGGGACTATCCAGGGAGTGGGGATGTCCAGGGGGTGGGGGCGGTCCACGGGGGTGGCAGGGATATCTAGGGGGTTGGGGTGTCTAGGGGGTGGGCGGGGTTTTCCATGGGGGGTTGGGGGATGTCCAGGGGTAGGAGTGTCTATGGGGGTGGGCGGGGCTGTCCACAGGGGTACGAGGTGTCCACGGGGGTGGGCAAGCTGTCGACGGGGGGTAGGGGTGTCTAGGGGGGTTGGTGGGTAGTCCACGGGGGTGGGGGGTTGTCCACTGGGGGAGGGCTATCCAGGGGGTGGGCAGGGCTGTCGAGGGGGTATGGGGTGTCCAGGGGTGGGCGAGGCTGTCCAGGGGGTATGGGGTGTCTAGGGGGTGGGGGCTGTCTACAGGGGGATGGGTTGTCCAAGGGATGGGCGGGCTGTCCACAGGGGTGGTGGGGCTGTCCACGGGGGGTACAGGGTGTCCAGGGGGGATGTGTGTGTGTGTGGGGGGCGGGGGTGTCCATGGGGGTGTCTAGGGGGTAGGGGGCTATCTAGGGTGGTGGTGGGGTGTCCATGGGGGTGTTTGGGGGGGGGGGGCTATCCAAGGGGGTGGGGTGGTGACTAGGGGGTGTCCATGGGTGGGGTGGTGTCCAGGGGAGGGGATGGGTGGTGTCTAGGGGGTGGGATGTCTACAGGGGTGGCAGGGACTGTCCAGGGGGGTACGAGGTGTCCAGGGGGTGGGAGGGCTATCCACGGGGGTTGGTGGGCTATCTAGAGGGGGTGGGCAGGCTGTCCATGGGGGGTAAGTGTGTCGAGGGCGTGGGTGGGCTTTCCATGGGGGTGGGGGCTATCCAACGGGGGGAGGGGGTGTTCAGGGGGGTGGTCGGGCAGTCCATGGGGGTGGTCGGGCTATCCAGGGGGGTAGGGGGTGTCCAGGGGGTGGGCGGGCCATCCACAAGGGTGGGTGGGGCTGTCCCGAGGGGGGGTTACGAGGTGTCTAGTGGGGTGGGGGGCTATCTATAGGGAGATGGTCTATCTAGGGGGGTGGTCGGGCTATCTAGGGGGCGGTCGGGCTATCTAGGGGGTGGCCGGTCTATCAAGGGGGTACGAGGTGTCCACGGGGTGGGGGCTGTCTAGGGGATGGGTGAATCAGTCACAAAAAATCATCAAGTCATGTTTTATTTTTTATAGATAAAAAAATAAAGCTAATGTGACCTATTTAATCACACATATATTCAGGCACAACAAATCAATAAACATCAAAGGTCATTAATATCAGTCAAAAATTTTATAGATCAATCTGTCCATCATCACCACCATTATCATCACCATCATCATCACCCTCACCCTCATCCTCATTGTCATCCCCATCATCGTCCTCGCCCTCGTCCTCACCCTCCTCCTCCACCTCGGCCTCCCCTATGCCATCCTCCTCCACCTCGTCCTCCTCCACGCCATCATCTCGAAAACCACTATAATTTCTACCAGGTGCACCATATATAGAATGCATCGATAACATATATTCATCACAAGAAGTTCTAGCCTTCGGTGGAAGTGTTGGACATAAAACATCCATCAGTTTCATAAATACAGTGTTTTCCCTAGTAGACTATTATGCAGTCTTTGTGGCCCTTTTTTCAGCCAGTTCTGCTTATTCCTTAACCTTCTACAACTCGGTGGTAGTACAACTTGTTCCTGAGGAGAGCCAATACCTCATTGGAACTATACTCTTCCCAGGTCAGCAGCGTACTCTACCAGGGTGCTCATGTACCAACACCTCATGTAAGTGATCATTTTTTCCAAAATTGTCAGGTTCTTGGGCATCAAGGACCTCTAAAGTAGCCCATTACATATATATATAGAATATTAAGTTACAAAATAGAGATTAAAATTTGAAAACTACAAAGTAAAACTTACAATCTTCTGGTGAGTCAGTTCATTAACTGCACTTCCATCTTTCTTCTTTCTACTCAAGAAAAATAGTTTTTCTCGAGGCCCACATCCTTTATGTTCAATTTATGCCTCTATAATGACATTGAATGTAGGAAACCATAATTAAAAAAAGGATACCAAAAAAAGATTAATATTATAACTAAAATTATATGAGAACTTTAGCAATCGAATAAATTATGGAGGAAGAAATAAAAAGTTCAAGTCATAAAGAAATATTATAAACTGTCATACCTGATGCCTCTCATGATCTGGCATCATATTACATCCCAATGTGTGGACGTATTTCCTAGAATCAATGTTTTTTTATTTCATCCAGATGAATACTAAATAAAATTCAATAATTAGTATTAATTAAAAACATGAAAATTTTCTTTAAATAGCTCGAATGTGATTAATACCTTAAATTGGAAAGTCGTCCAATGAGTAATCATCTGTCGGTATTGTTCGAAAGGAATCATCCATGATAGGGACCGCCTCAAACTCTATGCCCTCTCTAACACACCCACCAATGTACAACTCATGTTTATAATATCTCCAAAGCTCTCTTAAATCTTTTAGACGTGATGGCCATGAACCCTCACCATCGGGGAAATTAAACTGCAGTTGACACCAAAATATTAATTCTTAAAAATACAAAAAAAATATATTGCAATAAATACTACATATTTTTTCACCCATATCTCTGTGAGTCTTCATCCTTGGATTCATTTGGAAGCTGTCTCCATGAGAGTGGACTTATAGGAATAATGTTGTCGTATTTGTTCATCATCGCAAAAAACTACAACATTGCTACCCTTTTTTCAATCATATGACTCTCTCTATTATAGTTCACCAACAACTGCGTGTAGTGGTTACACACCGCACACATTTGTGTATGCCCCCTCCCCCACCTATTATCAGTAGATGTATCTATTATGAAATAAAAACAAATATTTATCAATACATGTTATAATGAGAATAAATAATGGTGAGAAAATTTGTTAGGGTTGTATAAGTATACCTACGTTAGTCTAATCAATGGGAACCACTGGGTCCATAGAAACTAAAGGAACACCCTATACAGATGGAGAGGGACCCAAAGTATGCTCCACATGGACAAACTCTGGAGGAGCAGGAGTCAAAGATGATGGAATATAAAAGCCCCGAGAGAAGGAAGAAGAATTAAAATAAGATGACAAGGATGGTTGGCCGAATGCAGGATGGGTAGTGGGAATCATCATCGGATATGGTACAGACGGGTGAGGAGGCTCAGATGTAAATGACGGTGAAAAAATGGGAGGCCTAAATATCATGTGTGTCCCAAACGACATGTCAGGATCAGTATGTGGGATGGATGGAATGTCAGTGGGAGGGGAAAGGTCTAATTGGGTTCACCAATCCGATCATATAGCTCTCGTACCACCCCCTCATACGAACACCCTGAGTACTCAGACCACTACTAGGATGCTCATCAAATAACTCTCTCCTAATTAATGGATGATGCAAAAAATTTAAAAAAAAAATTAATCACATGACATTATATATTATTTAAATATATATATTTGAAATAAAATACTCACTGTATGCTCTAGTGGTGGAATGCCCAGCTCAGTCATGTGATAATTGTTGTCCATAATCTATTTCCGTTGCCTCTCATCGATTGGTTTCATTTCCAGCATTTGAAAACAAATATGGAGGTAAAAAGGGATAAATAATTTGTAACTCAAAAAACAAAATAAATCAGTGGGAATAGGGGGATTCATGGATAATTTAACTAACCGTTGTTTTAGGTGATCTTGAACAAATATATAATGAATTCAATAAACCATACAAGATGTAATAAATAAATTTAATTTACAGTAGGATGGTTATTTACTAAGTGTCATCAGTCTATTAAAATCATGGAACATTGATTCTACCAGATTCATAAGTGTTAAAATAGTTGTCAAAATTAAGGAAAATTTAATTTCATTAGCCAAGGTAGATGATGCATGTTTAAATACATGTTTTTCAGAAGAATACCATCCATCATGTTCATTACCTGGTAAAATGTTAAAGAGACAGTCATGTAGATTTTATAAAAATTACAAATGAAGCATTGAAATGTTCAACAATTTAGAAATGTTGGTTGTGTAGGTTTGAATATAGTTAAATTCCGAATTATAAAATGTAGTTATAATAAAATTGAAACCAATATCCACTGAAAATCCGCATAACAGTCAAGTTAGATACAACATATTTTTAATTAATATTAAATCAATTTGAATAGTACGAACCTTAAAAACCCAGGTCGAGGTAAACCAAAAGAATTGAGAACATGAATGGATGATTTTATATATTTCCCACCAAAACATCAGGTTCATAGTCAACACTAACAATTGAGCTATTGGATTCATCAAAATTTATAAATTGACCCTTTCCAATGGCAGTAGGGATGGTGTCAATTCCATCATCATGATTATCAAAAATAGTTCTTGGAATTACTTCAATAATGACACCAAATTTAGGTCAAAGATGGTCTTTGACATAAATTTTTTCGCCATTTATGCCAATACATATGGTTAATCGATAACAAGAGTGCGATTCATATCAATTATTTGAAATACTAAATCATTAATAAATGTACTATGCCTCGTCATCAAATCAAACCACTTACATTTCATTAGCGTGACTCGTCCATGAGAATAGTAATCCAATATTATTATTATTTTCAACGCCTCCGTAATAACCAAAATTTTCAAATCACGGTCCATTATCTGATCCACTAGCATAATAGTCTATTGTGGTAGTAACCATAACACCGTCATTTTGTGTTCTCATGTTATTTTCTCATTCAGTGAAAATAAATCAGTACCCATTGATAACAATTGATTTAAAATCATGAACCATAGTATTAGGACCAAAATCCAAAGCTCTTATTTCCTTAGAGACAGAGTCAGTAGACAAACTCAATACCTAAAATATAAATTAATATTAAAGTTAATTAATTACTATTTTAATTATTTTAAACAGTAATATTATTACCTTTAATTTTAACCAAGCAGAAAACACTTTGCTATGAAAAGTGTACCTCCTTCTTAATGATTAGAAACAATGATTTCTATTTATCATCACTTTATGTTCCCTATATATAAAAATAAGAATAGCTTAATAGATATATATAAGATATAAATATACAATTTACTTACAAGATGTATTCATCGAACAAATCACAGTTGAACAAAACAGTGTGATGTGTCATCTCCTGCTCTTCAATACTTAATGTCGTCAATGTATATGATCCAGGAATTCCACCTGTTTGCGGTAGTGAAGGAAAAATAGGTTCAATTTTCTCATACTATTCTTCTTAATTTCTCATTGGTCTGTTCATTCTTGTAGTAAGATCAGAACAATACATAGAGCATAGATCCATACATTCTTGATCCTTGTAACAGTTCATGAAATAACCTTAGGGTTGATTCCTGTTACAGACATAAAACTTTAATGTGTATATATTTCTTTTAGTTGGATACATCAAATGAAAGGAAAAAGGTCCACCGAGAAGTATTTCATTTTGAATATGTACAGTCAGATGCAACATGCATGTGAAAAATGATGGAGGAAATATTTTCTCAAACTCACACAAAATTTATGGGGCATCTACCCACATTTTTTATAATAAATACATGGAGGTGTTCATGGGGTGGGGGATAATTATTTAGGAGTTGAAAAAAATTTAGATTAAATAAATTTTATATTTTAGTAGATAATTTGAGTGACCACACACATTAGCCAAGGAGGTTGGGGTGTCCAGGGGTTTGGTGTGTCCTAGGGGTGGCAGGGCTGTCCAGGGGGTCGGACGTGTCTAGGGGTTGGGGTCATGTATAGGGGGTCAGAGTGTCTAGGAGGGCGGGATTTCTATGGGGGCGGGGCTGTTTAGGGGGTACATGGTGTCTAGGGGGAGGGCGGGCTGTCCACGAGGGTGGCGAGGCAATTTAGGGGGGTCGGGGGTGTCTAGGGGGTGAGCGTGGTGTCCAAGGGGTGGGTGGGGATATCAAGGGAGTTACGGGGTGTCTTGGGGGTGGGCGGGCTATCCAAGGGGGTGGTCGGGCTATCCAGGGGGTACGGGGTGTCCATGGGGTGGGCGTACTATCCAGGGGGTGGACGGGCTATCCATGGGGCAGTGGTCAGTCTGTCCACGGGGGTGGCAGGGTTGTCCAATGGGGTCAGGGGTGTCAAGGGGTGGGGGGGGGGGCTTTCCAAGGGCTGGGGATGTACAGGGGGATGGGGGATGTCTAGGGGATGGTGGGCGGGTGTTCAGGGGCTGGGTGGACTATCCACGGGGGTGGGAGAGCTGTCCAGGGGGTGGGCAGGCTGTCCACTAGGGTGGCGGGGTTGTCCAGGGGGTCGGGGGTGTCCATGGGGGTGGGGGGTGTTTCTATGGTGGGGGGATTTGTAGGGTGTACGAGCTATCCAGGGGGTGGGTGGGCTATCCATGGGGGTGGCAGACATAGAAAGGCTGTCTAGGGGGTACAGGGTGCCCATGGGTGTGGGCGGGCTTTCCACGGGGGGTTGTCGGGTTGTCCACAGGGGTGGAGGGGTTGTCCATTGGGGTCAGGGGTGTCTAGGGGTGGGGGGGGGGCTTTCTAGGGGGTGGGGGTGTCCAGGGGGTGGTGGGTGGGTGTCCTAGGGGGTGGGTGGGGTTTCCATGGGGATGGGGGTTGTCCACGGGGGATGGGGGTGTCCAGGGGGTGGTTAGGATATCCACAGGGGTGGTGGGGCTATCCATGGGGATCGGGGGTGTCCAGGGGGGTGGGGAGACTTTCCAGGGTGTGAGGGTGTCCAGGGGGTACGAGGTGTCTAGGGGGTGGGTGGGATATCCAGGGGTGGCGGGGCTATCCATGGGGGTACGGGGTGGGTGGGCGGGCTCTCCACGGGGGTGGTGGGGCTGTCCAGGGGGGTACGAGGTGTCCAAGGGGGTGGACGAGCTATCCACAGGGGTGGGGGCTTCGAAGGGGGTATAAGGTTTCCATGGGGGTGGGTAGTGTAAAACAACCAGTTTTTTCCATGTATTGTTTTAATTATATGGGAATATTATGAGTTCGCGAAAATTGACGGTGTGTGATTTCGAGGACTGATGTTCCTAGAATGAATTTCTAATATTTTTTTGGTACGCTTAGTAAACGTGCGAGTGGGTTTTTGTAACTTTTGAACAAGTTCTCAAAATTTTAATATGAGGACACCGTTGAACTTGCAGTGCCAATATTTTCTTAAGAAGATCTTCACCTCGACCGTAGTTGGTCGAGGGTGGAAGTTAGTTTTTCCCTTTTTTATGGAAGAATAGAAAAATAAAAATATTTAACATTTTTATTGTTCTTGTAACCTCATTTTAATTTATGGAGGTGGGGACCACAAGAGCTTTAATCGTCCTAATTTGAATTCAATGGTGGGGACCACCCAAAACCTTCATTAATGTGGGGGAAGACCCTTACAATTCCCTAATTAACTATGCCAACTCTCCAATTAATTAGTAGTTCCATTTAATTGAGCCATTTAATTATTGTGCCTACGTAAATTAATTGTATAAACCTATTTTAATTGAAGTTTTCATTTCAACTCTTGGGTTTTGGGGGAATAGTTGGAAAAGGGTGTTCTTGGAGGAGCCTCTTGAGGAGGAATAATTCTCACCAAAGAGGAATTGAAGAATGGAGTATCGTCAAACCAGCGGTGTCGTTGGAGGAGGATTGCTTTGGGATCGACAAATGGCAATCCATCTTCAACCATGGATGATCTCTAGTGGAACCTTCGAGGTAGGGTTTTTTGTTGAATTATACCCCCTTACCCCATTCTTTTCAACCCCATTTGATACAAGAATAATATCGCTTCTTGCTACCATTCTAATGCTGAGGGTGCAGTCCGAACGAACACAGACCAACCCCTCTGTAAATATTTGTAGTGTATGATGCATTCCTCGCGATAGAGGAGGATGACGACTGGTGTCGGAGATTGGAACCAGTGGGACTTGGGACCGGTGGTCGGTCGTGCGAAGGGGCCACAATGCTTGTCCACGCCACCTGGCGATGAAGAGCTACAGCCTTATGCCGCGGTGGAGAGGCGAGCCACGACCGGCGGCTCAACGCTGGCCGCTGGAGATGGGGCGACATGCGACCACGCAGTGATGTGGAGAGGTTTCCCATCTGGCCAGTCGGGGCCACCCATAGGACACCGCACCGCGGGTCGGGCTAGGCCGAACCTAGCGTGCCGGGTTGGATATCGCGGTTCGGGTCCGACTCGAACCGGTTCGGGCTAGCCCAGGCCGGGTCGGACCGGACCCTGACTAACTGTGACCCTTTTCATTCTTTCAGCCATATCTTGAGCTTTGAACATCCTTTTGATGAACCATTTATGGCGCCAGAAATCATGGATCAAGACAGTTTTTTTGGTATACCCCACTTGAGTTTTGGATAAAGTTGGGGTATGACTGGGTTGGATCAAACATGAATCCAACCGGGCCCTCGGGACTAAGAGGCCAATAAATTACAAACTGAGCGTCTGATTGATGCATCATCTGTTGAGTTGAGAACCCTTTTACATGGAAGTCCTTTGGAATAATTCTTCATGGGACGTAGTGTCACTTGGAGTATCGACATGTTACTTGAAGAGTAGACCCTCTCAGAATCAAGCATGCTTAGTGTGAGAACCCTGTAGCTGGCTGTAACATGAGAAAGGGATCCTATGTGGGTCTGTGCATTGGGATCCTTAATGGGTCTATGATTGAGGGTTCCACATGTATCCTCTCTAAGAATTTATGTGGGACTACTCTAGGATCCTTCGTGGGTCTGTTATACAAGGATCCTGCATGGGTCTGATGATGTACTAGGATCTTATGTGGGTCTGATGATTTAGGATCCTACGTGGGTCTAATGATTTAGGATCCTATGTGGGTCTGCCTCTTAAAAGGGTAATATGATTCAGTAGTTATATCTAATCATATTTACTATTGTATCTACGTTATACCGAGTGTGAAATTAGTCTTTACCTTTGTGGTAATCATCTGTGTGGCATACCTTTGTGGTGCATACCTTCGTGGTGATACCTCTGTGGTAATCTTCTATGTGGCGTACCATTGTGGTGCATAACTTTGTGGTGATACCTTTGTGGTATTCTTCTGCGTGGCATTACCTTTTTGGTACTTGACTATGTGGTGTTACCCTTTTGGTATTATTTCCTTCATGGAACAGTTAGGCATTGGGATTTGGAGTTGGGCCTTGTGTTTCCTCATGATTGAGATGGGTTTACTCGACAACTTAGGTATATGTATGGGAATATACCTAAGTAGGGTAGTCAGATGTTTTCATGCTTTTTTCATTATCCTTTTCATGTTTTTTGAGAACATAGAGGGTCTCGGGGTCTCTACATTGTGTCATTATACTCACCCATGCACGGGCTATTCCCACACCTTATTGTGTTTTTTCCAGACGACGGACAACGCTGACTGAGGATGAGAGTACCAGGACTGGAGTAGCTCAGAGATGGACATTAGATGAGGTGTATCACATTGATGAATGTTCTAGTGTTTTACCTAGCCTTCATGTAGGATCCTTGGTGGGTGTTCACAAGAGCTGCTTTAGTTTACAGGTACTTCCCAGTTTTACTTGCACTTTCCTGTAGGGCTTGTATTCTGGCCCCTTTCTACTTACTGTACAAACTATTTTTACTATACAGTTTACTAGTGTTCGTATCATTGTGTGTGCATGGTTGTGTATGTTTACTGGTTATAAATCCAATACCTTCCCAGTTTTTAGTAATACTCCATTCTGTGCTAGTCACTAGTCCCTGGCCTATGGAAGAGGGGCTTGGTGTAGTCATGATACAGGCCCCAGGGGACGAGTCATGACAAATTGGTATCAGAGGAGTCGCTTCTACAATAGAACATTTGACTCTAATATTTAAATGAAAATAGTATTAAGTGTAGTGAGTTTGGTTTTCAGTTTATCGAATCCAGTCTTAGTGAAGCGGCCGACGTATCCATACACGAGCACCCTAACTTCTGATTTCTGACTTAGTGCATGAGAACACTGACTGTGTGTGTGTTTCAAAAAGTTTTCTTTGTGATACCTTTGAGTTAGCTCACTAGGTATAACTTATTCACTGTGGAACACCTGTTTGGTTTCAGGATGCCTCCACGTAGATACCCAGCTAGGGTTCTGGGTATAGTACGGGATGATATCCCACCAAGCGAAGAGGCCTCGGTACAGGGGACTTTATCAGTAGGGTCACCAGTGGTACCATTACCTGTTGGGCCACTGATTCCACCATCCTCAGCAACAGATGGTGCACGTCGCCTGACACATTGAACGAGTTCCTACACTAGAGGCCACCAAGGTTTCAGGGCGAGACAGACCCACATGCAGCTAAGGATTGGTTGGTGGCTGTGGTGAGAGTCTTCCGACTGGTAGGGACACCAACAAATCTCATGGTGATCCTTTCCACTAGTATTTTACAGGAAGTAGCAAGAAGATGGTGGATATTGATTCTCCAGGTTCACGATGAGGTGACACTTCTCTGGATAGAATTTGAGAGCTTGTTTCGGGCAGAGTTTGTCCCGATGGCCCTTCACGCAGTGCTCATACATGAGCATATTCATCTACAGTAGGGCATCAAGACTGTGGATCAGTACTTAGCAAATATCAGCGACCTCTCATGATACTCCACTGATATGGTAAGAGACCCATTCTTTAGGGCCTAGACCATCGACCAGAGACTCAGGAGGGAGATTAGGGCGTCGATGATTACTCTCAATATCCCGACACAGGCAGGGGTGTAAGAGAGAGCCCTATAAGTGGAGAGTTTTCTTTCTGAGTAGTCACCAGAAGCGAGACCCACCATTAGGCGTCACGTTGAAGATTCTTACCCAGATGGAAGCAGACATATGTCATAGAGGAGGACGACCGCATGATTCAGGGTCAGTTGTGCAGGGTACCAGAGATAGAGCCAATCATGCGGGGAGCAGGAAGTGTTACACGTGTGGATGGCAGGTTCACATGGCTTGTGACTGCCCGAACCATCGTACGGATGATCAGCAGATGGTCGAAGGACCACCCAGGCAGAGATGGAGGTTCAACCGAGGAGGTCAGTATGGAGCAGGTGGATGTGGCAGATGAGTTGGCCATGCATCTTGTGGTGGGAGATGATTCGATATTTTACAGCCACCCCCACTAGGTGGTCCACCCCCAACCATAGGAAGTAGGTGGACAGGGGTGAGCTCAGCTCCAGTCAGCTGAGGCCTACAACCATGGTGCTCCAGAGATGATACGAGGTATGATCTGTTTCTACTCCACCTTAGATGTAGTACTTATAGACACAGGTTCCAGTCATTATTTTATTTCCACTACCCTCATTCAGAGCTCGGAGAATCCGGTGCAGTTTTTGGCTCTATCCTTACGGCTAGAAACTTCTATGTGAGAGGATTTGATGATTACACACTGGTGATGGCAGTGTGATCTTACTCTAGGAGGTGAGATCTTCGGCCGGGATCTCATAGTAGTGGCATCGAGGCCTTATGATGTCATCTTGGTTATGGACTGGTTATCTACAGTCCTTTCTCAAATAAACTATATTAGGCACAAAGTACAGTGTGTCCGCACAGATGGGACTATGTTTATCATCACTGGCGAAAAGGGATCCTTTTCAGCACAGGATGGACTTACCCGGAGGATAGTGCAGCCGATCGCTAATTAGTTGGATAGCCTTACCCTCAGAGCGGTTGATGTGGAGAGTCTGATCTATCCAGTAGTGGTGGACTAGTACATGGATGTCTTCCCTAATAATGTTCCCGGTCTACCTCCTCACAAAGAGGTGAAATTTTACATTGATTTCCACCCTGGGATGACACCGATATATACATCAGCATATCGGATGGCTCCCATGGAGCTTCGTGAGCTGTGGGTATAGCTTGAGGACTTGCAGGAGAATGGGTTTATCCGTCCCAATGTTTCTCCTTGGGCAACCCCAATTTTGTTCACCAAGAAGTTGGATAAGAGCTTGAGACTTTTTGTTGACTATCAGTGCCTGAACCAGGTGACCATGAAGAACAAGTACCTACTCCCGAGGATTGATGACCTCTTTGATCAGCTGAAGGGAGCACGACGGTTCTCGAAGATAGAGATCAGTTCAGGCTATCACCAGCTCAGAGTATAGGACGAGGATGTGAAGAATATGGATTCAGATGTCAGTATGACCATTATGAGTTTTTGGTCATGTCGTTCCGCATGACCAATGCTCTAGCAGTGTTCATGGGACTCATGAACAGGATCTTCCATCCATACCTTGATCACTTTGTACTAGTCTTCATCGATGACATTCTGATCTACTCGGCTACTGAGGAGGAGCATGACTGTCATTTTCAAGTAGTCTAGAACATACTTTGAGAGCACCAACTTTTTGGTAAGCTCTCAAAGTGCTAGTTCTGGATTTGAGAGGTTCACTTTCTGGGATATGTCATCTCAGAGGCTAGAGTTATGGTGGATCCAGCGATGATTGAGGCGGTACTTGCATGGGAGGCACCTAGGAGTGTGATGGAGGTAATATGTCTCTTGGGTTTGGCTGGTTACTACCAGATATTGGTGCTATATTTTTCTATTTTTTCAACACCTTTATCAGTGTTGATAGAGAAAGGGAAACCCTTTTTGTGGTTGGAGAGATTCCATAAAATTTTTCAAGAGCTGTGGTAGAGACTGACTAGTTCCCCCATCTTGAGTTTTCCAGAGGAGGGTGTTGGGTATGTCGTATACTGTGAGACATCAGGGACTAGGCTCAGATGTATCCTGATGCAGGAGTGAGCAGTTATCGCATATGGTTCTCAACAGCTAATAAAACACAAGGAAAACTACGCTACCCATGACATGGAGTTAGCAGTAGTGGTCTTCTCCTTGAAGATGTGGTGAAATTACTTGATGGATGAACTTTTTAGAGTCTACTATGATCATAAGAGTCTTCATTATATCTTCTCTCAGAAGGAACTGAACCTGAGACAACAACGTTGGCCTGATTTCCTCCATGACTGTGTCTTTGAGATGGTCTATACTCTTAGGAAGGGGAACGTTTTAGTATATGCACTCAGCAGAAGATCTGGTGTACCACTGCTAGGTGAGATGACAGAGCAGCTGACCTATTGGCAGATATCCTTTATGTAACGAGATGGAGAATCTTTTCTTCAGTCTCTTATAATCACTCCACCACTTCTTCAGCGATTCAAGGAGGCGCAACATGGGGACACTGACTGCGAGGCTCGACATGCTTAGATATCCACAGGACGTGCACCAGATGGTTCTTCTGAAAGTGGGGAGCACGTCATTCTCTTCAGAGGACGTACTATAGTACCAGTGTCGGTTCGAGAGGATGTGTTGAGGGTGTTCCACACATACCCCCTATCGGTATATCCATGAGTAGCGAAGATGTACCAAGACCTCCGACAACAACACTGGTGAACGGGAATGAAGAAAACAGTAGTAGAGTTTTTCTCTCGGTGCCTTACTTTTCAGCAAGTAAAGGTGGAGCATCAGGTACTAACAGGATTAGTTTAGCCTTTGGAGGTCTTAGAGTGGATGTGGGATGGAATATCCATGGACTTCATGATAGGACTTCCATGTAAATCTAGGGGTCATGATTTTATCTTGGTGAACGTAGAATGAATCACCAAGTCGGCCCACTTCCTACCGATCAGAGAGAAGGGTTCAGTAGAGAGTATGGGACACCTATATGTGTTGGAGATTGTGGAGCCACATGGATTACCCTTGACAATTGTCTCAGATCGTGATTCACGTTTCACTTCTCTACTATGGAAGGGGTTGAAGGAGGCTTTCAAGACGCATCTTCATTTGATCACCTCCTTCCATCCTCAGATGGATGACCAGACTGACCGGACCATTCAAAACCTTGAGGACATGTTGTATGCTTTCATCCTCTACATTGGTCACAATTGGGAGGATCACTTTCCTTTTGTAGAGTTTTCATAAAACAACATCTATCACTCCCCCATTGGGATAGAACCTTTAGAGGCTTTGTATGACCAACCTTACAGGTCACCTTTATGCTAGACTGACCTAGGAGAGTCAGCACTCAGGGGACCAGATATGGTACGAGCTACCATTGAGATGGTATAGATCATTATGGAGTGGATGAAGACTGCACAAAGCAGACATAATTCTTATGCCGAAAGGAGACCTAGACCTATGGGTTTGGAGGATGGTGACCACGTCTTCCTACGGGTCTCACCCCGATGTGGTTTATGGATATTTGGCCGGGGAAACAAGTTATCTTTAAGGATCATTGGACCATTCTAGGTCACCAGCAGAGTTGGAGAGGTGGCTTACCACCTAGAACATGCCCCTCAGTTGCACCGGGTGCACATCGTCTTCCATTTATCCCAGCTGAAGAGATATGTGAAGGACCCTTCTCACATCATCGACCACAGCGAGCTGGACATCGATGACAGGGCAACATTTATGGAGGTTCTAGGGGAGATTGAGGATCAACAAGAGAGAGTCCATCATGGGTGATCGATACCTTTGGTGCATGTATGTTGGCAGCATGGGAACCTCCAGGTGATCACATGGGAGTGGGAGGCTCAGATACGTGCTTAGTACCCCCCACTTGTTTCCTAGTTTTGTGATCAGGATCTTGGGGATGCAAATCCCTCAAGTGGGGAGAAGGTAAAGACCCATATTTTTCATCTAATTTTTTTCAATTATTTGGGAATATTACTAGTCTGAGAAAATTGATGGAGCATGATTCTGAGGTCCGGTGTGCTCGGAATGAATTCCTGAATTTTTTTGGGTACGTTCAGTAAACATGCGAGCGGTTTTTTGTATCTTTAGCACCGATGATTGGAATTGAAATCTTAGGACACCATTGAACTCACAACATTGGTATTCTCTTAAGGATACCTTCACCTCGACCGTAGAAGATTGAGGGTGGAAGTTAGTTTTTCACTTTTTCATGGAAGAAGAGAAAAATAAAAATATATTACATTTTTATATTTCTTATAACCTCTTTTTGATTTATGGAGGGGGGGACCACAACAGATTTAATCCTCCCAATTCGAATTCAATGGTTTGTACCACCCAAACTCATCATTAATGTGACATAAGACCCTTAGAATTCCCTAATTAATTGTGCAAACTCAACAATTAATCAATAGTGGCATTTAATTGAGCCTACTAATTATTGTGCCAATGTAAATTAATTGTATAAACCCCTTTCAATTTAAGTTGTCATTTCAACTCTTTGGTTTTGGTGGAATCGTTGGCAAAGGGTGTTCTTGGAGGAGCCTCTTGAGGAAGAACCGTTCTCACCACGAAGGAACCGAAGAATGGAGGATCGTCAAACAAGCGGCCTCATTGGAGGAGGCTTGCTTCGATATCGATAAACTCTAATCCATCATCAACCGAAAATGATATCCAATGGAAACTTCGAGGTAGGTTTGTTTGTTGATTTATACCACCTTACCCCATTCTTGTTGATGCCCCTTGATTTAAGAACAATACTGCCACTTGCTACCATTCTAACGCGGAGGGTGCGGCCCAAACAAACCCATCCCGACCCCTCTGCAAATATTTTTGGTGTATGATGCGTTCTTCATGATAGAGGAGGATGGTGACCGGTGTCGGTGACTAGCACCGGTGGGACTCGAGACTGGTGGCCATCACTCTGTCCAGCCGCAGTGAAGGTGGCGGCCCGACTACGCCGTCATAGGAGAGTCGCGGCTCATCGCCCGCAGTGGAGTAGGGGCAGCGGATGGCCATGCGACGGGGCGGCGACGTGTGTCTGCGCCACCCGATGGATAAGAGTCACGACCTTGTCCCCCGACCGCAAGTTGAGGCATGGCCGCCTCGACGCCAGCCACCAGATATGGCACGACGTGCGACTGTGCTGTGCGGGGGAGAGGCTCTCCATCTGGCCAGCCGGGGCCACCCAGCGGACGCCGCACCGCGGGCCAGGCCATGCTGGTGGGCCATGCTGAGTCGAATCCCACCGGTTGGGTCCAAACCAGGGTCAGGCTGGGCCGACTCGAACCGGACCATGTTGGCCTAGGCTGGGTCGGTTTGACAGGGTTGGACCGGACCCATACCAACTTCGACCGTTTTCGTTCTTTTGGCCATATCTTGAGCTACGGGCATTTGTTTAACGAACCTTCTACAGTGATAGAAAGTTTGGATCAGGACGGTCCTTTTGGTATACCCCACTTGAGTTTTGGATAATGTTGGGGTATGACCGAGTTGGATTGAATACGAATCCAACCAGGCCCTCAGGACTAAAAGGCCCATAACTTACTGACCTGGCATCCGATTGATGCACCGTCTTTTGAATTGAGACCCATTTTACACGACTGTCCTTTGGGATACTTCTTCGTGGGACATCGTGGAATTTGTATTTTTGACTTGTGCCTTGAGGAGCGAACCCTCTCTGAATCAATCGAGCATTGTACGAGAACCATGTAGCTGGTTGTAACATGAGAAAGGGATCCTATGTGGGTTTGTGCTTTGGGATCTTTCATGGGTCTGTGATTGAGGGTCCCACATGGATCCACTCTAAGAATCCATGAGGGACTACTCTAGGATCCTTCGTGGGTCTACTCTACTAGGATGTTATGTGGTTCTGATGATGTACTATGATACTATGTGGGTCTAACAATTTATGATACTTCGTGGGTCTGATGATTAAGGATCCTATGTGGGTCTGCCTCTTAACAGAGTAAGATGATTCAATAGTTACATATAATCATATTTACTATCGTACCTAAGTTATACCTGGTGTGAGTTGAGTCTTTACCTTTGTGTTAATCTTCTATGTGGCATACCTTTATGGTGCATAGCTTCGTGGTGATACCATTGTGGTAATATTTTGTGTGGTGTACCTCTGTGGTGCATACCTTCGTGGTGATACCTTTGTGGTATTCTTCAACATGGAATTATATTTGTGGTACGTGCCTATGTGGTGTTACATTTGTGGTATTCTTTCCTTTGTGGAACAGTTGGACTTTGGGCTTTTGAGTTGGGCCTTGTGTTTCCTCATGATTGAGATGGGTTTACTCGAAAACATAGGTATATGTTTGGTCATATGCCTAATTAGGGTAGTGAAATGTTTTTATGCTTTTTGGATTGCCATTTGTGGGTTTTGTGAGACCTTTGAGGGTCTCAGGGTCCCTACTGAGTATCGTTATACTCACCACTGCACGGTATATTCCCACACCTAGTTGTGTTTGACGTAGATAATGGACATCACTGACTGAGGACGAGAGTACCAGGACTAGAGGTACCTTAGAGGTGGACATTGGATGAGGAATGCTGCAAAGACGACAATTCGAGAGCTTTACCTACCCTTAAGGTAGGATCATTGGCGGGTGTTCACATGTGCTGCTTCAGTTTAATTATACTTCCCAGTTTTACTTGCACTTTCCAGTTGGTCTTGTATTCTGGCTCCTTTCTACCAACTGTGAAAACACTTTTTACTATATAGTTTACTAGTGTACGTATGTTGTTGTGTGCTTGGTGGTGTGTGTTTATAGGTTATAAAGGCAATTACTTCTTGGTTTTAGGGAATACGCCTTTCGATGCTAGTCACCATCCCCTGGCCTATGAAAAGCGGGCATGGGGTAGTCACGAAACGAGCCTCGAGGGACGGATCGTGATAGGCGGGTTGTAGACAAGGGAGGTGGGGATATCCAAGGGGGTTAGGGTTCAGGGGGTGGGGTGGGGGATTTCCAGGGGTGGGGGCTGTCCAGGGGGTGGGTGGGTTGTCCAGGGGGTGGCGGGGCTATCCAGGGGGTACAGGGTTGGTGGGCGGGCTATCCATTGGGGGTGGGTAGTTGTCCATGGGGGTGGTAGGGCTGTCCACGGGGGTGGCAGGCCTGTCCAGGGGGTGTGGGTGTCGAGGGGGGCTGTCCAAGGGGGTAGGGGCTATCCAAGGGGTGGGGGTGTCCACCCCCAAACTGGGGTCATAAAATCCAATCTTTATCCAATTGTAGCATTATTTCAAGACTATTATAGATGACCATGAATATTTTTTGTGTAAACCATGAATATCATAGATATAAATCACAACACACCCAATTGTAATCACACCACCAAATATCATACGTGGATTGGATTTTATGAGCCATGTTTTGATGGGACACTACTCATAGAATTATGATCCTTGTTATATCATTAGGTGATATGGAGTTTTATGAATGTTAAATTTGTATGAGATTAATATGGATAGTGGATAAGAACCTGATTGAGATTTCCTTACAGAGATCACTTCTTCTTGGAAGGGTATGAGTGAGTGTTGGTATGGAAGTTCCAAAAAAATTCTTAACGTGTGAAAGAAACTATACATAGGTTATAGTTGATTCCTATTTTTTTGTAGATTATCGGAGTGGAAAACCCACCCCACTCCCTGGACATCCCACACCCACCCACACCCATGTAGCCCCTACCCCCTGCACCCCCACCTGGATAGCCCCCACCCCACCTGGACACACCCCCACCACACCTGGACAGTGCACCCCCTCCTCCCTAGAAAACCAACACCCCCTCCCCCACTTGGACAGCTTACACCCACCCCCTTGGACAGCCCACCCCCCCTTGAAAGCCCACACCCCCATCCCCCACTTGGATATCCCACCCACCACCACCCCTGGACAACCCACCCACCCCCTGGACAACCCACACCCCCTCCCCTGTAGCCCCCCCCCCCCCCGACAGCCCCCAGGACAGCCCCCCCCCCCCCTCACCTGGACAGGCCACACCCCCAACCCCATGAGACAACCCCCCTCCTTATACAACCCATACCCCCTCCCCCACCTAGATAGCCCCCCTAGGAGATCCCACCACCTCCATGGATATCCCACACCCCATCCCCTACAGCCCCCAACCTGGACATCCCCCCCCACCTAGACAGCCCACCCCCACCCCACAAGGACAACCCACCCCCACCCCCACCCCCCACCTGGAAATCCCCCCCATGTGGACAGCCACCACCCCACCCCCACTGAATATCCACCACCCCTCCTTGGACAACCCATAGCCCCCCTCCCCCACCTGGAAAGCCCTCCCAGGACAGCCCCTCCCCCCTCCCTGGATAGCCCACACCCCCTCCCATATACCCCCCTACCTGGACATCCCCCCCACCTGGACAGCCACCACCCCACCTGGATAGCCACCCCCTCCCCCACCTGGACCACCACCCCACCCTACCTACATATCCCCCCCCCCCCACACACCTGGAAAACCCACCCCCTGGACCCCCCACACCCCCTATCCCACTAGGATCCCCCTTTCTAACCCCCCTGGATAACCCACACCCCTCCTTGGGGTAGCCCATACCCCCTCCCCCACACCCCTATAGCCCCCTACCCCCTTGAAACTGCCCTACCCCCTAGACAACCCACCCCCACCAGGACAGCCCCACACTTGGACAACCCCCATACCACTCCTACATCCCCCCTTAGGGTATTTTTATTTAAAATCATTTTATTCATTATGAAATTCAAACTATCAAGCATTAAGCATTTCATTCCAAAAAAACCCATTCAATTTATCAAAACATGAAAAATTCAATTGATCAAAACATGACAAATTCAGTTTATCAAAACATGAAAAATTCAATTTATAAGTCTCTATGGGTCACCTAGAAAATGTCATTCGAAAAAAGGGAAATCAACTACATTGTTAATTCCATTTTAAAAATTTGGTTAGCCACTTGGGAGGTGCGGTGGTGTCTAAGAGGTGTGGTGGTGTCTGGGGGGGAGTCTAAGGGGGTGGGGTGGGGGGGAGGGGCTATCCAAGGGTGTGGAGGGTGTCTAAGGGGGGTGGGGTGTCTAGGATTTATAGGGGTTTCTAGGGGTGGTGGAGGTGGGGGTGTCCAAGGGGGTTGGGGGGTTGTCCATGGGGGGTGAGGGGTGTCCAGGGATGGTGGGGGTGGGGGTGTCTCGGGGGGTAGGGGGAGGGGACTGTTGAAATGGTGGGGATGTCCAGGGGGTGGGGGGAGGGGGTGTCCAAACGGTGGGGGTGTCCTGGGGGTGGGGGTGTCCTTGGGGGTGGGCTGTCCATGGGAGGTGAGGGGTGTCCAGAGAGGGTGGGGGTGGGGGTGTCCAGGGCGGTGGGGGTGAAGGGGGGTTAAGATTGTCCCATGGGGGGGGGGGGGTCCTGGGGGTGGTGGGATGTCCAGAGGGTGGGAGCTATCCAGGGGTGGGGGTGGTGGGTGTTCACAATTCCAATCTATCATCCAACCAAAACCAAAATCCAAATCCAATTTTCAACTAAACTAAAGTTCAAATAACATAAAAAAAACTGTTAACCACCCTGCACTAAAAAAACCCCCCTAAACAAACCCTTTACCATGTTGGAAGTGTAGAAAAAAAAACATTAAACAAACCAAAGGATTCCGTACTCCAAATATAGTAATTACTCTAATTTGACCAAAATCAAAACAACAAATAGAAAAAAATAGGAAGAACACTAAAAAAAGAAAACACTTACTAATTTGAAGGGTAGAAATAAAAATTTATTTGATTTAAGAGGGATCTATGACTTGAAGGAGCTTCGCGGCCGAGAAGACTTCGGGAGGATCTCTCGATTAGGTCTGAAATCGGGCCGAGGGGGAGTTGGGGTGGTGGGTATTGGGGGAAAACATTCCCAATGTTTTTTAAAAATCATTTGGAAAGCCTCTCTTTTCCAATAGTTTAGTAAAACCATTGGTATATGTTAGAGGAACTAAAGCTTCCCCAATGGTTTTTTCAAACCATTGGGAATGTTTAAGTATTTTAACACATTTTCCAATGGTTTGAGAAAACTGTTGGAAAATGTGGCTTTTTTTACAGTGTACTAAAGGTTTCTGCAAAATGTTGGTATATATCCATTGTGAAAACCACCATTTATAGTAGTTATGACATAATAATCATAAATTAATAATAATAAAATAAATATATATTTCAAAATCAAGTGGTGTCTTGCTAACAAAGCTTCCTTGAACCCCAACAATACCTGAATCAACTCCATGCCAGAAGGACAAATCCTAATGGATGTCAGGATTAACCATTCTAGACACTGGGATAATTAATCAGTAACTCAGGATCCTCAGGCAATTATGTGTACATGAAACTCTGAATTCACTAGGCATAAAATACATTATATTACACATCAATAGTCCGGTAATTAAAAAAGATACTTGGAAGTTCACTGGGCATCAAATAAAAAGATACTTGGAATAACACCATCAATTGATCATAATGATTGATAGTTCACTCGGCATTGAATAATATGCTACTTGGTGTGACATTAGGAATCAAGTGTGCTACTCGACATTTCAGTGGGCATTGAGTAACGTGGTACTTGGAATGTAGGTATCAAGTGCATCCTCAACATGGAATGTCTATGGTATCATTATAAATCCACCATATGCTCAAGTTCATCGTTGTAATCATCACAGGTCATTCACACAATCTTTATAAGGGATAAACCTATCATATCAGTCCACCTTTTCGGTGCACCAAGATAGTTCTCTTGAAAAGTAGGGTAACATATAAAAGGTAGGGTATATAAGGAAATCATAATATAAATTACTTTATGAGTATTAGTTTCAATAAAAAAATCAATATTATAATCATTGAACATGGATTAAAAAATACACAAGTATATTCAATGAAATAACATCAGAATGGGTCTCACAGCTATACACGCACCAACATGTGATCACTGTCAAGAATTTTCAACATGTTATTCTAATATATGTATTACATCAAGGAAAGAGTTTTAATATAAATAGATCCTGAAAGACATCATGAGTTATGATAGCTACACATGTGATCTAAATCAAACATGGTTTATCAGGCTATCCAAGCATACTCAGGAATTAAATCAATACACCTGTACTGATCATTCTAAGTCTCATGTCACACAAAAAGACACCTCAAGGTGTTCATATAGACTAATGCACTCATTTTTTATCAAGCCTCATCCATCGATGACCAAAAAAATGGCCACCACATGATTTCCAATGAGGTCCTTGTACATTTTCAATTTATTAGGAATCATTCATTTAATAAATTAAGAATCAATCCTCGTTAATTCATTAATAATTTTTATTATTCATGAAAAACATGAATAAATGGAAATTCTCCCAAATTGGTGAACCAAATATCTCACGACAATAAACTTGCATAATAACCAACGTGTAGAGAACATGACACCGCCCACACACACACAAATGGGTTCTTAATGATGAATAATTATCAATTATTTCTACCCAAAAATTATAAAAACAAATCTTCTATAAACTATAGCCCAAAAATGTAAAGAACTTCTTTCCTTCGGTGAAATGATGATTTAAAGGCCAAGTTCAATTTGCACCATTGAATCCTTACTACATTAAAAAAAATAAGGATTAAAATTATGCTCGATGATATAAACCCAACCACACCAACGAAGCATTAGTCGGATAAGTACTGGAGAAGATATCTATGGGAGAATTTTCAAGATATTAAAAAAACAAAATTAATAAAAATAATAATATAGATAAGAGGAAAAAAAGGCATGTGAGAGATATGAGGTGGGGGGAAAATCCCTTAGGCACCACACCTTTCTATATATATATATATTAATTCAACCGTAATTAATTTAATATCTCCCCATAAATCTCTAATCCTTCCCCATTACCCTTCAATAATTAATTATTTCATTTTTCACCATTATTTATTTCTCCTCTCTTAAGTCCATGTTTCATTCAATAATAATATATATTAAAATTCATCTATATATATATATAGTATACACACACACACACACACCCGTATATACATTTATATTTAACCCATATAAAAATATAAATCCATATATATATATATATATTTGACCCATATATATATATATTTGACCTATATATATAAATACATTATATATATACACACCAGAATATATATACACCTGCACACACACAGATATATATACATATATATATTTAACACGTATATATACATGTTATATATATAAACACATTTATATATACATATATAGATCTACACATGTATATATATATATATATACATATATATATTTATCTCATATATATATAAACATTTTAATTTTCCAACCAACTATTTTTTTTCTAATTTCATAATGATAATAATACCAAAAAAATAATAATAATTATTATTATTAAATATCCAACTTAAATTCCACCATTAAAACCGTAAATGAATCATATATTAAAACTCGAATAGTTAATAATTTTTTTATTAATCACACTATTCCATTTACTTATCACAAGTAAGGATCTGATCATTGTTACATTGATCAGAAATAAAAAATACATCCATGGTGAAACATCCCTCATCATTTAACTAAATTTAATTACACATGTAATTTCAATTTTAATTTCATCAAAACAAAATAATAATAATATAATGATTATTACTCTGGTATGTGATGTACCCAAACACCCAATGAAAAAACATCTTATGTCATTACTAAGATAAAACCAATATTACAGACCTAACTATAGTATCATATTTCTCATATGATGCACTATTTAGTAGATATTCCATTTTTTGGAAAATATAACGTAGAAATATTAAATAAATTATCCTCACAAGCGATTTGAAAAAAAACCAATGTGAAAAAATGTTATGTCTCTCCAAGGCCCTATAAATCAAACCTAAAGGTGGAATCATATTTTCCATATGAGACGTCATTCATGATATATTTCATTATTTTTCAAAAATAGCATGCGAACATAATTTAATTTATTAAATATTTTTATAAGAACACTATGAATGCTCTATGAGCGTCATAATTCTATTCTAAATCAATTAATGAATCCAAAAATATTCCCTAGAATATTCTAAAGTGATAACAAATCTTTTACCGATACATTAATACTTTAAATAATTTATTAAGTGTTTTTATTGAAAATTTACATTTTTAATATAAAAATACTCATAAATTATATACATATTGGGTTTAATTATAGATAGGAATATGATGATGTTATAGTGTCCCCCAGGATGGTTGTTCTAACCAAGGGGCGGGTAGAGCCCTAGGAGGAGGTGTTATAGGTGGGATATGAAGCTACAGTCTACTTTCACCACCACCACCAAATGGCACCCATTAAGTTGAGATGGCTAGTAGTTGAGGGTGCATTTAGTTGTTAGATATTCAGGGATATGTCCATACTATTTGGGTGACGATTCAAGATACGATCTAGGACTTTGATAAATTATATCTAATATATGTGGACATAGGTTTGAGCCATTATTTTATTTCTTTATCTCTTTTTAAGAGTTGGAGATTACAGTGGAACCTTTAATGTAACCCTTGGACCTAGAGTTACCTATAGGGAGAGATTCTAATATTTCCCACTACTGGAGTATATTTCCTAGGACCAACTATTTTTACTTTGATTACATGTATACTTTACGTATGTAATGTTAATAAAACTACTTATTATATATATATTTTTCATCATTACTCTAATATAATAATGTCCTAAAGTACACATCGCATTAATAATGTGAAAGTTGTTCCCTACAATGATGATAACCTTGATGTGATATGAATATATTCTTAGATAATGCTTTTGGTTGGATAATATACTATTATGGGCCAAATAGTACATAGAATTTCCTATGTGCATACTCGTAAGGATAGAGTCTTCTTCTCATGAAGTTATCACTTTGTAATATCCAAGATATAAGATTATGGGAACAACCCCCCTCTTGGAATTTTGAATTTTTTAGTGTCATTGGTTATTTCTATATGTGAGTGTGTGTGATGCTCTTGATACTTTAATATTATTTTCAATTCATGTTAGAACTCACGTACTTAGATTTATTTCTTATACCAGGACAATATCAGTTCATGGTGGAGTTGGATATATTGGGTGCGTCCTGAGTAACATGTCATTAAAGGGAACTTCAAGGAAATATATGTACCTTCCATATTTATGGAATGTGATGTCTTAAAACATTTATTATTATATAACTGTACCATTAAATTCATTGTACATGGTGTAATTATATATTTATTTAAGGTAGTTAAAGAAAGACATATCGATCATATAGGTTGGTGAAAAAAAATGTGAAACATGGTTGGATAGATCTTGGGAAAAATGGATTATATTATAGAGTGATTTTCCATATATGGTTATCATCGTTATTATATAAATATCTTTCCCTTAGGTTTTTGGAACCATTTCCCGATGGTAATTTATGACTTTAGGAAAGGCGCCAAATGCCAATGAGAAGAAATCCTAGAGGGCCACACATGAATTTTTTCTGTTGATCTTGATTAAATTATATTTTAATTTAATTAATAGAATAAATATTATTCTCCTAACCTAGAAAAAAATTTATTCATGTTATATTGATCACATAAATTAAATAAATATATATATTCTCCGGAATGTGAATAAATATATATTTTTTATTTTATTGAATGATTAATAAATATTTATTCTACGGTATGTGAATAAAATATTTATTTTAGAATAAAATATTTATTTTGTTATTAAATAAATAAAAATGAATTTAAATGGACCAAAACCATGTTTGGTTAAAAAAATAATTATTTACAATCCAATAAATATTTTTTATCAATTTTTGCAAGTTGTCTCACCACAAAATAATAATAATATTATTATGTGGTTTGTGGTTTAGTAATGGTTTTTAATGTTATGTAAGATCCAAAATGAAATTAAATAATATTTTAACAAAAATATTAACTCTATAAATAAGTGGTTATTTCTATTTTTTATATCATCCAAAATCAATAATAGATAATTATGACACAAAATGAATTATATCTTGAACCCTCCTTTTATCTCCTTATTTAGAATAAAAAATGAAAGAGATATTTCTTTAAGACCAATGAACGAGTGATCAAGAACAAACAAACCAAGACCTTCGATTCATCCTTGTTAGCACCCAGAGATGGAGTGATGTTACTCAATGATCATTGGAGCATTTGTGGATCTCCACTAGAGATATTCTAACATAGATCCTCAATATCACAATAATGGAAATCTAAAAGGGTTACTTTAGATGATCGACATCGACTAAAAAGAATGTAACATAAGATGAGATAATTTCATTCTTCCAATATAAATAAATTAATTATAAACACAATGTGAACGATCCCTTATTGGGGTTCCCAGAAATTTATATTAATATAAATTTAAATTATCATATTTTCTATCACACACATCCTCTATTTTCGGATCCTTCAATCAGTATTAGAGTGATCACATTTATATTTATAATTATTTATTTGATTTTCTATCTATGTGAAACTATGGTTATATTTTAATTTCATGTTTCTGTTTCTTTAATAATATTATAATCAACATGCTTCAACATATAAATCATGTCCATTTGAGTGTTTAATTTTGCTAAAGGTCTAAGAAAAGATGACGAGTGATCAGATATGTCCCCAAGAACTATAAAAATTTTTCTCATAAGATAGGGTTACAAGTTGTGTAATCGGTAGTACATGTCATGTACCCTAAGATCACATCATCTGGATGTGCTAAGGGATACACAATGTGACACATTGTAATTAGATTAGGGGTACGTTGTGTGTTGATTTTACAACTTAGAACATAGTTGTTAGATTACACAATGTGTATCGGTGTACATGTCATGTAGTCTACATGTGTTAGAGACGTAAATCACACAATCCATGTCGTAATTATACATCGTTAAAACCGTATGATAATGAATATATAGACAATTGAAAATATACATGATTTCTATGTCATGTACATAGAGTTTAGTTCATCAAATCGTACATCCAATGAAAACTATGAACAAATTAGTGAGAGAATATGCACACAACTCAACGAGATATATGTCGTGTAACTAGCATGTACACATCATGTTGTTTTCTAAAACACACTCCTAAGAACTAAAAATGAATCTTGGGAGAAAAAAAAGTATATACACAACATGTAGCTATAATATAAACATCATGTATTCCATCTGAGGTACACACTATAGACCCAGGCATGTGACCCGAATACATGAAAACATAGATACATGACATGTACCTGGATGCACATGTTGTGTAGTCTCCCATTAAATTAGAGGATTAAGAGTTACATTAAATTTGAAACTTGAATCATTTAAACCTCATTTTATTAATTGAAACAACAGTATGTGGTTGAAAATTTATTAATAGTTATAAATAATTTCAAATAATCAGTTAATTTATTATAATAAATATTTCATTAATGGTATTTCCATTTATATTCCATGAATGACATAATTGATGGGTATCTCTAATTTATTTCATATGATAATTAAGATAAAATATAATTAATTACTTTGTTAATTAATAAATTAATTTATGTAAGATTTTTTTATCTTATTAGTAAATTAAAAACAAATGAATTAATTCTATCTTGGTACTTTTCATATTCTTTTCATATATGACTGATCATAAGCTTTACCGTGTGCAACCTGTAAAAAATTCCTCAGTCAAAGATCTACAGAAACCCACATGGACATGCATATCCTCTCACATGGTTAGAATAAACTATTCAAAACATCTATATCTATTGTATTAGCTACATTATTTCTCTTGTAGGGTCCCATAGTTTCATAAAAACCATGTTCCCCTCTTATCTCTCTCCGTTTTTAGGTTTCGGGGTGTAACATTTCTGAAAATCGAAGGAACACCAATGGAAACTCAAGATCATTTTCCAAGTCTAAAAAAACACATTTGAGTATCCTAGAGATTATATTTACATTATTAATAATTTTTAAGGAATTAACCATCCATAAAGTGATAAAGGTAAAAAACTGTTGGAATTTAATCTTATCCAAAAACACGGGACTATACATGGGGGAACATTTTATTTTCTAGGATGTATCTATAGATAAATGACCATATATCAAGGGTTATTATATAGATCTATATCATCTTTAAAAAATATATTTCTCATGGAATAGAAATATCTAATTTGTTAAGGGTGTTACAAGATATAAAATTTTTCATACAGTTTAACATCTTATGATTAGGATTTAGGAACTGTGTAGTTTAGGGTCCCATTTTGAGGACCTATTTTGTAAGGTTTAGAGTCATATACAGTTGACATATGTTCTACAAAGTTAAAATTATATTATTAATAACTTTATGTTTGGGGTTTCATATTCATATTCGGTATGTATACAAGATAAAAAAACATTGTTGTAATTTCATGAAAGGAGAGAAAACTTATTGTGAATAAAGAAGGGCTCAAGAACTAATACAACATAAGGGATAATTGGTATTGAATTTATGTATGGGGACATTATTTTCCACATCCTTACATATCATACCATGATAATAATAAATAAAAGCTTATAACATATAATGGAGAGTTCATTTTATATTAGTATAAATTAATAAATAGAGAAAGGAAACCTATATTGAGAACAACTTACATAGATTTGAATCTTATGGAAGGAGAATGAATATAACAAACATACCAGATAAATCAATTTGAATGGTCATGTATGGTGAAACTCATGATATAATATTTAACTTTATTATATTAGGACATTGGGTTCAATATAGATTAACATTATATGATAAAGATTAAATTCTCTACAATTTTATTTCATGTAACCAAGACTTTGAAACACTCCATAATTTAATGTCATGAAGTTTATTCTCACATGAACCAAATTATTTGTTTCATAAAATAATACTTAGATAACATCACATTAGTGAAATTCGTGACACTATCCATTTATAGTGACAAATGAGTAAGCTACATTATTTAAATTTTTTTATATATCATAATTTCATTCAAATTTTAGCTCCAGCTTCATTGGAATATTCTAAAGTTTTAATGGAGTTATCAGAGCTAGAATCAATTCTCCTTATATGGTTAGTATAGGTGAAACTTATCATTGAATAATTGCATGGAATATTTTTGGTGGGTTTCAATGTTAGGAAATATATGTACCATTTTTTTATCGAGACATTCGAACTCCTATAATAACAAACGAGACAACCCATATTTTAAAAACTAGTTGCATATGGAAAGAGAAGTGAGGGAAGTTAAACCTCAATAGGAAAGACTTCCTTTGTCACATATACAAGTCAATATAGAGTTTATTATGTGGAAGTTTGATTTTTTGAATTATAAGACCACAAAAAATACATGATTTTATCTAGAAATGTCTTTTCTTTCTTATGAACCACTTTCTAAAGGATGTTATATAGAGTTTTATCCAAAGACTTTATCTATTTTTTCCACCAGTGCATGATAGTATAATGAATTTTTTGAAGGGATATTTTATTCCAAATATAGTATTCTTAACATTAAAGGGAATAAATTTGTCTCATTTCCTTCAATGTTATGTGAGGGACACCAAATATGGTAATAATATTTGTCTTCATGAAATTGATAGTATTATTTTGGATACTTCCTTGAGGGATATAGCCTCGGAACACTTCGACAAGAAGTCTATAAAAATAAAGATATACTTGAACTACTTAGTTATTGTTTAGGAACATGGCCCTATGACATCAATTCATTATAGGACACACAACCATGTGTATTTGGTAGTGTAGAACTGTTATAGGGGTTGATGGATGAAATTAAAATGTATAAAAAATTATAGAATTTATTTGTGAACTCTATATAGGCTTTTATCATTAATGGAAAAAAGTATCCAAGTCTCTCAATTTATTGATGATCTTGGATTTGGACTGGTGATCAATGTAGGAACTATCCTATAATTCCTAAATAATAGTAACCTCCTTTAATACTTTTTAGGAGGACTCCATTAAATCCTCTCTTATAAAGGGATTTTAAGGAAGTTGGGATATCGTAGATGATCAAATTTAATGGATTCTACTGTTTTAGTTATTTATTGTCTCCATATAATAGAATAATTCTAGTTTACAAGTAGGCTATTTAGGGATACATTCGTACACTTGGGGTACCAACTATAGAGGTTATGGGATCACCTTGATTAGGGGTGAAATTAACTTCATTAATATCCTTTATATCATTATTGATTAAGAGAGATAATGCCCATTGGTGTGTGATAAAAATGACCATCTTATCCTGGTATGGATATTCTAGGTTTTTTGTTGTACTAGAAAACACATCGACATGGTTGTTATATTAATGGTGATTTTGTGAAAATATTGTATTTGATAGGAATTCATCCACCATCCCTTATATATAACAATAAAGGGTATCATTTCTTCTTTCTTAATAACATGCTCAATATTGATCTTCTTTGTTACTAAATTAGATCCACCTATGAGTTTTAATAGGTAAATTAGTACTTTTAAGGATGTCTCCAAGATGATAATAAGGTCTTGATATTCTATCTCATTATTTGTGTATCGATTTCATATAATGAAGGAGTAGGAAAACATTAATTGGCTAGTGAGATAAATATAATCACTAGGCCATCCCTATTATTATTTGATTCCTCTATCGTTCTTATTATTAGGATTTTAGATTCACTATTATAGTACGGACCTCATTGTTTGGAAAATGTCATAGATAGGGAAAAATCCATCATCATGGAGTTTTGTATTCAATAGTTACTTCTCTAGGAAATGGTGTTCTATAATAAAATTATCTCACCCTTATAATTTTATCAACATATGAGATATAAATTGGATATAATATAATAAAATAATGACCATAAATTATTAAAAACACCCATTTAACATTGAAAACTGAGGATATATTTTATCAATTCAATACAAGAGACAAGATGGACTTCTTGATATTTTATATAATGTATCAAATTCTACAATGAATAGATAAATTCTAGAAAATCATTACCGTTATCAATGTATTGATCTTTAGTATCTGACAATATTTTCTTAAGATAAGGAAATCTGTTTTACTTTCTTATGTCATTCAGTGCACTAATTTCTCAGAATAATGATATAGGAAGGTAAAACAATTTTTTTATCTTAAAGAAATGAGGGGACTCAAGTGGAATTATACCTATATCAGATTCTTCATTACCAATTTTAGATTATAAAGATGTGAAATGTCAAAAAAAACTCTATTCTTATCGATATTTATTTTGATACCATGATGGCATACCGTGAAGTTAATAAATTTCCCTAAATTTACCTTGAAATAACATTTCAAGGGGATTACCATTAATCTATGTTTGTAAAATTTTCTTAAAACCATCTTAAGATCAAAAAGGTAATAATAGTGCTATTGAGACTTGAGAACTAAATCATCAACAAAAACACTACAATCATCCCAAAGAGGAGTTGAAATATATAGAGGATGACAAATAAATATTGATCACCATCATTATTCAATATAAATTGAATCACTTGATAGAAATATACATCTTAGGATTATCTAAAGGTGGTGGCCTATTCATTACCTGGGGATATACAAATTTGGTTATAGACTAGGTACCCATATATAAGGGATATGTATTACAATCCACTCAACATATATATTAGTAAATTCTTGACCAGGACAAGGAAATAAACCTTTGGGATATATTGTTTAAATTCCATAAAATCATTGCATAATCCGATTCTCTCATTCCTTTTACTGGTAGGTAAAAATATGGTGGGATGGTATAGGTATTTAAATTCATAATGAATCTATATTTGATGATTTTTCTACATTCTATGTCAACCTTGGTAACATGAGTTGGAGGAATTCCCACCGTTCCCTATTTAAAAGAAAGATGTTCATTAAAATATTCCATGTGATGGGTGGCCACATTTGGATCTAATATTTGAATCCTAATATAATTCCATGAAAATTCATCACAATTCTATTTTGGAAGGAGATATATATATTTTATTATTCATGAGTTCTTAGAGGAGTTAATCAATATTGGTCACAAATCTTACTGTGAACCCATATTAACTTTTGTATGTTTATCAACAGTGAAGGAGATACCTTCCTCAAATACAAGAAGGACATCCATAATATTTTATTAATTTTATTATTTGGATTCATTGTTGATGGAAGTGGAATATAAACTTGCATTTGGGGATTTATATGATCATCCAGATTCATATTTAGATCTAAAATATAATGCATATGCATCTCCAACATATATATTTTGATAAAATCGTTATTTGTAATAGATTACTTCTCTTATGGTTTTGATATCAGGAGGATATGAGTGGTTGTTCTTAGAACCCATAATCTTCATTTTCTACATGGATTAATATCAAATTTTATGATGCGTTTTAGTTGCATTGAATAAATTTAGAGATAATAAAAACCTTCAAAAAAGAGAGAACACTATAGAGCTATGTTTATACACATGGATTGTGAAGTGATCCTTTATTTACATAGTGGAAGTTTCTACCTATATACATTCTCTGAAATAACATGTGAAATGAAATTGGATTGATGTTTTTGATTATTGGAAAATTAAACACTCATGACCAAATAAATTCATTTATTGGGACTTGTTTCTGTAAATTGATTAAAGAGAAACATATATACTTTTTCATGTTCTCTCTATAGAGTCATTGGGTGAGCTTACAAGTTATTGGTAAAATTTATTTGGATGAATTTATCTGTCATCAAATGGTTTCCCATAATTTTCTTGAACCTAAAGTCTATAAACTGAGAATCATAGGAATGTAAGGGGAAATTATCACTATATAATACCTCAACATGTCCACTGACTGAGTATTTGAAGCATTGATGGTTTTATTAAGGAACAAACACTTTATTATGGATCCCCAACCATCATAATAAGATGTTCAAATCTATGCCTTAGTGAATCATCTTGAATTCAGATTTCGATATCAAATAAAAAACTAGTCTATGATTTTATTCCTACAAAGTGGATTCTTTTCACTCTTATAATAACCCTAAATTGTGATGTTATATGTAGTTAAGTTGTACTCATTATAACACGATTAGTGGTGAGTAAAGAATAGTTTGACATTAATACTAGAACCATTATCAATTATTTTCTAATGGATGTAAATATTACCCAACTTTATTGATTTATAAAAGGTCTTGATGTGCCTAGGTATGGGCACTTCCTGATCTTTCATTGAAATTTAATTGACTATGTGGAAGTAAATGGAGAAAATATCCACATAAAAAATCTCGTATATATATACTCTAGATATGAAATCCTAGTGTCTTAAGAGGTATTCGATAAGTGAACCATTGAGTTCCATTGAGAGGTAAAAAACATCCAAAATGGAGAGCTTGATGAGAATAATGGAATGATACTTCAAGATGCTATACTTATGGACTAAGGGTATGTAATTAGTGTATTGATACATTTACTTTGATATTGGAGTTTTATTTTTATTATGTCATTGATGTCTTCCCATTATTAGAACTATATGTAATTTTTTCTATATGTGGGTTGGGATGAGTAGGTCTCCCTACAATTTGAAGTTAATTATAAAATTTTATTTTTGTAAATTGTTCTTTTATTATGATTTGTTTTGAATGAGACAAAAATGATTGAGGATCATACGATTCTCCTTAAGATTTTCAAAATTCTTATCAATGGGTATTTTAATCATATATAGCCACAAAATAAATGGTTCTCTAATGTCATGTTCTATTTCAACCTTGTATTCCAATATCTTCTCAACATTTGTGAGATCATCCCTGATAATAGATGGGGATTTTTGATACATAAAATTACTCATATTTATAAGTGAAGGGGTCAGTTTGGTGGATGAAATTTATTAATTCTTGTTGATACTACTCATACAATGAGAAATCCATTTTATGGGGAGGTTATCATCATCTATTTTCCTTGGATGATTCATATTCCTCAAATGATAAAGTTAGAAAGTACTCAAGGTTTTTTACCATCTTGGGTATCGATATGGATTCCTCCACTAATACCTTAATTCATTGTGAGAATTGTGATGACTCTTAGAATACTGAGATGATCCAGATAACTCTTTTGGTACCATAGGAAGATCTAGGTTCATAATGGGTTGGTTTAGTTTCACCCTAATGGAATCATGTTCCTGAATAATTTATTCCTATGTCATCCACTTGTTGAATTTGTACACACACCTATTTGGTATTTCCTTTCATATGTCTTATCCTTCTGATAGAATGAATGAAATGTGAGTCACCTTTGTCGAGGATTATCCCAACTTAACTTGTCTATAGTCAACCATATTACAGATTATATCATTGAAGATAATGTATTATTGGATATTGTAACCTCATAACCAATGCAATAGACAGTATTCAGGGAGCTCAACTTGAGAAAATTAATCATTCTTCTTATCCTCTAGAAATTTTCATAGGTTTTTCTCTATAGAAGTGATAAAGTACTCCCAAACATACTATCCATAGAAATAATATTATTTATTATTATGATCCTGAAACTTCTAGTAGGGTTAATCCCTACATCCATACTTATGAGGTATCATTTTTTGTTATTACCATTCAGGGGAGACACCATGTGATATTGCTAAAGAATAAGTTTTAAATCTGGAGTTATAGGTCTATTTAGTATGATAGTTTTGTTTTTATTTCTCTTCAAATATTCATTACATTAGCTACTGATATTGGTCTAGATTTTTCATTATAATGTCATATATAATCCTAAAATAATTGTGTAACTGTTATAAAACCCTAGGAGCAACTATGGTATTTTAAAGGAATCAATGGAATCGTTAGTTCATCATGAATATTCTCTGTATAGATCTACAATAGCTACTCTTGTGGAATATTCATGCTTATAGATTAGGTTAGTCTGTTCTATCTACAAATTAAGTATGTGAAACTCCTGTTTTGTTTTTCTATTTTTAGTTTGAGAGGTCAATTGCATTTTTTATTCATTATTATCAAACTAATTTTTGAAGGAAATTTATTCTCAAATCTTCAAAATTTGAAATATATCTTTCCATTAGATTGCTATACTAGTTAAAATATAGTCCCTCCAGGGTCATTAAAAAGAACCTGAGTTTCATTACCACTTAATAATCCAATGTTTCAATTATGGGAGAACCGCAATACATGAAGTGCATCATATGTTTATCCAAGTTTCCCATACCATTGAGGAATATGATGTATGGATTTATTATGTTAGTAGGATGAGGATTAGAATCCCCCAAATTAAGGTACATCTTTCTCTCCATCTCCCCAGTGTGTATTACTATCTATTTCTTATATTCGAGCATCATTGAACTCTATGGAGTCAAAGAGATTTAGAGAAAATGTCCCCTTGGTTAATTCACTCATAAAATTAATGTTCAAAACATGATATGTTCAACTAGAACATGTTTAATATTGAATCCCATTTTATATATCATGGTTTATCATTCTTCAAATGGATTGAACTATCCAAGTAGAGAGATGTCTCAAAACTCTTTTTCTTCTAGGTTTTCATAAACTAATGGTCTAGAACTAGACCTGTTCATATAGTTTGACTATGATATTACTATTTTAATAGTTCCTTCTAATTGGATATATACCAAATGTGTAAAATTATACTATTTTTGGTAATTATACTTAGTAGGAAAATTTCCTAGGATTGGTTTTTCATTAATTCACCTCAGCTCCTCCCACATGGATTCATATTAGGATTGCATTTCCTTGATAAAATAGGTTTAACTTCCTTAGATTGTGGGTGGGATATGGATTTATCCATAACTTTCCCATTATTCTTAGATCAGACATAATGAATAGGTAGATTATAAGTATTATAAATAACTACCAGATTCTAATATTTCCACCGATTGTTGGTACACCGACCCTCTCTATCAATGAAAACAACATTTCAAGAGAACATATCTTTATCAAATCCTTACATGTCAAGGTCATGGTCTATTTTTCTACGATACCACGTCTAATGAAATTTACCGATACATAGCATACATTAAGAATGATATCATCATCCTCCTCAATGTAGTAAGGGGATTTATCACCCTCATAATTACCATTGAGGGGTGGATTATGAAACTCCATGATATTCACCTTCTGGTCATACCATTTTTGGCTTACAAATCCATTATGGATTTGGATATTATCTTTTATGGGAATTTACTTTGAGAGAGTCTCTAGTGGGTTTAACAAGAATTTCCCTAACAATTGGGACAAATCACACATGAGGAGGAATTTAGAAGGGACTTCTTGTAATAATAACCCTGATAAAGAGAATATTGGTCTTATTTTAGAAGGAGGGGAAAATAATACCCCAATATTAATGGGTTAGGGTTGAATTGGATATCCCACCATCAAATCATAGAGATGATATGACAGTGATGATGTAGAGGATAATATATATGGTAGAAATACCCATATCTCTATAGGTTGGGATTTTTTTGTAACACCCTGACCCCAGAAGCCCATAGTCAGTGCATTATTTTTATAAATTGGCATGATTACATGGAATCAAGTCCCGAAATTGAAAATAGATATCATACATCAACTTTAAATTATAACTTCAAACATGAAATACAGCATAGTTAGTTTTTTTAGAACACCTCTAATCTCTTAGATTAACCCTGCTTATCAATCATAATACACTTATTGTAATCTTGGGAAAATAAAACATAAGAAATGGTTGAGCTCAAATGCAAAATAAGGATAACAATATAGAGGAAACTTTCACAAATATGCACAAAAATTTAAGGAAATATATAAAACTAAAAAAATCCTATTATACTTAAACTTCAGTATAATATGGCTATGGTAAATCAAATAATTCCATTTACTTATTAACATGGATATTCTACTTATCGAATAATCACATGTAATATCAATAGTTAATTTCCTAACAATGGGATGAATAATTCTAGACTTCATAACCACATAGTCAAGGCTTTATTTCAAGACTAAAAATAAGATTTTGTCAAGGTCTTGTGCTAAGACACTAGTTTATCTCATGAGACCTACCAACGCATCTAGGAGCAATAGCATGCTCCACTCATCATTTACTATGTCCAATGAATTCCTAAAATGAAAATGTTTAAACATAACATAAACATTCATATAAAAACTAGCATACGAAATGTCAATAAATTATCCATAAACCACGAATGATATAAAAATAACACATCCAAAGTCAAACATATAACAAAATCTTCAATATAATATGGGATATTTGTATCATAATAAATCAACCTCGATCAAGAATAATATCCTATAAAGGATGTTCACATAGTTGAAAATGATCAGTAAAAATCTTTGAGAGAAATATCCATTTTTCATGAAATAATTTAAAAGTCACATAATTTATAAAGGATGTCATTTAAAAGTAAGTTTTGAATCAAAGTGTTCCATACCACTTTGATACTTTTGAAAGTAATTAACATTTTAAAACATTCATGTCCATATAAATATATTCTAAAAACCATTTATAAAACCTATAAATTAATGAGAATGTTTTAAAAGAATAAATCATTAAAACATTTAAAATGATGTTTTAGTAAAAAATACTTTAAAAGAATCCCTTTGAATACTATTTTATGAAACACGAACATGGATAATAATTATGTCCTATTAGATACTTACATAAAAACAACCTCAAATAATAAAGAGATTTTGTAATTACCCCTAACCTTGCACTTTCCTTTGGTCGATGATATGTTTAACATCCTGTATATTGACCATAGTATGTTATTAAATTATACCAGAACCATATTATTATTTATTATTTCATTCAAAATTCATTTATAACTTTATACTACCCATTTAATAATGATTTCTATTTTAAAATAATATTTCAGGTAATAATCACTTTCTTTATCGTACATGTTTTAACATGTTATTATTGATTGTATTATTTAGATCAGGATTTACATACTTAAAAAATATAACACATGATTTATATATCATATATATTTAGAATATAAATATTTATAGTAGATAGATATATGAAATGTAAAACATCATTTATGGAGATAGTAGGTTGTACGTTCGCATAAACGTTGTTTCCGTTTTCATATCGTATTGAATGGATGTAAGTGAATAAGATATATGTAAGTGAAAAAATATATTCATATATATATACATATATATTTATTTAGTTGCATTATTATGTCATATATTAAATACTTATTAATAATATATTTTTATTATAATCATCATTGAATGGTGAATGTGGAAATGAATCTTATCACGTCATGGAGACGGTAAGCCGTACGTAGACACAAGTGATGACGTCATTTCCTTAAGTATTAAAAGGTGTGTAATTGGATGGTATATTAAATTTACAGAGAAATTAAATTATATTTTAATTATATATATACATATTACTCATCATTATATCCATCCAAATAACATAGTGTTCAATAACAAATTACACCACTGCATGGAGATGGTAAGCCGTACGTATGTAGACATGGCGACATTATCATTCGAAGGATGGATAGAATAATGAATACAGTTGTAACATATTTATAATAAAATCACAGTATATATAAGGTATTGGAGTTATTATTTTGGTATGGAAGCAACAATGATAGAGGAAGTGGAAGAAGAAAACAAATTTAAAGAGGGTGGTGAAATTATTACCTCTTCTTCAGGTGTTTCCTTTTGAGTTGATCAAAAGGTCTCTATAGGTTGGCTTTATAATCAAAGTAAGGACTCTATGTTGATGTGAGTAATTTTTAGAGGAAATATTGGTAGAGTTTGTCCATGAAAAATGTCTTTGTATTTGTGATTTTGAGAGAAGGGGATGTACCCTTTTTTAAGAGGGGTGAGGGTCACTTTAGGAAAAGCATTAAATATTATTTTATAATAAGATCATTTTCAGTTTCTAATGGATCAAAAATGATTTATTTCTTGGATAATGTAGGGATTGGTCTAAAAACACACAACTAATAGGTTTTATACAGGTTTAGGTCACCATATTAACAATATCTTTTAGATTTAACTCTTAGTTAAATAGTTCAAATTTTACTGCATCTTCTTGTATTTTTACACTATATGGTTAATAAACATACTCTAAACACCCAAGAGGACCTAAATTAATTAATTAATGACATATATAATTTTATTTAATCCCATTGGAAGAACCTTATATTTTTAGGAATATTATATGATTTAGTAATATTATATATGTTTTAAAAACTCATTTATGTCAATTTTGACACTTTAAAGTATTTGGTTTTTGTGAATTCATCACAACTTGTTTACTTCGAACAAGATACATTTAATCAACCCTAACATGTCATATGAACCTAGAAAATTCATGGATGTCATAAAAACTTTGAAATTATATTTATTTTAATATTTATAAAATCATTTATTTGATTTCTTATATAATAAAGTAATTACTGCATCATCATTGTGTCATAAATAAATTGAATTATTTAATGTATAAAATTTATAAATAAAATACCATTATGTAGGAAATAATTTTATATTTCTAATGAATATTTATAGTTGAATTTATCTTATGTGTATCCCTATATTAAAATTAGTTTAGTTATTAAACATTGAATTTAAAACATTCAACTCTTCTTTAAATAAAATAATAATAAATGTCCTAATCTAATCCAAGTGGGCCTGAAGGATCATATATTATTCCTAAGGTTATTTTTCTCTAAATAAACTTATCCAATTGAATTATGAATTGTGTTAGGGTAATTATAATATAATTTTTACCTTTAATTTCCCTATTTACTTTTAACCGTGGTAAATAAAAGGAAAAAGTTACTATTCACCAAATATTACTTTTATTTTATTGAACCACATTTTACTTAATGATATTAACCATGTCTCTCAAATTTTTGAAATTCAACTCACATAAGTGGTAAAATAAAGTTTAAGAAAATTTGCAAATGCTCTTTGAAGGTGGGTAAAAAATGTTAAAAAGTTCAATAAACGTTTATACATCTAATTTTATTATAAAATTACTCTAATGAATTAAATTGAACTTATATAGGTATTATATATCTATTTAGACTTAAAATAAATTTAAATAAAATAAATAATTATTTAAATAAAAATTTGGTTTTAAATAATAACTCAATGTTTTCACTATTCATCAAAAATTGAAAGTTTTCAAAAAAACCTAAAATTCACCCTAATCTTATTATGATATTCTGAATTCAAAAATGAATTTTATTTTACCAAATTCAAAATATAAAAGTTTCATTTATTAATTAAAAATTAACTCTCGTTTTCAAAACCAAAAAAATGGTTTTTTTAAGTAAAAACAATCAAAAGATTGACATGTGTTTATGTAAAATTTAAATGTGAAATTACTTATAATGACCTACATTTTTTGAAATGATCAAAATATATTCTAATTATACTTCAAAAACATTAAAATTCATAATTTGACACTATAAATTATTTCGATTAAAATAGTTGTTTTCAATTAAAACATATTATTTTTCACTATTCGTCAAAATAAGAAAGTTATCAGAAAATAAAAAAAATTATCCAAAGTAAATTTTTATGTCATGCTTCTAAATAATAAATTAATTTCATTAAATTGAATTTATAAAAGGGTCAAATATTTCTTTTAAAAAGGGTTCTCCATTAAAAGGCGGTAAAATTTTATTTTCTAAAAAACTCTATTTTTATCTGAAAAAAATTAATTTGTTCTTATATTATATCTAAGAAACACATAATACAGATATTAAAATTTTATAGAGTATATAATATTTAATATGCAATTAATAATATTCATAACTGCTTTTTGAACGGCCATTTTGGTATGTTGTAGTGCGCTTGAACTTAGTGTTTCGTGTATCGCAAGCTATTGAATTACATTAATGAGATAACATACTATGAAATCTTGGGGTGTTAAATTCTCCCCTCCTTTAAAAAATATCATCCTCAAAATTCTAAATTGTTCTTCAAAAATAAATAGTTAAAAATAGAAAAATACCTTTTTGGAAAACCCACATCAGAAATTCGATAAATAAATGTTAGTCTTAAAAAGAATGAAAGAGAAATAGAAATGTTACCACCAAATTATGATCTCAATTAGGAGAAAAATAGTGGAAAATAGAGACACATAACTGAAGTAAAAAATTTAAATATATATAGGGATTGATTGAGCTCATCAATGATAAACTAGTGTAAAATTTAGGGCCTCAAAGACATTAATCTAAGATGGTGTAAAATATCACTGGTTCAACAAAACATAAGGTATTAGCATAACACATTTTTGGTTTTAAGATCCCTTCCCTAAAGTTTAAGAATTAATTTATTCATAGAATAAGAATAAATATATATATATATATTCTTTACAAGTAGAGTTTCATCCCTCAACTAATTCTTACCACAAACTCATCTTTCGCTCCAAAATATAATAGAATTAAAAAATATTATATTTATCCAAATCATATAGGGTTCCAAAAAAATGAATTTATAATATATCTGTCAGAAAATTTTAATGAAAACTACATTATAAAAACCTAGACATCATGTAGGCCAGTGGTAGGTGATACACCCTTGTCGCCCTTTGGTTGAGGGTTCAAGTCACGCGGCCTTTCCAGACGCAATGGGTTGTCGCCCGACCTCTGGGTTTTCCTTTTTATAACAATCCCTAAATAATCTTAAGAAATTCTTTAATGTTAATAATAGTATCCAATGTCAAACGTAATCCATTCCAAACTTTAAAATTATCCAAATTACTTCTATCCTAATTCATAGTCAAAAATTTATATTGAAGGTAAACACAATGAAGAATCTTTTTTCCACGTTATAACATGTGAATACCTTTATTATGTATTCTTTTAAAACATGATAACTCCCTCAATTACGCTAAAACCATTTTGATTACATTAATGATCCCTTATTCATTATATAATACTAGATATACTCCTTATATTCAAAAATATTGTAAACTACAACAATGATGGAATAAACAAACCATTAATCAGTTCCAATGATGTCAATAATATCCAATATAATTTATCCATATAAATCATCTCTTGTTCCAAAATCAATACCTCAATATTAGGACCATATTAAATTTTTACCTTTCCTCCAACCATTTATTTTCCAAAAATTTTAACTTTCTATTGAGTTACTTTTCTTCGTACTACACAATCTCATATTCTTAAGGAAATATTACTTGAGAATAATCTTTATGTACTCCATAATTATTATAACTAGTACATCATTGATACAATACTCAAATGTCATAATTATTTGATATCAATATAAGAACACTGGTCATTACTCTACATCTGTGTTAATATCATAACATGATTATTATCCAATGAAATCATTTGTAGAATACTCTGATGATTTGGACATTGATTTGTGTAGTGTCCCAACTCCTTACATATGACAACCCTGCATTAATTATAAACTTAAACCTCATTTATTACATAAAACCTTCAGTTGATACAACATGGAAGATTGATAGGTCTTTTTTATTTTGGGATTTGGATCATTACATAACAACTTAAAACATTAAATACAACATCTTTATTGAAAACATCCTTTACATGACCTCTACATTCCCTCGTACATAGCATTTCATGGGATAACCTGATGACATGCATAAGAAACAAGGGAGCTATAAAGCCTAGTAAGGGAATAAAAATGGAATTACATGAGGAATAAAATACATGTTAGACAATAAGAATATCAATATAGAACAAGAGAAGAATAAACATAAAGGCATGGTAAAGCATGCTAATCTTAACTTAGAATTATGGCAACAACACTTAACATGGAATTAGCATGAGCCAAGGCTCATTTCACATGGAGCGTTAATAAATTCTCATAGCACATGAAGCATAAGTAAAACCCTATTTCACTTGAATTAGCATGAGTCAAAACCCATTTCACATGACTTATCATGATACTATACTCTACCCAATGCATTGGAGCGCTATAAGGGCGCACCCTTCTTAAACATTTCATTTCATGCATATGGGTGCCACATGGATCATATAACATGGATTCAAAAAACATAATCATTTATTCCAAAATAAAGAGATGTGAAATTCAGACAGGAATATTTATAATCAATATGTAATTTTGCATAAATATAAAAACCCTTGATAGAGAAATGAGCTTTTTATTCACTACACAATGACATTTGCTTGGAAAATCGGTGCAATTTCGGCAGCATAACGGCGTGATGTAAAAATTAATAAAAATGTTTGATGATAGATAAAGGGTTTTCTCATCATATGTACATGAAATGGACAGTAAGGGGGTCATATAGATACATGTCCCAACAATTTTAATGGAATTTAGAGTCATGATTAAAAATAATTTCTTTATTGTAAAAGAGGAGAGAAAAATTCCTTTCGGAATATCGGCATAGTAACGGGTGTACATGGGAGGAATTTAATGAGAGATAAAGGGATATCACATCATTCAAACATAAATAGGGCAGTATGGGGGAGGTGAGAAACCATACCCCAACATTTATAATTGAAATTAAAAGGGCATAACAACATTAAGAAAATTGGAAAAAAATTAGAAAGAATGAAAAACCCTTACTTGGAAGTGTGCTTCCAAAGGCTTGAGAGAGGTTTGAGAGAGTCTTATTGGGAGATTGGGGCACATTGGGAGGATTTTAGAGAGGTAGGGAAGAGTTTGGATGAACTCCAAAGGCTTTTTGTGAGGATAAAGTTGGATCTTGGTGGGTTTATATAGGAAAGGTGAGGGAATTCTATATTATTTAGGGATGGGACACCTCACATTAAATTAATTCAAACCACAGACCAGCCCATAGTTTTTTGCCCATGGTTTTTTCCAAAGGAGAGTGGAAAAAATATTTTAAAATTCCAAAGTCCGAACTTCTTAAAATAATTTGGTTTCTTATGTGGAGGTGAGTCACACTCCCAAGGAAAACAATTTAAAAAAGACAAGATGTTTAATAAGACTTCAAGGGTCAATTAATGATTTTCAAAATAAGTAAAATAAACCCAAAATCACATTATTTTAATGTTAAAACATATATTGTCCGAACATAAGGCTTATAGTATTTTATTACATCACTATTGGGTCATTATGATGTCATAAAACACATTATATATTTAAACGGTATTTAATTTTTACACAAAAATTTGACTGTCTCAGAATATTATGAAGAATTCACAGTTGGATAAATTCGACGTCTTGATTCCGGAAATAATAATTATTGTATCTAAATAATTTTCTAAATATGTTAATTTTTACTTTTAAAATAGAAACTGTCATTTATCGAAAAATCACGGGTTTGGAAAAAAATGGCTTTCGAACCTTAATAAAAATTACAGTTGCATTCATAAAATTATACGATCATTTATATTTAATAAAAATTAATTTAATAATAATAATTATATTTTATTAAAATATTATTTAATATAAAAATCCATCAATTCATCAAAATAGGTTTCTTAGTTGAATATTAACTAGAAATACTATTTTGTTCTTTAAAAACTATTTACAAGGTAACAATAATAACATGAAAATATATTCATTATTATATAAAAAATAATGTACATAACCATAGTGATAAAGTCTTGTTACATAACACCTTATAACACCCACATAAGACCGAAGGGTAAGGTGTGCAATTGTGACCGACTCTTGGGGTGGCTCAGATAACATTGCTCAGGTGGTAATCTCTATCAACTTCCACTTCTCTCATAAGCGGTCCCACTAGAGCTTAACCTATTGAAGCTTGGCTTGGGCTTGTTCAAGAGCAAACCCCAATGACGCCACCTCTTTTCCAAGTTCCACTAAATGGGCTTCGTATGGGGCATGTTTACTGGATGAGGCCATCACATCCTTTGTCTGAGTAAATTGGATTCGTTAAATCCCTATATGTATACTAATCATGTGATTACTGTTCAATGGCTATATTTGGAATGGTCAGAATTCTTAATACAAAACCAAAGAGTTTGACATTTTATATAAAAATTTTACATAAAGATGAATTTAATTAGATCAAGAGTGATTTCCATTAATGAATGTTTGTGTTATTACATTGTCGATGAAGCATTGTACATTTGAAACCTTTTTCTTACCTTGGAAATCATGTACTCGGTGTCCTTTTTACCCACACATATAACAAACTCCCATTCCCTTCAATCATTTACTAGGGCGATTCTTTCCATAGATAACACATATGGGAAAATCCATCTTTCCCTTATTCCCTTTATCTACCTTTCTCTTTACCATCCTTTTCTTCTCCGGCTTCCTTTCAAATCCATATGACTTAGAAAATTCATTAGTTATCTTGTTAACACATGATATTATTTCTTCATATGATGATAATATGTGGGATACTATTTTCTTTCTAAATGTCGGCTTAATACCATGAAATACATAATCCTTCATAATCTTTCGACGATGCATATTGCTGGAATTCTCATTCCTTATACTAGGAACCATTTCTAATTAATGGTATACACTAGGTTCGTTTATGAATCACAATGCATAACTCCAAACTTATAAAATACCTAATTTAAATTGAAAATATTACTCATATAATCTATAATCATAAAAAAAATCTTTGAGGAAGTATTTAATTCTAAATCTTTCATAATGTCTTGTAAAGAAAATGTGAAAAATCCTAAGCATATCCCCTAGGAGTGTCATAACCAGGAGTGCATCAAGGCCCATTATCATGTACCAGGATACCCCGGGTCAAGCCCAAAATACCTTGTCAGAGTTTTCACTCGTAGGTACATCTGTACCAGAGTCGTCTCTACCTGCTCGTATCTAGATAGGGATGTATTGCTTGTAAAATTCGTAAAATATCTACATTTCCAATATTCTAGTATGTTCTTCAATTAAAATCCTCAATGTCTATCTTATGGTAATGTTCTCTAATCATTTTTTTTTCTAAATATAGTTTCCAAGGTTATTTTTAAACAACCTCTGATACCAACTATAACTCCTTGACCCTAGAATCCTAGAGTTAGTGAAATATTTTAATACATTAGCATGATTACAAGAAATCCAGTCCTGAAAGACTGATCAGTTCAGCAGTCTTGGAAAATAGATTGCATATATGAACATTACATTAAAATTTAAAAAATAAAATACATAATAGTTAGTTCTTTGATAGAACCATTAATCCCCTAGATTAACCCTACTTATCAATCATAATACACTTCTTGTAATCCGTTGACAATAAAGGATAAGAAAGGGGTGATCTCAAATGCTCTGCAAGGACTAAAATATAGCACAAACTTTCCTAAATAAGAGTAACCATTTAAGGAAATGTATTAAACTAAAACAAAATCTTTTTAAACATTAACTTCTGTATAATATGGATTTGGTAAATCAAATTATTCCACTTACTTATTCACATGAATATTTTACTAGTCGAATAATCACATGTAAAATCAATAGCTAATTTCGAAATGATGAAATGCATAATGCCAGACTTCATAACCACATAATCAAGGCATTGTGCCAAGACTAAAAATAATATTTTGTCAAGGCCTTATGGAAAGACACTCGTTTGTCTTATTAAGCCTACTGATCCATCGAGGATCTATAGCAAGCTCCACCCATCACTTACTAAGTCCAATGCATTCCACATATAAAAAGGTTTAAATATAACATATAAATTTGTATTAAAACTAGCATATGAAATGTCAATACTTTATCCATAAATCATGAATGGTATAAAAATAACACATCCAAAGTCAAACATATCACAAAAACATCAATACAATATGGAAGATTTGTATCATAACAAATCATCCTTGATCAAGAATAATAACCCATAAAGGATGTTGACATAGTTGAAAATGATAAATAAAAATATTTAAGAGAAATGTCCCTTTTTGATGAAATCATTTAAATGTAAAAGAATTTATAAAGGAAGTCATTTATAATATGTATTGAATCAATGATTCCCAAAAAAATTTGAAACTTTTGAAAGGAATTTACATTTTAAAACATTCATGTCTATAAGAAATACAAAAAACTATTTTGAAAACATGGAAATTAATGAGAAAGGTTTACAAGAATAAATATTTAAAACATTTAAAATGATTTTTTATTAAAAAAGACCGTTAAAATAATCCATTTGAAAATTATTTAATGAAATATGGACATGGATAATAAATATGTCCCAGTAGATACTTACGTAAAAACAACCTTGGATAATAGATTGTGGAATTAACCCTTACATTTCACTTTCCTTTGGTCGAGGGTATGTTTATACTCCTGTATAATGACCGTATTATGTTATTAAATTATACCAGAACTATATTCATATTTATTATATCATGCATGATTCATTTATGACTTTATACTACCCATTTAATAATGATTTCCATGTTAAATGAATATTTCGGGTAATAATTGCTTTCTTTACTGTACGTGTTTTAACTAGTTATTCTTGATAATATGATTTATATCATGATTTACATACTTATAGAATATAACACATGATTTATATATCATATATATTTAGAATATATATATGTATAGTAGATAGATATATGAAATGTAAATCACCATTTGTGGAGACGGTAAGTGGTACGTGCACATAAACATTGTTTCTGTTTTCATGTCGTATTGAATGGAAGTAAGTGAATAAGATATATGTAAGTATATATATATATACACTTAAATATATCTTATTCACTTAATTCCATTCAATACTATATATATATATTCAGTAGCATTATTATTTCATATATTACATACTTGTTAATATTATATATTTTTATAATCATCGTTGAATGGGGAATCTGGAAATGAATCTCATTGCGTTGTGGAGACGGTAAGCCGTACATACACACGAGAGACGATGTCATTTACTTAATGATTAAAATTTGTGGAATTGGATGGTATATTAATTTTAAAGAGACATTAGAATGTTATTTTAATTATTTATATACATATTACGCATCATTATATCCATCCAAATAATGTAGTATTGAATAAAAAATTACATCACAACGTGGAGATGGTAATCTATACGTATGCACACATGGTGACATTATCATTTATAGGATGGATAGAATAATGAATATGGTTGTACCATATTTATAATAACATGACATTATATAGAAGGTACTGGAGTTATTATTTTAGTATGGAAACAATAAAGAAAGAGGAAGTGGAAGAAGAAAAGAACTTGAAAGAGGGTGGTGAAATTATCACCTCTTCTTCAGGTGTTTCCTTTTGAGTTGATCAATAGGGCTTAGGTTGGAGTTCTGATTAATGTAAGGAATATCATTTTATGTGAGGGAATTTGGGAGGATATTGGGGTAGATTTTGTCCAAGGCAACTGGATTTGGATTTGTGATTTTGAGATAAGGGGAAGTACCCTTTTAGAAGATGGGCGTGGGTCACTTTAGGAAAAGCTTGAAATTTTATTTTATAATATAATCATTTTCGGTTTCTAATGGATCCAAAATGATTTATTTCTCGGATAAGGTGGGTTTGGGTCAGAAAACACTAAAAAAATAGGTTTTAGATAGGTTTAGGTCACCATATTAACCATATCTTTTAGATTTAAGTCTTAGTTAAATAGTTTAACATTTAACGTGTCTTCTTGTATTCTTACACTATATGGGTAATAAACTCACTCTAAACATCCAAGAGGACCTCATGTTGTTCATTAACGACATATATAATATTATTTTATCCCTTTGGATGAACCATAGATTTTTAGCAATATTATATAATTTAATAATATAATATTTTTTTAAAAAACTCATTTAGGTCAATTTTGACACTGTTTAGTATTTGGTTTTTGTTAAAGTCATCACAACCAGTTTACTTCAAAAAAGATACATTGAATCAACCATAACATGTCATATGAACCTGGAAAATTCATGTAAGTCATAAAAGATCTGATTTTTTTTTATTTTCAAATTTATAATACCATTTATTTGATTATTTCTTTAATAAGGTAATTATTGCATCATCATTGTGTCATAAATAAATTTACTTATTTAATGTCTAAAAATTATAAATAAAATACCATTATGTATGAAATATTTTTATATTTGTAGTGAATATTTATAGTCGAATTTATCTTATTTGTAACCCTATATTAAAAATAGTTTAGTTATTAAAATTTAAATTTAACACATTTAACTCTTCTTTTAATAAAATAATAATAAATGTCCTAATATAATCCATTTGGAACTAAAGGATCATATTTTATTACTAATATTTTTATGGTAAATATAAACTTATCCAATAGAATAAGGACATGTGTTAGTATAATTATAATATCATTTTTACCTTTAATTACTCTATTTACATTTAACTGTGGTAAATAAGAGTCAAAAGTTACTATTCACCAAAAATTATTTTCATATTATGGAACCAAATTTTACTAAATGATATCAACAGGGTCTCTCATATTTTTGAAATTAAACTCACAGAAGTGGTAAAATTATGTTTATGCATATTTGAAAATTCTCCTAGAAGGTGGGTAAAAAATGTTAAAAAGTTAAATAAATTTTATACATATAATTTTATTATAAAATTACTCAAATTAATTACATTGAAATTATATTGGAATTATATATATATTTTTACATAAAATAAATTTATATAAAATAAATAATTATTTAAATAAAAATTCGGTTTTAAATAATAACGTAGTGTTTTCACTGTTCATCAAATATTGAAATTTTTCAAAAAAATACCAAAAATTAACCCCAATATAATTTGGATATTTTGAATTAAAAAATGAATTCTATTTTACCCAATTAAAAACATTGAAGTTTCATTTATTAATTCGAAATTAATTCCTGTTGTCAAAACCAAAAAGTGGTTTTTTAATAGTAAAAACAATCAAAAGATTGACATGTGTTTATATCGAATTTAAATGTGAAGTTACTTATAATTACCTACACTATATTAAATGATAAAAATATAATCTAATTATACTTCAAAACCATTCAAATACATAAATTAACACTATAAATTATTTTGATTAAAAAAAATTCAATTAAAATATAGTATTCTTCACTATTCATCAAAAAATGATAGTTACCAGAAAAGTATCAAAAATTTAGCCAAACTAAATTTTTATGTCCCAATTATAAATAATATTTTAATTTCATTAAATTTAATATATAAAAGTCTCAAATATTTTTTTTAAATGTTTTCTATTAAAAGTCAGTGAAATTTCATTTTTTAAAAAATACTTCATTTATCTGAAAAAATAAATTTCTTCTTATATTATGTATAAGAAAAAAATAATATGAATTTTAAAATTATATAGAGTATATAGGATTTAAAATGTAGTTAATACAATTCAAAACTGCTTTTTGAATGTCGAGTTTGGTAAGTTTTGGTGTGCTTGAACTCGGTGTTGCGTGTAGTGCAAGCTATTGAATTACATTAATGAGATAACATAATATGAAATCTTGGGGTGTTACATTTCTCCTATACCATTATAGTGGGAGTTTATATCATTGCTTTTCAGATTTTTTTGGTCCTCTACTTGGAAACGATCTATATATACCCAATTTTCAAGGAAATATATTCTTTTTATTGATAGATGATCTAAAGATATAGAATTATATTTCCTTAATAAATATTCCTTCATGAATTACTTTTAGCTTTATGAAATAATTAATCAATGGATAAATCCTACTGAATATTCCAATTATAGGCCATGGAAGTAAAATCATTTCATTAGATGGACCACATGAAATATATAGAGCCTATGCTTGAGACATAGATTTTGTTTGACTAGTGAGAAGGGTGATGTGTATATAATAATAAAAATTACAACCCATTATATCTGTATCAAGTGGTGAATATGTGATTATCTAGTGTTATGTCATTATTGTCTCGAGGAAATCTTGTTCAAGTTTATCCTAATATTTTTCCTCCATAGGGTTTTTGGCCATTGAGAAGGTGGAGAAATAAAGTTGGGACTAGATCTCACTCATCACCTAAATTCAATTTATGACACCCTTATAATTTATAATGTATTTATATCGAAATAAATTTTATATTTTTAAAGATTCTATTACACAAAACACTAGGTTTAAATAAATCATAATATAATATTAAAATATTATTATATAAATATGATCGATATAACCTAACCAATAAATTTGAAATTGTAAATATTATTAAATAATTTATTAATTATATATAAAGTTCAAACTCATTATAAATTATTTTACAAATTATTAATAAATACAAAATCAACTTTAATAAAAATATTTAATTGTATAAAAAATATGTTTCCTTCAAATATTAATTTTTTTTATTTTTTTGATAAAATATTATAATTAATTTTTGGAACTTTTAGAAATTTTATTTTATAAAATGAACATATTTATTTGAAATTATAATATCAATATTAACTTAGGGTGAAATTTTGGGATTTGTTCAGTCAATATTGATCTTTATTGAATAGTAAAAATACATGTTTTTGAAAAATTGTCATTTATTTTTAACTAAATGTGTTATTTAAAATCCAGTTAATATTTAATATGTATTTAAAATTTAAATTAGTATTATTTATTAATATTAAATCCAATTACTTAAATTTAAATCCTATTTATACTGGATTATATTATATGTATTTTAAGTCTCTAAAAAACTTTTCCCAAAAAAATATAATGTGAAAAATGTTTCTATAATTCAATTATTTATAATAACCAACAATGGAAAATGATTTTAAAAAATTATAGATCATATATATATATATATATATATATATATATATATGAATTTCAATTCATTCATTTATTATTATATATCATATTGTTAATACGTGATCATATTTTTATAGAAAATGCATTTCTTAAAAACCTATTTTTTTGACATGTTTGTGTATTTAATTTAAAATTAAATTGCACAAATTATCTGAGTTGAATTTTAAAAAAAATACTAAATATTTTTAATTATAATAATTTATATTATCAAATTAGATCATATAAATTTTTTATTATAATGAATAGTAAAAACAACAAAATTTATTTACTGTAGTGATTGTAAAAATGAGTTTACCGGGAGGAAACTAAAACAATAAAGGTTAAAAATGTCACAAAAATATCTAATTCATATTTTATTATCATATTTAGTCCTCATAGCTTATACGGTTTTAAAATTTTCCATTTTGGATTCTGGTGTCGGGAGAAAAATGTGTGTCGAATAATTTCTTTTCAAAAAATCTATGTGTGTCCTTTCCCCTGTTTATAAATGGCTACCCCTCTCCTATACATTTAACACATAAAAAAACCAATTTCTTGGAAAAAAATATTCCCAGTTAACTTTCTTAATTCCATAAAATCATCCTAGAACCCTTTTTTATAAAAAAGTAAACCTAGAATGGTTTTTTGTAAAAACCTAAAGAAGTTCTTCGAAGATGAGGTAATGTCCCTAACCAAGCATTTTATTTTAATTTTTTCTTACACCACAATAAAAACTTTTTAAACCATTATTATATAATAAGAAACTTATATTCCATATAATTAATTTTTTTGTGTTAATTTTATGACCTAAAACCATCTCCTCCTCTCTCAAATATGAAACTCAATAATTGATATTGTGTTCATCGGACTACCTCCTCATGAACTGATGTAATTTTTTTCCACCACCTATTATCTAAGATATATATAATGATGTTTTTAATTTTTATATATTATATTTATTATATAATTATAAATATTTTATTATATTATAACATATATCTCCTTAATTTTAATTTCATAGAGAATATGATAATGTCAATTGTGTGTATAGCGGACTACCGCCTCACGAATATATGTAATTTATTTTTTTAATTATGATTTACATATTATATAATAATTATTTATTTAATGTTTCTATATGATATTAATGATATATTAATTTTTCTTTAAAATAATTATATCATATTTTTTCTTACCTTTTCATCCATTCAATAAATGATAATTTCAGTCACGTGTACGACAGATTACCCCCTCACAAAGTGATGTGATTTGTTTTTTCCCTAACTATTTGCGTGGAAGGTAAAAGGGGGTGATTTTAATTAATACCTGTGATATATATTACATTATATTTATTCTATAAAATAAATATATATTATAATTTATAACCCTTTCTCCCATTAAGTAAATGATAATGTCACTTGTGCGTACATATGAAATATTATCTCCATGAAGTGATGTGATTCATTATCCATGATGAAAATTCAACAATGAATCTAAAATTTTATATAATGAAAAAAGTTATATTTATAACATTAGTATAATAATATTTATTAGGTAACTATATACTATTTTTGTGATATGTAATTTTCATTATAAAACATGCAGGAGAAAAAGAATACAATTAACACCAATAGAAGTAGTGATAATGAAATAATGATAACAAATGAATGATAAGATGTTTTAAAGTGGATTATATGTGTTATTCTAAATATTAATATTATTATTTTATATTTTAATAACCTATTTAAGCCCAAAAATTGGAGTTTGAAGAGTTCTAAACTAAAGGGAAGAATGAGGTAATGGGTTTCTTTAGTCAATTTTCATTTATTAGGTAATATGTCAACATTGTTGATTATATTATTCCAAAATTATGTGGGAAATGACCTTTTATTTTTTATGATTTTATTTTCAATTTTATTTTTGATTATTTATATTTGTTACAAATAATAACTTCAATCATTAACTCTCACTTAAATGATATATTCATTGTAATTGTTTCATCTCAAAACTTCCTTCTTTGAGACACAAGTTCTTTTACATGCCTAATATATATTAAATTGTGTTTATGTTTCCCATTTACATAAAATATCACTAATACTTCCAAATTATTGATATTTTAATTTATAATTTATCAACTTCATTAGTGGTTAGTTATGATTAAAAATTTACTAAAACGGTAAGTGTAACGCCCCGACCCCAGCTACCCAGAGTCGGTGCATTATTACATAACATTGGCATGATCACAAGAAGATCAAATCTCGAAAGACCGATTGGTTTAGTAGCCTTGGAAACACTAGATATATTCATAAGTTTTACATTACATCATAAAATGAAAAACTACTACAACAACATAATGTTTCCACAGTCCACACTATAATCCCCTCATAATATCCCTGCAGGTCATTCATAACTTACATCTTCAATTCCTGGGAAAAATAAAACATAGAAAAGGGGTGACCTCAAATGCCCAGTAAGGATAACAATATAGCGGAAACTTTCATAAATAAGAATAAACATTTAAGGCAATGTATAACTAAAACAAAAGCCTTTTAAACATGAACTTTCAACATGGTATGGCATAAATAAAATGAAATAATGCCATTTACTTATTCACATGGATATTCTACTAATCGAATAATCACATGCAAAAATCAATAACCACTTTCATAATGTTGGAATGCATAATGCCAGACTATCATAACCACATAGCCAAGGCCTCGTGCCAAGACTGCAAATAAGATTTTGTCAAGGCCTTGTGCCAAGACACTAGTTTGTCTCATGAGACCTACCGATGCATCGAGGAGCTATAGCGGGCTCCACCCGTCACATATTAAGTCCAATGCATTCCCATATGAAAAGGTTTAAACATAACATGAACATTCGTTTTAAAACTAGCATACGAAATGTCAATACTTTCACCATAAACTATGAATGGTATAAAAATAGCACATCCACAGTCAAACATATCACAAAACCTTCAATACAATATAGAAGTTTTGTATCATAATAAATCAACTTCAAATAATCTTAAAATCCATCAAAGGATGTTGACATAGATGAAATCAAAATTCATTTTAAAGAAATATCTCCTTTTATTTTGAAATCATTTAAGATCCATATAAAATAAAACATTTTCTTTGAAAATATTCTTATAAGCTTGTAAGGGAAGCTTTGAAGATTTTATAACGGCGGAAAATTGCCGCACCCGCCGTATAAGTTAAAAAAACATTCTTACCTTAATTCTGTCGAAAAGGTTAAAAAGGGCCTTGTTTTGAAAACGACCGAAAGATTCCTTTATAAACCACTTATAAAAGTCAAAAAGGGTATAAATGACTTTAAATTATATTCTAGTAAATAGTAAAAATGTTTTGAAAGACATTTTTAGGAAACATGGATGTGGATGATAAAGAGATCCCAGTAGATTATTACATATAAACAACCTCGGATAATGAAGAGATTGTGAAATAACCCTTACCTTGTACTTTTCCTTGGTTGTGGTAGGTTAACCTCCTGTATAATGGTGAAATAATTGTTATTAAATTATACAAGAATAATATACATTAATATGATATCATATATGATCTTTTAATATTGATTTGATAATAATATCTTAATATTATCGTTGTTTCGGGTGTTAACTTACTTGTTTTCTTTCATATGTTTTGTTACGTAAGACTCGTTTGTAAAGGATAGGTTGTATATTATTCATATCCAGAATGATATCAAGTCCTTAAACATCATTTTTAAATCATTAAATGATAATTATAGTTTAATGGTTACGATGGAGAATGAATCTCATCGCGTTCGTGGAGACGGTAGTCCGTACGTACGCACGAGCGACAATATCATTCTTTTGATATTAAAATAATATATAAATGGATGGTATATCATATATACAGAATGATTAACATGTTATATTTATTATTTACATGAGTTACACATCATTATTATACCCATCCAAATAATAATATATTGAATAACAATTAAACCACGACGTGGAGACGGTAAGCCGTACGTACGCACGTATGGTGACATGTTATTCAAAGGGTGGATAGAATACTGAATATGGTTGTACCATATTTATAATAACATCACAGTATATAAATGATACTGGAGTCATTATTTTAGAATGGTAACAACAAAGGAAGAAGAAGTGGAAGAAGAAATGAACTTGGAAAAGGGGTGGTGAAAACATTACCTCTTCTTCGGGTTCTTCCTTTTGATTTGATCAAAAGGGATCCTTAGGTTGGCTTTCTGATCAAAATAAGGCCCCTAGGTTGTAGTGAGGGATGTTGGGAGAGTATTTGGGCAGATTTTGGCCGAACCAAAAGGCTTTAGAGGTGTGAAGCAATGAGAAGGAGGAGTTCCCTTTTATAAGAGGGGTGAGGGGCACCTTTGGAAAAGCTAGAGATATTAGTTTATAATAAATTCATATTCGGTTTCCAATGGCTCCAAAGTTTACTATTCAACGTTTAAGGTGGTGATGGGTCGAAAACAACTCAACCAATAGAATTTATACAGGTTTGGGTACTTATATTAACCTTATCTTTAAGTATTAACTCTAAGTTAATTAGTTTCACTTTTACAATGTCTCTTTGTATTTTTATATTATATGGTTAATAAACTTACCATATACATACAAGCGACCCCCAAGTGGTCCATTAATGAGGAACCTATCATGATTTAAGTCTCTTGGCCGAACCTTAGATTTTTAAGAATTTAATATCAATTAATAATATAATATTTGTTTTAAGAACTCTTTTATGTCAATTTTGACACTATTCAATAGTTGATTTTTGTGAAACTCCTAACAGATTGATTACTTCGAACAAAGTCAATTAAATCAATCCTAATATATCATATTATCATAGAAAATAAGTTTAATTCATTAAAAGTTTCATGTTATATTTATTTTGGTATTTATAATATCAATTATTTTAATTTTTCACTATTATAGTAATTACTGCATCATCATTGTGTCATAAATAAAATACATTATTTAATGTCTAAAAATTATAAATAAAATATAATTATGTAGGAAATCCTTTTAGATTTCTAATGAATATTTATAATCGAAAATCAAACATGTATAACCCTATGTAAAAATTGTTTTTCTAAAAGATATATGCTTGTGTCATTTTTGTATTCATTTTAACTTAATTAAAATAAAGTGTCATTATCACTTACAAGTGGATCCATGGGGTCCCAAAATCGACCCAAAGATGCCCATGGTCGACCATGTATCAACCAATAGGGTTAAGACACGTTTTAGGGTAATTTAGTATTATTATAATATTATTTGTTTAACCCTTATTTTCCGGATTTACCCTTAACCATGGTAAATAAAATATTTACCGCAGTAATTATTCAAAATGTATAAAAATAAAAGTTACATATTTACACAATTTGAACATCCTGATTCCAAATATGGAATCCATTTTCCTAAATTCAAAACACAGAAGTGGCAGAAATTAATTTAAAATTAATTCCCGCTGTCAAAACAAAAAGCGTGTTTTTAAGAGATAATAACTATCAAAAGATTGACACTTGTTTATGTTCGGTTTAATTGTATAATTATGTCCAATGACCAACATTATATTAAATGGTAAAAATATATTCTAAATATACTTTAAAACCACTCAAATTAATAATTTATCACTATTAATTATTTTGATTAAAAAAGTTGTTTTTAATTAAAATTTAGTAATTTTAACTATTCATCAAAATATGAAAGTTATCCGAAATGTACCAAAATTTCACCTTAGGCTAAATTCGATATTCCGAGTCCAAAAATGAAGTCCATTTTCAAATATAAAATATATATAATTTCAAAAATTAGGTATTACTATTTACAACGGCTAGTTTAATTAGTTGTGGTGTGTGTTAGAACTCGAGGTTGCGTACAACACACGCTATCGCATTATTCGAAGGGAAACGTACCGTAGAAGCTTGGGGTGTTACATTCTCCCCTCCTTCAAATAATTGCATCCTCGCAATTTCTAGGGTATTACTGCATAAAAAGACTCGGGTGGTTCTTCATCATAAGTTCCTCGGGTTCCCACGTTGCCTCTTCCATCTTATGGTTTCTCCACAAAACTTTTACCAGACGCGTCGTCCGGTTTCTCAGTACTTGTTCTCTCGTATCAAGAATCCTGACGGGCTCTTCACAATAGGAAAGATCGGGTTCCAGTTCTAATTCCTCATAGGTGAGTACATGCGTTGGATCAGGCATGTATTTCTTCAATAGAGATACGTGGAACACATCGTGAACTTTGGAGAGACTTGGCGGCATTGCCAATCGGTAAGCTACAACCCCAATTCGTTCTAGAATTTCGAAAGGTCCGATATACCTGGGACTCAATTTACCTTTCTTACCAAAACGTATGACTCCCTTCCACGAAGATACCTTCAGGAAAACATTATCACCGACTTGAAATTCCAAATCCTTCCTTCGATTATCGGCATAGCTCTTCTGCCTATTTTGAGATGCTCTGATGTGATTTTGGATTACCTTCACCTTTTCCATCGTTTCCTCCACCAGTTCTGGACCTACAAGTTTTCTTTCACCGACTTTATCCCAACAGGTTGGTGTACGACATCTCTTTCTGTATAACGTTTCATATGGTGCCATCCGAATACTCGAATGGAAGCTATTGTTATAGCAAAATTCTACCAGAGGTAAATATTGATCCCACATACCCTGAAAGTCAAGTGAGAAAGATCTCAACATGCCTTCTAAGGTTTGAATAGTCCGTTCTGATTGTCCGTCTGTCTGAGGGTGGTAAGCAGTGCTCAAATGAAGTTCAGTATCCAGGGATTTCTGAAGACTTTTCCAGAATCTTGAAGCAAAATGGGGATCACGATCAGAAACAATTGATAAGGGTACTCCATGAAGTCTCACAACTTCATTAATATATAGTCTTGCTAGACATTCCAGGGGTAGATCTTCTCTTATAGCAAGAAAATGTGCTGACTTGGTAAGATGATCAACAATAACCCATATTGCATCATTCCTTCTAGGAGTCTTTGGTAGCCCCATGACAAAGTCCATCGTAATATTGTCCCACTTCCACTCCGGTATGGGAAGAGGTTGCATGACTCCTCCAGGCTATTGCCTTCCAGCTTTCACTTGTTGACAAACCATACATCTTGACACAAAATCAGCAATCTCCCTCTTCATGTTGTCCCACCAAAAATGTTCCTTCAAATCTCTATACATTTTTGTGCTCCCAGGGTGTATAGAGAAATTGGAACTATGATCATCATCCAGCAATTCCCTTTTTAGATCAGGTATATTGGGAACACAAAGTCTCTTCCCGAATTTCAAAATTCCATCTTCATACACAAAGCCTCTCAATCTCCCATCATTCACAGCTTTAATCTTCTTTTGGAATTCTTCATCATCGGTCTGAGAACTCTTAATCCTTTCAAGTAAAGATGGTTTGGCAACCATTTGAAAAAGAATTGATGTTTCACCTTCCCTGGTTATTCCCATGTCCATCTTCACTAGATCCATGAAAATTGGATCCCTTTCAATTCTCATATTGTTCAAAAGTCCATGGTCTTTTCTACTCAAAGCATCTGCCACCTTGTTTGCCTTCCCCGGGTGGTAGTGTATCATACAATCATAATCCTTGAGTAATTCAAGCCATCTCTTTTGCCTCATGTTGAGTTCTTTTTGTGAGAAAATATACTTAAAACTCTTGTGATCAGTATAAATCTCACATTTTTCACCATAGAGGTAGTGCCTCCGTATCTTCAAAGCAAAGATCACAGCTGCTAACTCAAGATCATGAGTAGGATAGTTTTGTTCATGAATTTTCAACTGTCGTGATGCATAGGCAATAACTCTATCATTCTGCATAAGGACACATCCAAGTCCTTTCTTCGATGCATCACTATAAATAACGAACCCATCATTCCCCGATGGTAGAGTCAATATAGGAGCATTGACTAATCTTTTCTTCAGTTCTTCGAAACATTCTTCACACTCTTTTGTCCAAACAAATTTAACCCCTTTACGTGTGAGCTTCGTTAATGGGTTAGCCAATCGGGCAAAATTCTGGACGAAACGTCGATAATAACCTGCCAAACCAATAAAACTACGTACCTCAGTTATACTCGTAGGTGCTGGCCATTCTTGGATTGCCTTGGTCTTAGAAGGATCAACAGAGATTCCATCTTTTGAGACAATATGGCCAAGAAAAGAAATCTCCTGAAGCCAGAATTCACACTTGCTAAACTTCCCATATAATTCATGCCTCCTCAGAGTCTTCAAGATAATGCGCAAGTGATTTTCATGATCTTCGTAGGTTTTGGAGTATACCAATATATCATCAATAAATACCACCACAAATTCATCGAGATACTCCTTGAAAACTCTATTCATCAGATCCATGAATACAGATGGTGCATTAGTCAATCCAAACGGCATTACAGTAAACTCGTAATGCCCGTACCTGGTTCGAAATGTTGTTTTCGGAATGTCTTCCTTCTTCACACACAACTGATGGTATCCAGATCGAAGGTCAATCTTTGAAAAGTATTGATCTCCATGCAGTTGGTCAAATAAATCATCAATACGAGGTAGGGGATACTTGTTCTTTATCGTTATAGCATTGATCTCCCTGTAGTCAATACATAACCTCATAGATCTATCTTTCTTTTTAACAAAAATAACAGGGGCTCCCCATGGAGAAACACTAGGGCGAATAAATCCCTTATTACTCAATTACTCTAGTTATTTCTTTAGTTCGACTAACTCTACAGTGGCCATTCTATAAGGGGTCTTCGATATAGGCCTTGATCCAGGAATCAAATCAATAGAAAACTCAACTTCTCGTTCTGGAGGATGTCCAGGTAAATCTTCTGGAAATACATCTACAAATTCTTTCACAACAGGTACATCCTCTATTTGAACATTCCTTTCCTCACCGACAGTTATTTCATTCTCTTCCTCCCCAATAATTGAATTAAGTTGAGCTACTGGGGGTGGATCTAAATAAGAATTAGGTGGTGATGATTCTGCTCTAAAAATAAGGTGTTCCTTATCATTATCATCAAGAATCGTAACCTCTTTCTTCTTACAATAAATCTTTGTATCATAGTCCGAAAGCCAGTCCATACCGAGGATTATATCAAACTCAATCATAGGTATGACGATGAGATCAGCAGATAAAGAAAATTTATGTGCTCTAATGGGGACAGATTCACAAAACTTTGTTGCAATGATACTTCCCTTATGAGTTTTAACCGACAACTCCCTTATTAAATAAAATTGGAAATATCTAATTTTCTTAGCAAACTGGGAAGATATGAAACAATGCGACGATCCAGAGTCAAATAATGCATTTGCTAAACTTGAGGAAACCATTAAATTACCTTCCACCACGTCTTTCGGAGCTTCTCCCTCTGCAGTAGTGATAGCATAAGCCTGGCCTTGATCCCTTGGCCTTTTCTGAGGTAAGTTCTCCTGACGCTTAGGGCATGCATTTGCATAATGCCCCATCTCCCTGCAATTGTAGCACTGAACGTTGGTATCTTCCTTCTTCCCCTTGCAATCATGAGCTTGGTGGCCTTTTTCACCACACTTGTAACAGACTCCCATTCCCTTCAAGCAAGTACCAGGATGTTTCTTCCCGCATTTACCACAATATGGATATTCAACCTTTCCCTTCTTCCCCTTATTTCCATTCCCAGATTGATCAGCAGGTCTCTTCTTCTCTTGCTTTTCTTTAAAGTCATAAGACTTAGAGAATTCCTTTTCGGTCTTGATAGCACATGAGACAATGTCTTCGTACGATGAAAAGGATTGTGAGACTAATGCTCGACGGAGAAATGGTTTTAACCCATCAAAGAAACGATCAATATTACTTCTTGGGTTGCGAATATAATCTCCAGCATACCTCGCTAACCTTGTAAAGTTAGCCTCATACTTTGTGACATTCTCATCCTCCTTTTGTCTCAGACTCAGAAATTGCCTTTCCATATCTGCTCGATGGTCACGAGGAAAGTATTTTTCTAAAAACAGATCTTTGAACTCCCTCCATTCCATATTTGATACTTCATCATCTTCCTTCATGTTTTGAATTAATGACCACCATTGATCAGCATCTCCAGTGAGGCGGTAAACTTCCATGATAACTTTTTCTCTTTCACTGCTCCCCAAAGCCTGAAATATTTTCTCTAGGGAAAATATCCATTGCTCAGCTACTAAGGGATTTGTATTCTCGTTGAAAGTTGGTGGTTGTTGCCTCATGAATCGATCTAACATTGATCCTCCACGCTGCGGATCAGGGTGCTCCATACGGGTAAGGTTATTATTCATAACCTGAGTAAGTTGTCCCAGTATGGTGATTAGCTGATCGGCACCAGTTGGATCACCAGCCCCACTATAATTATCTTGAGCAGGAGGGCAATCCCTACATGGAGTACGTGCATTGATACGGTTTCCATTTCTTCCACTAGGCGCCATTTCTAAACAATGGCATAAACTAGATCAGTTTATGAATCAAAATACATAATCCCATACTTATAAAACACTTAACATAAATTGAACTATTTATGGATATAATCCATAATCATAAAAATGTTTTTCTTTGAGGAAGTATATACACATAAACCCTTCATAATGATTTTTAAAGAAAGTGAGAGTTATCCTAAGCATATCCCCCGGGAGTGTCGTAACCAAGAGTGCAGCAAGGCCCGTTGTCGTGCACCAGTTCCCGTTCGAGTCTAGCTCAAAGCGGTGTTTTCGGGTTTTACCCCTAGGTACATCTGTTCCAGAGCCGCCTCTACCTGCTCGTATCCAGACAAGGATGTATTGCTCGGAAAACTCAAAAAATCTCTACAATACCAAAATTCTAGGAAGTTCTTCTATACTAATCCTCAACGTTCATCTTAGGTCTACGTGCTCTAATCAGAGTTTATCTAAATCTAGCTTCCAAGGTTTGTACTAAACTTCCTCTGATACCAACTGTAAGGCCCCGACCCCAGCTACCCAGAGTCGGTGCATTATTACATAACATTGGCATGATCACAAGAAGATCAAATCTCGAAAGACCGATTGGTTTAGTAGCCTTGGAAACACTAGATATAATCATAAGTTTTACATTACATCATAAAATGAAAAACTACTACAACAACATAATGTTTCCATAGTCCACACTATAATCCCCTCATAATATCCCTGCAGGTCATTCATAACTTACATCTTCACTTCCTAGAAAAATAAAACATAGAAAAGGGGTGAGCTCAAATGCCCAGTAAGGATAACAATATAGCGGAAACTTTCATAAATAAGAATAAACATTTAAGGCAATGTATAACTAAAACAAAAGCCTTTTAAACATGAACTTTCAACATGGTATGGCATAAATAAAATGAAATAATGCCATTTACTTATTCACATGGATATTCTACTAATCGAATAATCACATGCAAAAATCAATAACCACTTTCATAATGTTGGAATGCATAATGCCAGACTATCATAACCACATAGCCAAGGCCTCGTGCCAAGACTGCAAATAAGATTTTGTCAAGGCCTTGTGCCAAGACACTAGATTGTCTCATGAGACCTACCGATGCATCGAGGAGCTATAGCGGGCTCCACCCGTCACATATTAAGTCCAATGCATTCCCATATGAAAAGGTTTAAACATAACATGAACATTCGTTTTAAAACTAGCATACGAAATGTCAATACTTTCACCATAAACTATGAATGGTATAAAAATAGCACATCCACATTCAAACATATCACAAAACCTTCAATACAATATAGAAGTTTTGTATCATAATAAATCAACTTCAAATAATCTTAAAATCCATCAAAGGATGTTGACATAGATGAAATCAAAATTCTTTTTAAAGAAATATCTCCTTTTATTTTGAAATCATTTAAGATCCATATAAAATAAAACATTTTCTTTGAAAATATTCTTATAATCTTGTAAGGGAAACTTTGAAGATTTTATAATGGCGGAAAATAGCTGCACCCACCGTATAAGTTAAAAAAAACATTCTTACCTTAATTCTGTCGAAAAGGTTAAAAAGGGCCTTGTTTTGAAAACGACCGAAATATTCCTTTATAAACCACTTATAAAAGTCAAAAAGGGTATAAATGACTTTAAATAATATTCTAGTAAATAGTAAAAAAATTTGAAAGACATTTTTAGGAAACATGGATGTGGATGATAAAGAGATCCCAGTAGATTATTACATATAAACAACCTCGGATAATGAAGAGATTGTGAAATAACCCTTACCTTGTACTTTTCCTTGGTTGTGGTAGGTTAACCTCTTGTATAATGGTGAAATAATTGTTATTAAATTATACAAGAATCATATACATTAATATGATATCATATGTGATCTTTTAATATTGATTTGATAATAATATCTTAGTATTATCGTTGTTTCGGGTGTTAACTGACTTGTTTTCTTTCATATGTTTTGTTACGTAAGACATGTTTGTAAAGGATAGGTTGTATATTATTCATATCTAGAATGATATCAAGTACTTAAACATCATTTTTAAATCATCAAATGATAATTATACTTTAATGGTTACGATGGAGAATGAATCTCATCGCGTTCGTGGAGACGGTAGTCCGTACGTACGCACGAGCGACAATATCATTCTTTTGATATTAAAATAATATATAAATGAATGGTATATCATATATACAGAATCATTAACATGTTATATTTATTATTTACATGAGTTACACATCATTATTATACCCATCCAAATAATAATATATTGAATAACAATTACACCACGACGTGGAGACGGTAAGCCGTACGTACGCATGTATGGTGACATGTTATTCAAAGGGTGGATAAAATACTGAATATGGTTGTACCATATTTATAATAACATCACAGTATATAAATGATACTGGAGTAATTATTTTAGAATGGTAACAACAATGGAAGAAGAAGTGGAAGAAGAAATGAACTTGGAAAAGGGGTGGTGAAAACATTACCTCTTCTTCGGGTTCTTCCTTTTGATTTGATCAAAAGGGCTCCTTAGGTTGGCTTTCTGATCAAACTAAGGCCCCTAGGTTGTAGTGAGGGATGTTGGGAGAGTATTTGGGCAGAGTTTGGCCGAACCAAAAGGCTTTAGAGGTGTGAAGAAATGAGAAGGAGGAGTTCCCTTTTATAAGAGGGGTGAGGGGCACCTTTGGAAAAGCTAGAGATATTAGTTTATAATAAATTCATATTCGGTTTCCAATGGCTCCAAAGTTGACTATTCAAAGGTTAAGGTGGTGATGGGTCGAAAACAAATCAACCAATAGAATTTAGACAGGTTTGGGTACTTATATTAACCTTATCTTTAAGTATTAACTCTAAGTTAATTAGTTTCACTTTTACAATGTCTCTTTGTATTTTTATATTATATGGTTAATAAACTTACCATATACATACAAGAGACCCCCAAGTGGTCCATTAATGATGAACCTATCATGATTTAAGTCTCTTTTCCGAACCTTAGATTTTTAGGAATTTAATATCAATTAATAATATAATATTTGTTTTAAGAACTCTTTTATGTCAATTTTGACACTATTCAATAGTTGATTTTTGTGAAACTCCTAACAGATTGATTACTTAGAACAAAGTCAATTAAATAAATAATAATATATCATATTATCATATAAAATTAGTTTAATTCATTAAAAGTTTCATGTTATATTTATTTGGGTATTTATAATATCAATTATTTTAATTTGTCACTATTATAGTAATTACTGCATCATCATTGTGTCATAAATAAAATACATTATTTAATGTCTAAAAATTATAAATAAAATATCATTATGTAGGAAATATTTTTAGATTTCTAATGAATATTTATAATCGAAACTCCAACATGTATAACCCTATGTAAAAATTGTTTTGCTAAAAGATATATGCTTGTGTCATTTTTGTATTCATTTTAACTTAATTAAAATAAAGTGTCATTATCACTTACAAGTGGATCCATGGGGTCCCAAAATCGACCCAAAGATGCCCATGGTCGACCATGTATCAACCAATAGGGTTAAGACACGTTTTAGGGTAATTTAGTATTATTATAAAATTATTTTTTTAACCATTATTTACCGGATTTACCCTTAACCATGGTAAATAAAATATTTACCGCAGTAATTATTCAAAATGTCTAAAAATAAAAGTTACCTATTTACACAATTTGAACATCCTGATTCCAAATATGGAATCCATTTTCCTAAATTCAAAACATAGAAGTGGCAGAAATTAATTTAAAATTAATTCCCGCTGTCAAAACAAAAAGCGTGTTTTTAAGAGATAATAACTATCAAAAGATTGACACTTGTATATGTTCGGTTTAATTGTATAATTATGTCCAATGACCAACATTATATTAAATGGTAAAAATATATTCTAAATATACTTTAAAACCACTCAAATTAATAATTTATCACTATTAATTATTTTGATTAAAAAAGTTGTTTTTAATTAAAATTTAGTAATTTTCACTATTCATCAAAATATGAAAGTTATCCGAAATGTACCAAAATTTCACCTTAGGCTAAATTCGATATTCCGAGTCCAAAAATGAAGTCCATTTTCAAATATAAAATATATATAATTTCAAAAAGTAGGTATTACTATTTACAACGGCTAGTTTAATTAGTTGTGGTGTGTGTTAGAACTCGAGGTTGCGTACAACACACGTTATCGCATTATTCGAAGGGAAACGTACCGTAGAAGCTTGGGGTGTTACAGTAAGAGTTCATGTTTCAATCTCATTTTAATCGGGACTGTTTATGATTAAATTCCATTAATATAAATTATTTAATAATTTCATAACAAAGAAATTAATTTATTGCCTATGGATATCCATTTAATTTTCAATTGATAATACATTTTCCTCTCTTTATAGCTTAAAAGTATTGAGAATTTTTTTTTAATGAATATCAACTTTATTTTTCTCTTCATCGAAGATCTTTTTTCTCACAAATCCATGATTTTTTAAAAAAATTATTTTTTTACCATGATAGTTTAAATAAAATTTTAACCATTATTTTTTATTTTCAAAAAATAAAAATAATCTTATTATATTTCTACAAACAATGTAATTTTTGAATTATCATACCTAATGTGAATGAAATCATTATTTTAACATGGAAAACATAGAGATAACCTCCCACCGTCATGACCAAAATTTGATTTGAATCCTCCAATAAAAATTTAAAAGTTTATTTCTAAATAAAATCATGTTCGTTGTATTATATAAATTTTAGTTTTTCTAACATTATATTTGAAGTGAAAATCTTTTTTCCAGAAGAATGTTTTTAATATTTTCAAAACTTCTTATATTCAATACTATCAACAACCTTTAATGTTTTTTGAATGATTCTAAATTACATTTAAATGTCTATAAGATATATAAAAAGATTAGTATCCTATCATTTTTTGGGTTAACACATTCCATGCACTGATTTTTTATATTATATCATTATGAAATTTTCATTTATTATTATACAAGACATGATTATGTAATCCATTTTTTCATGGGTAATTATTATGTTTATGAATTATTATTTATTTAATTATGTGCCCAACATATGAATATACAATAAATGAATTTGACGATTGTGCCCATACTTATTTATCCATCCAATGCATGGGATAATATTTAAGTCTCAAGGGACATCATTTATGGGATAAGGAAGTGAACATAATCTGTTATGGGACTCTGTCCACCATGTGTTGTTGTCTTGGAAGTTATCCTTGAGTTATGTTTATGTAATAATTTATGGTGTCTCCTCTTTCCTATGATTCCATGATTATATGATACCATGGTCCATATATTATTCTTTATTATGATTAATCATGTTCCTTTCCTTTTATGATATAGAGTTATACATTTGAATCACATGTTCTAGTTATTTATCATGTCTATTCCCTTACTGGGATTTTTAGCTCACCCCTTTCTTTTAAGTATTATGCAGGTTATCCTATGAAAATTAATGATCTCAAGTGGATTTATAAACTCACTAAGTAAAAATATAATGATTCCTTTTTTTAGTTTTCGTTTATGTTTTAAAATCCTAGTCTTCTAAAGAAATCAGCCATTAGGATCCTTATAGTGTATTATTGGATATTTTTGTTTAGAATTCATGTGATAATATGTGTAAAAGGATTTGATCACAACAGTTGGTATTAGATCAAAGGTTTATTTTACCTTTGGAAACTATGATAAGAAATCCTTAGTGATAATCCTAGGATTATGTATAATGATATTTCTAAGGGTAATACTATGAAAATAAAAATATCCTAGAATCATAGTGAATTATAGAGAGAGAGATAGTAGATTTCGAGCAATTAAATATCTATATTGATACTACAAGTGGAAATTGTTCTAGTACATATGTACCTAGTGGAACTAACTTTGAAAAATGTGCATCAATATTGAATTGATCATTACCTGGTAGATGAAAATGGGCCATACTATTAAAAATTATAGAAGTAACCTTCTATCATATCCTAGGGTTTCCATGGCCTAACGATCATGGTCTCTAGATCCTTCCCTACCCCTCCTGAGTGGGGTAGGGGTTGCTCGAGTTTGCATCCCCACAATTCCTTCTATAATATCATAGATCCATCGAAGCTCTTGATGTTTACTTCCATTGACCTTTCCCCAAAAGTCCCTTCACTGGTCAAAGTCTTCCCAACACGTTCAGGGATGGGTAAGGAGTTCTATGATGCACCAGACCTCCATACGAACTCTCTAGTGGCTCTCTTTGGTTGGAATCATCCTTCCATTGATTCCTTCAACCACTTCATCTCTGAGTCATGGGGTTTGAATCACCATGCCATAATTGGGATTCTTGATCCTTGAAATCTTCTAATTCACTTCAAAACTAAAGATGACCTTATCACTGATTAGACTAGAAATAAGTGTTCCTATTGTGGTGATTTCTTATTCCTCTTCTGATGGCCTTTTGATTTCCATTTGAGGCATGATCCTCTGATGACTCCAATTTGGGTAAGTTTTCATAGACTTCTAATTCCATTCCAAAATCCATCCATCCTTTTGATGCTTGGTAATATGGTGGGTAGGGTTTTATGTTTTGATGACCGATCGTGATCCCTAGAAGGTCAGTTTTGATTATAGGATCACTTTTTGTTCTTTTTTTGGTCTTCTAGGTCATCTCCAATAGGCTTCCGGGTGTGGGCAAGAAGGTGATCCCACATGAATAGTCAATGATTGTAAAGACCCGTAAAATTCAAGGGAAATTTTTTCTTAATTTTCTTTAGAATTTTACAAGAGCACGGTTTCAGACGGCACCTGATTCCGAGGCCCAGAGTGCCCGGAATTAATTTCCGAATTTTGGCTCGGGTACGTTCAGTGAACGAACGAGCGGGAATTCCTAACTTTTGATCCGGTGCTCGGAATTGAAATCCGAGGGCACCGATGAACTCGCAGCGCCGATATTCGCTTAACGAGACCTTTTCGGGAGTTGCGTTTGTTGCGGGTTGAAAGTTAAGTTTTGGGGTTTTCAGTTGAGTTAAATAAAATTTGTGTAAGACAAATTTTATTTTTAGTTTGTTAAAAACCTACCAAAGGGGGTTGGAAGTGGGACCCACACCCACTTAACCTCCCTTGGGAGGATTAAGTGTGGTGGGGCCCACACGAACCCCTAGACTTTTCAAGTTCCCTTAACCCCCCTCTTAATTGTCTTAAGTTACTTAATTAATTTTGGGGGTTAACTCTTTTGAATTTCAAACTTTTGAAATTCTTTTATGTTTTGTAATAATAAAATAAGATGTTATCTTATTTTATTATGGGTTGTTTGTTTGTTCCCTTGAGAGCTTTTTGAGAGCTTCCTCTTCATCTTCAAACTCTGACGAAGAACGAAGAACGCTCAAACTCTGACGAAGAACGAAGAACGCTCAAACTCCGACGAAGAACGACGCCTCTCTTCTTCGTCCTCGGTGTCAACAAGAGGGAACGCCGCTTCCTCTTCGGACCTTCTTCGTCGGCAAACGAAGATCCGCCATCGACGTGTCTCTTCGGGCATATCTCTTCGTCAACGGATTTGACGAACGACGACCGCGACCCCCGACCTCCGCGACGCCGTCTTCCGCGGAACGTAGACGAATCTTCGAATCTTAAACCCGAGGTAGGGGTTATTGATTTCATTTTGGTTTCCTATTTCCTTTTCTTGCTCGTGGATCGCATGTCTACGTGAGACATTTAAATATTTTATTTAAGTGTTATAGTTAACGCGAGGGGGGCCGGACCGCACGAACACGGCCGAACCCCCCCTCCATCGTTCTTGTTTAATTCTTGCGGTGAAAGCAAAGTGGCGTGGTGCCGTCGCACCACGCGGATTACCGTACATTTATTTTTTACGCGGCGCCGTCGCGCCACGCCGAGGTAGAAACTTCAAGAACGCGACGCCGTCGCGTCGCGTTGAAAAGAATCAAAGTACGGCGAAGGGGCGCGGTGCCGTCGCACCACGCCGGATGACGAACGCCGCGGCCGGTTCCGGGCCGCGGCGGAAGAGGAGACCGGCGGCCGGGCCGCCGGCGTCGGAAGTCGAAGGCGGGACCGGAATTTCCGGTCCCGTTGGTAAAAACCGGCCGGCCAGCTGGCCGGCCGGATGACATAAAACCGGGGGAATTAAATCCCCCGACCGGTTCAACAAACCCCCCTCTTAATGAGGGGGGGAGGTTCATTAAAGGAGGGGGGGGGGCAACAGCCCCCCGGTTCGTTTCCAGCCGGCCCCCACTTGCGGGGGCCGTTTCCTGCAAATGGCGCGGCACAAGGCCGCGCCGCCTAACAAAGCAGCGGGGGCTTGATTGCCCCCCGCGTGACCACCTCGTGCGGCGCCAGCCGCCAAGCCGCCGCGGCCCGCCGATGCCCGCCGCGCCGCCGCGCCGCCCCGGGGGGGGGGGGGGTCGGGCCGGGTCGGCCCGGACCCGGACCCCCCCGTTTCGAACTAGATTTGGTTTTTGGCCCATAACTTGAGCCTCGGACCTCCGATCGACGAACCGTCTGCGGCAACGCGATCCTTGGATCGAGACGGTCGTTTCGGTATATCGCACTCAAGGTTTCGGTTTACTTTGAGTTCGGCGGGGTTGGTTCGTTCACGTAACCAACCGGGCCTTCGGAGCGGAAACGCTCATATCTTGAGCTACGAACGTCCGATTGACGCGCCGTCAGTCGCGTTGTGTTCCTCTTAGTGAGACGGATCTTTTGGCATACTCTGCCCGAGGTTTGGACGTAGGTGGAGTACGGTTGGGTTGGTTTTGCCTTAAAAACCAACCGGGCCCCGGAGACGAAAATGCCAATAACTCTCAGACCGGGCGTCCGATCGACGCGCCGTATGTTGCGTTGAGTTCCTGTTGGCGATACGGAACTTTTGGATACATCAACTTCGGTCTTCGTGACAGTTGATGTATCAGCCTCTCGGCTCGTGGAGCGGACCCTCCGAACGAGCTTGCTGTGTGCGGGAACCCTAGTGCTGGCTGCGACTGTTCTACTGCTACGACTGCTACTGTGACTTCGATGACGACAGTACAGAGATCCTGTGTGGATTCGACGACGACGACTACAGCACTCAGCGATCCTTCGTGGATCAGTGCTACAGGTCCTGTGTGGGCCCGATCCTGTGTGGGTCCTTGCGCTCAGCGGTTCTGTGTGAGCCAGCGCCTACAGGTTCTGTGTGAGCCCGATCCTGTGTGGGTCTTTGCGGGGGTTAGTTACCTATCGATCCTTCGTGGGTCCGACGACTTAGATGGATCAGTGATCATCTTTATCGTCCTTGAAGAAGTATACCTGTGTGAGCTGAATCCTGTTGCTTTCCTATGTGGATTGTGTTGTGAAATCCTGTGTGGATTATGTTTTACTTTCCTATGTGGAATACGTATACTTTCCTGCGTGGACTGAGTTGTAATTGGGCTCGAAGGTTGGAGCGTATTTGAATTGATGACTTAGGTATATGTATGGGAATATACCTAAGCAGTGTCGGTTGTTACTTCGTGATTGTACTTTTCTTCGTGGTTTATCCTTTGTGGATTTGAGAGACCTTCAGGGGTCTCGGGGTCCCTACTGAGTAGCTTATACTCACCCCTGCACGGGCTTTGCCCGCACTACGTTGTGTTGGTTGCAGACGACGGACAGCATTGACCTTAGCTGAGGCTTGCAGAGCGGGACGGTACCCGGAGGTGGACCACTGGGCGGGACGTGCTCGGAGCGGACGGCGGGACCCGTGGAGCAAAGGAGCTATCTGTACCCACCCTTCAGGTGGGATTTCCAGTGGACAGCTCGGAGTAGCGGCTTTTACTTTTCAGTTGCTGTTTTTCCCTTTTCGAGTTGTACTTTACTTTCAGTTTGAGTTTGTATTCTGGCCCATTTACTTTTCCGCACTTCCAGTCGTACTCTGCTTGTTTAGTGTTTACTTTCCGCTTGTTTACTCTCTGGTGTGTGTTTACTTTTCAAAGGCAATGCCTACCCTTTTTACCGGGATTTACGCCTTGGTGCTAGTCGCCAGCCCCTGGCCTATGGAAGGCGGGCTTGGGGTAGTCACGGCACGGACCCCGAGGGCGGGTCGTGACAAATTGGTATCAGAGGAGTTCGGTTCTACCGCGAACTCTAATCTTTTCTATGTGAAGCAATAATGTTTAGCGTATTGAGTGTGGTTATCAGTCCAGGGAGTCCAGTGTTGGTGCGGCGGCCGACGTATCCATACACCAGGACCCTGACTTCTGATTTCCGACTTAATGCACGAAAACATTGATTGCGTGTGTGTTTCAAAGTTTTCTTTGTGATTACTTATATCAGCTCACCAGGTATACTGTTCTAACCGTGGCGCACCTGTTTCCTTTTCAGGATGGCCCCACGACGGCAGCCAGCTAGGGTTCCGAGAGTCGAGCGAGACGACAGCCCACCGAGCGACGAGGCTTCGGTGCATGGCCCTTTTCCAGTAGTGGCACCGGCGGTAGCTTTACCCGCCGATTCCCCGATGCTTCCAGCAGCAGCCGCTGACGATGCACGTCGCCTCAGCGCACTGCATGAGTTTCAGCGCCAGCGACCGCCCAGGTTTCACGGGGAGACGGATCCCCAGGCAGCAGAGGACTGGCTGGAGGCAGTGGTTCGAGTGTTTAGGCTAGTGAGGACACCAGCAGACCTCATGGTGATCCTCGCTGTGAGCCTACTACACGCAGCAGCAGGACGATGGTGGAGCCTGATGCTCCAGGTGCACGATGATGCATCTCTTCTTTGGACGGACTTTGAGAGCCTCTTCCGCTCGGAGTTCGTCCCAGCCACCCTTCGTGCGGTGCGTATCCAGGAGCTTCTACAGCTGCGGCAGGGCAGCATGACGGTCGCACAGTACTCGGCGAGATTCACCGATCTCTCGCGCTACTCGACCGACATGGTACGGGACCCATTCTTCCGGGCCCGGACCTTCGAGCAGGGTTTGAGACACGAGATCAGGGCATCGCTGATCTCCCTCAGCATACCGACTCAGACAGGAGTACTGGAGTGGGCCCTTCTGATCGAGAGCTTCCTTGCTGAGTCTACACCAGCACAGCGACCCACCGCAGGGCGGCACGTGGCAGAGTCATCTGCAGCAGGCAGTCGATGGATGACTCAGGGGTCCAGACAGACCAGACCTTCAGGCAGACGATCTCAGGGAACTGGATCAGCAGTGCGGGGCACACAGCGTGGAGCCAGTCTTACGAGAGGCAGACAGTGCTACTCATGCGGCGGACAGGGCCACATGGCTCGTGACTGCCCGACCCGCCGTGCCGAGGAGCAGCAGTCAGTTGATGGACCACCGAGGCAGAGGCAGAGGATCGACCGTGGCGGTCCGCAGGGAGGAGGCGGAAGAGGCAGAGGAGCTGGACGAGCAGCCGGTGGTGGCCGACGCTTTGAGGCTCTACCACCACCACCACCAGGAGGTCCACCCCAACCACAGGGAGCTGGCGGGCAGCGACAGGCACAGCTCCAGGCAGCAGAGGCCTACGACCACGGCGCACCCGAGATGATTCGAGGTACTATCTGTGTCTATTCCACCCTTACTGCAGTTCTTATAGACACAGGAGCGAGTCATTCTTTCATAGCCGCTGCCCTTGTTCGGAGCTCGGAGATTCCGACAGAGCCGTTGGCTCGATCCTTACGGCTAGAGACTCCTACGGGAGCAGACTCGACGATTACGCACTGGTGCCGGCAGTGTGAGCTTACTCTAGGAGGCGAGAGCTTCGGCTGGGATCTTCTTGTAGCAGCGTCGAGGCCTTACGACGTCATCTTGGGCATGGATTGGCTGTCTACGGTCCATGCACAGATTGACTGTTTTAGGCGCAAGGTGCGATGTGTACGCACCGACGGGAGCAGGTTCACCTTCACCGGCGAGAAGGGAGCCTTAGCAGCACAAGATGGACTTCCGCGGAGGAGAGGACATCCCATCACTCATCAGTTGGCTAGCCTTATCCTTGAAGCAGTTGACGTGCGGAGTCCTGGTTTTCCTGCAGTGGTGGATCAGTTTGCAGACGTTTTTCCTGACGACGTTCCAGGGCTACCTCCTCGCAGAGAGGTAGACTTTTATATTGACTTGTACCCCGAGACAGCCCCGATATCCACTCCAGCATATCGGATGGCCCCCTCCGAGCTTCGAGAGCTACGGGTACAGTTGGAGGACTTGCCGGGCAAGGGGTTAATCCGACCTAGTGTTTCACCCTGGGCTTCCCCGATATTGTTCGCCAAGAAGGCGGACGGGAGCTTGCGACTTTGTGTTGACTATCGTCGCCTGAACCAGGTGACAGTGAGGAACAAGTATCCGCTACCGAGGATTGATGACCTCTTTGATCAGCTCAAGGGAGCACGGTGGTTCTCGAAGATAGACCTCAGGTCAGGCTATCATCAGCTCAGAGTCAGAGACGAGGATGTGCAGAAGACGGCCTTCAGATGTCGGTATGGCCACTATGAGTTCTTGGTTATGCCCTTCGGTGTAACCAATTCTCCAGCAGTGTTCATGGCTCTCATGAACAGGATCTTTCAGCCATACCTCGATCGGTTTGTCGTGGTCTTCATCGACGACATTCTGATTTACTCTACGACAGAGGAGGAGCACGCCTATCACTTGCGAGTTGTTCTTGACACACTCCGAGAGCACCAGCTTTATGGTAAACTCTCGAAGTGCCAGTTCTGGATACGTGAGGTCCACTTTTTGGGACACGTTATCTCTGAGGCGGGAGTTGCAGTGGATCCCGCGAAGATTGAGGCTGTGTTAGCATGGGAGCCACCCAGGAGCGTGACTGAGGTTCGGAGTTTCTTGGGACTAGCTGGATACTATCGGAGATTTGTGCCGAACTTCTCCAGAGTTGCGGCATCACTCACAGCTTTGATGAAGAAGGGGAAACCCTTCGTGTGGTCAGACAGTTGTCAGCAGAGCTTCCAGGAGCTGAGGCAGAGATTGACTAGCGCACCTATCTTGAGGTTGCCTGAGGAGGGAGTAGGGTACGTAGTCTACTGCGATGCATCAGGGACCGGACTCGGATGTGTTCTGATGCAGGAGCGGGCCGTGATCGCCTATGGATCACGTCAGTTGAGGCCGCATGAGCAGAACTACGCTACCCATGACCTGGAGTTAGCAGCAGTGGTCTTCGCTCTGAAGACATGGCGACACTATCTGATGGGCGAGCGCTTTACAGTCTTTTCCGATCATCAGAGTCTCAGGTATATCTTCTCGCAGAAGGACTTGAACCTAAGACAGCGACGATGGCTCGAGTTCCTCCGGGACTATGACTTTGAGATAGTCTATACTCCTGGGAAGGGGAACGTAGTAGCCGATGCCCTCAGCAGGAGGACGGGCATTCAGCTACTTGAGGAGGCGACGGAGCAGCTAGCCTCTTTGCAGATATCCTACGTGGATAGAGATGGAGTAGCCTTTCTTCAGTCTCTCACAGTCACTCCTCCACTACTGCAGCGGGTCAGGGAGGCACAGCGCGGGGACGCTGACTGTGAGACACGGCGTGCACAGATATCCTCGGGACAGGCACCTGATGGTTTCTCCCTTGGAGCAGAGCACGACATCCTTTTCAGAGGACGTACCATGGTACCAGTCGCATTTCGAGAGGAAGTGCTGAGGGAGTTTCACACTTCTCCTTTAGCGGTACATCCTGGAGTGGCGAAGATGTACCAGGACCTCAGACGACAGCATTGCTGGCCGGGCATAAAGAAGGCAGTAGCAGAGTTCGTATCTCGATGCCTCACCTGTCAGCAGGTAAAGGCAGAGCATCAGGTACCAGCAGGCTTGGTACAGCCCTTGGAGGTTCCGGAGTGGAAGTGGGACGACATATCTATGGACTTCGTGACTGGACTTCCACGCACTTCCAGAGGTCACGACTCCATCTGGGTGATTTTTGACCGACTTACCAAGTCGGCACACTTCTTACCCATCAGAGAGCAGGGCTCGGTGGAGAGCTTGGGACGTCTCTACGTTCAGGAGATTGTGCGGCTCCACGGCGTGCCATCATCTATCGTTTCCGATCGAGATGCCCGCTTTACTTCCCGGCGTTGGAAGGGGTTACAGGAGGCGTTCGGTACGCAGCTACGTCTTAGCACAGCTTTTCACCCTCAGACAGATGGTCAGACGGAGAGGACCATTCAGACTCTCGAGGACATGCTCCGCGCATGTGTCCTCGACTTTGGTCGTAGCTGGGAGGACCACCTACCCTTGGTGGAGTTCGCATACAACAACAGCTACCACTCCACCATCGGGATGGCACCGTACGAGGCGTTGTACGGCCGACCATGTAGATCTCCTTTGTGCTGGACAGACCCTGGGGAGTCAACACTGGTGGGACCGGAGATGGTCCAGGCCACGACAGAGAAGGTCCAGGTCATCCAGGAGCGGATGAGGACAGCTCAGAGCCGGCAGAAGTCATATGCTGACAGGAGGCGGAGGCCACTAGAGTTCGAGGATGGCGACCACGTCTTCTTGAGGGTCTCACCTCGACGTGGTATTCGGAGATTTGGCCGAGGCGGCAAGTTATCTCCGTGCTTCATCGGACCCTTCCAGATTCTCAGCAGGATTGGTGAGGTGGCTTATCGCCTGGCTCTACCACCTCAGTTGCACCGGGTGCACGACGTCTTCCACGTATCCCAGCTGAGGAGATACGTGCACGACCCGACGCACATCATTGATCATGGGGAGCTTGACGTTGACGATGGGGCGACTTTTACGGAGATCCCGGTGGAGATAGAGGATCGACAGGAGCGGGTCCTGCGTGGGCGATCGATTCCTCTTGTGCGCATCAGATGGCAGCACGGGAATCTCCAGGAGAGCACATGGGAGCGGAAGGCTCAGATGCGTGCTCAGTACCCTCATTTGTTTCCCTAGTTTTTGTTGTATCTTTACGGGGACGTAAAGCCCTGAGGTGGGAGTAATGTAAAGACCCGTAAAATTCAAAGGAAATTTTTTCTTAATTTTCTTTAGAATTTTACAAGAGCACGGTTTCAGACGGCACCTGATTCCGAGGCCCAGAGTGCCCGGAATTAATTTCCGAAGTTTGGCTCGGGTACGTTCAGTGAACGAACGAGCGGGAATTCCTAACTTTTGATCCGGTGCTCGGAATTGAAATCCGAGGGCACCGATGAACTCGCAGCGCCGATATTCGCTTAACGAGACCTTTTCGGGAGTTGCGTTTGTTGCGGGTTGAAAGTTAAGTTTTGGGGTTTTCAGTTGAGTTAAATAAAATTTGTGTAAGACAAATGTTATTTTTAGTTTGTTAAAAACCTACCAAAGGGGGTTGGAAGTGGGACCCACACCCACTTAACCTCCCTTGGGAGGATTAAGTGTGGTGGGGCCCACACGAACCCCTAGACTTTTCAAGTTCCCTTAACCCCCCTCTTAATTGACTTAAGTTACTTAATTAATTTTGGGGGTTAACTCTTTTGAATTTCAAACTTTTGAAATTCTTTTATGTTTTGTAATAATAAAATAAGATGTTTTCTTATTTTATTATGGGTTGTTTGTTTGTTCCCTTGAGAGCTTTTTGAGAGCTTCCTCTTCATCTTCAAACTCTGACGAAGAACGAAGAACGCTCAAACTCTGACGAAGAACGAAGAACGCTCAAACTCCGACGAAGAACGACGCCTCTCTTCTTCGTCCTCGGTGTCAACAAGAGGGAACGCCGCTTCCTCTTCGGACCTTCTTCGTCGGCAAACGAAGATCCGCCATCGACGTGTCTCTTCGGGCATATCTCTTCGTCAACGGATTTGACGAACGACGACCGCGACGCCCGACCTCCGCGACGCCGTCTTCCGAGGAACGTAGACGAATCTTCAAATCTTAAACCCGAGGTAGGGGTTATTGATTTCATTTTGGTTTCCTATTTCCTTTTCTTGCTCGTGGATCGCATGTCTACGTGAGACATTTAAATATTTTATTTAAGTGTTATAGTTAACGCGAGGGGGGCCGGACCGCACGAACACGGCCGAACCCCCCCTCCATCGTTCTTGTTTAATTCTTGCGGTGGAAGCAAAGTGGCGTGGTGCCGTCGCACCACGCGGATTACCGTACGTTTATTTTTTACGCGGCGCCGTCGCGCCACGCCGAGGTAGAAACTTCAAGAACGCGACGCTGTCGCGTCGCGTTGAAAAGAATCAAAGTACGGCGAAGGGGCGCAGTGTCGTCGCACCACGCCGGATGACGAACGCCGCGGCCGGTTTCGGGCCGCGGCGGAAGAGGAGACCGGCGGCCGGGCCGCCGGCGTCGGAAGTCGAAGGCGGGACCGGAATTTCCGGTCCCGTTGGTAAAAACCGGCCGGCCAGCTGGCCGGCCGGATGACATAAAACCGGGGGAATTAAATCCCCCGGCCGGTTCAACAAACCCCCCTCTTAATGAGGGGGGCGGTTCATTAAAGGAGGGGGGGGGGGCAACAGCCCCCCGGTTCGTTTCCAGCCGGCCCCCACTTGCGGGGTCCGTTTCCTGCAAATGGCGCGGCACAAGGCCGCGCCGCCTAACTAAGCAGCGGGGGATTGATTGCCCCCCGCGTGACCACCTCGTGCGGCGCCGGCCGGCAAGCCGCCGTGGCCCGCCGCGGCCCGCCGCGCCGCCGCCGCCGCGCCACCCCGGGGGGGGGGGGGTCGGGTCGGGTCGGCCCGGACCCGGACCCCCCCGTTTCGAACCAGATTTGGTTTTTGGCCCATAACATGAGCCTCGGACCTCCGATCGACGAACCGTCTGCGGCAACGCGATCCTTGGATCGATACGGTCGTTTCGGTATATCGCACTCAAGGTTTCGGTTTACTTTGAGTTCGGCCGGGTTGGTTCGTTCACGAAACCAACCGGGCCTTCGGAGCGGAAACGCTCATATCTTGAGCTACGAACGTCCGATTGACGCGCCGTCAGTCGCGTTGTGTTCCTCTTAGTGAGACGGATCTTTTGGCATACTCCGCCCGAGGTTTGGACGCAGTTGGAGTACGGTCGGGTTGGTTTTGCCTTAAAAACCAACCGGGCCCCGGAGACGAAAATGCCAATAACTCTCAGACCGGGCGTCCGATCGACGCGCCGTCTGTTGTGTTGAGTTCCTGTTGGCGATACGGAACTTTTGGATACATCAACTTCGGTCTTCGTGACAGTTGATGTATCAGCCTCTCGGCTCGTGGAGCGGACCCTCTGAACGAGCTTGCTGTGTGCGGGAACCCTAGTGCTGGCTGCGACTGTTCTACTGTTACGACTGCTACTGTGACTTCGACGACGACAGTACAGAGATCCTGTGTGGATTCGACGACGACGACTACAGCACTCAGCGATCCTTCGTGGATCAGTGCTACAGGTCCTGTGTGGGCCCGATCCTGTGTGGGTCCTTGCGCTCAGCGGTTCTGTGTGAGCCAGCGCCTACAGGTTCTGTGTGAGCCCGATCCTGTGTGGGTCTTTGCGGGGGTTAGTTACCTATCGATCCTTCGTGGGTCCGACGACTTAGATGGATCAGTGATCATCTTTATCGTCCTTGAAGAAGTATACCTGTGTGAGCTGAATCCTGTTGCTTTCCTGTGTGGATTGTGTTGTGCAATCCTGTGTGGATTATGTTTTACTTTCCTATGTGGAATACGTATACTTTCCTGCGTGGACTGAGTTGTACTTGGGCTCGGAGGTTGGAGCGTATTTGAATTGATGACTTAGGTATATGTATGGGCATATACCTAAGCAGTGTCGGTTGTTACTTCGTGATTGTACTTTTCTTCGTGGTTTATCCTTTGTGGATTTGAGAGACCTTCAGGGGTCTCGGGGTCCCTACTGAGTAGCTTATACTCACCCCTGCACGGGCTTTGCCCGCACTACGTTGTGTTGGTTGCAGACGACGGACAGCGTTGACCTTAGCTGAGGCTTGCAGAGCGGGACGGTACCCGGAGGTGGACCACTGGGCGGGACGTGCTCGGAGCGGACGGCGGGACCCGTGGAGCAAAGGAGCTATCTGTACCCACCCTTCAGGTGGGATTTCCAGTGGACAGCTCGGAGTAGCGGCTTTTACTTTTCAGTTGATGTTTTTCCCTTTTCGAGTTGTACTTTACTTTCAGTTTGGGTTTGTATTCTGGCCCATTTACTTTTCCGCACTTTCAGTCGTACTCTGCTTGTTTAGTGTTTACTTTCCGCTTGTTTACTCTGTGGTGTGTGTTTACTTTTCAAAGGCAATGCCTTCCCTTTTTACCGGGATTTACGCCTTGGTGCTAGTCGCCAGCCCCTGGCCTATGGAAGGCGGGCTTGGGGTAGTCACGGCACGGACCCCGAGGGCGGGTCGTGACAATGATTGTGGGGAAATAGGTACATATCATGTGAAATTCTATGAGGCCATGTTATATCCCCCTTGAGTAGTAGTTTGTATGAGTCTAGTGATAATGGTGGCCACACCATCTCATCCCCACTAAGTTTCAATGGATCCCTGGGGTCTAATATAGGAGTTTTAGATATATGAGGCCTAGAAGAATCTATCTCTTGTAGTCATATAACCATTGTTTGAATCATGGTGTATATTGGGTCGTGGATAAAGGGGGATATACCAAGGTGACTCACAGAAAGACCATGAATAGGAGTCCATCCACTACTGATCATCCTTCAAGAAAAGAAGTGCCCTTAGAGGATACCCCCTAATTTCCCACGGAGTCTGAGGAAGCTGATAAACCAAAAAGGCTCTCACATTATAGGATGTTAAAATGGAATCTAATGCTCATTGATGTTGGGGACTATTCAGTTTACATTGGGAGGAAGACCAAGACTCGGAGAGATTACTCGTACCTTCAAAGACCAATGACCACTCGATCAGTTAGAAATGGTATGAATTTTTTGGATCCGGATAGACCATCCTTCCGTGACAAGGTCTTGGAGTCTAAAGGTGACAATACTAAGGATCCAAACCCGTCGAAGAATAAGGTGCCATCAGATTATGTCCAAAAGAATTCAAGGAGGAAGAATGATAACTTAAAGTTTCTCCAACATTCCAAGGAAGATATAACAGATAATAATTTTACATTTAATGATCCAAAGGCAGAAGCTGATAGAATGTGTGTTAGATCATTAAAAGTTGACTTAACGAAGAAAAAGTTGATTGGATCAACCGGCAAGACAAGATTTTGGATCATGGAATCAATGAGAAGAAAATAAACCTAGATGAATACATTCGGACTTGGGATAAGATGGCCAACAACTTTGATAATCTTATCAAAGATGATCCAGATTAAAAAGAAAATTGTATCTCATGGAGCTTCCATAGGGTGTCTAATTGAAAATTTTTAATATTTTTTTGAAACTGCTCGGTAACCTCTTATGAAATTTGAATTGAGTTTGGCATATAATCTGTTTGGTTTTAGCACATTACCTCAAAGTAAACTCATTAATTAAAATTTAGATTGGAAGGTCATACTGTGCAACTATTTTGACACTCCTAAGGAATATGCTTTGGAAATTCACAAGCCCTTTACAAACCATTATGTTGGACATGAATAAATAGTTATGGTAGAAAATAAAATAGTAATAATTACCATTAATAACATAGATTTAAACCTAGAGTTCCATAATTCAGGACATACTTATCATTTAAAAGTTATTCTTTCTAGGTTTATAAGGTTCCCTTTTATAAGTTAATTCATCATCATCTTATTTATTTTATTATTTTTTGTTAATAAAGGGAAATAAGAAAAATAATACTAAAAACTAGTAAAATGGGAAATGAAATGATTTCATTAATAAGACCATTAACCAATCTATAATGATATTTATACAGCTTTGGATAATTCCAAATGATCTGTCTCAAATTACAATCAATAATTTGAATGTAGATTAATTTATAAACACACCAAGAAGAGAAGTGTGGAATCTATGGGAAGTTCACGTGATAATGATGATAAATTAAATAAGATTAAATTTACTATATGTCAATAATATGGGCATAATAACCTATAATAACATATTAAATGGAGGGGAAGATGTTTATTATGTTTAAATAAATGGCATAGAGCAACAAAGGACTATGAAATTCAATGTATTATATGAGGAAAACATGTCCATTATCAGATTCAATTCCCTAATACAACGAATAATTCCTAAGTGACTGTGTTATTAAAATAATTTAAGTGGTACGATTGGATTTTTTAGGTTCTGGAACTTATGAATCAAGTTATTGGAGTATTTTTATCAATGGTACTATAGTTAAAAGAATCAATAAACTTTTTATGATTTTTCTGAAGTAGTTTTCATTAAGGATTTGATGGAATATGTTAATGATACTAATCGCATAGAAAGAATATTTAATGGTAATATGATATTCTATGAAAAAACACATGATTTTTTTGAAAATAATATCATAGATATGTGCTTGATTTTTAGGTAATTATAGATAATTAAAATTATTTTATTTTTTTGAAAAGAATAAGCTGGATAGAAAACCGTAGGGCTAAAAAATGGTTACTCAATTACTAATGTTATTTTAGAATATGTTCAGTGTATTATTTTGAATGTTATAGGACCAAGGTGAATTATGAACATGATTATCAAATATGGTTTCCCATTTTTGTATAAAAATAATAACCACTAATCCAAGTTACAACCCAACACACCCCTAAAGGACGGACAACCAAAGGTCGATAAGTGTGAAGCACATACCACAAGCCAACATGATGTACCCTTTAATATGATATTTTTTTCTTAAAAAAGGTTAGATGGATAAATGTAATTTTTTTTGGTAAACATATTATAGGATTAAATATATTTTTTTTAGTTTTTTGAGGTTATTAATGATATTTTGGGAAAAGGGATATTGTGTTGAGATATATTTAACGATTCGGTTTAACATAAAGGATTATTTTGGAAGAATTTAATTCTGTTTTTGAGATGTAAGTTGTAGGGTATGAGATTACCATTTAGGTTAAAACAATTTTCATGTGTTGTTTATTGAGGTTATTTGTGATATAGGGTAACTTATTTGAAGAATGCTCTATGTTAAACCATTGTTTTTATTACTGAATTTTTAGAGGTTAATATATTCAGTTTCATTTTGGGTGTTATCATACCATGTGATAACCATTTTTGTTTTAATTAAGATAGTAGAATATGTTATTACTATTTTAAGAATCTTGTGATTGATTAATATTTAATTTTAGTTCATTAGGAATAAAAATATTCCTATTAGAAACTCATTCCTTAGTGTAATAGGTGACGTGTAAATTGATCATATCACAAAGAAAGGATGTAATAATGTTTATGATATAAAATGATATCATATAAGTATATTTTTTTGGAGTTATCTACATTGAAATAAAGAATCCATCAAATATAAGAAACTTTTATTGAAACAAGAGAATTATCCTATTACCTTAATATCTGATGAGTTAATGGTCATTTAACTAATCACATATTTATGGTATTGTGGTCATTAACATTCTCAGATCATTCACTTTTTTAGGATAGATGATCTCCATCACCCTAAAAAATTATTTAATATTTTCTTACATGTCCAAATTTTAACATCCCTCTAATTTTACACAACATGGAACCGTAGTTATGTGTTATTATAGAATCATTATTTCCCCTTCCCTCATTTTTAAGTGAATTTTTCACAAACCCTTTTTGCAATGTGAGTTATCTATAAAGGAATTTTCAAATGCCAAACCCTTTATTATTGAGAAAAAGTTCAAATATCAAGGATGAAATTTATTTAAGGTTGTAAAATTTCACACTCTAAGAATTTAGAATATATATATCTTTAAATAAATTTTATTTATTTTATTTCTTGTTTTCACAAAACACTATGTTTAAATGAACCACGACACATTATAAAAATATTATTATTTAAACATGATGGATATAACCTAGTTATAAATTGGTGGGTTGGAATAGTATTGAATAATTTATGAAATATATATAAATTTCTCATTCATTATTAATTTATCTGAAAATTATTAATAAATAATAACTCAACTATAGTAAATATATTTTATTCCACAAAAAATATATTTCCTTTTAAAATTGAATTTTTTTTATTTGATGAGAAACTATTATAATTTTTTTGGAACTTTTAGATGTGTAATTTTATTGAATTAAAATAAATTTCAAAATAATCAAAACTATATTAACTTAGGGTGACATTTTGGTATTTTTCAGATAATATTGATTTTTCAGTGAATAGGGAAAATTCAAATTTTTTGTAAAGTTTCAATTTATTTTTATGAAATTAAGTAATTTTGAAGTCCCATTAATATTTTAATTTTTTAAACAATAATTATAAGTTGTTTTTAGGAATATTATATCCAATTAAACACATTTAAATTGTTTTTATAATGTATTTTATTATATGTTTTTTTGTATAAAATATTTTTTCTTGAAATTTTTTTTTCAAGTGAATAATGTTTCTACACATTAAATAAAAAATAAAACCCCCAATGAAGAATGATTTAAATTAAAATTTTAAATTATATATTTATAAATATTAATTTAAATCTGTTTATTTATGATTAATTTTCATATAGTAAACATGAGATCATCTTTTACATAAAAATACATTTCATGAAATACTGTTTTTTCAACAAGTCTATTGGTTTAATTTTAAATTAAATTATTCCATTTTTTTAATTTAATTTAAAAAATGGATTCAATATTTTTAGTTATCATAATTTATATAATCTAATAAGGTCAAAATAAATTTTTACCCTAATTAATAGTGAAACCAGTAAACAAATTATATTGTGGTTAAGGTAAAATCAGGTTCACCATGGGGGAACTAAAAGGATAAGAATTTAAAATGATGAAAAACCTATATAGTTACCATTTTAATGTCATGTTTTTACCTTATAGATTATAAAATTATATAATTCATCATTTTGGATCCATTTTTGTGAAAAAAACATGGTTGGAGTTCTTTCTGTTCAAAAATTCAAGTTATGTTCTCTTCCCCACTTATAAATGGCCACCCACTCCTATTTTCTATTCACACATCCTAGACCCATTTTTTATGAAATTAACTACGCAAATAACTTCTCTGATTAAATACCATCATACTAGAAACCATTTCTTGATTATAAATGAAATATAAATGGGATTTGGGTGAAATCCTAAAGATGTTGTTTGAAGTGTAGGTAATGTCCATAATCAAGAATTTTATTTTATTTTTTCTTCTATCTCCCTAAAAACATATTAAAACATAAATATATAATATCATAATTATATTAAATATAATTATATGTTTTTATATTAATATTATGACCTAAACCATCTCCTCCTCCCAAAAATTTGAAAATAAATCGTTGATCGTGTGTACAACAGACTACCACCTCACAAACTAACATAAATTGTTTTCCACATCCACTTCACACAGACATATTTCATATTGTATTTAATGCATATATATATGATATTTATTATATAATAATACTTAATTTAATTATCCAATCACATATACCTTCTAAATTTCCAATCTGTAGAGAATTGTATAATGTTGTTCATGTGTATAGTGGACTACCACCTCATGAAGATATGTTATTTGTTTTTCAATTAAGCTTAAAAGTGAAGGTATTTTGGATTAAAATTATGCTTATATATGATATTAATGAAATATTTATAATTATATAAATGAAATATATCATATAATTTCTTACCTTTAAATCCATTTAATAAATGATAACATTGATTGTGTGTACATTAGACTACCACCTCATGAAGTAATGCGATTTATTTTTAATAAATGCTTTACATGGAAGGTAATGAAGAATATATTTAAATAAAATATGTGGTATATATGAAAAAAAATTATTATATAAAATTAATATAAAATTATCTTTATTTACCTTTCATCAATTAAGGAAATAATGATGTCCCTTATGTGTACTTATGGTGTACCATATCCATGAAGTTATGTGATTCATTCTCTATGTTCATAATTTAATAATAATTATAAAAATTTATTAAATTAAAAAATAATATTTATAACATTAATATAATTCTATAGATTATGGAACATTATCCTATGTTTAAGATCTAGAGATTTCGTGATTAAAAAATGCATGATAAAACAAGACAATTAACATTTGAAACAATAGTAGAAATGAATGAATGTTAACAAAAATGTCATAAAATGTTATAAATTATATCATATATGACATTATAAATATTAATATTACTCTTTTATAAGTTAATAACATTTTAAACCCACTAAAAAGTTGGTTAAATAGCTGTCAACTAAAAGAAATCCTGAGGTATGGGGATTCTTAACTCAATTTTCATTCATTGGGTTATATGTCTACTTCACTGATAATATTATGACAAGAATATCTGTTAAATGAACATTAATTTCATTAGGATTATATTTCATTTTTTTAAATTTGTATATAATTTTTTTACAAATAATATCTTCATTGATTAACCTTCACTTCAATGATATAGACTTTATAAAGGTTTCATCTCAAAACATCCTTCTTTGAGAAATATGTTGTTTTACGCACATAATCTATTTTAAATTTTGTATATAATTACACATTACACAATATTTAATGAATAATTAATTTTTAATGATATTTTATGTTACAGTTGTTTTGTTTTATTCATGGGATGTTGTGATTCAAAAGTTACTAAAGTGGTAACGGTTTAGGTTCAATATCATTTTAATCTGGACTATTTATGCTAAAATATCCATTATTGGAAAATATTTAATACTTTATTAATAAAAAAACATCCATGTTATTCTCATATAATTATTCAAGAAATTATCAAGAAATATTACCATTTTCTTCTCTTTAGAACTTAAAAATATTAAGAAAATGTTTTTAAGATAAATCGACTTTATTTATCTCTTCATCGAAGATCCCTTTTCTACCAAATACATTATTCTGAAAGGTTTTTTCAAACATGTTTTCATATATATCATAAAATCATTTTACACATTGTTTTTATTTTTTTCAAAAAAAATTAAATGAATATTCTTATCATTTTCTGAGCATGTTATTTCTTTATTTTTCTTAAAAATTGTTAAAGGAATATTTATTTTAATGTGCATTGAATAAACTAAACCTTCCACCTCCATGAACACTAACTATATTGAATACTCCTTTACATGTTTAAAAGGTTATTTTTAATGAAAATATACTCAATAATATTATATAAATATTAGTTATTCAAAATTTATTTTTAAATTAGAAAGGTTATTTTCATCAATATTTGTTTTAATATTATGTAAATTACTTATATTAATCAATGGAAAAAACCGTTAATGTTATGGAATTATTATAAATTATGTATATAATTATCTTACATATATGACTAGATTATTATAAATTTACTTAATGTGTTAATACATACCATACCCTTATTTTTCATATGAATTCATTATGTAATTTTTATTGACGATGATATAAGGAAAGATTATGTAACCCAATTTTTCATGGGTAATTAATATGTTTATAAATTATGATTGATTTAATTTTATGGAACACATATTCATGTACATGAAAGGAATGTAATGGGTGGGAATGAAAATATATATTCCTCCAATAGTATGGGTATTTTTTTACTATCACGAGACATCATGTATGGGATTAGAGAGTGAACCTAATCCATTATAGGACCGAGTTCTCCGTGTGATGTTGTCTTGAATGTTAGGCATGAATTAATTTTATATCATGTTTTATGATTTTTTCACATTCCTGTATTTTCATGATCATATTATACTATTGTTCTTATGTTATGCATCCATGTGACTACTCATGTGCCTAATATTATTTGATATCATGTTATACCTTTGTGTCACATGTTTTATTTAAAAATCATGTTTCTTCCATTATTGGTATTTTTAGCTCACCACATTTATTTATCTATTAATTAGGTTATACTATATAGTTTAATGATTTCAAATGGATTTTCTATCCAACTAAGGGGGGAAATAAGGATTCCATATTTTAGTTTCCTTTTATGTATTAAGAACTCGGTCTTTGAAAGACAATGGGCCTTTATAATCTGTGTGATTTATTAATGGATATATATATGTTTATAAATAAGAAAATAAAATGTGTAAAAGGATTTGGTCTCCATACAATTAATTTTTTCCCCATATGATACATGTTATTTCAGGAGATACTTGAGATTTTACCATATTTTATGGAACAAATAAAGTATTCATTACTTTTACAACATCTCTATAATGCCATACCCTTTGGTAGCCAACTGATAGAATATGAATAGTATTTTTACATCATCCAATTATTTCCACTTTACCATTACATTATCCTCATCATTGGTGAAAAATTTCACTATATGATATAAACATAGTGCTCATTTCCATACTACATAATCAAGGAAATAAAGGTCATTTGGAAACTCCTCAATTTTATTAGAGGGTAAATGATCTAAGGGAGGAATAAGTATTAATTTTTACCCCAGAATTTCATTCATATAGGATGATATTTTTCTAATTAGTGATGAGGTTTTGTTGTATTTGGCCTCGAACTCTTGAGTACCTATCGATACAAGGGTTCTCTTTGAGTAGTTTTGAATTATGGAAGACCTTCATGTCAATATGGGATCTCTTTATGGGGAGTAACTTTATAGTGATCACAATGGAGAGGAACACTGTGGTTTATATATTTGTTTCTATGGGGAGGTCCTATATGGATACTTGGTTTTGATTTCTTTATAGGGGAGGAACTCTAAGAATACTGAACTTCATATAGTGGATAAGACCACAAAATCCTATACTATGGGTTAGAAGTCCATGTTTAATAAATATATTAACATAGGGATGAAATTTGTGTATAATACTATTGGGTGTAAATATATAGTTAATAATGTTTTTTACATTGGGACTAACTTTATTGATATAATTTTTTCCCCTACTGAAAAGGAGTTAGTTAATTTTTGGGTAGATATAAAAATACATTGAAGGGATTCAATAATATCATCATTGATTGGGGTTATAATATAAGCCTGCTTCGAGGGATATATTATTCCCTTGAAGAGTCTTCCATGATCTTCATGGATCTGTAAACTAGGTTGGAACATAAATCACGATTTTATTCATAGTGTGGGATCCAAACTTCATAAATAAAAACCTTCCTATGTGATTTCCCATCTATCATTTAAATATAATGATAAATCCCTTGGTTTCCATCTATAATATGTCGATGTTATTTACAATAATTAGAAGGATCATGGATAAGAGTATACATCTAGTCTTTAGACACTATTGTAATATTTCAATAAGAATATTGTGTGAGGATAAGAATATGGAACTATTTATCAAAGAGTACTACTAGGATATATTGATTCGTTTTTTAAGAATAGATTATGATGTATTCATAAACCAATATCATCTCTAGTGTGTCTTTAAATTTTCCAAAGTAGGTGTAGGAATATAGTCCTTCCATCGAGTGTCTACCAGAATATAATGATGAAATCCTCTAGGGTAGTCTTCTATATGATCCTTACCATATGTGACTATCATAATGTATTGTTGAACTCTACTGGGAATAAGAATATGATTCTACCCCTAATCATCTTCTTTATCAATATATTCCAATGGTTTTCAAAAATGGGAGATAGAATATTTCATTTCTATTATGTTGCTTTAGGGACATGATAAAGAGATCTTATATTGTTAATGGGAAAAAAATAAGGGAGTATCCGCTATTGGACATAGAAATATATGAAAATTAATTCTATTTCTCACAAAATTGGTTTGAAATTATGGAAAGAAATAGAAGAAACATAATCCTATTCTTTGGTTTTTGCCATAGTTTGTAAAAAAAATCTTTTCATAGAAATGGGGATACAAGACCACTCCAGCTCTTCCATTACCATTGGGAGATTCCAATGGGATTCATATGTGAGAGAAATGATATGGTTTGGGACCTTCATTTTTTCTAGTATATACAAACAAGTTTCTTATGAAGCTACTAGGATATGTTGTTAGTCTTGGAAGGGTGTTTAAGAACATAGGTCGTATATTCTAAATATAACCAAAATTAGTTGATAGGATTCTTCAGTGTGAATAAAGATATAATAATGTTCCCTTACATAAATTTTTTTATTCCCATAAGAGAATTCAAAATAACCCAATAAGAAATATAGTACCCATGAGAATAGATCATGCAGTTCACAAGAGACAAGGCTAGAAGAAAGGGAGAGCTATAAATTACAAAAAATATGGCCCACTGAGTATGTGGGTTTTATAAGAAGTATGTACCAATGTGGGTATATATTGGGATTCTGAATTTGAACCTCATTGGGGTTTCCTTTGTATCTAGTTCAACTGGAATCGAAACCCTCATTACTCAATTTTTCACAGTTTAAGGTCACATGGAAGGACCAATCCATGTAGTTTAACATCATTCAATGAGGAAATTTATATCATAGAATGGGAGAAGAAAAAAGTTATAAGTGGGTATTAAACATTTTATTCCCTTTTTGTTTCATATAGATTGTTGTTAACTAAAACTAGATGGGTTATGGTTAGATTAAAGGGAATATTTCTATTTGAGGAAGGTCACTGATAAGGAACATTACCCATTATGGAAGACAACTCAGATAGATTATGGCCATTTGATATAAAATTATAAAGTGAATATGGCCTCATGGGAATGATTTAGGGATTATACATGTTCTACCCAAATATATATAGATCACTAATGGATCTTATGGATGAGATCAATAATGAGGTCATGACTAGGCCTTACACATAGTTGGATGCCCAAGTGTGCATCCACTACCTATAAATTGATGATTTAATGGAAGGATGAATAAAACCATATGGATTATGACCTCATGAGAATGTGATTATGACTCAAACCTAGAATAATCTTTTGGTTCTACTATAAAGTAGCCAGGATATGTGTGGGTATTACACATATGCTACCCATATGTACCCGACTCAAAAGTTCAGTCAGGTGAAGAGGGTATTTTGAGGATTAGACCATGTAGGAGGCCCATTCCTTCTATATGGTTCATCTAATTGAAAAATGCATCAATTAAGTGCTCAAGATTATTGAGTTCTTTATATAGAGAAACTATGATGTTTAGTATGAGATAGGGGCTGTTTCACTAGTGTTATCGGGTACTGACTAACATTATCAAGGGGATACATGGTTGAAAAGCCCGTAAGGGGTCCTATCAGTTAGGTGGATAAGAAAAAAGTATTTTATCAGGTTAATACACGATCAATAGAGTTTACACTGAATAAAAATCGATTTCATTCATTTAATGAGGTCATGGGGGGCCTCAATAAGTAGGCACTTAGGCAGGTGACTTGGGTGAAGATGTCATCTAGATAGAATACCCATACAAAAGGAGTTGTCATTGATGGTATCATGAGCAAAGGTTATCCCTATTCAAGTATGTAGGAAAAATAGTATCCCAATATAGATTAGGGTGTAGTGGTTTTCCATGATTTAGGTAGGGAGAATGGGTCTCTCTAGTATATGATCAGAGAAAGTGGTTTCCCTAGTATAAAGCATGGAAAAGTGGGTTCCCTAGTGGTAGTCTCTAGCGATGGTTTTCCCAAGTCTTGGGTAGGAAAAAGTGTTCATCCTAATAAAGATAGGGGAAAGTGTCATACCAAGTAAAATACCTTTTTTGGGTGTTATCCAAGTAAATGAACATGGCTGAGGTTCCCCATAGTTAAGGGACTTTGGGATGAGGTCATTCACCCTAGTACATAAGGATCTAGGGGAAGTGATATTATCATAAATATTTTGTTGTCTATATTTTCATATGATTCAATTATCCTTGTTTTTTTAATTTCCCTTTGGTTTTTGGATTAATTAAGTTGACTTATGGGAGATAAAATAATTGTCCATGTAGTGCTAGAAGACTTGGGTATGGTGAGTCTAGTTATTTTTTCCTTATGTGTGTCCCTCTAAAAGTGTGAAAATATAGATCCATGGGGTCTATATATAGGTAAATATGGGGAATAGGGTGGATTAAGGTTGAGAGAGTAATGTAGTTCATGCATTATCCAACATGTTGAATCAGGGCACACATGTATATTTGTGAAGATAGAGGTGATATAATGGTTATTTAATTCAAGTTAAGTCATGAGATATAGATGAGAATGCTTGTGAATTCATACAAGTAAAGATACAAGATAGAGGTAAGTGTGCTTGTGATTTATTACCAGTATTCTAGGGTGAACTACGATACTTTGTATTCATACTAAGATATCTATGTAAAGGGACCCGAGTTTATCCCCATGACATTAGGAATACTAATAGTCCTCTACATAGGGATTTTTTATTTACCATATCAAGGATTCCATCCTTCTCTAAAAATGTTAGTCCAATAATCGTATTCAATTATATAATGTGAATTATAATCTATAATTGATTATCCACAACACTCAAAATCACATAATGGCCATATCAATCACATTTTACCATTGATAATCATTACCAAAATTATGCCATATTATGAAATTCATTGATATCATATGTAATATAAACATAAAAATGATTATAAATCATAACCTATGATTATCCTCTATATAATATTAACTTATCAACATTTCAAATTGAAATTTAATTATAGACATCAATATCTTCAGAATGATATGATAATATATTTAAAGGGTTTACTTTACTTCAATCATAAATTACAATTGGTCATATCATACACAATGATATAATAAAACAATTAGGGATTATAGTGTTTCATTTTATATAATATCCATATCCTTAAATGTGAATATATCATGGACTATGATATATCTTATCGTATCGCCAATCATAGAAAAATAGCAATCATATGTTGAGATGTCCAATAGGATATTAATATGATATTTTATTTTCTTATTTTCAAACCATGAATTTGAGATTCAAAAAATATTGGGAGGTCCTAATTACACTAATGGGTTTTGTAGGATCAAATAACACTTGTTAAACATACTGTAATACATTATAAATCAAAAATTTCAATGATCACCATACATGTAACTGAAACCATGTATATACATAAAATGAAAAAATCACACACCATACACCATATATGGTCTAGAATCCTTATTTATTCAATTTATTTATTAATATCCCTCAGAGGTAACCAATGAAATCCATCAATTATGGTGTAAACATGTGATGATAAAAATGACATGATGCACAAGCATGATTATTTTTTACAACCACAATATTCTAGTAACACTTAGTAGAAAATGGCATGGGATAAATTAGATCTAGGAATACCTTAATCAATAGTGTATTATGAAGGTTCAAACCCGCACTATATTATTTTTGTTTCCTCCTTATATAGCAATTGTGGATTCTCTTTGAGGGATCATGCATTAACGTGTATATTAAAAAATGTACTAGTAATGAATGTGTTTATAAACCCTATTTAACTACACAACCAAACATGAATTCATCTTAGGAGTGCCTAATTATTCTCCTCAGATTACATGTATTAATTATATCTAGATATAATCATAATTGGAACGTTATATTTAAATGAATTATTTGGTTAAATGTATCCTAGGTATTCCAAAAAAATCATACAATATGATTCAAATTATTATGATATAGTTAAATAATACATTATGATTGGTTAGGTTGCATCATGTCATAAGAATATTCATTATTTAAAAAATTCCTTTAATGAGGCTTAAGGTATTCTTTTACATCCAAATTTTCATTCCATACAAGAAGCCTTAACTTCACACATTTTGTACAGTAGGTTAAAAGAGGTTTGTGGAAAATAAAAGAGGATTCATCGATCAATGATCCATCAAATGGACCAAGTAATAACAAAAAATTCCACACACACACACCATCCACAAGAATAATCCCACTAACATTCGATAATAAAATGTGATATCCAACATAAAATGTAACCATTCCATGTAAAGATAATATAATATGTTGTATCTATAATAAGAAAAACTCCTAGATTGAATGATACCACCACATCATTAGTTCACATCACTTTCACACCTATACTAAACTCAACTGAACATTAACTAATGAAGTCAACACCAATGGAATAATAATTCCATCCACATTTGAGCTCAATGATCTAATAATAGAAGGTGCAATGAAGGAGTAAAAAACTACCAATTCAAATAAATTATAAACTATGGTACAATAGAGACAAATGGTATCTTTAACAATATCTAGTCCACTTGGTGCTATAAATTATGATGCAAGATACTGTATACATTTTGAAGCCCTGCCTCAACTTCATGGATGGTACCCAGCACCGCATGCATGCTAATCCTAAGGTCCTTAAGGTTAGGGAATATGCTAGGGCTTCCCTCTACCAGCTCTATCACCCCTATGTGATTCGAAATCTTAAGGACCTTACTAATTTTCATATGGTCAATGATGAAATTTCAACACTGGATATATCTAAAACTAACCACCAACTCCATACTAAACAATAAGGAAGGTCAAATAGTAATAATTCTAATTTCCTCACCAACTATAGAAATAATAAAATATGCCAGAAATCTTAGTAGATGTTTTGGAACTTTTATCTCTATGAAAATTTTATAAGTATGGTTGTGACTGAATCTTATAAATAAAATGTTAATCTTACCAGATTACTAAGAGATTCACTCCATAGATCCACTTCAATGTAATTCCTAATGATTTTACTCTTGATATTGACCCATTAATTCCAATGTATTCTTGATCACCAAAATCATCGTCAACAACTATATATATCTACTTCATGAAATGAGTGACTTGATTCTTGACCATTGGATGAAAAGCCTCCTCCAATTATTTCTCCCTCACATCAACATTTGGGTGAATATTAGGAGAATATTTGTGCATGTTTACGAAAATTACTAAAATCTAATACACACTCAATATCCCTTATTAAGGGGGTGAAATATTCCTTCTCACAAACCACCATTAGTATCAGAGATATGAACTTGATCTGGAACTTCTCCCACAACATCCCATACTCCTAATGGTAACCTAGATAAAGGGCCCACCATTTCTAAACTGCACCCCTCAACAAGATAACAACCAATGGAATCCAATTCTTATTCCTATGTGATTTAAAATTTATTATTACCTGACCTCATATAAACAGCTCTCAATCTATTGAATAGAGATATACCCCTTATACATTGTTAAAATTTACCATTATTACTTGAATAATGCCTTCCTCTATAAATCTCCCTCATCATGATCAATGCTCCTACAATCCATCGAGATATATTGATGTTCCCTACCAACCAATACTACCCAAGTTCATTATCCACCATCCAAAATTTTTAATAAAACATTTCTCCTAATCCAATTATTACAATTTCACTTGAAATAATTCAATTAAATTAATTTTAACTTTCCCATAAATTACCCAATTCAAATACAAGAATAAAAATGTATTATGTATGTTCTACACATAGGTCTCTACCCCACAATAAATACAACATCAAATTAATATTTTTAGTATATTTTAGGTCCTTATTTTACATTATATAGTCCCTTTATTCATCCTATCATATCTCCCTAACTTACATAACATGATAGTCTTGAATGAACTAATTCCATACCAAACCAATACACTTCCACATTAATACCTAACATCAATATCTAACCTTACTCAAGAATTAATTTTTTATACAACTATTTAATGAATTATACCCCTAAAAATACCTTCTAGGTTGGAAATAATTATAGGAGGGATCCCTAAATCCCCCCACCATTAGGCCATTGGTTTGTGATAGGAAGTGAAGTTATAATTAATTTTTCTCAAGGAAATAAAAAACTAATCAACACAAGCTCCATAAATAAAAAAATATAATAATTATAGTAGGTATATCATAATTCAAAATAGTTTATACAGAAAAATAAATAAAATATCCACAAAAAATACATATTATAAAACTTCTTATGAGATAGTAACTCTAACTCTGACCAAACATTGTATTATGAGCTAGTAATGTAAATATTGATTGTAAAATCTATCATATAAATCTACAAAAATATAATATAGAAGTATTGGTGGGAATATAAATATACTAAATAGTTTCCTCCCCATAAAATCTCATATTATTATGGAGAAATAATACTAATGTCTTACTGAATAAATAACAAAACTAAATTATTATTTCTATAAGGATAATGACCAACCATCTCACCAATCGATTACTCACGGAACATGTAAAGAAGTAAGTTAAATTTACTTTTTATGAGTATAAAATGTATAAGATATTCTGACTTAGCCACAAATTTTTTTTCCTTCCCATCCCAAAAGAATATATATTAGTTCTTTTAATATTTTTTATATCTGTCTAACCACATCATCTTACCAAAAATATATATCATATCCCTACCTCATGATCATATCTGTTCCACACAAATTCATCACTCCCACATCACAATATCACTTCCACATAACCACACTACAATTATAAGAGATTAAGAGAGGGGGGTGGTCCAACATTCTTATTACCCACTTCCTCAATGTTGGGGGTCCTAACTCAGGTGATATTTTGTAAGAAAAAGAAAAAAATATAATGGATAAATAATAATCACAAAACCCAAACTAGGGTAAACATATTATCTAAGAACATCTATTGTAATATCCCATCACCATAAAATCAGTACCTCACAAAAACAATTGATTCCTCTGCTAGAAAAAGAATAAAATACATGAAAACCATACATCACTCATATAACTTATTAGAATTTAAATTCCCGTTACGAACTCCACAAAAACATGTCACCATTAACATTAGATACATTAACCATATTAATTTTATAATGTTATCTATCCACCAAGATCGATAAGCAATTACCATATATTCTTTCTTTATTATTTATTTACCATAAAATTAACCCATCAATTTATTTCCAGTTACATAGATCTTCATTATTTTATTATATAACATTCCCATTTGACATTTATCAATTATTAATTTATTCAACATTATTCGATGTCCTATATCAACTTACACACCCTAACCTTGTTAACCACACCACAATAGAACATAGATAAACTACAAAAATCTCATTACCTCACCCCTACTATTTATAAGTCAAATAAGAAACCCAAAACAATATCATTAGTCTACAAGATAACCTATTACACAACCACAAATAAATAAAAACCAAACAATACTACCATAACAATCATGTAAGGCCATAAAATCAATAATTTAATAGTACTTACTCATTATTTTAGTTTCTAATTTCATTATGTAATAATGAAATTTCAATTATCCATACAATTTAAAACATGGTTCCACAAATCAACAACAACCTTAAATCAAATCAATATGATGTTAAAAAATTTTAATTAATTAAATAATAATTAAAATTATAAAATAATGATAAATACTTATACTATTAAGGATATATGAAACTAATGATCCAACTCCTTCAAAATTATAATAATATTCCACGAAACCTATAATAGATAAATCTAGTGTCAATAATTTTTCTAATATCCATTAAAATTAATTATTATCACTATTATTGATCCTTGAGAATGGATGGTGAGAGGAAAGGAGTAGAAAATAGGTATAGGATCACCTCAAACTATAATGGATCGATCATATCAATCCAAGGGATTAATGACCCACCAGGGGCATATAATATCACTAATAATAAAGTCCAAAACCACCAATATTTTGATAAAAGATAAGGGGAAAAAATTAAAATAGAGGGATGACCCGATTTATAATAATACCAAATATCACTAAACTATAGAATGAAGATGCAAATCACATTGTGGCTTAGGTAGGCCAAAGTTGATATAAAAAACATGAAATTTAAAATTTTACCTACCTTTAAATCCTAAAGGATGTTATGATCTTTAGAACATCATTAAGACCACACCTTGGTTACTAAACCATATTAATGTTTTTATAATCTTCCTGAGCCTCCTCAACAGAACAATATTTGTTACTATTTAAAGTAAAATGTTTTCCAACATTATGAATACTATGAGTATTTTTATCCTCCCTATGGATATAATATGTTTATATTTCAACCCATGACTTAAAAACATTGAATTTATACAAAAAACTTCATGGTTTAGACCATATTTTAGTTTGTCCCAAAAACCCCCAATATTCAAATCCAATATCATATACCCAAAAAATGACCTTACCTCTCTGGCCATAGATAAAAAACACAGTGGTCTCAAAACTACCACAATTTTGTGGGGTCTATACCATAATTATTTTCCTCAAAAGGACAAACAATTAAGTATACACTCCTAATCCACTTCCAAACACAACTTATCCACCAATAATACCCAAAATCCAACATATATATTGTCACGACCTGCCCTTGGGGCCCGTGCCGTGACTACCCCAAGCCCGCCTTCCATAGGCCAGGGGCTGGCGACTAGCACCAAGGCGTAAAATCCCAGTAAAAAGGGAAGGCATTGCCTTAATAAAGTAAACAAGCACCTCAGAGTAACAAGTAGAAGTAAAGCAGTACACAAAACTAGAACAACTGTGTCGAAGTAAAGGGGCCGGAAATACAAGCCCAACTGTAAAGTAAAGTAAAACTCGAAAGGGAAAACAGCAACTGAAAGTACAAGCGGCTCCTGGGACGTCCTCCTCGATTCCTACCTGAAGGGTAGGTACAGATGGCTCAGCTCCTGGATCGTCCACCACGGATCCTACCTGAAGGGTAGGTACAGATAGCTCCACAACTCCTTGGGTCCAACTGTCCGCTCCGAGCACGTCCCGCTCAGTGGTCATCCTCCGGGTACCGACCTACTCCGTAAGCCTCAACCGCTGTCAGCATTATCCGTTGTCTGCAACCAACACAACGAAGTGCGGGCATAGCCCGTGCAGGGGTGAGTATAAGATACTCAGTAGGGACCCCGAGACCCCCTGAAGGTCTCCTGAAATCCACAAAGGATAAACCACATGAAGGATACAATCACGAAGTAACATCCAGTATTGATTAGGTATATGCCCATACATATACCTATGTCACCAATTTCCGTTCTGCTCCAACACCGAGCCCAAGAACAACCCAATCCACAAAGAAGGGTAAACAGTAAATCCACACAGGATAACAGTACAAGTCCACACAGTTTATAACAAGTTTATGAAATCAACGGATAACCATTACCCAGGTATATGCCCATACATATACCTAAGTTATCAAGCGAACCATCTCAATCATGAGGAAACACAAAGATCATTGACTCAACTCAAACCGGGATTTTTATTATCGAAACCGTAACTACTGAAGAGCTCCGTCTCTAGAGTGTACAGTGGTCCTGTCACGACTCCGAGGTACTGCTCACTAACCTAAGACTTCTGAGGTACTCCTCCTGTCGAGTACTGCGGGTTTGCGGCCAACTACCGGGCGCTCCGTCCGCTGAGGGTCTGTCGCCAAATACCGGGCGCTCACCCAAATAGCCTACTGAGGTACTCCTCCTGTCGAGTACCGCGGGTTTGCTGCCAACTACAAGGCGCTCCGTCCGCCGTGGGTCTGCTGCCAACTACTGGGCGCTCCGTCCACTGGGCTAGTCGACTCACTCCAAGTCGAGTCGGTCAAGCAGTCGTCAGGTCTCAGTCGGCTACACGGTCTCCGAACTCCGCACGCACGTCTCCACCGTCGCGGGTCTGTCGCTATAACCAAGCACACACACTCCGTAGAGTATCGCGGGTCCGCCGCTACAACCAAGCGCTCCACCGCCAAGGGTCTGCTGCTGCATCCAAGCGCACCACCACTGTCAAGTACCACGGGTCCGCCGCTACACCCAAGCGCTCCCCCGCCCGCTCGTCTCCGGGAGGGTCCACTCCACGAGCTACTGGTCGATACTCCAAGTATCTCAAATTCCAACGAAGAAGTGCCACATACGTCCGCTTCGTCAAAGGAGTCTCAACCCAACAGACGGCGCGTCAATCGGACGCCCGGTCTGTGAGTTATTAGCCTTTTCGTCCCGAGGGCCCGGTTGGTTTTGTGAGCGAACCAAACCCGGCCATATTTCAACTGTATCCAAAACTCGGGCGGAGTATGTCAAAAGTTCCGTCCCACTTAGAGGATTCCATCAAAGTCGACGGCACGTCAATCGGACGTCCGGAACTCAAGATATGAGCGTTTCCGCTCCGAGGGCCCGGTTGGTTTCGTGAACGAACCAACCCGGCCGTACTCCACTTGCGTCCTAACCTTGGGCAGAGTATACCAAAAGATCCGTCTCACTAAGAGGAACTTATCAGAATTGACGGCACGCCGTTCGGACGTCCGTAGCTCAAGATATGGGCGTTTCCGCTCCGAAGGCCCGGTTGGTTTCGTGAACGAACCAACCCGGCCGAACTCAAAGTGAATCGAAACCTTGAGTGCGATATACCGAAACGACCGTCTCGATCCAAGGATCGCGTTGCCGCAGACGGTTCGTCATTCGGAGGTCCGAGGCTCAAGTTATGGCCCAAAAACCGATTCTGGTTCGAGAAGGAAGGGTCCGGGCCGACCCGGCCCGAACCGGCCCGGCCGGTTCGGCCGGCGGTGCGCGGGGTGCGCGGCGGCACGCGGCGGCGCGCGGAGGCGGCGCGGCGGCGCGCGGCGGTGCGCGGAGGCGGCGCGGCGGCGCGCTGGGGCGGCGCGGCGGCGCGCTGGGGCGGCGCGGCGGCGCGCTGGGCGCGCAGGCGGCGCGCGGGTGAGACCCCCGCCCTCCCCCGTTTTTCCCCCTGGCGGCGCGGCATGTGCCGCGCCGGTTTTAAAACAAAACCGCCCCCTCACAAGAGGGGGCCTGCTGGACGACACGGGGGGCTTTGCCCCCCCACAAGGAAACCGCCCCCTCATTAAGAGGGGGGGTTTTGATGAACCGGCCGGGGGATTTATTCCCCCGGTTTTCTGCCATCCGGCCGGCCAGCTGGCCGGCCGGTTTTCACCAACGGGACAGGAAATTCCGGTCCCGCCTTCGGCTTCCGATGCCGGCGGCCCGGCCGCCGGTCTTCATATCCCGCCGCGGCCCGGAACCGGCCGCGGTCTCCTCGTCCCGCCGCGGCCCGGAACCGGCCGCGGTGTTCGTCGTCCGGCGCGGTGCGACGGCACCGCGCCCCTTCGCCGCGCATTTGATTCCCTTCGACGCGGCGCGACGGCGTCACGTTCTTTATGATTCTACCATGGCGCGGCGCGACGGCGTTGCTCAAAAAGGATTGGCGAATATCCGCGTGGTGCGACGGCACCACGCCACCTTGATTCATCCACCCGCAAGCTATTCAACAAGGACGATGGAGGGGGTTCGGCCGTGTTCGTGCGGTCCGGCCCCCTCACGTTAAAATAATATCACTTATATATTCAATCCTCACGTTAGTCATGCGAACCACGAGCAAGAATAAAATAAGTTAACAATAAACAACAACCCCTACCTTGGTATAAGGTTCGATGATTGTCAACGTTCCGCGGAAGATGACGTCGCGGAGGTCGGGCGTCGCGGTAGCCGTTCGTCAAGTCCGATGACGAAGGAATGCATCCGAAGAGACACGTCGTTGGCGAAACCTCGTACGCTGATGAAGGTTGTCCGAGGAAGAAGCGGTGTTCTCTCTCGTTGACACGGAAGACGAAGAAGAGCGGAGCGGCGTTCTTCGTCGGAACTTGAGCGTTCTTCGTCAAGTCTTGAGGAAAGTGAAATAAAAAGAAAACAACGAACTCAAGAACCCCTACCTCGATAGTCGCACGTTGACATAGTCGTGGAATATCGGTGTCGATTCATTTGACGTCGGAGGAAGAGTCGTTGTCGATGGCGTTCGTCGCGGAAAACCGTCGCGGAAGAGATGACGCAGAAGAAGTACGTCGCGTCGCGGATACGGCGTCGCGGATAGACCGTGTTCTTCGGCGGAGAAGTTCTTCGTTGAAGAACGGCGTTCTTTGCGTTCTTCGTTGAGTTTGAAGAAGATGAAGAAGACTTCCCTACTCTCTCAAGGAGATAAAATTCTAATAAAATAAAATAAGACTCTTTCTTATTTTATTCACACAACCCAACCTCTTTGAATTTCAAAGGATTGAAATTCAATAACCACACACAACTCACCTCATTAACTCATTACATTAATTAATTCTAGAGTTGTCAAAAATTAAAAGAAGAGATAAGTTGGCAAGAATTAAAGTAGGGGAGAGTCACATAATTAAGAGGGGGTTTAGAGGGGTTAGGGAATTTGAAAAGGTGGGGGCTCGTGTGGGCCCCACCTCCCTCATAACCACACATGGGAAGTTGGGTGGTTGTGGGCCCCACCAACAACTTCCCATGAGAGAGTCTAACTACCATGAATAAAATAAAATTCACACACAAAATTTTATTTTACTTATCTTTTAATCCCCAAAACTAACTTTCAACCCGCAACAAACGCAACTCCCGAAAAGGTCTCTTCAAGCGAATATCGGCGCTGCGAGTTCAACGGTGCCCTCAGATTTCAATTCTGAGCACCGGATCAAAAGTTAGGAAAACCCGCTCGTTCGTTCACTGAACGTACCCGAGCCAAACTTCGAAAAATGATTCCGGGCACTCTGGGCCTCGGAATCAGGTGCCGTCTGAAACCGCGCTCTTGTAAAATTCTAAAGAAAATTAAGAAAAAATTTCCCTTTAATTTTACGGGTCTTTACATAGATTACAAAGAAAATCAAAGAAAAAAATATCCTGAAATTTTATATGATTCAAAAAACATTCATATTGAATTATGTATGAATGAAAATAATCCCAATTGTTTAAAAATAATAACTTAATAAACCAAGATGGTTATGATATAAAATTATAATTCACAACCATGGTTATGAATTAAGAACATGTACATTATATTTTCATTACTAAGTTCAAGACTAAAACTGCATGGTAATTATATAGAAATTTATATTGATATAATTAATAAATATTGGAAATTATCAAGGGATTAATGTGTTACATTTTATAATTATCAAAACTATTTAAAAGCCTTATTGATATTCAATTTCTTCACTATAATAATTGAATTTATTTCCTATATTATTTTGTCAGGGTCTGTCATTAAAGGATATTTAGGGGGTCTTGTGTTTGAATAAGGCATACACAAATTTTGGTTTGAAGTTAATATGAATAATGTGTTCCTTGAAAACTAATGGTTATTACATCGATGACATTGATATTGATTGTGGATAAAAACATTTAATGTGAATTTAGAAGAAGTGGTTTCACCTTACTTGTTAATTGGAAAAGAACTAATTGATATGGTAAATGATGTCATCAATGTTTTTAGTAACATATACATAAAAATATTATAAATGTGGGTTAGAAAATTATATATTTGTTTCAAAATACCTTCTTGGGAGATTTTTTTTGATATATATTCTTTAAGAGTAATAAGTATATATAAAAATGTATGTGATAGTGTAATGAGTGAACTACTAAACACAAAAGGAAATTCCAAATATAACATCTTGTAAAAGTTAAAAATGATCAAAATGTACATTAAGGAAGTGTTTTTTCTAGTTAATAATTGAGTAAAAACATTACATTCTCTAGTGGATAAAAATATTTCTAAGTTAGAGAGATTTTAGTTTTGTATCTTTATAAATGGTTTAATGGCCCTATGGGGTTTTTATAAAATATCCCAAATTTTAAATTGATTAATGAAAATAATTTAATAGGATTAAAATTACATGATAGTAATATTTTTGTTCAATATTTTTTGTTTTTAATAATATGTTTCATATTTTTAGAAAACATTCAACACATAATAATTATGTAATGTTTATTTTGTTAATAAAAAACAAATAAAGTGTTTAACTTGATGAAGTTTCAAGAAAACCACCTTTTTATACTATTTTTTTAACTAGATATTATTCTCCCACTATCATTATTTAATATTATGGTTTAAATAATGATTTTTTAGAAGAGAACCGACTTTGTGGTCCCATGCATTTTAGATGGATATAATATATTATACACTATATATAGATATTAAATGGATGCATCAAAGATAAAATCCTACCATATGGTTGTATTTAAGAGTGGTATATTATGGGAGAATCTATTGAATTATATACTAAATACATCTAAAATGTGGATGAAATTAGTATTCAAAAATATCACTATGATAAGAACATAAAATATAAAGGAATTTCAGGAATTTATGATATAATGATATCCATTAAAATATTATATTAACCTCACCTATATGTTTTTAATAATATCTAGTAGGTTCTATAGTATACCAAAATTGTTATGATCATTATTAGTAATTTGAGTCCAATAAGGGATGAGTTCTGGATATCAAATTCCCATAAATATATTGTATTAGTTTGTTTCTTGAAAAAATGTATAAATAGTTGTCATCAAATAATATTTCTATCTTAAGAAAACTATTATGCTTATATAAATGAAAAAGTGTTAATGTATTTTCATACAATTACTACATTATTAGGGGTTTTATATTCTATAGAAAGTAACATAATGAATTTCATACCATATAAAATAGTGGAATCACAATTATAGTTTAAGTGATGCCTTTATAAGCTCTAGAGGATAAAAATATATTTTATATGAACAAGTATTACTTAGTGACCATTGATAAAATATGGGATTTGGTTTATAAAAAAATTTATTTTTAAAATTTTTATGTAGATGGGTTGATTATAGAATAACAATAAAAGTCAATGACTTGGGATTCATAAAAGTTAATTTTATTAAGTTTCAATTTAAAAATGATTTGTTTGAAACAACCTCACAAGTAATGTAAAATTTTTAGATATAAGATCTTGCTAATGTAAATAAATCCATTTTACTTTTGTTAATTAATGAAAATACCGAATCAAGTCTTGATTTCTTGGAGGAAAATCCTTTCTTTGGGATGTCACTGGCATTTCATGTTGGATATAATGAAGATAATTCCCCATTTTTTATAGGTGAGCATAGAAAAATAATTTGAATAATTGATATAGGGGGAAAATAATTTAACAATTAATGAAAAGTAAAAGATAAAAAAATACATAGTTTTTATTACTAGGGGTTTTATATATAATATGAGACCCATTTATAAAATTTTTATTAAATAGTAAGATTATATAATCTTATTTAATTATCTTAATTTCGAGGTATAAAATATATTCCCTACCATAGGACTCATGTTACCCTCATGGAAAACATTTAATGATCTCTAAGGTGAGGGAAAAATAACACTTTGTAATAAACAATAAACGAAAGAGTCATTATATGTGGTTTTAACAAAAGTAGTTTGATAAGAATACAATGGTAAAAAAATTACAGGTTATAATTAATGATTGAGGTCATCCAATTATCCTTAAAAAAAATTATTTATTTTTATTATTGTTAGTACTAGATTGAACATTGGAATCATCATTGATAGTCAACATAGAGTTCTACCTATAATAAAGACTATTTTTTGGGAGGAAATTATAGTAATACACCGCTACACATTTTATTATTTTCTTTTTATATCTACTTTGTAATTATTAATGGTTTTATAACAATCATATTTAAATAGAAAGAATCTATAATGTATTTTTTGAATGTATTTTGAAGGCACATCTATCATTCAAAATAATACTATATTATTCCCTATGATAATTACGATGAGCATTATCATGCCCCAAAGATAGACACATAAAGTTGTTGGATGTGGATATAGGTTCTACTAACATAATTTTGGTCATCAATTGGTAGGATTTTTGGGGGATATTTTCCTCCACAAGTATCTCATTAGATGAATCCAATTTTTGGATATATCTATTATGATGGTTCTCCTTGATCAAATCATTTTCCACCCTACATTGGATATGGTGGGTTGTGGAAATCATCCTCCTAGGTGGTGAAGCTAGTGCTCTCATCAGTAATGAGGCATATGTTAGGTTACTCAAATTGGAGGTAGTAATAGCCTAATATGATAATTAGTGGCCACCAGTTTGTATCGTTATACTAACATGAGATTAGGTGTGGATAGATTTTGTTATTTTTATCAAAGAAATATGTTTTGTTTTATATAACGGTCTTAAAGTCCTCATATTCATTTATTCCTATGATTTCAGAGTTTCCAATGAATCCATATTGTCACAAAAGGATAAAAATTAGTAGATAATAAACTCATTAATTAAGATTAAAAATAAATAACATGTTTGATAAATCACTTTCATATGTAAAATATTTATGTTGGCATTACTATTTTGTTCTTGATGGATTTTCAACCCATTAATTCTTTGAAAAAATGAAGACCTTCTTTCTAAAGGTAAAAGGCTGTTGGGACTTTTAATGTGATGGTTTATAATTCATATTGGTTGAGATGATGGGAGGTAGAGATAATCTCATCCACTTTTGGGTAATAAATTTTTAATATTGGACTCTCCAATATATTTAAGACATGTTCTTGAAACTATAAAAACTCCATATGCATAAATTGTTACCACCATGATTGTATAAATCAAGACCTTACACTAATATGTGCATATTTTATAGCATAGGTTCTCTATACTTATTTTCTTGTTGAGGGATTATATAGTTAAAAGAAACACTTATAGGAACTTTAGAATGTATTACTATCTTCAAAGGTAGTATGTTTCATGGAGTTTGGATATGGCCCAGGATAGGGTTGTTATATGTATCCCTATGAAGGAAATCAGAACCCACTTAGTTTAGTGATCATTAACAGGACATGATGTACAATTTACATTCATATTAAAAGGACTATCATGGATCCCTTTAATTTAATGCTTATATGACCAAGTGAATTTTATTTCATGGTCTTGTGTCTATGACCTATTTCAATTAGTTTAGTGTCATGAAAAATGCACCATTAAGTGAAATTTCAAATTAATGGGTGACATTGGACTTATTCATTGGAAAACCATTATGCATCATACTTTTTTTAGTAATGATATTATAAAATGAATTATAAATCCATAAGGAATATAGTAATGGTGATGATAGATCATGTAGTTCAAGGAAAATATGTCCATAAGAAAGAAAGAGGTATAAATTACAAGGAATATTCCCATTGAGGATACGAGATTCACATGAAGTAAGGACCTGTGAGGGTATATATTGTGATGTTGGGTTTAAACTGCATAGGGGGTGTTCTATGTATATTGATAAATTGATTCAAACCCCACATAGCTCGATTTCCATAGTGTAAGGTCACATGATAGGACCAATCCATGGAATGTAACATCATTTAGGTGGTTAATTTGTATCCTACAAGGGGTGAAAACAAATGATTTAGTGGGTATTACACATAGAATTCCATTTTTTATTTCATCTATGTTTTAAAAAATATAATCTATTATTTTTAGCTTATATGGAAGATTTCCCATTGAGGAATGTGACTCGTAAGGAACATTGTCCATTAAGGAAGACAACTCACATGGGATAGGGACCAATGATAAGTAATTTCATGTCGAATATTGCTTCATCAAAATTATTTGGGTTTACACATGTGTTACCCAAATATATATATTTATCACTAATGGATCTTATCGATGCGATCATTAATAAAGGAAAAAATGGTTTTTACACTTAATAAGATGAAAATGTATGCATACACTACCTATGGATTTATGGTTGGGTTGAATGATTACTAGAACCCTAGTGATTATGAACTCATGAGAATGTGATTATGACTCACACCTAGTAGAATTATATGGTGATACAAGTAAGTATCAAAGGCATCCATTATGTTTAATGGCATTTTTAATTCTTTATATAGAGCAACCAATAGGGGAATCATGATCTAGGGGATGTTTCACTAGTTTCATCAGATAATGACCCACATTATCAAGAGGATATATGGTCAGAAACCCCCCAGAGGGGCCTATGAATTATAGAAGATAAGAAAAAAGTTTATTAGGGTAATACATGATAAATAGGTTTCACATTGAGGCACTAATCCCATTAATTAATTTTAAGAGGTCAGGGGGGCTAAGTAACTATGCACTCAAGAAGGTGGCCTAGGTGAAGATGTAATAATGTTAGAAAACATAAGAATATGGAATTTTCATTTATGAGAACATTAGTGAAGGTTCTCCTAAGTGGGGGTACTAGGGAAAAATAGTGTCCCAGATTAGGTTAGGGTGAAGTCGTTTCCCAAGTATAAGGTAGGGAAAAGTGGTCTCTCTATTATATGGTAAGGAAAAGTGGTTACCTCAATAAGTAGTATGTAAAAGCGGTTTCCCTGGTGGTAGGCACAGAAGATGGTTTCCCCTAGTCTAGGATAGGGAAAAGTGTACCCCCTAATATAAATAGGGGAAATTGTTCTAACTATTTGAATAATTTGATAAGGTATTACCCAAGTAAATGGACATGGGTGATGTGTACCCCTAGTTAAGGTGCTATAGGATGGGGTCATTCACCCATGTCTTTAAGGATCAAGGGGAAGTGGTATTCTCATAAATTATTAGGTGTTAATTATATTTAGTTGATTAAATTATCCTTTTTTGGTTAATTTCTCTTTGGTTTGTGTCTTAATTAAGCATCAAGATGGGAGATCAAATACTTGGGCATGCAGTTCTAGAGGACTTGGGTATGGTGAGTTTATTTATTCCATTCTTATGTGTGTCCCTCTACAAGTGTGAAAATGAATATCCATGGGGTTTATATATTGTTAAATATAGGGAGTAGTGTGAACTAAGGTTGGGAGAGGGATGTGCTGCATGCATTTTTCAGCGTGTGGAATTGGGGAAGACATGCACACTTGTGTAGGTGAAGATATGTGATAGAGGTGATCAAAATGATTCTATAATTAAAGTAATGTTATATAAAAAAGGTGAGTATTATGGAGATTTCACTAAAGTGAAGATACAGGACAAAGTCAAGTGTTCTTTTCATTTCACGCAAGTATGCTCTGGTGAATTGGTATACTTTAGGTTCATACTCAATGATCTAGGATAATTTACTCGGGTACATTCCAAAGATCTTGGGAATAATGATAATTCTCTTCCCATGAATTTTAAATCCACCATATAAATGTTTTTATCCTTTAACAAAAAAATTATTTCTAATAATCATATACAATGATATAAGGAAAATGATAAAATGTGATTGATTATCCATGACACTCATATCCCATTTTGGCCCTATCAATCACATTTTACCATAGATAATCATCACCTAGATTCTCCCCACTTATGAAATTCCATGATATCCAATGTAATAAAAACATAAAAATGATCAGAATTCATAAACTATTGTTATCCTCTATATAATGTTAACTTATTAATTTTTTAGAGTCATATATTATGTTACACATCAGTATCTTCAGATTGATATGATACTTTTTTTAGAGGGTCCACTTTACTCTCATCATACCTTATAATTGGTCATATCATACAGTATGATATAATTAAAAATATGAGGGACCATATTGTGCTATTTCCTATAATATACCATATCTTTAGATGTGGCTATATCATGAACTTTGATATCTCTTATCATATTGTCAACCATAGAAAAATATAAATCATATTTGAGATGTGTAATAGGATAATAATATGATATTTTATTTTCTTAATTTTTAACCATTAATTTTAGGATCAAAAAAACATAGTGAGGTTATGATACCACTTATGTGTTTAATTGGATCTAATAACAATTTTTTCAACACAGTGGAATACATTATAAATCACAAATTTTAAGTATCACCATATATATAAGAAAAACCATGTATATACATAAAATGATGAAATCAGAAACCATACACCATAGATGGTTAAGACTTTTTCATTATTATATTTATTTGTGAATATCCTATAGAGTTATCCAAAGTAATCACACCTCTATGGTCTTTCCATGCAATGATATGAATCACCTGATGCTCAAGTGTGATTTTTTTTCGCAACAACAATATGCTTGTACCTCTTAGTGGAAAATAGTGGGGTGAAAAATATCTCTATGAATAAGTGAATCAATAGTGGATTATAAAGGGTCAAACCCACACTATATTATGTATATTTACTCTTTATATATCCATTGGGGATTCTTCTTGAGTGATCATGCATTAACTTGTACATTACAAAATGTACTAGTAAGGAATATCATTATAAATCTTTTATAACCCCACAACCAAACATGAATTCATCATATGAATGCATGGTAATTCTCTATACAATACATGTATTAATTATATCTTGTTTAGAAGATAATTTGAATGTTAAATTTTATTTTTGAATTGCATAAATGTATCATAGGGCTTCCTAGAAAAAACACACAATACAATTCAATGTTGTATGATGCAGTTCAATATTACATTAGGATTGGTTTAGTAGTATCATGTTATAAGAATATCAATTATTTAAAACATACCTTTAACATAGAATATGATATTCCTTAAGTTCCCATTTTCATACCATAAAACAATCCTTAACATCCCATATGGTTTCAAGTATGTTATAGGGGGTTTAGAAAAAAAAGAGGCATGAGACATAAAAGAATCATTCAATGTCCACATTCACCAAAAAAACCACACATGCACCATAAACATGGAATAATCTCAATGACATCCAATAATAATAGATGATATCCATTACCCAATATATCTATTCCATGATAATAATGATATTATATGTAGTATCTATAATAAGAATAACTCTTTGATTAACTGATGATACCCCATCATTAGTTCACATCACTGACACACCTCTACTAAAGTAAACTTATCTTTACTAGTGTACCCAAAACCAAGGGAATAATAGGTTCATCAACATTCATGTTGAATGATCTAAAAAATTTGGCATAATAAAGTAGTGAAAACTATAAATCAAATGAATTACAAATTTGGGTATAATAGATGCAGATGGTATCTTTAACAATATCTTGTCGACTTAGCAGTAGAAATTATGATTCATGATACTACTTACATTTTAATCCTCCGCATCAACTTATTTGATGATATCCACCACCTCATCCATGCCCATCCTTTGGTTCCTAAGGTAAGAGAATATAATAGGTATTTCCTCTACTAGCTCGATCACCCCTATGTGATTCAAAATATCAAGGACCTTTCTAATGTCAATATAGTCTATGATAAAATTCCCACTAAAGATATCTCAAAAACCAAACACCAACAACATGATAACCACTACAGAAGTCCAAAAAATAATACTTCCAATTTTTGCACCCACACATGAAATTATAGACTATTCTAGAACACTTGGTAGATGTTTGGGAACTATTATCTACAAAGAAATTTCATATGCAAGATTGTAACCAAAATCACGTAAATAAAAACCTAACATTACTATATTGAAGGACCCCATAACACCCTGAGAGGGGAGGGCTGGATCAGGGTTCCAACTTTTTCTTTTAAATTGATGGATCTTGTTCCCATGTTGGTTAGAACCTGTTAAACCTATCTAAAGAGGAAATATGGAAAATAAACAATCACATTCTAAGAAATGACACAACAATTTTACTTGGTTCACCACTAAGGGATATGTCCAAGGAGAATATGATGATATTGTGTTGGTGATAACAAAAACCACTAATCTTAACAAGTTGTGGATTACAAGTGTTTAGCACAATAACTCTATGCTAGGTGCACATACTTTACATGGTTTTTGGGATATCACACTCTGTTCCTTGGATCACTTCCACTAACTACCCCTTGCTCAATACATTGGAAGAATATTCACTCAGTTTATCGACTTGAAGGTCGCTTCATTGGTTTAGCATTAAATCATGCATCCTCAACTGTAAATGGATGCTCTTATGAAGTCCCACAATCACCCAAATATGTAATTTATTTTTAGGTATACTGATATGTTATGGAACTTAATTTTCCAAATTGATTTGGTCAATTGTTTTTGGATTCCTTTGGTGTTATACGTATTATGTTCTAGGTATAGTGTGTGGACCACCTCCTCTATGTAACACAACTGTTTCCAGGTACTGTCCAGCTCTACCACAAACTGCCCTGCACCATGTACTGCAATACTCCACGTACAGTTCCACTCCTCAATGAACTGTCCTATTCCGTGTACTACCTTTCTCTATTGCGTAATGTGGGATCTTCCTGTACAAATCACACTCTCTTGTGCGTATTTTTTCCTTACGCAGATTATTCTCTTACTGTACAGTCTTCTCCTCCGTGTACCACTTCAAACTTCACCAGATTTCTTCCTAATATTTTAATCTCCAATTTCATCACTTAAAAATGGGGATTACTATACCTTAAACAGGCAAGTAACTCTTCAAAATTTTCTAAACCGATTTACCCAAATTTTCAATGTTGGACAATCTTCACTGTATATTAAGCTGTATCTGTGTACAGTTACCCTCCACCATATACCGCTCCAGTTTTGTGGACCACAGTAACCCCTCCAACCTTCAACACTCCACGTACTTCATGCCTTCACCACATAACATCATTTCAAACTATTTTTTGTTTCAACCTTCATCAGTCCGCATACCACCTGCCTTCACCAGGTACCGTTGCTGTAAACAATTTTTAGTTCCATGCACCACTCCACATACTACTATGCATATTGTTCCCAGTCCCTAGAATGCGACCGCGAACCATTCCTAGAACATGGTACACAATCTATATTCTGAGGTTTGTGGTTCCCTTATTTTTATAATTTTCTTTTTTGTTCCGCATACCATTAACTTTTATCTAAAAACCCTTTTTTAACACCAAACTCCCCATTTTGAGGTCCAAAAATAGGGAAAAAACTAGGAAATTGTGCCACCTTAAATACTTCATTCAGCCTCAAATATATGACCTCATTCCTTGCAAACTCCTTAGTCATCCATGTGAAGATTGAAAACATACACAAATCAAACTCCATTATTATCAACGAACAAACTTGGTTCCAACACATATAACCAAGAGATCCTCTCCATTGATCCACATCATTGGAATCCTTAATTATTTATCTCTTGATATGATTCCATTCATTCTAATGTCATCTTGATCACCACAATATTTTTCAAAAACTCAATATAAATCAACTTCATGAAATGGGTGACTTGATGCTTGATCATTGGATGAAAAGACTCCTGAAATTATTGTTCCCTCACATCTTCATTTGGTATAATATTAGGAGCATATATGAGGAGGTTCATGAATATAACAGAATGATACCACAAACTCAAGACACCTTATTAATGGGTGAGATATTCCTTCTAACAAACCACCTTTAGTATCAAAGATATAAAACCAATTTGATACATCTCTCTCATCAGGTCATACATCTCATGGTTACTAAGATAAAGGGACCACCATTACTAAATTACAACCATCAGCAATGTAACCACCATTGGATTCAAATTCTTATTCTCCATGTGAATTAAAATAAATTATATATTGACATAATCCAAACACATATCTATCTCTTGATCAGAGATATTCCACTCATAATTTTTTTAAATCATCCATTGGAACTCACATAATGCCTTCCTCTATAAATTTCCCTCATTTATATCAACCCCCTACGACCCATCAAAACATTTTGATGTACCCTACCAACAAAAACAAGATAAGGTCAATATCCACCATCGAAAATTTCAAAAACAAATCCTCTTATTCCCATTATTAAAATTTCATTTTAAATCTATGAATTAAATTTATTTTAACTCCACCATATTTCCCCATTTTAACCTCATGTAGAAAAAATAATGAAGCATGTTCCATATGTATTTATCTACCCCAAAATCAATACAACCTCACATTAGTATTTTTAGTTGGTTTAAGGTAATTGTGTTATATTTTAGTTTCCCTATTTTTATCCAACCTTATCTCCCCATCTTACATCACATGCTAATCTTGAATGAACTAATGTCCTTACAAACCAATAATTTTACATACTAATGCCAAAATTCAATCTCTGACTAAATTCTCAAATAATGTTTCTATAAAATGTTTTCATGATCTATACCTGTTAAAATTACCTTCCAGGTTAGAAATAATGATATGTGTTACCCTAAAATCCCCCACAAATAGGCCATGAGTTAGTGATAGACACTGATGTTATAATGATGTTGTCTCAAGAAAATAAAAAAAGACTAGTTAACACAAGATTCATAAAAAATCCCATAATCATGATAGTAATAAAATAATACATCATATTTCATATAGAAACCTAATTTAAATGTCTAATAATAATAAAAATAAAAAAAATATTCTATTTTAATAAATTTAATACTAACCAAACAATGAACTATGTGCAAGTAATGTCATTATAAAACATCAAATATATCATTTTAATCTATAAAAATAAAGTATAAAAGTAGTGGTGCGAATATAACTATACATGATAGTTCCCTCCCCATAAATCTCATGCGAATGAGAAGGAATCATACTAATGTAGTGGTGAATTAATAACAAATGAACTCATTATGTACGTAAGGATAGCTACAACCCATCTCAAAAAAGGATTAATCGCAAAATATGTAATGATTTAAGATAAATATAATAGTTATAAGTATAAAAGTGATAACCTATTTTGACATCACCACTGATCAATTTCCCTTCCCATCTCAATTGAGAATATCTTAGTTAATTCATCCCATACTATATCCATATAACCACATCATTATAACACAATGACAAAACATATCCCTACCTCATAACCATATAATTTCCATAAAACCTCATCATTCCCACATCATTTCCACATAACTACATCACAACCCCATAACAACAATACAACTATAAGAAAGAAATAGTAGGGGAGTTGTCAACCATTCCTATTTCCCACATGCTCGATGTTGGGGTCATAACTAAAAAGATAGTTTGTAAGAAGTAGAATAACATTAAATGGATAAATAATAGTTAGATAACTTATCCAATAGTAAAATTATTTTCTAAAAACATTTATAGAAATATCCCATCACCAAAACATCACTGCCTCACAAAAAACTGTTTCATCCTATAGAGACACACAAATTATCTTTAAAAAAATAATTCCATCATATAACATATTCTGATTTAAATTACTATTAAAAACTACAAAAAATATATTACTAATGAAATTAGATTCATTAACCATATTTATTTTATCAGCTTCTCAATCCACCATGATCAATAATCAATTACTATATATTCATTCATTATTGTTTATTTACTATGTAATCAATCCATCAAATTACATTTAGATAGTTAGATCTACATTATCTTCAATAAACTATTACTATTTTAAAATTATCAATTATTTATTAGTTAAAAATTACATTATATCCTCTATCAACTACCACACCCTAACCACATTTACCTAAACTCACCAGCACACCAAAAAAACTACCAACATACCTTTCTATACTCAATACTATTTATAAGTCGAATAAAAAACCTCAAAATATATAAAATATATGTAAAATAAGCTCTCATACCACCACAATAAAACAACAACCCATCTATATTGACACATTAACAATATAAGTCAATAAAAACAAAAATTCAATAATGTTTACTCATTATTTCATTTTTCAATTTCATTATTATATTATGAACGTTCAATTATACAAAAAATTTAGAACATGGTTGTAAAAATCATATATAACCTTAGATAAGATCAACTTGATATTAAAAATAAAAATCAGTAAAATAACAATGAAAATTATAAAATCATGGGAAACAATTATAATATCAAGAAAATAGGAAAATAATGATAAAACTACCAAGAAATTATAATAATCTTCCACCAAACCTATAACAGTTAAATCTAATGTCAATAATTTATCTTTTATACATTAAAATTAAGAGATATCACTTCCATAGACCATTGAGAATGGAGATTGGAAAAAATAGTAAAAAATAGCTATACGATCACCTAAAACTATAATTGATCAATCATATAAATTCAACGGCTTAATGATTCACCATGGGAATATAAAAACACTAAGAAGAATGTGGACAACCACCCAGGATTTGAGGGAAGATTGGGGAACAAAATTAAAAGAGGGGGAATACTAGATTTATCATAAACATATAGATAACTAAACCATAGAATGATGAACTAAATAACATTTTGGATTAGGTTGGCCAAAGATGATATAAAAATTTTGGAATTTAAAATTTTACCTCCCTTTTAATCCTACTGGATTTTTTGATCATTTCAACATCTTTAAGACCACAATAAGGTCAAAAAACCATAATCATTTTCTTATAATCTTCCAGTTACCCCAAAAAAAGAACAACATTTGGTACTATTTAAACTTCATATTTTTCTAAAATGTTAAATAATTTTAGTGTTTTCCTCCTCTATGTGGAGAGAAAATATTTCTCTCTCAATCGATGACTTAAAAACTAATTAATTTATAAAAACCACGTCATAGTTTAGGCCATATTGTAGTTTCTCTGAAAATAACATAATCTTCAAACAACACACCATATACCAAAAAATTGACTTCACTATTAGGGGCCTATATAAAACCCAACCGATCTAAAACCAAACATAGTGTATTAGTGGATAGGAAACATTGTTTTTTATTCAAAAGGACCAAATATCATTTCTATTCTCCCAATCCAATTTAAAACACACTTAATCCACCTAAAATACCCTAAATCCAACTTGTATATGATTATGAAAATTGAAGAATCTCTAAATATATTGGAATTTTGAATGATTCATAAAAAATCACCATTTATTATCTTAAAATAACATTAATCCCTGTAGAGTAATTATAATTACTCAATAAACCTCAATTGATATGTTAATATATTATAATTTACCACCATTGTTGTAATTTACAAAAAATTACATTATATTTTTATTACTTATTTCAATGAAAAAACATCATAGTAATGATTTTTTTAAATATACTTAATAAATATTAGAAATCATCAAGGGATGCAGGTTTTATATTTTATGATGCTCAAACAAAAAATAAAATCTCTTGTTAAGATTTAAGTTCTTCAATATAATAAATTAATTTATTACTTATGGTATGTTTAGTTTCTATCATTAAAGGATGGTTATGAGATCTTATGTGTGAAGAAGGTATACAAAATTTTTGGTTAGAATATAATATTTAAAATGTGTTCCTTGGAAACTAATATCTTTAAACATGATGGAATCTATATATATTGTGGTAGAAAACACTAAATAGGAATTTAGAATAAGTAAGTTCACCTTCCCTATTAACAAGAAAATTATTACTTGATAAGGTAAGTGATGCCATCAAGGTTTTTAGTAAAAATTTACCTAAAAATATTATAAATGTGCATTAGAAGAGGATCATTTTATCAAATTACCTTGAAGGAAGTTTTTTTATGTTATAAATTTTCTAATAATTATACTTATATACAAAAATGTATGTGATATTGTAATCAGGGAATTACTAAACCCACAAAGGATTGTCAAAGATAATATCAAGGAAAAGTTAAACATGATCGAAATTTATATCAAGGAAGACTTTTTATAGTCAATATGTACCATCTGGAATGAGCATTCCACTCAATAGTGCCATGAACCATAATGGCCACATGGAATCTAGTGAATCTCCTAAAATTATAGAGGCTTAAGATAAGCAACGAGGGCCTTGGCGTGCTTGTGGGTAGACTATGACCTCATTGAGAGAGCGTAACATAGTGGAATACCAATAACATACTTGTAGCATATGAAATAAGTCATAAAGACTAGTAAAAAACAGAAGAATGATAAATTAACAATACCAGAATTAATCTAATATACAAAATGATGAACATGTTATGTTTATACAAAAAAATACAAAACTGGTATATATGGAAGTTGTACTATATAGATAACAAAAGTATAATAATACAAAAGTATCCCAGCTAGGCTCGTGAGCTAAGCTATGTCCCACACTCCCTTGATTCTATTTAGAAATCAAGAACTTGTAGTAGGTAGATTTCCCTTATCATTACCTGCAACCATATAATCTATTCGGGTACCAAAGTCATCCCAAACAAGGTGTGATACATAATCCTGGTATGAAACCACCCAATCTATGTTCCATCGAGTCAGGGAATATATTTAATTGTATAGTGAATGTAGAAATACAAAAACTATAGTAAGTAATCAGAATTAAAAATCCTATAATATGAGGTTCTCATTTTAAAACCTATTCATTTAATCATTTTATTTAAACATAAGTATCTGACTTAATCATTATCCCTGTAACATTTATAGGAAAGTTAAATTAATGATTTATACCCATTTTATTAACATGTCTTAAGACATGGAGCATATCTCAACATCTCCTATATAATCATTAGAATAAAAAATTCCTAAGAATTTCATATAAAAGGTATAAGAAAAATACTAAATCTAAGATCATTCTTTTGCTTGGTGGACACATAAAAAGATTTATTTCATTTAATATTCAACTTAGGACCAGAGACCGTCCAAGGAATTACTAAGTTGGAATCCAGGTATGTATCATCCCATGTAACAAAAATAATAGTTTTTCATATTTATTAATATTTATATATTAGATTTTATCTTGAAGGGACTCTATATTCAATATCATACCTAACACGCAATAATGGGTTTCTCTGAAATCTTATGTTGTACACAATATTGAGTTATACCAAAAAATAATATATTATTAATATTATTTTTTTAAGTTGTAGCTATCGCATAGTCGTTAGAATGGAGGAATGAACGATATTAAAAAAAATTAAAAATAGGGATTACACATTTTTATATGATGATTCATTTGTTATAAAATTAATTATAAATTAAAATACAAACCAATTGAATATAATCGATGTGTTTTTTTTGAAAAAAAACTATTTAAATAAAAATAGTCTAGTTCATAAAATAATAAAATCAATCTTGATAAATTTTATTAATAAAAATTATATATAATATCTTTAATGTATTTTTTAAAATTTATCTTATTTTTTTCTAGATATTTTATACAATAACACATTCAATTTCTAGGATAAAAGGAGTACTATTCAAAAAATAATGTTTTACCACTATTTAATAGCGAAGCCCTTTTAAATCTATTTTTTTTTCAATTTCAAATATTTTATTTGAAAAATAAACTTCTTATTTGAAAGTAAGAAACCAATATTTACTTTTATTTATTTTTTGGAATTTTTCTAATTAAATTCATATTTTTATGAATAGTGAAAAATACTGCATTTTTTAATTCAAACTTCTTTTTCATCTAATTTATTTATATTGTTAGGTTATATTTTTAATTGGTTTTAAAGTATAATTAGATAAATTTTTATCATTTAATAAATTTTTTTCCATTGGATGTAATTTTACATTGAAATTAAGTATACACTCATTTCAATATTTTAATGGTTTTTACTTTTAAAAAACATGATTTTTCATTTTGACAATAGGGATTAATTTTAAATTAATCATTAAAAATTTTATGTTTTGAATTGAAAAAACAGATTTCATATTTGGAATCATATGGTCTAAATTATTTTAATTGATCCATTTTATTTTTGTACATTATGAAAAGTAACTTTAGTAATTATTTTTATTACCACATTAAAGGGTAAATCGGGTAATTAATGGTAAAAATAATACTATAATAATATAAAACTACTATAAAACTGGTCCTAATTTAATTGGATGAGTGTATCCCAATCATGAGTATCGTTGGTTCGATTATAGGACCACTTAGATCCACATGGATGACTTTAATTCATTTATAATATTATATTCAATGAACAGTCATTTTTGATACACTTTTGTTTTTAAAAAGTAATGTATTTTAATATGGAGTTATATAGGGTACCTATTCAATTATAAATATTCACTAGAAGTATACAATGATTACCTAAATCATGTTAATTTACTTAACTAATTTATAAATTAAATATTTAAATTTAGTTATAAAACAATGATGATGTAGTAATTTCTTAATAAATAAAAAATCAAATAAATGATATTAATAATATTAATATAGATATAATTTGATATATTTGATTCTATTCAAGAATTTTATTGATGAATTTTACATTTTAGAATTGATTTAATATATTTTCTCAAAGTAATCATGTTTTTATGAATTTCTAAAAAAGTCATGTATGAAGAGTATCAAAATTGGTATAATTCACATTTTAAAATATAAATTAATTAGTTAAATGATATAGAATTTATAAAAACATAATATTTGGAAAAAGTTTGATATAAGTTTAAAATGTTCATTAATGACTCATTAATTGGTCTTTTTGCATGATTTTCTTATTATTTTAACTCTCAAAGTGTAAATTACTAGATAAATCAGTAAAATATAAATGTGCTTAAAACAAATAGAAAATGAAGAAAAAATATTCAAATAATTTCGAATTTTAATTGGATGATTATTATTTGACATAAAATCATATGATCTTTTAAATAAATTACATTGTGACCATTGTAAATCTAAATGGATTTTATATTAGTCTAATGCATTTAATAATTTCAAGGCTGCCCCTCCCATATCCTGTAAAAAGAAACTCATTCCTCTCTTTTATTCACACTTCCAAAATCTTTTGAATCAACCAAGATCTTCCCAAACCCCTATCTATAATCCTTCCCAACATTATTAATTCCTTATATTAGGAATAACACCCATCTTAGAGGTTTTAAGGTGTTCTTCAATGGTGAACAACCGAAGAAGATATATTGTTTTCATTAAGTATTTTAATTTTATTTATTCCTTTACATCCATAAAATATCCTCAAACCATGTAGAAATAATATCACCAGTATACTCAATATAATAAGATGTTATTATGTAAATATCATCACATAAATACATCTCCACTTCCATTAAATGGGAAATGAATTAATTGTTTGTGCATACGAGTGAACTATCACCTCCACGAACTGATATAATTCATTTAACATAACTGTCTATCAAGAAATGTCATAAAGATATAATTAATGTATTTATATGATTTTTATTAAATATTTTTCATTATAATAGAATAATATATCAAGTATGTTCCTACATTACATGATTATAAAAATGATAACGATGTTCGTGTGTACGTGTGAACTGTAACCTGCATGAAGCGATGTGAATCATTTTTATTCACCACATCACTTGTATGATATATATAGGTATATTTAAATGATTATTATGATTTCAATTATATTATTATTAAATAAATATAAAATAATAATTACTGTATTTTCATAATGATCAATTAAAAATGGAGTTGTTACTCATGCGTATGTACGACCTACCATCTCCATGATTATAAAATTGTTCATTATTTAAAGAATATAAGAATGGTTTGATTTAAAAAATATAATTTATTTGTAAATTTGTTTGTTATTTCATTTATTTCATTTTGGAGATGATGGAATAATGTCCACATGCACTATTGATGTCACACCAAGTTCATTTTCGACTCAAGTACCGAATATCAACAAAACGTATGACATGAATTTAAATAATAATATAATTGTTATAACATGATAATACATCATATAAAAAGAATAATAAACATGATAAAGTTTCTAAAAAGACTATAAATTATCCTATTTTTATTATTCATGAAGATAAATAATGTACAAGATGATTCAGACTTGAGGTAAGGTATTTCGTCTCAATCGTCTTTCATTGAGGCACTTCTTGATAATATGCAACTTTATTATTTAATAAGGTTTATAATAAAAACATATGACATATAATATTCATATTTTATCTATACTAATGTAATTTATTATTTTGATAAATTTATTAATTTAGGTAGAATAATATTTAAATGTTCAAAGTTGTATGGGACACCTCGAATATTTAAATATATAATTACTAAAAACTTTTCATCATGGTATTAAATTACACATTTACTTATATGGATATAAAAGGATTATATAAGAAATTTTATGTCTATATATAATTCCATCCAATGTTTTCAAAAGGAATATTTTTATACTATGAATTTTTCTTTATTTACAAAAATTAAAAAAAGAATGTTTTTTTATTTTAATGTATACGATGACAATGACGTCTCCACCGCCATAACTATTATTTGATAGTTGGACTCATCAATAAGAATTAATGTATTTTAAAACTAAAATAAGTCCTTTATTCCTTTATTTGGGTATTTTGGTATTGAAAATGGGTTTTTAAATTAAAATGGTATTTTTTATATGCAAATATTTTTTATATGGTATTAGAAGAGTTTTTCAAAAGGGTTTTGTGTTGAATGTGTTTTTAAAATGGTACTTGAGAATTATATGAATAAAGGGATCTTGATATAGCTTATATGAAGGGTTGAGCCCCATTATAGCTGATGGGTGATCCTGACATAGATTATATAAAGGTTTGAGCCCCATTATAGCTCATGGGTGAGCCCGTTATAGCTTATATGAAGGGATTGCCCCATTACAGCTCACAGGTGAGCCCGATATAGCTTATACAAATGGTGATCCCCATTATAGATCTACAATTTGGAATTCAACAATATGGTTATTCCAATTGGATAGAGAGAACATTTTTCATTTCGGAAGGGCCCCTGCATAGGGTTCCTTCACGACTGGTGAAGATGGTGGCCCCTGCGCTGGCTTCTCCCCCCTCGGTGGGGGAGGGGGATTCGTTGTCTCATGGGAAACCTAAGTCTTTTCATCCCTTCTTAAACCTTGAGTTTCTTCCTCAGTTTCAGAAATCTTATTTAAAACCTAAATTCCCAGATTTAGTTGATGGATTGCCTAATCTCCCACTTTATTCTTCTGAGTTCTTGGAAGCCTCGGCCATGTTGAATCTCACATTGGTGGTCTGGTTCAAGCACAGAAGGTCGTTTGTTGATGATTTTGACCGCTTTGTCTTTGTAGGTTGGGATCTTTGAGATAGAGTGGTGGTTGGCTTACTGGATAGAAAACAAATTATGATTAGGTTCGATTCAGAGGAGGACCTCATCCGAGATTGGGCGAGGGCTCCATGCAGATTCAAGGGATCTCATTTCCTGCTTTTGCATTGGTCCTTTGATCTCCATATGAACCACAATGCGCCTTCAATTGCAGTATGGGTATGTTTTCTATCTCTTCTTTTACCATTCCAAAACCCTTCGATTATATGCATGTTAGGAAAAATCTTGGTAGATACCTCTGCTCGGATAGTAGTACCGAGGCAGTTTTCCATCCAGTGAACCCACAGGTGTGTGTTGAGATGGATGTGTCCCGAATCCCTTTTGATTTTGTTTGGATCACTATATTCGAGGAATATCGATGCAAATAGAAGGTAGTTTGTGAGAATTAGACCGAGTTTTGTGGATATTAAAAGATATTGGGTCATTTGGTTGAAGTATGCCGAAGGGAGCATCAGTCTCGGTTGATGCAGGATCGTGGTAATGGGATTTCTGATTCGGTGATATCTGAGTTTGGTGCTTGTAATGGCATTCAATAGGGTCTGCTTTTGAGAGCTACAGAACAGGTTGACAAAGGACGGGGTCCAGGTTGTTCTGATGAGAAGGGGGTTGCCAATCCTTTGAGTCCCCTTCGGGTGTCTGAAGCTTTCGATGCTAAGGATACATAGGTTAATCCATTGGTGTCTGAGGTTTTCCAAAGGTTAATGAGGGACTTGGGAGTACCTATTGCTTCCATGGTTGATCTAGGTTCGTTGCAAAGTGAGGAATGTCGAGTGGTCGGTGCTGCGGAAGTTGTCTCCACGAATGATAAGGCTGCTAAAGGGCTTGATCCGTTGGCCAAACCTTTTTTAGCATTGAATAATAGATTTTAGGGGCTTTCCGAATACTTGTTGGATGCGGGTTCGGAAGAAGCTATTATGATGGGAGGTTAGGTTAGTACAGAGATCTTAGATGACCAGCAGGTTGAACGTAGGGTGTGTGATCCTAATTCGGTTGGTGAAGAAGCCAAGGAGGATCAACAGGCCGAATGTTTGGGACAAGAAACAGGTGTCATGGATGAGGATAAAAATTCTAATGGGGAAAGGCGTGGCCCTTCGGTGGGGAGCACGGACCAGAGGCTGGGAGACAATGTCAAACCACATGTGGAAAATCCTCCTATTAAAGATCGGCGACCCTCTTGGATGGAGTGTAATACTCCAGTCTAGAATCTGGGAATCAATGCAGAGTTTGCTGCTGCTTCTTTAAGGGAGCGAGCTAGAATTGGAAGGGAGGATCTGGGGGGAGGGAAAAAGAACATGAGTGGTCCAGTTGGTTGATCCTTTAGTGATGTTGTTAAAAGTTGGAATTAGATGATAGCCACAGTTGATGGACCCTTGTCTGCTACTCGAAGAAGAAGACCAAGGAATGACTACTCATTGCTTCTGAGGCTGATGCGGACTAGATCTTCATCAAAGAAAAATAGTGAGGTGACTTTTTCTTTTAAAAAGGGTATCAATACCAAGAAGGATCCCTTAGATCAATTTCTTTTGGAACAACTTTGCAGCCAGGTCCAAAGTGGAAGGTTTTGGAGGCATCCGGAATGGGAATCAGCTACCGGTGAAGAAGACTCCTGATTGGGATATAGAGATGAATCTAGTTATTATGATGTGTAAGGTCTATTTTATTTCATGTTGTTTGACTTGTCTTTGGTTGTAATTTTGGGTACTGGGAACCCCTAAACTGGCTTCTAGAAATGGGTAAAAATGAATTGCAGGTATATGGTTATTCCAATTGAAAGAGATATGAAAGGGTTTTATGTATATGATTCTCTAATTCACCTTAATGAGTTCTAATTACTTGTTATTAGTTTTAGTGTTTTTATTTTATCAAAAAGTATGAGTGTTATTCATGTTAAAATGTTTTGGTTAATATGCTAAAATATCATTAAATTGGTTGTCATGTTTTAACTATAATAATGATTTTATTTCTTCTTATGACCCTTAAAGATATTTTTATTCTCATCCCATGTTTTTGAATTTTTTCATTGGATTTAAGGGATAATAGAGTCAAGGACGGAATTAAAGAAAATTTATGATGATTAAACATGAAAAAAAACCATGTTTATTTTTAAAGGTTATATTTTTATGGAATAAATGAATACTATTGGAAGTGTTCACTTAGTATTTCTATGATTTTGTATGTAATTTTTATGGAATAATTCTCTAAATATCTAATCCAGAAAATATGCTTAATGTGAATTATTAAATTAACTCAATATTATGAAATGTTTAAGGCTGGGACCTTGTAGTGGGAATCATAGGATGGTTTAGACAACTTTGTAAATTAATATGTTTTGTAAAGATTTAGGGATTCCATTATGAGTTTATAATTTTATGTTTTATTATAATTTTAATGTCATAGAAATCCCTTTTAATTCTAGAAATTTATTGTGATTAATGGTATTTTTTGATACATTTATTTTTTAGGTAATTATGGTTTATTACTTTGAGGATGAAAAATCAAAGTCATGAGATTAACATAGAGGTTAAAATATTTTATGGTTATTTTTTCAGATTTTATCTCATTTTTAGGAATATTATAAAATTATATAATTTTAAGAAAAAGACAACTTGGAGGAATAGTTACAATATATCATGTTAGACACGACTATTGGAATAAAACCCACAACCGAAGTGTGACAAGGCTTTATCTAGTACTACTGACCTACATGAAGTCCTTGGATAGTATTACATTATATTTTTAGTTAACAAGTTGATGAAATAAGAATAAATTGATTTTGGGAACTTATGTTTTATGAAATGGTTATTCTTAGTATTAGAAAATAATTTGTCAATTAAGTGATAAATTTTATTTTTTACAACATTCACTATTTTGGGAACTTGATATGATTAAGTTAAATAGAATACTATGGGATTTTCTTTGAGGAGTAATGATTGAATTTTAATTTGGAAGAGTTTATGATTTTATTGTGGGCTTATTCCAATTTGGGTTTTTTATTGAATTGATTATCCTATCTTGCAGAATATGTGATTAGGTCAATTACTTTTTGGTATGAGACACTAATAGTGATTTATATTATTTAGAGTCAAATGATAAAACATATCTTGGAAGACTATGTGACTAAATCCTTCTGAATATTAGGTTTCAATATTAGTTTAGATTATTTGAGTAATTTTGAGGAAATTTATTTTTTTGAATTTTCTATGTTGAACTTTGGGTGTTACTATAGAATTTTAGAGATTTAAAGTAGTCTTTCTTCATATAAAGGATTATTTTTTTTGTATAATTGTTTTATCTCATCCTAAAAAAATTGGTTTTGGTTAATGTTTCAAGAAAATAAAAATCGATAGTTTATACTTTTTTGGATTATGTGTTTCTATTAAAGTTGATTCTAGTGTTTATGGAGTTTTAAATACTCATAACATGGATAAAAAGATGATATTGTGGTGTAATTTGATTAAAGGATGAAACCTTAATTGTCATGTAAGTGTATTTCCTTATGTTCATATTCTATGTAATAAAAGAAGTCCATAACTCCATGAAATTGATCTTAAAAAATTGTTTTATGTTTACTTATCCTAATACAAAATCAATTCCCATTTAACCTATCACAGGTTTGTGGTTTTTTGATTGTTAACTTTCACCTGATCATGTTTTCTATAACTTTCCATTAGAACATGATAGTTAGTTTTTCTTCTATATCTATATTTTTGTAAATAGATTCCTCGTATGTGTTATCTTGGGTGGCCTTTGTACTAAACTTTATTTCTTTTAATGTGGAAGGGTTATTGACTCTTTTTATGATCTAGGTTTTCAACGAAGTTATTTTGAAAAGTGAAACCTTAGTTATCCAGCCCAAATTTAAAATTTTGAGGACACAATTTCTAAAAGAGGGGAAAGATGTAATATAATAGGTAATTCAAAAATTATAATTTTTTATATTTATTAATATTTATGAATTTTATTTTATCTTAAAAGGACTTTTTGTTTTATTGAGTACCCGAAATTCAAAAATGGTTTTTTTCTGAAATCTTACATTGCACACAAGATTGAGTTATACGGAAAATAATATATCACTAATATAATTATTTTATGTTGTAGTTATTACATAGACGTTATAATGTAAAAAATGAAAATTACTAACTAAATTATTAAAACAGGATTTACACATGTTTATATAACGATTCATTTGTTATAAAATTAATTAGAAATGAAAATAAAAACCAATTTAAACGATGTGTTTTTTTGAAAAAAAAGACTATTTAAATGAAAATAAATGAGTTCATAAAAAAATAAAATCACTCTTGATAGATTTTATTAATAAAATATAAATTTAATTTATTCAATTTAATGTTTAAAATCTATCTTATATGTTCTCTATACATGATATAATAATAAATTCAATTTTTTAGATAAAAGAAGTATTTTTTAAAAACTGATGTTTTACCACCTTTTAATGGAAAACCTCTTTTAAAAATGTATTTTTTCACTCTTACATGTTTAATTTGAAAAAATAAACTTCTTATTTGAAATTTGGACAACCAATTTTACTTTTTTTGAATTTTTTGTATTTTTATAATTAAATTTATATTTTAATGAATAATGAAAAATACTGAAATTTTTAATTCAAACTGCCTTTTCATCTAATTGATTTATATAGATAGATTATATTTTTAATTTGTTTAAAAGTTTAATTATATTACGTTTTTATAATTTAATCCAATTGTGGTCATTGTAATTAATTTCAAATTAAAATTAGATATAAATGCAAATCAATATTTCGAGGGTGTTTTACTTTTAGAAAACATGTTTTCTCATTTTTGAAAATGGGGATTAATTTTAGATTAATTTTTAAAACATCATTGTTTTGAATTAGAAAAAATTTATTCCATATTTTAAATCAGAAGGTAAAATTATGTAAATATGTCTCTTTTATTTTTAGGACATTATTAATAGTAACATTAGTAATTATGTTTATTACTATAGTTAAAGGTAAATCTGGTAATTGAAGGTGAAAATAATATTATAATAATATAGAACTACAATAAAGCTCATACTAATATAATTTTAAGAGTTTATCCTGACCATGAGTATCCTCGGGTAAATTTTAGGACAACTTGGAGTCACTTGGATGACTTTAAGGCATTTCTAATATTATATTCGATGAATAGATGTTTTTGTCACAGTTTTGTTTTGAAAAAGTAATGTATTTTAATATGGACTTATACAAGGGATATCTTTGAATGTAAATATTAATTTGAAATCTAAAAATATTACCAATATCATGGAAGTTTATTTATTATTTTTATAAGTTAAATAATTAAATCTAATTATGACAAAAAGATGATGTAGTCATTTCTTAATTAATGAAAGAATCTTATAAATGATATTAATAATTTAAAAAATAATAATTTGAGATATTTAATCTAATACAAGAATTATTTGGATTAATTTAACATGTTAGTATTGTGTTAATGTAGTTTTTTCAAATGAATAAAGTTTTCATGAATTTTATAAAAATTCAAGTATGAATAATGTCAAAATTGACACAATTCATATTTTAAAATTTAAAATAATTAATTGAATTATATAAAATTTATGAAAATATAAGACTTTGTAAAAAAGTTTAAATAAGCCTAAATATTAATTTAATTACTCATTAATGGTCGTTTTAAAAGAGTTGGTAACTATTTTATCTCTCAAAGTGTAAATTACTTGATAAATCAGTGAGAGTTAAAAGTGATTATAACAAAACTATAAGGATCACAAAATATTCAAAACCATTATTATTTTAATTTTATTATGAGTATTATACCCAAAATAAATTATATTATAAAAAATATATTTTGGGACCACTTGGAATTGAAATTGAATTTATATTAATTTAATACTTTTAATAATTATAAGGGTTCCCCTCCCCTCTCATATAAAATAGAACTCACTCTTCACTTTTACTAACACTTCCAAAACCTATTGGTGTGGCCAAAATCTACCCAAGATCCTTAATATATTCCCTCAAAACATTCTTGAGGCCTATATTAGTCATAACACCCTTTTTATATGTTTTAAGATGTTCTTTAAAGGTGATTAATGAAAGAATAGGTATTGTTTTCTTTAAGTATTTCTATTTTATTTCTTATTCGACATCCTTAAAATCTCCTCAAAACATGATGAAATAATATCTCAAGTATACTAAATTTAAGAAGATGTTATTATGTTAATATAATCGCCTAAATACATCTCCACATTCAGTAAATTGAATGTTATAAATTGTTTTTGTGTACATGTGAACTATCACCTCCACGGACGGATATAATTCGTTTTCCATAACCTTATCTCAAGACTGGTAATAATGATGAATTAATGTTTTAATATTATTTTCATGACATATTTATTAATATAAGAGAAAAATATATCAATTATGTTCTTTATTTACATGCACATAAAAATTATAACGTCGTTCGTGCGTAGGTCTGAACTATCACCTCCACAAAGCGATATGAATCATTTTTATTCACCACATCACATGTATGATATATATTTATATTTAAATGATTATTATAATGGTAATTATATTATCATCATTATGTAAATACAAAATAATAATTAAATTATTTCCATAAGGATCAATGAAAAATTGAAGTGTTACAGATGTGTGTGTACGACCTACCGTCTCCGTGATTATAACATTATTTATTTTTCACACCATAAATAAATGGTTTTTTAAAAAGTATAATTTATGGTTAAATGTGGTTATAATTTCATGAATTTCATTAATTATATTATTTTATTATGACCACATGAACTATTTACATCATACCGAGTTCATTTTCGACTCAAGTACCGAATATCGACAAAACATCTGATAGGAACTTAAATAATTATATAATTTTTATAACATGATAATAAGTTATATAAAAGGAATAATGATCATTAAAAATGTTCTCAATAATTTATAAATTAACCTAATTTCATTATTTACTAATATAGTGAATTTATGAGATGATTCGAACTCGAGGTAAGGGATTTCTTCTCAATCTCCTTTAGTTGAGGCATTTCTTGATACTATGCACATTTATTATTATATAATGTGTATATAAAATGTATATGAAATTTCATATCCATATTTTATCTATAATAATGTAATATATTGTTTTTATAAATGAATTAATTTTGGGATATTAATATTTAAATGTTCAAAGTGGTATGGGACACCTTGAACGTTTGAATATTTAATTATCAAATCTTATTCTTCATGATATTAATTTACAGATATATTTATTTGGATATAAAAGGATTATAAAGGACATTTTATGTCTATCTTGAATTTCCTTAAAAGTTCTCAAATGGAATATTTTTATACATTTCATTTTACTTTATTTAAAAAATGACAAAAACAATGGTTTTTTTGTTTTAATGTAAATAGCGACAATGAATTCTCCTCTGCCATAAACGTTATATAATATTTGGATTTTAATATAATACTTAATGTCTTTTAAAAAGAAAATAAATACCTTATTCCTTTATTTGGGTATCTTAGTATTGATTATGGGTTCTTGAAAGAAAATGGTATTTTTTATGCCGAAATGTTATTCATATGGGATTAGAAGAGTTTTTAAAGAGTTTTGTAATAAATAAGTTTTAGAAGTGGTACTTGAACATTATGTGAAATGAGTGAGACCGATATAGCTTATACAAAGGGTTTTTCCTGATTATAGCTCATGGGTGAACCCAAAACATCTTATACAAAGGTTTTAGCCCCATTATAGCTCATAGGGGAGCCTGTTGTAGCATAAATGAAGGGTTGAGCCCCATTATATCTCATGGGTGAGCCTGATATAGCTTATACGAAGGGTGAACCCCATTATAGATAAAAAAATATGGAAGTTGAACATATGGTTATTTAAATTGAAAGGGGTTTGAAACAGTTTTATGTATATGATGATCTAAGTCAACAAAATGAGTTTTAATTACATACTATATATATGGATTAGTGTTTTCCTTTGAGAAAAAATGATGAGTGTTATTCATATGAAAATGTTTTTTTCATCCACTAAAATAACATTAAATGTGTTACCATTTTTTGACTAGAATAATGATTTTTTTTATTTTTATGTCCATTTATGAGCTTCTTGTTCTCATCCCAAGTTTTTAAATGTTTTCATAGTATTTAAGGGATAATAGAGTCAAGGATGGAATTAAGGAAAAGATATATTCATTAAACATGAAAATAAACAATGTTTTGTTTAAAATGTTTTCTATTACAGAATAAATAGATACTATTGGAAGTGTCCACTTTTTATTTCTATGGTTTTTTTATGTATTAGTTGTGGCCTAATTCTCTAAATCTCTAAACCTTAGATGATCCTCAATTTGAATTCTTTAATTAACTCAATATTATGTAATTTTTAAGGCTAAGGCCTTATAATATATCCCTCCAGGTATAATGTCAGCCAATACCTTACAAGCCCATCTATGTGGAACTACTCAAGAGCCTACGTACTACTCTAGGTGTGGTATCATGTCTCTGATAATCGAGTCTTTCCATGGTGGTCCACTAAGGGAGCCCAAGTATCACCCATGGAAATATAATCAATGCCCTTTGAGTCTATCTATGAAATTATAATATGAATCCATGTATCACTTGACATATAATTTTCAAGCCTCAGAGTCTTTCCTTGGATTTCCATATCATGAGTCCAAGTATCCCTCGAGAATAAGCATCATATATTTAAAATGATTCTTTCTATGGAATTCATAATTTAAATCCATGTGTAACTCATGAGTACAACATTCAATATCAATTCAATTATACCAAGGGTTATCACCCAATAAAATTATATTAAATAATAGATCAAAAGGAAACTCAAGTAATTTTACAAGATTATAAGGCTTGAATCTATTTAATACACATGTAATCTCATTTAGTTAAGAATCTCAACCTTAGTATTCCACAACATGGAAAAGCCTTAGGACATTGACTCAATTACCTTTTTTAAAAGAAATAAATTCCTAATTGATATTTCATTTTAATTAAAAAATTTATCAGCAATTTATAATTCAATTCAATAGAACATAATCATTATCATTTAAATATGTCAAGGTCAACAAAAAACAATACAATTCAAACCTCACCTAAAAGGTGGGATAAGGAACGAGCCAAGCATAGAAGGCTTGCATCCCAATTACCAACATGGGAAATTCAATATAACAAGTGACACATTCGTAAAAAACTAACACATGGAATTTAATCCATTCATATTCACGTGAAAATTTAATTACCAGAGCATCACATGCTTAAAAAATTTATTGCAAGGAAATAATATGGCATAACTGAGGGACATTTTATCCATTCCATCTCTTTAATCCATTTCCATTATAAATCACAATTCTTATTGCAATTCAATTTTACATTACAATTCATCAATTGAATTCTCGAGTCAATTCACCATTGATATTTCAATATTAAATATCCATTTCCATGGGGTGAAAGACACACCTCAAAGGCATCAAAATCCATATTCCATCATAATGGAAATTTAAATAAATTAAACCCCAAAAAAGGAGTGGTTCCTGTTTCATGGTACATAACCTATAATTCATTTATCAATGATCCTAATTAATTGATTAAGAAATACCTATTATCTCATATAAATTTTCAAAATCTAATCTAAATAATCACATGAGAATTAGGCACATGGCACAATGAGGTATATATAAATCACTCCACCTTAGATGAAAATCCCAATACCACCTACCATAGGTTAATAGTAGTTAGATTTTCTAGTTTCAACTTTTGATTCAGATCATATCAAGAGAATATTAAATAAGGGAAGATGATCCAAAAAAATAAGGAAAAATATCTTTCCCCAAAATAGTGTAGCTGATACCGAAATAAATAGGGAACATAACAAAAAAGGAATGAAGAGATTAATAATGTGGATCCCTAAATACCAACAACCCTCAAATCGGATGATGAATGAGGGATATATCATCATGACTATAATAGACTTAGAAGAGGAAAACCCCATGGAGGAGAGGATCTCATATGGATTATAGGGGATAAAGAAAAGATGAAATGAGGTTTAAACCTTATTAATGGTATTTCAGTCATCTTAAACCAAAAAACCATGTTGCAGGGTTTGGCAGCAAGGCTTAGCCAAACCGTTGTCCAATCATTTGGAAACAACATCTTAAGATATCATCTGTCATGGTTTTTCCCGCATAGTTAGCATAACCATGAATAAATAAAGCAATAAATTGTGTGAGGGTACTACCTAAGTGTCAATAACCATGTGGTCTTGGATTAGGGTTTGGAAAAACCCTGAAAAGACCATATAGAACATATGATCCCCCTCTATAGCTTCACGATTTTCTGCTGGGGGCTATACGGTTTCAGAGAAAACACTCACCCAATATAGATACATCAAAACCCAGATTTTTGGACCTTGATGCCCATAAAACTAAACTAAGCACCCTATGAATCTCCCATTCCATCGCCCAAATCTAATAATTATACATTGATGTGTTTTAGCTCTTGTAATTTCATTCTGAATCTTAGTTCACAAGACATCCATTCTATTAATCACCAAAAATTAAATTTCTCTTTGAATTCCATTCATTCCAAAATTTGGAACTCAAACTCCCTACTTTAGAACTTCTTGTCCCCGAGAAGCCTTAGGGAAAAATAAAAAACAACACTCGACTGAAAAGGGCCATGAGGTCTTGTTGAAATGGTCACTTTAAATTTCAGAATGCCAAACACACCTTAATGAATTTATTAAGTACATGATATATACACTATCAAAAAATGATTCAACTCTCAATTCTCGATAGAAACATAAAAACTGCACATACCCAGGCCTATTTAGCTAGAAACACGATCATGTAGTTGTCTCGTTAAACATCTGGCCGATCGGGCTCCCCACCAAAGGTATTAATAATAGAAAGGGGATGATTCTAAGTGATAGTACCACCACCATCATAATTTCTTATAAATAACACTCATCAATATTATAACAATTCTCTTGTGTAATTTCATTAACTGGGTGAACCCAATCATATCTGAGTTCATAATAGGGACCTCATAAAAAAAAACTAGCCACACGTTCATTCCTTGAAATACATCATCAACCAATACCCCACACCCTCCTCAACCTATAGATTTGTTTGAAAATGGTTTCCCTCAAATGTATTCATCAGAAAGAAGGATACGAGTCAGGCCACTATGACCGACTATTCTAAAAACCTCATATTACATGGCTGGCATATTACAATATTATTTATAATTCCTTCATCTAAGGAATTTTCCATTCATAACCAACACATCCACTGAATCTCATCCCTAAGTTTTGATGATGTTTTGAGATCAAACAAACACTTTACCCTTTAATGTGTAGTGCCTCTGCAAGAAAAAAGTTATATCCCATATCCAACCTATTGGAATTGTTACCCTTTAAGCAAACTATGAGACCAATTAAACATATGGGATAATCTCATATTTAACCAACCAGAGTCCATGGAACTAACCATAGGTAGTACATACCCCAAGATATATGTGAGACATTACTACAAAGACAAGATGTCCATGTAAGAACATTGGATGATCACAGAGCAACATCCACCTAGTGGTAACATCAAGGGTAAATGGCTGGTGTCCAAAGTCCATACACAAAATTCCTACATGGGAACCTTAGTATCACTCAGGACTAACCAATACTCATAAAAAACACACATCCATCACCAAAATCATATAGAGATAAAAAACCAACCCAATGACTTTTAAACATGCGAGAGACATAATATTTATGCCCTATTAGTGCATTAAAGTTTATGTTAATATAAGGGACATGATTGTCTCATAGTATAATACACTAAGAAGATCAAAAAAATACCAAGAAGATTAATCGAACCACTATTGGTTGACCATGTTTAAAGATACTCAACTTCACCTACCAATGCATCATCATTTATCTGATCACAATTCCCTTACCGCATGAGGCATTCAGTGATCATTCAAACATTACCAATGAAGTTCATCCATTACCAATGATATTTCTCAAAGGTTGCGTAAACATCCAAACACATCAACATACTTATACTAAAAAAGCACTAACATTATTTTAAAACTTTCAATCCTTAAAAGAATTCAGACAAAATGGACATTTTCCAATGGTCCTCCTTGGTTTTTATCCTTCTACATAGAAAGGAAAATTTATCAAAACTGACACAATGCTCCCCAACTTTGGATTAACCTAGTCATCTAAAGAATGAACGAGCTAGCTACTCATAAGAACACTAGGTTTGATTCACATTAAATGAATGCGTAACATTCCTCTAAGTCACACTTGATTATGTCACAAATCCTAGCATGAAAACCAAAACCAAAATGACCGGCATGTGAAAACACCCATATCTCTAGAATGTCCTCTTGAGAAAATGGAAGAAATTGATTTCATAACACCCAGTTCAATCTAATTCATAGGTGACCTGAGGATATACACAACAGCACAAGTATCAATGATTAAATTGAACTCAAATGGTTTGTGATTTCATTTAGAAACTCGATGGGTACCATATATATTTGTGTATGCTACCCCATGATTTCATGATAAACTGGAACTTTCTAAATACTATAGATAGTTTTTATTCCCTAGACATACATGTTTTATATGGTTCATTTAATATATTTTTTCCCAAGTCATATTTCCCAAATGACTATAAAAAACGGATGGCCTTACAAGTTTCCCATGTAAAGAAACACATTCACAAGACATACAAAGTGGCTAACAATGTCATTAACTTCTATAACCAGCTAAAATTAAGCACTAATCACTTATCATATCGATAAAATTGGTCAACCATACAATGACCTCCCATCCAAACAAGTGTTTAATTTAAAAGATAAATGCACTACTAGGTACAACAGCATCTAAATGTCACCAAACAATTAAAAGCACACAATATATATAAAGGTATTTAATCATTAAGGGTGATACCTACCACAAGATTTACCCTTAAATAATAGTAATGAATCAACCCATAATGATATCATGCCTACCATTGTCACTAGGTTTATGAGCCAATCAATTGGGACATTTCTAAAATAAGAAGGGATCATAAAGAACAATCATTGTTTCATTTCAAGGATACTCAAGGAGGCATTTGTAAAATACCCTTATATGAGGGTTTAAAAAAAGTACATCACACCAGGTTTCATTTTAATGTAATTATTGGTTTATAATCAATCCTTAAAAATTTAAAATATTTACAACTAAGAATCAACACCAATTATTAAAACAAGTACTTGGCAACAGATTTAGCTAGAAGCTCAACTCAAAATAGAAAAGTATTATAAAAATTACTTTTTAAAAAATAACCATTTCTGAAATCCAATTAAAATTATGAAATTAACCACATAAATTCATTTTCAACAAATAATTAGACCATTGAGGTCCCCATTAAACCAACCTAAGTTCTTAAAAATGAATCCTAATAGTAGTTGTTTAATTATAATAGTTTCAAAAACACCTGCACTAGGTTATCTCATAATACAAATTCCCCAAATAACCATTGTGGGTCCATTTGTGTATTTAGAAAAGTAATCACATGTTATTACATAAGAAACCAATTCATTATAGATTTAATTTTAATGTATTTTACATTTATAACCATTTAAAAGCATACCATGCTCAAATATAAAGGTTCAATCATACAAGTGGATATCTATTAATCCATAAAGTGCTGATACACTATACAGGTTGGAATTTGACTTTAATTAGTCAAGAACATTCCATTTTACATTTTAACTTCAGTATCCATTCACATTTTTAACAAAGGAATCTTAATATAAAGATCAAGGTTAGTTCGATTACACAGTTTACCATTTCCCAGTTATAAGATTCTTATTCAACTTTCAACTGAAAACCATATCACATCATAATTGTAACTATTAAATTTAACAAACGCTACAATTTATACATTTAGATCATATCTAAACATGTCATCATAAATAGAAAACACATAGAAACATTTTATAATCATAGAAGCATGAATACACATTTCAAACTTGCTAAATAAGCAGGTAGCATGGAATACATTCAACTAACCATGTCATAACACCGATGTCACACAATCAAATCAGAAGGAAACCTATAAATGCAAATATATGGAATGTAATATGCATGTCATGTGAAATTTTATGTGTGTAATTTGATGCATGAAGTGATTCATACTTTCTATACTAGGAGAAGGAAAAAATACCATAAATCCCATAAATCATTAAGTAGAAGAAAAATACACCAATCAGTTGAGTGGAAATTGAATCAAATATAATAAAAAAAGAATTAATAACTATTCCATCTATGCTCACTTAGTTATTTCCTAGTGGTTGTTGTGAATAGTACAATACATGGATATTTACCAAGAACTGAAACATTCTTAGTATCCTGTCAACAATCCTAAAATAGTAAGATCAAGGAAAAATAAGATATGATACCACTTTTTAATGTCCCGAACCAATATTACACTTAAGAGTTACCCAATACAAATTTTCACATGGACTCAAAAATATCTCCCCCAACACCGGAGGCTACTGACTAGTATTGGGGGCCTTAGTGTGGTTGTGGGGAGACTATGACCTCTCTATCAGGTTGTAACATAATGAAATATCAATAACATAAAATTAGTGGAATAATGAATTCATTCCATACAAGTAGAAAATAGTAAAATATTGATAAATAAACAATACCAAAAGTCACCTCTTATACAAAATGATTAACATGTTATGTTTATTTAAAACATAAAAAATTGGTGTAAATGGAAAATGTAAAATGATGATAAAAATTTACGAAATCCAAAATTATCCTAGCTATCATCATGAGCCTCAGCTCGGTCTCATGTTCACATACTCCTAAGAAGTAATCAATAACCTATTGTATGATACTTTCCATTATCAATACATGGAACCATCTGATCTATTTTGAGTACCCATGGCGGCCCGAACATTGTGTGAGACATAATACCAGTAGAAAACCACCCAAGGTTTGTTCCATCCAATTAGTGAATATATATAACTATTTTGTTTTTGAAAAAAATATAAAAAGTAAATTAAGTACTCAAAAGTAAATATCCTATAAGACCATGTTATCATTTTATAACCAATTCATTTAATCATTCCATTTAATAATACGTCTATGATTTAAAAGATAAGAATATAACATTTATAAGCATGTTCAATTAATGATTCAACATCATTTTATTAATATGTCTTAAGACTTAGAACATTTCCATGCATCCCCCATATAATCATATGAATAAGGGATTCCAAAACATTTAATCTAAAAGGTATAGGTCAAATACTGAATCCATATTTGTTCTTAGTCTTGGAAGTCATTTTATATGATTCATTACATTTAATATTCAACTTATAACTTGATCCAGTCCATGGAATTCCAAAATTGGGATCCAAGTATCGATCAAGGAATTATATCTACCAAGACCTTATAAGACCATACATGGTTAACCTCTTAGGAAACCATGAATCTCTCTTGGTGAGGTATAACATCCATGATAACCAAGTTTGTCTTTAGAGTTCCACTACAGGAGATCAAGTATCACCGATGGAAATATAATAAATTCTATTAGAATCCATCAATGAAATTCTCATATGAATCCATGTATCACTCTGAATATAATAGTCAACCCTAAAAATATTTCTTGTTCAGTACATATGTGGAGACCAAGTATCCTTTGGACATAATAATGATAGATTACAAATGAGTTCATCCATGACATTCATTATTTGAATACATGTGTCACCTAAGGCATAGAACATTCAATACCAATTCAATTATACTAAGGTTCATCACCCTAACCAATTTAATTCAATAACACCTAAAAAAAGATTCAGGTCATTAGCCAATATTATAATGCTTTTCGATACTTAACTCACATATAATTTCATTTAAATAAGAATATCAATCTTATGAATACACTACATGCAAATTCCATGAGACAAGGAATCCATTCAATATTTTAAAACAAATCTATTCACAATTGATATTGACATTAAATTAACAATTAAAACATTATTTTACAATTCAATTCTATAACACTTAATCATTATCATTTAAACATGTCAAGTTCAACCAAGTACATTTCAATTCAAACCTCACCATGTGGCTAAAGACATAGGCCAATCATAGAGGTCTTTCCTCCTATTTACTCTCATGAGAAATTCATTATAATAAAAATATCATGCTTAACAAACTAAGAAATGAAATTGAATCCATTCAAATCACATTGTAATTTAATTACATGATAATTTCCTGCTTAAAATACCCATTTCAAGGTAATTCCATGGAATAGATGTGGGAAATATCATCCATTCCCTCTCTTTAATCCATTTTCATTATAAATCACAATTTATCTTGAAATTCAATATTACATTTAAATTCATCAATTTAATTTTCATGTAAATTCACCATTAGAATGTATATATTAAACATCCCTTGGAAAGGGGAAAAGGGAACACCTTAAAGGCATCCAAATTCATATGCCAGAATAATGGGCATTTAAATAAATGACACACCCAAAAAGGGGTGGTTTGGATTTTAATTTCCATAATATATATTTCATTTTTCAATAGGTCTCATTAATTTATTAATAAATTACTATCATTTCATATTAAGGATTTAAATTCAAATTAATGTGTTGCCAAATAATCTGGTGTGTGAAATAACAAAATTTTTATAATTCACTCAAATTTAAATGAAAATAAAATACCAGCTACCATAGGTCCGTAGTGGATAAATAATCTAATAACAGTTCTTGATTCATCTCATAATGGGAGAAAATTGGAGAATGGATAAAGACCCCGATAATAGGAAAACGATGATTTCCCCTAAATTGCACAAAAGATACCAAACTAAATAGAGAACGTCAAAAAATGAATTAAAGTCTTACCAATGAGGATACATGGAGACTGATGGTGCTCAAATCAGATGACGAATAAGGTATATATCATTATTCCTTGAATAGACTTGGAGGAGGGTAAACCTTTGGAGGAGAGGAGTTCACGCGGCTTCCAGTGGATAAAGAAAAGAAAAAATGAGTTTTAAACATCATTAAGGGTATTTCAATAATTTTAAAGCCAATATACAAGTTGCATGATTTGGCCGCATTACTTTTTCAAAATACACACCAAATGTGTAGCATCCAATTCTTAAAAAAATCATCTCTCATGGAATGTCCACATGGTAATCCTAATAGTGTGAAAAAATGTGCAATGAGTAGTTTGATGGTACTATCTAAGTGTCACTCACTTTGTGGACCTAGTGCATGGTTTGTAAAAACTATGTGAATCCCATGTAGGGAACATCATTGCCCATCTTTAGCAACATAGTTTTCTATTGGTGGACACACAGTTTCAGACAAACCGTGTGCCGTATATAGACCCTCCAAATCCTATATTTATAGATCTTGATGCTCCAAAAATTTAAAGAGGCACCTAGGGAACCACTCAAGAAATCACCCAAGTATAAAAACAACACATCGCAGTGTTCCGATAGTTGGAATTGAATTCCAATTCTTTGTTTACAAAATAGCCCATTCAGTCATCACAAAAATTCAAATTCCATTGGAATTCAATCCTATCCAAAAACACGAGACTCTATAAAATACATGGGGGAAAACATTATATCTATTAGTCGATTAAAATATTTCATTGTTAGATACATTTTAGTTTTCTAAATTTTTATATGGTGTGATGGTCGAGGGGGTATATTTATAAAATATAAATAATTTTATATCTATGAATGAAATGAATTTAAAAGGGTTAAAATTACATGATAGTAATAATTTTATTCAAGATATTGTGTCTGTAAAAATATATTTCATACAAAAAAATCAACAATCTAAAATTAATTAATGTTAATTTTTCAAATAAATATCTAATAATGTGATTAACCAGATGAAGTTTTGAAAAAAAATGATATCATATTTTGTGAACTAGAGATATTGTTCAGATTTTTAATATTTAATATTGTGGTTTTCATAATGGTTTTTCGTAAGGGAGGTCCAAATTTTTGGTCCCATACATTTTAGATAGATATACTGTATTATACACTATATAAATATATTAAATGGGTACCTTGAAAAAAAATCCAACCAGAATGTTGTATTGAATGGTGGTATATTATGGAAGAAGGTACTGAATTATATTATAAAAACCTATTTAATGTGGATGAAATTGGTATTCCAGATTCTCAAAATGATGATCCCATAAATTATAAAGGAATTTTTGGAAGATTTATTATTATGATATCCATTAAAAATTCAGAATAATCTCACCTATTTTTTTCATAATAGTTAGGTGGTCTTATAGTACTCTAAAACTAATATTGTCATTATTAAGAATTTGAATCCAACAAGGGTTGATGTATAAATATCAATTTCACATGAAAATATTTTATTAGTTTTATTCTTGAAAAAATTTATTAATTTTTATCTTTAAATAATATGTCAATCTTAAGAAAACAATGATTATTATCCAAATGAAAAAGTTTTCATGTATTTTCAAACAATTACTACATAATTAATGGTTGTATATTCAATATAAAATAAAATGATAAATTTCATTCCATATAAATTTGTGGAGTTGCTATTATAGTTTTTGTGATTTGTGTATCAGGTGTAGAGGATAAAAATCCAATTTAATGGGAATTTATTACTTTGTGTACCTTGATAAAATATGGGAGTTGTTTTATCCAAAATTTTATTTTCAAATTTTTTATGTAGATGGGATGAAAAAATAATTTAAATGAAATTTTATCAATTTGGATTCTTAAAAGTGAGTTTTATTAAAGTGTGATAAAAAAAATTTACATTTTAACATCATCACAAATAAAACAAATTTATTAGATGCAAGAACATTTTAATAAAAATAAATTAATTTTTCATTAATTAATTAATGAAAATACAGAATCAAGTGTTGATTCCTTAAGGGAAAATAATTCTAGTGGGATTTCAAAGGCATTCCATAATGGATCTAATGAATATAATGTCATTTATATTATATGTGACCATATATAGATATTTTGAATAAAATATATAAGGGAAAATACTTCAACAATTAAAGAAATGTAAAATATTATAAAAATAGTCTCTTTCTTACTCATTTTTTATATATAGTAATTAATCTATTTAAATGTTTTTGAATTAATATTAAGTTTATATAATCTAATTTATTTATCTAAATTTTTATTTCAAAAAAAATATTCTCTGCCTCATGATATGAGTTTCCCTGATGGAAAACATTTTATTGATCTTCACGGTGAGGAAAAAATTACGTATGGTTATAAATAATAATAGAAAGAGATTCATTGGATGTGGTTTTAATAAGCAAGGTCTGATAAAAAATAAATTGTAAAAATAATTACAAGTAACAAAGAATGATAGTGGTCATAAAATTATCTAAAAATAATAATATTGATTATTTTAATCTATGATTGTACTAGGTTGAATGTTCTAATCAACATAGAATGTCGGTATAACTTTATACCTATAATAAATTCTATTTTGGGAAGAAATTATAGTAATACACTATTACACATTCTATTCTATTCCATTTATATCTATTCTAGTAATTATGATTATTTTTTGTGACTGCATTAATACAAGAAGAGTTTATATAGGATTATTTTGAATGTTTATGGAAGGGAATATCAACATTTTCAAACAATAATGTACACTAAGTACATGAGAGTTGCTTATGGGAATGTTAATCCTCACCCATTATCATTATATGCCATCTTAAACTCCTATGAAACATAGAATTATTTCTTATACCAATATGTCGAGGTGATTTTAAGCTAAAATACATGTGATTTTAATTTAATTGATGTTACATGTTTGAAGTATTCATTTTCAAATATATTTCCATCTAAAAACCAAAAAAGTAGTAAAGAGAATGAGAATCACATAGTGAAGTTGTTATACCCAACTGTAAATCAATAATGAGGGATGATTCACTTGAAAATAATTTGGTATATAATTTTAATTTATAATAAAAATGTTAATATAGAAACTTATTAATATAACTATGTTTAGATTTAGATTGATAAAAAATATCCCTCACTACTCTAGCCCTACATCATGTGTTGTTGAAGGAGGATCGCATTAATAATATAGGAAAACATGTAGATAAAAACACTAAAAAATAATGGAATTAACTTTTTAAGTGTGAAATAAGTGATATTTATTAATACATTATATATTAAAACAAAATGACATATACTAAGTGTACAGATGAAACACTAATCTAAAATGAAACAACGATATATATATATATATATGTATATGTATATATATATATATTAGATATGGTTTCTAAAAATACCTGTGGATTTTTTTGATAATTATTTGGTGTTACCTCTTAATGACATATTTATATAAAAAAATAAATTATACTTTTAATATAAACTAAATTCAATTATTTTACCTGAAATGACTAATAAGATCATTTTATGTTTCGAAAAGAATTATTCTAAAAATTTCCATATTATGTGAAGTAAATTTATATTTCAAGAAACACGTGATTAATTATAATAAAATGTGATTTATCTGAATATATTTATAATACCAATTTAGTTTGTAAATGATAATGAATAAGAATAATAATAGTAAATAATTAAAAATCTAATTTTCTTATAAAAATGATTTTTATTATATTTTATGATTCAATTAAAAATATAAATCTATAAATATTAAAATTTTAATTTGAATATATGAAAATATTTTTTATCATAATAATATATTTTTAGGTTGGTTTTGATATGTTTTTTCTAAAAAGATTGATTTTATGGCGAATAGTAAAAATACTATTTTTGCAAATATTGTGATTTAAGAGAAATTTTGTTATATATGTATGAAATAAATTTTTTTTAATATTTTAAATTAAGAAATATATGTTTCATACGTAAAATTATATGTTTTAAGAAATTAATATAAATTTAAAATGATATAATTATCATTTTAGAACGTAGGTGATAGTTTTTAAAAAATTATTTTCATTCTTTATACATTTATTATATTGAAATAAAAAATTATCAATTTTATAAATTTAACCAAATTAAATATATATTTTAACTTTATAATTAGTAGGTATAAATTATTTAATAATGGAACTTTTTTATTTTTGTTCATAAAGGATAAATTACTTTAGGCAAAAACTAGTTACTATAGTAAAAGAAAAATGATAAAAGTAGAAATATAATGGTGAGGAGTTGAAAACATGTTTAAAAATGTGTATGAATTTTTTTTTGAGGAATAGATAAAAATATATCTTCTCATATAACTCATTTCTCAATATTAATGCTACTTAACTTGAGAGTGAATTCCCACTATTAAATTTTTTTGGGTATTTACAAAAATGACATCTGTGTTCACTTATAAAAGGGTATCTCCCCACCTCATTAACCATCACACTAGAATCCATATAGGTCATAAAAAAATCTAACCAAAACTATAATACAAATTATTATCCATATTTTATAGGTATTTTGTCCTCAAATACTATCCCTCAAGGGCTTAACCCAAATACAAAGGTGATAATTCATAAAGTGAGGAATTTATTAAAAACTATAAATTCCACATTTCAATTTATTTATATAAAATTATTATTAAAAAATACCATTAAACAATATTAAAATTATAATATAATATTCATTATTATAATTTTTTTTATTATAATTATGGTACCTAAATTAACCCCCTTTCCCTTTTCTATTAAGAAAAACAAAAAATAAATCCCATGTATATCCATATTGCTACCGCCATGAAGTGACATGTTAGATTTCCATCACGGACATTAATTTATATATTTATGATTGAGAGTAAAGGATAAAAATTATTTTTATGTAATTTTTTATTTTACATTAATAAAAATTGAATAACCTATTAATGAAATGAACAATAAAAAAGTTACAAAATTTACCGTCTTAAAGAAAGCACAATATGAAGAAAATAATATCTTTATTCTAAATAAATTATTTATAAAAATTATAATTTCCTTATAATTTCATGAAATTAGGATATACATATATTTTAAATACTAATTAATACTATAATAATTTTTTTATATTTATATTATAACTTAACCACTTCATAATTGTCCATTAAATTATGATATGTTATTGTTTGGGATGGTTTGACCACACACATAGAAAATAATAATAAAAAAATATCATTGATTAATATGAGAACCAGAATAATAATAATATATTATAAAAATGATTAAATAAGGAATTTATTTTTATTTTTGAGTGGTAAAATTGATATTAAACTCATTAATTAAGATATCTACATTTGTTTGTTAAAAATCATTGAAATTTTGTTATCATTGATTTTCCCTTCATGGATCATATCTAAAACACCAATATAAAAATGTTATAACTTTATATGTAATTATAAATCATAAATTATATCATATTTAATGGTATATGAATTACTAAATTTGGGGTAAGAACAAATAATGACACAGATACTACAAAACTACTTCAAAACCATCATGATTACTCACACCCATTATTGAAAATAGGTAAAAACTAAAAAATAAACATTTATGGAATAAATATAAATAGGAGATATAAATAGATATAATTATTAAGAAGGTTATAAAACAAGTTATTAATATAGTATTTTTGTTATATGATGTTAGAGTTCATTCAAGGAAATCAAGATAAAAGGTAAGGTTTTCATCTCAATCACCCGTCATTGAGGCATGTTTTCATATTGCACTATGATATTTTTTGTATCAAGTAATTCATGACTGTTGAATTATAATATCTTCAATTTTTCTTGTTCTTAGAAACATAAATTTCATTCTTTCCCTTCTTTTATTTTTACTATGATTGATATCTTCCCTAAAATATTTTTTTTTAATAACTCAATCTGTTTTCTTGACTTATAATGTTTTCCCTTAAGTGTAATATTCAATTTCATATTTTATTCCCTCTTTCTTTCATGGAAAATAATTTTTTATTAAAATTATCCTTACTGATGAATTCTCTTCCAACATAAAATTTTAAATATGTTATGAATAATTCCCACCTCATAAATGATGGTTTGTCATCCATTTACATGTCCTCTTTTTATCACCAACATTTTCCCTTAGTTTTTGGAATAAAAAGAATTTTTCATTACATAAATCATTAATACATCTCTTTAAACCATTTGAAATATGAAATTTTGATTGGTTTTTATAATGTGGATTTTTTATAAAGGTATTTTATATATTATTAAAAATATTATCCTCCTTTTTTCATAATCAATGGTTTTACATTTTAGTGCACTCTTACTCAAGATAAAAATTGTGTCATTTTATGGATATATTATGTTTTTAAATTTTATTATTGTAACCGTTTTAAAAATATTTAACATTAAATTTTCAAATATTACATTTAAAAGAAACACATAACTTTGTATCTCATGAAAATATTAAAAATGATTTCTAAAAACTCTTATATATTTTAGATTAATTGTAAAATTCATATTCAAAATAATTTACCATCATTAGAATTATGTTTCATGATTTACCCTATAATAAACATTTCACTATTTTATATTTGAGGAATTATCATAATGATATCATATAACTCAAAAATCTTGATCACTTCATTTGTTTTACCATTAAAGTGACCTAATAATAGTGAAACATTCAACTATATGAACTATATATAATCATATTATGATATTTTTTGAAGATACCATCCACATTATCTATTTATATGGATTATGATCATTTCTTATTGAAATTATTATCAAACATATTTCTTTATCAGGTTAATAATGATTTAATGAAATTATGAAATTTTTCTATATAGAACACATATTTATGTGTATAATATGACAAGAATAGTACACCCAGGATTATATATCCATCCAATGAATTGGGGAAATATTTATATATAATGATATGTTATGTATGGGATTAGGAAGTGAACCTAACAAACTATGGGGTTTTATACACTACGATAATATTAAGAGTAAACCTTGAATTATTCTAATGATGTCATGTATTATGTTGTGGTTACAATATTTTGATGTCAATATCCATTGATATCAGTTTATTTGTACTAAAGCCTCATGATGTGATTCATAGATTATGATCCATGATTTATTGGGTATGAATTATATATTGTATGTTCATGTTCATTTATTACATTTTCATACCCATATGTTTATTTTATACCAACTTATAATATTTGATTGTCATCACTTATGGTTTATTTCACTATAAATTTGAGCTAACTTATTTATATGTTTTCATCTCCCATGATAATGTAGTAAAGGAATAAATGTGGTATCTCTAAAATATTTTAGGACGTATAATAATTATTGGTGACATTGAAGACATTTTGTGGATTAATCAGTCAATTATATAGTTGAAAAATGTTTGTTAGCTATAAAAGATATGGGTTTTCTTAGTTAATGTTTTGACCCAATTCTCTAACAATATAAACCTAAAATTATTGGGTATATATTGTAAAAGAATATTTTCAGTAAGTCATGTAATAATACTATCACATTATTTGTTCATCATAGTTGGTGTAAGAGTAGGGTTTCGATAAATTTAGATGTTATGATGACGGTTTTAGAAACTTTAACGGTAGATAAGATAAAAATGATCATATTTTCAAAGGTATAGATAAAATTATAGGTTATTTTAAGTATTTAGGGGATTATTATAAGAGAAAATATGAGAAAAAATAAGGAATATATATAATTATAGGATAAAATCATGAATTTTGGTAAAATATAGATTATGTGGTTTTACTGAAAATGAATTCCTTATATGGATACTAGAAATGGATTCTGGATCTGAAAAAAATGTACTTAAGAGTAGTAACCTTGAAAAGTGAGGGTTCGATATTAACTTGATCATCACCTGAAAGAAAATAAAGAGAAATAACTACACAACTAGTTTCAAACTCTTTAGGGATATACTAGAATTAATAATATTCTCTTTATAAACCTACATGGAGGATTTATTATTGGCTAGAGTTGAAAAGGAAAGAGAATCGAGACCTTACTTTTAGAAATAATGTAAGAAATTCAAATTTATAATAACATTTCAATGATAAAGTAGTGGAATAGGTTGAGTGATAATTGATAAATTTGATTAATATAATAAATTTGATATGAACTTTATTTAAGAGAGTCATCACAACTGAAACGATCATATCAAATTTATAAAATTATGTGTATCACTGATGAATAAGTTAATTTGATAACCTAAAGAGAGATTATTGTCAAATGTCCATGTGCTTCATCTAATCAACATAGGATATCCTTTTATAGTATCCAAAAATTTTGGGAAGTATATAAAAACACTAATTGGAATTGAAGAAAAAAAATAATAAAATAATAGAATTATTACCTTCAATGAAAGAAAACTCAAACTAGAAACCTCGACACCACCAAATACCTAGTAGCCTCCACCAAATATCTAGTGGACCACCTGGAGTCCACTACTATTGGAAATCCCACATTAGGAAGCTGATTCTCATCCACCACCAAGATGGTGGCACTATTGGTGGAAAAGTTGAATCTAACTTCATCACTCGAACGCTATTGGATCTCTACTTGAAATCTAGTTGTTCTTATGAACATTTCAGCTAATAAAAAAATGAAACCAGTTAACGAATGCCCTGCACCTTTTGGCCAATGTGACTTTCTTCTTTATACATGAACATGTGGCACCCCCACATTCTTCAAATTCATTTTAAGTTTCTTATAACCTATATTAAAGGATTTAACACATCTATTATTAATCGATATGAGAATTCAAAATATCATTAAGAATTATTCAACGAAATAATATTATTTTTCAAAGATACTTTAATGAATATTAAATTGAAATAGAAATCACATAAATGAAATTTTTAGATACATAGGTGAGTTATTTTTATCCTGAAAACACCATGAGATAGATATGTGAAATAACATACCCAATTCAGATGGTAATAAAAAAACAAAAGAAGATAAATTGGGTATAAATCATGATTTTATGATATAAAAATGGAATTAAATATTTTAAAGAACAAGATATTCAACATTATTTTGAGATAAAATTAAATAAAAATATTCTCAATATGTTGAAGACTTAAATCCAAGAAACATATCCCCATTTAAAATAAAAAAACTTCCCCCATTGAAGGAAAATTATCTCCCCCTTTTGATTATCTAAAATAAAACAAAGAAAGATAAAATAAAATAAATATAAGAAATAAGTTTATTGAATATAATATTAAGTAATTGTGATAGGAAATACTAATTTTCCCATTAAAATAAATTCAAATAATCTTTTCAAAGAGAATTTAAACAAATAATAAGAGATATTCTCTTGAATTCAGAAAATTTTAAATTAATTTGTAAAAATGTTTTAAAAGGAAACATGAAAATGAAAAGATGTTTGAATGTGGTAAGAAAATGAAAAGAAGAAGAAATTTGAAAATGTGATAATATTAATTTTAAAATAACTTTATAAGTAACTAATAAATTGAAAAATAAGAAATTGAAGTATAAAAAGAATATATCTCCTTTTAAAGGAAGAATATATGAGATAGATAGATAGAGGAGAGATATAGAGAATATATTAAAAAGGGAATTAAAATTTAAATAGATCAAAGAAACTGTTTCCATGTAGATCATCCTTTAATATAATTGGATAAGTAAAAACTCTATACCCCCCTAAATTGGATCATTTAACTAATATATTAATATGGAAAGTGTTTATGAACCATTTTAAGGACTTGAAACATAATTTTTATTGAGAATACACTAAATAGTAGATAAATTAAGTTTAATAGTGAATCCCTATAGGAACTCAAAAACTTAGAGACTTTTGGTACCCTTTTAGATTTTTGAGTGGAAATGTTAGATAAAAAATCCTATGACAGAGGAACAATTTTGGTTCCACTAAGACTATATAACTAGGATTTAGAAACCCAAATTTTTTATAATGATAATTTATTTTAAAAATTTGAGAAGTATGGTGATGTATTTTTAGCCTACAATATCTAGAATTTTTAAAATATTATTCATAAATTAGGCGGCCAATTTTTTGAAAGTAGTTAATTTTTTTTAGAAAAACCTTTTTAAAAAATCATATTTTTGGAATATCTCAAATTATTTTAAACCCAAAAACCGTGATTATTTCTTTTAACACATTTATAACCAAGGGTAATGTTCAAAATTTGTTATTCTTGGGTGAATTTAGATTGAGATAATTTGAGATCCTAAATTTTAGATTTTATGACTCAAATATATAATATATATACATATTAAAATGAAATAATATCTTGCAAAACCATATTATTTTTATTAGAAAATTTAATTTTAACACTAAGATATTTTATATATTTCTATGAAAGTTATTCTTATTTTAAAAGGAGTTCTTTAAAAAAATATCAACTTCATGTTATTGATATGAATATAAATAAGAAAAATATTATTTAAAAGAAGATGAGGAAATATGAGAACTAAAATCATCACCAACCTCAATATGATCTATAAGGCATTTATGAGATGAGTCACTTGAGGAGGCTAGGTCCATCGAGTCTTCTCTTACACTCCATGTTGAGTATTTTAGAGATTTCTTACCATTCATCACTTTAAATTTATTTTTTAGATGGGAAAACTCAGTCTAATACGAATCATTTTGTTTCATTTATATAATGTTAATTACATCACATCAATTTTATTTTATAAAGAAATATATCAGGTCAACCCATCACGTTACCCAAGAAATCCCTCCATCAGGTGAGCATCAACAAAAAAATAAAAAAGTCCCATAAATCCCCATAAAGAGGTAAAAAAAATAGTATAATGTGAGAGACAGGAATAATAAAATGATAAATAAAATGTTGATCCAAACATCTAAACAATAAGGTACACTGAGATAATACTTAAAAAAATACTCCATGTAACCATCAGTCACCTATAACCTCTCTCAAAAAGAAGGCATTAGCACTCAAGATAATATTTTTAACTATATAAAACCCTTCCGTTTAGCTGCATCCTAAAAAACACAATTTAACACAAATAATAAAAATTATGGAGTGAGAAAATATCCTAGTAGTATTTTAAAAAAGAATATGTATAGATTATAATACCATTAAATCATTAGATCTAGCATTAAAAGATATATTGTGTGTATATAATTTTATTAAGATAAACCAATTTTGTAAGAAATTCTTTTTAAAAAAAAATCATTTTATATACTCATAAACAAGTATTTTGTCAAGTGCATGAAAGAAAAAAGGTGAGTATAATCAAACCCAACCATGGATAATTCATAATATAAACAAGTGAGAATAAGAAAAACCATCCATGAAATAAACCATCATGTTTAAAAGCAAGGATAAATAAAAAACAACATTTGGGCTCCAGTCTATGGGGAATAAATAGTTGAACTCAAAAATTAATCCTAAACTATAAACAAAATGGATCAAACTAATATTGATTCCTTTAACATTATTTTGATATCAATAAGAAAACCCCTTGATGATAAATAAACACTAATGTGATATGTAAATTTCCTAACATACCCAATGTTACAAATTTACTATGTTTTAAAAAATGATTAGAAACCATGCTCACTATTTATAAAACAAATTATAGTAAATAATTACTAATTCTTTTCTTGAAAATCCTTTTTCATTTCAAAACAACACTTTAAGAATTTCATCGAGTCTATATATGTTCTCAATAAAAAATTTTAGAAAAAAACTACATTAAAACATAGATCTATTGAAGTAAATAAATTTTTATATTAGTTGAATGAATATAATAAAATTTTCCAAAATAATTTACTATAATGTTAAGATATTAATAAATTTGAAGCTTATTATAGAGACAATGCCTCAAGAATAGAGTGGAAACACCATTAATCAATATTCTAATCCCAATGATGAAGATAGTCCTGAATATATTCAAAATATTTTAAAATACTCTCTTAGGATCCAATGGTTTGAAAGATAAATGTGGAAAATGGATGGTTCCGAGAGAGGATTGATTGTTATTGGTGGCATGTATTTAAGAAGACTAAAAAATCCTTTAATCAAAGACAAAAGACCCCATGTCAACACTGTAGCTCCCCTACCAACATCACAGTTACCCTTGACCAACTGGCCTCTAGAAATAATGGAACATACTGAACCTATATCCTATTATCATTGGGAAAGTATATAGAGTGAACTATGCACAAAACCATAGTTACTCCCCAAAAATGAAGAACCATTAAACCCCCCCACCAATATATATCTCTGATCCACAACCTCTACCTCCATGTCGTAGGGCTCAACCGAGTATAAGTTCTATGCCCCAGCCATTTCACCATGGTGAAAATATGAAAAAATTGGAAAAAACTCCCTAGTTATTCCTTCCAGGCTCCATAACACAGCCAATTACCTAAGTTACATCTATGCACAAATTGGTAGAGGCATCAAAAGTATTCCCCTAGGGCACTATGCTATAACCCACTAGTAAATTACATTGTGATCCCACTCCACCCCACAAACGATACCCTTCATGGCATAGTCCCCTGTAAAATTCTCAGAAAACACTGAATTATCTCCATAACTCCTAGGACATGAATTATAAACTCTTAAACATCAATAGGATAGTGTACATAAACCCAGAGGGAATCATAATTCTCCTCACCATGAAATATTTATTTCCTCATAATGTGCTCATGATTTAGGACTTAGAAAGATAAAAGGCCACTATTACCTCACTAACAATTGTCACTCCCACTTATCATGTACATCCCATGCATATGGATACATCACATGGTCCACAAATATTGTTTTATCATATAGTAAATTTTTTTGGTGATCTATAATATAAACCAGTTTCTCAACTATAGTTGTGTTATGATCAAGATCCAAATCCTCCAAATGAAACACATGAGAAGGGTTTGGTTGATACCTCATCAACTGAGAAACATGAAACATGTCACGAATTAATGTCAGTGATATGTTATGTCAAACTAATATGAAACCTTTTGAATTCTTCCAACATTATCAAAGGAGCTAATAAACTTTGGTGACAACTAACCGTACGTACCCAACTGATGGTGTCTCAAATGAGGTGAAACATTGAGAAAAAACCAATCACAAAACTAAAATGCTATCAACTGATGAGAATGATCTAGATATAAAATATAATCTCTCTATACCATTAATATTATATTATAGATCAATTGAACCTTTTCTTTTATCTATTGAAAAAGGATCAATACAACAAAGTAATTCTCTCCCAACTCTTCCCAACATGAGGAAGATCTACATGGCCTCCCTTACAACACTTCATTGGGCTCCATCTCAATTGAAGCCTGGTAAATATTATTATAGGAAAATTATTTTACCAAGAACCACTAAAATCAAGTAAACATTCCCAAATAATATCATTAAGAAACCAAATAGCTCTCTTTATCTACCAATCCATGTAAAAATGATTATTTGTGCTCAATTTCATCTTCGAACCGACATCGTCTTGAAAACCATTCCAAAACATAGATATAAACCATGAGTCCCAATTAGATACAACCATAGAAGAACCCTATAAATTTTCACATCCTATCATAAATACAAGCTCTTTGAGCTATTCCACCATTGTAATCTACTTGATAAGGAGAAAAAGATTTTATTTATAAATAAAATCAATAATCACCCAAATAAAATTAATATCTCAAGGATTATTGAAAAAATGAATGGGTAATTCCATGGAAATATCATACTACTTACATACAATAATGGAAAAACTTTTCAAAAAACAAAAAGTATTTTTTTGGTCCTCATTAATCATTTATCATGTCAAGACCCATGAAACAAAATCTACAATCAACCCCCTCATTCCTGGAGACCAATAATGATGTCTTAGATCAAGATACATCTTGATATTACTAGAGTGTATAGACTAAAAAGACATATATCAATCATCTATTAATTCCTTCCTTAAAGATATAGGAATAACCAACCGGCATCTGAAACAAAAAAAGTTTTAACTGGAGACAGATACCACTCACCTGAGGACTCCCCACCATTAAGAATTTCCCTAAAATAGTATCAATCTATGTATGAAACTTTTTAGATCCAACCCCAATAGAAATATGGTGTTTCTTTCTTTACTAAAGTTGTGAACACATTCCCACCATCCTCATCCATTTCAAATATCATATTTATAAATAAATAAATCAAAGAACATTCATGAACTGATTTCTTCAAAGATTGAGTTATTAATTTCTTGCCCAACACATTGGTGACCACATTCTCATTCCCAGGAGTGTAGAAAATAACAAAAATCAAAAGTTTGAAGGTACTCATCCTAGCTTATCTATTGATGAAACCCTATGAGAAAATATATACTTTAGTATCTTGTGATCATAATTTACTATAATTTTTTCTTAGAGAGATATTGATGCCCTGTTTTGAGTGCATGCATAACATCTTCCAACTCAAGATCATGATTGTGGTACTTCTTCTCAGGATAGTATAGCTTTAAAGGTCCATCATTTACAATATTCTTTCCCAGCATCATGACACACCCTAAAACCATACAATATGCATTTAAGAAAACATCAAGACTCAATCTCGATTAAAGAAGAATTAAAAAAGGAGATAAACTCAATTACACCTTCAGTTCCTAAAAATATCATAGAAATATTTTGAACCATAGAAAATTTAAACCCTTTCGGGTCAAATCCATCATCAGAGTTTCAAGCATGGAAACTTCTTGATCAAACCACCAGTAATAACCATAAAAACAAAAATACCTCTGAATCTCAAACACATTTATGGGATTATTTGAGTAAATTACTACATATATATTTTCAGGGTAAACTGAGATGCCTCTCTCTAATATAACATACCCAATAAAATTCACTTCTTGGATCCAAAACTCACATTTGGAATGATTTCAAAATAATAAATGTTATATCATGATTCCAAGTATGATATGTCAATGATCCATGTGCTCCTCCTTGGACATGAATTTTAGAAAAACATCATCCATAAAACAACTATAAAGGATTCTAAGAACCACTGAAGGATCTGGTTCATCAATGCTATAAACACCACATGAGAATGAGTGATACTAATTGATATAATTATGAACTCAAAATTACCATACTGGATCCTAACCACTATCTTATGTGTATCATCTTCTAAGACTCTAAACTGGTGTTACCTTGACTAGAGGTAAATCTTTGAAAACCAAAAAACCCCAATGATTTTATGAGAGAGACCATCAATCCTTGGAAAGGGATACTTGTTCATAATGGTAAACAGGTTTAAATTTTCATAATCGATACAAATTATAAGGCTCCTAACAATTCTGTTAGAAAATAGAACAGGAAAATCCCCATGTAACATAAAAAGAAAAATAAATCTTGTATCCTCAAGATTCATAAACTATAACTTAATTTCCACTAACTCAGTACGTTCCATACAATAAGGTGGCATTTAAATTGGCATCATACTAGGAAGCAGGTCAATAGTGAACATGACTGCTCTCTTTGGTTGAAACCATAAAAAATATCTATTAAAGACTATAGGGTATCACATTACACTATATGATCTTGAATTATCAAATTAGGTTTATCTATATCAAGGATCATCTTTAACCACTCGCATGATATCACAAAAATATAAGGAAAAATAGGATCCACTCCCAAATACCTATAATCCCACCCAAATTGAAATATAATAGAGATTCCATGAAGTGATAAATACTAGAGTTAACAATGATAAAAAACAATCTAGGACTAAATAATGAACATCCAATTTATTCTAATGAGAAATTCTAAGATTAGTAGGTCAAGAACTATTAAATATCATACCTCTTCAAAGTCATCTATCATCACTCAACACATGGGGTTTTTGAAACCATGTTAAGAACTCTTACCCAAAGGCATGGAAAGATCCATTAATAATAGAAAATGTTCTAAATGAAACCAAAACACATATATTAAATTTTATGGTAAAAAATAATGATTAATTCCTCTATAAAATAAATCATAAACCATATAGGACTAAAAGAAAATCATAACTCTAATAGTAGCTGACCATACCTCATATTCCTCCAGTTCATACACCAATATTTAAAAATGTTTGGTATCTTACCCTTAATATGATTTCTTAGCAATATAAAAATCCCCCATGGAATGAGGATAAGACCCACTACCCTAGGATGAATCATAAAACACCTGATAACCCTTGGTGAGAGTGGATCCATACTTACTTTCTTGGGATATCTTACCACAAAAATGTGTGAGATGACCAGATTATCCAAAATAGTGATAAGTTCATGGTTCTTCATTATAGGTAGACATGGTATGAATAGTCCTTCCACAATAATAGAAAACAAACCACTACTGTCCTTATAAATACCCAGAAATTGGTCCTAAATTAAATTGGTAACCTTTGTGTGTATTTATCTATCTCAAAGACACACCTTGGCAACAAATTGTAAGAACCAAAGTTAAACCTAGAACCATATTACCTATAATGTATGACTCATCTACAACTTATTTTTAAACTACCTCAGTGAAGGTTTGAAAGAATAAGATAAAAATCATTGACTGAATATTGATCCTCTTTCCCACCTAAAACCCATATGCTTTAAGGTAGTCATTAGTAACAGGATTCGATGATATGTGAACTAACCCAGTGAATTGGGTAGAATAATTCCAAACTGTACACCCTCTTATTCAAATGTATAAAAATATTGGGTATACACCACAAAAAACATATTATAAAAGAATTAATAGTAGAATATTTTACTAAAAGAAGTCCATGTTAGGCCCTCATAAAGTTTTTCCTACATGATAGATTCCTACCATCTCTTTCATGGTCCTTCTGGAATATAAATGGAAATACCAACCTTAGAGTCCTCAGTATTTTTCAAAAAAATTAATACCCTTTAAATTCAATCAAGACATAACTCAAATTCCTGGTGTTATTTGTGAGTAAGGAATATGAGTGGATTTTACTTCATAAATTCCAATCTATAATCCACTATTCATCTCATGTACCCAACACCCACTTAACCCAGAGTTTATACAGTGAAGATTACGTCATCTAATAAACAATGGTCCACAGGAGTATTAACCTGTAGAACTTTTCATACAACTTTATCAATTGTATTTATAAGGTATATTCTAGGAGGAATTTTCTGAGGAATAATAGAATAAAATAGTCAACTTAATAGGGATTTCTCAAATTATTAGACTAATTTCCAGAATCCATACAACTACATTTAAATAAAAAAAATTAAATAAATCATATAATATAGAATATAAATAAAACACCTTAATAAGAAAAAGGATCATTTATATAAACACAAAATATAGTTTATTCAAACAAGATCAAATGCCAAATCTCAATCCTTGAAAAAAAATCCATGAGAACCCATGGTATCTCGAGATCAGTCATGGAAGTGAGATGTCCATGAACAATCCCACTCTTTATAAATGAATTATGATGTTCTAAAATTCTATCTACTAAAGAACAAGAAACAAACCTAGTTACTTTTAGTACACATCATGCTGGGTATTCCCTTTGATATCATTTTTTAATGAAATAAATTTGACAACCCATCACATCATCTGAGTAGGCCCACCACAAGGTGTGTATAAAATAACTAAATATGTCTTATGAATGACCATAAATATGTAAACCTATATAGTAAAATGTATAATAAAATAACATATCCATGAGACATAAAACGTTTTTACAAATGGATAAACTAGAAGGTACAATGAGGCAAAACTAAAAAGATCTTCCATGTGACCATCTGTCACCACCAGCCCATACTACAAAGAACAAATCAACATTTGAGAGAAGTTAGGTGACCATATGAATCCAATCCATTTACATGTTTCATACAAAATAACATATACAAATTAAAATATTTAAAATTATTTTATGATCACAATGACTAGTAGGAATTCACCAATGAATATATATATATATAAAGTATAATAACATAAAAAATTGCCATAACTATAAAATAATTCAAGTTTATCATTAACTTTATTATGATAAAAACATTTTTAATACATCATTTGGACTTTATAGAAGATTTTCCTAATCTCATAAACCAAAAATATGAAAAATACATGAATGAAATCCAGTAAGTATAATCAAATCCATCAATGAATACACCATCCATCTAATGTCCCGAAGGCCTTCATTTGTATTGATTTCGATAATCCACCTTTCAAGGGGTGAGGTGGAACCATTACAAGGCCCTTAATCATAAGTATAACATGGACCATAGGCCTTAAAGGAATTCATTTCTCGTAGGCTTCAAACATTACATTCAACCCAGACTAACTACTTAGAACTGGTCTTCCCCGGAATCTTCATCGTGAAATCATCTCTCCATCTCTGCATGGCTATTCGGCTAGGCTTTCTCATGTATGCACAGGCTTTCCACGATGGTAGGTGACATAACCAATCATTCTTGCAATCCATTAAGCTTCTTCTGTGGTGAAAGCTCCTTTTCTCATCCACCTTATAGAGCTTGTTCCTTGTAGGTTGTTTGGTTTGCATCAATACTTAAGGTGGCCCAAAGGCCTTACTGACCCAATGTCATGGGTGGCCCGAAGGCCTTAAAGGACTCGAGGACCAAATCGGTGGCCTGAAGGCCCAAACGGGGGCATATTCCCTGCTACTACAATTCCAAATAGTACCTGCTACATTTCCCGCTATAGTTCCTGCTACAGTACTGCACAGTTCTTGCTATAGTACCAGAAATTATGCCTCCACCTGGGTTTCATATTGGGTCACTTGGATGCACTTAAAGCATCCTTACCAACTCGTATAATGCTCATGTGCATCAAGGAATACACCATAAGATGAAAAAGTGAGAAAAATAAAAACCATCCATGAAATATAACATCATGTGTAAAACTATGAAGACCTTAAAAACACAAAATTTAAGCTCTTTATTATGAGTAATACACAATTAAAAAAGAAAATAAATCCAAACCTAGGCAGAATGTGGATCCAATTGATATTGAGTCCTACCATAATCTATCAATATGAATAAGAAGACCCATAGTGGTGAAACAAACACACACTAAAGTGAATGTCTATTTTCAAATATTCCCAAGGTTTCCAATGTTTTATTTTATCAAAAACCATTTTAAAAACCATTACCATTATTTGTAAGAGATTTTCATAGATAATAATTACCTCTTTCATTTTTGAAAATATATTTCAATTTCAAAACTTCCCTTAAATAATTTCATCGAATCATAAAAATATGATGAATTCAATTTTTTAAATAAAAATGCATTTGAAAACATATATCTTAATAAGAAAACACATTTTGAAATTATATCAATGAATGTTATGAAATTTATTGTGGTAATTTATAATAAAATCAAGAAACATTTCAATTAAAACCTTCTTATAGAGACACCTTATAACAACCATGATTTTTATATCATATTTAAACATGATTTATTACAAAAAAAATTGCACTTAATAAAACATATAAGATTGAGATTTCTAGTTTATTTAGGTATTAAAAACATTACATAAAAACATAAAACATGAAATACACATATTTATTGAAAAAATATTTTACATGGCCACAACATTCTTTCATACTTAGCATTGTATGGGATAACCTGAGGATATACATAAGAAAAAGGTGAGCTATAAAGCCCTATAAGAGAATAAACATGTTAAAAATTTAGAATATAATACATTTTAGGAAATAGTAATATCAATGGATCATAATAGAAACATGAACATAAAGGTATGACAAAGCATGATAATAATAACATGTAAATGTGGAAACATCATAAAACATGATATTAGCATGAGCCGACGCTCATTGCACATGGATTATCATGAGCAAACCCTCATTGAACGTGGATTATCATGATTAAACCATCATTTCACATTAATTATAATGATTAAACCCTCATTTAACATGGTATATCATGTTACTAAACATTACTAAATGCATTAGAGTTCTATCAGGGCTCACCCATCATAGACATTTCATTTCATGAATAAGTGTACCACATAGATCATATAACAAGGAATAATTCAACATCATAAGATATTCCAAGATCAAGGAATGTGGAATAAATAAATTTATGTCCAAAACCATTAAATAAATGAGAATGAAGTTGAATAACCTTAATAGAGAAATGAGTATTGTATTAACTAAATGATGATTTGGGCATGGAAAATTGTGGTTCAATTTTGGCATTATAACAATGTCAAATATTAATTCATTAAAATGGGATGATGATACGAAAAGGGTTCTCTAATAATTTATACATGAAATGGACAGTAATGGGATCATTTAACATAACATCCCAAGATATTAAATGGAATTTAGATGCATAATATAAAGAAAATTCTTTAATTTAAATGAGAAGAGAGAAATCCCTTACAGAATTTCAACATGGTAACAGGTGTACACTGGTGGGATTAATGAGAGGTAAAGGGTTCAATAGACATTAAAACATAATAAAGGAAGTATGGGGGAGGTGATAAATTATAAGCCATCATTTGTAATTTAAAATAAAAGGATGTAACAAAATAAGGAAACTTGGACAATAACTGAGAAAGAACTAAACATTTACATGGATGTGTGACCCCAAAGGCTTGGGATAAGCTTCTTGGGAGGGTGGGGGAACCTTGTGAGAACTCTAAGGTTTAGGGGAAGATATTTTTCAAACTTTAAAGAGAATTAGTGGAGAAAAATATGTTATTTGATGGGTTTATATAGTAATGCTGGGGGAATTTTTTATTATTTTGGGTTTGAACACTACACACTAAAATATTCAAAATACAAAAACAACCCATGGAAAGGTTAATAGAAAAGTAGAGTGGTATACATTATTTTACAAGGATATGGGTGGAAGATAGTAAAATATTTCCCTTTCTCATGTGGAGATGAGTCACACTTTCAAGGAAATGATTTCAAAATCATATAATATTTTATATGTCTTGGAGGATTCACTAAGGTTTTATAAAATAAATAAATTAAACCTAAAATTAAATTAAATAAAATTTAAAACAAATGTTTGGAAGAATATTCATTTTATATTATTTTATTACATTAATATTGGGTTATTATGATGTCATAAAACACATTATATATTTATATTGTATTTAATTTTTACCCAAAAATTTGACTGTCTCCAAAAATTATGTAAAATTAACCATTGGATAATTTCAATGACTTGATTCCAAAAATAATATTAATTCTATATAAATAATTTTTAAAATTAATGAATTTTCACTTTTAAAATAAAAATGACATTTATTGAAAATTGATGGATTTTGTAACAAATAGTTTTCAAACCTTAATAAAAATTACATTTGACATCATAAATATTATACAATAATTTATATTTAATAAAATTAATTTAATAGAAATATTTTATTAAAATATTATTTTATTCAAGAATCCATTAATTCATAAAAATAGATTTCTTAATTTAATTTGAATATTAATAAAAAATACAATTTGGGTTTTAAAAATCATTTAAAAATTAGCAATAATTGAATAAAATTATATTCATTATTCTATACAAAAATAATGCACCTAATCATAATGGAACTATCTTGTTACATGTCCCTTTATTACACCAACAAACTCCCTAAGAGAAAGGTGTCTGATGGTGGGGCTTTCATGGGGCTATTCGGTGAACATGGTTTGGACCGTGATCTCAATGAGCATAAAATTATTATATAAATAGTTTCAATCATGCATATGTTATTGGATCTCAGCTTGAGATTGGTCTATGGAAAATCCCATAAATTCTATCTCCCCCAGAAGCTCCAATAAATGGGATTCATAGGGTAAAATCCTATGGTTTGTGGCCATTACCTCCTTTTTTGTGCCAAAAGGATTTGTTAAAACCCTATATTTATACTAGTCATGTGATCAATATTCAACAACTATATTATTAATGGTATAGATACTTAATGTTCATTTAAATATTATTGGATATAATAAAAAAATACTACATGTTATATATATATATATATATGAAATTTAATTAAAAAAGAGGGAATTTAATTCAAAAATGTTTGGGATGTTATAACCTCCCCCTTAAGAAAATTTCCTTTGAAATTTCTTTTTAGACAATAAAATATATGATGTTAAATTTGCATCATCACTTCCTCTCATTCCCACATTGCTTATTCAAACTTGTGGTTTCACCATAACACCTTGGAAAGGGTCATCGTCTTATTTTATAGAACTTTTTCTCTATGATCTAAGATCTTCACCGGATTCTCCTCATAGGAGAGGTCATTATCCAATGGTATCACTTTTGGATTGAGTAAATGTGATGGGTCAGGTATTTAATTCCTTAAGAGTGATATATAAAATACATCATGGACTTGAGACATGTTCGGTTGTAGTTCTAGTTGATAGGCCACTACTCTAATGTGATCAAGGATCTCAAAAGGGCCGATGTACCTTGGATTAAGAATTACCTTCCTCCCAAATATTATAACACTCTTCCATGGATATATGATGAATAATACCATGTCTCTATCATCAAACACTAGGTATCATCAATGATTGTCAGCATAGATATTTTTTCGACTCTGTGATGATTTGATGTGTTTTTGGATGTTCTTAACCTTCTCCACAATTTCTTCAACCATTTCTAGACCTAGATGTTTTTCCCCCTAACTTCATTCCACCATGTCAGTGTTCTGCACCTCTTCCCATAAAGGGCTTCATAACAATCCATTTGGGTGAATTAGTGGAAACTATTATTATAATAGAACTCTACCAAAGGAAGATTTTGTTCTCATATGCCTTTGAAATACATTGAGAAATCTCTCAACATTTCGTCAAGTGTATGGATAGTCTACTCAGATTGGACATCAGTTTGAGGGTGATAGGCCATGATGAAGTTCAATTTATTGTTCAAAGCGCATTAGAGACTCTTCCAGAACTTAGTGGATAATATTTTATATTGATAAGATACAATATATAGTGGTAAACCATACAACCTCACCACTTATATGATTTATATCTGTTCCAGTTGATCAACTGATAAATCATCTCAAATCACAATGAAGTGTGTAGTCTTTTTGATATGATCCACAACAACCTAGATAGCATTGTTCCCTTTAGATTTCTTTAGAAGTCTAGTGAAAAAGTGTATGTTTGTGTTTTCTAATTTCCTTGTTGGTATGGGTAATGGTTTTATCATACCCTTAGACTTCTTCCAATCAGCCTTCACTTGCTGACATACCAAGAACTTAGATATATATTCAGTGATCTTCTTCTTCATGTTATCCCACCAATAGTGATATTTGAGATCTTGATACATCTTTTTGTTTCCTGGGTGAATATGGAAATTCAAACTATGGGCATCATCCATAAGTTATTTTTTTATATAGGAATTTATGTAATACATAGTCTTGATCAAAATCTCACAAGTCCTTATTTATTAAAAATTAACTCCAAGGATTTCCCTTTTCTAGTAGTTTCTAATTTATTCTAAATTCCCTCTTTATATTTTTGAGAATCCATTAACCATTCCAAAAGAGGTAGTTGAGCAATAATTTGGTATATTATTGTTGATGTTGCCTTATTTATGATTCCCATTTCTATCTTCATAAAATCTAATAACATTGGATCCTTTCCAATTTTCATTAATTATAGATTTGATGTGTCCATTCTACTTAGAGAATCAACCACCTTGTTTGCTTTCCTAGGGTGGTGATGGATTCCACAATCATATTCCTTAATGTGATCTAGAAATCTTCATTAGTTAATATTAATCTATTTTGGAGTGATTATATATTTGTGAATTTTATTATTCATATATATTTCACTCATCTCCCCAAAGAGATAATGCTGCTAAATTTTCAATATAATGATCATAGTTGAAAACTAAAAATCTTGCATGGGATATTTTTTCTCATGGATTTTCCAATGCATTGAGGAATAGAAAATAATGTTTTCATTATGCATCAACACACAGCTCAGGTATTTCTTCGAAGCATCGCCGAAGATTAGTCAATGCTTCCCACTTGTGGGTAGTCTGAGAACAGGGGTAGTGATAATCCTTTTATTCACTCCCTGAAGCTTCCTTTACATTCATCAATCCAAGGAAACATGACTCCCTTATAAGTTATCTTGGTAAGATGGTTTGAAAATCCTATGAAATTTCTCACAAATCAATGATAATATTCATCTACACTTGGAAGGCTACAAAAATCCATCATATATGTCGTCCTCATCCGTACCTCAATTTCTTTTTTTGGATGATTCTATAGATATCTCATTTCTTATGAAGATATTTTCCAATAATGAGACTTCGTTCAACCAAAACTATTACTTTTTTGTACTTTTCATAGAGATTCTCCTTTTATAAGGTCTTTATCATTGTTATTAGATTCTTGTCATACTCCTCCTTCATTTTGGTGTATATTATAATATCATCTATATATACTACCAAACAATTTTCTATGTAATCTATAAAAACACTATTTATCAAGAACATGAATATTTATTGAGAATTTTTGAGTCCGAAATTCATTACAATGAATTCAGGTGCTCGTACCTTGTACTAAATATATTCTTAGGGATATCCTCCTTCTTTACCCTTACTTGGTAATATCCCAACCACATATCCACATTGGAGAAGTATTGTGTTTCATGTAGTTTATTGAACAAGTCATAAATTTGTGGCAAACGATAATTTTTCTTTATCATTAATTGTTTAAGATCATGATAATTAATGAAAAAGTGCATTGACCCATCATTCTTCTTGATGAAGAGGAATGGGCACCCCATAGTTATGCACATGGATGAATAAACCCTTTATCCAAATTATCCTACAGTTGTTTCCTTAACTCCTCAAGCTTCTCAATAGAAATTTTTATGGAGTCTTTGATATTGTAAATTCCACAAGTATAAGATCAATCAATAATTCAACATATCTTCTAGGAGGAAGATGAGGTAATTCCTCTGGAAACACATTAGTGAATTCCCTCAAAATAGGCATGTCTTTGAGGATAGTTCTTTTTTTATACTCAATCATCTGAGAAAGATATATGTTCTCATAGGGAATTAATATCCATGCTTAAGATAATGATTTTAAGAGGATTCATCCTCCTCCCTGCACTTGTAATGAAATGAGTATTGATTTTCCATATGGAGAGTGATTTCCCACTCGTTTCAATTTATATTGTCTCTATATAGGGAAAGCCAATCCATGCCAATAATTTCACCCAATTTAACCAGATGGGGTATTATGTTGTTCAATAGGATGTTCAATATAAAAAATGTGATAGGGGAGGAGTTATATACATAGGATGCAATAATTTCTCCATTTTCCATTTTCAACGACATCTCTACTTATATGATTTTTGGTGATGTTTGGATTATTCTACTAAACATTCGAGTTATAATATAATGCATAAAATAAAAATAAAAAAAGTATGTTCACTATTTCTAAATGAATAAAGAGCTTACCAGTATCCACATTGTTGTTAGGATTCGCTTTAGAGGTATTGATGGAAAAATATCACCCTTGATACCTTGAAATTTATTGGTTACCTCCAATTACCCTTATATTATGGAACTGATTGGTAAAGTGCACTGTTTCATTATAGTTTTCCCATTGAACAACGTGTTGAGGGTTGACCGGAGAATTCCTTTTCTCTATCACATTGAGGGATTTCTCATATTGGAAACTATTTTCCTATTACCCTTCTCTTCCACACCTGTAGTATTTCCTTGATCCCCTTAGGCAATTTTTGAGGTTCTTCTTTCTGCACTTTTGATAAGAGGGGTGCTGTAATTTCTTAACACCATTGGATTTATCCATCAGACAACAAAAATTAAAGTCCACATTCTACTTCTTATCCCCATGATACCCCAGAGATTATCTGATCTCCATCTCCACTTTGAGGGAACGTTATAAAATTTATACATAGCTATCAAAGCCACGGATTTCCCAAGATTTTTGTAGACTAGGATTTATCCCACCAAAGAAGTGGTCAACTATTCATTAAGGGGTGAAAAAAAAGCCAAATTCATACCATGAAAGTCTTGTGTAGTTTTCCTCATATTCTCTGATGGATTCATTGTCTTTTTTCTTAATAGATTGTAAGTCCCTTTCCATCATAAATCAGAGGGTGTGGGGAAAATATTTATCAAAAATCATTTTCTAGAAATCATTCCATCCTATTTCCCTAATCTATTCACAATGATTAATATTTTTAATCAATGTATTCCATTGATAATCTTCACCATACATATGATAATTATCCATAAGAACCATCTCTTGTTCAGAACATTGAAGCATGAAGAATATATTATCAGTGGAGTTGATCCATTGTTCGGCGATTGAGGGACTAGATGATCCATTGAATGTAGGAGGCATTTGTATCATGAATCTATCTATTATAACTTCTTCTTTATTAGGGAGAGGGGTGGAAATTAGTCTTGATCTAGGCTTTTATTCAAAACATGAGTTAACTGAGAGAGTATTGTTAAACCTTTTGTGATTTCCACTCCCATAAGATTGGGTATCTCATTAGGGTAGTCATCACATTGATCTTCACATTGGTTGTTAGCCCAGTTCCTCCTATTACCAGACATTATATAGAATAAAAGAAACATTAGGGATGATTATATAAAATAGATAACCACATAAAGGGTAATATTATGACATTAATAATATAACTTATAAATTACATTTATCTCATTAACTTATGAATTTATAGGATTTGTTCTAAGTTATCCATGATCTACTTCAGAATGTATTTTATTAAATGCTCTTTTTTGTTTCCCTAATAATGGTTTATACAATGATTATGAATTTAACAAATAATATCCACCAAGTGTATCAAACAAAGAGTGAAACAAGGCCCATTTTTGTGCACCGTTTCCCATTCAACTCTTTCTCAATGTAGTGTTTCGGAATTTGTCGCTCGATACATCTGTGCAAGAGCCACCTTTACCTGTTTGTAACTAGACATGGATGAATTTTTATGATAAACCATATAATATATACTCACAAAAATTTATGGATAATTTTATTATACTCAGCCTTAACCCTAAGTCTTTCTCTTTATTTTTGTAATCCTATTCCCAAAAATAACTACTCTTATCCTAAAATACAATCTATAACAACCCTGCTTTTTATTTTATATTTAAACATGATTTATTACATAAAAATGCACTTAATAAAACTCATAATATCAATAGGATTAGTGATTTTGGGTCTTAGGAACATTAAATTACAACATTAAATAGTAAATACACATCTTTATTGAAAACTACTTTTACATGACCACAAAATTCCTTTATACTTAGCCTTTTATGGGATTACCTGAAGATATAAAAAAATGGTGAGGTATAATGCCCGATAAGGGAATAAAAAAGACATAAAATGAAGAATAAAATACATATTAGGTAATAGTCATACCAATGGATCATAATAGAAACATGAACATAATGGTATGATATATCATGATTATCATAACATGAAAATGTGGCAACAACATACAATATGATATTAGCATAAGGTAAGGCATATTTCACATGGATTAGAAAGATTAAAACCTCATTGAACATGAATAATCATGATTAAACAGTCATTGAACATGAATTATAATGAGAAAAACCCCATTGTGCATGTCATATCATGAAACTAAACATTACCCAATGCATTGGAGCGCTATCAGGGCACACCCTTCATAAACATTTCATTTCATGCATATGTGTGCCACATTGATCATATAACACAGAATCATTCAATATCATAAGTTATTACAAGATAATGTAATTTGGAAGAAATACATGTAAGTCACTAATCAACATGACCATGAGCATAAAGGTGAATACCCTTGACCGAGAAATGGGTGTGGTATTCACTACACGAGGAGTTTGGCATGGAAAATTGGGGTGCAATTTTGGAAGCATAACGACGTCAAATATACACTCATAAAAAATGGGTTTATGTAAGTGAAAGGGGTCTCTCATAAGTTATACATGAAATTAAAAGTAAGGGGACAATGTAACATAACGTCCGAATATATGAAAATGAATTTAGATGTATAATATAAAGGAAATTCTTGAATGGAATTGAGAAGAGAGAAATCCCTTATGGAATTCCCCCATAGTAACAGGTGTACATCGAAGAGATTAAAGAGAGATAAAGGGGAATTTAATCATTAAACAATAATTATGGAAGTATGGGTGAGGTTTTAAAACATAAAAAATCATTTTTAATTTAATATAAAAGTATATGACAATATAAAGATGCTTGGGAAAAATTGAGAAAGGAGGAAACCCTAACATGGATGTGTGATCCAGAAGTCTTGGGAGAGGATTTTAGAAATAATAGAGATACTTGGGAGGACAATAGGAAGTAGGGGGTGAGGGTGGTAAAACATAAAAGTTCTTTAGTGAATACAAATGGGTTCTTGGATTGGTTTATATAGTAAAGGTGGAGAAATTATTTATTATTTTAGTTTTGGACACTACACAGTAAAATATTCAAAACCACAATTCATCCTATGATTTCTTCTCGTGTATTTTGGAAAATGGGAGTGAAATAAATTATCTTATAAGGTAATGGACGAATGTATTAAAATATTTCTTTTTCTTATGTGGAGGTGAGTCACACTTTCAAGGAAATGATTTTAAAATCTGAAATATGTTATATGTCTTTGAGGATTCACTAAGGCTTTATAAAATAAGTTAAATAAACATTAAATTACATTATTTTAAAGTAAAAAACAAATATTAGGTCTAATATACCTTTTATAGTACCTTATTACATCACTATTGGTTCAATATGGTGTCATAAAACACATTATATATTTATATGGTATTTAATTTTTACCAAAAAACTCGAATGTCTCAGAAAATTATAAAAAAAATCATTGTTGGATAATTTCAACATCCTGATTAAAAAAATAATATTCATTTTATCTAAACAATTTTCTAAATTTTTGAATCCTAAATTTTAAAATAAAAACTAACATTTATTGAAAATTGATGGGTTTTGAAAAAAAATAATTTTCAACCCTAATAAAAATTACATTTAAATTCATAAAAATTATAATAAAATTTATATTTAATTAACGTAATTTAATAATAATATTTTATTTATATTTTAATTAATTCAAAAATCAATAATTTCATAAAAATATATTTTTTAATTGAATTTAATATTAACAAAAAACACTATCAGTGCTTTAAAAATCATTTAAAATGCAATAATAATATAATGAAGGTATATTAATTATTCTATACAAAAATAATTCACATAATCATAATGATATTTTCCTGTTACATATCCCTTAATTAAAACATCATACACCATAAGAGTAAGGTGTTTGATGTTGGGGATTTCATCGGGTTATTCGATGAACATGGTTTGGTCTGTGATCCTAATGAGATTGAACATCTCCCTTAAACAGTTTCTCTCATGCTTAAGTTATTGGATCCTGGCTTTGGATTGGTCTACTGAAAATACCATGAATGATATATACTATAGAATATCTGATAAGTGAGCTTCATAAGGTTTGGTTCTATTGGTTGAGGCCATTACTTCCTTTGTCTGTGCTAAAAAGATTTGTTAAAACCCTATATTAATACCAGTTATGTGATCACTATTTAACGACTATATTATCAATGGTAAGGATACTTAACGATCATTTAAATCCAATTGGATGTAATAAAACAAAAATAGTACATGTATTTTCTATATCTATAATTAATTTAATTAAAAGAAATGGAATTTTATTAATAAATGATCGGGTCGTTACAAACCTACCATTTGAATAGATATGGAACACCAAGAATCAATCTTACAAATCCCATTGTAGAATCCATTCAATAAGGGATTCTATGGCCTTTAGAATACTATATTTGGAACCCTAATTAATAATTGAAAAAAGTGTAATAATGAATATTTTATCGATATGTTGGATATTTATAGGAGTTCTGTAATTAAGAATACCATGGCATAACCTCTCGATCCACATCACATAACCCCATGTCTACACCGTAGATCCCCTATAGATATTGTAGTCACCCTTACCAAATGTTAAATGGATTGAATGGTGAATACTTCACCAAGGTCTTATTATATTGATTTAATTTTAGGGAATTTTCTTTGCACCATGCCAAAAATACCCCCTGAAAAGGAAGATCTATCAAACTCGACCACATGGAACTCCAAAGAATAACCAATAACTCTACCCCATAGGGATAAATCAAGAAGAAGGCATATACCACAACCACTGATACATAATGAAATTATGTTGAAATTGATTGTATTTCCAATATTCAACCTCTCAGACTTCACTACACATCATTCTTCCCACGCCACAACCATGATTGAACTGGTCGAGGCATAAAAATTATTCCTAAAGGGTAGTACACCATGAAATGATCCCACTCCATGCCATAGTTGATACCCTCTATGGTTTTGTCCCTAGTGAATTCCAAAAAAGACACCAAATTACATAAAAAACTTTTGATAATTCATGTATCAATTCTTAAACTTCATAATTAGAGTTTAACCAAACCTATATAGTATTATAAATGTTCATTTTTTCATCAACACTATGAAATAAATTGTTCTTCGGGTTTTTAGTCTTTTTTATATTATTTATATTCATTTTCATATTTATGCATATTCATGATTTTTTATGTCATGAGGGATATAATAAGCTATTCAAACCCTATTATCCTTAATTACATTGCCTATAATATAAAAATCAATTTTGGTTCCTAATTTCTTATTAATACCCAAATTATACTCTACAATCAATTTTTTTTTCAAATCATCACCATGATACCTTCAACCATTTCACATGTTTGTAAACCACATAAACATTATAAAAATAGATTCATTTTCATACATAGTATAAATTTCAAATTATTATCTAAATACTTTTAATCTAGTTTATTTTTCTTTATTTATGCCTACATGTGTTACTTCTATCAATTAATATAATTCTTAATATTTTTTTCATATAGATTTTCAATTTAATTCATTTTTCTCAAGTCTACAATGAAGAGCATTCATTAGTTTTCCATTAAGTATAAAAGTAGTAACATATTAATGAGTACATTTTTCTTTTGGATATTTAGTTTGAATATATTCTTGCATAACCAAGTTCTATAAAAGGTATGTAATTATACTATTAAAATTTGATATGTGATTTTTCTAATATGGATAATGTATTCTAGTAGAAATAAGATCATGAGAATAAGATTCATTTTAAAAATATCAATCTCTAAAAATGATTAATATTTCTAAAAATAATCAAATTTTAAAAAATTTCTTTTGAAAATAGTGATTTTTTAAAATCTCCTTTGGCAAAAATTGTGGGTTATGGTAGAAATTAAATGAGAGGGGTTCAATTTCCTTTAAAAAAATTAGTCAATAAATTCACATTCGAATCGATATTTGAAATGATAAAGTAATGAAATCTATAGATTAGTAAAATATAAATTCAATTATTGATTAATGTTTAATATAAAATTTAATTAATATAGTAAGGATAGAATAAAGTGGAAGAATAAAATTTATAAAATTTATAATTATCAAGATTAAATGATGCAATGTATAAAAGTAAAGATAAAACAATCACATCTTGATGGAGAGTTCATTATTAGCTCAGTGTTATCCCTTATGAATCCTATAATTTAAATAAAAAATATTTATTATTATAAATTTACCTTCTTAATATTCATAGAAGGAAATAAAATTCCCTTTATATTTCACAGAGATATTAAGAGACAAAAGGTAGAAGGTGAGATGACAAGTGATGATTTTTTTTGGTGAAAGTACATTATAATTATGATCTTGTATCTCTTTAAAATATATTAACAAATTGAAAAAGAGAGAGATAGAAATAATTGTGAGAGCCTTTGACATTTGTAAATGAATAATATCTCCTTTATAGAGGGATTGGAAAAAATTATATATTCTAAGTTAATTTGAGGTGGGAATTATTTGATGATCAATTATTTCTTATAATCAACTTTGGATATCCTTTTATAGGATCCAAAATGTTTGGGAAAGATTTAAAAACATCATGGGCATTAAAGATGAATAAATACACATTCAAACCATTTTTACCATAAATAAATTCTATCTTAGACTAGATGCATCATTTACATTAGATACATAATATCCCTGACTAGATAGCTGATGGACCACAAAGAGTTCACTTCCATTGTAAATCCCCCAACATCTTGTTGGTCCCACTCATGGGGGATACCATACTTTTTTTCTTTCACCACTAGCTATATGGTAGGACATTTTCATTTCTAATCTACGATAAAATGGGGCCGAATGGCCTATTTCTTTCACCTAATAGATTTTACATTCTATTGCAATCCACTTTAATAAGTGGCATCACTACTTCCTTAAAAATCCATTAAATGTTATTCTAGAATCCATACAAGGCATATTAAAATTTATTATAGTACGGGAAGAGACTTCAAGAGTTATTTGAATGATTTGATTGATTAAAAAAATAAAATTAAAATACAATATAAAATCACATAAATGAAAATCACTCGGTATATAAGGGAATGATTGTGATCATGAAAACACCATTAGAGAGAGAAAGATAAAAAAAATTAATCACATGTCTTTTTAATGGATTTGGAAAATACAAATGCTAAGACTCGGCTTAATATTAGCTAATTATAATAAATGTTAATATAGGTTGACCTAATAGTGACATTTGTTTAACTAAAATAACTACAAGTTAATGTGATGGTATCATATATGATGAAATCTAATAGTTAAATTATCTAAATTATATTTATGATAATCATATAATAATGTTAATTTTTCATCACTCATGTTAAACCCATTTGATTTTAGTAATGGATTGAACTAGAAGTATTCATGGTTGTGAGGGATAATGTAATAGTTACTTTAATGGAAAACCCGCTAGAATGAGGTATGAAGGGATCAACATTTTGTTATTCCAAAATAACTATCATGATATATATTTAAAAAAATGGACATAGATAATGTCCAGAAAAAACTAATGAAAATAAGGATGGATTTTTGAGGTAGTTCATTTGACAAGGATAATGAGAGGAAGAAGATTCAATTCCCTACATGTTAAAAATGTAGAATAAGTATAAGGAAAATAGCCTTAATAGGATAGGTAAAAGACATATTTGAGTAGATGATGGTAATAAAACTCAACAGTGTGATGGAAATAGATGAGCTTCAATAATATATTGCTTTCAGTACAAGAAAAGTGAACATTATGCAAATCAATTCCCTAATCCAGGGGTTAACTAGGAAATTAGGCACCAATAATTGATTTAACTATGGGAATAGGGAAAAGAATGTGAAAAAAATTATATTGTGCTAGAAATATAATTTTATACCCAAGTTTTTATTATTACTTATGCAATGTATGTTTTAAAATATTAGATATTGAATTAGAAAAAAAATTGGTGGTATAATTATTATATCCATAATACATGGATTTTGTTCATGGTTTGTGGAAGTTACTGCATATGGATTCATCTCTTCACAACTTATTTAGATTCTATTAATAATAGACTATATCTTTTTATAAAGGAATCATATAAAATTTCATATAGAGAAATATCACTTCATACCATAAAACAACCCATGATCAACTACTATTGTATGATTAATTAGGAGATCCCTATATAAATTACTCCCATTGTATGTGTTTCAAAATAGTAAGGATGTAGTTTACTTAGTATGGATAATGTAACAAACTCATAATCTAATATACATTTTCATCTAATTAAGGAAAATACGTATGATAACTTGCTCCAAATGCAACACTAAACTAAAATGAAACTGAGGTATATATATTTATTTATATTAAATATGGATGATAAATTTAGTATTTGAATTAGATATAATTAATACAGGTAACCAATTAATGAAAAATTTATATAATGAAAATATTGAATACTTTTAAAATAAATAAAATTCATTTATTTTTCTAAAAATTATTAATAAGATTATTTTATGCATAGAAATCTATTTTTTTTCAAAAAAAATCCCTTTAATGAAACATAAATTTATATTCAAATAAAAAATATGATTGATTCTGATAAAATAAATTTGATATGAATAATTTTTTGACTCCAATTTAGTTTTAAAATGATATTATATAAAAATTGTAATTATTCCTATTTTAAAATGTCATTTTATAATAAAATAGTTTATAATTATATTTATCAATTTTATACAATAGTTAAATTTATAAATTTTAGAATTTTAATTTACCATAATTAATAATATATTTGGATTTTTAATAATAATATATTTCTAATGTATATTTTTTGGGATTTTTTCTTCAAAATATTGTTTTAAGTTGAATAGTAAAAAATACATTTTTTAAATATTATATTTTAATAAAAAAAATTATATATATGTTTAAAATATTAATTTTTGAGAACCTTTTTATGAATTAATATGAATTTTTTATGTATAAGTATTCATTTTAAATTATTATCTTTCATATAGAAACATATAATTACTGTTTTAGAACATAAATGTTATTTTAAAAAAATCCATTACACATTTATTATATTAAAATTGAATTTTATCATTTTAATAAATTTTAAAATAAATGTAACGGATATTATTTTTTTAATTAGTCCATCTAAATCTTGTAATAATCATATTTTTTGAAAATGGGGATAATTTACCATTGCTAAAAATAGGTTAACACAATAAAAGATGAAATGGAAAAATTGAACATCTAATGGTAATTTGTTGATATTGTGTCTACAAAATAATATGAAATTGGTTTTTGAGGAATATATCAACCTTATATCATCCCATATCCATTATACCTCAATTTTTTATCCATATTATGTGATATTTCCTTTATTTTATTGAACTGTTTTGGGTATTTAAAAAATGCCATCCCTTTTCACATATAAAAGAGGCTCCCCTCACCTTGATTCCCCTCAAATCAAAACTTACATAGTTCTGAAAAAATATACCCAAACCTCTCCAACATATTCCTATACACCATTAAGTGTTTATTTTATTCTTCAAATACAATCAATTAAGAGCTTAACCCCTTCTTAATAAAGATAATCCAAGAAGAGATGTCAGAATTTCTAATTGTAACTTCCTCATTTCTAATTATTTATACTAAATTATTCTTATAGAAATCCATTTATGGAATATTAAAATTATAAAATCGCTATAATTATTATACTATTATGTAATTATAATTATGTTACATGCCTTAACCACCTTTCCCTTTTCTATTAATAAAAATGAAAACGTGAATCGTGTATATGTGCAGACTATTACCCCATAAGGTAACATGTTTGTTTTCTCTCACCTCCATTCATGGATGGATTTAGGAATGGGGGTTTATATAAATATTATATTTTTTTAATTTTTAATATATATATAAAAATAATTTATTAACCTATTAATGATATAAACAATAAACAATTGTTATAAAACTAACCCTCTTAAAACAAGAACCCTAAGAGGTAAACAATTTTTTATTCTAAGTAATGGGTTAATATAAATTATATTATCTATATAAATATATAAAATATTTACATATAACATTTATAGACACTAATTAATATCATTATGCATCTTATGTAGTTATATTATAAACTATACACTTCATAACCATCAATTAAATTATCTCAAGTTTTTTTTGGGGATGGTTTGATGAGCCACATAAACAATAATATAAAATAGTGCCAATAAAGACAACGAGAACATGGATAATTATAATATATGATAAAAATGAGTAAATAATGACTTTATTTTTCTTTTTTAATAGTTGCATTGATATTTAACTCATTAATTAATTTATTATTATTAATTTATTAATAATCACTGAAAATTTCCCATCGTCGATTTCATCATCAATGATTATAGTCGAATCTCTCATAGAATTAAATTATAACATCATAAATAATTATAAATAATTTACTGTACATTTAGTTGTATAATAATGATAATATTTTGGATAATAATATAGAACAAAAATACTATTATGAAACTGGTTCAAAACCATCAAGATTAATGACACTCGATATTGAAAATAGGTAAAAAATAGTTAATATAAAAGTGGGGAATAATTATAAATAATGGTTATAAATGGTTATAGTTATCAACAAGGTTATGAAAAAAGTGATTAAAATATTTATTTGTTATCATGTATATTATATCATGTTCAAGTAAATAAAGTTAAAGGTTAACAGTCTTTATCACAATCAACATTCATTGAGGCTTGTTTCGGTATTACACACCAATGTTATATTTATATCAAAACTAAATCCCATTGAATTATAACATCATAGTTTTTTTTGGATAATGTAAAATTAACTTCCATTCATTATCTTCTTTAATTTTCACTACATTTGAAATATTTCATTAATATAATGATTTTCTCATAAATCTATTTGATTTCTAAAGTTATAATATTTTAACATGAAAGTCATCTTATATTTCATATGCTACTAACAATTTCAATCTTGGGAAATAAATTTGTTTTCAAATCATACCTATTTATTAATTCTCTTAATCCTTCAAAATGAAACTATTTTGAGATTAATTACCACCCTCTTAAATAATGGTTTATCATATAATTTCATATTTTTATCTTCCAACCAATGTTTTCCCTTATAATTTAGAATAACAGTAATTTTTTATTTTTTATTTCATTAGTACATATTCATAATCCAGTTTAAAAATGAAATATTTACTAGTTATTATGATATATTTTTTCTATTAAGTAATTTTCTATAATATTAAAAAGTTTTTCCTCCTTCTTATAATCAAGGGTTTTTTATTACACTCTAATATTTATTTGGATAAACCATTATATAATTCTCAAGGATTAGTTATTATTTTTTATTTAAAAAAAAAATCAATGATTACAAAATCATTCACTTTTCTAACTCAAAAATTACTTTTGAAAGTATCTTATTAGTATTTGTCTGATGAAAGTGTTAAAAATGAGTTCTAAAAACAATTTTTTGTTTTTGATACCATTTTCCATTTTCAAATTAAAATTTATTTTCCTATATTGGATTTATATTTTATGATTTACCCTTTAATCCATATTTCACATTTTTAATTTTGAGAAATTATCCTGAAGATATCATGACACCAATTCTTAATCTCTTAATTTTTTGGAATCATTTAATATATCTAATAATAGGGATGTGTTCATCTATGTCAACATAATATAATAATTTGAATGATATGTTTTGAAGATATCATCCAAATTATTTCTCTACATGGATTGTGATCATGTTTTATAGAAATAATCAATAAACCCATTTATTTCTGTAGTGAAAAAATGATCTGATGAAATTATAAATTCTTTTCTATGTGGAACAAATTTTCATGAACATAATATATTGTGCTGGGTGGGACCATAATTATATATCTCTTAAATTCATTGGGAAAATCTTTATATCCCATGAGATGTTATGTATTGGATTATAGAATAAACTAAATCCACAACAGAAAATTTTCAACTATGATGGTCTTTGGAGTGAAACAAAACTTATGCATATGATTTCATGTATTATGTAGTAGTTATTATATTTTGATGCCAATAACATTTGATAACATTTCCTTATTCAAAATCCTCATTCATTGATTCTTATCTTATTATCCCAGATTTATTGGGTCTGAATTCTATATTTTATGTTAATGTTATTTTCACTATCATACCAACATGTTTATCTTATGCACACTCATGATCATTTATTATTATCACATATGCTTACCCTTATTTACTGTTTGATCTCACCCTTTATTATTCTTCAATTTCCCCAAGTAATGAAGAAAAATAATACATGTGGTTTGTCTAGAAGATTATCTTGTGTTGAAAATGTGTGGGAATTTTGAAGATGTTTTATGGATTAAGTAGTTCATTATAAATTTTAAAAAATTCTTGTTAACAAAAAAAAAGATATTGGTTTTGTTAGTTAATGATTATTCCTAATTCTATAAAACTCTAAAACTAAATTAACATTGGTATGTATTATAATAAAAAAATCATTTATGTAATTTAATTAGATTGTCATGTTTATGGGTTTTCACAGTATATATTATTTATCTAGTTTAGACACAACATAATTAATCTATCAGAGATAAAATGAGAACTAATTTCAATGGGTTTTCATAATCCATGGAAATATAGAAAATTTTGAGGGGTGGGTTCTTGATCCTTGATGATATACTGTTTTTAGAAAATAAATTACTAAAATCACATTGAAATGTAATATAAAGAGTTTTGAAAGAAGATATAGAAACAAAAATATTGTATTTTTTGAATAAATATAGTTCTCATGAAATGGAAGGATATATTAAAGCAACAACAGTAATCTATGAATTAGCCTCCATATTTTGAGCTACAAACCCCATGTTTAGAAGGTATTTTTTCTCGTTAGAAAGTTTTAATAGTATGAAGTTTTTTAAAAATGTTTTATAATATCCATATAATATATATGTATATATTGTTTAGTTAATTTTAAATATTTGAGACTGAAATTGTTTGCAACTTGCTCATTGATCAGAACCCTTTCACTAAATTATTTATAGATTCGTGTTTTATATTATTTATGTTGATAAACATCATAATGAACCATTTTTTATAGGTTATGTGAGTATAGGTATTTAGGTATATCATTATTTAATAGTTGACCCAGTTAGTCCCCTTGATGATATTGATGTTTGAACAGTCAAAAAAGAGGTTAAAACATTCAAAATATGGCTACTAAATCTTGTTAATTCAAATGAAAATAAATTGTTATGTCATTTATAACATATATATTACTTAAAATATATTATAAAAAATAAGAAATATATAAAATTCTATATATAATAATATAAGGGTGAATAATTGTTTTTCAAGAAAGTCAAATAGACCAATTTCTTTATCAGGAATGCAGATCATAGATACTAATTTTTATCCACCACTGACCCAAACACCATGAATGACTTTAAAGGATTCATATTCTATATTGGGTAATACTTATTAATTTATATTTTTATAAAACATACATGATGAATGGTTTGAAGAATTTATTAATATTACAAGTGTAAATGATATTTAATAGAATGATTGGTTATAAAAATACATCATAAATGTATATATGTTGTATGTTGTAAATATTTTAATTATTAATATACTATTTTCATTACAATAATAGTTGTGTGATTTTTATTATAAATATTTATATTATAATTATTCATTATCTAGAAAAGTTTATCATATTTTTAGATTAAAAAATTCCCATCTTCATTCAATAGAATAAAAACCAATGGTTGAATATGAAATTATAACTAGAGTGGGAGAAATTAAAACACTTTTTGAAGTAATTAAAATAGGTGAGAATATTTTTAATATCTTCGATATAAGGGTAATTTTATATATACTAATTATTTTCATGATAATAATATTTTCTTAATATTATATACTCCTTAATGTTTAAATTTTTTCTTAGTCACATTGGATACTGAATATAATAAATCCAGTAATTCAAATTGCATATTTTATGAATCCAATACTTTTATATATAATGAAATGGCCACCCATGATTTCCTTTTTCCACTAGTAATCATTATAATTTCGATTTTGTTATAACATTTTTACTTTTTGTTATGTAATATGTATTAACATTCATGTTTTCAAAGATAGTGTAGTTGAAATGTATTAATATTTTAATGGTTTAAGAAATATATAGACAAAAAACAAAAAAATAGATTATTATATATGTAAATATATTTGAGTATATATACTAAATTTTTAATAGTAAAAAATATATTACAATAATTTTTTTATAATATTGAATGTTCTCATAGTGTTCAACACAACCAAGTTGTTATAACCATGGTTACAACATTTATAAATTTATGAATGATGTCATAGCGCATATAAAAACTCTAATACCCAAAAATATATCTCTTATAAATGTTTATTTATGAATATATACACATTTAACTAAAATATTTATTAAATATTTCTTTATTAATAGGTTTTTAATACTATTAAGATAGGTATTTTAAATCATTTTAATAAGATAAAATAAATTAATTTAGGGATGAATATTATTGTTTTGTTGTGTCTCAATATTCAAATAATTCTTGAATGGAATTTATCTATAACTAATTTTATTTAATTTTTTATTTAAAAATTAATTTCAAAGTTGACTACAAAAAAAATATTTTAAAAACATTTTTTAAAATTTTAGAGTCAATGTTAAGTAAAGAACCATGATTTTAGTTCAATATGATGAAATATCAAGTATTCTAGTCCCTTGATTATGGGATTTATTAGGATATTAAATAAAATATTCATATTAAATAACTAAATTAATGAATTAATATATAATTAATCTTATGAATCTGAAATATTTCTTCATTTCCCATCATTTAATATCAATTTAAATGAAATTTATTATAACAACCCTCCACTTTAAGTAAAATTTAAACATTATTTATTAAATAAACTTACACTTAATAATACTCCGAGGATTGAGAGGTATGGTGTCTTTAGAAATTAGTAACATTACATTAAAACTAAAAACATGAAATACTATATCTTTATTTCAAACATCTTTGACATGACAAACTCATTCCTTCTTACTTAACACTGAATGAGATAACATGAGGATATATATAAGGAAGGGGTGAGATATAAAGTCCAATAATGGAGTGAAAAATAATAACATAAATAATACAATACATGTTAGGAAATAGGCATATCAATGGATCATAATAGAAATATGAACATGAAGGCATGATATAACATGATTATCATAACATTAAAATGTGGCAACAACATACAACAAGATATTAGCATGAGACAAGTCTCATGGAACATGGATTATCATGATTAAACCCTCATTGAACATGAATTAGCATGAGTAAACCCTAATTTCACTTTTCGTATCATGATACTAAACATTACCCAATGCATTGGAGCGCTATCAGGGCACACCCTTCATAATCAATTCAATATAATGCTTAAGTGTTCCACATACATCATTAACGATGGATTCATTAAACATAAGAATTTATTAAATGATAATGGAATGTGAAATACATACATTAAAGTATATAATCAATAAGAATATTTGAATAAAGGTTAAAACTCTTGATAGATAAACCGTCATGGTATTCACTACATGATGATTTTGGCATCAAAAATTGTAGTACCATTTTGATAGCCGATCAGCAATACATAAAAATTCATAAAAATGGTTGATAAGAGATAAAGGGGTATCTAACCATATATAAATGAAATAGAAAGTAAGGGGGTCATATAAATACATGTCCCCACACACAGAATTTATAAATAGAAGTCATAAAATAATAAAAATGCTTGAAGAAAGTGGAGATATGGAATAACTCTTACGAAAGTTTGACATGGTAATGAGTGTACATGAGAGGGATTAATGGGAGAGAAATAGGTATCCCATCATGAAAACATAATAAGGGTAGTATGGTGGAGGTGTGAAAACATATCCTGTCATTTAAAAATAAAAGGGTGTAACAATGTAATGAAACTTGGATCAAAACGAGAAAGGGAGGAAACCCTTACATAATATCAACATAGTAACGAGTGTGATTAAAAGATTATATGGGGGATTAATGAGAGTGAAAGGAATATATCATCATTTTTAAATAAAATGGGTAGTAAGGGAATCATTTAACATCATAAAGAAACATATAAAAATTAAATTTAACAAGAATAATACAAAATAGGTGCTTGAATGGAAATGTGAAGTGATAAATACCTTATGGAATTTTGACGTTGTAAAGGATTAAGTAATAATCCAAATAAGGGGGGATAAATGATACCTCATTCAAATAAAAAAAAATATTGTGGGGATGTGATTAAAAAACAATTAAATTATAAATAATTAAAATTTAAAAGGCTAATTTCAAACAAGTTACTATAATTGAAATAAATAGATGGAGTTGAGGATCCCTAACATTACCTGAATGGCCCTAAGGCCTTCTTTTTTATTTACTTTATAATAACCCCACTTTCAAGGGATTAGGGGGATCCCTTACAAGGCCCGTAGGCTGAGAGATTACATTACCCGTAGGCCTTAGGAAATTTTATAGACTATACTTGGAAATCCTCCTCCCAGCTTCTTCATCGTGATATTAGCTCTCCACCTTTGCATGGATGTTTGGATAGGATTCCAATACAAGCACAAGCTGGTCCTGATGGAAATTCCAAACCCTCTCTTTCAAACATATCCTCTTAGCCTATGCTTTGTTGAATTTACCTACTCTTATCCCCTTCTGAAGTCTTCCCTATGTAGAGTCTGTCTGATCATTAAGCACAACTTCAGGTGGCCCAAAGGCCTTGAGAGGACACTAAGGAGTATGTGTTAGAGTTTTTTCTAGATCCAAATTGTTTGAGTGAATAGTAAAGGGATATTGGGTGGGTTTATATACAAAAGGTGGGGAAATTCATTATTATTTTGGTTCTTGACCCTACACAATAAAATTTTCAAAACCACAAACCAACCCATGGGTTTTCCCATTTATTATAGAAAATGGGAGTGGTATACATTATTTTAAAAGGATAATGTCTGATGATGTTAAAATATTATCCTTTCTTATGTGGAGGTGAGTCAAAATATTAAAGAAATGAATTCAAAATCATAAAATAAATTATACATTTTTGAGGATTCACTAAGGCTTTATAAAATAAATAAAATAAATATAAAATTACAATGGTTTAAATTAAAACATATATTAGGCCAAATATACCATTTAAGTTATTTTATCACATCACCATTTGGTCATTATGATGTCATAAAACACATTATATATTTATTCGGTATTTAATTTTTACCCAAAAATTCGACTATCTCATAAAAATATGAAAAATTCACTGTTTGATAATTTAGATGTCCCGATTTCAAAAATAGTACTTATTTTCTCTAAATCATTTTTTAAATATGTGAATTTACTCTATAAAAATAAAAAAATAAATTTATTGAAAATTGACTAGTTTTGTTAAAAACAGTTTTCAAACATTAATAAAAATTGCATTTGGCTTCATAAAAATTATATGATAATTTATATTTAATACATTTAAATTTAATGATAATATATTATTAAAATATTATTTATTTAAAAAATACATTAATTCATCAAAATATATTTCTTAATTGAATTTTAATATTAACCAAAAATATTATTTGGGCATTATCATATCAAAATATAATTTTTTATACTAATTACTTACAAAATTGTAAAGTAAAAATAATAATAAATAAATATATAAATAATTTTAAGGAAAATTATATATATATATATGTATATATATATATATTAATACTGTTAGGGTTACTTTGATTCTTTTTTTGTGAAATTATTTTTTTAGCATCAATTATCATATTTTTCCCATTATCATCATAATTAATCATTACTCTAATTACTAATCATATTGAAAAAATATTAATATTAATTCATTAGATAATATTAATTAGGATTATTTAAAATATGGAATAAATTTCATCAAATTAAATTCAATTTAATATAAAATATGCAAGTATTATGGAAAATGGTTTTTTTGAAAAATACATTTTAAGGAAAATATAAGTTCACATTAACTCTATAACTACTAATTTTAATTTTATTATATTTAATTAATAAATATATATATATAACAGAAATATTTCATTTAGTTTATTTATCGATATGGTTTATTTCAATTAATTAAAAATGGACATACACTATGCATTTTTAACGAGTTTTGATAAAATGCATTTTTAATCCTAAAAATAAACATAGAATAAAATACAGTAAAAATATGATTTAAATGTAATATATTTAATTAAATATAAATAAATTATAATTATAATAAATTTAAATCAAATTAAATACTTTATAAAAAAATTGAAAATTTTACGTAAAATCTATATTTTCACTATTCACAAATAAAATCTATATTTTCCAAAAAATACCAAATTATCACACTAAGTTAATTTTGATATGAAGTGACTAAAAATTGAGTTTATTTATAAATTAAATTTTATATATGTTCTAGAAAATAATTATAATATATAAATAAAAGTCATTTTTAATGAAAACGTGTTTTTAGAAATAAAAATTCATTACCAAAATGTGATTGAGTAATCCAAAATCATTTATTAATATATTTATGAGATATATATTTCATAAATTAGATAATAGTAATCATATCATAAAATTTAATGTAGAGGTTAAAAATTCTATATTTAAATAACCTTTTTTTATTATCATTTTTATTTATTGCATTGGCTATCGAGCATACTTTTTTTTTGAAACTCGGGTCATTACAATCTTCCCCCTTAAGAAAATTCTCCCTCAATGTTTTTTAACATTATATGTTAAAAATGGTGTGAATACTTCTAATATTTCCATATAATCAATATAAAAGAAAAAAAATAAAATTAGGTGGTCTAAAATATATAAAACGAATCATTAAATATAAAAAGATAAACTTGTAAAAGAAAAGTATATTCTAAATTGTGATTCTATAGGTTTCAATCTTGGGTATCCATGATATATTTCCTAATGAATATTCTTATAGGATTTTTTTGTTACTCCCTTAATAATGGTTCACTCTATGATTATGAATTTACACAAGAATATCCTCCCAGAGTGTTGAACCAAGAGTGAAGCAAGGCTCATTGTTGTGCACCAAAACCTGTTCAAGTCTAGCTTAGTACTGTGTTTTTAGGTTTTACCCCTATATAAATCTATGCTAGAGTCACATATAATTTTTTGTATCTATATAGGTATGTATTTTCTTGATGAGCCAATTACTCTATACTCACCAAAATTTAATGATTTTTTTCTTATACGTAGTCTTATTCCTAATGCTTTCACCAGGTCTTTCTAACCGTAATCTAAAAAATAACTAAACATATTCTTTGATACCAACTATAACAACCCTGCTCTTTATTTCATATTTAAAAAATGCTTTATTAATTAATATTTAACATAATATAAATCCAAGGATCAAAAGGTATAGTGTCTTGGTAAATTATTAACATTACATAACAACTAAAAACATGAAATATAATATCTTTATTTCAAACTTATTTTGCATGAACAACTTATTCCTTCGTACTTAACACTGCATGGGATAACCTGAGGACATACTGAAAAACATTGTGAGCTATAAATCCTAGTAAGGGAGTAAAAAATTAATAACATGAAGAATAAAATACATGTTAGGAAATAGGAATATCAATGGATAATAAGAGAAATATGAGAAAAAAGGCATGATATAACATAATTATCAAAATAAGAAAATGTGGAAACAACATATAATAAGATATTAGCATGAGACAAGCCTCACTGCACATGGATTATCATGATTACACCCTCATTTCACATGAATTACTATGATTAAAACCTCATTTCACATGGATTATCATGATACTAAACATTATCCAAAGTATTGGAGTGCAATCAGGGTGCACCCTTCATAATCATATCAATCTCTGGCTTAAGTGTGCCACATAGATCATATAACATGGATTCATTCAATATCATCATTTATTGAAATATAAATTCATCTGAAATATATACATGAATTTATATAATCAACAAGTATATGTGCATAATGGTGAATACCTTGGATAGAAAAATGGGCATGGTATTCAATACATGATGATTTTTGCATGGAAAATCACGATTCAATTTCGACAGCCTATCAACGTGACATAAAAATTCATAAAAATGTTTTATGAGAGAGGAATGGGTCTCTAAAAATATATAAATGAAATGGACAGTAAGGGGTTTATATAAATAAATTTCCTAACATAATTAATTTCGAAATAGAAGGTGTAACATAAAAAAAGAAACTTGTAGAAAGATGATAAATGGAATAACTCTTACAACATTTTGGCATGGTAAAGGGTATAAATGGAAGGGACTAAGGAGATAGAATGAGGTCTCACATCATAAAAACATAATAACAGTATTATGGGTGTGGTTTGGAAACATATCCCATTATTTTAAAATAAAAGGGTGTAATAATATATGGAAACATGGATAAAAATGGGAAAGGAAAGAAACCCATGCATAATATCGGCATAGTAACGGGTGTGATTAAAAGACTGTAGGGGGTATTAATGATATTTAAAAGAAGATATCATAAAATGTATAGTATGGGAATCCTGTAACATCATAACCCAACATATAAAAATGTAATTTAAGAAGAAAAATACAAAAGAGGTTGTTGAATGGAAATGAGAAGAGAGAAATCCCTTATGGAATTTTGGCATAGTAAAGGTTTGCATAATAGTCCCAATGAGGGATGATAAATGATACCTAATTCATATTAAATAAAAAATATAGTAGGGTTGTGATTAAAAAATAATTAAAATAAAACCAATTGAAATTAAAATGGCTAATTTCAAACAAGATACTTGAATTGAAAGGAAGAGAGGAAGGTGAGGATCCCTTACTTGGATGTGTGTGATCCCAAAGGCCTGGGAGAGGCTTATTGGGAGCATGGGGGAACCTTGAGAGGACTCTAAGGAGTATGGGGTAGAGTTTTTTAGAGCTCAAAATGGTTTTAGTGAAGAGTAATGGGATATTGGGTGGGTTTATATAAGAAAGGTGGGGAATTTTTTATTATTTAGGTTTTGGACCCTACACACTAAAATATTAAAAACCACAAACCATGTCATGGTTTTTTTCCATGGTTTATTGAAAAGGAGAGTGGTATAAATTTCTTTAAAAGGATAATGGATAAATATTTTAAAATATTATATTTTCTTATATGAAGGTGAGTCTCATTATTAAAGAAATGAATTTAAAATCATTAAATATATTATACATTTTGGACGATTCACTGAGGCTTTATAAAATGAATAAAATAAACCTAAAATTATATTATTTTAAAGGAAAATACATATTTTTCCGAATTTACATGTTATAGTATTTTATTACATCAATATTTTGTCATTATGATCTCATAAAACACGTTATATATTTATACAGTATTTAATTTTTACCCAAAACTTGGACTGTCTCATAAAATTATGAAAAATTCACCATTGGATAATTTCAGTTTATTGATTAAAAAAATAAAATTCCTTATATCTAAATAATTTTCTAATTAAGAGAATTTTCACTTTAAAAATAAAATCCGACATTCTTTTAAAATTCATGGGTTTTGATAAAACCAGTTTTCAAATATGAATAAAAATTACATTTGACATCATAAAAATATTATGATAATTTATATTTAATAAAAATAAATAAATAATGATATTTTATTAAAATATTATTTATTTCAATTACAAATTAATTACACAAAATATTCTTCTCAGTTGAATTTGAATATTAAATAAAAATATTATTTGTGCTTTATCATATCAAAATATAAATATTTTGAACTGACTAATTAACAAATTATAATGTAAAAAAATAATAAATAAATTTCTTAATAATTTAAATGAAAATTAAATATAAATATTCATACTATTATGGTTATTTTCATTCTTTTTTATCAATTTATGTTTTTACCGTTAATTATCCAATTTTTATTTTATCGTGATAATTAATATATTCTGAAATTAATAATCATATTTTTAAAATAATAAGGATAAATTATTAAAAAAATATTAATTATGATTATTCAAAATATGGAATAAATTTTATCAAATTCAATTTAATTCAATATAAAATCTGCAACTATTATGGTAAATGGTTTATCTGAAAAATACATTTTTAAAGAAAATATGAGTTCACTTTAACTCTATAACTACTAATATTAATTATTATTATTTTTAATTATTATATATATATATAATATAAATATTTCATTTATTTCATTTATCATTAGGGTTTGTTTTAATTAAATAAAATGGAGATACATTATGCATTTTAAACTAGTTTTTCGAAAAACATAATCTCAATCCTAAAAATAAACTTATAATAAAATCCAGTATAAATATGATTTGCATGTAATTAATTAAGTTATATATAATTAAATAATAAATATAATTCCTTGAAATCAAATTAAATAATTTATCAATAGAAATGAAATTTTTAAGTAAAAACTATATTTTCACTATTCATAAAAAAATCAATATTTTCCAAAAAAATACCAAATTATCACCCTAAGTTAATTTTGATATGATGAGACAAAAAATTTGAGTTTATTTTTCAAATAAATTATATATATCTTCTATAAAATAATTATAATAAACAAATAAAAATTATTTTTAATCAAAACATATTTTTAAAAATAAAAAGAAATTACAAAAATTTGATTGAATAATCAATAATAATTTATTAACATATTTATGACATATATATTTCATAAATTAGATAATAATAATATCATTAAATTTAAAGTAAAGGTTAAAATTTCCATATTTAAATAATGATTATTTTTTTAGGTTCAATGTTGTGTATTGCATTATCTATCAAACATATTTTTTTTAAACTCAGTTCGTTAAATTTATAATATTTACATATAAAAAAGTTTTTGTTTTAAATTTAGAAGTGAAATTTCATTACGAAACATGTGACACAAGATAAAACTTGAAAAAATGGGATTGAACTATCATGAAAATATTAAAAAATGTTCTTTTAACCATTTTTCATATGAAAGAATGAAACACAAATCATAACAATGTGAAATTTGTTTTATATGATTCAAAATGTGTTCTTCCAATTTAAAAGTTATATTTACATTAAAAATGTTCATATATACTCAAAAACTGAGAAACTAATCACATATTTCCAGTAAGGTCTGCGAAAATTATCGTTAATCCATTTTAATCCTATTGTAATTAATCACACAAAATTTTTATTTTCAACCTGGTAAAAATTACCTCAAGTATATTTTTACAATATAAGTGTTAAAAAGTTAAAAACATATATAACACGTTGAAAATTAAGGAAATAAAATAAGATATTCACTGAAGTCTTGGAAAATGATTGTGGATTTATTTTGGATATTTAGGAATAAACAAATTATCATTCCCTTAACTTTTATGGTCAATACGACTGAAGGTATATTATTTGAATTAAAATGATATATTTGAGTTGAAAAATTTCATCCCATTCTCAAAACTAAAAAAACAAATAAAATTAGCATGAGACACTATAAAAATAATTTTTTCCATTTTTACACTATAATATTGAACCATGTTATTCCAATTCATAGTATGGATATAATTATTTAAAATTCATGTTTTCAATTTGAAAGTAACATTTTAGTGTATTCCATGAATAATAAAATCCTGAACCAGGAAAAAAGATTATATTATTTTGAAAGTATATATATATATAAAGATGATTCCTTGGTCAAAGGAAAAAAGCACAAAAATATAAAAAAAATTGAAATTACAAAAGTCTGAAGGATGGGATTTTATTACAATCATTCTGTTAAAGAGGGGTAAAGCCAGTCAGAAGAGTTATTACGCACACTTTATTGTTGTCGACACCTTTATTGGTAAGGCCATCTGCCACTTTATCTCCCTCGTGATAGGTGTGAGTGAAAATAGGGTTGCTAAGGTTTCAAGGAAGTTGATCCATTTAGTAGTGAGGGTCCATGCCTAGTGAGTTGTCTTGTGTATAAGAGTTTGACCAATGGTTGTTGAATCACTTTCAATCCAGACATTATCCCATCCTTGATTCCTTATTTGATCAACTGCCATGATGGAACTGTACATCTCAGCTTATAGGGAGGTGGTGTGTCCACATGAACCATAGCAGCATCAAAGAATGTCAACGTTGTGGTTTCTGTATATGATACTATAACTTGCAGGTCCTGGGTTTCCTTTTGAGGCACCATCCACATTAATTTTTATCCATCCAGGAATAGGTGGTAGCTAAAACACTTCTAGTAGACCTCTTGGTGGGATGTATCTTCCTTTAATCCCAATTCTTCTCAGGATATAGATGTCTTTCACTTAGTTGTGGCAAGTCCCTATTCGCATGATTCCAGCCTCCGTAATCGTGATGTGGATCATTATTTGCCCTGCACAAAAATTAAAAAAATTATTTTTGTGCATAATTGAATTTATTTCATACCAGATAAGATGTATCAATTCTGCTATATCAGCAATGAAGAGATATTGAATTTGTTAATAGGTATCCATATTAATTCATTTTTGATGCTGCAAACCAATAGAGTCCAAAACAATCCATCTGAGATCAAAAATATCAAAAATGTAATTCCATAAAGCAGAAGCAGTAGCACAAGTTAAAAATAGATGATAATTATCTTCTCTGTCTTGATTATACATGAAACATTTAGAACAGAGTTGAATACCTCATATTTGTAGATTGCAATCAGTGGGAATTCTCTTGTGAGAAATTCTCTAAACGAGGGTGAACCGGGAAGGTCTAACCCACTTTTATCTAAAAACATTTAACCATAAAAAATAATTTTTGTTGTTATTAACATTATGATTATAGTAAATCTTATAGATTATCACCCCATTATGAGCTGGTTCCCAAATTAAGAAATATATGGTGTTGACAAAGGTTTAGTTGTTGATATTATAAGAGATTTCATCTAGTAAATCAGAATCTAGGGAGTTTATAAAATATTTGATGGTGATGCTTGAATTTGTGTTCAAGGTGGTGGGGTTAATAACGTTACAAAGAGGTATTCCATTCTAGTTATCAAACCAAAAAATAATAGGGAATTCTTACTGGCCATCCATCTAGAATTTGATAAGATTTTTGAAAAAGTGTGCTTTAAGGAAGACCATATTGAGGAGCCCATGTATGTTTGCATTACTTTTTGAGGTGATTGTAAAATCTTCCACGAAAGAAATCATAGGTATGATATTTCTTTCTTATATTGTTCCATTTAAGTTTAAATTGAAGGGATTAATTGATATGATTTAGGTTTTTAATACAAAGTCCACCATTATTAATGGGGCTGCAATAAGTTTTCCATGGAATAGTGACAAGTTTTCTTTCAATAATGATTCTGCTCCAAATTTTTTTTATTCATCTATTAATCTTCTTGAGTAGATTAGTGGGTCATTTATACACCATAATAGAGTATACCATTTTTTCAATAATGGTGCGTTTGACTAGACAAATTTGTCCTGCCATAGATAAATTTTTTCCTTTCCACGCTAAGAGTTGATTACCGATATGATCAAAGATGCTTGATAAGTAGAAGTTTTGGTATTTCCCTAGAATATGGGAACTCCAAGATAAGTAAATGGTAAATAACCCTAATTTATATCAATTTCATTTATAACATCATCTTTTCTCGTTGTTTTCAAATGCTTACTAATGAAAATGGAAGACTTGATTCAATTTATGGCTTGACCAGAGACATCCACAAAGTGATAGAGGACATCTTTGAGGTTTTTTATTTTCTTCTTATATCCATGAAGGACCAAAATTGTACAATCAGAATATAAAATTTGTGAGGGGATAGTCAGAGTTCTAGAGGCAAAATGGGCTTTATATTACCCTTATTAACTGAAATAGTTATAAGTCTACTATGATAGTAATCAGAAATGACAAAAGCGATTGTAGAAATAGGATCTAATTGTATAACACCCTTTTTAAAAGTAAAATATTTATTTGGAGAACCATTTGGTAGAATAGAGATGTGAGCAGAGTTAAAGAAGGTCTTTAGATTTCTTACAAGTTTATCATTAAAGCCAATGAAATAATGAATTTTGAAGATAGAACTCCAATCAATGGTATAGAAAGCTTCCCAAATATCCGTTTTGATTGAAATGCTCACCCCCTGATTCTTTTTTAGTAAGTTTGTACTTTTTGAGGCAAGTCATATACAGTCCTGAATATTCCTCCAAGTCAGGAAACCAAATTGGTTCCAAGAAATAATTTTACTGGAAATAGGGGCCATTCTCTTAGTTAAAAGTTTATATATAATTTTATACACAGTGTTAATAAGGGAAATCAGCCTAAAAAGATGTATTTCATAATAATTTTCTACATTTGGGATGAGGGTAAGAAATTGAGCATTAATACCATAAGGAAGGTAGCCATTATTTAAAAATCATTTAACTAGGCATCAAACATCATTGGAAACAACATTTCAATGATGCTAAAAGAAATCATTAGTGAAGCCATCAGGGCCAGGGGCACTATCAAGCATTAAATTGAAAACCACTTCCTTAATTTCATGGCCAATGGCCAATTGAAGTACTATTCAAAAGATCATTATCATTATCTCCCACTAGGAGAGGGATGATGTCAGGTTTGATATCTTTATTCTTATCAGGATTATTAAAGATGATAATAAAGTTAATAATGACATGATTGGTCAAAGTATCCTCATTATCAATAATTTTATCCCCGTCTTTGAGTATAGAAATAGTTCTACTATCTTTTCTATACCATTTCAAGGAATTAATGAATTTCGTGTTTCTGTCACTATATTTAAGCAAGTTGATTTTAAGAGTTTGTTTCTTGATATTGTTTAAAAAAAATAGAGTTATGATTATTGAAAATATTTATTTATAGATTTGGATCCATAGTAAAATCATTATGAGTTAAATCAGTTTGGATTTGATTAAGGTTATTCTCTAGGGAATTAATTTCATTATCAGTTTTCTGAACATTTTCTAAGTACCAGATTTTTAACTTTTGTTTTAAAAATTTGAGCTTCATAATACAAGTAATGTTATCATTTGAGCTTATATAATTCCAAGTATCTTTGACAATTTTGTTATAATCAGAAAATGTGTTCCAAGAATTATTGTACCTAAATGGGAGTATAGGTTTGTTGTCTCTAGTTATAAGACACGCCAAAATTGGATGATGGTCAGAATTTAGCTTAGGCAAAGTAATACTGGAGATGGTATTACATTTATCGAGAGCTGGAAAATATGTGAATTCTTGGTCCAACTTTCTTGCTAAGGTTATATTATATTGTCTTCTATATCGGGTGTATTTATCACAAACAAGACAAATTTCCACAAGGTTTTTATCATCAATACATAGTTTAAAGACCTTAGTGGATATGCTTGTTTGAAATTGTCTTATATTTTCACTAGGACCAAGGATAACATTAAAGTCACAAACTATAACCCAAGGAGCTTGAATAGTATTTTTAAGAAAGGATATATTGTTCCAAATAAGTCTTCTATCTTGGTATATAGTGCAAGCACAAACAGAAGTACTAAAGAAGGTATCATTGTGCAAATTTTTCTCACACGTCAAGGATTGAGGATCAACATTATAGATATTCACATTATTGGTTGAAATATGAACAAAGACAAATGAGGATTCATTTTTTTAATTTAAAAGTTCTATTTCATTTAAAAACATGCATAACATGCCACAAAACCTGTAACACCCCAAGCTTCTACGGTACATTTCCCTTTGAATAATGCGATAGCGTGTGTTGTACGCAACCTCGAGTTCTAACACACACCACAACTAATTAAACTAGCCGTTGTGAATAGTAATACCTAATTTTTAAAATTATATATATTTTATATTTTAAAATGGACTTCATTTTTGGACTCGGAATATCGAATTTAGCCTAAGGTGAAATTTTGGTACTTTTCGGATAACTTTCATATTTTGATGAATAGTGAAAATTACTAAATTTTAATTAAAAACAACTTTTTTAATCAAAATAATTAATAGTGATAAATTATGAATTTGAGTAGTTTTAAAGTATATTTAGAATATATTTTTACCATTTAATATAATGTTGGTCATTGGACATAATTTTACAATTAAACCGAACATAAACAAGTGTCAATCTTTTGATAGTTATTATCTCTTAAAAACACGCTTTTTGTTTTGACAGCGGGAATTAATTTTAAATTAATTTCTGCCACTTCTGTGTTTTGAATTTAGGAAAATGGATTCCATATTTGGAATCAGGATGTTCAAATTGTGTAGATAGGTAACTTTTATTTTTAGACATTTTGAATAATTACTGCGGTAAATATTTTATTTACCATGGTTAAGGGTAAATCCGGTAAATAAGGGTTAAAAAAATAATATTATAATATTACTAAATTACCCTAAAAACGTGTCTTAACCCTATTGGTTGATATATGGTCGACCATGGGCATCTTTGTGTCAATTTTGGGACCCCATGGATCCACTTGTAAGTGATAATGACACTTTATTTTAATTTAGTTAAAATGAATACAAAAATGACACAAGCATATATCTTTTAGAACAACAATTGTTACATAGGGTTATATATGTTGGATTTTAGATTATAAATATTCATTAGAAAGATAAAAAGATTTCCTACATAATGATAGTTTATTTATAATTTTTATACATTAAATAAGTTATTTTATTTATGACACAATGATGATGCAGTAATTACTATAATAGTGAAAAATTAAAATAATTGATATTATAAATACCCAAATAAATATAATATGAAACTTTTAATGAATTAAACTAATTTTCTAGGCTAATATGATATATTAGGACTGATTTAATGGACTTTTTTCGAAGTAATCAATCTGTTATGAGTTTCACAAAAATCAACTATTGAATAGTGTCAAAATTGACATAAAAGAGTTCTTAAAACAAATATTATATTATTAATTGATATTAAATTCCTAAAAATCTAAGGTTCGGCCAAGAGACTTATATCAGGATGGGTTCATCATTAATGGACCACTTGGGGGTCGCTTGGATGTATATAGTAAGTTTATTAACCATATTATGTGAAAATACAAAGAGACATTGTAAAAGTGAAACTAATTAACTTAGAGTTAATACTTAAAGATAAGGTTAATATAAGTACCCAAACCTGTCTAAATTCTATTGGTTGAGTGGTTTTCGACCTATCCCCACCTTATCCTTTGAATAGTCAACTTTGGAGCCATTGGAAACCGAATATGAATTTATTATAAATTAATATTTCTAGCTTTTCCAAAGGTGCCCCTCACCCCTCTTATAAAAGGGCAGTCCTCCTTCTCATTTCTTCACACCTTAAAAGCCTTTTGGTTCGGTCAAACTCTGGACAAATACTCTCCCAACATCCCTCACTACAACCTAGAGGCCTTAGTTTGATCAGAAAGCCAACCTAAGGAGCCCTTTTGATCAAATCAAAAGGAAGAACCCGAAGAAGAGGTAATGATTTCACCACCCTTCTCCAAGTTCATTTCTTCTTCCACTTCTTCTTCCTTTGTTCTTACCATTATAAAATAATAACTCCAGTATCTCACATATACTGTGATGTTATTATAAATATGGTACAACCATATTCATTATTCTATCCACCCTTTGAATAACATGTCACCATACGTGCGTACGTACGGCTTACCGTCTCCACGTCGTGGTGTAATTGTTATTCAATATATTATTATTTGGATGGGTATAATAATGATATGTAACTCATGTAAATAATAAATATAACATGTTAATGATTCTGTATATATAATATACCATCCATTTATATATTATTTTAATATCAAAAGAATGATATTGTCGCTCGTGCGTACGTACGGACTACCGTCTCCACGAACGCGATGAGATTCATTCTCCATCACATCCATTCAAGTATAATTATCATTTGATGATTTAAAAATGATGTTTAAGGACTAGATATTATTCTGGATATGAATAAGATACAACAACCATGGCTTATGTAACAAAACATATAAAAGAAAATGAGTAAGTTAACTCCCGAAACGACGATAATTCTAAGATATTATTAATAAATCAATGTTAAAAGATCATATATGATATCATATTAATATATATGATTCTTGTATAATTTAATAACAATTATTTCAACATTATACAGGAGGTTAACCTACCCCAACCAAGGAAAAGTACAAGGTAAGGGTTATTTCACAATCTCTTCATTATCCGAGGTTGTTTATATGTAATAATCTACTGGGATCTCTTTATCATCCACATCCATGTTTCTTAAAAATGTATTTCAAAACATTTTTACTATTTACAAGAATATGGGTTAAAGTCATTTATACCCTTTTTTGACTTTTTATAAGAGGTTTATAAAGGAATCTTTCCGTCGTTTTCAAAACAAGGTCCTTTTTAACCTTTTCGACAGAATTGAGGTAAGAATGTTTTTTTTAACTTATACGGCGGGTGCGGTTATTTTACGCCGTTATAAAATCTCCAAAGCTTTCCTTACAAGCTTATAAGAATATTTTCAAAGAAAATGTTTTATTTTATATGGATCTTAAATGATTTCAAAATAAAAGGAGATATTTCTTTAAAAAGAATTTTGATTTCATCTATGTCAACATCCTTTGATGGATTTTAAGATTATTTGAAGTTGATTTATTATGATACAAAACTTCTATATTGTATTGAAGGTTTTGTGATATGTTTGACTGTGGATGTGCTATTTTTATACCATTCATAGTTTATTGTGAAAGTATTGACATTTCGTATGCTAGTTTTAATACGAATGTTTATGTTATGTTTAAACCTTTTCATATGGGAATGCAGTGGACTTAATAAGTGACGGGTGGAGCCCGCTATAGCTCCTCGATGCATCGGTAGGTCTCATGAGACAAACAAGTGTCTTGGCACAAGGACTTGACAAAATCTTATTTGTAGTCTTGGCACGAGGCCTTGGCTATGTGGTTAAGATAGTCTGGCATTATGCATTCCATCATTATGAAAGTGGTTATTGATTTTTGCATGTGATTATTCATTTAGTAGAATATCCATGTGAATAAGTAAATGGCATTATTTCATTTTATTTATGCCATACCATGTTGAAAGTTCGTATTTAAAAGGCTTTTGTTTTAGTTATACATTGCCTTAAATGTTTATTCTTATTTATGAAAGTTTCCACTTTATTGTTATCCTTACTGGGCATTTGAGCTCACCCCTTTTTTTTATGTTTTATTTTTCCCAGGATGTGAAGAAGTAAGTTATGAATGACCTGCAGGGATTTTATGAGGGGTTAATAGTGTGGATTGTGGAAACATTATGTTGTTGTATTAGTTTTTCATTTTATGATGTAATGTAAAACTTATGAATATATCTAGTGTTTCCAAGGCTACTAAACCAATCGGTCTTTCGAGATTTGATCTTTCTTGTGATCATGCCAATGTTACGAAGTAATGCACCGACTCTGGGTAGCTGGGGTCGGGGCGTTACAGTTGGTATCAGAGGAAGTTTAGTACAAACCTTGGAAGCTAGATTTAGATAAACTCTGATTAGAGCACATAGACCTAAGATGAACTTTGAGGATTAGTACAGAAGAACTTCCTAGAATTTTGGTATTGTAGAGACTTTGTGAGTTTTCCGAGCAATACATCCCTGTCTGGATACGAGCAGGTAGAGGCGGCTCTGGCACAGATGTACCTAGGGGTAAAACCCGAAAAAACCGCTTTGAGCTAGACTCGAACGGGAACTGGTGCACGACAACGGGCCTTGCTGCACTCTTGGTTACGACACTCCCGGGGGATATGCTTTGGATAACTCTCACTTTCTTTACAAATCATTATGAAGGGTTTATGAGTATATACTTCCTCAAAGAAAACATATTTATGATTATGGATTATATCCATAGATAGTTCAATTTATGTTTAGTGTTTTATAAGTATGGGATTATGTATTTTGATGCATAAACTGATCTAGTTTATGCCATTTTTTTAGAAATGGCGCCTAGTGGAAGAAATGGAAACCGTATCAATGCACGCACTCCATGTAGGGATTGCCCTCCTGCTCAAGATAATTATAGTGGGGCTGGTGATGCAACTGGTGCTGATCAGCTAATCACCGTACTGGGACAACTTACTCAGGTTATGAATAATAACCTTACCCGTATGGAGCACCCTGATCCGCAGCGTGGAGGATCAATGTTAGATCGATTCATGAGACAACAACCACCAACGTTCAATGGGAGTACAAATCCCTTAGTAGCTGAGCAATGGATATTTTCCCTAGAGAAAATATTTCAGGCTTTGGGGAGTAGTGAAAGGGAAAATGTTACCATGGCAGTTTACCGCCTCACTGGAGATGCTGATCAATGGTGGTCATTGATTCAAAACATGAAGGAAGATGATGAAGTATCAAACATGGAATGGAGGGAGTTCAAAGATCTGTTTTTAGAAAAATACTTTCCTCGCGACCATCGAGCAGATATGGAAAGACAATTTCTGAGTCTGAGACAAAAGGAGGATGAGAATGTCACAAAGTATGAGGCTAACTTTACAAGGTTAGCGAGGTACGCTGGTGATTATATTCGCAACCCAAGAAGTAAGATTGATCGTTTCTTTGATGGGTTAAAACCATTTCTCCGTCGAGCATTAGTCTCACAATCCTTTTCATCGTACGAAGACATTGTCTCATGTGCTATCAAGACCGAAAAGGAATTCTCTAAGTCTTATGACTTTAAAGCAAAGCAAGAGAAGAAGAGACCTGCTGATCAATCTGGGAATGGAAATAAGGGGAAGAAGGGAAAGGTTGAATATTCATCTTGTGGTAAGTGCGGGAAGAAACACCCCGGTGCTTGCCTGAAGGGAATGGGAGTCTGTTACAAGTGTGGTGAAAAAGGCCACCAAGCTCATGATTGCAAGGGGAAGAAGGAAGCTACCAACGTTCAGTGCTACAATTGCAGGGAGATGGGGCATTATGCAAATGCATGTCCTAAGTGTCAGGAGAACTTACCTCAGAAAAGGCCAAGGGATCAAGGCCAGGCTTATGCTATCACTACTACTGAGGTAGAAGCTCCGAAATACGTGGTGGCAGGTAATTTAATGGTTTCCTCAAGTTTAGCAAATGCATTATTTGATTCTGGATCATCGCATTGTTTCATATCTTCCCAGTTTGCTAAGAAAATTAGATATTTCCAATTTGATTTAATAAGGGAGTTGTCAGTTAAAACTCCTAAGGGAAGTATCGTTGCAACAAAGTTTTGTGAATCAGTCCCCATTAGAGCACATAAATTTTATTTATCTGCTGATTTCATCATCATACCTATGATTGAGTTTGATATAATCCTCGGTATGGACTGGCTTTCGGACTATGATGCGAAGATTTATTGTAAGAAGAAAGAGGTTACGATTCTTGATGATAATGATAAGGAGCACCTTATTTTTAGAGCAGAATCGTCACCACCTAATTCTTATTTAGATCCACCCCCTGTAGCTCAACTTAATTCAATTATCGGGGAGGAAGAGAATGAAATAACTGTCGGTGAGGAAAGGAATGTTCAAATAGAGGATGTACCTATTGTGAAAGAATTTGTAGATGTATTTCCGGAAGATTTACCTGGACATCCTCCAGAACGAGAAGTAGAGTTTTCCATTGATTTGATTCCTGGATCAAGGCCTATATCGAAGACCCCTTATAGAATGGCTACTGTAGAGTTAGTCGAACTAAAGAAACAACTAGAGGAATTGAGTAATAAGGGATTTATTCGCCCTAGTGTTTCTCCATGGGGAGCTCCTGTTCTTTTTGTTAAAAAGAAAGATGGATCTATGAGGTTATGTATCGACTACAGGGAGATCAATGCTATAACGATAAAGAACAAGTATCCCCTACCTCGTATTGATGATTTATTTGACCAACTGCATGGAGCTCAATACTTTTCAAAGATTGACCTTCGATCTGGATACCATCAGTTGTGTGTAAAGAAGGAAGACATTCCGAAAACAGCATTTCGAACCAGGTACGGGCATTACGAGTTTACTGTAATGCCGTTTGGATTGACTAATGCACCCTCTGTATTCATGGATCTGATGAATAGAGTTTTCAAGGAGTATCTCGATGAATTTGTGGTGGTATTTATTGATGATATCTTGGTATACTCCAAAACCTACAAAGATCATGAAAATCACTTGTGCATTATCTTGAAGACTCTGAGGAGGCATGAATTATATGGAAAGTTTAGCAAGTGTGAATTCTGGCTTCAGGAGATTTCTTTTCTTGGCCATATTGTCTCTAAAGATGGAATCTCTGTTGATCCTTCTAAGACCAAGGCAATCCAAGAATGGCCAGCACCTACGAGTATAACTGAGGTACGTAGTTTTATTGGTTTGGCAGGTTATTATCGACGTTTCGTCCAGAATTTTGCCCGATTGGCTAACCCATTAACGAAGCTCACAGGTAAAGGGGTTAAATTTGTTTGGACAAAAGAGTGTGAAGAATGTTTCGAAGAACTGAAGAGAAGATTAGTCAATGCTCCTATATTGACTCTACCATCGGGGAATGATGGGTTCGTTATTTATAGTGATGCATCAAAGAAAGGACTTGGCTGTGTCCTTATGCAGAATGATAGAGTTATTGCCTATGCATCACGACAGTTGAAAATTCATGAACAAAACTATCCTACTCATGATCTCGAGTTAGCAGCAGTGATCTTTGCTTTGAAAATATGGAGGCACTACCTCTATGGTGAAAAATGTGAGATTTATACTGATCACAAGAGTTTGAAGTATATTTTCTCACAAAAAGAACTCAACATGAGGCAAAGGAGATGGCTTGAATTACTCAAGGATTATGATTGTACGATACACTACCACCCAGGGAAGGCAAACAAGGTGGCAGATGCTTTGAGTAGAAAAGACCATGGAGTTTTGAACAATATGAGAATTGAAAGGGATCCAATTTTCATGGAGCTAGTGAAGATGGACATGGGAATAACCAGGGAAGGTGAAACATCAATGCTTTTTCAAATGGTTGCCAAACCATCTTTACTAGAAAGGATTAAGAGTTCTCAGACTGATGATGAAGAATTCCAAAAGAAGATTAAAGCTGTGAATGATGGGAGATTGAGAGACTTTGCGTATGAAGGTGGAATTTTGAAATTCGGGAAGAGACTTTGTGTTCCCAATATACCTGATCTAAAAAGGGAATTGCTGGATGATGCTCATAGTTCCAATTTCTCTATACACCCTGGGAGCACCAAAATGTATAGAGATTTGAAGGAACATTTTTGGTGGGACAACATGAAGAGGGAGATTGCTGATTTTGTGTCAAGATGTATTGTTTGTCAACAAGTGAAAGCTGGAAGGCAACAGCCTGGAGGAGTCATGCAACCTCTTCCCATACCGGAGTGGAAATGGGACAATATTACAATGGACATTGTCATGGGGCTACCAAAGACTCCTAGAAGGAACGATGCAATATGGGTTATTGTTGATCGTCTTACCAAGTCAGCACATTTTCTTGCTATAAGAGAAGATCTACCCCTGGAACGTCTAGCAAGACTATACATTAATGAAGTTGTGAGACTTCATGGAGTACCCCTATCGATTGTTTCTGATCGTGATCCCCGTTTTACTTCAAGATTTTGGAAAAGTCTTCAGAAATCCCTGGATACTGAACTTCATTTGAGCACTGCTTACCACCCTCAGACAGACGGACAATCAGAACGGACTATTCAGACCTTAGAAGACATGTTGAGATCTTGCTCACTTGATTTTCAGGGTATGTGGGATCAATATTTACCACTAGTAGAATTTTCCTATAACAATAGCTTCCATTCGAGTATTCAGATGGCACCATATGAAGCGTTATACGGAAAGAGATGTCGTACACCAACCTGTTGGGATGACGTTGGTGAAAGAAAACATGTAGGCCCAGAACTGGTGGAGGAAACGGTGGAAAAGGTGAAGGTAATCCAAAATCACATTAAAGCAGCTCAAAGTAGGCAGAAGAGCTATGCCGATAATTGAAGGAAGGATTTGGAATTTCAAGTCGGTGATCATGTTTTCTTGAAGGTATCTCCGTGGAAGGGAGTCATACGTTTTGGTAAGAAAGGTAAATTGAGTCCCAGGTACATCGGACCTTTCGAAATTCTAGAACGAATTGGGGCTGTAGCTTACCGATTGGCAATGCCGCCAAGTCTCTCCAAAGTTCACGATGTGTTCCACGTATCTCTGTTGAGGAAATACATGCCTGACCCAACGCATGTACTCACCTATGAAGATTTAGAACTGGAACCCGATCTGTCTTATTACGAAGATCCCATCAAGATTCTTGATACGAGAGAACAAGTGCTGAGAAACCGGACGACGCGTCTGGTAAAAGTTTTGTGGAGGAATCATAAGATGGAAGAGGCAACGTGGGAACCCGAGGAACTTATGATGAAGAACCACCCGAGTCTTTTTATGCAGTAATACCCTAGAAATTGCGAGGACGCAATTATTTGAAGGAGGGGAGAATGTAACACCCCAAGCTTCTACGGTACGTTTCCCTTTGAATAATGCGATAGCGTGTGTTGTACGCAACCTCGAGTTCTAACACACACCACAACTAATTAAACTAGCCGTTGTGAATAGTAATACCTAATTTCTGAAATTATATATATTTTATATTTGAAAATGGACTTCATTTTTGGACTCGGAATATCGAATTTAGCCTAAGGTGAAATTTTGGTACTTTTCGGATAACTTTCATATTTTGATGAATAGTGAAAATTACTAAATTTTAATTAAAAACAACTTTTTAATCAAAATAATTAATAGTGATAAATTATGAATTTTAGTAGTTTTAAAGTATATTTAGAATATATTTTTACCATTTAATATAATTTTGGTCATTGGACATAATTTTACAATTAAACCGAACATAAACAAGTGTCAATCTTTTGATAGTTATTATCTCTTAAAAACACGCTTTTTGTTTTGACAGCGGGAATTAATTTTAAATTAATTTCTGCCACTTTTGTGTTTTGAATTTAGGAAAATGGATTCCATATTTGGAATCAGGATGTTCAAATTGTGTAAATAGGTAACTTTTATTTTTAGACATTTTGAATAATTACTGCGGTAAATATTTTATTTACCATGGTTAAGGGTAAATCCGGTAAATAAGGGTTAAAAAAATAATATTATAATAATACTAAATTACCCTAAAAACGTGTCTTAACCCTATTGGTTGATAGATGGTCGACCATGGGCATCTTTGTGTCAATTTTGGGACCCCATGGATCCACTTGTAAGTGATAATGACACTTTATTTTAATTTAGTTAAAATGAATACAAAAATGACACAAGCATATATCTTTTAGAACAACAATTGTTACATAGGGTTATATATGTTGGATTTTAGATTATAAATATTCATTAGAAAGATAAAAAGATTTCCTACATAATGATATTTTATTTATAATTTTTAGACATTAAATAAGTTATTTTATTTATGACACAATGATGATACAGTAATTACTATAATAGTGAAAAATTAAAATAATTGATATTATAAATACCCAAATAAATATAATATGAAACTTTTAATGAATTAAACTAATTTTCTAGGATAATATGATATATTAGGATTGATTTAATGGACTTTGTTCGAAGTAATCAATCTGTTATGAGTTTCAAAAAAATCAACTATTGAATAGTGTCAAAATTGACATAAAAGAGTTCTTAAAACAAATATTATATTATTAATTGATATTAAATTCCTAAAAATCTAAGGTTCGGCCAAGAGACTTATATCAGGATGGGTTCATCATTAATGGACCACTTGGGGGTCGCTTGGATGTATATAGTAAGTTTATTAACCATATTATGTGAAAATACAAAGAGACATTGTAAAAGTGAAACTAATTAACATAGAGTTAATACTTAAAGATAAGGTTAATATAAGTACCCAAACCTGTCTAAATTCTATTGGTTGAGTGGTTTTCGACCTATCCCCAGCTTATCCTTTGAATAGTCAACTTTGGAGCCATTGGAAACCGAATATGAATTTATTATAAATTAATATTTCTAGCTTTTCCAAAGGTGCCCCTCACCCCTCTTATAAAAGGGCACTCCTCCTTCTCATTTCTTCACACCTTAAAAAGCCTTTTGGTTCGGCCAAAATCTGGCCAAATACTCTCCCAACATCCCTCACTACAACCTAGAGGCATTAGTTTGATCAGAAAGCCAACCTAAGGAGCCCTTTTGATCAAATCAAAAGGAAGAACCCGAAGAAGAGGTACTGATTTCACCACCCTTCTCCAAGTTCATTTCTTCTTCCACTTCTTCTTCCTTTGTTCTTACCATTCTAAAATAATAACTCCAGTATCTCACATATACTGTGATGTTATTATAAATATGGTACAACCATATTCATTATTCTATCCACCCTTTGAATAACATGTCACCATACGTGCGTACGTACGGCTTACCGTCTCCACGTCGTGGTGTAATTGTTATTCAATATATTATTATTTGGATGGGTATAATAATGATATGTAACCCATGTAAATAATAAATATAACATGTTAATGATTCTGTATATATAATATACCATCCATTTATATATTATTTTAATATCAAAAGAATGATATTGTCGCTCGTGCGTACGTACGGACTACCGTCTCCACGAACGCGATGAGATTCATTCTCCATCATATCCATTCAAGTATAATTATCATTTGATGATTTAAAAATGATGTTTAAGGACTAGATATCATTCTGGATATGAATAAGATACAACAACCATGGCTTATGTAACAAAACATATAAAAGAAAATGAGTAAGTTAACTCCCGAAACGACGATAATTCTAAGATATTATTAATAAATCAATGTTAAAAGATCATATATGATATCATATTAATATATATGATTCTTGTATAATTTAAAAACAATTATTTCACCATTATACAGGAGGTTAACCTACCCCAACCAAGGAAAAGTACAAGGTAAGGGTTATTTCACAATCTCTTCATTATCCGAGGTTGTTTATATGTAATAATCTACTGGGATCTCTTTATCATCCACATCCATGTTTCTTAAAAATGTATTTCAAAACATTTTTACTATTTACAAGAATATGGGTTAAAGTCATTTATACCCTTTTTTGACTTTTTATAAGAGGTTTATAAAGGAATCTTTCCGTCGTTTTCAAAACAAGGTCCTTTTTAACCTTTTCGACAGAATTGAGGTAAGAATGTTTTTTTTAACTTATACGGCGGGTGCGGTTATTTTACACCGTTATAAAATCTTCAAAGCTTTCCTTACAAGCTTATAAGAATATTTTCAAAGAAAATGTTTTATTTTATATGGATCTTAAATCATTTCAAAATAAAAGGAGATATTTCTTTAAAAAGAATTTTGATTTCATCTATGTCAACATCCTTTGATGGATTTTAAGATTATTTGAAGTTGATTTATTATGATACAAAACTTCTATATTGTATTGAAGGTTTTGTGATATGTTTGACTGTGGATGTGCTATTTTTATACCATTCATAGTTTATTGTGAAAGTATTGACATTTCGTATGCTAGTTTTAATACGAATGTTTATGTTATGTTTAAACCTTTTCATATGGGAATGCAGTGGACTTAATAAGTGACGGGTGGAGCCCGATATAGCTCCTCGATGCATCGGTAGGTCTCATGAGACAAACTAGTGTCTTGGCACAAGGCCTTGACAAAATCTTATTTGTAGTCTTGGCACGAGGCCTTGGCTATGTGGTTAAGATAGTCTGGCATTATGCATTCCAACATTATGAAAGTGGTTATTGATTTTTGCATGTGATTATTCATTTAGTAGAATATCCATGTGAATAAGTAAATGGCATTATTTCATTTTATTTATGCCATACCATGTTGAAAGTTCGTATTTAAAAGGCTTTTGTTTTAGTTATACATTGCCTTAAATGTTTATTCTTATTTATGAAAGTTTCCACTTTATTGTTATCCTTACTGGGCATTTGAGCTCACCCCTTTTTTTTATGTTTTATTTTTCCCAGGATGTGAAGAAGTAAGTTATGAATGACCTGCAGGGATTTTATGAGGGGTTAATAGTGTGGATTGTGGAAACATTATGTTGTTGTATTAGTTTTTCATTTTATGATGTAATGTAAAACTTATGAATATATCTAGTGTTTCCAAGGCTACTAAACCAATCGGTCTTTCGAGATTTGATCTTTCTTGTGATCATGCCAATGTTATTAAATTAATGCACCGACTCTGGGTAGCTGGGGTCGGGGCGTTACAAAACCAAAAAAAAGATCTTATATTGTCATGGTATAATATAAAAATGGTTATTTATTTATTTTTAACTTGTAAAAACTAACTACATGTCATTTTAACGTGTACTGTGGTTAGAATTCACTATATTGTATTTTTTTATGATTTTTAAAGAAGTTAAAAATGTTTTTCACATACTCAAAAACAAGAAATCATGATTTTATTTTCATAAAAATAAAAGAAAAATCATCTTTGATTAATTTGTGACATGTAAAAATGAACTTAATCACATTTTGATATATGGTGTAGCCGATATGATAGAAATTACATGTTTCAAATTTTAAAAAGATATTTTATTTCGTAAACGAATCACATTACCAAAACTAATTAAACAATATAAAATTTTCATGAACTAATAAGAAAATTGTCATTGATTCATTTTTAAATTGGAAATATTAACCAAATGAGTTTTCAATATGTGGTATTAATGGAATGACTGAAACTGTATGATATCCATTTGAAAGTGAAATTTCTATTCAAAACATGTGTCACATGCTCTATAATGGAGACAATTATATTATAATATACTGAAGGTATAATAAAAATGATGTTGAATAATTTTTCACCTGAATGAAAAATCCTCACATTATTCTTATGTTTGGTGTCGAAAGAATGGAATAAAATTTATTTTTTCCATTATAATTGTTAAATAAGTCAACAATGTGTATCACATGATAAAAATAGTGAAAAAATATCATATTGTCTTGATATAATAGAAAATGATATTTGATTCATTATGTATGTTTAAGAATGAATTAAACGTCATTATGATTTATTGTGTGGTCGATATTACTAAAATTTCATGTTTTTAGTTTAAAAGATATATTTTAGTTCACAGCATGAATCATGTGATGAAAAACAATAAAATTATATAAAATTATCATAAAAATATAGTATAATGATCATTGATCTCTTTGAGACCCATTTTAATAAAATGAAGGTTATTCTCATGCATAGTTTTTTTATAATGATATAAAGTGTATTTTTTCATTTTAAGAGTTATAACAGTTCAAAAATTATATTAAAACTAAAATCTATGAAAACAACTTGTATTATTGGAACATCCCACCCCAATATCCACTAAATTGGTTCCTCAAACCTGTTCTCCAGAAGACCTCAAGTGTGACTCTTCATAAGCCATAGGATTTTTACTACCAATAAACATTTAATGAGGATCTGTGTGGAGACTATACACCCATATTAGAGTGCACAATGAGAAGTAAATAACTAAACATCATACACATCATAATAATAAAAAATGATAAATAAACTTAAACTAAATAATTATTTAATAAAATTAAATACATTAAGGGCTCGAACAACCATGTCATTCATAAAATAATTATTATTGTGACATCCCGGACCCAGATGCCACTGGGATGGCACCTCGAGCCCAGTTGGCCACAAGGCTGCAACCGCATCTCCCTAAATGCCAGAGGCTTTTGACAAGTAGTGAAGGCGTAGTCTATCTATATGGGTAGATTATTCTTTCATTAGCAGAGTTAATTGTAGTGGATAACATATATGAACATGTAAATAAATACATAGAGTACGAAATATAAGTAATTAGAATACACATCGGAAAGAGACAAAAATAACCATAATTGGAATTACTCGAATAAAATACTAAAAATGATGATGATATATGTCATGTCACTATAATGACAGGAAAACTAGTACACAAGTAGCATACAAGAATGATATATAAAAATAAAAAGGAATATACAATAATTCTCAAGCATCCTGATCTCTAGATCTATTACAGGCTACAAGCTCCATCATAAAACAACTGTCAATCAAGTATCTAAAGCCTTAATATTCCTTTTGTAAAAACCTACACACATAGTGTCTGCACAAGTACCAAATGCTGGCCTAGATTGGGTGTGAGATAAATCTCAGTAGACCACCACCAACAGTTTCTATAACATTCTGTCAGTGTAATATAAACTGAAGGGTGTGCAAGCATGTATATAGAAAAGTAAAGAATTACAGTAACAAAAATACCCAATTACTTACTTTATCCCTTGGATGGTGTTTGAACATATAACCCAATACTGAATTAATTTTGTTCCATTTTATATAATTAATTCATGTGATACATATTCATCACTCACATCTCATCATGATAGTAATAGTAAAGCTTCCAATATGTAACAAGGTAATTGTGATGATTATATTATGAATGGGTTCCATGGTGATAACCAAGGAAACCTATACCATAAGGGTCTCCAAATCAATAATAACTACATCCTGGATAAGGGGTAAGAGTTTAATCCAAGGATCATCATCCATATAATTCCATAATAGTATGATCTAACCAAGTCTGAGGAATTCATCCAAAGTAAAAAAGGGATAAGTAATGGCTAGGCCCAGGGATGTATCCAAGTAACCTCATGTTAATAGAATATATGCTTGATCAAAGGAATATATCCAAGGCATCATTAAATGATATATAAAGGATCCTACAGTATCTTAGTCGGAATCCACTGATAGACTAGGATCGGGTTCCCAATTGGGCCTCTCAAAGGCCATTGACATCCTTGTATCATAAGGGAATCCTTGAGTGCTTATGTAATTCCCTTAGGAATCTATGGGATTACTCAAGTTGGGTCCTTCCTATAATGATATCACAATCCACATACAAATAGTAACCTTAAATTTAATTAATTAAATAATTTAGGCCATGTTAATTTCATTCCATTTAATAAGTTCATGTGGTTCAAGCCTTGGCTTTCATTAGTGTGGAAAGGACAATGAACATGCAACCGTCTCATTATTTCATTTATTTCATGCTCATTTATCTTGTTTCAATTCCCATCCTTCCACTATGAGAGTAAAGGGGTGCTATGGAATGAAACTAACCGTTATATTTCATTAATTATGATAAGTCATATTTTTACAATGTACTTGATAATATACCATTTAACATTTATTAAACAAGTACAACCACTTACCTTAGGAAGGTCAAGTGGAAACAACATGGTCTAAACCATTCATGAATTCACAATTCAATTTTTCAATTTCCATTTATTAATGGAAGGCTTTCCATTAGGATGTTAAAGATTAAGGAACACTCAAATGATGGCTCAATGTGTGAAAACACTAAAACCCCAAATAGGGTAAAACATCCTACAATGTTTTATCGAAGGAGTGGATGTAATCCCCCACAATGAATTATATATATGGAAATAGTATTATAATATGGCTCTAAATATTACAATAATGAAATATAATTTTAACAAACGACACCCGATGAAATCAGTGCGACGAAAAAACAATTTACAAAACAATGGATATTGAGGAATGAGTTATTGACCACCTATCTCATACGCATATGAATCTCTTCATCCAGTATCAACCTATAGTTTAGCCTGAACTAGAGTAAATCTAAAAAATATATTATAGTCTTATACCTTGATAACATTTATGAGATAATAAAAGTAAATAAGGATTCTAAATGACTCGAGTATATACTGATGCTCATCCAATGTGAAAAACAAAAGCTCGATCGAACCCTAGATGAAAGTGATATATAAATTCATAAATTAGGCTAGAATAGGGCTCAAAAATATTATTGAATAAGGTTTTGTTCATTGGAATCACATAGGAGGAGGGTTTAGTTAATTAAATAATTACGGGTAAAATGGGAAAATTACCCAAAATTTATCCTGTGCATAGTTAGGCCTCACATTTTCCAAACATTCCACCAACCATGCATGGGTACCTTTAAGAAGAGGCGAACTTGAATGGATATGACACATGGTATGAGGGACTGTGCACCAACTATACGAAATAGAAATGCCCAAAAATGTAGAACATCCACACAGTTCGATCTGACCATGTGCCCTACCAGCACAGATTAAATTAACCCAACGATAAACCAAATTTTCAAAAAAAGATGGGTTTCATGATATGAACAATCCCTGGACACTTTTGGGACCTTCATGAACTAATCATTCATTTAAATTGGTCCAAAATAAATTGTTAGATGAAAATATAAAGGATCCATTCCTATGTCAAAAAATATGTTCTTAATGTATTCCCCCCTTAAAATAACTCAACCCCGAGTTCACCTTCTATGTGTGGTGAAACACTGTTATAGAATAACTTTGTCCAATGAGCACCTACTTCAGTATCCAACTCCCAGGTCTGATCTTGTACATGTTCATGCTTCTATAACACCTATACTAGAAGAAAAGACTATCCTTGGAGAGCCTTCATGCTTTGGTCAACGATGCATATAGGATACTCCTAAAAAGAAGCATCAACATCAAGTTCAACTTCCTAAGGATCAAGAATATGAGATGGGTCATCATGATAATGGAGAAGTTGTAAAATATGGAATATTTCATGCATGAAACTGTACCAATGAGGTTGTAACAACCGATAGGCTTCTAGGCTGACTCTCTCTGGAATCTTAATTGGCCATACAAAACGAGGAAAAACATCTCTTTATTGTTTATCCGTCTATTCCCCAATTGGGGAAATATCTATAGGAAAACAAGATCCCCAACCTAAAACTCTAGATATCATTGAAGACGATAGATATAATTTTTTTTCTTGACATACTTGTAGAAAAACACTTCCTGATCAGCTAAACCTACTCCTAAATATGCTATAAAAGACAAGAACCTAGTATGGATTCCTCACCTATCTCTATCAAGCATAAGGGTGAATAAAATTAACTAGCATATAAGTCTTAAAATGGATTCATCTGAATTGTTTCCTAAAATATATTATTATAAGAGAAATCAATGAGAAGGATATGCTCCTCCCAATAACCAAAAAAACATGGGATAATTCTTAGAACAATCCCTCTAGAACCTATATCATTAGTTCTCACAATCCATTGGTTTGAGGGTGAAAATATCTGCTTAGAAGTACCTATGTAACCATACCTTTCTACAAACCATGTCAGAACTGTGACATGAAACAAGAATCCCAATCTGTATCAATAGTACAAGGGACCCCATTTAGTCAGATGATCTAAAGAAAATACATTCTTCTCATCTCATCAACTGATAAATTTCTTGCATGTGAATGAAGGGGGATTATTTCATCATTCGGTTAACAAATAATCATACATTGTTTCCACCCCTCAACGACTTAGTAAATTTGACTATGAAATCCATTGGAATATATTCCCACTTCCATTATGGGACTGGATGTGTATGTTAAAATCCTATAGGACCTTGGGTCTCTGCCATCACCTACTGATAGGTGGAACACCTTGTGAAAAAACCTGTAATCGAACATTTCATCCCAAGCCACCAATACCGGTGTCACATATCTTGATGCATTTTGGATATGCCTAGATAAATTACACACTAAGAATAATGGGAACTCTGCATCAACTAGACTCTCATATCTGTACAAACACAAACACATCCATGAACATGCAAAATTTTATCTATATCCACAAACTAATCCAGAGATGGGTCATCTTCTGAAATACCCTCATAGAGAATCAATAACTTAGGATTTTAATATTTCTTTCTCTTCGCCTTCTCATAGAGGAAAGTGGTAACTATCTAGGATGATAGGTATTAATGATTGTGATGGTCATGAAACTCCAGATGCAGCTCAAAAAAATAGGGCTATAATTTTCCATTCATCACTGGCTTCCCATATGGCATGTGCCTGAATTTTCCAACTTAGCACATCAGTGACTAAATTTCCCTTTCTAGGCATATTAGAAATCTCAAAATATAAGTACATGATATATTAAACCCATATTTACTGCCTCGTATTCATGTCATGCTATAAAAATAAATATTTGAGGTTCTTGTTTTCCATATACACCACAAACATCTCACCCAACAGATATTTTCTCCATCAACATAATTTATGGACAATTACTGTTATCCCAAGGTCATACATAGAGTAATTTATCTCATGAGGCATCAAATACTGAGATATTTACATACCAACTCTATCCTACTAATCAAAACATCCCATAGGTCAATGCATTATGCATCATAGAATATTGTAAAATCTCTATCAGTCTCTAGAATAATCAATATTGGTGCTAGTACAAGCCTCCCTTTTATATCCTGAAAGGATTTACCACACACTATAGAATATAGGAACATGAAACCCTTAATTTTAAGACTAGTAATTGGTGGATAAATCTGTGATAATTATTGTATGGAACTCCTTTAATATCCATCCAAATAAAAGTAACATTTTATATTAAACACATTATTAGGATTATTCCAAAAAACCACATCACTAACCTTATTCGGGTCAACTGAGACTCTTGATTATGAGATAATATAACCCAAAATGTGATCTTTTTCTATATATAAGTGTCACTTATCATGATTGGAATAAAGATGATTCACTCTCAATGCACTCAGTATGATCTCAAGGTTCATAACATGGTCTCTATGATGGTGATAATACACCAATATGTCATCCCTAGAGATAAAGACAAAAGTATTCAGATAGGTCTGGAAAACCCTATTCATCAAATCCATGAAAATTTATGGTGCATTTATAAGACCAAAATTCATAATGAGGTACTCATACAGACCATAACTACTGAAAAAATCTATATGGGGTATGTCTGATGTCCTGTCATGAACTTGATGATATCTAGGTCTTAGGTAGATCTTAGAAAATACCCTAGATCCTCATAACTAGTCAAATAGATCGTTAATTGGAGGTAGTCGATAAAGGTTCTTTATTTTAGTTTTGTTTAAATTTTTGTAATTTATACATAGATAAAGGATCCCATCATCCTTTTGGAGAAAATAACAAGAGAAACCCCATAGGAAGTAATAGGTTTTACAAAAACATTGGGTTCCTAGTCCTCTATTTGTTTCTTGAGCTCTAGGAGATCAGTAGGTTCCATCCTATATGGAGGACTGGGCATTATAGCTGGTCATGTAACAAGATAGATTATAAACACTACCTCTCTATCAAGAGGTAACCTAGAAAAGTCATCAGGAAAGACATCCATGAAATGATCTACTACTATAGGGAATTCATCCTGGTCTAAAACCAGATCCACCATGAAGATATTGGCAATATGGATAGTCACTGCACCTAAACCATGTTTCTCTTGTCCAACACAACTCGCCTAGACATCCTAATCACCCTTTTATTGATATATATTTCCCCTAGTGACATAAAAAACATCGAAAGGTGATTACATTCTGTAACAGTGTGATACAAAACCAACCAATACATCCTGAGAATGAAATTGAAGCTTGTCATCACTAGAACAAAGAGGTCCCATAAGAAAGAGTAATTGCCTACCTCCAGGGGAGAGTCCCTGCACTGGTGTAATCCCTCTGAACATACATCCAATGGTGTATCTAGGGTCATAACATCATATTAGCACTGTATTTCCTGCCCAAGTCTTTCCATAGATTGAAAAATGAATGAGTGTGAAGCACTTGTATCAAATAAAGTAGATACTATAGAGGAGGATACTAGAAAACTAACTCATATTGTAAACGGTCTTGCAGCCTGATCATCAGGTATTGGCTATAATATATGAAATTGGCCTGATCTAATACCATTTGAAAACTCTGGACTTCCATGATAAAACTGCTCTACCGGTGCTGCTGGTGATCAGGGATCTTGCGACCACAACCATGACCTCCTCCTCGACCAGTATTGTTGGTGCTACTCCAACTCCCCACCTAACATAATGTAAAATAACCTTCCCCAGAATGTGACTTTCATACAAAACCTCTTCCACTAGAAGCTGATGGAATGGATTAATAGAATCTTTTCAATATCTCCATACATCCCCAAGCCCAAAAATCCATAGGGTCTCTATCACACTGAGGCTTAAGATATCCATGTCGTCGACACTGGTGTCCCACCATCGATCTACCTGCATCGTTACTCTAGCCACTAGTGCCCCATAAAATAAAACCAAAGATATAAGTTATTTATACCAAAAGAACTACTGGTATGTCATGAAACTGGTCCTCTATACCCAATAATTTCATCCTCCCTCTAATTTTCCTTAGTGATAAGATCCTTATTTACTATATCAGATAAATTTTGTGGGAGAAAAACATTCACCCGAGAATAGATGTCATATATGATCCCATCCTCTAAGTGTCTATAATGTGAAAACTCATCCCCGGATAGAATTGGTTAAAATAATTATACATCATTGAAACATGTTGAATACTTCATAACTAACATAGAACTCTACTCACGGTTAAAAATCTCTTTGGATGTTTCAACTATCAGCATTTTAGGTAAGAACTAATCATAGAAGGCTATCTATAATTTAACTCATGCCATTTCCCAATGACACTTATCTTGGGTAATCAAATCCCAATAACTCTTGGCTGAATCATGGAACATGTACACAGAAATATTGACCCTCCATTCTAAATGCATCTCCAGATGCTCAAAGATATACAAGGTAAACTCTAGTCAAGTCTCATTATCTTGTTGACCGCTATCCCCTGAAAAGGTAAGTGGATGTTTCTACTGGTACTCATGGGTCATTTCATCCATCGTAATTATATCTTGTGGAGCACCATGAATGGACTAAATCAAACATAGTAAAATATCATGATCACGATCATTAGATCACAATTATTGTATAGTAGGCAGTGCCTCAAGTGGCACTCTAAGAGGCAAGGCTAGCATCTTAGGGCCCACAACAACTGGATAATGGTTTTCACCACCCTCTTGGTGCATGACATGGGGATTTTATGGAGTAATTAGTCTAAAAATTCAAATCACATACCATAAAAAATATATTATTACATTGATATCCATGAAAATGGAAGCTGAATGTAATAAAAGGGAGTACTACCCATGGTATCATATCACAACTACTAGGTTAGAAGTCTAGGTATTGATAAATGCTCAAGTATTTATTACATGGGGTCTAGTAGATGAATGTTCAATAATACCTTGCCTCATAATTTACTGGAAACCATTTCTTTCATTTCATATCTAATTTCTAGGTTCACTAATTTACCTTTCATAAACATGACATGGTGGGATAAGGATGTGCAACTATGTATTTTTAAAAGTTAAGTTCCACCTTCAAGTAGTATTTTCTTATTTCAATATACCGTGAATAATTTAGAATTAGTTGTTCATCCTAGTAAATCATGTCCTATACTCCTTATCACAGAGATTAACACCCATTAAAAATTTTTAATTAAATGACTGATTCTATTAACTACCCATTATATCCCATGAGTTCCCATAACACCTCATTAATTGAAAAAGGAAATATATAAATCATATCCTCAAAAGTATCACAATAATATATAAAATTAATTTCTCACTCAACAATCATAGTAACATCATGTAATGAAATGAAGTGAAATTCACCTATATGGCATGGAAATATGCATTAAATTTAAATTACAGGTGCCTATATAAAGAATATAACAATTCACCTTACCATCAGATCATCGATACAAGGATAAAATAGAATCTCAATGAGAAGAATTATCAATAACACCACATAACATGTGATTCACCCAATAGTGAAATGATATCAACAATAATGGAAAAAACATAAAAAAATTATAGTTTAGGCAACTCAGCCTTTAACCTAAACAAGGATTCTCGATGCCCAAGCATGGCTTATAACAAAGTTCCAAATATTCCTAATCTCAAATCTATTGTATCCAAATAGTAAATCAAAAAAGGAACATCTATGATAACACGTATTCAAAATCTAGACCCATATGCCACTTTGATGGTTCCCAAATCCTGATTGGCCACATGGTCTCAAGCGTGTCTCGCCAAACGCCAGAGGCTACGGACTAGTAGTGAGGGGATAGGGTGTGTCTATGGGGAAACTATTCCCACACTACCAGAGTTAATTCCATGGGATAACATATAATAATGTGTAAATAAATTAATGGAACAATAAATATAAGTAATTAGAATGCATAGCAAAAAGAGAAAAAAATAACTATAACTAAAATAACTTGAATAACATATTACAACAGATGATGATATTTGTCATGTCACTAGAAATATGGAAAAATAGGTACACTTTTATCATACAAAAATTCTATATAAAAAATTAAAAGTAATGTAAAATCTTCCCCAAGCATCTTGAGCTCCAACTCGGTTATCTGCTACCATCTCCATCCTAAAACAGCAAGACATCAATTATCTACAGCCTTACACTTCCCTTTTTCAACACCTCCATATATAATATTTTCTCTGGTACCAAAATGGAAGCCCAAATAGTGTGTGAGAAAAATTGGAGTAGGCCACCAAAGATAGTGTTTGAAGCATCATTTTCGTGTAATATAAAATAAAGGGTATGTAAGCATGCATATATTAAAGTAAATAATCCCAGTAATGTAAATACCCAAGTACATTCTTTAGTCATCGGTTGTTGTCTGAACATGTAACATGTTAATGAATTAATTATGTTCTAGTATATATACTTATGTGATGTGAGATATAGTCATCACTGACATCACCTCATGATAATATTATTAAAAGTTCTAGTATGTAATAAGGAAACCATGATGATTATAATATAAATGGGTTCCTAGGTAATAATCAAGGAAACCAAAACCACAAGGGTCACCAACTCAATAATAACTGCGGTGTAGCTAATGTGTAAGAGTGTAATCCAAGGAGAATCATCTAAGTAATTCCACAATAGTATGATCTAACCAAGTCTAAGGAATTAATACAAGGTAAAATGGGATAATTTATGTTTAGGACCAAGGATGTAACCAAAGAACCTAAAGTCCGTAGAATCCATGTTGGGTCCAAGGAGTGTATCCAAGGAATCCTAAATTGATATATAAATAATCATATGGTGTCATACTAGGCAGCCAATTATAGAAAAGGATCAAGTTCCAAGGCGTTTTTCTACTAAGGCAACTGACATCCTTGAATTGGAATGGTGTCCTTATGTGCTTATGGAATTCCCTTAGGAATACAATGGCTAAATCTAGTCAAGAAATTTGTATATTGATTTCAAGGTCCACATATAATTAGGAACCTTATATTTAATTCATTTAATAAGTTATTCCATGTGAAGTTCATTCCATTTAATAAGTTCAAGAGGTTTGAGGATTTCCTTTAATTAGATTGACAAGGCTAAGGATTGAGAAACAATCTCATTAGATCATTTAATTCATGGTCATTTAACTTGGTTCAATCCACTAACATCCACCATGAGTTCTAAGGGCTGCTACAAAATGCAACCAACCATTAGATTTCATTAATTATTTCAAGTCATATTTATACCATATACAAGCTAATATACCATTTAACATTTATTAAACAATTACAAGAACTTAACTTAGGTGGTTCAAGTGAAAACAACATGATATAAACCATTCATTAATTCAAATTTTAAAAATTAGATTTCCATTTATTTACAGAAGGATTACCATCAGGATGGACAAGCTTAAGGCACACCCAAACAGTTCCTCAATATGTTAAAACACTAAAACCCCAAATATCGCATAACACTCTACATGGAGTGGTTGGAGTTATGGATATAAATAAAAAATGAATTAAATATTTGGATAGAGTCTCAGAATATGGTTATAACAAGTATAATTTGGACATATAAATTTAAAAAATAACGTCTGATGAAATTGGTGTGATAGAATGAAAATTTATAAAATGATGAAGATTGAGGAATGAGTTGTAGACCACCTTCCTCATACTCACATGACACTCCTCATTTAGTACCAGACTCTAATTTGGACTAGATTAGTGTAGATCTAAAAAATGAATTATAATCCTATAATTTTATAACATTGTTTAGAGTAATAAAAATTAATAACGTAAAAAAATTATTAAAACACTTACAAATTTGCATACTATGTGACAAATAGAAGCTTGATCAGACCTTAGATGAAAGAGATATCTCAATCCCAAGATTAGGCTTCAAGGGGGATCAAAAATGGGAGAGAAAGAGGTTCTTTCATCAAGAATCATATCAGAGAAGGGTTTATTGAATTATATCATTAAGGGAAAATGGTAAAATTTCCCAAAATTTACCATGTGTGTGGTTTAGCGACACAGTTTTCCAAACCTTGCACCAACCAAGAAAAGGTTCCTAGAAGAAGAGGGGAACTCACATGATTAGGCCACACATTCTGAGAAACCATGTTCCAATCAAGTGAAATGTCTCTGCCTAAAAATGAAAACCATCTTCATAGTTAGATTTATTTGTGCACCCTACCCATACGGTTTACACTAACCATGAAACATGTCCAATTCTACCACAAAGACGTGTTTAAGGCATTGAAAAAGCCCCAGAAACTCCTGATTCCATTATGAAATCATTAGGAATCCAAAATATGTCCATAATAATGAGCTAGACTAAAATTTAAAAGGATCTATACCTAATTCAAAAACTAGGTTCTTAAAATCACCCACTATACAGATCACATATACAAGTAAATAGATGAAAAACAAATAAAATAGTACTCACTACCAACACTGATCCATAAGACATACCTAGTCTCTAGTACCCTATTAAGATAATCTAGCCTGACCAGTTGAATCCACACAAGCATCCAAATCAACCATAAAATTTGGGGCCTCGTTCTGATCCTTTGGGAATCCTTCCTCTACATAATAGTAGACATAAGGTCTGCACAAATATTTACATTAATGTATAGGGGGTTAGAAATAAATCTATGTAGGACACCCCCAACGGTGAACCTATAAAATGATTCAATATGTGAATGCTCATGTAATACTCTTTGCATAGCCAATACATAAATGAAAAATGTATACCAATAAAACAATTGTCAATCCTTAGGTCTGAGACCTTAATAGACCATAACATTGTTGGCCTAAGATGGGGTGTCTCAGAGCACATTTCAGTGACCATGAAACCCAATAACCTGCAAGCTCTGTACCTATGGTAGGCACAACTAAACTTGGAAAAACTATGGACCAATCCTATGATATCCCTATCATTCAGGGTACTACTCTAGGTCATCCCATACCACACCCTCATGGATGAATCATTATATCACACTTGTAACCTTGAAACATATTTTCTAGTTACCACACAATAGTACATCCAAGCCTAGAAAACTTTTATGACATCTATCTCATGTATTATAAATGAAAATCCTTGAACATTAGTCCAAAATTATACCACATATCAAATTAATCTCGATAGGAGAATTAGTATAGCATCCAAACCATGGATATGGAGCATCGATCCACTATCCATACCATATGGTATACCATCAACTCCTAGAGCGTTAGTCTGGAACATAAACAAATAATTATAGTATCTATGTCTAGATCTTTATTCTAACACCTAATCTGTATTATAATTTCCATGACAGGAACCTCAGTATATCAACCATTTATATATATAAAATCAGTGGTTACTATAGCATCAATTTATCCCAATCCAAGGAGAAGGAGAATCATTCCAACCTCCTTATTACACATGTCATTCCATCATCACCCAGAACATTATTCTTGTATATGACATTGAAGTATACTATAGTGCCTATAGCCTCAGTCTGACAACATATCCATAATATACCTCCTTTTCCTATAACATCACTCCAGTACTAAACCACATACATGTGATGTCACATTCACTATACTCATAAATAAAAATGATTATCTCTGGAACCTCAGTCTAGTACTCAACCATAAACAAACTATCTGTACCAATATGGAGTCTTAGTTCAAAAATCTCAATTTAGGATATCTAAAACCATGCCTGTTGATAATTTTTACAACCCCCTAAATGATTTCAACTGTTACCATTAAACAAGGTTCTATAATGTGGAAACCCAACCATATCAAAATATCCCTATGGTCATGATCCTCATTTAACCTCAATAAATGAATAGTTAAAAAGGATTAAATAAATTTCCAAATCGTCTATTACATCTCATACCCATCATATCATACATCTACTTGGATCCTAAGAGAAACATCCATAACCAAACTATGTAACAACATAAACCCACTTATGGTTTTCCAATCAATTGGGCACACTCTTGGTCTTATGAATCCCCAAAAAATAGACGCGTCTCATTCCACCCCCAAAAATATCACTCAAGTAGAGGAATCCCCTCCTAATCCCAGGTAATAACCAAACTCTCAGGCCAAGCCCTGATACAAGAAATATTTATAAGAGGCCCTTAGAGGCCTCCAACCAATACCCAGTCAACAACATTCCAACAAGTAAATCAAAAGCCACCTCATACCACACAAACATTCTCAATAGCCTACCATGATATTCAATAATCATTTAACTTGAAATCGTCCCACTATGCATGTCCATAATATTACCTCAGACTCAAATCAACAACAAACCATCACCCACCCATAACCATAATCCTGTGATTTCAACCAATCCCAAAGGCTCAAACCACCATAATCCTCAAGGATAGGATCTAAATTTCAACTATTTTAACCTCAATCGACTAGTCCTAATATCCAGGGAAAAACCAAAATCACCTCAAAGTATCTAATCAGTCCCAACATATGAGATTCATCTAAGGGACCATAAATATCTCACCATGTAATACTTAGTCATGTCAATCATCGATATCACAACCCTCACTTGGGTATCCAAACTCACAACCCAACCCATTGGAGGATTCTAAATCCAACTCTCAAGGAAATCCTCCTACTAAGCTATCATGGTCTAAAACAAAATTTAGAAAAACTTTATATACTGAAAATATTGTAACCATTATGGTATACATAGAAAAACACTCAAAATAGACTACTCATAAGTCTAAATCTAACTTCTAGGGCACAAAACACCCAAAACCTCTAAGTTGGAAAAATTACACGACCTTTCCTTTTGAGTACACAACATGTACTGTCAAATCTTCACCAAGACATGCACTTTTACATTGAAAAATGAACATGGGTTCTACCAATTTATGACTACATGGCATGTACCAAAAGTACATGACATGTACTTTCTAAACATTATAGATACATGTAATTTTTCATGTGGAAAAGAACATGGCCATGTACTTCTATACAACATAAACATAAAGTACTCAATGTATACTTCTAAATATTACATCTTCCTGAAATGGTAATAATACTTGGAATGTTTTATTATAACCATACACCATGTAGTAAGATTTTTCGATTGATAATCCCTTAGAAACCTTCCAAAACCCATGTTGTCGCAAAAATAGGCACATATCAACCCCAATGGGGTCCTTAGAAACCACTATAAGCCTATAAAACATTAAACAAGTTAATATATTTAGATCATGGAATAAAAATAAAAAATTTTCTTACCTCATGACGTAATTGAAAATATTCTAGTCCAAATATGCTCTTAGAATCTACTGCACCTCAATCTGGTCATGATCCATGCCATTGATGAAGTGTGAAGACATCTCCCCCATCTCCTACACTTAGTATAGCAGTTTAATGAAAGGAGAATCCCATACCCCATTCTGCCATGTGTAGAAACCCCAAATGGGGGGACACTATTTTAGTTAATTTAATTAATTAGTTAATTAATTCAATAATTTTTTATTTTAATATATATCCCGAGTCTGAGAACCTTAAAAGAGTTAATATACTAGCTAAAAAACCCCATTCTATAATCAACCATGGAGTGAGAATCTAAATCTGACACTTTATTCAAAAGATACAACCACTCTAAACTGCGTAAAGAATTTAATACTTACTTATTTAAATAATTAATATTCTATCAAAACTCATATTTTTTGGAATTTACCAAACTACGCTCTTATGGTAACCACCTTATTCCAAGATCAATAGAGAGGTAAAAAATATTATCTGAGACCACCTTCTTGAAAGAAATGACCACTTTATCACTTTTATGCACCTGAGAACAAAAATTTAAATTTCTATGCAAATTTTAAAATATAGAAAAATTAGGTCTCTACAGCCTCCCCACTATAAAAAATTCTCAATATTAGGAAGACGCATTGTCCTTCTAACCAAAAACCCTAACCCACCTTGGTCTTCAACTCAAACTGAACTCATTGTGTTCTACTTAAAGTTGCCAATCGAGTTTCTCTTCATATTATGGAAGATATAGTGTACTTCCCATTAAAGGCCAAGAAACCAATTTCCACCATCAACCAACTACTAGGACAGTGCCTGACTTCACCCATCCATCCAGGGAATTCAAAACATCATCTAAATATTTTCATCAAACTCATGGTGCTCCCCATCATAGTAGTCAACACATACATACTAATGTTGATCCATGACTCTTCCCACAATGAGAGTTTTCTTTCAAAACACAACCTCAGTTGTCTACAAACACACTTGATCTGGTCCTCACTATATTTTCATCCCTACCCAAATAAGAGTCACCCCACCATACCTAATCTATTACTCCCTATCATAGGAGTATCCATGTCATTTCCTTATAACTAAAAATTTTTCCCCACCCATTCCCCAATCATGACCAGACCTTGGAGCTAGACATGGCCATATTTCCCCACTAGAGAGACAAAGGAAACATCTACTTTTTCCCATTCCTACCATATGAGAATAATATTCATCGTATTCATCAATATTTTCTTTGTTAAAAGGATCTCACCCATTGAAATCCAATTTTTCTCTACCCACCATACAGATTCACACACACCGCTACATGAACCCAACCTACCATGAGTCCCCTTACCAACCCAAGGAAATATCTCTATAGAATGCCATAAATATAGTTCCCTATTAGTATACTTAGTATGAAGTCAGGATATGGGTCATGATCGTCTCTAAAATATGAGTATAAAATGATGTCATAGATGGATATCACTGCAACCTTATTCATTCTATAACATCACAGTTATATCCAAGGGCCTAGGGTAATCATTCCCATAATCCACTTATGAAAACCATAGTGATTCTCAACCCAGTCACAGCCTCCGACCCAACTCAATAATCTTAAACAAACACTCTCATAACATTTTATTGACACAAAAATGATAAATTGAATCACCAGCACTCATGTATCTAAGATTATTCTATCACGACCATGGTAAACTGCCAAGTGTAATCCAACCAAAAAACCTACTCTGACTCTAGTGAGTCACCTCTCACAAAAATCATCTCAGAAGCCCTAACCATGAAAACATGACCACTTCTTCTGCCCATGATCCAACTCAAAACCAGTAAGAGAAACTCTCTGACACAACCATCTCCTAGGATAGGAATTTAAGTGAACCTTCCCCTATGGAAACATCCCAGAATCCATAAAAATATTCACATGAGTGAACCATCTAAAAAATGGAATCTAATAATCCAAATCCTCAAAAACAATCTACACCCTTCGTGCACAATATTAAATAGTCCAAGAATCCTTCTGTACCACAAGTACCCAAAATCACTCATAACTCAGTCGACCCCCCCCCCCACAAGTCACCCCCACAAGTCAAAAAGCTATAAACCATTTATCTAGAGTTACGTCAAAAGGCCACTAGGCACTTGCACCTAGTCCGACCGATCAATTCTCCCTTCAAGCCACTAGGTCTAACCACTAAGGTCTACACAAACTCATAGAAGAACACAACTTATGGGGAATTAGAACACACCCATATATTCATCACATGACATCAACAAAACCAAACACCCTCCTCTAGGGTCCCACAATGTAAATGTTTCATATGCCAACCAACTTATCACAACTACATAATTCATACTCTTTGTGAATCGTCACATCAAACGGCTCCTTGGAGGACCTGAACATTCAAACAACCTCTGAAAAATCCACTGACATGGGTCAAAAAATCTTATAATTACACCATACCAACCCACTGAGGCCACTACACCAACAATGCATGAGAACCACACCAATATCATCATCATTAATAATCTCATTGTAGATCTACCCGACCTTCAATCAGAAATAAATTAATGAAATCATACACTATAAGGCCTACATCAGGTGGATCCTATGTGTATTACATGATGCAAGGGATACCTATTTTCTCTATAGTACAAGATTCAAAACCATGTCATAGGCCTCTTTCCATTGGGAAAAGTGCTTGAAATCCATCAAAAACCATAAATCCAAACAACATATGAATCGCATAAAGTGAAAATAATATACAACCATATCATCAATAATCCAAAACATTAATCCCTTTACCTAGTAACCTAGAATTAATATAGAAAATGGGGTTCCCGACTCACCATCCTAGTATCCATAACATATTTCGAAACATTCCTATATCTCATATATACCATCCCCAAAACTGTGAAATAGCATTAAAGTAACTTTTTTGATACAACTTTCTAATGTTTCAGATAGATAACCACTAAACTGGTGACCCAAAATATTTCTCCACAATACCTCAATCATGCCACCTCATACTCCAGATGTTGAAGACTTGTATTGGGGGGGTCTAAAGTGGATCTGTGTTGAGACTATACACCCATATCGGAGTGAAAAACCTAAACTAAAAAACCAACCATCATACACATCAGAGTAATTTAGAAGGATAAATAAACTGAAACTGAAACCTGATCTAATAAAATGAAATACCATATGGGCCAAATCATCCATGACATACATACAATAATGATCTCCCACTAGGCCAATCCATTTCAAAAATAAATAATTGGAAAATAAATACAATAGCCCTTGTTACCAACACCTGTCTATAACACATAACCATTCTCCAGTACCCTATTAAGCTTCTCTAGAATAACCAGTCATCTTTACATGATAATATCACACAACCATGAAATATGGGGCCTCTTCCTGACTAATCATGCATATGTGATCAACCTAAAATCTGACATAAGGTATGTACACACACTGAGGTGCATGTACAGGGTGTGAGAAATAAATCTCAGTATGCCACCCCCAACGATGAACATATAAACTTATTCCATAAGTGAATGACCATGAAATTTTTTCATCCAAGATGACACATAACTGAGAAATGAATATAAATTAAACAAAAATCATTCTTTAGGTCCGACACCCTAATTGACTATACCTTCTTTGGCCTAAGACAAAGTGTCTCAGAGCATGTCTTAATTTCCATGCATCCCAGAAACCAATTGGATTCATACCCATGGCATCCACAACCAAACATGACAAAACCAAGGACCCATCCTATGATAGGATTATCATTATGTTTACTAATCTAGGTCATTCCCTACCATATTATCATGAACCAAACATTATATCACACTAGGAACCTCAACACATCTTTCTCAATTACAACACAATAGTACTACCAAGACCATACCATTAGTTTGACATCTATCTCATGTATCATAAACTATGACCCTAGATAATCAATCCAAAATTATAGAACATTTCAAATTAAGAATGTGTGGAGCATCAGTCTGACATCTAATTGATGGATGTGGGGCATCAGTCCACCATTCATCTCAAATGGTATAATATCAACTCCTAGAGCATCAGTCTGTCACATACCCAACAATGTATATTATCTATGTCTACAGATATAGTATGACACCAAATCTGTGTTATAATTTCAAAGCCTGGAACCTCATTCTAGAAAACATCAATATATATAAAATCAAGGGTGCCTAAAGCATCAGTCTGGCCCAATACAAGGAGAAAAAGTATCATTCTGACATCATTAGTCCATATGGAAATCCATTATCACCCAGATCATTATTCTAGTCCTTAAACATTAAGTATACTATTAGTGTCCAGAGCCTTAGTCTAACACCATATTCCTAGTATAACTCATATTCTCAAAACTCCATTATAAAACCAAACTACATACATGTGACATCAAATTCAACATATTCAACTATGTTAAACAACATTTTCAGAACCTCTGTCTAGACCTCAACCATAATCAAACTATTCATATAGATATGGATCCTCATTCCAACAATATAAACTATGGATATTTGAAACTAAACCAATGGATTAACTTTCCAAACTTCTTAGCCATTCCTACTCTTAGAATTAAACTATGTTCTATAATGTGTCAACCCAGCCAAATCGAAATAGCCCCATGGGCATGATCCAAGTCTTAACCTAGAAAAATTAAAATATAATAAAGACTGACTAAACATCCAACTCATCAATTATGTCTCATCCCCATCATATTATACATCTACTTAGGTCCCAATGTAAACACCCATAAAAACTACTTAATCACCCACACATGCTCAGGGTCTTCTTATCGATCAGGTACACAATTTTTCCATATGAATCCACACAAAAATAGAAGAATCTCTCTATACCATCATAACATGATTTAAATTAGAGAAATACACTACCAATCCCATGAAACAACAAAACTCCCAGGTCAAGGCATAATAAATAAACATCTTGAAGCAGCCCTTAGTGGCCTCTAACTGATCCTTGATCAAAAAAAATCTAACAAGACATCTTGAAGTATTCTAATTCAATGTAGGTAATCTCAAAAAAAATCATGGAATTCCAAAATAATTAAACCTAAAATCATCCCACTATAAAAATCCTCAAGAGTCCCTCAGACTCAAATCAACACCACAATGGTACCCAACCGAAAGTTTCATCCAACAATTTCAACTAAGCCCAAATGATCTAACCATCCCAATCCTCAAACATAGGATCTAAATCTCAACTGTTCTAACCTCGAGTGTCTAGTCCTGATATACAGGGAAAACCAAAATATCCCTAGAGATGCTACTTTATTCCACCTTTAATGATTCATCTAAGGGGCCACAAACATCTCACCATCAAATAATCAGTCTATTCCAATAACTATTCATCACCCTCACTTGGGCTTCCTATCTCACTGACCAAGCCACTAGAGGATTCTGAATCCAACTCTCAAAAAAATCCTCATTCTAAAATATCGTTTCCCAAAACACCATCCATATGCCCTCTATATATTGAAGGATTCCACCACTGGGATCTACATTGAAATAAACTTAAAACGGACTAATTGAAAGTCCAAATCCGACTTCCAGGGACCAAAACACCCAAACTCACTAAGATACAGAGAGTACATGGTGTGTAATTTTGATTACAAGGTGTGTACTATAAAATTTAAACCTAGACATAAAATTTTAAATTTCTAGAGAAACATGGGTTTTTCTTATGTACTACTACACAACATTTTCCCAAAGTACACAGTGTGTACTTTTTAAACATCATCTTCCCATGTACTATTTCAAATTGTCGGGAACATAGCCATGTAATGTTGCATGACATATACATAAAGTACAAAATGTGTACTTCTTAAAATTTCATCTTCCACAAATTGGAAAAACTCATGTTGTGTTTTTTTATTACCACGCATGCTGTAGTCAGGTTTTCTGAATGGGAAACTATTTCAAACCCCTAAAATGCACTTTTTTTCCTAATAAATATAGTTTGACCCCTATGGGATCCTTAGTAGTTGTTATAAGGCTATAAAACATAAAAAAACTGATATATGGTCATAAAGGAAAAAAACAACAAAGTTATCCTAATTTATGTCATAACACCAAAGCTTCGTGTCCAAATCCTCTCCCAAAAATTGTCGGTCCTCAATATTGCCTTGATATACTCTGAGGACGAAGTCTGATAACATCTCATCTCCCATATCTCCTAGATCCATCAATCATACAGAAGGAGAATCCCCTATTCCCTTCTATTATGTGTAAAACTCCCAAATGGGGGTGGGTGGGTAGACTCTTTTAATTAATTATTTAGTGAATTATTTAGTTAATTAATTAATTTCATATTTTAATATCTATCATGAGTCCTTGAACTTGAGGCGAGTTAATACCCTTTCTAGGAAAACACCACCACTCTCAACTCGATTGAAAAGTTATAATCTCAATCAAATAATCTGTTCATAAGATACATCCACCTAAAACCACACAAATAATTTAATATTTATTTAATTAAATAAAAAATATTCTACCAAAACTCAAACTACTTGAAATTCCACCAAAATCAAATCCTTGGTTAAAACTCTAATTCTAAGAACAATTAATGGTCATAAAATTTACCTGAGACAATATTCTAGGGGAAAATGACTATTTTACACCCTTAGATCAATCATGAAAAAAAAATTAAAATTTATGATCAAATTATGAAATCTAGAAAACTTTGGTCTCTACAATAATTGTTAAACACAAATATAATTATTTTTAATTAATTTTTGACATGCAGGAATAAAAGAAACATGATTTTTCTATATAGAGGGGTCAAAATTAACTGATTTTTATTTTTTGATATTTAATAATTTTAAATATATTATGTGATATTAATAAAATACATATTTTTTTGTCCTTATATTACTCATTTGAAATAGGGTTACATTTCTTTGGTGGGTTAAAATTGTAAGGATGGTTGATTTTTTTAAAATATATTTTGAATATGTTCTCTTATTTAAATGTTTTATTTATAATTATTGTAATAAAAATTGATAGCGTTAATATATAAAAAATAATAATTTTTTTTTATTACTTTACTTCTATTGATTCTCATATGAACTATGTTGATTATGCGAATAATCGTACAATATATATATATATATATTTTCAATGGGTTTTTTATATTCTAAAAAATGTTTGTAGTAGTTGATGTAGGCTTTTCACAATGATGAAAATTTTATGATAATGGCCCACACATTTTTTAGTATTGGATTTATAAGTATTTTTTAGCATTGATAAATGCATTTACTAGCACCAATAAATGGGGAATCGGTTCTAGAGATTATATTATAGATTTCAATTATAATATGTTAATTGAAGGAAAGTCATTTATTTTAACATCATAATTGTATTTAATAACACAATGCCTTCTTGAAGTTGAATTAAATGGAATCAAATATCATGGAGTCATATATTTAAATGTATAGATGGTTTCTTTTTCTTATTTATTTAATTAGATTGTGTGGATAGTGGATACTTCTGAGTCCTATTACATAAAAAACCTTTCTCTAAGAATATGGCACAAAATACTAACATTTTGGAGGATTAGATGGAAATGTTTTGGGATTAGATGTTCTTTATTATCTTGATCACTCATTATTATATAATTGAACTACATAACAATAAAGTAAAAAAACATATATTCTAAAACTTTCAAATGATATAGCTTATTAACCAATCTATTATTTTTGTTCTATATATATCATTTCATCATAGTCCCAAATAAATTTAAGCTTTCTTATAGTATTATTATGAATATACTTCCTAGACTTATTGATGGGTTCTACAAATATGACCATAAGGAATTAAACACGAAGTAATATACTATTAAATAGACCAGTCAACATTATGTTAGGATCCCCATCTTAGTGATTCTATTTCACAAATCTGGAATGTTGATACATAATAATTGGTATGTATTGAAGTACCTAATTATCTCTAGAAAATACAAAAAATACGTGTATATTAATTTTACTATATTAACATAATCCCATTAAAAAAATTGTTTGCATACTTTAAAAAATATTCTATTCTTTGTGTATATATTGGATAGATTGTTGACATATTTATGAATCAGTAATAATATAATAAAGGCCCCCTATTTCCAAAACCATCTTATGAAATTTAAGAGTTTTTTTCAGATTACGTGACTCTATTATTGGAGAGCCACACCTCATGACTCAATAAAAATATCCAGATTAAAATATAATAACTTACCATTGAAATATAATTGGGATGTACTTTGATTATTTTCATTGATAAATATATGGTTATTATAAGAGTATGATACTAGATCTTGGTAGTATGAATTTAAAATTTTCTTAAAAAATCTATGTGATTCTACAATTAAAGCTAGATCACCAAATAAATAATTATTTTATTGTTCTAAGTTATATATAGATTTATAAACGTTATGATATTGATAATCCCCATTAATATATATAAAAAATATTATGTTTGAATAAATATTAAAGAATTCATATAGGGAAAATATTTGGTAGGATGTTTTATGAAAGGTGAAAGGATTAAAATAAAAATCCTAGAGGAGGTTTTTGATTGAGAGAATTTCAGAGAGAATATAAGAAGTGGTTTTACTATGTTCTCAAGGTAAATAAATTAGAGGGAACAATATTATACTTATATAGTTCATAATCCTATTTAATCGATGCTATGTCTAGCTGAATATATGTCAAGTTCTTATTAGTCCAAATTTAAAAGTTTGGATCATGGATACGTAATTACGTAATAAATAATATATTATTTAAGTTATTTTTTAAAAAATATATATATTCTACTTGATATTCCTACTTTTAATTATGAAATACATATATATATATACATATTAAAATATCACCATTAGAATATATATGATCATTGTGAATTTTCAAATATAGATGAATTTTTCTTTAGTATATAAAATTATAATATTTTTTTAGATTTTAACATTGATATTTAATAATTTTTAAAATTATAATCATACATAATCAACAATTATTTACCAATCTATGCATTGAAATGTTCCCCTTTTTAGTGAGTATTTTAATATAGTTAAGAGGATCTCAATAATGGAGGATCACTATGAATATTAAATAATTTTATATTTAATTTTAAAAAAATATAATATTTATGAGTTCCTTAGTATTTTAAATATTCATGTATTCTTCTTGTCCATTCTATTATGTGTAATGATTGATAAAACGACATCTTATATTGATATTGTTATATTGTTAATTATTGAAGAATTTTTTACATATTATTAAGGAACATATCTTATCACTCATGATCAAAACATGTGTATGCATGAATCCATTTTCATTAAGAGTGGCCTTTACATATAATTAATTTACACAAGAACTATCGACTACCACATCATCAGTATTATTATCCTCATAATCTTTTTTAAGAGAAAATAATGTTAAAAAAATAAATTATTATGGCCTAAAAAATAGTGACCAAGAGAATATTACAATTAAAAAAATTCAAAACTTTTATATGGTGTAAATTATAGTAAAAATAAATGTAACCACATGTTATATACCAAGGGTAGCCAAATATTCCATAATATTTTCAGATTCATGCCTTGCCTAGAGAAATTTTGATGCTCCATTGTAATGGTTGCAGAAATTATAGATCTAATATGTAATTATATAGATATGGTAACTCAGATTAAGGTGTCCCTAACACAAATTGTGGAATCAAGATCAATATGTTCCCATATAATATATATCCTCTTAAATAGGGAAAGACTAGGGTGAATAGATATTTATTTGTCTAGAATTTGGATTCCCAGACATAAGGGGGTTGTAAATACAAGAATGATTGTTCCTTTTATGACCCCTCCCTCCAAAGGATCCCTAACTAAACCAAATACAATGAAAGAGTGATTATGACACAGAAATATGTATTTCAATAGGCTATGAGTTAGATAATTTCACCAAGGGTATATAAATCACACATACATGAGGTAGGATTCTCTATAGATTTAAGGAATAAGAGATAAGAAAGAAAATATCAAACCAACACCATGAATAATCCTAATTATAAATCCCAAAAAATACAGTGTAATACAAACCTGAATGGTAAAGTAATGGTGTCAAAAGTAAGACGATACAGAGATAATGACCTCCATCAACTTCAAATAGAAAATCAAAAAGTCATTTGAGTTAGTAGAGTTCAATTAGATCATTACCCTACTTCCTGCTAACCTAAAAAATAATTGATATATATATTTGGTTATAATAAAATGTATACTCATTAAGATCCTCACTAAATCCTCTCATGAAAATTTTCAAAGATGCATACTAAAGACTAGTTAATAAAAAATGAGACTAACTTTTCACTGAAATATATAATTCTAGTTTTCAATCCACCCCATGACTCACTCACCAAATACCACATAAAAGTAAACCATTCTATAATAAAATAGTATATGTTAATAGGGTACCCCACTTCCACATATACATAGTTTTATCACTCTCACACCCCAATAAATATATCTTGTACTCATCACTCATGTATTTCACCATATGCCAAATGAAATAGTAATACTTCGGTTACCACACCCTGTGTAGCCCCTCATCTCATCATCATCATATACAAATAATAAATAGATGTATAGTCAATAACCCAAATATCCTATTTACATGTATTGTACCATAATTCAATATATACCAAACTCATAAACCCAAGGGAATATGGAGCTACCATGACCAAATTAAAGTTTGTGCAAAACCTCGAGCCATTATTATAAATGACCCAAACCTGCACTCCTATATCAGATGATAAAAATAATAATATTTACATTTATATATTTGATATTGATAAACTTGACCTGATTATATTCATTCAAAACAAACAATATTTTATCTAAATATTGGATCACTTATTTATCCATGGACATTTAGGTTTACAGTATTAGAGAACTCAGACAATCTATTACACAATGTTACCCATGTCTTTAAGTGATAATTTTTTTCCATTATACCCACCATATTGATTCCACATTATGCCTTCCTCATAGACAACTAGAATTACTTATATACATATATTATATAACAATATTCTTTATAACATGGTGAAAATAAACATAAGAATGGTGAATTAAAATGCTCGGTGAATGTAAACATATAAATTTATAATTGAATATCTTCAGTGAGAAAAATATAAGCATAATGGAAAGAGAAATTATTCAATGTTCATGAGAATTAAGAGAATTAATAATCATGAACACCTTGAATATTAATCATGTTTAATTACATAAAAAAATTCAAGTGTGATATGAATTAATAATCAAAAGATATTTGATTGAAATTTGGGTCAAATAAACAATGAAAAACTCATTGAAAATAGAGATAAGACCTGTTAGTATTTTGGATCATTATCTTTATCACTATTTTTCACTCATGTTAGAAATAATTGGATCTTGGTTAAATCCATAGGTGAAACCACCCTGGATAACTCCCACATTCCCATGTTTAATGATAAGGAACATTACCTAATTCACTAGAGAGCTATATTGGGCTCACCCATCATATAAGCTATATCAGTTTCACCAATCATCCTGACCTATATCGCACTAACCCATCATCTTAATAATTTCTAATTACCATATTTTGATATAACACATAAAATTTTTCATTTTCACCAACAATATTTTAAAAACAACTTTAATTACTTGATTTTCTAATGGAAATAAAAAGTATTTCATGATAATATCAATAAAAAACATCTTAATACATCTAGGGAAATAATATGGATGGTATCATAATATTATTTTATTATTTAATTATAGAAATCATTAAATTATTTTGAAAACGAATAAAATACCTTTAAAATAACATTCAAAAAACATTTCATTTAAAACATGGGTATATAACATTTAATTTGGGTTCCCCTAATAAATAAAAAATAAATAAATATTTAGAAAAAGTTTTTTTAAATATGAATTTTAAATATTTTTCAGTATTATTAAAAAAATATAGAATTTAAGATAGTGGTAAAATCCATTCATATCACAAATTTTAGAAATAATAATTATTTTAAACTTTTGTAAAGAGATTAAAAAGTGACCATTATGGAAAAAGATAAGAAATTTCCTTTTAATACCATTTAAAATAAGTTCAAATATCATGTAAAATAACTTTTAGAAATAACTTGTGTTAATAAAAGATATTTATGAATTTATATAATGAACATGTTCACTAATTTTGGTTAAATTTATTTAAAAACATTAAAATAACCTTTTTATAGAAAATACCTTTATGACATTTTTACACCAAACCCCATTTAAAAGCATGAAAAATGAAGGAACATAAAATAATATGATTATAAAAATAATCATGATATTATATATCAATATTAAATGTCTACACTATGTTACTATATATAGGTGCATCCATTGAAACTATTCTCATATAAGGAGGATTGAGATAGAAAACCCTTGAATTTTGGTAATGATTGAATGCAAAATCCATTGATTGAAGGAACATAACATGGTTTAATAAAACCATAATTTCTATGAAGGTATATATGAAAATCCATAAATGTTGAAATAATTACACCACATTAAATAAATGATTGTGTATAACATTAATCATGCCACAAAGAATTGAAATTGAGACCATGTAAACCCTTTAAACTTTTATAACAATAGAATCAATATATCATGAAGGAGAGAACATAAAAAGTATAATAAATATCATGATTAAAGTTGAATTTATGATATAATATATAAATTTGTATCATATACACCTTATAAAATAATTTCTTTTTATATTACAATTCATATTCCAAAGAAATAATATTGAGATGAATAATCTTTACAAAGATCATGTCAATGCCGGTGAATTTATCAATGAATTGATTATGTGGAAAAATTATAAAACTACATAACAAAGAGTAAATACAAAAAAATATGATCAAATCCTATTTCACACACAATCTTTTCAAGGAAAAATCAATAAAGGAGTAGTATAATCTAATGAATGGAAACTGTGTTAAGATACTCCTTTCCTCGAGTCCTAACATGCTAGGTATTTCCTTTAACTCCTATACAATATATGTATATTAATTATTTAAATGTATAATACCATAATCATGGTTTTTTAACTTATCATTAGACAAATTATTTCTTTTATTTCAATGACATATTTAATTTTGTAATCGGTTAAGTCTACGATTGGAGTTTTGAGGACATTTAGTTCATAATTTCAAAAAAACATTAATATATTGACTATGTTTAAAGCGTTAATTATTATATCATCTAGAGAATAACAATAATGATATTATTTACATTTTTAAAAATTAAATAATACTGTAAAATCATTCATTAAATCCATTAAAAAAATGCATCCCCTCACAAGGTGGTAGTCTGCACATATAAATGAGCGATGTCTTTACATTTCATTAGATGTCAAATAAAAAATTATTATATATTATAATATTATAATAATAATTATAATGTTTTCAAAATAAAATACAATCATTAAATTAATCTCTATTACCTTCCATGAGGGGATACATTCTAAAAATGAAGTATATCACTACATGTAGATGGTAGTTCGTACATATGTATATGCGATAATTATTTTTTTAAATGATTGAAATGGAATAAATATTGTTGATATCTTATATTTATTGATTTAAAATATTCAAATTAATAATATATATATATATATACATATTAAATAAATCATTATAAACATCTATGAGTTTTAATATCCCGATATTTTAATATAAGACTATGTTCGATAGCATACAAGATACAAACCATTGAGTTAAAATGAACCATGAAATGTTATTATTTAAATAGGATGTTATAACTTATATATTTAATTGGCGGGTATAAATAGTATTAAAATAATTATGAAATATATATAATTTTCTTTTTCAATAAAAAATTATTAACTAATTCTTAGGAAATAACCATTCATTTTTTGGTAAATTCATTTTATTCTTCAAAAATATGTTTCCTAAAAATTAATTTTTTTAATTTTGAGAAAATGTCATAATTAATTTCTAAAAAAATTATAAATTTTATTTGGTAAAAATGATATATTTTTTGAAATCGTTAAATCAAAATTATTTTATTATGAAATTTCGATATTTTTTGAAATTTTTGATTATTCAATGAATAGTGAAGAATAATGATTTTTGTTGAAAACAATTTTTTATTTTAAAATATTTATAAAGTAAAATTATATTTTGTATTAGTATTTAAATTTTAATAGTTAGATTTGATACAATTTAGTCCAATTAATGTCTTTGGATGAGTTTTATATTTGAATTTGTTATATAAACCTTTTTTTCTTAAATGACCTTTTTCTGAAAAAAAATACTTTTCATTGCATTTTAGTATTAAATTAAAATTTTCTAATTTTTTAAATTGAATTATTCAAAATTGATTCTATACTTGGAATTAAGAGTTCAAAATTTATTAAATATTTCTCTTTTGTATTTATCAATTTTGAATAGTATTTATAGTAGAAAATTTTACCACGGTAAAGGTAAAATCAATTAATTAAGGGTAATACTAATGTTATAAAGACTAGAAAGTTATCACACCCTGTCCCCTGCGGCCTGTATCATGACTACCCTAAACCCGCCTTCCATAGGCCAGGGGCTAGTGACTAGCAACAAAGGCATAAATCCCTAATCTGAGAAGGAATTTCCTTTATAACTATAAACAAACATATCAGAGTACACAACTGGAAGCAAAACACTAAGTATAACCGTATACAAAAGAACTACTAGAAAGTAAAAAGGGTTCAGAAATACAAGCCCAACAGGAAAGTACAATTGAAAAGAAAATACAACAGAAATAAATTAAAGCATCTACTGAGTCGTCCTATGAGGTTCCTACCTGAAGGGTAGGTACAGATGGCCTTCTTAGCACTCCACGTCTGTCCGTCCGCTCCGTTTGCCATCACACCGAGTGGTCAACCTCCAGGTACCATCCAGTCCTACTACTCTCTACCTCAGTCAGCGTTGTCTGTCATCTGCAACCAATACAATGAAGTACAAGCATAGCCCGTGTAGGGGAGAGTATAATGATACTTAGTGGGGACCCTGAGACCCTCAAGGTCTCACAATATCCAACAAGAATAAACCTCAAAGTAAACAATCAACGGATAACCCTTACTTAGGTATATTCCCATACATATACCTAAGTTATATAGTAACCCATCTCAATGATGAGGAAACACAAAATCCATTGACTCATCTCATACGAGGATTATATTCTTGGGGTAGTAGCAAGTAACATCCATAGTCAAACTGTCGGAATCTTGGCTGATGGTGTACTCCTCCTCTATTGAGTACTATGGGCCTTCCGCATTACACATAGGTGCTTCCCACCTTCCTATACTGTTGTGGTACTCCTCCTATCGAGTACCATGAGTCTGCTGCATCACACAGAGGCGATCCCCACTATGGGTCTGCTGCGACAAACAGAGGTGCTTCCCCTCATAGCCTGATGAGGTAGTTCTATCGATTACCATGGGTCTACTGCATCACATAGAGGCGCTCCCCACTGTGGGTCTTCCACATCACACTGAGGCGCTTCCCACAGGGCTAGTCAAAAAACTTCGAGGTGAAAGGTCAGCAGTCATCATGTCTCAGCCAGCTATTAGATCTTCATACACCTCTCACTTGTCTTTGGGAGGATCCTCTCCACGAGCAATAGGTCTATACTCCAACTATCACGTATTCCCATGAAAAAGTATCTCAAAGGTCTTCCTCACCATTGGGATCACAACACAATAGACGATTCATCAATCGGACGCCCGGTCTATGAGTTATTGGAATTTCCGACCCAGGGGCCCAGTTGGATTTTAGGTCCAATCCAAACTAACCATACCCCAACTTTATCCAAAACATAAATGGGGTATTCCAAAAGAACAGTCTCGCTCTCTTATTTTTATCCCCACAGACGGTTCATCGATCGGACACCTGTAGCCCATGATATGGGTGGAAAGGTGTAATCAGGTCAAACGGGTTCGGGTCCGGTCCGACCCAGTCGGACCGACCCGACCCGACCCATATCTGGATCGGGGTCCGACCCTGCCCGAGGGGGTGGCCGGTCCCAAGGAGGCGGCCTGGCCCAGTGGGAGTGGCCCGCATGGCCTAGCTGGCTGGCAGCCTGCATGGCCTGGCTAGCCATGCACGGGGGGGGGGGGGGGGTCACGCCCCCCTGCCTTCCGAACAGAACCGGTGCTAGGAGCCAGTTCAGTATCCAATAGGACCTGAGGGGTCTCGCCTATTCCGGCTGGACGAGCATCCATCCGGTTCCGCACCACCATCTCGGCACTATGGCACCGCGCCCCTGATCCTCCGTCGTGGCCTTCCCTAGTTGCAGCTCCCTTGCTCCGCGTGTCGCAATTGCACCACACTGCTCTGTCCGACCGCCACATCCCGCCTGGCCATGGCCCTTCCACATTTGTGGCACAATAGTGTTGCGCCCCTCCAGTGGCCCAGCAGGATACCTTGATCCACCAGGGCCTGCGCTGGCCACAACCCGGTTCTCTGCACAGCGCGACGGCGCCGCACCCCTCCGGTAACACAGCGGCCTTTGCACTACCAGTTTCCTTCACGGTCAGCCCGTAGCTGGCTGTCATAGCTCAACTATGGTCCTCTCTTCTAGAGGTTCCATTGTTCCGTTGTTGTCTTCAACAAGCGAGATAGAACAAAGGGGGACGGTTGGGTCGTGTTCATGCAATCCGATCACTCCTCATTATGGTGATATCAATCAAAAGTTCACAATATATAATTTGAATGATGATGAACATATGGTAAAACTCATACATAGAAAAACTCATACCTCGCTTGTCAATCATTGGCGGTGGAAGGAGAGAAATGGCGGACGTCGATTCGTTGACATCGGGAAGCATCCGGGGTAGGAGACTGAGGAAGAAGCATCATCAGTGTTCTTCACAGTCGGCACCTTCTCTTTTGGCTTGGTCGAAGATCAAAGAAAGAGTTCTTCATTCTTCGGTGGACGATGAATAGGCGTTCTCCGCGTTCTTCATTGAGAGATATTTCTCCAAGGGTTCTCCAAGTTCTTCCAACCCCTCTCTCAAGCTCCACCAAAAGAATTTCCAACCAAAAATAATGGGTTATGATAACCCATTCATTAATTTGTTGGCTAGAGAATTCAAAAGAATTCAAATGGGTTTTAAATTAATTGAGTGAATAAATTCAATTTATTAATTGAAAGGGTTGGAAAAATTAATTAGTGGGGTAGGTGGAGAGTTTCATCCCATATAAATGGGGGTTAATTGGGGTTTAAAGACCGTGTGGGCCCCACCAAGGATATCCTCCCATGAGAGGTTTTTGGAGGGTGGGCCCCACCACCATAATCTCTCATGGGAGGTTATGGTGTGGTGGCCCCCACCTCTAACCTCTTCTTGGAGGTTTTAACCACCACAAAATAAAAATAAGTTATCACCTTATTTTAAATTAATTTATTTAAATACCCCAAAAACTAACTTCCATTCCCGAACAATTGTCGTCATGGTAAAAGTGTTCTTAAGTGAATATCGGTGCTGTGAGTTCAAAGGTCCCCTTAGATTTCAATTCCAAGCACTGGTTCAAAAGTTATAAAATCTCGCAGGCATGTTTACTAAACGTACCCGAACAAAATTTCTGAAATTGATTTCAGGCACACCAGGCCTTGGAATCAAGCAGCGTAAATTTTCAAGGAATCGTAAAAATTCTATGAATTTATGAAAAATATTTCCACAGAATTTCTGAGTCATTAAATTCTCCCCACCTCAGGTCTTTACGTCCCTGTAAGCTACAACTCAAACTATGGAAAAAAATGGGTGTACTGAGAACGTATCTTTGCCTCTCGCTCCCATGTGCTCTCATGGAGGTTCTTGTGCTGCCAGTGAACGCACACCAGAGGTATCGACCGTCCATGTAGGACCTGCTCCTGTCAGTCCTCAATCACTACTGGAACCTCCGTGAATGTCGCCCCGTCATCGATATCCAGCTCTCCATGGTCGATGATGTGGGAAGGTTTGTTCACGTATCTCCTTAGCAAAGATACGTGGAATGCATCGTGCACCCGGTGTAACTGAGGTGGAAGAGATAAGTGGTAATCCACCTCGCATGCTCTGTTGAGGACTTAGAAAGGCCCGATGAACCGTGAAGATAACTTGCCGCCTCAGCCAAATCTCTGTAGACCTCGTTGAGGTGAGACTCATAGAAAGACGTGGTAGACAATCTCAAACTCCAGAGGTCTCTATCTCTTGTCAGCATACGGCTTTTGCCTGCTCTGTACAGTCTTCATCCACTCTGAGATGATCTACACCTTCTTTGTGGTAGCTCGTACCATCTCTGGTCCCACTAGTGCTGACTCCCCTCAGTCTGTCCAGCACAGTGTCGATCTGCAAGGTCGACCATAGAAGGCCACAAAGGGTGCCATATTGATGGTGGAGTGATATTTGTTGTTATAGGCAAACTCTACCAAAGGTAAGTGATCCTCCCTGCTACGACCAAAGATGAGGACTCATGCGCGGGGCATGTACTCGTGAATCTGGATGGTCTGCTCGGTCTGGCCATCTGTATGAGGACGGAAGGCGGTGCTCATACATAGCTTCATCCTGAAAGCCTCCTCCAACCCCTTATGTAGTCGGGAAGTAAACCATGTGTCACATTCTAGGACAATAGAAGAAGGAACTCCATGAAAACGCACAATCTCTTTCACATAGAGGCGTCTTGATCTCTCTACTGAGCCCTGCTCTCTGATCGGTATGAAGTGGGATGACTTGGTGAGTCAGTCAACGATCACCCATATCGAATTATGACTCCTGGATGTATGTGTAAGACCTATCATGAAGTCCATAGATATACCATCCCAATTCCACTCTGGGACCTCTAAAGGCTGAACCAAACCTGCTGGTACCCGGTGCTCTACCTTCACTTGCTGACAAGTGAGGAATTGAGAGAAAAACTCGGCTACTCTCTTATTCATACCTGTCCTTCACTACTGTCGTCGACGGTCCTGGTACATCTTCTCCACCCCTAGATGTACCACTAGAGGGGAAGTTTGGAACTCTTTCAACACTTCCTCCTAATGTTCTACTGTCACCATAGTATGTCTTCTGAAGAGGATGATGTGCTCCCCACCTTCAAAAAATACATCAGGTACCTGCCCTGTGGATATTTGAGCACGTCGTGTCTCACAATCAGAGTCTCCATGATGCGCCTCCTTGACTCACTGAAGAAGTGGAGGAGTGACTTTAAGAGACTGTAAATAGGCTTCTCCATATCTATCCACAAAGGATATCTATAAGGCAACCATATACTCTGTCGCCTCTCTTAGCAGCTGAATACCAGTCCTCCTACTAAGTGCATCTGCAACAACGTTCCCATTCAAAGGAGTATAGACTATCTCAAAGTCATAGTCCTGGAGGAACTCAAGACATTGCCACTGTCTTAGGTTCAGGTCCTTCTAAGAGAAGATGTGACTGAGACTCTTGTGATCAGAGTACATGGTAAAACTTTCACCCATAAGATAGTGCCTCCACATATTCAATGCGAAGACCACTGCTGATAACTCTAGGTCATGGGTAGAATATTTATTCTCATGCTATCTCAGATGCTGAGAACTATACATGATCACATCTCGCTCCTGTATCAGGACACACCCGAGTCCGGTCCCTGATGCGTCGTAGTAAACAATATACCCCACTCCCTCCTCTGGAAGCCTCTAGAGGGGGGCACTACTCAGCCACTTCCTCAGCTTCTGAAAGCTCTGCTGGCATCTCTCCGACCACATGAAGGGTTTCCCCTTCTTCTTCATGGCTAAAAATGGTGCTGCAACTCTAGAAAGTCTGTAAAAAACCTCCAATAGTATCCAGCCAAGCCCAGAAAACTCTGTACCTCTATCACACTCCTTGGTGGCTCCCAATAAAGTATCGCCTCAATATTTTCTATATCTACTGCAACTCTATCCTCCCAGATGGCATGTCCTAATAAGTGAACCTGCTGAATCCAAAACCGGCACTTCGAGAGCTTACCATAATGTTGGTGCTCTCAGAGTGTGTCGAGTACTACCTTCAAATGGTAGGCATGCTCCTCCTTAGTAGTCGAGTAGATCAGTATGTCATCAATGAAGATCATGACAAAGTGATCGAGGTATTCCTAGAAGATCCTATTCATGAGACACATGAACACTGCTGGAGTGTTGGTTATGCCGAAGGGCATAACCAAGAACTCGTAGTGTTTGTACCAACACCTGAAGGCCATCTTCTAGACATCCTCGTATCAAACTCTAAGATGGTGATAGCCTGATCTGAGGTCTATCTTCGAGAAGCATCAAGCTCTCTTTAGCTGATCAAAGAGGTTTTCAATCCTCAGGAGAGGGTACTAGTTCCTTACAGTCACCTGGTTCAGGTGACGATTGTCAACATAGAGCCTCAATCTCCTATCCACCTTCTTAGCAGACAGAATCAGGGCTTCCCAGAGAGAAACACTGGGCCATATGAATCCCTTTCCCTACAAGTCGTCCAGCTATACCTGCATCTCACGAAGCTCAGCGGGATCCATCTGATATACTGGAGTAGATATCGGTGTCATCCTGGGGTACTTTTCAATTTAGAATTCCTTCTCTCTGTGAGGAGGTAGTCCTGGAACATCATTAGGGAAAACATTCGCATATCGGTCCACCACTATAGGGTAAGTTAGACTCTCCACATCAACTACTCCAAGGGTAAGGAAAGTCAACTGGTGAGTGATTAGCTTCACCCTCCTCCAAGTAAGTTCGTCTTCTACTGAAAATGTTCCCTTCTCACCGGTGAAGGTGAACCTGGTCCCATCCATGCAGACACACTGCATTTTTCACCTAATAAAGTCGATCTGAGCATGCACTATAGATAACCAGTCCATACCCAATATGACATAGTAAGGCCTCGACCCCACTACGAGGAGATCCTAGCCGAATATCTTGCCTCTTAGAGTGTACTCACACTACCATCACCAGTGCGTAATCATCGAGTATGCTCCCATAAGAGTCTCTAGCCGTAAGTATTGAGCCAATGGCTCTGTCAGAATCTTCGAGTTCCGAATGAGGGAGTGACAATGAAATATTGACTGACACCTATGTCTATAAGAACTATAGCTAAGGTGGAGTAGACACAGATCATACCTCGAATCATCTCTGAAGCACCATGGTTATAGGTATCAGCTGCCTGATGTTGAGATCTCCCCTATCCACCTGCTCCCTGTGGTCGGGGTGGACCATCTGGTGGTGGTGGCAGTAGCACCTTGTAACATCATCCACCGCCAGCTGCTCGACCAACTCCTCTTCCATGTCCACCTACTCCCTGTGGACCACCTTGATCGAACCTCTTCCTCTTTCAGGGAGGTCCCTCAACTATCTGTTGATCATCTAAATGGCAGGTCGGCAGTCACGAGCCATGTGACCCTGCCCGCTGCATGGTTAACACTGTCTGCTCCTGGCATATATGTCACTTCCCTGGGTGCCCCGCACAACAGATCCTGAGTCCTACGGTCATCCACCCATGGGTAAATTCCTCTTGGACCTTTGCGTCATCAGTCTACTAACAGATGAAGAAGAATCCACTACAAGTCGACTAGTGGTGGGTCTCGTTGCCGGAGACTACTCAGCAAGGAAACTCTCTACTATGAGGGCTCTCTCTAACACCCCTTCCTGTGTCAGGATACTGAGTGAGATCATTGAAGCTTTGATCTATTAGCTGATCCCCTGCTCAAAGGTCTGGGCCCTGAGGAATGGGCCCCGTACCATATCTATGGAGTAGCGCGAGAGGTCGGTGAACCTCTCTTAGTATTGTGGTAAAGTCATGCTACCCTACTGTAGATGCAGTAGCTTCTATATCCATACTACTCGAAAGGTGGATAGGAAAAACTCCACCTGAAATAGGCTCTTGAAGTCTGTCTAGAGTTGTGTTGCCTCGTCATGCACCTAGAGCATCAAGCTCCACCATCTGCATGCTGCTGCCTAAAAGAGACTCATAGCAAGGATCACCATAAGGTCTGCGTGTGTCCCTACCACCCTGAAGACTCTCACCACAACGTCAATCCAATCCTCATCCACCTATGGTTCAGTATCTCCCTGAATCCTAGGTGGCCTCTAGTGCTGGAACTCATGCAATGCACTCAAATGGTGTGCATCGTCTGCTGCAGCGGCTGGTGGCATCGGTGGCCCAACAGAAAGTGCTATCATTGTTGCCTCCGCTGGTAGAGGGCCATGCACCGGGGCCTCGTCGCTCGGTGGGCTGTTAGGGAATACGACTCTTAGGGCTTTGCGGGGAGGTATTCAAAAAGAAATAGATGTGACACAGTCAAAATATTATACCTCGTGAGCTGACCAGGTTGAGCTAACTTAAAGAAAAACTTTTTAAAACACACACGCAATCAGTGTATTCGTGCATTGAGTTGGAAATCTGAAGTCAGGGTCCTGTTGTATGGATACGTCGGCCGCCCACACCAAAACTGGACTCCCTAAACTAAAAACCAAACTTAGTACCCTTTACAGTATTGCTTCACATAAAAAGAAAGATCAGATTTCTAAGTTCTGCGGTAGAACTGACTCCTATGATACCAATTTGTCACGACCCGTTCCCCGGGGCCCGTATCGTGACTACCCCAAACCCACCTTCAATAGGACAGGGGATGGCGACTAGCACCAAAGGCATAAATCCCCAATCTATTAAGGCATTGCCTTTATAACTGTAAACAAACATATCAGAGTACAAAACTGGAAGCAAAAAAATAAGTATAACTGTATACAAAAGAAGTGCTGGAAAGTACAAAGGGGCCAGAAATACAATTCCAACAGAAAAGTAAAATAGAAAAGAAAATACAACTAAAGTAAAGTAAAGTAGATACTGGGTCATCCTATGGGGTTCCTACCTGAAGGGTAGGTAAATATGGCCTCCTAAGCACTCCACGTCTGTCCATCTGCTCTGTGTACCATCACACCGAGTGGTCCACCTCTGGGTACCATCCATTCTTGCTACTCTCTACCTCATTCAGTGCTATTTGTCTTCTTCAACCAACAAAACAAAGTACGGGCATAACCCGTGCAGGGGTGAGTATAAAAATACCCAGTAGGGACCTCGAGACCCTCAAGGTCTCACAATATTCAACAAGAATAAACCAAAAAGTAAAGAATCAAAAGATAAACATTACTTAGGTATATGCCCATACATATACCTAAGTTATCTAGTAACTCATCTCAATCATGAGGAAACACAAAATTCATAGACTCAGCTCAAACCAGGATTTTATTCATGGGGTAATAGAAAGTAACATCCACAGTCAAACTGTCAGAATCTAGGATGATGGTGTACTCCTCCTCTATCAAGTACTGTGGGCCTGCCGCGTCACAAAGAGGTGCTTCCCACCTTCCTGGACTGTTGTGGTACTCCTCCTGTCATGTACCGTGGGTATTCTGCGTCACACAGAGGCGCTCCCCACTGTGGGTCTGGCACGTCCCACAAAGGCTCTTCCCCTCGTAGCCTGCTGAGGTACTCCTCCTATCAAGTACCATGGGTCTAATGCGTCACACAGAGGCACTCCCCACTGTGGGTATACCACGTCACACAGAGTCTCTTTCCACTAGGATAGTCGAAACACTCTGAGTCGAAAGGTCAGTAGTCATCAGGTCTCAGCCAGCTACTAGATCTTCGTACACCACTCTTTCGTCTCTGGGAGGATCCGCTCCATGAGATATAGGTCGATACTCCAACTATCATTTAGTCTCATGAAAAAGTATCTCAAAGATCGTCTCTTCATTGGGATCACAACACAACAAACGACGCGTCAATCGGACGCTCGGTCTGTGAGTTATTGGCATTTTCGTCCCGGGGGCCCGGTTGGATTTTAGGTTCAATACAACCTAACTGTATGCCAATTGTACCCAAACCTCAAGTGGGGTATTCCAAAAGAACCATTTCTCTCTGATATTTCCATCACCGCAGACGGTTCGTCGATCGGACACTCGTAGCCCAAGATATGAGCAGAAATGTGTAATCAGGTCAAACAGGTCCGGGTCTGGTCCGACCTATTCGGACTGACTCAACCCAACCTGGGTCTAGATCAGGTTCCGACCAGATCCGAGGGTCTGACCCAACTTGAGGGGGTGGCTCTGCCCATGTGGGCAGCCCAACCAGAGGGGGCGGCATGGCCCGAAGGCGGCCCAACCCAAGTAGGTGGCCCAGCCCGGTGGGGGCGGCCCGGCCCGGCAACCCGTGTGGCCCGGCTGGCTGGCAGCCTATGTGGCCTGGCTAGCCTTGCGTGGGGATGTGGGGGGGCTGTCACGCACCCCTAATTCTGAACAGAACTGGAACTAGGCGTCAATTCAGTAACCCGCAGGACACGAGGGGTCCCGCCTTGTCCGGCTGGCTGAGCGGTGAGCCGGTTCCGCACCACCAGCGTGACACAACGGCAACACGCCCCTACTCCTCCTCTACAGCCCGCCCTAGCCACGGCTCCCTTGACCTATGCGGCTCGATGGCATGGCACCCCTCCGGTGACCTAGCGGACTTTGCGCTGCCGGTTTCCTTCACGGTCGGCCCGTCGTCAGCCATCCTTGCTTTGTTGTGGTCCTCTCTTCCGGTAGTGCTATTGTGTCGTTGCCATCGTCAATAACCGAGATAGAACAAAGGGGGCGGGTCAAGCTGTGTTCGTGCAATCCGATCCCTCCTCGTTATGGTGATATCAATTAGATTTTCACAATCCATAATTTGAACGACGATGAACGGAGGGTAAAACTCATACATATAACAACCCTTACCTCACTTGTCGATATTTGACTATAGAAGGAGAGAAATTGTAGACATCAATTCGTTGACGTCAGGAAGCGTCTAGGGTAGGAGACCGAGGAAGATGTGTTGTCAGTGTTCCTTGTGGTCGGCTCCTTCTCTTTTGGCTCAGTCAAAGATCAAAGAAAGAGTTCTTCGTTCTTCAGTGGACGATGAAGAGGCATTCTTCACGTTATTCATTGAGAGATATTCCACCAAGGGTTCTCCAAGTTCTTCCAACCCCTCTCTCAAGCTCCACCAAAAGAATTTACAACCAAAAATAATGGGTTTTGTTAACCCATTATTTAATTTGTTGGCTAAAGAATCCAGATGAATTCAAATGGGTTTTGAATTTATTAATTGAATAAATCCAATTAATTAATTGAGAGGGTTGGAAAAATTAATTAGTGGGGTGGGTGGAGAGTTTCATATCACATAAGTGGGGGGTTAAAGGGGGTTGAAAGCCCGTGTGGGCCCCACCAAGGATATCCTTCCAAGGGAGGTTATGTGTGTATGGGCCCCACCACCATAACCTCTCATGGGAGGTTATGGTGTGGTGGCCTCCACCTCTAACCTCCTCTTGGAGGTTTTTACCACCACAAAATAAAAATAAGTTATCACCTTATTTTTAATTAATTTATTTAAAAAACCCAAAAACTAACTTCTAATCCTGACCAACTACCGTTGAGGTGAATGTCTTATTAAGGGAATATCGGTGCTACGAGTTCAACGGTGCCCTCAGATTTCAATTCCGAGCACTGGTTCAAAATTTATAAAATCTCGCTTGTACGTTTACTGGACGTACCCAAACATAACTTCAGAAATTGATTTCGGGCACACCGGGCATCAGAATCAAGCGCCGTAAATTTTTGTGGACTCGTAAAAATCCCATGAATTTAAGAAAAATATTTCCATGGAATTTATGGGTACTTAAAAAAGAAACAATAACATAATATTTATATTTTTGTATGAGCATATGTTTTCCATAATAATTAAATATATGAATATACTACCAATTATTTTCCATTTTTCTATAATTTTAATTTTAATATTATTTTATGTAAAGAAAAGTCAAAATTTTATTTCTCTTTTTTTGGTTATCTCCGAATTTTTGACATATGGAAAAATAAAGGATTTTTTTAGTTAAAACGTTTATGTAAAATATAAATTATTTTTTATCATTTAAATTTATATTTTAATTTTTATTATGTAATTACTTTAACTACATATACAACACTAATATAGTGTGTGTACAAGAGGAAAAAATAAATTAAATGATTTTAAAAAAAATTAAAAATAATATTATTTTAGTTATTTTTTGACTTCCATTATAAATTTATATAAAAATTAAAAAAATATATATGTTTTAATTAATTATATTCTTATTTTATTGTTGTATTTTAGTTTAAAAATTAAAATTAAATGAATAGTTCCAAAATGGGTGTTAATGTTATTTTATAATTTATAATATTTTATTAAATAATTTTGAGCACCCAAAAATCCAATGTTCAGAAAAGTGTTTGGGATATTATAAAAAATATTTATAATATTCTATTTATGGTCTAATTTTCCATTTATCGTAATTTTCTTGACCACTAAAGAGCCAAATCGTTAATAATGTGGTAATTATCAAAAACGGTTAACGTGAGTAAAATAAGAAAACTAAGTGTGAATAAATCATCTAAACTTATCAAATTTTTATTTTATTATAGGTTTTATACTAAAAACATCCTATATTATAAAATTATCTATTTTTAGTCATTTTTATATGGAAATAATTAATATTAATTTAATATTTTATGAAATTTCAAGATTCACCTCCCCTATCTTATAAAAGGGGACCTCTTATTCTCATTTATTCATAGTTTGAGAACAACTTGGTTGTTTGAAAACATAATTGAGTCCCTTAATAAAATCCCTCCCCATTTCAAAAAGGACTTGGTTTGATTTGATAAAAAACCAAGGAATTATTTTGGTTTAAACCTTAAGAGGTTGTCTAAAGAATAGGTATAGTTGTTAACCAACCCTTTTCATTTTATTTATTCTTATACGACCTCCAAAACATCTTCAAACATAAATAAATAATTACATCATTATGTTACATATATTTATACTTTTTATGTTAATTAAATAATCTATATCAATCTCCTCTTCCATCAAATGGGAAATGAAATCATCGTTTGTGTGTACACCTGACTACCGACTCATAAACCAATGTAATTAATTTTCCATAAATTCCTCTATTGAATAATTATAAAAATGGAATAAATATTTATATATAGAAATATTTATTTATTTATATTTCTAATAAGATAATATATCATATCCTTTATTAAATTTCTATTTTCTGAAAAATGATAACGTCGTTCGTGCGTACGTGTGGACTACAACCTCCATGAAGTAATATGATTAATTTACTATCACCACTTTACATGGATAATATTTATAAGTGTATTTAAATTAATAATATGTTATATATGATATGATTATCATTATATAAGGACTAAAAAATATTTACCTTCTTCCTTGAATGACCATGGAATAATTCAAATGTTACTCATGTGTATGTACGACCTAATGCCTTCATGAATGTAACATAGTTCATTTTTCATAACCATATTTCATGGTTAATTCTCAAATTATAATATATATATAAAAATTGTAATTATTTTATAATTATTGTTTTGTAAATGATGAAATTTTTCCCATTTTTCTATATTCAACCAACCAAAATCATTTTTGAAACATGAGACGAATATCGTTAAAACATCTAATGTAAACATAAATAGTAAGGTAATACTATATAAAATGGTATTAAATAAAATAAATGAAATAATAAATATTAAAAAGGTTCCTATTCAATTAAATATTTAACATATTCTTATTCTTCATTCATATAAAAAACATACATGATGATTCGAACTTGTTGTAAGAGACTTTCTTTTAAATAATATCTTTTAATGTTTCTTTTCCAACTCATTTTCCTAATTTTTAAAAATATCTGATTATATTTATATGATTAAAAAATAATTATAAAGAAAATTTTAGGTATCTTTTTAATTTATTTCATAATTTTTCAAAATGAATATTTTTATGGAATGTTTTCACTTTCATTACAAAATATAAAGTGAATACTCTAATTTAAAGTATACAGCAACACTGACTTTTCCACCACCATAACAGTTATTTTATTTTTGCATTTCTTCAAAATATTTCATTTTTTATTGAAAGTAAAACCCTCATTACAATTATCATAGGTATTTTGGTATATAATTTTTTTAAAAAATAAAGGCTATTTTAATATTTGAAAATGTTTTTAATATTAGGTTGAAAGAGTTTTCAAAGAGTTTATGATGAAAAGGTTCAATCCTAAAATGTTTTATTTATTATATTGTACATGAGAATTATATGAATTAAATTGATGAGCCTAATTTAGCCAATATTAATGGTTTATCCCAATTATAGCTCATAAATATGGATGAGCCCGAGATAGCTTATATGATGGGTGTTCCTTAATAGTGCGTAAATGTATTGGGTAATGTTCCTTATCTTAATAGAGAATAAGGAGGGAGTTATTGACATGGTTTATCCTTTAGTATTTTATAGATCCTATTGTTTTTAACATGGGATAAGAATATGATGAACTATGTTTCCCAAAAAATCATTCTTTTCTTTTCATGGTATTAAAAATTTTCATTGGGAAAAAACGTTTTGTATTTTCATGAGTAAATGATTTATTAGCATAAAGAACATTGAGATAAAGGTAAAATTTTCAAGGTATTTATTTTTTTAATATAATAATGGATTTATTATTTTTTATATCCTATCCTTATTTTTTTTCTCATCCCATGTTTTAAAAAATCATTAATAGAAAACATGTATATTTGTGAAAGTTTTATATTATGATGAAATGGATAATAAATTGAATTCTACACTTTATACTATATGGGTTGATATTTAAGAGTTGTTACCCAATAAAATAAAACTGTAAACCTAAAATATCGTTGGTAATGAATTCATGATAATTCATGTCTAATGACACTTGATTATCTAATGTTTATGAATGGGTTCTAACAGTTGTTATGAGAGAAATTTTTAGACAACATTGAAGATTATGATTTTTTTATGCGAGGTAAACTTGATATATTTTTATACTATCATCGGATTATATTTTTAAGTTTAATAAAATTTTAAATTCATATACTACCCTTTTAATGATTTAATTTATTTGGTTTTACAATGATTAATGACATATTGGGAGATATTTTATTGGATTACGGTATATGTAAACCTTAAGATCTTTGTTAAGGATTATTTCATAATAATTATATTATATTTTTGGGCATATAAGATGAGAAATATGAGATATACTTTTAGTTTATAGCATTATTCAATATTTATTTTATTATGGTTATTTTTTATGTATTCAAATGCTAATTTATTACATAATTTCAATGGTTATTGTATTTTCAATGGCTATTTTTTATTTTAACATGAAAATATTCATTTCATTTTTCAATGGTATTCTTTATACAAATTAAATAACATTTATTTGGATGAAATAAAAAGGACCTTTCGTAATAATCTTATCCCTTTTAGATGATTTAGTCATTAGTATCATGGAAAACTCTTTCAAATATAGCATTGAAATCTTTTTGAACATCCAAATAACCTATAAGAAACTATATTATCTATTAAAAACAATTTTATTTATCCAAAATATATATGAACCTTGGAATATTAATTATTTGATTTAAAATTATCAACTCATCTATCTCATTTGGTATAGGAAATACCATCATGGAAATCACTATTTCTTTTATGGAGATATAAACTTCATGATGAAATATAAAGGGGATATCAAAAACATAAAGGAATACCCTAGTGTCTAGATTTATGTGATGAATTATTTTATTATGATCTAAGTATGAATCTGGATTGATTGATACTACTAAATCAGATGTTCATATTTTATATCATTGAATAAGATGATAATGAATTGTTAAGGGTTTAATAAAAGGAGTTAAATGAAGGATGTGATAATCAATGATATTATGTAATGTTTTAAATATTAATAGAATTATGAGACATTATATTATATATTTTGTTATCAAAGCATGGAAACATATATTAGATAGAATCAACACCTTTTAAGAAAAAATTATTGTTAAGGTTAAACTTTTTTGAGATACTAATTTAAATACATATGATAAAGGGATAAAAACCATTGAGTTAAGAGTCAACTAAGATTATTTGATTTAGTGAAAAAATAAGCTGTATTGAAATCCTTAGAGGTTAAAAACTGGTATAATGATTACTAATATTTTTGAGGATATTAACTATATTTTTGGAGCATTATAGGAATTATATTAGTATACCTTCAGTAAAAGGACAACCTAAAGTCCAGAAGACAACCTACTATATGTGGAAAGGTTACAGGGTATGAACCCACAATCGAAAAGAAACAAGGGTACATCACCAACCGCTAGCCAATGTGATATCTTAAGTAGTATGATATTGATTTTATTTAAAATATAAAGATTAATTTTATTTTCACATCATATTTGTTATCATATAGACAACCATGGGAACAAAAAGTGATTTTCTGTTTATGTGATTCTATTATTTCCAAAAAATATTTAACATTTTTGGGAGCCTTATATGAGTATGGTAAATGGAAATATTTTTATATAAGATGAGATTGACCTTTAGAAATAATTTTTTAATTAATTTTCATAATACTATATTATTTTAATTTGTCTTTTTGGCGATCCTTGTTATTTATGGAAATTATTTGGATATTTTGGATATTATGTTATTTGGAATATACAATTTTGGGTATATGACCTTATGAGTGAAAATTTTTGATTGGAGATAAATGTTAAATTAACATCATTAGAATACGTAATAACATCATTATAATTTTTTGGTTTTGAACTTGGTTGGGAATATTTTGAATATGTTTAAGAGTATTTATTTATTGAATGATCAATGTTTACCTTTGGGTGTTAGAGTTGAATTTTAGACATTAATATATCAGTTTTTCAAATGAAGGTTTATTCATTTTAGAGGAATCTTACCTTGTGACAACTCTTTTTGGGTTAATTTATATAAAATGGGTGAATATTTTGTCATCCTTTATTTATTATGTGATCCAATATAAGGTAATTATGTTCTTTAGGCATGAAAATGTATCTTTAATACTCATCATTTCGAGAAAAATATGATATTGAGGTATAAATTAATTATAGGATAATGTTCTACACTCCATGTAAATTTGTTTTCTTACATTATTAGTATATATGGTAAATGAATTATTTAACTCTAAGAAAATTATATTGAAATAAAAAAATTATCCTATTTCCTTTATTTATGATAAATCAATGAACTTTTCCAAAACACTTTGGTTTATGGTTTTGTGGTTATAAAATTTCTCATGATCATTCATTATCTCATGATCAATAATCTCTATCACCCTCCATTATTATTTGAAAACATTTCTTTACTTAATGTCTTCATTTACAAATACCACAAATTTTCTCCTATTTTGAAACATAGTTATGTGTCTTTCTAGATGACCATCGTATTTCTCTTTCCCTCTTTTCAAGAAGAACATTTTAAACCCTTTTTATGATGATGTCTGTTTTTAACTACGGTATATTAAAATGTCAAATAATTCATTACTAAGATCATATTAAATTTCATTGATGATTTTTTTTAGTTTTGAGGGGGTTAAAATTTAATATCATGATCTTCCAAAATAATACATTGTTTGATATCATATAATATGGGAAACATCGAGTTTAAATAAACCATGAAATATTTTTATTTAAATATGATTGATATAACCAACCTATTGAATTGGTTGATATGAATATTATTAAATAATTATGAAATATATACTATTTTGCTACTCAAAAAAATGTTTTGATTAATTATCAAGAAATTAACATTCAATTTTTTTTAGTCATTTTATTCTTCAAATATATGTTTTCGTTAAAAAATATTTATAATACTCTTTTTCAGAAAATATTATACCTAATTTATTAAAAAATATTAATTTTTATTTAATAAAAAGTTTACTATTTTTTAAATAATTTTTTTATTATCTTATGGTTAATAGTATTATATTTTTTTGAAAATTTTTATTTTTCAATGAATAGTGAAAAATACTGATTTTTATTGAAAACAATATCTTACATTATATTATTTATAAATAAAAAATATCTTTTGTTTTTTTTAAATTTAATTAGTTCATTTTGATTTAAAATAATCTAATTATAATATTTTTAAATAATTTTATACTTAATTTTAACATTAAAACATTTTTATACATAAAAAGAATGTTTCAGAAAATTGTTTTTAGTTGTGTTTTGCATCTTAATCTTAAATTAAAATTTTCAAATTTTTTGAAATGAATCTTGAAATATGTATTAAATAATTGGAATTGTGATTTATACATTTATTAAATAAATCCCCTTTATTTTTTCCATTAGTAATAATAATCATTGTTAATTTTGTTCCCACATTAAAGGCAAAATTGGTTAATTATGGTTAAAAATTATGTGATAAAGGCTATAATGAAACCCTAATATTTACATTAATTTTATTTTATGAGTATATTTTCCCATAATCATCCAAAATATAATTATATGACATTTTTTCCATTATTCTTTGATTTTTTTTTACTTTTATATAAATTTATATTAAGAAAAATAAAAAATGCCATTCTCTTTGTTTTATTATCTCCAAATTTTTGAAATAGGGATAAACAATGGATATGTTCACTTCCAAATGGTTATTTTGAGGATAAATTATTTTTTACATGGTATTTGTTTTTATATTTTTGGAAACAAAATAATTATCTTAACTTCTAACGCATCACTAACATGGTGGTTGTATAAAGACTATAAAAATTAATAAAAAGACATTAAAAACTCTAAAAATAATATTATTTGAGTGTGTTCTTTTGTTAAAAGATTTATTAGATAAAAATTACATACTATAGATATTTTAATTAATTATATTATAATTTCATTTTATTCCTTTAGTTTTAAAAGTGAAGTTAAATGAATAGTTCTAAAATTGACATTAATGTTATATTATAATAAATAATATTTTATTAAATGATTTAAAACTCCAAAAAATAACACCTTCATAAATTTTATATTAATATTGTCTAAAATATCTAACACTGTCAATTTATGGTCCAATTTTCCTTTTATGGAAAATTTCTTGACCACTAAAGTGTAAAATCTTTGATATCGTGATAATTTTCAAAAAGGGTTCACGTAAGTGAAAATAAAAGGATAAGGGTGAAAAAAAACTAAAATTGTCCAATTTTTATTAGAGGATATTATATAGAATCACCCACATCATATCTTCTCATATTATGTATTTCGATCCATTTTAATAAAAAAATTAACTTATATTAATTTAATATTTTAAGAAACTCCAAGAGTACCCCCTCCACTCTCATATTAGATAGAATGTATTATTCACATTTATTCACATTTTAAGAAAACAATTATTCAAAAAATTCATAAAAATCCATTAATAACATCCCTTAACACATCCTCAAGTCCTTTTTAGGATAATAAAACCAACCTAGAAAATATTTTGGCATAAACCTTAAGAGGTTCTCAGAAGAAGAGGTATAGTTTTTAACCAGGCCTTTTCATATTATTTCATCTTACACTACATCCAAAATTTCATTAAAATTGATGAAATAAGAACAACAATATAATATATATAATTATATGTTTTTATGTTAATTAAATGACTTATATCCATATCTTCTTCCATCAAATGGGAAACAAAACTTTTATTTATGTGTATGGTGAACTATATCCTCATGAACCGATGTAATTTTTTCTATCAACACTTCTTATGGGTGGATGAAATGATGGAATTTTTGTTTATATATGATATTAATTACATGTATATAATTTTAAAAATATATTATATCATCTAATTACACCCTTCCCAATTATTGAAAAATGATAACATCGTTCATAAGTACGTGTGGAATACCACCTCTAAGAATTGTTGTGAATTACCTTCCATCACCACATCACAATGATGATATTAGTAAGCTTATTTAAAGTAATAATGTTATATATATGACATAATTATAATTAAGTTAAGATAAACAATACTTAACTTCTTTCTGTAATTTTTATTTATAAATTGAAACACTACTTATGCGTATGTACAACCTATTATCTTCAGGATTGTAACATAGTAAATTTTCCGTAAAAATTATTCATTATTATTTAAAAAATTATTATTTTTAATAAAAAATTACAATTATGTCATGATTAAAAAAAATATATTATGGAATAATCACTTCTTTAACTATATTCATCTTACAAAATCAATTTTTATATATGAGTCAAATACCTTTAAAACATCCGACATATGATTAAATGATTAGGTAATTTTATATAACATGTTATTAAATAAAAAGAGGAATAATAAAATTTTAAATGTTCTTAAAGAATAAAATAATAAAATAATATTATTGTTTATTAATTTTAAGAACATACGTGGCGATTTAAACTTTTGGTACGATAAATTATTTTAAAAATTATATTTTAAAATTTCCCTTCCAGATATTTATTTTAATTAAAAAAATATATTTATATATTTATATGGATATAAAATAATTATAAAAGAAAATTTTATATCAATTTTGAATTTATTTCAATGTTTTTTAAAAGGAATAATTTTTTGCAATTATTTCAATTTCTTTTCAAAATAAATATGTAATGTTCTATTTTAAAGTATATGATGATAATTATTTATCCTACGACCTTAAAAATTATTTTATTTTTGGATTACTTTTAAAGAATTATTATTTTATTTAAAGAGATACCCCCTTTCCCTTTTTTCTAGGTATTTCGGTATTGACCATGGGTTTTTAAAAGGAAATGGTATTTCGATAACCAAAAATATTTTTCATAACAGTACAAAAGGGTTTTCAAAGGTTTTATGATGATTAAGTGAAAGAATAAAATGTTTTATTCATGATATAGTAACTGAGAATTATATATGAGAAATGGATGAGCATGATAAATATTATAAAAGGGTTCAACCCCCTTATATATCTTGAATATGGGTGAGCCTGATATAGATTATATGAAGGGTGTGTCCAAATATCCCTCTAATGCATTAGGTAGTGTTCCTTTTTCTTAAAAGGTAAGAATGAGGGAGTAACCAAGGTGGTTTCTTCTATGGATTTAATTGGGATCTGATTATTTCTGACACCGGTTATGAATATAATTCTCTACGTCACCTGAAATTTTTTTACCTTATTATTTTTTGTTTAAAGGATTCATTAGTGTAAAAAGTGTTTATTTTATCATTTTTAAATGATTTATTATGTCAAACAACATTGATATGGTAAACGTTTCATGGGGTTTAAGGTTTTCAATGGACCAGTATATTTTTTATTTTTAATGTCCTTCATTGAAATTTTTGTTTACATACCACTTTATAAATTATTTTCATATGGTTTAAGGATGTGTAATAACATATAAGAAGTTAATTTATAGGTCATAATGATTTTTCATGAATGTAAAATGTGTATTTATTTAAAAGAAATATATTATAAAAAAATTGGAACTGAATTGAAGTGTTCTCTTTGTAATATATCCAATGATATATAATAGTTGTGACCTTATTATGTAATAAAATTAACCTAAAATATATTTAGGAATGAAAAAAAGTTAAATCTATCCTAATGAAACTATATTATGTAAATTTTAAGGTTGGGTCCTTAAATGACTAGTTTTTTGGAAAAATAAAACACACTTCTTTATAGCGTTGGCAGGCCACAGATAATCATGGATGATGTTCTTCTTACAAAATTGTTAAAAAAGATTAAAAATTGTTCTACCATATTTATAATAATGATTCATTAAAATATATATTATGATGTTATTATATAATCATTGTTTAAGGATAATTTTATGAGGGAGAAGAATAATTAAAATAAAAACTCTCAATTAACTGTTATACCTCTTATTTGGAAACCCACCACTATATTGCACTTTAATCCTTATAGGTTGTCCTACTCATGAGACCAATGAAAATATTTCATGGATGAGAATTTTGGTGAGGTATTAGTTTATGAATATTCTAAGATATAGCAATTAAAATTTATGAGAAAGAAAGGATTGGAGGGGCATTTCTATGAATGGGGGAAACGAGACAAATGAAATTGTTTAAAATATTAAATAATATTTATATCAGAATCATGAAAAGTAGAACCAAGGAAGAAAATATTAAAAAATAACATGTCATAAGATATATTTAATCTAAACCAATAATAATTAGACAAGTTTGGACATATATTAAGCCACATATCTTGGCTAAACCACTTTAAACCCATTTCACCTTAACCATGATAATGTAACATTTACCACGATAACTTAATTATACGACAAAAAAGTGAACTTCTAATTTTTTTCAGAAATTATTATTACCAATTTGGATTAAAATTTATTAGATTTTATCTTTATAGATATTAGAAATTAATTTTAATATAAAACATAAAATGTACGAAATCTGTTTTTTTTTTAATACCCGATTTAAGCGTAAAACTAATTTTACTATGAAATCATGTAGAAAGTTATTTAAATGATTTTTTCATAATTGTATAAAAAAATATTATTTTTACACTTATGGATAAATCATAAATATAATTAATCCTATCAATTATACCATTAAATGAAAATAGACAAAAAAAAGTTTTTAAATTTGAATAAAAGATGACTTATCTTCAGAAAAGTCAATATTGGGTTCTTAAGTTAAAAGTATGTTTAAAATACATTATCTAACTCCTTAAATATATATTTGGTTGAAAAACTATCATAAAATTTGATAAAGGCAAAATTTTGTGAGATTTTAAAGCGTTATCCAACAATTGTAAACCAATTTTACCCTTACTGAGGTGACATATATTTACAATGGTTACTTTTCATACTAAGAGAATAAAATGGAACGATTTACTATATTAAAACCTGATAATTAAAAATATTTAATTATTTTATTAAATTAAAGGCCCATAAATTTTAGAAATCACTTTTAAAATAAACCCCCAAAACATTAGGCTAAATTTTTTTCTATACAAATTCATTTTTAGTTATATTTTTTAAAACAAAAGTTAGATTAATGAAAAATATAATGAAATTAATTGGATTATTTTATTTAATATAAATGAATGAAATTTAAAAACAAAATCAATAAAAAGGGTAATTTAAAATTCTTGAATGGAAAATACTGTTTTCTATAAAATAGGAGAGTTTTTTCTATTCGATAAAAAATCAATCTTCTTAGAAAATCATAAATTCTCACCGTAAGATAATATTGATATGAATATTTTTGAATGATATCATTTTAATGAAATATAATTTAAAAAATGTAGAAATTAGTTACAATTTTCTCTCACAAAATGAAAAAAAAACATTCTTAATGAAAACATATCTTTGAAGTACAAAAATGACTTTCTAAAAATTGAGTACTTATTTACTATGAATTTTTTAGAACCACATTATTATGTAAGGCCATTATATGTACACATATATATATATATATGAATGTATGTATATTCTTTTAATAATTAAACTACTCCTATTCATACCCATGAATTAAATTTCTAGGTTACCGGGTTCATATAATAATATCTCACAGTCTATAAATCTTGGTGTTTCATGTAATGTATGCTATTAAACATAGTATTATTTTAAAATATTCCAGTAAAACATTCATCCCAAAATTAATAAATTTAATCCTCATAATTATTTCTTAAATTTTGTAATAAAATGATTAAAATAAGAAAAACCTTTTTTAAAACACACATCATAAAAAGAGTAAGTAAAAAATTTATTTTGAAAATATGTAAATGTAAATATAAAGTTCATCTTGAAAAGAACATAACTAGTTTTCCAAATAAAATAACAATATTGGGAAGTGAAAATATATCCATGGAGGAGAAAATTAATCTCCAAATAATGATTTTGAGTGATATAAAAAATTGATCACACTAAATTGAATGATAAGGAGAAAGTCAATGGCCATAAAATAATAAATCAATTAGGGAATAATAAGACCATAAAGTCATCAAAAAATAAAGGTTATATGATAACATTTTTACTTTAAGGGATTTTTTCTAGATTTCAGGTATTTCTTTACCAGCTAGAATAAGGAATCAAAAATAAAATTACATTAATTTTATCAATTTTAGAAGAAAAATTTCAATATTTGGTGTTCATTGATCAATTTACACTTCAATCACATCTATTATTCCAATAAATGAAAATTCAAGATGAATTTTTCATTCCTGAAGAACTAAAATTAACTTCTAATCGATCATATGATCCACAAAAGGGTAACACGATATTCAACCTATATTTTTACATTAACCAAAACCAAAATGGTTATCATATTGGAAGATAATATCAAAAATTAATAAAACTTAGTATGAATAAATAATACACTAATCTATAAAATTAAAAAATAACCTGAAATTTTTTACGTTGATAATTGTATAATTAAATAACACTATATCCCAATTAACCTCAAAAAACTAATAATTAAATGATGTTTTAACATAAAATTTGGATCATATATTTTAGTTTACATACCCAAATATTTAATATCATTATTTATAAATAATATTTCCCTTTGAAGCTAAGGATTACATATACCACATCTGAATAAATGGTCTCTTAAAATATCATCAATAAACTCAAAATAACATTACTTAAAACATAAAAAGGGGTTTATATGTCTTTAATGTTTTGATCTAACATAAAATTATAAATTAAATATGATATATATAACTCTATAGTTAACCCGTAATTAAGGAATCCAAATATCAAATTTTTTCTAAACCCCACATCGAGACCAACTATAATAGCCCTGGTCCCGCACTCCTAGATCTGGTTCTAAAAAAATCTTTAAATTTAGGTATTTGATACTAATTAACACAATATAATTATTTACATCCAAAATATAAAATATCAACCAAAAATATTTGATCACATACATACCCAAGGGAATTTTATTTTTAGAGTTTTAGAGAATTTGGAAAATATATTACATAACATTACCCATGTATTTAATAGATTAGTTTTTTCATTTATACCTATCCTTTCTTATTCCACATCAAGCCTTCACTATATACCATAAGAAAAAACTCTTGACATATCTTATATAACATCAATATTTATAACCTAAAGAAAAGAAACATAAGAATGGTGATACAAAATGATTAGTAAGAGGAAAATAGGTATTAACAGCTAAATATCATTAATGGGAAGAAGATGAGAATAAAGGTATGAGAACATATTAAAAGTGGATGAGAATTACATATGATAATTTATTCCCATAAATACTAAGATCATTAAACATGTGACATGGCATAAAATAAGAAAATATTTATAATAGTAAATAATTATGAGTCATGTGATGTCAATCTTGATCAAACAAACACTTAAAACCTCAAAGAAATCAGAGGTAAAATGTGTTTCAATCTTAAAACACATTATTCATCACCTATGTTCAATCATGTCAGAAATAAACAGATCCCAGTTAAATCCATACGATAATCCTCCCAATTTAACACCCTTATTTTCTTACAGATAATGAACATTACCCAATGAAATAGAGAGCTATATAGGGAACACCCATCAAATTGGCTATATCACTATAACCTATCATTATTAGCTATATTGGGATCACCAATCATTATTAATAATTTCTATATACCATATATGAATAAAAAACATGGAAGCTTTCATATTCATCATCAATATTTTAAAAATATACTTTATTAATTTATAACTATATTTACCCATGGAAAATAAATACTTTTAATGATAATATTTATGAAAAATTCATTATAATACATTGAGGAAAAAATATGGGTGTTATCACATGATCACTTTCCTAATTATGTTGATAAATAATTAAATTATGTAGAAGGAGATAAAAATACATTAAGAATAAAATTTAAAACATTTCTTTGACAATATGGAAAAATTCTATTTTCCTTCATAACCTTTAAAAATAAAAATTCACTAATTATTGAGAAATTTATTTTATATGAAAATAAATATGTAAATTTTTTTTGGAATATTCAAATAATTGAATAGTTACGATGGTGGAAAATCTATTCATGACATAAAATATAGTAATAAATATTCATTTCAAACTTTTGTTAAGAGAATCAAAAGTGACCCATGCTTAAAAATGTAAATAAATTTTATTTTAATGAAGGAATTTTGGGATGAGAAACACTAAAAATTGGGTAATAATTTAAACAAAAATACATTGTTTTAATAAACATAACATGGTTCTATAAAAACCATAACTGACATGAAATAAATGTGAAATCTTATTAATGGGAATGTAAGTACACCATATAAAATATATCCTGGTGCTTAACTTGAATTATGTCTTACAGAATTGAAAATGAGAACTTGAAAACCATTAAAAAATTTATAAAATTTTAATAAATATCTTATAAAATTTTTACCATCACATAATGATTAAATATCATGATAATGGTGTCATTATTGATATAATATCTCAATTGGAATCATATAATCATTATAAAATGAAGTAGGTGCATATTACAAGACATGAATCCAAGAAAAAATATTGAGATGAATAATTCTTACAAATATTGTATAATTTAAGTGATAAACAGTCAATAAATTTATTATGTTTACAAATTTTAGAACAAAAAAATAATAAATAAAAAAGTATACAATCAGAGGTCATTTCACATTATAATCATTCCATAAAAACTCAATGAAGTAGAGGTATAACCCATTGAAAATAAATTGATTTATGAACCCCCTTACATCAAGTCCCAACATGATATTTTTGTACTTTAAATCACACATAATAATATTATATTAATTATTTACTTGTATAAGAACCTCGTTTACGTTTACTCACTTCTAATTAAACCATTTATTTCATTTATTGCAATGACATATTTAATTACATAATCGGTAAATTCCATATTGGGTGTATTGATTATGTTGCGTCATAATTGAAAAGTAATTAATTATGTTGACCATGTTCAAAGGTTTTATTGGTATATAATCAACAAAATAATAACCTTGAAATTATTATAATTTTTATAAATTAAATAAAATTTTAGTTCTATCCATGAAATGAAGTTATGGAATAAAATACATCAACTCATGGCATGGTAGTGTTTTTAATTTTAATTGGATATAATATAATGAAATAATATAAATTGTTATCTTGAAAAAAAAAATCATTTTATTAAAATAAAAATATATCATTAAATCTATCTTCATGAATATTCATGTGTATTGATTTATTAAAAAATTAAGTGCAACACTACACGAAGATAGTAGTCTGTATGTATTCTTGTGTGACGATTTTATTTTTCATGAATGGAATGGTATGAAGGTATATGATAAATTATATGTTCATAATAAAATTTATTCCATGAATATCATAAATATAGACTAACAAACAATATAAATATCTATTATAGGTAATGATGGAAAATGATAAACATCTCTTTATGGAGGTGGTAGTCTGCAGGTAGGCATGAACGATGTTATTATTCCAAATTTGATTGAAAAGGAGATGAAAAAGAGTGTTACCATGGTAAAATTTACATTTAATTATATTGGATATAATAATGTTATTATATCATTATGTTTTAAAAATATTTTAAGAAGGTAAATAATACAAGTAGAATGAAAACGCTTAGTTAAGAGTTATAACTCTTCTTCAGAAAAACACATTTGGATTACACCAGAAGCCTTATGGAATGGTCCTTTAATGAGACCAAAGCCTCTAGTACATGGATAAGAATTTTGGGATGGAATTTTGGTAGTTCATGGCAGATATATTGTTCAAAAATGGTGTTGTGAAGAGATTAGAAGATGTTCTATTTTATAAATGAGGGAAATTACATACATGGAATTATTTAAAATATTAAATAGTATATTTATCATAATCATGTAAAGTTAAACCAAGGAACCTAAAATTTGAATGTAAGACGTTATAGGGTTTAAATAAACTCAGAAAATAACATTTTGATAATTATTGGATACATTTTAAGCCTCATCTCCTAGATAAACCACTTTAATCCAATTTTAATCATAACCTTGACGACTTAAATGTTTTCCATGATAAATTAATTATATTTATAAAAAGTGAACTTATAACCAAATTTTGAAATATGATTCCAAATTTAAAATCAATTTTATCACACTAAATTTATATATTTAGAATAAAATACTGTTAATATAAGAACACAAAACACATGAATAACAGTTTTTAGGAAGAAACACTGATTCTAGCATACAAATCATAATAGATAGAAATAAAGTAAAAAATTGGATTACAATAATTTTATTGGATATTTAATAAACAAATTTATACTTTAGATTAATCCAAAACCTAATGGATCCTTCAAAACACCCCATTAAATTCAAAGACTCAAAAATAGTTTCATTATTTGAATAAAATATAACTTTATTCCAAAAAGTCAATATTGGTCCCCCATATTTAAAATAATGATTAAAAAGAATTATTTAACTATATAAAATGTATATTTTTGGAATACACTCTTATAATATGATAAATTTGGGTTTTTTAGAAATTTTAAAGCCTTACCTAATAGTTTTATCCATGATTTAGCTATTTTACCCTTAATAAGGTCATAAATATTTACTAAAGTTACTATTCAGAATGGCCAAAAATAAAAATGAATTATTTTCCATATTTGAACCTACTTACTCAAAATATGTAATAAATTTTTTAAAATCCATTACCTATAAGATTCATAAAATACTTTTAGAATGAACATGGAAAACATGATGAAATATAGTTTTTAAGAAAATATCATCTTTAATTATAAAAATGTTTTAATAGAGAAATTAATAATAATGTTGATAATAAAGAAATTAATTGTACTTTTTTAATAGAAAAAACTAATATTTTTTTATAACCAATTTAAAACAAAATGGTACTTCATATATACATTAATGGAAAAGGTAGTTTTCCATAAAATTAGTATTTTTTCACTAATAACTGAAAAATTAATATTTTCTATGAAATTGTAATATTTTAACATAATATAATATGGATATGGTGATTTAAAAAATGTTGTAATTTTTCTCAAATAAACATTACAAATTTTCAAAAAATTTATGTTAATATCCACTCATAAAATGAAATAAAATTCATTTTTGAAGAAAAAACATTTTTGATGTAAAATTGATTTTCTAAAAATGGTTCTTTATTTACTAAGAATTTATCAATAAATGTTTATTGAGTAGGACATTTATATATATATATATATCATAATTTTTATACTTTTACTCATACCTTCCAATTAAATGACTATTTTTTAATGATCATATAGTAATATTTCAGATTCGTTAAAGCTTGGTGTTGTGTTCCATGTACATCATAACAAATATAGGGTTATTATTAAATAGAAGGGTCTAAAAGTTATAGATTTTATATAAATTTATAGTAAAACAGGGTCCCTAATAGACTTGGTAGTAACACACCTCATACCAAAATCCATTATAGTCTGGGATACACATACTCATATATATTTGAAGAGGTAGTAGGGGAGGGTAAAATAAACCATTCATTCCCTCACCATCCTAGATTTTAGATAAAATACCCCCATAACATTTGGGTTTTAGCTTCCCTACTAACATAGGTGGGGTAGAAAATGAAATTAGAAAATATAAATCAACATTATGAATAAGCACACTAAGGTAAACTACCTCACATTAGTCTCATCTTCCATTATCATCACACAATACCCCTAACATTCACTTCTAAGGTCTCAGTATTAAAATAGTATAGAAGAATAAAATAAGTTTTAATTAATTAAAAATATATTAATTAATTTACAAAAAAATCATAAGATTTAAATTTTATCCTCTTTATGATAGGGACTAATGAAACTATCATTTTCCTTTATTATATTCTCGAGTATGTCATAATTACTATGAGAAACATGAGCCAAATCCATTCATTTTTTTCATTTTCATTTATTAAAAATTTGGGTAAAATAAGACTATAGTTAGGATACATCTTCAAAAATTCACTCATAATTCATAACTATAAGTTTCATCAAGTAGACTTATATTATCCAAGTAAAAAACATCTCGACATATGTACATCTGGAAAGAATCAACAATCATAAAGAATTATTATTCATACATAAGATCAATCCCTAATTTGAACTCATCCTCTCCACCCAATATCCCACACAATCACCAATAACATCAATGTTTTCCCTGATCATTGGCATCAATGGTCACTAGATCCTAAGGCTGTAAGACCATCACTCATAACAATTTCCAAACCATAACCAAATGTTATCAATAAAAGAATAAGGTTCTAAACCCCTAGAGCTTAGAAACATACCAATGGTTTTTTCTACACAGATTTTAAGGAACAAACGCAATGAAATAGTTGCATTCGTGCATCCCATAATAAGGACTATGAACATTCATAACCCAAGTAGTTTTTTTCATTAATAATCTACCATTTCAATTCCATCTTGAATTAACTGGTTCATTGTGAATAAGTTATTTATACAAGGATATCAAAGAGAATTAACTAATTGTATATAATCACAAAAATTATTTGAATCATTATTTCAAATAATTTAATCCATAATGAATAGTGGATGAACTCTTCACGCCTATTCCATTAATTATCAATATTTATCTTTTTGTTGTTATAGTTTCTAGTAATTAACCATGATGAAAAAATAAAAACAAAAACAATTCAAAACATATTTCTCACTATCCTTGTAAACATCAAGAGGTAGGATAAAAAACTAAACCAAAATGATCTCAAAACTCAAATACTCATTTATTTCTAGAAAAGAAACATTAATTATCTTTAAAAGGTATTGTAAATATGTGTAGATTCCCATTTCAGTTCATTAACTAATGGGATTATAAAAAATTTTCATTATATAATAGAAATAATATTACATTATAATAAGTAATAAAATATTCTTTTAAAAAAATTGAATTTAAAGAAACTTAAATCTTTATTCATTGACATGTGATTCATTATAATGTGTAAATTAAACATGTAATGAAACAATTCATTCTCACCTTATAATTTCTATATTATTTTAATAATCATTCAATATGATATTCATCTTCTAGAATTTTTTCTTTTTATGGTTAGTCAAAACCATTAGGATAAAGAGATAAAGAATGATCAATTCACCTTTGCATAAAAATATAAGAATTAACATATCCCATACCTCAACATAAAGATCAACTTTATCTAAAAAATAAAAAATAAATGATAAATTACCACCATTGAAGTTAACTCTTCTAAAAAAGAAGTAGTCTCCACTATAAAATAAGCAAAAAACCCCATTATCAAGTCTAACTTGACTCCTTACTCCAAAATAGAGGGAAACCATCACTAATAGTAGATCCCAAAAGTAAGGACATGGGAAAACAAATAATGGAGTACAAATAGAAAATTTTGATCTATAAATTATTGATAAAAATGATCTATAGGGATAAACTATTATATATATGTTTCTTGAGGATGATGAGATACATAGGACCCATCCAGGGTTCCGGGTAGGGAGTAAAATTTTAAACTAAGCACACTTAAGCATTTCTTTTATAGAGGAATCATGTAATACTCCACCATGGTGTGGTTAACCCCAACCAAATATATAGAGGTCTTAGTGAGGGTGAAATTTGATTTTCAATGGGTTTTTATCCCACACATTTAGTGATTTTAAAATTCTCATCAAACTTATTTGAAATTTTCCACATCATCAACCATGCTGTGGTGTTGAAATCCATTATGTTTTTACCCCTCTATAACCAGCACTACATTATGGTAGACCTCACACTACCCATTTTTGATAGTGAATATCATTGATATCTAATTACAACCTATTTAATCAACACAGATTCCACATACATTTTCATCATACTTGGATCTCATAAGATCATAATCAAGGAAACACACCCATCACTACGTCCAAACCTGCCATTTCACTTGTTGTGGTACACTCCAACACAAAATAGAAAACCAAACAACCAAACTAAAAACTCTAAAGTCCATATGGACTAAAATACGATCAATCCTACATAATCATCCAATATTTCAAGAAATAACTTTGATTCCCAATATAACTAAAAAGAACGAAATTTAAAAATTACGGTTATTACATCAGATATCTCCTAACCAATTCTCATCCTCATGAATTTAAAATTATACCAAGAATAATGAGAATTTGGTTTTGAAAAAAAAAACAAATGAGATGCCTCTCATGTATCATTTTACAATAAGATAATGGCCAATATAATATTAAGAAATAGTGAATAAACAAGAAACATAATTGAATTAGAAAGAAAAAACTATTTATCAACACACGATCAAAATAAATTTTCTTAACTAAAGGAAAACATACATGGAACTGGAAAAACATGGGGTACTGATCATGAATCTATGGCTCTCATTCCAAATATCTCTATTCTAAAACACCAAGTCTCTATATTAAAATAACCAAATGTATAACACACCCTCATAAAAAATTCTCATTCTAATCCCAAATCTTGATAGACTTATCATCGAAGGTTGTGTTGTCTCTAATATCTAGTACACCCTAGTCTATGATATGGGTATCTGAAAGGTGCTATTATGGGCGTTGTCATGGGTGCTTTCAAATGATGTTCGGTTTCGGGTTACTTAGGTGCAGTAGAGTGGCTAACCAAGTTTGTATCTCAAAGGAGGAAGAAAATTATAACAACTTCTTAAAGGTATTATAAAAATAAAATAAATGAGAATAAAAACACTACTTGTAAGGATAAGGGTTTTTTTATCATTTATAAAACTAGAAGATGTTTGCTGGAAGAAGATTTCTTTTTTTTATTTTTGAAATGAAGTTCGATTAAAAATACACAATAAGAAGTTATTTTTTTAGAAAATAATTAAAAGGCACAATCGATATAACTCTACCTCATTATTCAATTATTTATCATTATCATTTAAATTAACATTCACTTAATTATGATACCTTAATTTTTTAAATCCTGAACTCTACGATAATTAACTTTACCAAAAAGATGAAGTGAATTTAACCCTAGGCTAACTTCAGAACATGCAATCATAGCACCCTGCTTTGACTGTTGTTCTAAGGTTTGCATATGGTCAGTGGTAAATTAAGGCACATTTATATTCTGGATAATAAATATGAATTGTCTTTAGAGAATATATTTGAACTCTACATACTTATCTCGTGTGGTCTTGTATTATTGATTAAGTTTGCACTCTCACAATTTAAACAAAACCTCGACCTCCTGTGTTTTTGAGTTAATTGTTCAATTTTATTCTTAGTTTCTTATAATTTAATAACACAATTCATGGATCATATTATTTTAATTACAGTAGCTCAATTATTCAAAAAAAATAAATGAAGAGGGTAGAAGATAGATCGATCAGTAGAAAACTACTCTTCCATGGGCGGTGTGGTCATCATGGAGACGTTTTGCATTAGCAAATGATTGAAAGGGTAGAACCCAATCTCGTCTCCTCTCATAATTACAACCCAATTAGGAAGATTAAGAGAAGAATAAATTTGAACAAATTAAAATAAAATAGATGAAATAAAATAAGAACCAAGAAGTTTATTAAACAAATGAAAACATTACAAAATTATGAAGAGAAGAATGCTTAAATGAGGGGATCCTTTCTCAAGAGATACCCCTCTTAAAATGGTTGGATAATTTTAGATAAACCAATTATCCTCTTCCTCCAATCTCTTAATTCAAATCCCAACCAATCTAAATGATAAAAACACTAATTTATAGAGTAGAGGGGGGCTAGGTTATAAGTGGTTTCAAGTGTGAATAGGGAAATTCGGCCAAATATTTTAATCCAACTTGCACCGCCCATTTGGCCACCACAATGCCTAAATCATCTCTCCATCCAGTAGGCTGATTTGTTCAAAATTGAATCCTAGATAACCTCTAAAAAATTAGGCCAAATAAAATCATAGATAAATAATGTTTCATCCAAATAAAGAACCCAGGTCTATACTGGTGAGTCGAGCCCACCATTAAATTAATGGCCCATTTACTCCATCAAAATACTCTCTTTAGCTATAGTGTACAAAATACAAGTTGTCAAAAATTATGTTATGAACACTGATAAAAAATTTAAATTTCAAATAATTCATACTAAAATATTTATTTTCGAAATACTATAGTGCATTTAAAAGGGTAAAACTGGAATTTTCATCATATTTTCAAATGATTTATCTAATCCCAAATATTTCATAAATGAATATATTTAGGATAATGTGAAGAAATTATGTAATTTATTATCAATAAAACATTCAAAAAATAGTGTTTTATCAACTCCCCCACACTTACCCTTTTTCACTCTTGGAAAAAACCTCATATTAAGTAATCATCAATATCAAATCAAAACAAAATTTCACACATATCCTTGAGATCCAACAATTCCACACCATGAAACAAAAGATATCATGCCTCATAAAAAACCATTATTTCAAGTTCCCCATTTATATTATTCAATATATTTACACTTCATTTATCCTCCCATGTACAAAACACTTAGCTCACTTTAATTTTCTCTTATCACTCAAATGTCAATTTTTTTAGCAATGTCTTTCTCATCCAAACTCATACATGGGTCACTATAGGCTTGATGAATTCCTATATCACTGCCTAATGTGAGTCAATGAAATATTTTATAATTAGTACATTTTAGGGTTTTTTTGTCTCATTCAGTTGGTTAGATTAAGATGCACAAAATTCTGAGGTTGAATGAGTGGGGCATGACTCTTTTTGAAGAAAAATTGCATTAATCTAATTTTCACTCAAGAATAGTCTCCTCCCCACACTTCTTCATATCAATTTAGCTCCATCACCATGAAGACTCTTGGAAGGTTTACACTATTTATAATTTAAGCAAAAAAAATTTCAATCATATCAAACTTAGTTTTTCACGAAATCTCCATATAGGAACAACTTTCTTTCTTCATCAGAAGCTCCAGAAAGGCACAACTTCTTTTATCATGAAAGCATCAGAAAGGCACATATTTCAATAGAATGATTTTTTTAGTAGCAAACAATTCTCTTTGGAATTTTATTTTCCATCCAAATTATCAAAAAATGTGGTATCATGACACAAAATAACTTCCCCCACACTTAAGTTCAACTAGACTATGCAATTTCACTTCAAGAGTTGGTTGGATAGGGAAAATTGGCCTATAATGTGGCTACCCTAACAGTCTGTTCATGGATTCTATGGGATAAAATGATTAAATTGTCAAGGTAGTCCATTATAAAAAAGGATTCTTTTAAATGGGGGCATTAATACCAAACAAATGCCTCAATCATATAAATATAAGTACCTCAACCCATCAAGTTTTGACAGGAATAAATCAAATTCTGGTTAAATCAAGAATGTTCTCTCAATAAACGAGGTAAATGTAAATAATATGAAAATAATGGTTTATAAGAAACATAGGAAAGTGATTTAAAATATAAAGATAGTGAGATGTGGCATGGGATTCAAAATTCAGAGTACTTTTCATGAAATTACTAAAGATTTGAACTTGAAACAAAGTAATTTCTAGTATTCATTTAAGCTCAATTTTAAGGGATAAATTGTTTCAATTATTGATATGGACTTAAAAATGGTTATAAGAATCATTTCAGATCAAATGTTTCAAAAACACACAAAAAAACTGAAAAATAAATACACAAAATTTGAATTTTTTTTTGAAAAACAGGAAAACAATTGAAATTACTAAACTAAAAGGTTCCCTCCCCCACACTTAAAATATTGAATTGTACTCAATGTGAACCCATTAGATGATATATGCACATGAAATGTATAATTTCAAATAGGAAAAAGAATAAAAAATTGTAAGGGTTAGGAATATCCTAATATAGTCAAGTGATGATGGGGTCATGCAGTGTGATGAAATCCACTACATCAGTAGGAAGTCCCTCAATGTATCACATGAAATGTTTCCCATTGACTATAAAGATTTTTTCAGTGTCCTCTTTCATGATATCCACTACACCATAAGAAAAAACATTATTCCCAACATAAGGACCTAACCATCTGGAACACAACTTACCAGGCATTAACTTCATTCATGAATTGTAGGGAATCACTTTATCTCCAACATGAAACTCTCTTTTCTGGATCATTTTTTCATGAGATGCTTTTTTTATTTCCTTCTAGATCCTTGAGTTATCATATGAAGACAATTTAATCTCTTCATGTTCTTGAATTTTCATCTTCCTTTGGATCTATCTTGGGCCAAATCCATGTTATATTTCTTTATATCCCAATATGCCCGATGATAAACTTCCATAGAGATATGACATGATTTCCCAAAAATAATCTAAAATGGAGAAATACCAATGGTGGTCTTTTATGCTATCTTATAATCCCACAATGCATCATCCATATAAGGCCCCAGCCTTAAACATTACATAATCTTGAGATATTTCAAGAATATACCTTCAGGATCTTTTCAGGTTTAGAGTTTTAGAGAATTAGATCATAAAACATGCATTACATCCCACATTTAAACAAATTGGTTAAAATAAAAGATAGTATTCATTTTTCCCATCAACAGAAACATATTTAAAATAAAACATGGATTCTTTCTTGACACTTCCTTGACACTATCATCATATCATGTACCATTCCCTTGACCTGTGGAAAACATTTCAAAAACTTGGGATGAGCATAAAAATCTCAGTAAGGGTTATAAAAATATGGAAAGGAAACATGAGTTCATATATACATAATAATGAAATCATACTTTACCCATAAAACATAAGCACTTTAACATATCTCATCAAATCATGAATAATTCATAGAAATCATAAGACATAAAGGTAACTTGAGGCATTCATAACATTCTTACATAGGGAGTAACCCTCTTGGTTATGTTTGGAATACCCATCACAGTATATTCCCTAAATCTCTTCGTAGAAACCTTAACATTTAACTCATTCGCGTTACCCAATGCATTGGAGAGCTATATCGGGCTCACCCACCCTTAGTTTATCATGGAACCACCCATATTCATAAACAATTCCCAAGAACCATAACGTAATCACAGCACATAACTTAAGCATAAAGGAAATATAACATTCCCACATTACAATAACAATATAACATTTTAAGATATTGAAATAATGAATCCATTCTAAAAACCATTTACAAAACCATTTAAAACATTTAATAAAGAGATTTTTGAATCAAAGTGTCCCATACCACTTTGAATATTTTAACATTTTAAACCATTAATATCCATATAAATAAATCCTTAAAACCATTTTGAAAACATGGATATTAATGAGAAATATTTATAAGAATAAATCATTAAAACATTTAAAACGATATTTTAGTTAAAGGGATTTTAACAAAATGAGAGACACTTGAATACAATAATTTAGGAATAACATTTAACCAGAACATTATAATATCATGATAATAAATGGATTCATGATATAATATTCCAAAGGGTGGTATATACACTGTATAAGAGTGAATTGGTGCATAATAACAATTAAGTCTCAATGTAAAATGAGATGAAATCCCTTATCAAGAAGGTATCCTTAAATTAAGGATAAATCAGTCTCAAAATTATGTGTGACAAATATAAATACACCCAATATAATAGGATATTATGTGTAAAACAATCAAAGGTCATTCACACATATTCCAAGGATAAAATATTCAATAACTACATGTTGAACCCAAAGAATTCGAAATTGGGTTAAAAAGCTCCCTTAGTAACATTCGACAGCCTAACGGCGTCACTTTAAAATTCATAAAATTATTTGATGAGATAGAAAATGGTATCTCATCACTTGGAAATAATATTTAAAACAATAAGGATATATAAGAACGTATCTCAAAATTAAAATATGTAAATTAAAAGACCCAACAAATGAAGTCTTTTAAAAAGAGGAGGGTGAAAAGTTCCCTTACCGACTTGGGTATCTTTCGAAATATACACCCCATGAAAGAAGGACAATACAACATTGATGTAAATACTCATAAAAGAAATTATATTACACAAATAGTAGAATAATGGGAAGTACATATACCACTAAAAAGGAAATGGTTGCAAATGTAGCATAAATCTCACGGGAATAAAAGTGAGATGAAAAATCCCTTACGAAAACTCTGCAGCCTAACGACGCCACTCAAAACATCAAAAAATGGATTGATGAGAAAAAATAGGGTCTCTCACCATATTAACATAAAATTTACAGAAATATTAATATAGAATAACATCCCCCAACATAACAAAGAGGAGCTTAAAATAAGTGTCATAAAGGGGGGTACTTAAAAATAAAGAGAGAGGTTGGATCTCTTACGAAAATTCGGCAGCCTAACAGCGCCAATCAAAACTTCCAAAATGGATTGATGAGAGAAAATAGGGTCTCTAATCATATGAACATAAAAATTACAGTAATAGTAATATAAAATAACATCCTATTCATAATAAAGATGTGCTTAAAAGGAATGACATAAAAAAGTGTACTTTAAAAGAAAGAGAGGGGTCGGATCCCTTACCTCAAGTCCGACTTGTCTTGTTCATTTCTTTATATTTCTGAATAATAAACTTTGGTCAATTTATAATTTCTTATGTACCTCCTTTAAATATTATTATTCCTTTCATATCACATATTATAATTTTATAATAATTTTTTAATAATGTTAGTTCATATCAGATGTTTTTGCCGATGTTTGGTACATGAGTAAACAAATATGAACTTTTTTGAAAATGATTGCCCATGTAGTTATAATTAAATAATTTAAATAATATTATTAATGATTAAAATATCATATATATCCAGTGCATATTCATTTTATACTATTCCATAACATTTGGAGATAAAAAATGAAAAGCACCGTTCATGGAGACGGTAGGCCGTACGTACGCATGAAAGCTACTTTCATTTTTTTTGTCATATTAATGGAATTAAAAATAAATTATATATATATATTATAATTACATTATAATATATATTTTATATAGTTCACATATGTTCATTAATTTCATTCTTTATACATTCCATGTATTGCATTAAAGAGTCACATCACTTGAGGGGGCGGTAGTCCACACTTCCTCATATGAAATTATTGCATTTGCACAACATGAAAAAAAATAAAGGTATGTTTTAAATATAAAATACAAAAGCATATAGTAAACATAAATACCATATATATCATATATAAAATACAGTGACATCATAATGGTCACCTTTAAAGGTGTTAAAAGAATATTGAACAATCATCGTTTCATGAGACAGAAAATCGCCAACCACAGAAATAGTATGTTTTTTAACCATTAGACGAAGGTGTGTGTAAGTGTAGCTAGAATAATTCACATGAAAACATAATAGTATATTGAATATACTTGTGTTTTTACAAAATAAAAGAATAAAAAGAGTTTAGGGGGTTGGAGAAGCAAAATAAAACATAAGAACACAAGAGAAAACACTACCTTTAAAACGGGTAACTCTCTTTGATTTAAGCTCAATGGATTCCTTGGAAAGAATTCTGCCCAAAGTGAGGCTTCAATGATGAATAGAGGGATGTGGAGAGATAAAATGGTCAGGTTTTTTCCGAGTCAAAGGATTTGGAAGTGTGGGTAAGGTGGTAGAGGTGGGGGCCTTTTATAAGAGGAGAGGAGGGGTACTCTTGGAAAGTTATAAAATAAAACTTTATTACAATATGAATTTCAAATTTTAAAGGTCCCAAAATTATATATTTCAAATATAAGGTTATAAGAGTTCTAAATCCACCCATCCAATAGGTTTTTGACAAGTTTAGGTCCTATATTTTAAATTTTATTTTCATTTTATTAAAATAGTTAAATAATGAGGTAATCGGTGCATCATCATGGTGTCATAAATAATTTACTTTATTTAATGACTAAAAATAATGAAAAATATCATGATGTATTAAATATTTTTATCTTTCTAATTACTATTTATAGTCAAAAATCTGACTTGTATAACCCCATGTAAAAATTGTTTTAGTAAAACAACTCATGTTTGTGACATTTTTACTTTTACTTAAATAAAAGGCATTAATGTCATCATCTTACCCAAGTGGCTCCATGGGGTACCAAAAATAGACCCATGGGTTTTATTGGTCGGCCATGACACATAAAATAAGGGTAGGACATGTGTTTAGGTCATTTCATATTATTAAAATATTATTTTTACCTTAAACTACACTAATTATCTCTAATAGCGATTAAAAACTTAAAAGTTACTATTCACTAAAAAAATTATTTTAATCCCATTGAACTATATTTTACTTTCTAATGACAACCATGTATGTCGGATTTTTTAAATTCAAAACATAGAGGTGGTAAAATTTCATTTAAACGAAAAATCAGTTTTTTAAGTACCACTTAGTGGTTTCACTATTCATCAAAAATTGATGTTTTTCAGAAAAATACCAAAACTTCACCCTAAGAAATATTTGATATTATGAATTAAAAAATGATGTTTATTTTAAAAAATTCAAAACATATAAGTTAAATCAATTAATTTAATAATTAATTCCCGCAGTCAGAGCAAATATTGTGTTTTTATGAAACAATATGTATCAAAAGATTGACACTAGTTTAAGTCCAAATTCAAAGTGAAATTAATTCTAACTTCCACTATTGGATTAAATGGTAGAAATATATTCTAATTTAACTTTAAAACCAATTAAAAATATAATATAATCATATAAATAAATTATATTAAAAAAAGGTTTTGAATTAAAATACAACATTTTTCACTATTCATTAAAAAATGAACTTTATCGGAAAAATACCAAAAATTTACACAAAGTAAATTTTGATGTCCTAATTCTAAAGAAGAATTTTATTTTGTAAAATATAACATAGAAAATTGTCAAAAACTGGATTTAAAAGTGGTTCTCCATCAAAAGGCGATTAATCGACATTTTAAAGAATTTTAGAATGTTTACGCTTAAAATTGGATTCATTCTCATTTTTAATCCTCTGACATTTATTGTAAAGAGTAAAAATATTTGACAAAAATATGTAATCATTTTTTAGTTAGTTATATTCATTCCCGCCATTACAACGGCTAGGCGTTAACTACCATTTAAAATAATATTATTTTATTATTAGAGTGCAACGCAAGATTCCCAAGAAACTCATTGTTGCGTATTGGATATGCCATCGAGCATAGCGTCCCCTTTAATGTAATATTAATATTTTATTCACAAATATGGATTAATGTGAAAATTTCATATTCTTTATTTACCTGGGGTGTTACAATCCAAGTGCTTTCTCTAATCTTTCCTATTTGGATGCACGGTTTTCTCTAAAATTTGATTCAACTCACGATTTAAAACCTCAGACTGGACATTTGTTAGGGGGTGGTATAGTGATGATGTTATTTGTTTCACCCAATACTTTCGAAGAAGGGAAGTAAGATTCCAATTACCGAAGTGTTTCCCTTGGTCACTGATGACGGCCTTTGATACTCCAAACATGAAAAAAATATGTGCTTTGACAAACTCCACAACAACATGATAATCATCAGTCCTGGTGGCCTTAGCCTCCACTAATATACTCACATAAACAATAGAAAAAAATATAAAAAAACCCAAATGAACTAGGAAAATGACCCATAAAATCGATGCCCCACACATCAAAAATCTCACAAAATAGTATGGGTGGTTGAGGCATCTCATGTCTCCTAGAAATATTTCCCATGTATTTCCAACGTGACCATGACTTATAAGACACATGAGAATCATAGAATAAGCTAGGACAATATAATTCAGAGTCTAAAACTTTCCTAGCTTTATGTTGGGGTCAAAAGGGTCCACCACAAGAAAGTGTATGAACAAAATGTAAAATAGACTGAAACTCATGATCATGAACACACCTCTTAATAACTTGGTCACTACACATGCGCCATAAGTAGGGATCATACCAAGTATAAAATCTTGACTCACTCTTAAATTTTTGGACTTGAAGTTTCTTTTAATTTGTAGGGATTTGAGAGGCAAAAATGTTGTTAACTAAATATAAATGCCAAGGATGCGTACCTAATATTGAATAAAGATTCTCATTGGGGAAAGTGTCCTGAAGTGGTACCTGGTCCATGGTGTCATCCTCTAGTGTGTGAGTAAGAATACTAATGTGGTCCACCACCAGGTTTTCTAATCCCTTCTTGTCCTTTATCTAAATATCAAACTCTTGAAGAAGGGGAATCCATCAGATTAGCCTGGGCTTTGTGTCTGGCTTCTTCCAGAGGTACCTCAGAGCTGCATTGTCAGAGAAAACAACTACCTTAGAGCCCGATAAATATGAATGTTATTTATCTAAAGCAAATATGATAAAAATAAAATCATTTTCTGTGTTTGTGTAGTTTTATTTGGATTAATCTAGTGTCCACGATGCATAGGTAATAACATGTGAACGTCCCTCCACCCTCTGAGATAAGATATCTCCAACTGTGAAGTTAGAGGCGTTAGACATAAGCTCAAAAGGAATCTCCCACTGTGGGGATGTATGATTGACGGGATTGGTTAGACACTTCTCTAGATCATCAAAGGAAGTCCTGCAAGAATAATCTAACACAAAATCATAATCCTTTTGAAATAATCATGACATTGGATTAGCAATCTTACAAAAGTCTTTGATGAAGAACCGATAAAATCTTGCATGGCCTGAGAAATATCTTACTTCACACACACATGAAGGATATGGTAAGGATGAAATAATGTCTATCTTAGATCTATCAACCTCTATCCCATGTTTTGACACTACATTCCCTAAGACAGTGTCAGGCTCTACCATGAAATCACACTTTTCAATGATCAAGACCAGATTCTTCTCAATACAATGATTCAACACCTTTCCCAAACTAGAGATACGATCATCAAATGAAGACCCATACACTGTAAAATCATCCATAAATACCTCCATGAATGTCTCAATAAAATCAGAAAAAATACTCACCATGCATCTCTAGAAGGTACCTAGGGTGTTGAAAATTCCAAATGGCATCGTTCGGTAGGAAAACGTACTGAATGGACAAATTAATGCTGTCTTATCTTGATCCTCCAGAGCAATAGGAAGCTGAAAAAATCCATAAAATCCATCCAAGAAATAATAGTGTGTTTTCCCAGCTTGTCACTCAATCATATGATCAATAAAGGGGAGGGAAAAATGGTCTTTGCGAGTGGACTAATTTAGTTTCCTATAATCAATATAGACACACCAACTATTTTGAACCCTCATTTGAACTAACTCATCTCTCTCATTTTTAAAAATTGTAACACTACTTTTCTTAGGCACATCCTAAACAGGACTCACCCACTAGGAATCTGAAATGGGATAGATTATACCTTCCTCGAGAAATTTTTCAACCTCTTTTTTAAGAACCTCCAAAAGTTTTGGATTAAGTCTTCTTTGTGGCTGCCTAAAAAGTTTCGCCCATCCTCAAAAATAATCCTATGAATGCAAATAAAGGGGCTAATACCTGATATTTCAGCCAAGTTCCACCCGATTTCTATAATGTTCTCCCTCAAAAGATTCAAAAGTTTTTCTTCATGTTTAAAAGAAATATTATTAGCAATTATAATAGGTAATCTCCCACCATTCAACAAGTATGAGTATTTGAGATTTGGTGTAAATGGATTCAGCTCTAAGGAAGGGGTTGGTGTATGGATGGAGCGATTGAAGGAAATGAAATATGTGCATAAAGAGCATCAGTGTTTGAATAGAAATCATCACAATCTGAGAATAAATCATCAAACCCATCAAAATACTCAATAGCCATGTCATAATCAGAGTTAAAATTATCAGAATATGATTCCATTTCAAAATGAAATCTAAGAGAGTCTTGTGTATTAGAAATAGGTGTGTAAGTACTCTTAGACATCAAACTAGAACCAATACACATAATCTCCCTAAGAATCGGACAATCAAATTTCATGGGGTTTTTTATTTGGTGGTTCAAAATGGGAGTTAAAAAATGCAGAATAGTCATCTAAGGGGTACTTCATGGAATCTATAACATTAAATATCAAAACTTCATCCCCAAATTCCATGTAAAGTGTACCCTTGTTAACATTTATGATTTTTTTTTAGTTTTGAGTAAGATTCTACATATGATAATGGGGGAATGAGAACTTACCTGATCAGCCTCTATGTTAAGCATGTAGAAATCTGCTGAAAATATCATGTCTCTTACCCAGACAAGTGCATCCTCAAGGACTCCCACTGGATATGTTGTAGCTCTATTTTCCAATGGCACAACTACTCTCATTGGATTCATCTCACCGACCAACAAAGAAGAGAATACAGAGTGAGGCATCACATTTATGGAAGCTCTCAAATCACAAAGAGTGGTAGAAAAGTGAAACACCCATATGGTGCATAGTATAGTGAATTTCCCTATATCTATACAAATTTTTGGCATTTCTAGAGTTGATGAAATGAGTTATGAAATATTCCTTCAAGGATTGATCCTCTCATTTCTCTTGATCTTTCTTTTATTGGTACAATGTCCTTTTAAGAATTTCTCATACTTTGGGATTTGCTTGATGGCTTCAAGTAGAGGAATGTTGATCTCCACATGATTGAATGTGTCTAAAACCTCTTTTTTCCATTGCTTCTTCAGACATATTTTTGGTTTTTACAACTCTATTTGGAAATGGAAGGTGTTTAGGAGGAACATCATCAATAATTTTCTTACCTTTGTCTTTCTCCTGGGATTTCTCATCAGTTGGTGTGGAATGAGTCTTTTATGGAGTTGAGGTGTATCCCGGTGTAACGATAGGTGTAGATGTATCAGTTGTTTTCTTCCCACTTCTAAATTTAATGGCACTAACACCCCCCCTTGGGATTTGGAGTAGGTTGGGAAGGTAGATTTTTAGAATTTTTACTTACCAGTTCTTGGAGGGTAATGGCAATCTGGCTCAATTGAGTCTTTAACTCCCTCAGCTCTAAACCTTGACTCTTCATATCATTCTATTGATAAAGAAAAAATTTCTTCAAAAGTTCATCAGTGTTATTATCTACCTTGGATGGGGGATTCCATTATTGATGGCTTGTTGGTGTTTGGGTTTCAAATCTCTTTTGGGGTTGTTAGAAACCCTACTGGTAAGGCGGAGGCTGCTGGAAGTTTTTTTGAAAAGAGGGTCTTTGTTATTGTCCAGAGCCATACCTCATGTCGTATTGATCCGTCCATCATTGGTTGTATGTTGGATCAAATGAATAAAACTTCTTTTTCGGGTATGTATGTTTTTTCTGCTGATATGGTCTCCCTAGGAATACCGCTGCACAATCCTCTGTATCTTGTAGTTGTGGGCAACTGTCAGTTGGGTGGCTTCTCTCAGTGAAAATGCCACAAGGCCTTGAAGGAGGGTTTTGGGATGTCTTTTGATCCAAATTAATCTTTCTCACCATAGTTTTCAATTATTCTAACTTGGTATCAATCAAATGACTTTCAAGAGAAGAAGGAATTACATTATGTACTCCCCTAACATGTAGTATTCCTCAATTGCCCAATTGTTGGGAGTTTTGGGTCATATTGTCGATCAACTCACGTGCAGATACTGGTGTCTTGTCCACCAATGCTCCTCCAGCTGCAACATTCACCATGCTTCTCTCTATAGGTGTGAGTCCTTCGTATATGTACTAGATGGGGAGTTTCTCACTGATTTTTTGATGTGGACAGCTTGCACAACACTTCCTGAATCACTCCAAGTAATCATACATTTACTCCTCTTGTGCTTTCTTGATCCCTGAGATATTCGTACAAATGGAAGTGGTCCTTGATACTGGAAAAAATCTTTTCCGGAAAAGACGTTTCAAATCGTTCCAACAAGTTACATCTTTGGGTTGTAAATAATACATCCAATATTTCGCAGCTCCATCAAGTGAAAATGGGAATTCTCATAGTTTGATTTGGTATTCAGATATTTTTAATGGTTTTAGGGTTGACAAAACAACATTAAATTCATTAAGGTGTTTATTTATATCCTCACCAAAGAGGCCATGAAATTTTGGAAGCAGGTGAATTAATCCAGATTTCAGTTCAAAGACAGATTTTAGATTTGCGTATGTAATGCAATTTGGTTGATAATTAATATCATATGCAACTGATTCTTAAATGGTTCTATTATGTTCATTTCCATTATGTTCATTCATTGGTTATTTATTATGGTTTAATTTGAGTTGCTTCCAATTTCAATGTTCTGAGAGTGGAGTAATTCTCCAACTGGTTGAAATTTTAAACATCCCGTAGACTGAGAATGTCTGATTTGAGCCCGAAGACTATGTTTAATATCAGGGTCAAGAGTTAAAAGATCATCAGGATTACTTCATGTCATAAATCAAATAAAAATTAAAATAGGAAAAGTGGACCATAGTAAAATAAAAATGATATGTTTTAGTTGATGGTTCAAAAAGAAGTAGAAGAAAATAAAAGAAGAAGAAAATATTCAGATTGGGAAATGAAAGAAGAAAAAAAGAGAATAATATTTAAAATAAAATAGATACCTTTAATTAGTTTAAATAATTACTTGACTACCTGGAAACGGCACCAATTTTAAAGGTACTATCTTGGGTGCTTTCAAATGATGTTTTCTCTCAGGTTACATAGGTACAGTAGAGTGGCTGACCAAGGTCGTCTCTCAAAGGAGGAAGCAAATTATAACAACTTATTAAAGGTATTCTAAAAATAAAATAAAATAGAATAAAAACACTATTTTTAAGGATGGGTTTTTTTATTGTTTATAAAACAATAATAAGTTTTCTAGAAGAATATTTCATTTTTTTTTGTTTTTATTTTTGGTATGAAGTTTGATTAAAAATACACAACAAGAAGATGTTTTTTAGACAATATTTAAAAGGTTTAATCGATCTAACTTTATATATTCACTCAATAATTTATCATTTTCATTTAAATTAACATTAACTTAATTATTATCCCTTAATTGTTTAAATCCCAAACCCTACAAGAAATAACTTTACCATAAAGATGAAGTGAATTTGACCCTAGGCTAACTTCGGAACATGCAATCGCAACACCCTGCTTTGATTGATGATCTAAGGTTAGCTTATGGTCAGTGGTAAATTAAGTCACATTTATATTATGGAGAATGAGGATAAATTGTGTTTATGGAATATATTTTAACTCTACAAACTTATCATGTGTGGTCTTGTATTACTGATTATGTTTGTGCTCTTGTATTACTGATTATGTTTGTGCTCTCACAATTTAAACAAAACCGCGACCTCGTGTGTTTTTGTGTTAATTGTTCAATTGCTTTCATAGATTCTAATAATTTAAGAACAAAATTCATGGATCATATTATGTGAATTATAATATCTCAATGATTCAAAATAATTAAATTAAGAGGGTAGAAGATAGATCAATCAATATAAAACTACTCTTATATGGGCGGTGTTGTCATCGTGGAGACGTTTTGCATGAGCAAAGGATTGAAAAGGTAGAACCCAATATCATCTCCACTATTGATTCCAACACAATTAGGAATATGAAGGGAAGAATAAATTTGAAGATAAATAATAAAAGAGAAGGAATAAAATAGTAACAATGAATTTTATTACATAAATGAAAACATTACAACATGATGAAGAGAAGAAGGATTAGATGAGGGGATCCTTGCTTCAAGAGCTCCCCCTCTTACAATGGTTATAGAATTTTGGTGTAACCAATTATCCTCTCCCTTAAATCTCCTAATTCTCATCCCAACCCCTCCAAATGGGAAAAACACTAATTTATAGACTGGATGGGAGGCTATGTTACATGTTTTTTCAAGTGTGAATGGGGAAATTTAGCCAAATATTTTGATCCAAATTGCACCGCCCATTTGTCCTCCAAAACTCATGAATAAATTATCCTTCCAGAAATGTGAATTGTGATAAATTTAATCCTAGATCTCTTCTAAATATTTGGGCCTAATCCAGGCACGGATGAAGAATTTATGACCCAAATACAGAACCCATGTCCATTCTAGCGAGTCCAGCGCACCATTGATATGATGGCCCATTTACGCCATCCAAATGCACTATTTACCACTAGTGTCCTGAATAAAAGTTGTTGAAAATTAAGTTAGGAAGACTTATAAACAAATTTAAGTTCAAATAATTCATATTATAATATTTATATACGAAATACTATAGTTCATTTAAAAAGAGTAAAACTATAATTTTCATCAAATTTTCAAATGAATGGTCTAATCTTAAATATTTCAAAAGTGAATATATTTAGCACAATGTGAAAATATTATGTCATTTATTATCAATAAAATATTCAATAAAATCATTTTTTATTAGTATCATCATTATTATATAATTTTAGATGTTATATATGGATGATTTACTAAATCTATATCATCTATGGGGATAATGTTAATCGATAATTCCTGACCCCAACCTGAGCTAACTCCTTGAAAGGTCTAATGAACTTGAGATATATCTTACTTAAATTATTATGTATTTACTAACTAAAATGAGGATATATTCTTAGTAACACATTATATGAAAGATACAACTCTATATACACCCTCTTATGAGTAGCATGGAACTTTTGATAATAATGTACCACCTTCATTCACTCGCGAATCACCAGTACCTTTTCTGTAACACTCTACATATATTTTGATCTAAGAACAGCTGAATCTACAACCTCTATCTAATTCAATAGAAATTGGAATGGTCAATGATAAATTAATTTTAAAGGAACAATAAAAATTATTGGTTTATATCTATTTTTGTTTTAAAATTCCACAAAGGGTAGGTGCCACACCCACAAACCTCCAAAATAAAAAATTTGTGCATGCAACATGTGCCGTAAATTATGGATGGTCTTCTCTATATAATTAACCATATGTGGATGTAAAGTGGTGCTAATACATAATTAAGAGTTTATGTCACACTAGATACCTCTACACACCCTGGAAGTACAATACTAATCACAATCATTGATGATCATCTATGGAACCTTGTGAATCCCTGCTATATCTTCAAGGTAGTACCTCAAAAACACCTTTAGTAAGCTTGAATCTATGGTCCCTAGGAAGTGATATGACATTTTAAACTATTCCATGGTCATCCATATAGAATCATAACCACTTTAATATTTGGAAAAAATGGTGATTAATTCTACAAAAACATCCTCCCACTTCCCCTAGAGTACATTAAATAGATGAAGCTGACCACAGGGAACACAATGCTCAAATGTCACCTTCTAGTACACAAAATTTCCATTACAATGTGTAAATTATATCTTGATGTTTTCATCCTACAATAAATCTATCCAAAATAATTGTTGCTGATTCATCTCAAACAAAGAGAATATATTCTTTATGATTTTTTTGATCCATAAAGGCCAAATAATGATCATAGATAAGGTAGTGTCTCCACAAATTTAAAGAAAAAAGTACCATATAACACTCAATATTAAGGGTTCAATAGTTACATTCATTAGGTCAAAACTATTTGGACCTTTAAGAGATAACTTCCCTCTAAAACATCAACACAAAACCCAACCCAAGACATGAAGAATTATAGTAAAAGTATAATGAAAAGACCTCATCTAGAAGATGACTCACTAGAATACTGACCAAATTCCCCCTAAAATGCATCAAAGTAGTCTAGAGCTTGATAGTCTACAATAATTTATGAGCCTTTTTATTCTAAACTATTTTAGGAGTCCTAATTTGAGAGAAGTCATGTATAGACCTCTTATAATATCTAGCAAGACCAAGTAAATTCTACAACTCTTCAACATTCTTGATGGATACCATGGACACCACTAACACAATCATTAAAGGGTAAATAACCACTTTTGGATGAGATATAAAATTCTATAATAAAATAATCTGACAGGCCTTGAACTCACACTTTGATAGTTTCTCAAATAGCTTATGAGACTGAATAACTCCACATACAACTCACAAATATTGTTTGTAGTCATCCTCTAATGACAAAAATATAAGGATTTTGTCAATAAATGCTACCAAAAACTAGTATAAAAAACCCAAAAATGTATTCATTAACCCCATGAATGAAAATAGAGCCTTGATGTGATGCCTCTCTACACCGAACCATGAACTAACACTGGACTAAAAATCATTACAACTCATCAAGGACACATACCAATACATTAGAATTTTTCCACTAGTAATGAGGGTATATGATAACTTATATAAAGACCATACCCTCTATTTAGAGTAAAAAGAGTAATGTAAATAGTTTAAAAATCTAAAATATATCAACTAACCAATATATATAATAAAGGAAAATGATAAGAAAATAACAATACATAATTATGAAATAATAAAATAAGTTATTTTGTACATGTCTCAATGGATCCCTTGAGGGTGGATCATATATGAAGTATAATATAACAACAACAAAAATAAAGATCATATGGAACTCATCCTCAATTGGTATTTACTCTAGCCCTGAACCATTGTCCATGCTTTATCATAATAGGACAAGCATACCATCTTGTTTTAGGACATTTCCCTAACTAGTAACCTGTACATAGATAGTAATCTTCTTCGGTACCCAAGATCCAAGGCATCCCAAGTAGAGTGTGGGTAAAAATTAGATTTCCACCACCAACATCAACACTAAAAAAACTAATCCATAATAATAGTGCGTTCTGTAGTTCTCAAACTAAACATATTAAAATTGCAATTTTAATACATTTATAAAATGAAATATTAAAACAAAAGATGACCCTGATGGTCAACTTCACCCGTAGAATAGTATAAACATGCTACAACCAATTCCTGTGTTCCTTTGAGCATGCCACAATGATAGTACCAAATATACCACCCTTAAATACGGTCAATATACACATCTCGGGTCCAAATTAGCATCTGAGGTGCAATATACCCATCCCTAGAGCCTTGTATCCCCTTTGAGATGTATTCTACCTAGGTTAATCATAATATACACCATCCCCAAAGGGTAGAATTCACTATGGATTAACCATAAAATATCATTTAACCTAATATTTAGCATTCAACATAGGTTAAGCATAATATCCAACATCGTGAAGTGAAGCATTCACCTCGGGTTAACCACAATATTCCACATTCCTCAATGAATCATTCACCTTGAGTAACCATAAAATCTAGCATCCCCCAGGAGCAGTTTTCAGCTCAGGTTAACCATAAATTCTAATACATTCCAAATCAAACAAAAATATATCAATAATAATCCACCATAGGGAATAAGTTTTTCACTTTACATTCTTCTTTGATTCAAGTCCAACACCTTCATGGAATTTTCATTTTCATTAAACATTTCAAAATAAAAAACACCATTCATTTCCAAAAAAATCATCATGACTTCAATTCCACTTTCAACAAGTAAATTTTCTAATTTCAAAAAATTCATGTGGTCCATTCCCTTTTTATTAAAATTCCTTCCAAAAACCTAATAACTTATTTCCAAAAAACAACCAGATAGAGAAAATAACAAGGACCAAACAATTTACAATTTCAAAACCATTTAACATTCTATTTTATATGTTCTAAACCAAAACTTAAAATTAACATTTTTCAAAATACCATAACATTTTAAAAGTCCCAAACCAATATCAACTCCATTTCAAATTTAACAGATGCTTGTGAAATTCCATTTCATAATCATCAGTTTCAAAATATAATTATGACTTTATAACAATTATACCATGGATTAGACATTATGGTTAAACATTCCCACACATGAAAAATTATTCAAATTAGGCATTTCAATTTAGGAAATCCATGGAAAACTAATTTAAAAAATTATAGGTTAGTGTCAATTAGCTGGCACAACCACACAAACCATGCACATAGAAAATTAAATAGGGTTATGGGTTGGTCATAGAGACCACTTACCTTAAGATTATAAAATAAAAATCATCAATTAATGGTCACCAATTTGTCCTGAATAAAAAAATACGAAAATAACCCTAAAAATAAGGAATATTATCCAAAACAAATGGGACACTAATTGATAGTATAATAAAATAATAAAATGACAAAGACGAGTCATATAATCGTTAAGGTGTCAGGATATTAGGTGAAAACACTTGATTCAAAAATAATAATAGGGAGATCTTTCCATGGGAAGAGGAGGAAGAAGGTGGATCTCTATAGGGATGTTGGAAAAATATGAGGTGAGAAAACCATGTTAAATAGTTGAGGGAGAATATTTGAATTTGTTTAATTTGGATACTTTTAAGTAGGTGTATTGATAGACTTTAATATTTTCCAAAATGAGAGGAAATAGTGTGACCTCACTCCCTGAGGCACACCACTTTGTATAGTTACTGTGAAGAGTTCGAAAAAATGTGAAAGAACCATGTACATGCCTTTAAAATATTCTATAAAGTTCTAGGGTTTTCCAAAACCATTTTCTTTAACAAAACATGTCGCGTGATTAGGGTTTATGGTTAAAACATACCATGAGCTAACTATAGACCCCAAACCATTTCCCCTGAATCTAATGTTCCAAAACCCAAACTCTTGAAACATAATTGAGCACCTAAAGAACCCATGGACCATTAAACTATATAAAAAACATCAATTTAATATGTCCCAACCCTTATAATTCTATTCTGATTTTAAATTCCTAGAACGGACCGTCCATTAATTGAAAATTATAGTTCCTCATCAAAAATTCAAGTCCCTATATCGAAATGTCATTAAAACTCACCACCATAACATTTTTCAATATTGAGAAGTCATTATATACATCTTATTTCATCACCTAACCTCTTTTATTTTTCAATTTAGTGCCAAAAAAATGCACTCCAAACCAAAATTCCCAATGAAATATAAAATAAATACAACTAAATATATTTGGTCTCTTGATCCAAATGAAATGCTCATTCCATATTTAAAACATCGAGATGAAATCCCGTAAATAAAGTACATCCTTTGACACATATGTGGCTTTATTTGGTTAAACATCCTACACTATGGTTCTCCAAACTCTAGTAATTATTTCAAAAGTATGATTACAAACCCCAGCACCTACCTCCATTGTAATTTTCCTATGAAAACCTATTTTTTAGTATTCAACCAACCTTCTAGACGTAGTTCTTAGTGAAATGTATCTCAACACATGTGATGGATTCCTTCACTGCCTACACTACTCTAATTTAAACCCTAGATGTCCTAGAATATGTCACTACACTGTCTAAGAACAACCCAAACATACCAAAACATCCTCAAAGATCTTGGAACAACTCATAAAATATTCTTGTTACCCTTTATGAATTTACCAGATATAGTTTTGATACAACCACATAAAATCCCACCAAAAATAGATTTTTAAAACTATTCTAGATGACTAACCTTAGGAAATGATATAATTACACCAATGAAATGTTTTTAATATTCCAGACCACAATACAATTATCTCTATAGGTGTCACAGGGTTATCACAATCACTCATTGAGGTCAAAATCTTACCATTAGGATAAAATCCATGATCAAATGTTTACCACCCAAACTATTCACTATGCTTCCACCAGATCACCTACAGTCATGAAAACCAAAATACACTTGGTTCACTAACATTCATTCAAATCCTAAAACAAACACTTTAACTCCACAAGCACCAATTAAGAACTTATCTGTGTAATTTTTAAAAGTAATATAGATCATGTTGAAATAAAATCAAATTGGTATACGGTTCCATCATGACTATCTAAAGACCATTCAACACCAGAAAAACCCTTCTACCATGTGGTTCATATTCCCATGACTAACATGTACCTCCCCACTAGAGATGTTTCCTTCTCATCATCCCATTGGGGTAATACCTTGATCTCAAAAAATAATAACTTCTTTATCATAGAAAAATAAGGTTAGATGTGTGAAAACTCAATATCTATTTAGATCAATACTAAACTTCAAGAAATAAAAATTTTAGACTCAAAAAACACCATTCTAATATCTCAGCATATAACACCCATGCTCTTTATTACACACTTAAACATGATTTATTACATAAACATTCACTTAAGAAAAATCTAAGGATTGAGAGGTCTAGTATCCTAGGAAATTAGGAACATTAAATAACAACATTAAACATAACATAAAACATCATTATTGAAAACTTCTTTTACATGACCAGAACATTCTTTCGTACTTAGAAATGCATTGGATAACCTGAGGACATAAATAACAAAAGGGTGAGCTATAAATCCCAGTAAGAAGTAAACAAGGTATAACATGAATATTTCAATAAAAGTTAAGAAATATGAATATAAATAGAGAATAAGAGAAATATGAACATAAACGAATGATATATCATGATTATAAAAACATGGAAATGTGACCACAACATTTATCATGGTATTAGCATGCACCTAGGCTCATTACACCTGGATAATGAGTAAACCCCTATTGCACTTGAATTAGAATGATTAAACCCTCATTGAACATGAATTAGAATGTGTCAAAAATCATTTCACATGACATATAATGATACTATTCTTTACCCAATGCATTGTAGCACTATTAGGTTACTCCCTTTATAAACATTTTATTTCATGTACAAGTGTGCCACATGGATCATATAACATGGAATCATTCAACATAATCATTTATTCCATGAAAATGGAATTTGGAATACATACATTAATCTCTGTAATCAATAAGTAAATGTTCAAAAATTTGAATACACTAGATATAGAAATGGGTAAGGTATTCACTTACATGATGATTTTGGCATGGGAAATTTTGGTAGCATAACGACGTCAAATAGAAAACGTAAAATGGGTTGAAGGGAGAGAAAGTGGTCTCTTATCATTTATAAATGAGATTTAAAGTAATGGGGTCATGTAACATAATATCACAACATATCTAATGGAAGTTTAGATGCATAATATAAAATAATTTCTTGAATGTAAATGAGAAGAGAGAAATTCCTTACAGAATTTTAGCATGGTAACAGGTGTACATGGTAGGAATTAATGAGATAGAAAGAGGTATATCATCATTAAAACATAAGGAGGGAAGTATGGGGGAGGTGATAAATCTTACCCCAACATTTTTAATTGAAAATAAAATTTCTTAACAATAAAAATAAACTTGGACATAAATAAGGAAGGAAGGAAAGTGAGGATCCCTTACTTGGAAGTGTGATCCCCAAGGCTTGGGAGAAGATTAAGAGAGGATTTTTTTGGATCTTGGGGAAACTTGGAAGGATTTTATAGAGATGAGGAAAGAGGTTGGTTGAGCTCCTAATGGTATGAGTGAAGAGGAATGGGAGTTTGAGTGGGTTTATATAAGAAATGAGAGGGAATTATTTATTATTTAGATTATGGACACTATACATTAAACTAATCAAAACAAAAAACCATCCAATGGTTTCAGCCAACGGTGAATGGATAACATTATTCTATAATTCCAATGGAAAAACATATTAAAATATTAGGCTTTCTTATGCAGATGTGTGTCACACTCTCAAGGAAATCATTTTAAAATGTAAAAATATTTTATAAGACTTCGAGGGTAAACTACGGCATTGTAAAATTAATCAAACAAATAAAAATTTACATTATTTTAAAATAAAACATATATTGGCCAAATATCCCTTTTATAGTATTTTATTACATCACTATCTAGCCATTAAAATTTCTTAAAACACATTATATATATAAATAGAATATAATTTTTACCCAAAAATTCCACCGTCTAAGAAAATTATAATAAATACATCATTTGATGATTTCGATGTTCTGAATCCAAAAATAATTTTCATTTTATCTAACTAGTTTTCTGAATTTGTGAATTTTTTCTTTTCAAATAAAAACTAACATTTATCGAAACTTCGTGGGTTTTGACACAAACAGCTTTCAAACCTTACTAAAAATTACAATTGTATTCATAAAAAAATTATACGATAATTTGTTTTTAATAAAAATTAATGTAGTAATAATATTTTATTAATATAATATTTAATTAAAAAAATCCATTAATTCATTAAAATATATTTCTTTATTGAATATTAACTTAAAAAACTATTTATTCTTTAAAACCCATTTACAAGGTAACAATAATTAAATGAATTTATATTCATTATATAAAAAAATAAATCACATAATAATAGTGTTAGGGTATTTTTATATAACCCCTTATAACCCCCAAATAAGACCGAAGGGTAAGGTGTGCAATGGTGACAGAATCTTGGGGTGGATCAAATAACATCACATGGGTGGTAATCCTATTAAAATCCAATTATGCCATAGGAAATTATGTTCAAGCTAAACATGTTGAAGAACGTCTTGGGCTTAGTCAAGAGAAAATCCTAGTGAAACTATCTCTTTTCCGAGCTCTGCCAAATGGAATTCATATGGAGGAACTCAACTGGATGAGGCAATTGATTCATTTTTTTGAGTAAATTGGATTTGTTAAAGCACTATATTTATACTAATTATGTGATTATTGTTCAAAGACTATATTACCAAGGGTAAAAATTCATAACGGTATTTTAAAAATACAAAAAAAATAAAGAAGCGAATATGTTCTATATATCCATCTTATATATTAAGACATGTCATTATATCAAGAGGAATTTTTATTAATAAAAGTTTGGGTCGTTACAATCTTCCACCCTTAAGAAATTTTTCCCTTAAAATTTTTGTTTCCCACACTAAAACAAGAATCTTGTAACTCTTCATCATCACTTCCTCCGATTACCACGTTTCTTCTTAAAACGTGTGGTTTTTTCACAACACCTTGATGAGGGGAATTGTCTTATTTCATTGAACTCTTTCCCTATGATCTAAGATCTTCACTGGCTTCTCTTCATAGAAGAGTTCATTCTCCAATGGTACCACATATAGATTGAGTATGTGTAATGGCTCATGTATGTACTTCTTTAAGAGTGATACATGGAATACATCATTTACTTGAGATAGGTTCAGTGGGAGTTATAGTCGATAGGCCACTCCTCTATTGTAATTAAGGATCTCAAAAGGGCTGATGTACCTTGGAATAAGCTTTCCCTTCTACCCAAATCTCAAAACACTCTCCACTGTGATATGTGGAGAAATACCATGTCTCCAAATTCAAACTCTAGGTCTCATTTATGATTATCAACATATTTCTTTTTCCCACTCTGAGAATCCTTAATGTGCTGCTGAATGATCTTAACCTTATCTTCCATTTCTTTGACCATTTCTAGACATAGAATTTTTTTCTCCCCAACTTCATCCCAATATACTAGTGTTCTGAACCTCTTCCCATAAATGGATTCATAAGGATCTATTTTTATGCTTGAGTGGAAACTATTATTGTAAGATAACTCAACCAGGGGAATATATTGATCTCATGCTCCTTTTAAGTCCATTGAGAATGATCTCAACATGTCCTAAAGTGTTTGGATACACTTCTTAGATTGGTAATCAGTTTGAGGATGATAAGCTGTAATAAAGTTCAGATCAATATTCAAACTGTGTTCGAGACTATTCCAGAACATAGAGGTGAATCATGGATCTCAATTAGACAAAATCAAAAGTGGTAATCCATGCTGAATTACCACTTCTTGGATGTATGTCGGTTCCATTTGATCCAATGAGAAATCCTCTTGAATTTCAATAAAGTTTGTAGTCTTTGTAAGACAATCCACAACAACTCAGAGTGCATTGTTTCCTTTGGATGACTTTGGATGTCTGGTGAAAATGTTCATGGTGATGTTCTCCCACTATCATATTGGTATGGGTAATGGTTGCATAATCCCTTTAGACTTCTTCTTCTCAGCCTTCACCTACTGGCATACCATGCATTTTTATGTATACTCATCTATCTCCTTCTTCATGTTATCCCACCAATAATTCTCTCAGAGATCTCGATACATCATTGGGTTTCTTGGGTGAATGGCGAAATTCAAATTATGTGCATCAAATAAAATTTCATTCTTTAACTACATATTTGATGAAATACATAGTCTTGTCACAAATATCATAATTCCCTCTTCATTAACATTGAACTCTGAGGATTTACCTTTTTGAAATTTTCCACTTTCTTCTGTATTCCCACATCATCCTTTTGAGCATCCTTTAACCTTTCCAAAAGATATGGTTGAGCAATCATTTTTGAAAGGATTGATGATGTTCCCTTCTTTCTGATTCCCATGACCATATTCATCAAATATAAGAAAATTGGATCCTTTTCAATTTACATCAATGATAGAATCATTGGTCCTTCCTACATAGAGCATCTTCCACCTTGTTCTCTTTTCTAGGGTGGTAATGGATTGAGAAGTCATAGTGTTTGATCAGCTCTAAACCTCTTCGTTGGTGCATGTTCAACTCTTTCTATGTGAATATATACTTGATTATTTTGTGATCTTTATATATTTTACACTTCTCCCCAAAGAGGTTATGTTGCCAAATTGTAAAATTTAATATTACTACAACCAACTCCAGATCATGTGTTGGATATTTTTTCTCATGAAATATAAATTTCATGTAAGGATATCCAAAGTATTTTTCATTTGGTATTAACAAAAATCTTGGGCCCTTCATTGAAGCATCACTGAATACCATAGAAAGTTTTCCACTTGTGGGTAGTGTGAGCATGAGCATAGTGATAAGCCTCATTTTCCACTCATTGATGCTATATCCGCATTCATCACTCCAAGAAAAATTGACTCCCTTTTGAGTTAACTTGGTAATATGGTATAAAAATCATGAGAAATTTATCTCAAATCAGTGATAATATACATCTAACCCCAAGAATCTAAGGATATTTGTCACCATTATTGGCCTCATCCACTCCTCAATTTCATTTTTCTTAGAGGGATCCACAGATATCCCATTTCTTGTGAGGATATGACCCAGTAATGAGACTTTCTTCAACCAAAACTTTCACTTTCTATACCTTTCATAAATATTATCCTTTTACAAGGTTTCTAGTACAGTTCTTAGATGATCCTAATTTTCCTCCTTGGTTTTGGAGTATATTATAATATCATCTATGAATACTACCACAAATTTTTCAAGGTAATCTCTAAAGACTCTATTCATAAAGTCCCTGAAGATTTATGGAGCATTAGTGAGTCTGAAAGGCATTACCATGAATTCATAGTGCTTGTACCTTGTACAAAAAGGAGTCTTGTGGATATCCTCCTTCTTCAGCTTTACTTGGTAATATTTCAACAGAAGATCCTCCTTAGATAGGTATTTTTCTCCTCATATCTGATCAAAAAAGCCATAATTTGAGTTATAGGATACTTGTTATTTATCGTGATTTTATTGAGCTCATGATAATCAATTCAAAGGCGCATTGACCCATCCTTTCTTCTTGATGAAGAGGACTGGGGAACCACATGCTGAAGCACTTGGGCATATAAACCCTTTATCTAGATTCTCTAATAGTTGTTCCTTTAGCACCTAAAGCTACATAATGACCATTATATATGGAGTCATGGATATTGGAAATTCCCCAGGTATAAGATCAATTGAGAATTCAATATCTCTTTTAGGTGGAAGACAAGGAAATTCCTCAGGAAACACTTCAATGAATTCCCTCACAATATTCATGTCTTCAATGATTATTGATTCCTTAGACTCAATCATCTAATCAAGATACACGTGCTCATAGGGCAGTAATATACACGCTTGCGATGATGGGCCTAACGAATATTCATCCTCTTCCTTGTACTTGTACAGAATATGGGGTTGATTCTCTATATAAAGAGTGATTTCCCTCTCACAGAAATTTATGTGGGCTCTATATAGGAAAATCCAATCCATTACAATAATTGCATCAAATTACACTATAGAGAGTATGAAGAGGTTCCCTCAAAAGTTTAATCCACAAATTTTGACAGTGGAGGAGTTATATTCATGGGATGCAATGATTTTCCCATTTTCCATTCTCAATGATATATCTACTTCCATGATTTGTGGTGTTTTGAGGATTTTCCTACTAAAATTTCAGGATATAAAATAATTTTTAGTAGTAGAATCAAAAATAAAATTCTCTATTCTTGAATGAATAACTATAATACCTTTCACCACTTCATTTTCGAGACTCACTTCGGTGGTAGTGATGGAAAAAGATCTCCCTTACTGCCTTATAGGTTTTTGGGTGCCTAAAAAAAACCATTGGATTAGGGAACTGGTTTACAAAGTGGTATGGTTCATTTCAGTTAAAGCAGTGAACAATCCATTGAGTTTCAAACAAAGTTTGTCTCTCCACTTTCATAGTAGCAGGTTTTTATTACCAATAGTTAATTTCTAGGTGCCCTACTCTTATACCCCTAAATCATTTCCTCGTCCCCTTCAAACATTTTTTGAGGTTCTTCTATCTACACCTTTGGAAAGTGGGGTGCTGTAATTTCTTATCACTTTTGGATTTATCCATCAGACTACTATAATTAAGTTTCACTTTCTTCTTCTTATCCCCATGATACCCCTCAGATTTTCCGATCTCCATTTTGACTTTGAGGGCACATCGGACAATTTCCTCATAGCTATCAATGTCAGGGATCTCTAGGGATTTCCATAGGCTAGGTTTTATCCCACCAAAGAAGCGATAAACCTTGCATTTAGGGGTAATGACAAAGACAGAGTCATATCATGCAATCCTTTGATGTTTACCTCATACGTTCTGATGGATTCATCATCTTTTTTCTTAAAGGAAAGGAAGTCTCATTCTATCTTAATTCAGAGGGTGCGAGGAAAATATTTATTGAAAAACATTTTTTGGAAATACTTCCTTTCCAACGCCTCAATATATTCCTCAGGATTTGTATTATTTATCAATTTCCACCATTGATCATCTTCACCCTCCATATGATAAACATCTAGAAGAATATTCTCTTGTTCAGAACATTGAAGGATGGATAAGTTCTTTTCAATGGAGTTGATCCATTGTTCATAGATTGAGGGATCAGATGAACCATTAAAAGTAGGAGGCATTTGTATCATGAAGATCTTGATTACGAATTGTTATTTCATGGGGAGGGGTAGACACTCCTCATGATCCATGTTTCTCTTTAAAACATGAGTTAACTGAGATAGTATCATGACAAAGTTTGTGATTCCTTCTCCCATTGGTTTGGGCATCTCATTAGAAGAGTCATCACATTTTTCTTCACATCGATTTTTAGCCCAAGTCCTCCTATTACTGTCCATTGGTTGGAATAAAAGAAATGTTAGGGTAACACATAAAGGTAAATCCAAACACAAAAGGGATAACTTATAAGTTTCATTTATTTTCTTAACTTACGAATTTATAGGCTTTAATATATGTTATCTGTGATATACTTCCCAATATATATTCTTAGGGGCATTTTTTATTCCCTTAATAATGGTTTATATTAAGATTATAAATTTACCAAAAAATGTCCCTCGATAGTGTCATAACGAAGAGTGAAGCAAGGCATGTTTTCTTGGATCACATCCCGTTTGAGTCTAACTCAAATCTGTGTTTTTTGGGTTTTACCCCATGATATATATGTGCAAGAGCCACCACTATTTGTTCATATCCAGATAGGGCTGTATTTTCTTGATAAACAACTTACTCTATACTCAACAAAATTTATGGATGGTTTTATTATACTTATTATTATCCCTAAGGCTTTCACTGGGGTTTTATAATCCTTATCCTAAAAATAACTAAACCTATCCTTTGATACTAACTATAAAAATCGTGTTCTTTATTACACATTTAAACATGATTTATTACATAAACTTGATTTAAAGACAACACTAAGGATTGAGAGGTCCAGTGTCCTAGGAAATTATAAACATTTTATATGAACTTAGAATATAAAATAAAAAATCTTTAATAAAAACTTATTTTACATGACCACAATATTCTTTCGTACTTAGCATTTCATGGGATACCCTGAGGACAAACATAAGAAAAGGGTGAGCTATAAATCATAATAAGGGAGTAAAAAAAGAATAAGATGAAGAATAAAATACATGTTATGAAATAGGCATAAAAATTGATCATAATATAAACATGAACATAAATGCATGATATAGCATTATTATTATAACATAAAAATGTGGAAACAACATTTAACATGATTTTATCATGAACCATGGCTCATTACACATAGAGTATGAGTAAACCCTCATTGCACTTGAATTATAATGTTTAAATTCCCATTGAACATGAATTATCTTGATTCAACAGTCATTTCACATGACATATCTTGATAATATTCTTTACCCAATTCATTGGAGGGATATTAGGGCACACCCTTTATAAACATTTCATCCCATGCATAAGTGGGCCACATGGATCATATAACATGGAATAATTCAACATCATCATTTATTCCACGATAAAGTAATGTGGAATAAATAACTAAAACTCTATAATCAATAAGTTAATGTGAATAAAGGTGAATAACCTTGATAGATAAATGGGTATTGTATTCACTTACATGATGATTTTGGCATGGGAAATTTTGGTTGCATAACGACATTAAATGGAAAATGTAAAATGGGTTCAGGGGAGAGAAAGGGGTATATCATCATTTTACATGAAATGTACAGTAATGGGGTCATGGAACATAATATACTAGCATATGTAATTGAATTTGGATTCATAATATAAAATAATTTCTTCAATGTAAATGAGAAGAGTAAACTTCTTTACGGAATTTCAGCATGGTAACAGGTGTACATGGGAGGAATTAATAAGAGAGAAAGAGGTCTCTCATCATTAAAATTTAATGAGGGAATTATGGGGGAGGTGATAAATCATAACACAATATTTTTAATTTAAAATAAAAGGGTTAAACAACATAAAGAAACCTGGACATAAATAAGGAAGGAAGTAAAGTGAGGATCCTTTACCTGGAAGTGTGATCCCAAAAGCTTAAGAGAGGCTTAATAGAGACGTATTGGGAGCTTAGGGAACCTTGGGAGGATTATAGAGAGGGGAGGTAAGCGGTTGGTAGAGCTACAAATGGTTTTATTGAAGATGAATGGGAGGTTGAGTGGGTTTATATAGGAAAGGAGAGGGAATTATGTATTATTTAGGTTTTGGACACTACACATTAAACTAATCAAAACCACAAACCATCCCATGGGTTTTTATCATGGTGTTTTCCAAAGGGGAGTGGAAAACATTATTTTATAATGAAAATGTACGAAATTATAAAAATATTTGGTTTTCTAATGTGTAGGTGAGTCACACTCTCAAGGAAATCATTTTAAAATGTTAAAATATTTTATAAGTCATGGAGGGTCTACTAAGGCATTTTAAAATTAATAAAAAAAATCTAAAATAACATAATATTAAAGTTAATACATATATTGGACGAATATCCCATTTATAGTATTTTATTACATCACTATTGTGTCATTATGATGTCATAAAATACATTATATATTTAAACTGTATTTAATTTTTACCCAAAATTTCGACTATCTAGGAAAATTATGAAAAAATCAGTATTAGATAATTTTGACATCCTGAATTCAAAAATAAGATTCATTTTATCTAAATAATTTTCAAAATATTTTAATTTTTAATTTTAATAAAAAAATCTATATTTATTGAAAATTTGTGAGTTTTGATAATAACAACTTTCAAACCTTAATAAAAATTACAAATTTATTCATAAAAAATTATATAATATTTTTTATTTAATGAAAATTAATTAAGTAATATTATTTTATTAAAAATTTATTTAATTGAAAAATCTATCAATTAATCAAAATAGATTTCTTAATTGAATATTAACTAAAAATAATATTTGTCCTTTAAAAACCATTTACAAAGTAAAAATAATGAAATAAATGTATATTATTTATACAAAAAATAATACACAAAATCATAGTTCTAGGTTCTTATTACATAACACCTTATAACACCTGCACAATACCTAATGGTAAGGTGTGTGATGGTGACAGACAATTTGGTCATCTTGGATAACATCCCTCGGGTGGTAATCTCTATTAACATCCACTTCTCCCATTGGCAATTCCGTTAAAGATTAACTTGTTGAAGTTCATATTGGTCTTGGTCAAGAGTGAAGCCCATTAACACTACCTTATTTTTGAGCTCCGACCAATGAGCTTTGTATAGAACAATTATGCTAGATATGTCCATCACTTCATTTGTCAGAGTAAATTGAATTTGTTAAATCCATATATTTATAATAATCAAGTAATCATTGTTCAATGTCTATATTAGCAATGGTAAAAATTCCTAACATTATTTTCAAAAACCAAAAACACAAAACCAATGAAGTGTATCGGTTTTATATATCCATTTTACATAATAAGACATTTAATTAGATCAAGATTAATTTTCATTAATAAAAGTTTGGGTTGTACAACACCAAATTTTACTTAAGTCAAATCTCACACTCTCCATAGTGTATGGTAGAATCCACCTAATATTTCTTTCCACACACCACTCCCTGAGCACTATCCCAAATCGTTCTAGGAATTAGCACAAGTTTGTCAATCCTCCCAAGCCATAATCACTGTTATGTCACTTTCTGACCAAGTCTAATCTATTAGATCATCCATTACACAACAACTCAATCCAAACCAACACCACCTCTATCAACAATGTACCCCTTATTTTTCCACCCAAACCTTATACACCCCTACCCACAACATCACTTTATGTTCATCACTCCTTGACTCATACAAAACTATTCACTTGAAAAAAATATGGTTGGAATCATGCCTACCAATGTGAACTTCATAAAAAACATGATTTTGAACTATTTACACTCTTAAAATGACTAATCACATAGCATGAATCAAAATCCCATGAGTTTAATTGCATCCAATATATACTTTAATACTTGAACCACTAACCTTGCTCATGAACTGGTCATCCATCTTCAAACATGACAATCTTTATAAATCTTTCATTAAATACTGCTTCAACTTTTCTATGGTCAACCACATGAACACCCACAAAACTAGAATCATTTTGAAATTAAAATAGTCCATCCATGATGTCTTCATGATACAATAAGTGCACCTCAAACTGAATAGGGATAGGAACTCAACCACTCCAACCATATAATAACAATTTTTTGATAAAGAACATGCAGCCCATGTGATTTCCCATTTATAGTTGTCTAATGCATCACCTTACATGAACCACATACATGATCACATATCATGTGCACTGATCTAATCCCAAAGTAATCACTTTGTTTTTATCTATAAAAGTTTTATTCAGTCTAACCGTCTGATCCCTTTGGAACCCAAAGGTCACATGCTCCATTATGACCAATTTAAAAAGAACATTAATTATAATTCCATGAGTAATATGTCATAAATCCTAGGATTTAATTCTTAATAAAAGAACAAACCATGATCCATGATTGATTATTCCACTTACCAAGGGCATGATATATTACCTCTTATAATAGACCTGACACCATGCATATTCCATGGAAAAACACATAACCACCCATCACCATAAGTTTCATTTCCATAATCCCAATAAATTTACACATATCACCACCTCATACTAAAAGTACAAAAAAATTACATTGTGAATAAACCAAATCATCTTTTTAGTTAAACTAGTTGAGGCATAAGGCACTATAATATGGGTGCTCAACCGAAACCACATCAAAACATAGTAAAACCAAATATGTTTTGATTAAAAAAACATGGTATCTTACCCTCCCTCAAGACACTAAGTCATATCAAAAATAGTCTAACTACCACTATGTGTTACCCATGAATGTCACAAGGCATCATCTCACTAAAACTGAGTCATAACTGAATGATCAGTGGGTAATCAAACTTATACTATAAACAAATACCTTAGCAAGACCATAACTAATAATATGATACTCACCCCCATATCAAGATCACATGGAATATATACTCAAATAAACTAATATATTGGTCCCCAATCATAATAATGAGCCTAAAATATTCTACCCACTCCAAATTAAATTGTAAATGTAAAGGTTCATAATTCAGCCAAAGTCACAAAAGGTAGAACTTCTACTGTGAAATACACCACTATTCAAGATGATTTTCACAAACCAATATCCCATACTATCACAAAACATTATTTACCATATAAAAAACCATACATATATATATTTTCCACCATCCATGAAGCATAAATCCAAAATTTCATCACCAGAATTCACAAATTTAATCCTTGCTAAAAATTTAATTTTTATTTCTAAAGTAGTTTTTTTGGAACAATAATGAAACCAAACAAGTAAATATATAAGTGTGTTAAATAGAGAATGAAATAACAAAATCATTAAAGAAAAAATTAATATTATTAGAATCAATCACCTTTATAACCCCAATGAAGTGTGGTTACCTGTATATCAAGATATTCCTTAATTAGATCTTCAAAATGATTGGCCATATTGCCCCATGTCCAGATGTATTCCTCCGAATTGATCTTTCTTTCATTGAAGAATCATGTGAAAATTAGTCCTTATTTTTTGATCCAAACCCTTTGACCATCATTAATACTAAATTGAATAACTCTCTCATGTATTTTGTTAAAAACATCCTTCAGAGCACTTATTTGGAAGACCCCTTCAAGCATTTATTCCTTATAGTGGATAATGAGTTCCACACATTTCAAAACATACCAATTTCAATAGGTTTAAAAAAACCAAAATAAAAAACCCAAAATCCAATCTTTAACATTTTATAAAGGCCATATTTTAATTAAATGGTCAAAATGATTCACAATTTAACATTAATCATCTCATTAGATTCTCATTTCAAAAATATTATACAAGTTACCAATTAAATAAATTCTCCAGGTTATGGTTAAATAGAATACTATTAAAAATATATTGAGTAAAAAACGTTATAGGTTACTTACTAGTACTTTATTTAACCAATTCCATCATCAATCCATTTACATATGCATATATCATAAGATCATTACATGAATTGGTTAAGTAATATGCCACTATATCATTATATGGAAAACACCATATATGAACCTAAAGGAATTTTAAATACCAACTCCCTTAGGATTACTAAAATATGGACCATATGATTAAATAAATCATATTTTTTTCATAAATAAAATATAATCACATGAAAAAAAACCACAATAATCATAAAATTAACATCTAAAATATTTTCCCTACCATGAGGCATTTCATGTTAATCCCATTGAGCATAAAATTATGCATGAATACACTGACACCATCTTTAAATACTATGTCAAAATTGAAATTATCATAGACTACAGACATCACACATTATGTGTCTTTCTCAGGTTTAAAATAAAATACAACCATAACAAGTGAAATCAACGAACATAGATCCCCATCACTTGTGACTTGGTTTTCCACCATATATGGGTTCTCCTAGAATTGAGTGCATTACCAATCCCCAAAACATTTCTAGTATAATTTATGAAATTATTAAATAGAAAAAAAAATGAAAAACACATTTGATGAAACTTTGTAGAATCTTGTTTCCCCAAGCCACAGACCGATTATCATTCATCACCATAGGTGTGCCACCTCAAACACTAGAGGCTAACAACTAGTGGAGATGGTCTACAAGAACCAGTATGGGTGAATATATCATATAGTAAGAGTAACAACAACAAAATAAATGGTTGAAACATATAATATAGATCAAATAACCATCATAGGTAAGAAAAAAAAGTTCTAATAAAATAACCATTCATCATAGTGCTATAAATAAATGATGCATTTCATACATGTCTTAATTAATACCCTAATGTTGGATCATATAAAAGGGATAAAAATAATAATAATAATTAAAATGAACCTCTAGTCAACCTAAACTAGTCATGAATCCCTCCTGAAACCATCAACCATGATCATCCATAACAAGCCAAACAAATAATCATGTGATGTTCCCTTTCCCTAACCTATGATCATCTGCTTAGGAACCCAAGTTACATGGTAGCTCTAAGATGGGTGCAAGTAAAACTCTATATCCCACTACCAAGGACATCCCTAAAATAACCATACCATAAGAACAGTTCATGAATTAGTGCTAAAAATAAATAATTACAATGATATAATTTATACATTTAAAATATGAAAGAATTAAAAAAATACCAAACTTGACGAGACATGTTCACCTTCGGAATGTTAAAAACCTACATTGGATAATTCTGGTGTACCTTTGTGCATATAAAGATGACCAAAAATTCTATACCACACTTTACTAGAGGTAATATACCTATCCTTGGTCCAAAATTGCATTTGGGGCTAATATACCCATCCTCGGAGCCCCGAATCCTCATTTGACAATGTTTACCTTGGGTTAACCAAAATATCCAGCACCACTTTTGTGAAGCATTCACCCTAGGTTAATTATAATATCAAGAATATACAAGGGGTAGATTTCACCCTAGTATAACAATAAAATATGGAATATGCTAATTTCAATGTTCTTCTCGGTTTCACCTCAGGTAAAACGTAATATCCATCATCCCCCAAGGTAGTGTTAAAAATGTGTTTACTATAAAATCTTTCCTCCTCTGTTTTTACTGTTTATCTAAGGCTAACCAATAATTCAATGAAAATAAAAAAATCATGAAAAAATAAATAATAAAAAATAACGAGCCACAAAGGGTCCTCTTTACATTTTTTTTTGAAATAAATCCAACCCCAAGGGGTGTTTCTATTTCAATTAAAATTTTCAAAATAAAAAACAAAATTATTTTCAAAAAATCATTACAACTTTGATTCCACATTCAATATAAAATATGCAATTTCAAAAGACTCATCTGTTCTATTCCCATTTTATTAGAATTCATTCCCAAACATATTAATTACCTATTTTCCATAAAAATAATAATGTAGGGAAAATCATAATGACAAAATAATTACCCATTTCAAAACCATTTACCAATTATTTTTATATACACCTAACCAAAGCTCAAAATCAATATTTCTAAAATCACCTTACCATTTTGAAAGGGATAAACCATGATCAATTTTAGTTCATGTATAATGGATGGTTTCAAAATTCCATTTCATAATCATCTATTCTGAAACATAATTACCACTTTATAAAAAATTAATCATGGATAAATATTTCTCTTTAAACGTGATAAGTAATGGAAACCTATTCAAATTAGAAATTTTAGTTAATAAAACTATTGAAAAAAACAAATTTACTAAATTATATTCCATCTTCTATTATCCAATGTGATCATACTACCCATGAAATTATAAAATTAAATGGGACTATGGATTGATTTTAGAGACTACCTACATCATGTATAGAAAAGTCCACTCGTAGTGTAATGGACACTAGTCTATATTAATTTAGTAGAAGATAAAAAACCATAAAAATTACCTATAAATAAGTAATTCTAGAAAAAACCAATGGAACCCATATTGGAAATGAAAGAAAAAAAAGAAAATGAGGAAGGGGATTCATAAAATTAGTAACTATTCTTGATTTCAAGTGAGGAAGCTTGATTTAGAAATTAGATGTAGGAGATCCCACTATGATAAGAGGAAAAGGATGGTGGATCTATAAGGATAATATATGAATATAAGGCAAGAAAATTAGACTAAGTACCTAAGGTTTTGATGGGGAATTTTGATAATTTGGCCATTTTTAAAGAGAAACATGGATTGGATATATGGTTTTCCAAACTGTGTGCCAACCATTTAGACAGAACTATTGGAGGAACAATATTTCACATAGTTAGTGTGTATTGTTTGAAAAACTATTCCCAAACAATGTTCATACCTATGTAATATTCTGTAGAGGTGACACGGTCTCCTAGATCCCCTCACATAATTCCACAAAATCATGTTCCTAAAAAATAGTCCATTGGTTGGAGTGCATGGTTAACTGTCACACCCCGCTCCATATTTTATTTTATTTTATAAATTTATTTGACTTTTAAAATTTTTATGGGGTTTGGATTGAGTCTTGGATGAAAAACTTTTGATTTATGTTTAAAAGTGCGCATTTTTCAGCTGATGTTGTTGGGCGCATGGGTGGATCGGGTGTTAGAAACCCCGCGCGGCTCCGCTTTCGCATCGACATGATCTGTCTGCATTTGGAAAATTAAGATGGGTAAAGTTGTGGTTTATTGTGTTATTTAAAATTTTTATTGCTAATAATTTTATAATTATTATTAAAGATGAAATGATAATAATAATAATTATTATTATTATTGTCATTTATTATTATTATTATTATTATTATTATTCAGTTTTTATTAGATTTTATTTCTTTTTGTTTTCTTTTTCCTTCTTTTTTCTAACCCTAGCGGCCCCTCCCCATTTTTTTGGTCCCTTTTCTATAGACCTACGCGCCACCCCCTGTTACCCTATTCTTGTACTACCACACTCCTTGTTCTCCCTCTTCCCATCATCTCCCTTGGTTCGGCCCTCTACCTCGGCTGGCCTCCCTTATCCTTCCCCTCACCCCGGCAGAACCTCATCCAGTCGCCTCCTCCTGCCTTGTAGTGTCAGCCCACCTCGCCCCCTGTAGGACCTCATCCTTCCAACCAGAAGCAACCCAGAGCTCCTCCCGCCCGGCTTGCCCACGCGACACCTCTATCGACTCCCTCCTCCGTGAGCCACCTCCTGGTTTGCTGCCCTATTTCTATCCCCCCTGCAGACCACCGACCTCCACCTCCCCACACCCTTCAGCTATTGCGCACCCTCCAGCCACATTTTACTTGTCCTGCCGGTTCACCTTGATATTGTATCCAGCCACCGGTTCCCCTTAAACACTCTCTCCAGCTCAAGTCACCACCCTCCTACTAGCTCCCTGTCCGCACAACCTTTGGAGATCCTCTAGTTGGCACACTCCTCTTCCACTGGTTCTGCCTCCTCCCTCTATACACGACAACCCTCCTGTTCACCATGGCCACCCCCCTCGGCCTCCCTGTTCATATACCCCCCCTCCCATACATCACATCGATGTCACTCCCTTCCTCCCCAAGATATAACACCTCCTTTGAGCGATCCAATCTCCGGCACTACCCCTCACCCAGCTGACACCCATGTTTTTGTCCATTTGGTATTGATATTGTAGAACGAAAAGCTAAACTGATATTTCACCATCATGTTCTCCTAATTATTGAAGGGCTATTTCTATGGTTTATGGTTGTTTTTGTTGTTGGTATAATTTCTTCAACTACTGCATATCGAGGCAGATTTTTTGGGTTTGATGAAGCCAGGTTGCTACTGCTGGTTCAAAGGGACAACTACTATTTTTTATCCTCATTTGAGATTGAGTCATCTATGTCCTTACTAGTTTTCAAGACACGTGGTTCGATTACATTTCATGTAATTTTGATTATTTATTTTTTTCATTGTATGTAACATACATCCCATTTTCTTTGGCCAACCAGCAGCAGTACAGCGCCCCGATGACTTCCCCCTTCACTATACCATCTGCAAACTCCTTCTGTTGGACCTCCTTTCATGTGTTGTGCCTGTGCCAGACCTCTTTCTAGTCGTGTTCCCTCCAGTTGTGTGCCATCAAACCAGCTGCGCGTCATCCTTCTAGACCCTCCAGTGCAATGTGTTCCCTTTCGTCCAACGCGCCTCTGGTCTGGCCATCATGCACCCTCCCAATCATCCCACACTCTTCAACAGCATCCTCACCAGTATTTTTATCTTTCTCATGATCCCTTTGATAGAGCACACCCCAACGTTGACCCATGCCTCCTTCGCTCATGTTGTTTCACTTGCACTGGGGTTCAAGTGGGATTTGTGCTTTAGTTTTCTCGGATTATTTTACGTTGTGTTGCGATGTTTTACTTATTTTTGTGATGTTAATAATTGATTTATTTTTAGTCACGGTGTCTGTGTTTTATATTATTCTAATTTTTTTGTAGCGCATTGGGGAGGTAATTCCAAAGTTCTGCAGTCATCAGCTTGCGCGTGTTTGTGCACCTGTGTCAGGCATATCGCGTTGTCGTTTTGGTCTGTGAGCTGAGGTAGGTCCCCCACTGCACTCACCATTAAATTTAGAATTTATTAATTTATTTATGTTTTATTAATTTTAATAAATGAGAAAACATATAAGATAATTAATTTCTAAATGATTATTTTGTGTAAAAAGAGCCATTTATTTTATACCGAACACTTGAAATATTTTCTCGATGAACGGACAGCCAGTAGAGAAATAATGACCATTTGGCTTTTAAAAATAATTAATGGAAATTCAAATGTTGTTTTTATTTTAATTATTAATTATTTATTCTAAAGTGTGAATGAGTGTTTTGGGTTTTTCTGAGAAATGAGGTTTTTCTTTAAAATTTGTGATGGCTCGTTTGGCACTTTAAGAAAATAAATTATTTTGGAAAACCCACTCAGGGGTTATCATTTGTGTGTGTTGATAGCAGGAGCTGTATGTGATGTTTCTAAATCGTGACTGATTGATTTACATTGTGGACGCACCCCTTTTTATTCCTTGTGTTGACATGGGAACCTGGCATAGTGAGTGAATCTTCTAAGAACGATTGTCACACTAGTTTAGATTGTGCACTGTCTAGTTGCTCCATAGTTGAGGAATACTGAGTTATTGCTGCTATGGGGATTGGGCCCCTCAGTTAGGTCATATAGGTCTATACCGAGCATTAGGGAGTTATGACGTCATCGAGTTAGAGCATGCTTTCGGGATGAGTCACATTTATGGTACGTTCTGGATTGTTCACCATCTCCTAGGTTCGACCCTTGTTTTATTTAGTGTTTGTTTGTATGTGGAAGATGATTGAGAGGTATAGTTCAGTTTTTGGCCCCTGTTTGCCACTTTCTCCATTTCCCTTATTGTGTGTTGTGTGTTGTGTGTGGTTTTCCTTTGACTAACAACTAAAATTTGGATTTATAAATTGTTCTCTAATAAGTGTTTTAAGATGCATTGCACATGTTCCTTTCAAACATTAAACTTGTTTTTTAACTAAAAAGTGAAATGGATTGTTACATGTTTTAGAAATGAAAGTGTGTGTGCAAACTAATATTTTTATCATTTAGTTCTAACTTGGAATTAATGTATTCTTTATTTAATGGTATGTGAGTTGGGAATAGAATTAGTCAGGCCTACCTATTGAGTTTTAATACTCATGCCTATAGTGTTTTCCTATTTTTTTAGTTTTTTTGTAGGTATTAATTGAGCTTGTTTGCCATGGGAGAGACTTGTTTGGGGTTTGTAGAGTGACTATTGAGGTCACGAGGAATTTTGGTCTTGGTTAGGTTAGTTGGTTGTTGTTAGTCACTCTTTCTTTTTCGTGTTGTTTAGATACTTATTGTTGTTTTATTTTCTCTCTGCTTATTTGTTTAATTTATCAGGTGAAATTGTTCCCTATTGCTCTCTTTTGATGCCCTGGTGCTTGTCGCCAGCCTAGGAGGATTGGGAACGCCTCTCGGGCCATGTTGTAGACCAGCTCGGGTGACCGATTCAAGGTCGACCAGTGTTGGTTCATGACAAAATGGTATCAGAGGGGGTTGGCTTTTGAGCGGACCTTGTTTTTCAAAGCGCCCATTTGTATTTGTGGTTTATATGGTAAAAGGAGTAGAATTGTCAGGACTCGGGGCATACGGGCGAGAAGGACATCATGAACCCTTACTCATTCCGAACCTCGGGTTACCATGAGATGTTTGGGTTGTTGGTGTCTTTTTGGTTCCTTTGACTTGTTTTATATTGGGAAATGAAATGAGAGTTAGGAAAGTGACCTCTATGAGCTCGCATGTTCTTGAAAGCCATGTAGAGCTGGGGACCTTGCCCTAGAATGCTCTCAGTGATGATGGTGTGATTGGTGTATGGCTGCCAACCATATGTCTGAGTTGCCCATCATCGCTACTTTCCCCCAAGTGAATCATTTGAGTTTTTCTTCATTCTGAAAATTGTTTTGTAAGGTTTTATTATGGATATTGTGAAAAGATGAATTTGAAATGGAAATGACCATGTTTTGAGTATATCCTTTGTTTCCTTGTTCCTTAGTGTTCACCCCCATGATGGTTTGATGGATTCCCAAGGTGCAGCTTCAGGTGGTTCATACATAGAAAATTTTCCGGTTGATTAACCTATACACTATGTTCTAGAATTCAGGAAGTTTAGTCCTCCAATATTTTATGCTCAAGAAGATCCTCTTGAGGTGGAGGAGTGTTTGTAGAAGATTGAGAGGAAGTCATTTTCATTGGGATTCTTGAGTCATTAAAGGTGAAGTTGGCTACCTTTATTATTGAAGGTCCAACCTGTAAATGGTTCAATTCTGTGTCTCAGAATAATCCTCGGAAAGATTTATCATGGGAGTTTTTCAAGTCATCGGTCATCTAGAAACACTTATCTAAGGTGATGAAAGCTGAGGAAGATGATGAAGTTGTGTTTTCTTCAGTAGGGCGTTGAATCGGTACTGGAATTCTATCGACGTTTCATAGACCTAGTTCTATATGATCAGTGGTTTGTTTCTAATGATCCCGGGAAGGCTTGACTATTTGAGTCTGAACTCCGACCCGAACTGCGGTCGAAATTGGTAGAGCTCAAATTAACCACCTTCTGGGATGTTGTGGGGAAAGCCTTTCTTGCTGAAGCTGAGTCACCCGGGGGACTTGAGGTATAAAATCCTCGAGCTTTGGGAAGCAATGCAAATAATGGTGATAAGAAGAGTGAGACGCAACCTGATGCTGGTGGTGCTGGTAGAGGAATCAAGAGGCCTCCAGACCTTCAGTCTTCTTCTCCACAGTGCAATGTCGTGATTTGTCACCAGTGTGGTAGGCAGGGTCACAAGAGGCCGACGTGTCATAGTGCTCTGAGACCCTACCACACCTGTGGATGTTGGGGTTACTTGAAGCGATTCTACCGCAGTGTTTTGAAGAATCATGCTAAAGCTAGACTTGGCTCATCGAAGGTCACCTTATCCCTTCAGTGGGAGTAGGGTGATATTTGGGGATCAGTTTGAGTTTTTATCTTTGTAGTGTTTCTTGAAGGTAGCAATCGTCTTTTGTAGCATTTTGTTGGGTTTCTTTTTATTCAGTTGTAAGAATGGTTGTGGTTGAACCTCTTTGAAACTTGTATTTTATTGGAAGTGTGTGTGGTGAAATTCTGATTTGTGGGTTATGTTTGGGAATTTCTAAAGCCTTACTACGAGGCAGAAGATGCTTAAATCATTGGTTCTCTAGCCATAGGGATTAGAGTGAAAATGACACATAGTTAGGAGAACCCCAATGGTGTAAAAAGGGCCTTGGTTTAATCTTGGTCTTTAGTGCGTCATGGTTTGTGTTCTTCTGAGGGTATGAAGTTATTAGTATTGCGATGATGGTAGTTTTGATACTTTATCAGTTGGACCATACCCTTCCCACCTCTCCCCCTGTGGTGGGGTCTTTGGTCCATGTGGGAAGTCTCTGAGTTTGGTTAATCTTGTCAGTTCTTATAGTGGGGAGACCCACAATGGATCTCACTAAGTTACAACTGAAATAATTTCAAGTTAGCCTGATCCTTATGGTGCGGAGTCTGTTCCGGCCTCCTCATGTCAGTATTAGAGTTTATTTTCATGTATCGTTTGGTGGCAGGTGGCCTCGTGAAAAACCACCTAGTCCCATGGTCTTCCTCTTAAGTAAATGTTGGGATTGATGTACACACAACAGTTCCATTCGACTAGGAGTATTGGAATTAGTGTAGGAGGGTGTTTAAGTTCATTCATCTTTGGTTGAAATGGATGGTTTGGGTTATTTTCGGTAGTGGTTAATGTGTTTGTTGAGGATGAGTTATAACTCAGGGTTTTTCGGTGTCTGTTTAGATCAATCAACTGGAGGAGCTTACAGTTTTGGGGGGTGAGTGAAACTTAAGAATTTTCACCTTTGTGTATAGATCTTGTTGTGGATTTTCGAGGGTATAAAGCATTATGGTGGTGAGAATTTTCACACCCTGCTCCATATTTTATTTTATTTTATAATTTTATTTGATTTTAAAAAAATAGGTTTCGGGTTGAGTCCCGGATGGAAAACTTTTCAGTTATGTTAAAAAGTACACGTTTTTCGGCTGACGTCGCTGGGCGCATGGGCAGAGCGCATGTTGGAAACCCCACACGGCTCCGCTTAGGCATCAGCAAGATCTGTCTGCCTTCGAAAAATTAAGATGGGTAAAGTTGTGATTTATTGTGTTATTTAAAATTTTTATTATTAACAATTTTATAATTATTATTAATGATGAAATGATAATGATAATTATAATTTTTATTTTTATTTTTATAATAATAATTATTATTTTCATTTATTATTATTATTTTTTTTTATTTGATTTTATTTCTTTTGCTTTTCTTTTTCCTTATTTTTTATAACCCTAGCAGGCACCTCCCCATTTTTTTGGTCCCTTTTCCATAGCCCTGCCCACAGCCCCCTGTTACCCTATTCTTGCGCCTCCACACTCCATATTCTCCCTCTTCCCTTCGTCTCCCTTGCTTTGGATGTCTGCCTCGGCTGGCCTCCCTTCTCCTTCCCCTCACCCCCTCCAGGACCTCGTCCAACCGCCTCCTCCTGCCTTGAAGTGCCAACCCACCTCACCCCCGGCAAGACCTCATCCTTCCTACTGGTAGAAACCCAGAGCTCCTCCAGTCCGGCATGCCCGCATGACGCCTCTCTTGATTCCCTCCTCCGCGGGCTGCCCCCAAGTTCGATGCCCTGTCTTTGAACCCCTACAGACCACTGACCTCCACCTCCCCACACCATTCAGCTGCCATGTGCCTCTCCATCCACCTTGTACAGGTCCCTCCGGTTCCCCTTTCTACTGTATCTAGCCGCCAGCTTCCCGTAAACACTCTCACCAGCATGAGTCACCACCCTCCCGACGGATCCCTGTCCGCACACCCTTTGGAGATCCTCTAGTCGGTGCACTCCTCTTCCACCAATTATGCCTCCTCCCTCCGAATGTGATGACCCTCTTGTTTATCGGCGCCACCCCCCTTATCCTCCCTATTCGGATACCCCCTCCCTTCCAACGTAGCGACACCTCTCCCTTCTTCCCCCAGCTAGCACACCTCATTTGTGCGAACCAATCTCTGGAACTACCCTGCACCCAGCTGACACCTGTGTTTTTGTCCATTTGTTATTGATATTGTAGACAGAGAATCTAGACTGATATTGTGCCATCATGTTCTCCTAATGATCGAAGGGTTATTTCTATGGTTGAACGCTATTGTTGTTGTTGGTATAAGTTCTTCAACTACTGCATATCGAGGCAGATTTTGTGGGATTGATGAATCCAAGTTTCTTCTGCTAGTTTGAAGGCACAACTACTGTTTATGATCCTCATTCGAGATCGATTCATTTATGTCCTTACTGGTTTTCAAGATACGCGGTTTGATTACATTTCATGTAATTTTGATTATTTATTTTTTCCATTGTATGTAACATATATCCCCTTTTCTTTGGCCAACCAACAGTAGTGCAGTGCCCTGACGACTTCCCCCTTCGCTATACCAGCCACAAAATCCTTCTATCAGACCTCCTTTTGGGTGTCGTGCATGCTTCAGACCTCTTTCTAGTTGTGTGACCTTCGGTTGTGTGCCTTCCGACCAGCCACGCGCCATCTTGTCAGCCCCGCCAGTTCAATGTGCGCCCTTTCGACCAACACGCCTATAGTCTGGCCATCACACACCCTCCCAATCATCCCATGCTCTTCACCAGCATTCTCACCGGTCGTTTTATGATTAACATGATCCTTTTCGACGAGTTCACCCCACCGTTGACCCTTTCCTCCTTCGCTCACGCCGTATCACCTGCATTGGGGTTCATGTGAGCTTTGTGCTTTAGTTTGCTTGGATTATTTTACATTTTTTTGTGATGTTTTAATTATTTTTGCAATGTTAATCGTTGAGTTATTTTTAGTCACTGTGTCTATGTTTTAGATTATTCTACTTTTGTTGCAGTGCATTGGTGAGGTAATTCCGCAGTCCTGTGGTCATCAGCTTGTGTGTGTTTGTTCGCCCGTGCCAGGTGTGTCGTGTCATCGTTTGGGTCTACGAGCTGAGGTAGGTCCCCCACTGCACTCACCATTAAATTTTGAATTTATTAATTTCTTTATGTTTTCTAAATTTTAATAAATGAGAAATAATATAAGATAATTAATTTTTAAATTATTATTTGGTGTAAAAAGATCAGTTTATTTTATACCGAACACTTGAAATATTTTCTTGATGAATATACACCCAGTAGTTAAAGAATGCCCCTATGGATTTTAAAAATATTTCACAGAATTTCAAATGTAGTTTTGATTTAAATGATAAGTTATTTCTTCTGAAGCGTGAACGAGTGTTTTGGGTTTTTCTGAGAATTGAGTTTTTTCATTAAAATTATTGAAGGCCCGTTTGGAACTTTAAGAAAATAAATTATTTTTGAAAACCCACACAGGGGTGATCTTTGGTGTGCGTTGATTTCATGAGATGTATGTGATGTTTTTATCATGACTGATTGATTTACATTGTGGACCTACCCCTTTTTATTGCTTGTGTTGGCATGGGAACCTGGCATAGTGAGTGAATCTTCTAAGAATGATCGTCGCACTAGTTTAGATTACGCACAAGCGAGTGGCCCCCTAGCATGGGAATACTGATTTATTTCATCTATGTGGATTGGGCCCCTCAGTTAGGCTATGTAGGGTTATACCGAGCGTTAGGGAATTATGATGTCATCGAGTTAGAAAATTCATTCAAGATGAGTCACATTCATGGTATGTTCGGGATTGTTCACAATCTCCTAGGTTCAACCCATGTTTTCTTTAGTGTTTGTTTGTATGTGGCGGACGATTTAGAGGTCTAGCTCAGTTGCTGGCCCTTTTTTACCAATTTCTCCATTTCCCTTAGTGTGTGTTGTGTGTTTTGTGTGTTTTTCCTTTGACAAACAACTAAAATTTGGATTTCTAAATTGTTTTCTAAAAAAAATTTTAAGATGCAATGAACTTGTTCCTTTCAAACATTAAACTTGTTTTTGAAATAAAAAGGGGTTATGGATTGTTACTTGTTTTAGAAATGAAAGTGTGTGTGGAAACTAATATTTTATATCATTTAGTTCAAACCTAGAATTAATTAATTCTTTATTTAATGGTATGTGTGTTGGGAATAGAATTAGTCGGGCCTACCTACTGCGTTTTAATACTCACGCCTATAGTGTTTTCCTGTTTTTTAGTTTTTTTGCAGGTTTTTCTTGAGCTTGTTCTCTATCGGCGAGACTTGGTTGGGGTTTAGAGAGTGACTCTTGAGGTCACGAGGAATTTTGGTCATGGTCAGGTTAGTTGGTTGTTGATGGTCGCTCTTTCTTTTTTGTGTTGTTTAGATACTTTGTGTTGTTATATTTTCTTTTCGCTGATTTATTTATTTTATTGGGTGAAATCATTCCTTATTTCTCTATTTTGATGCCCTAGTGCTTGTCGACATCCCAGGAGTATCGGGAACGCCTCTCGGGCTATGTCGCAGATTGGCTCGGGTGTCCGGTTTAGGGTCGACCCGTGTTGGTTCGTGACAAAATGGTATTAGAGGGGGTCAGATTTTGAGTGGACCATGTTTTTCATAAAGGCCATTGTTATTTGGAGGTTTTCATGGTAGAAGGATTAGAATTGTTGTGACTCGAGGCGTACGGGCGAGAAGGATGTCATGAACACTTACACATTCTGAACCTCGGGCTACCATGATATGTATGGGTTGTTGGTTTCTTTTTTGTTCCTTTGACTTTTTTTATATTGGGAATTGAAATGGGAGTCGGGCAAGTGACCTCCGTGAGCTCGCATAGTCTAGAAAGACATGTAGAGTCGGGGACCTTGCCCTAGAATGTTCTCAGTGACAATGGTGTGACTGGCGTATGGTAGGCAACCATATGTCCGAGTATCCCATCATCACTAGTTTCCCCTAGTGAATCGTTTAAGTTTTCCTTCATTCTGAAAATTGTTTTTTAAGGTTTATTTTCTAGATTGTGAAAAGTTGAATTTGAAATGTCAATGACCATGTTTTGAGTAAATCATTTGTTTCCTTGTTCCTTAGTGTTCACCCCCCTGAAGGTTTGATGGATTCCCAAGGTGCAGCTTCAGGTGGTGCATCCTTATCAAATACTCCAGTTGATCAACCTATAGACAATGTTCTGGAATTCAAGAAGATGAGTCCTCCACTCTTTTATGGTCAAGAATTTCCTATTGAGGTGGAGGAGTGGTTGCATAATATTGAGAGGAAGTCAGTTTCATTGGTTTTCCTAAGTCGTTAAAGGTGAAGTTGTCTACCTTTATACTTGAAGGTCCAACCTGGAAATGGTGGAAGTCTGTGTCTTAGAAAAAACCTCAAAAAGATCTAACATGGGAGTTTTTCAAGTCATCATTCATCCAAAAAACACTTGTCTAAGGTGACGAAATCTGAGGAAGAGGATGAAGTTGTGTTGTCTTCAGAAGGGCGTTGAATCGGTAATGATCCGGAGTAGGACTGACAATCTGAGTCTGGACTCTGACCCGAACTACGGTCGAAAGTGGAAGAGCTCAACCTAACCACCTTCTAGGATGTTGTGGGGCAAGTTGTTCTTGCTAAAGTTGAGTTAGCAGGGGGACTTGAGGTGGTGAATCCTCTATCTTTGGGAAGCAATGAAGAGGATAGTGATAATAAGAATAAGAAGAGTCATGATGCTTGTGGTGCTGGTAGTGGAATCAAGAGGCCTCCAGACCTTCAATTTTATTCTCTAGAGCGCAATGTTGTGATCTATCACCAGTTTGGTATGCAAATTCACAAGAGGCTGACATTTTTGAATGCTCTGAGACCCTGTTACACCTTTTCACGTTGGGGTCACTTGCATCGATTCTTCTACGGTTTTTCCCAGAAGAACGTTGAAGCTAGAATTGTCTCATCAAAGGTCACCTCAGCCCGTCAACAGGAGTAGGGCGATGTTTGGGGATCAATTTGAGGTTTTCTCTATGTAGTATTTCTTTGAGGTAGCAATCGTATTTTTTAGCATTTTTTAGTGTTTCTTTTTCCTTAGTTTTAAGAATGGTTCTGGTTGAACATCTATGAAACTTGTATTTTATTGGAAGTGTGTGTGGTGAAATTCTGATTTGTGGGCTATGTTTGGGAATTTCTAAAGCCTGACTGCGAGGAAAAAGATGATTCAATCATTGGTGCTCTAGCCATAGGCCATGGAGTGAATCTGGCGCGTAGTCAGGAGAACCCCAATGGTGGAAAAAGGGTATTGGTATAATCTTATACTTTAGTTTTTCATGGTTCATGTTCTTACGATGGTATGAAGTTTTTGGGGTTGCGATGATGGTAGTTTTGATACTCTATCGGTTGGACCCTGTCCTTCCCACCTCTCCCCCTACGGTGGAGTCTTTGGTTTGTGTGGGAAGTCTCTGAGTTCGGTTAATATTGTCAGTTCTTATGGTGGGGAGACCCACAATGGGTCTCGCAAAGTTACACATGAAATAATTTAGCCTTAGCTCAATCCTTATGGTGGGGAGTCTGTTCCGGCCTCCCCGTATCAGTATCAGTTTTTCTTTTCAAGTGTCGTTTGGTGGCGGGTGGCCTCATTCAGAACCACCTAGTCCTAAGGTCTTCCTCTTAAGTAAGCATTGGGATTGAAGTACACCCAACAGTTCCATTCAACTAAGAGTATTGGAATAAGCATCGGAGGGGGTTTAAGTTCATTCATCCTTGGTTGAAATAGATTGTTTGGGTTTTCGTTCGGTAGTGGTTAAGGTGTTTGTGTTCTGAGGATGAGTTATAACTCAGGGGTTTTTAGTGTCTGTTTAGATAGATCAACTGGAGGTGCTTAAACTTTTGGGGGTGAGTGACACTTAATGAGTTTCACCATTGTGTATAGATCTTGTTGTGGATTTTCAAGGGTGGAAAGCGTTATGGTGCAGAGAATTGTCACACCCTCCTCCATATATTATTTTATTTTATAATTTTATTTGACTTTTAAAATTTTATTGGGGTTCGGTTTGAGTCCTGTATGGAAATATTTTGAGTTATGTTAAAAAGTGCGTGTTTTTCGGCTGAGGTCACTGGGCGCACGGGCGGAGCGCATGTTAGAAACTCTGGCAGCTCTGCTTAGGCATCGACATGATCTGTCTGCCTTCAGAAAATTAAGATGGGTAATGTTGTGGTTTATTGTGTTATTTAAAATTTTTATTGTTAGTATTTTTATAATTATTATTAAAGAAGAAATGATAATAATAATTATTTTTATTATTTTCATTTATTATTATTTTTATTATAAATTATTTTTTATATGATTTTATTTATTTTTGTTTTCTTTTTCCTTCTTTTTTCTAACCCTAGCGGCCCCCACCACATTTTTTTGGTCCCTTTTCCGTAGCCCTGTGCGCCGCCCCCTGTTACCCTATTCTTGCACCACCACACTCTCTATTCTCCCTCTTCCCATCGTCTATCTCGTTTTGGTCATCTACCTCAACTGGCCTCCCTTCTCCTTCCCCTTGCCCCCTACAAAACCTCGTCTAGTCCCCTCCTCCTACCTTGTAGTGTCAGCCTGCCTCGCCCCCTATAGGACCTTATCCTTCGAGCCAGCAGCAACCCAAAGCTCCTTTTTTCCGGCTTGCCTACACGACACCTCTGTCGACTCCCTTCTATACGGGCCACCACCCTGGTTCACCGCACTGTCTCTGCACCCCTATAGACCACTGGCCTCCACCTCCCCACACCCTTCAGCTGCTGCACACCCTCCAGCCACCTTGTACAGGTCCCGCCGGTTCCCCTTGCAACTGCATCCAACCGCCAGCTTCCCTTAAACACTCTCGCCAGTGCGAGTCGCCACCCTCCTGCTGGCTCCCTGTCCGCACACCCTTTAGATATCCTCTAGTCAGCACAATCCTCTTCCACCAGTTCTACGTCCTCCCTCCGAACACGACGACCCTCCTATTCACCAGAGCCACCCCCTCAAGCTCTCTGTTCAGATACCCCCCTCCCTTCCGGCGCAGCGACACCGCTCCCTTCTTTCCCAAGCTAGTGCACCTCCTTTGTGCGACCCATTCTCCGGCACTACCCCACACCCAGCTGACACCCATGTTTTTGTCCATTTGGTATTGATATTGTAGATAGAGAAGCTAAACTACTATTTCTCCATCATGTTCTCCAAATGATTGAAGGGATATTTCTGTGGTTTAAGGCTATTGTTTTTGTTGGTCTAAGTTCTTCAACTGGTGCATATTGAGGCAGATTTTGTGGGTTTCATGCAGCCAGGTTGCTGCTGCTGGTTCGAAGGCACAACTACTGTTTTTAATCCTCATTCGAGATCAAGTCATCTATGTCCTTACTAGTTTTCAAGACATGTGATTAGATTACATTTCATGTAATTTTGATTATTTTTTTCATTTTATGTAACATACATCCCCTTTGCTTTGGCCAACCAGTAGCGGTGCAACGCCCCGACGACTTCCCCCTTCGTTATACCAACTACATAATCCTTCTGTCGGACCTTCTTTTAGGTGTTGTGCATGTGCTAGACCTCTTTATAGTCATGTTCCCTCTGGTTGTGTGCCTTTTGACCAGCCGCGCGCCATCTGGCCAACCCCGCATGTGCAATTTGTGCCCTTCCGGCCAACGCGACTCTGGTTCGGCCATCGTGGACCCTCCAAATCAGCCCACACTCTTCACCAGCATCCTCACTGGTCGTTTTATCTTTCGTGTGATCCCTTTGATCGAGCGCACCCCAACGTTGACCCCTGCCTTTTTCGCTCATGCCGTTTCACCTGCATTGGTGTTCAAGTGAGCTTTGTGCTTTAGTTTTCTTGGATTATTTTATGTTGTGTTGCGAAGTTTTAATTATTTTTGTGATGTTAATCATTGAGTTATTTTTAGACACGGTGTCTATGTTTTAGATTATTCTAATTTTTTTACAACGCATTGGTGAGGTCATTCCGCTGTCCTACGGTCATCAACTTGCGCGTGTTTATGCACCCGTGCCAGGCATGTCACGTCATCATTTTGGTCTACGAGCTGAGGTAGGCCCCCCACTGCACTCACCTTTAAATTTAGAATTTATTAATTGCCTGATGTTTTATTAATTTTAATAAATGTGAAATAATAGAAGGTAATTAATGTTTTAATGATTATTTGGTGTAAAAACAGTCGTTTATTTTATATCGAACACTTGAAATATTTTCTCGATGAACAGACAACCAGTAGTGAAAGAATAACCCTTTGGATATTAAACAAAATTCAAGGAATTTGAAATGTAGTTTTTGGTTTAAATGATAAATGATTTCTTCTTAAATCCTGAATGAGTGTTTTGGGGTTTTCTGAGAAATGAGGTTTTTCTTTAAAATTGGTGAATGCCCATTTGGCACTTTAAGAAAATAAATTATTTTGGAAAACCCACTCAGGGGTGATCTTTGGTGTGCATTGATTGCGTGAGTAGTATGTGATGTTTGTGCATCGTGACTGATTTATTTACATTGTAGACGCACCCCTTTTTATTGATTTTGTTGACATGGGAACCTGGCATAGTGATTGAATGTTCTGAGAATGATTGGCGCACTAGTTTAGATTTAGCATTGGCTAGTGGCCCCATAAAAGGGGAATACTGAGTTATTGCTGCTATGGAGATTGGGCCACTCAGTTATGCCATGTAAGGATATACCGAGCGTTAGGGTGTTATGACATCATCGAGTTAGAGCATGCTTTCAAGATGAGTCACATGTATGGTACGTTATGGATTGTTCACGATCTCCTAGGATCGACCCATGTTTTTTTAGTCTTTGTTAGTATGTGACGGACGATTGAGAGGTCTAGTTTGGTTGTTGTCCCCTGTGTTCCACTTTATCCATTTCCCTTAGTGTGTGTTGTGTGTTGTGTGTGGTTTTCCTTTTACTAACAACTACAATTTGGATTTCTAAATTGTTCACTAAAAAATGTTTTAAGATGAAATGTACCTATTCTTTTAAAACATTAAACTTTTTTTGATCTAAAAAGGGAAATGGAATATTACTTGTTTTAGAAATAAAAGCGTGTGTGGAAACTAATATTTTATATCATTTTGTTCAAACTTGGAATTAATGAATTCTTTATTTAATGGTATGTGTGTTGGGAATAGAATTAGTCGGGCCGACCTACTGGGTTTTAATACTCACGCCTATAGTGTTTTAGTATTTTTTAGTTTTGTTGTAGGTTTGAATTGAGCTTGTTCACCATGGGTGAGACTTGGTTGGGGTTTGTAGAGTGACTCTCAAGGTCACGAGGAATTTTGGTCATGGTCAGGTTAGTTGGTTGTTGTTGGTCGCTCTTTCTTTTTTGTGTGGTTTAGGTACTTTGTGTTTTTCTAGTTTATTTCTTCTTATTTATTTATTTTATCAGGATAAATCATACCCTCTTTCTCTTTTTTTATTCCCTAGTGCTTTTCTTCACCCCGGGAGGATCGGGAACGCCTCTCGGGCCATGTCGCGAACTGGCTTGGGTGACTGGTTCAGGGTCGACTCGTGTTGGTTCATGACAAAATGGTATCAGAGGAGGTCGGCTTTTGAGCGGACCTTGTTTTTCAGAGCTCCCATTGTTATTTGGGGTTTTCATGGTATAATGAAAAAAAATTTCAGGACTCGGGGCGTATGGGAAAGAAGGATGTAATGAACCCTTACTCCTTCTGAACCTCAGGTTACCGTGAGATGTCTGGGTTGTTGGTCTTTTTTTGGTTCCATTGAATTGTTTTATATTGGTAAATGAAATGGGAGTCTGGAAAGTGACCTCTGTGAGCTTTCATGGTCTGGAAAGCCATGTGGCGTCGGGGACCTTGCCCTAGAATTCTCTCAGTGATGATGGTGTGACTGCAGTATAGCCGCCAACCATATGTCTGAGTCGCCCATCATCACTAGTTTCCCCCTAGTGAATCGTTTGAGTTTTCCATCATTCTGAAAATCGTTTTTAATGTTTTATTTTAGAGACTGTGAAAATCTGAATTTGAAATGTAAATGAAAATGTTTTGAGTATATCCTTTGTTTCCTTATTCCTTAGTGTTCACCCCCCATGAAGGTTTGATAGATTCCCAAGGTGCAGCTTCGGGTGGTGCATCCTTAGAAAATTTTCCAGTTGATCAACCAATAGACTGTGTTCTAGAATTCCGGAATTTGAGTCCTCCACTCTTTTATGGTCAAGAATATCCTCTTGAGGTGGTGGAGTGGTTGCAGAAGATATAGAGGAAGTCAGTTTAATTGGGTTGCCTAAGTTGTTAAAGGTGATATTGGCTACCTTTATACTTGAATGTCCAACCTGGAAATGGTGGAAGTCCATTTCTCCTAATAAACCTCGAAAAGATCTAACATAGGTGTTTTTCAAGTCATCATTCATCCTGCAACACTTCTCTGATGTGGGGAAAGTTTAGGAAGATGATGAAGTTGTGTTGTATTCAGTAGGGCGTCGAATCGGTACTGGAATTCTATCGACGCTTCATAGACCTAGTTTTGTATGATCAGTGGTTTGTTGTGAATGATCCCGGGAAGGTTCAACAATTTGATTCTAGACTCCGACCCGAAATTCGGTCGAAAGTGGCAAAGCTCAACTTAACCACCTTATGCGATGTTGTGGGGAAAGCCTTTCTTGCTGAAGCTGAGTCAACAGGGGGACTTGAGGTGGCGAATCCTCCAGCTTTTGGAAGCAATTCTGAGGATGGTGATAAGAAGAATGAGAAGCGACCTGATACTAGTGGTGCTGGTTGAGGAATCAAGAGGCCTCTATACCTTCAGTCTTCTTCTCCATAGCGCAATTTCGTGATCTATAACCGGTGTGGTAGGCAGGGTCACAAGAGGTCGGCGTGTCTGAGTGCTCCAAGACACTGCCACACCTATGGACATTGGGTCACTTGCAGAAATTCTTCTGCGGTGTTTCCAATAAGCGTGTTGAAGCTAGAATTGTCTTGTCTATGGTCACCTCATCCCATCAGCAGGAGTAGGGTGATGTTTGGGTACAGTTTGAGGTTTTCTCTTTGTAGTGTTTCTTGGAGGTAGCAATCATCTTTTGTAGCATTTTGAACTGTTTCTTTTTCTTCAGTTTTAAGAATGGTTGTGGTTGAACCTCTTTGAAAATTGTATTTTATTGGAAGTGTGTGCGGTGAAATTATGATTTTTGGGTTATGTTTGGGAATTTATAAATCTTGACTGTGAGGAAGAAGATGATTTAATCATCGGTGCTCTATCCATAGGCCCTGGAGTGAAGATGACTCGTAGTTTGGAGAACCCCAATGGTGGAAAAAGGACCTTGGTTTAATCTTGGCCTTTATTGCATCATGGTTTGTGTTCTTCTGAGGGTGTGAAGTTATTGGTGTTTCGATGAAGGTAGTTTTGATACTCTATAGGTTGGGCCCTACCCTTCCCACCTCTCCCCCTGTGGTGGGGTCTTTGGTCCATGCTCGAAGTCTCCGACTTCAGTTAATCTCATCAGTTATTATGGTGGAGAGACCCACAATGGGTCTCGCAAAGTTACACTTGAAATAATTTGGAGTTATTCTGATCCTTATGGTGGGTAGTCTATTCCGACCTCCCCGTGTCAGTATCAGAGTTTCTTTTCGTGTATCATTTGGTGGTAGGCGGCTTCGTGCAAAACCACCTAGTCCTAAGGTCTTCCTTTTAAGAAAACGTTGGGATTGAAGTACACCCAACAGTTCCATTCAACCAAGAGTATTGGAATAAGTGTCGTAGGGGGTTTAAGTTCGTTAGTCCCTAGTTGAAATGGATGGTTTGGGTTCCGTTCGGTAGGGGTTAAGGTATTTGAGTTTGGAGGATGAGTTATAACTTAGGGGTTTTCATTGTCCGTTTGGATCGATCAACTATAGGCGCTTAATCTTTTGGTGTTGACTGACACATATGGAGTTTCACCTTTGTGTATAGATCTTGTTGTGGCTTTACGAGGGTGGAAAGCATTATGGTGGGGAGAATTGTCACAACCTGCTCCATATATTATTTTATTTTATAATTTTATTTGACTTTTAAAATATTGCTGGGGTTCAGGTTGAGTCCCGAATGGAAAACTTTTGATTTATGTCAAAAAGTGCTCATTTTTTGGGTAACTTCGTTGGGCACATGGGCGGAGCGCGTGTTGGGAACCCCGCGCAGCTCCGCTTAGGCATCGGCACAATCTGTCTGCCTTCAGAAAATTAAGATGGGTAATTTGTGGTTTATTGTGTTATTTAAAATTTTTATTGTTAATAATATTATAATTATTATTAAAGATGAAATGATAATGATAATTATTATTATTATTATTATTATTATTGTCATTTATTATTATTATTATTATTTAGTTTTTATTTGATTTTATTTCTTTTTTATTTCGTTTTCCCTATTTTTTCTAACCCTAGTAGCCCCCTCCCCATTTTTTGGTCCCTTTTATGTAGCCTTGTGTTCGGCCCCCTGTTACCCTATTCTTGCACCACCACACTCCTTGTTCTCCATCTTCCCATCGTCCCCCTCGGTTCGGCCGTCTACCTCGGTTGGCCTCCCTTTTCCTTCCCCTATCCCCCTGAAAGACCTCGTCCAGCTGCATCCTCCTACCTTCCAGTGCCAGGCCGCCTCGCCACTGGCAGGACCTCATCCCTCTAGCTGGAAGAAACCCAGAGCTCCACCCATTCATCTTTCCTGCAAGACTCTTCCACCAACTCCTTCCTCCACGGGTCGCCCCCTGGTTTGCTGCCCTATCTCTGCACCCCTGCAGACCACCAGCCTCCACCTCCCCACACCCTTCAGCCGTTGCGCACCCTCCAGCCACCTTGTACAGGTCCTGTCGGTTCCCCTTGCTCCGGCATCTAGCCGCCATCTTATCTTAAACACTCTCACCACCGTGAGTCTCCGCCCTCATGCCTGCTCTATGTCTTCACACCCTTTGGAGATCCTCTAGCTGGCACACTCCTCTTCAACCGGTTCTACCTCCTCCCTCCGAACGCGACGGTCCTCCTGTTCACTGGCGCCACCCCCCTCAACCTTCTGGTTCAGATACCCCCCCTCCCTTCCAGTGCAGCGACACCACTCCCTTTTCCCCAAGGTAGTGCACCTCCTTTGCGCGACCCAATCTCCGGTGTTACCCCGCACCCAGCTGACACCCGTCTTTTTTCCATTTGGTATTGATATTGTAAACACAGAAGCTAAACTGTTATTGCGCCATTATTTTCTCCTAATGATCAAAGGGTTATTTCTATGGTTGAAGGTTTTTGTTGTTGTTGGACTAAGTTCTTCAACTACTGCATATCGAGGCATATTTTTTGGTTTTGATGAAGCCAGGTTGCTGCGACTAGTTCAAAGGCACAACTACTATTTTTTATCCTTGTTTGATATCGAGTCATCTATGTCCTTACTCATTTTCAAGACATGTGGTTCGATTACATTTCATGTAATTTTGATTTTTTTTCTTTGTATGTAACATACATCCCCATTTCTTTGGCCAACCAGTAGTAGTGCAGCACCCCAACGACTTCCCCCTTCGTTATACCAGTCGCAGACTCCTTCTGTAGGACCTCCTTTCGGGTGCAGTGCATGCGCCAAGCCTTTTTCTAGTCACGTACCCTCCGGTCGTGTGCCTTCCGACCAGCTGCACGCCATCCGTCCGACCCTGCTAGTGCAACGTGCGCCCTGCCGGCCAACGTGCCTCTGGTCCGACCATTGTGCACCCTCCCAATCATCCCACTATCTTCACCATCATCCTCACTGGTTGTTTTATCTTTTGCGTGATCCCTTTGATCGAGCACACCCCAACGTTGACCCCTGCCTCCTTTTCTCATGTTGTTTCACCTGTACTGGGGTTCAAGTGAGCTTTGTGATTTAGTTTTCTCGGATTATTTTACGTTGTTTTGGGATGTTTTAATTATTTTTGCGATGTCAATCATTGATTTATTTTTATTGACGGTGTCTGTGTTTTAGATTATTCTACTTTTGTTGCAGCACATTGGTGAGGTAATTCCAAGGTCTTGCGGTCATTATCTTGCACGTGTTTGTGCACCCTTGCTAGGCGTGTCGCATCGTCATTTTGGTATGTGAGATGAGGTAGGTTTCCCACTGCACTCACCTTTAAATTTTTAATTTATTAATTGATTGATGTTTTATTAATTTTAATAAATGAGAAATAATATAAGATAATTAATTTTTAAATTATTGTTTTATGTAAGATGAGGCATTTATTTTATACCGAAACCTTGAAATATTTTCTCGATGAACGGACACCCAGTAGTGAAAGAATGCCCCTTTGGGTTTTAAACATAATTCATGGAATTTAAAATGTAATTTTGGGTTAAATGATAAATTATTTCTTCTAAATCATGAATTAGTGTTTTGGGGTTTTCTGAGAAATGAGGTTTTTCTTTAAAATTGGTGAAGGCCTATTTCCCACTTTAAGAAAATAAATTATTTTGGAAAACCCACTCAAGGGTGATCTTTGGTGTGCATTGATTACGTGAGATGTATGTGAAGTTTGTGCATCGTGACTGATTGATTAACATTGTGAACACACCACTTTTTATTTCTTTTGTTGACATGGTAACTTGGCATAGTGAGTGAATCTTCTGAGAATGATTTCCGCACTAGTTTAGACTATGCACTGGCGAGTGACCCCATAGTAGGGGAATACTGATTTATTGATGCTATGGGGATTGGACCCCTCAGTTAGGACATATAGGGATATACCAAGTGTTAGGGAGTTATGAAGTCATCGTGTTAGAGCTTTATTTTAGGATGAGTCACATGTATAGTACGTTCTAGTTTGTTCACAATCTTCTTGGTTCGACCCATGTTTTATTTAGTCTTTGTTTGTATGTGGAAGATGATTGATAGGTCTAGTTCGGTTTCTTTCCCTTGTGTGCCACTTTCTCAATTTACCTTAGTGTGTGTTGTTTGTTGTGTGTGGTTTTCCTTTTACTAACAATTAAAATTTGGATTTCTAAATTATTCTCTAAAAAATGTTTTAAGATGTAATGCACCTGTTCTTTTCAAACATTAAACCTTTTTTTGAACTAAAAAGGGGAATCTATTGTTACTTGTTTTAGAAATGAAAGTGTGTGTGGAAACAAATATTTTATATCATTTAGTTTAAACATGGAATTAATTAATTCTTTATTTAATGTTATGTGCATTGGAAATATAATTATTCAGGCCTACATACTGAGTTTTAATACTCACGCCTATAGTTTTTTCCTATTTTTTAGTTTTATTGTCGGTTTTACTTGAGCTTGTTCGTCGTGGGTGAGACTTGGTTGGGGTTTGGAGAGTGACTCTCAAGGTCATGAGGAATTTTGGTCGTGGTAAAGATAGGTTGGTGTTGTTGGTTACTCTTTATTTTTCGTGTTGTTTAGATACTTTGCATTGTTCTATTTTCCTTCCGCTGCTTTATTTATAGTATTGGGCGAAATCGTTCCCTTTTTCTCTCTTTTGATGCCCTGGTTCTTGTCGCCCACCCGGGAGGATCAGGAACACCTCTTGGGCCATGTCGCGGACAAGATCGGGTGACCGGTTCAGGGTCGACCCATGTTGGTTCGTGACATTAACACTAACTATATTTTCTAAGATGTTTCCCCTAAAACTGAAGTTCCAAACCCTAAATCTCTATAAACATTACTGAGAACCTGAGGTGCCCCAAAAACTGAAAACAACAAACAATTTCATTAATATGTTATAACCCTTTATTTTCATTCCAATATTCAATTGCTATAATGGAACATCCACCAATTGAAACATTGAACTCCTTCAAAAAAATTCAAACACCAATATATATTGGGAATTAAATCTCATTATAGTGAATGAAATCACAAAAAAACACATAATACCCATACAAATAAAAAATTAGTATTTGATATCTCCCTCCATTAATCACATCTGATGACACCCTGACCACAATTCAATCTTACAGAGAAAAATTTATTTTTTCAACTAATCAAATAAATCATAAATACATGGGAGAGTGTGGTATTTATATTAATTTCCATATTCATATAGGAATAATAAACACACAACCATATTCTTCCATCTGATTCCTTTGAAAATTGATTTGGTGCACCCCAGGGTTGAACATAAGTGTGAATAAATACCATCTTCAAGAGATCATTGATTTGAATCTGCAACACCCACAACTCAAAAGATTCCATCAGATATAAAGCTTTTGATATTTATGAGATTCCTATTGTCATCTCTATCACAAATTAGATCTCCAATTAAAGGGTTTTCTGTAATAACCTCTTTAAGAAAGAAATCTTTTTTTCTTTTAAAACCCTTGTAAACACCACTGACTGATCCACCATATAACGTATCACTAATTAATACAATATAGAAGATAATGACTCAACACACCTTCATCCCATTGGAGGTTCTCTCAAACCAATAACCATAACTTCGTTACCATTATCATTATATTATATGACATGCCTATTAGATAAATCCATAATAACCTACTCTGAATAAAGCTAATGCATTCCATGGATGATGTCATATGTTTCTATCAGTGGTGCAAGACATACAAATAAGAGTAGTGATTCCCTATTAATAATTCATAGCCTTTTCACACATGAAAGAGGCTAATTCAACCTCCAACTAGTGTAGTCAATGCTAAGGGAACTGGAAGCATTTACACCTTATATTCTAAATTCAAAAATAGAGTAATTTAAATGGACTGTATATACCTAAAATAAAACAGGGTATAAAACCAATTTTAAAACATATAGATATTATCCCATATGAAATTTGGCTCTTCTAACACTATCAATGATAAATCATGCATATATACAAATCATGAACCATAGACTATCTGGCCCTAATGGATAAAACCTACATGGTCATTCCATAAACACTATATTTAAGGATGAGGGTGATCTTAAGGCTATCCTATACCTTTCTCATCCCCCTATACTAATAATAATATTGAATTCTTTGTTGCTACTACTACCTTTACTCAATCTTTAGTAAGTGTTGGGCCAGTATCAGTCCACTGATCTCATGTTTACTATTGAGAAATGTTAATCACTCTCACTTATAATGGTCACAACTTATGTATGAAAATAAAAACCATTAATGAAATACTATTGGGGGTCTAATAACTTCTATCTCTAGTGAAATCAGTCAAAGAAGGCTAGAACATACTCCATATTTACTAAAACTTCTTATTTTATCTGGGAATATGAGAATCCACAGTTTCTCTATAAAATTTTATGACAATTCCTTATATTGTGAAAATATGACCACAACTGATATCCTATTAATATATTCCACATTCACATGTACATTAGCATATAACTTTAAACATAAATGGAGTATCCTAGTGCGGGATCTTTGAATGCAAATCCTCCTAAAAGTGTTTCTCCCTAGCCTCATAATCCAACAGAGGTTCTAAATCATAATATATAAGGTTTTTATATAATATACTAAACTCATGAATAATGTAACTCCCCTATATAAGGGTAAGGATATCTTTCCAACAAGCTTCCTTAGTAGTCAAAGATTAGATCTTAGCTAAAAATTGATCTCTAAACTTGTCTCATGAAATAAATAACGCTTCATGTTCCCCAAGGAAGAAAGGAATCCACTAGAAAATTGATTCACTTGGAATCATCACACTTAAATAATCCTACTAATCCTAATACAAAGACAAAATAATAGTTTAAGGTCAATTAATTAATTTATTAATTCATTTAAACCCATTTCCCTTTATCTACCTAAATTCAAACATCATTTCATGACTATTATGATTTTTGATTCTCCCATATAGATCTACGTTGTATGAAACATCAATTTACTTATCATGTGAAATAAAAGTTAAGGTCATTGATCATAACATATATGGCCATAAAATCTAGCATCCTAGTGAGTCTCCCTTATTTACATTATGAACTAATCCTAACAAATTATCTTTCCCTACCATGCCATGTATACTTACTCGTTTTCACCCCAAACTTCATCCTATCTCTCAATAATCACATTTGATACCACTTTTTCTTTACCCCTCCCTCTAAAGGTACACCCATTTAGTCTATAAATGAATAAAGGGAGATGATATCCCATAATGACCGCCTCTCACAGGCCACTGGTTGGTGACTATCACCGAGGATATATAAATCAAAAACATGGGAGGAATTATTGAAAATACATTTAAGTTATAAGTGATATGAAGGAAAACCTAAAGAAACCATGCATAAACCATAAGATGAATCACAATACATGTAGTTCAATAAATAGTTGAAAGGAAAACTAAAACTATCAAAAGTAAGACTATGTTACAGCAATGAACTTCAAAAACTAATGACATCTTCTCCATAACTCCTCCCATATATTAGTGTCTAGCATGTTCATGAAATTATTTTCTATTGAACTAAAAAATTGTTTATATGTACATAAGGTTATCATAACAAGTAAACTATTTTGGATCCTCCTTAAAAAATATTTCAAAAATTTTGAAATAAGTACACTAAATCCTAATGAATTAAAAATGAAGCTAACTCATCATCTAAATAGGTAATACTAGTTTCCTATATTTCTAAATTTAATTTTTGTTATTTTTAGAGATAAAACTTTTAAATTTTGAATGTTAATTTTCAATAAAAAAAAGATAACTATCCTTTAAGTGACTTTAAATAAGTTTTATAAATAATGGTCTTTCCACACCATCAAAAATAATCCTAATATTTTTTTAACTATTTTCCCTTTTGACACCCCCAATGAATGATGAAAATATCCCATTCTAGATCATCGTGAATGAGATCTTTAACTTGGGAAGCATTATAATCCCAGATTCTATACATTATTCCACAATAATTTTACCTTTATTGAAGTAGAAGATATGGTAGTCAATTATACTACCAAAGAGAATGAAAATATTTCAATTCCATGTAGTTTTTTCCTATATTAAAATGAGGAACCAAAAATCTCTTGAAAAAAGTTTCCTCCAAAATATTCAATAATTAGTGGGAGTGATCTCATTTCAGAAGAATTCAATGCAGAATATATTTATAATTCAAATGAATAGTTGAATAATTATCCCAAAAATTTATAATTACTTTCATCTATGTCTCATTTAATATAATGATAAAAGATATCAATGATCATGTAGAAAATTTACTGAAGTTGGATGAATCTTAAAAATAAATGATAAAATCCAATTTCAATCTCTCATTAAAAATTGGATACAAAGAAGCATATATTATTTAATTTAATGTAAGAAACTATAGTTTTTTTTAGTTAAAAAGTATCATTTTTTATATATAGTATTCAAGTAAGTAATATAAGAATGCATTCCTTTAATTAAAGAAAAAATAGAAATGTTTAATTGATTTCAAGAATTCTCAACATGAGATCAAATAAAACAAGATCAAAGAGAAGGACTCTATGATACATGAGAATAATATATTGGATGATGTTGAATTTTTTAATATCCTAAAATAATATGAAGATATAAGAAAATTATTAGTTGATGAAAAATTCATCATAAAAATGACATTTATTGAACATGGAATCAAAATGGAAAATATTGAAAATGTTCAAGCTGAGTCTTCACAAAAAACTAAAAGAAGAGTTATTACTACAAGATTTGTAACCGCATAAACATAAATGGAATATTATTGTCCTAAAATATCTTAATATAGTGGTAATAAAAAATTTAAATCATATAATGATCAATCTAAAGTAATCTCTTAGAAAAAGGTACCATCCACTGCTAATAATAATATTTATGCTCGCTTTAGCTCTTTGTAAAATGTACAATCAAAATAAAAAACTATAAAAAGTGGACTAATAAGGGAAATTAATTTCCCACCACTATAACTATAGTGGGGAATGATAAGTTTAAAATAATATTTTTCCCTAAAGAAGCCCATCATAAGAATGAAATGAAACAAAATTAGCAAGTATACCAATTTGACCTTATTATAATCTAAAGTAAGATATCAAGATTTTATGGTTGGTGTTGTGATCTATTTGGCCACATATAATATGTTTTCTGGAATAATAGTTTAGTATAATAAATAAATTCATGTATACATCATGTGGGATAAAAGTAGTTATGATGAAAATTTCAATGAAGGTATCAAAGAGTCTACCTATTGTTAAAATATTTGAATGTTTGAGAAAAATTTGTTCTATTTAAAATAAAAGTGGTTGGATTAAAGAGTTAACAAGTTATACATCATACATGCATGACACTAAAGAAATTAATATGAAATAAATATAGATTTTTAATATTAGATATTTGTCAAACTTGGGAATAAATCAGGATAAAACCTTAATTAAGTACTTTCTGAAGAAGGTAATAAAGAAAAAAAGTATCTCAACCATAGGTGAAAATTGATAGAGGAATGATGCTAAAAAAATCTAATAAGAACAAAAGTTTGGTGCACAAAAAATAATAAGATACATATTTTATTGAAAATATGTCACACTATGGATCACTCTAAGCAGGCCATGGACATCAAAACTTATAGAACCAAGATTAAGAAACAAAGGGGGTGACCAATACAATAACAATAAAAAGGATATAAAGTGGAAAAGAGAACACATAAAAATATATCAATAACAACTACGAATCTTTTTCATATTCAAAATGATATACTAGTAATTTGGATAGTAGATTTGGAAAGAAAAAGAAAATTTGAAGAAGAATAAATGAAAGAATATTCCAAAAGAAAATAGAAGATTTCAATATTAAAAATCTAATTTAATGATATTTTTTCAATAAATGATAATGAAATAATCTAATAATTATTTTGTGGAAGGTAAATTAATTTTTGAAACTTCTGATATAATTTCATGTTCATAATTCTTATTCAAGAAGTGCATTGAAAAATGATTTTTAAAGAACTTGTTAATTAAAAATCCTTGATGTATAGTGAAAAGAAAAAGATTCTGTATAAATAAATTGTTAAAATAATAGACTCTATTTTGTTTAAGACTTCTTATAATTTTAGTCGATTCAATATAGAGAGTTAACCCTCATATTGAGCATAATAGAATAGTGGAATATTCATTCCAAGAATTATGGAGTTAACCATCCTAGTTTGATCTATTTCTTAATATCATAAGGATTATATTTTTGAAAATATTGGAGATTAAGATTGATGAAGATGACCAAACTATCATAGCTAATCAAAACAATTAAAGTCACCATCATTAATGTGATAACAATCAATAGTATTCAAATCAATTTGAATTTATATTATTAACTAATGAAATGATCCATCTTGTTGAAGTGAAGCATGAGATAATACCTTAATGGTGGTATCTAAATATATTACTAAAGCTTTATACTTTTGAAAACTGTATATGGTTGGGGTTTTTTCAACTTTTTGAAAACTATTAACTCTCAAATGTTCTTTTTAAACATATCATTGATGAGGTATATTAGCACACCCTATTATAATTATTCATAAAAAATGAAATGAAATATTATATTTAGGGGGGGTGTAATTATTGAATTAATTGAATAGAAAAATATTGAATAAGTTCCAGGACTAACTTCAAAAACACAACATGACTACTAAAATTGAATTTTTCCTACTTGTGTGCTAAGATGAGTGTATGAATATTAGGTTGAATTTATCTTGATAATATTATTTACAAGTGGTATTTAACAATTAATACATACCTTATATCAATTTTAATCATCCAATTACTATCATTCTAGATATAATTTAATAGTATCTACAAAAAGAAAAAAGTTGTGCTATATTTGTTGGTATCATATTTTGAATAGATAATAGACAACATTGATGTTTAAATTAATCCCCCCCCTAATTTTCTATATTAGTTATCCCATGTAGACTTAGTATAGAAACATTTATGGAAAATTTATTAATTAATAAATTATACCACCCTCTACTAGTTACATTACATTTGTTATAAATAATTCGAAGAGAAGAAAATAAAAAAATAAATAGAACATACTAACATCCCATTTTTAACATTGGTATTAAAAACAATTAAAAGAGAGATATTGATGATCCTAATTTTTTTGTTTTATTTTTCTTTTCAATAAGTTAATTAGTGTTGAATAAATTTTTTTCAATATTATTTAATGAATAATGATTTCTTGGAAGTTCATTGGGGTTCCTAATAATGTTTTTTAAATATTGAAGTAATGCTCACATGAAATTATATGGATTATGTTTAGAATTATCTTTTGAATCTAAAAGGTTGATTAAATAATCTTGGGTGTGTTTTTGGTATTGTCAAATAATTTATTGAATATCTCTTTATTTTTGTAAAATAAATATTTAGTTAAATATTTAAAGATGATATCTATCTATAAGGAAGTTTAATAGTTATGTATTATATGTTAGATAATGTAGATTTTATGTATTGAAATTTATCAATTTTTCTATATGTTTAATGAAAATTTAAAAATGTGATTAACATTATTTATAATAAAATAACAATGTGGAAGAATAATAAAATATTTATTTTTATGAATAAATACTCATGAAGGCCATGAAAAAAGGAAAATAAATTTATATTATTGCATGATGACCCATTTTGAAGAATTTATTTGATATAAATTTCTAATTTTATACCTGGTAATTATACTAATTATACTATTATGTGTGCATGAATAATTTTTATAGAAATATCCAAATATCAAGGAAAACTCAATCCAACACTTAAAAAACAAAAATCAACAATGTTGTGGAGCCAACTAGGCCAGTAGATAGTGGGTGAAGATAGTTCCCATAGGGAGAGCATATGTGAGTGCATAGAAATAAGGATAACGCCTAGCGGTCATGAAATAGTGTGATGCGTCTTAATAATGAGTGTGTGTGCAAGGTGTCCAATGTTCTGAACTATGGTACCAGATCAAGTGATAGATGACATGAATAATATTATATAGCAGTGCTCGATAGAATATAACTCCGATGTGGGATGATCAGGCATGGGATACTGATCATACGGGTTAAAAAGGATATATATGTTACAATTGATGCTTGATCAAACTGATATAAACCATATAATCCAATAAACCCTTGTCTTTAACCTCTAGAATCCCTTACACATGTAATGGATGACCAGACCTAACCTTAAATTGTTGGGATCTACCTTTACATGAGTCACCCTTAGATAATTGAAGTCCTTCATCTTTGATGTTCATCACTCCAACCATCTCTAGTGATCAAGCTAAGTGAATGAGATAAATCAATAATCAGAATGCATTCATGAGTGTATTTGAATAATAATATAATTTATGATCCAATATGAAGTTGATACATGGTGCATGGATTTTAAATATATGATTATTTTAATATATTCACATGAAAGTGAGTATAAACTCATAAATAATAAATTTGATTATATTAAGACACCATAATTCTTACTATAATTAAATTCATGTGAAGCATAAATAAAAAAATCATTTGTAATATTAAAATAAACTGTAACTCTCCATTATTATTAGGCACAACTTGAAACTCATGATTTGAGGCTGTAAAGACATGAGGTAGAGTTAGTGAACCTCTCCTATAAAATGAGATCTCCTGAGACTAAGAGATTTTATGATATTATTATTTATCTTTGAGATATCTCATTTTTTCTAGAGAAAAAATGTCTTTGAAAACTTCTATTAATGTGAATAAGAATTTAGTTCCATAACCCTTTTGTCTACATGATAGAGTAATTTTAGTTATCTCATTAGTGTGAAGTGGTTCTACACACAAATTCTATTATATGAAGGATCTTTTGATACGAAATAGTAATCAAGATTTTTCATAGACACAAAAAAGAGAGATTTGTTGATTCATAAAGTATAGAACCACGTTCTTGAAATTAGATAATCATAAAAAGAGTAAAAATAATTATTGTATATAATATATTACGTAAATGAATCTTGAGGATCCACATATACTATTTATATAAAGAATATGGAACATTTTAACCCATGTGATGCTCATTTTTTGATGGAACTGATTCAAGTAAAGCTCACTTTTCTTTTATAAAGATAGTGAGAAATACATATTTTCATTCATTTTAATATGAACATAGTAGTGAATTCATGAATAAGGTAGAATTAAACTATGAATAATAATAATTATTATACTAAAATAGAGAAAGAGTGTTCACACATAGTTTTGAGGGTAGTTCTATGCATGATTCATATACAAACATGTGATGATGTGATATATCCTTGAAAATTACCCTCTTTACTGAATTTTAGTTGAGTTGAATGAAGAATATAGTGGCCATATTTTTTCTACTAATTATAATTTGGGTCAAAGAAAAATATCATGATATCTTGTCTATATCTTATTGATATTATTTTGATTGATTAGGAAAACGAGTTAGTTGTTGATTGCAGTATTTTTTAGTCAGACCATTGATTTTTAAATTTGGGGTATCCCATAAAATAGATTATATCAATGGAATTTTATTAGATTTAATTGTTTTCCATTGACATAAAATTGTTATCAATTGTTGATCACTTTAGGATGTATTGGAAAATATACTTTAGTCATGTCCTTCAATGTAAAAGTTGGCATTGTCCTTGACCAGTGCCAGTAGAATAGGTTGAAATTCATTCCCTTGAATATTATTTGTTTGATAACAAAAGGAAAGAAATGTACGTTTGATAATAAACACCACACACTTGGTACATAGTCATCTACATATGAGGAGAACCTTTTTTTAAAAAAATCTCAGTGTTCCTTGTGATTTATTTTTTAGATTCATTCTTTCTAAATACATATGAATAATTTAATAGAACCATTAAATATATAAGTGACAAAGTAATAAAAAAAAGTTAAATGTTTTAAAGATATAAGAATTCATCCCAAACTAATTCACCCCTCTCATTTCAGTCATCACAAAGTGATTCTAACAAACAAATTATAACAAGTTTATAACATAGACATTTTTTGTTCTCGATTCTGAATGGTGGGTATAAATCCAATACCTATACATGTTATGCCAATAAAACATAGATAAAATAGTGTCTACCCAATAAAATATTATTTATATTCTAGTACTTCTTAATCCCATAAAACTATAGTTGAATGAATTATAAGTTTTAAAAATCTAATAGTGATCATATTTCATACACAATTATACACTTTTTAAATGAATCATAATATTTAAATGTAAATTATTGTGGAATAAATAATAAAATAAATATCAAATTCAACCATGATTAAGAAAGATCTCATTCTTCCAATGGATCTCTCAAGATGCATGTATTTTTTATTGGGTCTGCTATAACTTAATGATTTGATTATAAGTTATTGGTGATGTACATACGATATAATTTATAAATTATATAAAATTGGTGATACTTCCATTAGATGTTGTTATGTGGGGGATCTAAATAATTGGGAGTAAAAATTATTCATGTATGACTAAAATATTCTGAGATGGTATAAGCTCTTTACACCTTGTGTGTACACATATCCTTCTTTTTCTCTAATAAATTCTTGAGGATGTGGGTTAGGAAACCAACTAATATCACAAGATATAAAGAATTTTATATTTAATGATTAGAAAATCATGGAATGAAAAAAATCACTAAATTTTCTTTCTTTAGATCATTTTTATATTGTATTCACTAATCTTCAATGTGGAAATGTTCAGAATATAAATGGACTAATGTTTTCAATTCAATATATGAAGTGTTGTAATTGGTATTTCAAAATTTTATTGAATTAAATCATACTATGTGTAGTTGTATGCCTTTAGAGTATTCTGATTTATTATTTTTATTGATTCTAGGTTAAGGCTCTCCCGTACTTAAAAAATATTTCTGAAAAATACATCAAAAATTATTTTAGTTAATTTGAACATGTGTTGTGATTACCAAAATAAGGGAACCCAATAATGAAATTCAATGGATGAAACAATATATATAGTAACAAATTTTATATTCAATAATAAAAGGATTGTGATAATAAATTAATTGAGGTGTTTTAATTTTAATTTATGTTTAAGAGTAATTATATTTTCTCCCATCAATCACTGTATCATTATATTTTTTATGGAGTCTCTATATTAGTTCTTAACCTAGGATGGAGTTATTTTGTTAGAATAATTATTTATGAATGAGGATTAGAGTGTAACCTTTCATATTCAATTCAAATTCTGACCAAAATAGTTGATTTTCTCCCAAAATAAATAAATTTAACCAATTAAATTTAATGGATAAGTATAAAGAAAATGAAAATGAAAAATAATTAGAAGTTTCAGTAGAGGAAAATAAGAATTAAAGGTTAAAATGAAAAAAAAATTAAATAAAGGATATTAGTCTTTTGGTGTTAAATATTCACAAGGACCCTTGAAAATAAGTAAGGTGACTTTTTATTGGTCAATCCATAAAAGTATTTTTATTTTTTATATGTGGGTATTCCATTTTTTTAAATAAATTTAAATATCAGAGGGTTTTCCAAATAATAGAAATATTTCCTACTATTGTATTCACTTATAAATGTAAAAATGTAAATTCTTTCACCTATATATTATAAAGCATATACAAATTTTTATATAAGGATATAATTATTTACCAGAAACCATTAAAATTTTCATTATCGGAACCCACAAATTGTTAAGAGTTCATTTAAATCACATGATCATATAATATATAATAGTTGAACCAAAAAGGGAAAGAGGGAAATAAAAGGACTTTACATATGTATAATATATAATTCTAATGTAATTATTGTAGGATATAAGAAAAAAGAGGAAATAATGATGTTCGAGATAAATTTTATCCATACAAGACCGATAATAAGAATTTATATTACTTTTTAATAATAACATTATGTGGTGCAACCTAATAAATAACCTTACATTAGGTTATAATGAATAAAATTTAGGAAATATTCAATGAGACTGTTTTATATAGATCCATATTAGAGTGGATTACTTTATGGTACTTGGTTGTGTCATAGAATCGAATGGGCTAGGAATTTATTATTTTTTTCTATTGGATAAACATAAATACAAAAAAATTGGTGATACATATCCCATTATGTAATCTACGGATCCCTCATGAATGATTTCAGAACAAAAATTAAATAAAAAATTCCCATGGTTGATTTAATGATGTATTTAACAACCAATAATCCCTAGTGATTTTTTCTCAATGGAACCAAATATGGATAACTCTAAATTACAAAAACAAACATGGAACGTATGTGGGAATTTCATTCATCAAAATTCAGGTGTAATAATTGAGATTATATGAGTCCTTTGATGTTCTAAGTATCACAACTACATCAATCCTTCAATCCTAGAAAGAGAACATGGTTCATTTTCTTGTATTGAGATATTCTCTCTCTAGTATTTGGGAGAGAGGATAAGGAAACTCTAAAAATCATAGGATGAGTATTACCTCACATGAGAGCTCCTCCTATGTATATTGAATGGTTTAGAATACCCATAAATGGTTTTCTAGCATCTGAATATTCATTACCCACTAAATAAATTTGAAATGATGTGTTATGACTAAAAAATCATATAATAAATGTTATTTATGTTTTATAGCTTACCTAAATTATAATAAATATATTGCATGATAAAAATTTTCCATTAAATTGACTCATTGTTCTCATAAATATTATCAAACTCTTGAGTATTAAAATAATATTCATCCATCTAATATTTTTTAATATATTAACATAAAATATTATGGATGTTTTTAATTAATTTTTTTAATTGAAATTATTATAAAATTGAATCATATGAATTTATTTATTCTTTCCGATTGTATATTCTTGGGAATCCAAGAATCCTAGTGGTGAGTCTCACTATATCCTGAATTCCAATTTATTATAATAGTGAACAATCTTGAATATTCTGTATGTTTGACCCTCTTGAAACTTATCTTGATAGTAGTGAATACTATTCACATAACATGAGTGGAGTATTCTAACCCATCAATCCATATAATGATACAAGTAAAAGTTATAACATAAAAAACATTTCCTATGAAAATAGCATGTCTAATATAATCTATTTTTCTCGCAATATCTCATAATGAGGGACACACACTTTTTGTCATCATCCTTTCTTTATGATTCATTTAACTAACTAAACAGGCATACCTTCTTCTACCATGTACATGTATTTAGTTTATTTTATACTATCATATTCATTTAGTCCCAAGATATTACTTCATTTCGGAAGTGAAAACATCTACATTGATTGTTCAATCAACACCATACCACCAAATATGAACCCAATGCATGATATCTTATTAAGATATTAACACCATTGTCCATATTAAATAAATTTACATATCAAATTATTATATATTGATTCTAAAGTCATGTTAGGATACCATTACATGTGTTAAATAATAGAAAAAACAGATGACACATGAAATGTATGGCGTTCCTACTAGCTGGTTCATCCTCATGATCTCATCTACTTGAGATTAACAAGTGTGAACTTTATGAGAAGAAGACTGAATGAAAATTATACCCTAGAACCTGATGGTTAAAAATCACATGTTTCCATTCAACATGATATAACTTGACCATATAACATTTTTTTAAGATTAATTTCATTGTATTGCCAGTTTCTCATTATATCTTGAGAAAATATATATTATTCTGACCTGAAAAATAATCTATTATCATTACCATGTAAATAGTGGACACAGAAATATCAAAATTAATATGTTATGTGTACATAATTAATTACTAATTGTATACATGATATGGTAACCAAAAAGTACTTTTTATGTTAGGTCTGGGTCTTCCGCTATTACCACACTCTTTTCTACACTAGATCCAACATTATAGTAATCCTTATTAGCACTGACATGTTAAGATCATGGTTCTTCTATGCTATGGATTTATTCATTGGGCCTACCATGTATCTGATTCATGTTTAATCTATTATTTATGATTGGAACTCATTGATTAATAATTCCCAAAATATTATATACTTGAGTAAATTCATTTCATCCACTATCAAAAACATTATATATTGTCTAGTATCAATTGTTGAATTTTCATAATTTATATTAGGATAAATATTTAGTTACGAATTGAAATTAAAAGAATTTTAAAAATTATTGTGTACTATGAAATTCTTCATAATATACATTAGAGGTTTCAACACACTTGGTATTTTTAGTTATGTCTACCACTGGATTGAATGAGTTTTCAAGATTATTACCAAATTCTAACTGTGATATTATATCATATTGATCCAAAGTAAGACTAGTTTTTGTTCCCTTATAGATAGTATTACTTTTTCTTCATTTACCATATACATATCCCTTGTACTCTCTCAATTGAAATTTGATAGGTTTGGCTTCTCCTCGTGTAGGTATCCTAGTTTAAACTGATATTTTCTTACCATCAAGTATATGATAAAAATACCATATCTAATACATAGAATGAAATAGATGACTGATCCATCATAGTGGTGTATGGAATTATACTCACCCCATTAATATCCTCCAGTATTATATATGTTTCTTATTAGGGGAATTAATACCATTTTAGATTTGTAAAAAGTGTCTCTTGAATTATTCCAAATTGTATTTTTCAATACTAGGTCAACATTTGAACTTTCACTTTATCTAAGAAATCCATCAGTTCTACCCTTATTGATCATATTCCCTAGAACATAAGTTGATACTTTAAGTCAATCCCTTGAGATTTTCTTTCATTCTGGTCATAATTATTTCAAAGATAAATTTCTATTTTCTGTATATTGTAAATATATTTAATTTAGAAAATATGGGATCTACCACTTACCACTTATAAAAAATAGAGAAAATTCATTCAAAATTAATATTCTATGATCTTGTTTCTTATATATATATATATCCAAAGTTGTGTTTTATTAAATTTCACCCCCAATTAACATTCGATGGTGTCAACTACCCATTCTGGTTTGGTTTTATAGACACCTTCCAAGAATTGGTGTCTTAACATCCAATGATAAATTAAATGATCATATAATGTATATATTACAATTAATATTTTATTGTATTTATGTATCATGACTTGGTATAACTAATCAAGACTTATTGGTACCCCTCATGTACCACCCATGTAATTGTTTTCTTTAATACCTACATAGTATCATGATTTAAAAAATTCAAAACGAAACACTTGAACTTTGATAGATGAAATCAACTATTGAATTATAAATGATCTTATCAAATGTATATTCATTCCATTTAATTATTACTTTTATAATCCATTATTTTCATTGAATAAGGTATCATTCTCCTGGGTGAATATAAAACCCCCAATATGGTTTTATTCTTCTTACAAAGCATGCATCTTTGAGATGTTCCTTTTCTGCATGCTCTTGTGGTCTTGTTCTTATTCCAACAAGTTGTGTATCTTTATCATTTACTTAAGACAAGTCAATCATGTTCACTTAATCTCAAATAGATATGCGAACCCTTTTATAGAAATATAGTATATTAATCAACTCTAACTTGTCTATCCTAATGATTTATATAATATCATGTATTATCATTAGGATACTAACAGAAATACACTTTATGTATATACTGATGAAAATTTTTTTATATCCGTAATAAAAATTTTGCATCTAAACACGTGTTATTAGGTAATAATGGATTTATATCATACTATAACTCATATTCTATCCATTTTTCATAATAGTTGGAATAATTTTATGGGATAACACTAACATTTTTCATACAGGTTTCAAAAAATAATGTAAGTATCTACAATGTATATTAATCTTAACATTGAATCACCATTTTCTAACATTATAACTTTTATGTGTATAAGTAAATATAAATTTAGGATTTACTCCTGGCCAAATTTTATTGATCAATGTTTCTGTGTATGACTCTTCATCTACCCTCCTTACATCAGTAGTTTCATGTATATAGAGAAATGTGAGTTTAGGGATATATCCACTCTACATTCCCAAGATCAATGAATTCTACTTCAAGATATTCTTCGATAAACGGGCCAAAAGTAACTCATATATTTTGACCATGTATATTTCATACATCACTTTTACATTCCTTATAACTCTTAAAGAAATATTATGATGTTTATAAATTCACATCAACCATAACTATGCAAAATTTCATGCTCTTACAATGAATAAATTCCAAAAGACTTATGACCAAAAAAAATTTTAAAAGGTTTATTTTTCCAAATCTAAATGAGTAAATTATTCCATAATACTGAAGTTATTTAAGTCTAATGTGAGTAAAAAAATATAATTATTATATCATAGATAACATATTTTTTTCTTTAGAAAGTTTTTTTCCATAATTATGTATAATTGAGTCTTAAATTTTATATTCATAAGTCATTTCCAATTATTCAGGTATTATTTAACTACTGGATGTGTATAAAATAACCAAATTAATTTTAATTAAATAATGTTTTGGTATCTTTCAAAACAAAATTATTGGTTTAGAGGAACCATTCTCTTTGAAATATAATTGTTTGCTTCCCAACACTGATGTAGGTATCTTCCATTATTAGAATCTTTGATAACACACCATAACTTCTAGTTTTGTTTCATGACATCCTTGGTTCTTGTATTTAGAAATATAAATTTTACAACATTTTTATATAATAATAAAGGTTTATAAATGAAATATTTCATTTAATGATGAATATACCTGATGTTGATTTTTGTACATTCTTATTATTTGATTTATTATGATTTCTCTTCTGATGTCATGTATTTCCACATGTCAATAAAATAGATTCTTTTTTAATGCTCTCTGTATTTATCATGGGTTTTTTATAAATATTATGTGATGGTTTCTTTGTTAGTGTTCTTGGAATTAGCATTTTCACCTGGTATTTCTTATTATTTACCAAAAGAATTAAATAGTTATAATTATTTTAATTATCATCTTCGTGGTGAATCTTTTCCAAAATATATCGTTGTGTTTTCTTCAAACTATTTATTTGATATCTACAAATGAATTTGTAGAAACTTTTTGGTAATGTTGAGAGAATGAGATGAACAAAAATTCATGATTTGACTTGAATCTCAATTATTCTAGTTTTTTAATATACCTTCTCATCCTGAGTACATTGGGGCCATCTTAAATTACACCTTTCAATCTATACATGATAAGTTTGACCATTATCTCTATGATTTCTTGTTTCCCTTTCCCATAAAAAACTTATCAATGATAGGATAACCTGGTATAGTTATCCATTCCCTAATGTTTCATTTTCAACACTTTGGATGTTGATGATAACATTACAATTTATACATAAAATTAATCATTAATGATTCTCCTCTAAGAATCTTTCTCATATGTACTAACTACCTAAAGAGGATCATCAGGTAGTGGGGAATTTAGAACATATAATTTCCATTCATATTATAGTACTATGCACAGGCTTATATACCACACTTGGAGATTTGTACTGATGAGGTCATGGTCAGTGTAAAATATGAATTTTAGTTTATTAGTGGTAATTCATGAAATTTTCTACAAAAAATATAATAATCATATTATCACTTTTATCATGATTATAAATTATAAATTATTTGTTATTTAAATCAATAGATGTATTTTAATATTTTATCAAACCATATTAGCAATCACTACTATATTTGGAATTCCCAGTTGCTCGAGTATGTATGTAGAACAGGTTACTAAAACATATCCTCATAGTTCATATTTTTCCATGAAACTATTCAGATAGTTTCAATTTATACAATTGATAGGAAAACCACATTAACACATGGATCCATGAACTTTTGATTTCAGACCTAGCTTCTAGAAATAATAAATTTATTTAGTCAATTATTTACCTATAAGGATCTAACAATCTTTCTATGGATACTTCTTTGCTTCCATCATTATTTATGTTAGACCATAATTTTTTGTAAGAACTCCATATTAGTAAGAGGAACCCTTAACAATATATAATGATCACCATATACACCCAATTTTATTCAAATTCAAACGATGAAATGAATTAGGACTTAATATTTCTTTCAAGTGTTTTTATTATTTCTTGATAAATGACTTAATTTCTATCTAAATTAAAAATATTATTTGATCACCTATGTAGCTCAACCAATCTATAAATAAAAAAAATTAATGCATCTTAATTTGGTTTTACATATACATTTATTATCATTATTTTTAATGATCTCTCTATAAATTCATATAAAAAAGAATAAACAATGTATAAATTAAATAAAAAACATGAGTGGTCATGATTGATTGGTATTGGTTGATCCATTTATGCTCAATGTATCAATTATGACCTTAGGGGAGAAAAAACTAAAGTCATGTCAGAGTCGTATCACAACTCACACCCTAGACCAATGTAGCACCACATCGTTTGAAATGTCTCCTTTCCTTGATGTGTTCTCTTCCTGATAAGATCCTAATAATAAGACATATATATTCACAATTAGGATAGTAGGTATTTTTAATGTTTAACACACATGAAATACAACTCTAATGGATATGCATGCCTTTATAAAAATTAAGTGAGTAGAGACAATATGATAACCATAAAAATAAATCTAATTATTATATACATCACATGCTATTACAATAATTAATTAAATAAACAAATTCGAGGTATACATTGGTAAGTATTTTTTCAAGATCAGATGATTTAAAAATTAAATTCATTATAATATTTAAATTCATAATGAAATTTTAATTAGTTATAAATTTATATTTGAGGGTAATTGAATGAATTGAAAAATTTTCTTAATTTGAATTCATGTAATTTTCTTCGTATGGTCCTCTTAAAAATTAATTTAATTCAAAAATATATTTTTATTTTTAAATTTATTTAAATTTATTTAAATTTTTACTACAAACCATATGTGGTTGAAATGTACCTAAAATGGATTTGGCGACTGTATTAGGCCTAGAATGGGTAAAGCATGAATGGTAGGTTCTATCCTTTCTTGGTCTGCGTCTGGAGAACCCAACTAGGTTGTACGATATATGACAGATGGATTCCCCACAGATGAGGTTATTAGGGGCCATCAAGGATGCTTCCAGACATGGCAGTTTTGGCTAGTAGTGGAAATTCCCAGTTAGTGGTGGAAGAGCAGGGAGATGGGGATCAAGGTTGTGTGGGTTGGGTGCATACGGCTAATCAAAGTGGGGATGTCTTAATGGGAGGAGACTAGTGCCTAGGTTTTTTTGTTGGAAGTCCAAATGGAGGGTTTAGTAGTGACTCTCTTTTGAAACATGTCTGAATACTATTTCAATCTATATCCATTACTATGATGGTGTAATGATTGGATAGTAAGACTTGGGATCAGTTCCATGGGGGAGGGAGGCCTCGAAGGTGGTGGTAGGGTGTGGGGCTTGATAAATTTTTTCTATATGTGATGTGAACATCTCACCCCCTGTATTTATTTATTTTTATTTTTTAAAATTTGTTATTTTTTATTTCAAAAGAATACAATATATACTTTAGACTATGAAATAATAATAATTTTATTATTTGTTTGACATGTGTCGCCCAACATTCAAAATTTCAAAATTATAATAATTTCTCATGCATATGATAAGAATAATAATTTAATATATTTATTTGAGATTTTATACGTTTTAGAATTTTGAGGTACACATCATGGATTGTTAGGATCATTAGAATCTGGCTGGAACAACGTGTTTTAGAAATAAATGTATACGCAGACTCCTTCGGGTAAAAAACATATAAAATCTTAAATTTGTTTTAGAAAATTAAACACAAAAATATTGGTGATAATCACATTTTGGGTCATAATATTTCTATATCTAAGTCATCTAATATAAAATTGGATATCTATATGTGGTTTTTGAGATTGAAAAAAATCATGATTCATGAATTTAAAGTGAACATAGTTTTTTGGATTAAAAATTCACATTATTTCTCTAATAGAAATTTTTTGTTCCAAGGCATTAAATAGAATAATATGCTCTAGTGATTTATTATGTTTCAACATTTAATCTATATAACAACATAAAATCTAGTGATACATAACCTAGTACAAAGATCAGTATTCTTCATGAAAGAATTAATCTCAACAATTAAATTCAAAATTATAATGATTAATTTGAAGATGCCTTCAAAAATCACTCATCTTCGAGGACTAATACTTGATGGAACTAAAGTAATATCCCTATAGATCATTCACAAGTAATTTAAAAGTCTTTATAAAGATCATTGTTCAAATCTTAGGTTCCATAAAATAGATTTTGATAATCCTTTGACATCTTGACTATCATTTCTACAATAATCCTTTGATCTGAGAAGGAGAACTTGGTTTAATTGATTGGATTGAGAGGTTACCTCTCTAGGATGTGGATGATAGGATAGATAGGCTCTCAAAACCATAGGATGAATAATACCCCCATGATTTCCTCCTCCTCTTTATATATCATGGTTCATAGTACTCATAAAGGGATACTTGGCCCATGAATGTTCATTAACCACTAAAAAAACATAAATGTCAGGTTATGACCTACTAATCATGTTATAAATGTTATTTGTATTTTTATCACTTACTTATAATATAATAAATATGTTATATGATAAATACAATCAAATAACTATACACTTTATTCCTGAATATATTAAAAAACCCTTAAATATTAAAATAATATTCATTCATACAATATTTCATCATGTATTATCTTAATATATGGTGAATAATTTTAATAAATAAATTCAATAGAAATTATTCTAAACTTGAAAAATATAAATTTATTTGTTCATGGTGATAATATATTCTTGGAAATCATAAGACACTAGTTATGGGATCCAGCACATCCTAAATACTTATGCATTAATTTTTTTTATAATTTTTAATATGCTAGTGTGTGACTATAAAGGCCCTTATCTAGATAATATTGAATATTATTCAGAGAAAAGGGGTGGATTCTTGCAACCCATCAAGGCCCCTCAGGATACAAGGAAAAACATAAAAATGAAAACCTTTATTATAAAAACATGATGTGTAATATAATTTCTCCTTCTCATAATATCTTGTAAAGTAAGAAGCAAACTTTTTGTTATCATCCTTTCTTACTTTATTGTTTGTTGATTTAATTGGGTGATATTATATTATTCAACCATGACCTTGGATTTAGTGAAGGTACTACCATCTTGATCAACTAAAGTAAATATATTAATTCCATTTACAATTGAAAAATTCTATCATATTTATTTAATCAATTCCATACCACCAATAACACCCTGAAAAAAAAGTACCGTGATACGATTTCAATGCGATAGTTTTCATTTTACAAGAAACTATGCAATAAAATAGAGTTGGTTGAAAATAATCTCAATTTAAGAGACCATTGAACTTATTGAAATATACAAATAAAAAATTACACATAAACCATGTAGTGTTACTATTAGTGGGTTAGTCCTCACAAACTCATCTACTTGAGATCATAGAGTTTGAACTTCAAGAGAAGAAGTATCAATGATTATAATCCCTTTACACTTGATGATTATACATAATCTATTTCAAGTAAACATTATGTATATAGACCATAAAACATATTTTTAAGATAAATTTATTATTATATCAAGGTTCTCATTATAGCATGGGAACTATTATAGCCATTTGATATGAAAAATAAATTAAGTACATTACCGTGTAAATAATAAATGAATAAATATACACACTTTTATGGTAATTGTACATCATGAATAACTCACTCTATAAAAGATATGGTAATTGAAAAGTATAGTTTTAGTTTGTTTTAGGGAACCCACCAGTATAATAATATTAAAGGTTAATAAATATAGAATGAATTGAAGTTTTGAAAAAATGATGACTAATAGAATTATTGTAACAATTAACATCGTAAAAATCAAGTCTAATTACAATTTTTTAGGTTCTCAAAATAATATTAAATGATAAAAATTAAAATAAATAACATCACACTTTATTATAGTTACAAATTAAAAAACATTTTAATGACCTCTTAATTCTGATCTAGGGTGTTTTGAAAAATATTCCCAAACAAAACAAATTATACCCTATTGTGAAAATTATATATTTTTTTCATAAAGAAATAACAATTGGGTGAGGGATACATTTCATAATATTTTCTATAAATCATTATAGGTTAGTAAGGGAGCCATTTTAGACTATTAGTGAATTTGAATATAAAATGTAAGACCCATTATTTTGGTTAATCTGATTTTTTTAAAACCCACAACTCATTATAGGTAGGAATTGCGTGTCTCAGATAAAAATATAGTTATATATGTAAGATAATTCCTTTTTATAGGGAGTATAAACGAATCCAAAATGTTTTGGTAAATTAAATTGAAATAACTAAAAATGAGCTTTTATATTGGCAAAGGACTTTTTAGTTGAATTGTATCATATCTGTCCCTCATGAATGTATCCCAATTAATAGTTTTATTAACCTTTTTATTCCAACTACTAATCATGTGAACTTTTGAAAGATCATTTTTTCTTATAATTCATCATTCATTTTAATTGGTGGGCAACATAAATTTTTCTAAGTAACCCAGTCGTGTTTGAGGATATAATTATAATCAACTCAAAGAAAGTTATCAATTTTATTTTCTAGTCCCTAAATAATATTTTTGTAAAATTAAGGGAAACCATGTTAAAAAGAGTGAAATTGGATATATTATGATTTATAAGTTGGATTTTACCCAGAATGGACAATTTATCTTCAATTATATATTTTTTAATATATCATTTATCTATGTGTATTTTTATATGATAAATATGTTATATGAATTTATAAGAATAAAAATATATAAAAGAGAGAATAAATAAGTTTGGATAAGATTTTTTATGTTCTCTAAAAACCGTAATGGGATCCACTAGAAGCATGTTGGGTCAGTAGTAGCTGTTGATTGGGGATTTTATTTCACTAGAGGTTTGATGGTAGGAACCAAAATCCCAGTGGTCCGCTAAAACTCTAATGAAAGACACTGAGATTCAATTATTTACATTAATCCTCATCTATAATTATTTAAATTATATATATTTTGATTATGGGGTTTTATAAATTAATGTCCGCATTTCATTATGGATAGTGGTAGTTATGGGGGGAGTGTTCTATTCATATCTATCAGCTCAAATCCACTTCTGTGATACTTGTATCAAATTTATGGAATAAATTATGATCCATTCGTGAAATTATGTCATGTTATGGTGGTGTTATTTCTAATATAGTGTTTTTATTAATTTTGGTAGATATAATTTGATTCCAACAATTGATGTGTATTTATCTAATTTTTTTCTTGGGAAAAGATTTAATTAATACTGAATTAGTGGACCACTATAATATATTATAGTTTAATTTATGTATCAAGTGTGTAATAATTCATGAGGATTGAGAGTAAGACACAGGGGACCAAAAGGAAAGACTTGGGTATTCATTTTTAAATAAATAAATTAATATATCATGTTATATATAGATTACACATTAAATAAAGGGAAATTTAACTTTTGGGTATCTCATCAACATTTTAATTCAAGGATTCACATGGGTGAAGTGAATTGTAAGTAAAATATTTAAATATTGTGTTCTGATGGGGGTGGTAAAGGGATGAGAGGGGAAAAATATTTCACCTGGGTTATACAGTGGGTCAATATTGAATTATCAATTCATTATGAGCCACCATTTTTTGGTACATAAAATTGTACTAAATTATTAAGTTTTATATTTTCAATATATATATCTCAGGTCCATCTCAATTGTGGGAGGGGGGGAAAGTGAAATGTGTACTGAGCGATCATTTACATTGTGGGATATAGGTCTACTGGGATATGCAAATCAGGGGTCTATTCCGTTATCATCTATTAATATGGTGTAAAATATATATTAATGGGTTTTATATATTATGATATCGATATATTTTATGGCACATGAACTAGAGGTTCACTTCCATTGTAGGTTAGTGGTAGGTTGACATCTCACCCAGTGGTCCATCTCTATTGTGAGCTGTTTGGATTTGTAATACATAGACAAGGTGGTCATATCCATTATAGGATAGGGAGATAGTAATGTATCATTTTTTAGGGGTATATTTTGATAAGTGGATTAGGGTTTTATTTCCATCATGGTACAGGGATCATGTGATTCACTATAGGTGAAGGATCCAATTTATATATGGACTTGGGGGTCACTTTGGAAAAAAATCTTGATTCTTGAATATACATGTTTCAATATTATCCATACAACCAAAAATGGATGAAGTAGGGATTGTTGAATGTAATTTTGGCCTGGTAATAACATTGTAGCTTTTTTTAATATATTTTGTAAACCTATACTTTTTTTGTGGGTTTTTTAATAACATAATATAACATTAAATCACATTAAGTATAAGATAATTTAGGGATGGCTGAAAACCCCTACTAATTTTTATACTAAAATTATTCATATGAACATAATGTTTATATGAATAATTTTATATTTCTGAGAAAGATAAAGGAAAAGGGACCAATAATAGTTTATGATGGTCATTGATAATGGGGTACCATAGACTGAGGTGCAAGTCATGAGATGAAATTATAGATTTATATCACGTATATGGCCATCTTATTGGTAATATATAGGATATGTTGGGGTATAAAAATATTTATATATCATGTAAAATTAATAATTAAATTTTAGGTTGTATTTATGTGATTTTTCATTCTTATATTTTCATTATTCTTCTTCATTTATTTATTTTTCATTTTCTAGATAAAATCTTTTTAATTGGGTTGATAGGGAACCATTATATGACTCTGAATCCTGATAATAAATGGCCCTAAGGCCTAATAGAATAACTTAATTGAAATATTTCTTAAATACACAAAATTATAACAACCCTTCCTAAATTGTTTCCATTATCTACTCAAGATGACTCTCTAAAGACTAATATATAGCCTTCTATCACCACCCCATTAAGAGGTGCGTGATTCCTTCCCCGAAGCGTGCAATATATATCTGGTCACTACTTCTAGTGACCATTTGACACCCTCTAATGATAATATTATTCCCAACGAAAAGTTTAGGAGAAAACCCTCACACCATCTTTCTCTCCATCTTTTAGAAGGTTTTGTAGTACATATCCCGAAGGCTCAATATTTGATGAATTAGAGGCCTTATGGCTCGACAGACCAATTTCATTGCTCAAAAGTCCATTTTTGGTGAATTTTACCATTGATATAGTACCCTTCAACAATACCAAATATATTACCTAAAATGATATAGTCCAATAATACTGCTATAAAACTATATAATTTCACCACCACTTGATTTTGATAAAAGATTACACGTGGCTTTAACACTCAAGTAATCCCTTAATTACTTTAATTTATATTATTCACTTGTTTATTTTCACTTTTATTGTTATCGATTATTATTGATTATTATGATAATTTTTTATAATATAATGGGTAAATATCACCCCAGTAGTGTTTTTTTAATCTCGCAGTGTTAGTCACTAGCTGATATTGGTTAAGAAGTGTACTTTATGTTTTCATGGTGTCCCTATTCAAAATGGGTGGGTAAGTTGTAATAGGGGAATTATAAAATTATATCAGATTCCATGTTTAATTTTATATGATTTTAATATTTTTTATCTTTTCATATTGAAGAAAGGATTACGAACAATTTGGATTTAATAACTTTATATGACTATCTAATATAGTTATATTATAATTCCAAGTTATTAAGGTTGTATGGGGATATTATTTTATATTTTATGTTTTAATGTTGACTAATTTCATTGTAAATAATTTCTATGTAATATTTTTCTGATTTTTCTATTGATATAGGAGGAATAATTGTATATAGTCATTCGTTATATTTATTACATCTGATTAAATGACATGTGCATAATTTAATGTGACTATTACTCTATAAGGATGTGAAATAAATGGTTTTTTTATTAAATTTTATTAATGAATTATTTCAAGTATTCCTAAATAATTTATTAGTGTCTATATAATTAATATGAATATACAAAAAGAATCCTATGTGAAATTAAATTTTTTGTTGATTATTGGTTACTTTTTGTTGGTTAGGGGATATTTGTGGGATGTTATGAAAGTAATTTTTAGGCATGGTAATTACATGAAATATTGTTATTATAGAGTATTTGATGCTTGTGTGATATGTTAGTTTCTGATGTGTTGATTGGTATGTGGGTAATATAATCTAAATATTTACTAGAATTGGGTATATGGTTGTGAATGGTCATGTGGGTAATGATTTTAGCTTAAATGCAGGAAGTATATGGATAATATTCTAGAATGTGTTGAGATTTATTGAATGTTATATTAGTTTTTAATTATTTATAAATAACATTTCATTATTATAGGGACATTTCATCTTAGTTATTATCATTGTATCACTAGGAGTGTGATAAAAACCATGCCTTATTAGTCAAATCTATAGTGGTTTTTCAAAAGGATCAAATCATAGAGATATTTAAATTAGTTATATATGTTTTAGAGAGAGTCTAACTATGGGTAGGGGCTATGATAATTGAAATCACTTGATTATTCTAGATGCCACACCACCAAGAATCAATGTTTATAGTTGATTTTAGGGTAAAAAATAGAAGGGTGTGAAGATCCAAAAAAATTTCAGAATGATTTTGACCATTAATGATAGTATGGTGAGGTTTGATACCTTTATTCCTATGGAACTAACGTGACACTTGTGAAAAATCTTAGTTGAGGCCAAGAGGTTTGTTGGTTTAACCTATAAAAAATTATAGGATTTATTCTTTGAGTAATTTTATATTGATATATTAAATTTGGTGAGATATTTTAATCTTATAAAACATAAAAAATGAAATATGTTAGTGATGTAATATAATGTGATATTTATTAATTTGTTTCACTTTTCATTAATACTATATGGAGATGAGATCATTAAGGATCATTGGTTTGTGATTGGATTATTATTGGTTCTTTAGATTCATGTTATATTTTTCCACTCTCTACTTATATAATGTTGTTGAAAAAGGAAATATTAGTTCAGAGAGTCTAATTTGAAGGTCAATATTGTTGTGTGATCACTTTAGTGAATGATTTAGAGAGTGTATTCTTAGGAAGATAAAAGAGTAAAGAATCTAGGTGAAAACATTAATGGCTTAAGATACCCATTATATAATTTTCTATGATAATTTTAAGTTAAAATTAGAAATTTAAATTAAATCATGAACCTCAATCTAGATCATCAAATATAATTTATAATTAAATATTAAATTAAACATTTACAATGATGAATTATTTCTTGATTTAATTCTATATCACTAATTACATATCTAATTCAATATCTAATCATCAATTGAGTTTTTCTAACTTAAAAAAACTCAAAGTAGAGTGTATATTATAATATTTACACATGTTTAATTCATATTGAAACATCATTTTTTGATTCATTAGCTTCTAGTATAAAGTAATCCCAATCATAATTAATTTTGATTAATCCATTAGTATTTATTTCTCTTATTCTCTCTATTGATATTGTGAGAAAGTATAGAGTCTAATAAAATTTAATTATATCATAGAACTAAGTAATAATTAATAGAGTTCAACATAAAAAATAACATGAAATATTTTTCTTTTTTTATATATTATGTTAAATTAAAAATATTTTCACAAATAGAAAATCAATTAAATAAACTAAATATAGATCCTTTATCATAGATTAAAATAATAATTATTTATTTATTTTATTTTATTTTATATGGAATAATAATGTCATATCAAATATTGAAATAATAAATTGTTGTTTTATGTAGCATTAATATATGCCCATTAGACCAACAACTCATCCAGATCCTTCCATATAAAATTTTTAGACCCTGAACTATAAAATAATTATAAACATTTAACAAAATAAATTGGATTTAATTATGACATAGAGGATAATATATTAATACCACCAGAGATAAAATCTTACTCACTTATTCTAATATTGAATCAATTGTGATTATATTTTGATTTAAATAACTCAAATATAAACTTTCTGAAAAAATTAGGAATAATTTTTCTAACAATTGAATTAATCTTAATATAATAATCTTATGGATACACTTAGCATAAGATCTTATAAAACCTTTAAACTAGTTGAAATTAAATTAACCTATAGAATAATTTTGGTATATAGAAACATATTATAGACATTATAGATATTTTAAAAAGTGATAATTATGAAAACCTTCATATTGAAACAACTATGTAATATATTTACTCTATCAACAAATATTCCATCAAACATTATATATAAATTTATTATTACCCCCCAAAACTTGATCTATATTACATTATTTTTCTAAAATATATGATAGAAAAAACAAATGTATTATTACCCCCCATGAATAAATAATTTTTCTATGAACTTCTATCTCAATCGAAGGGTCAAAAAAATTATTCCTTAACTTCAATGGGAAAATTTTGATCCTCATAATTACATTATTTTTATACCAATCATGGTAAAACATATTCAATATATTTTTAATAATTATATGATTCATGGTTTTAATCAAGCATAAAATTACATGATTTTTAATATAAATTAATTTTTAATTCAACTCTAAGGATCAAAATATATGATTTCATATAGAACCAAAAAATGATATATATATATATATATAAAACATGTAGATTTGTTATTAGTGGTTCTATCCTTTTTATTTTTTCTCATATAGATTAAAAAGTGAAAAATACATGTGATTGTGTAAAAATTTATTATGAGTGTCTAAAATTTAATAGTAAAATATTATATACATCCTATTAAACTAATGAATCTATGGTAGAAGGAGTATTTTTTTTAATATTATCATGATATCCTTAGGTTCCCATTATAATGATGAAATGTTATAACTTTTTGATGGAATAAATATTCTATATAATTATAATATATTGTATATATAAGGAAATAAAATATTTGACAATAATAAAACATGTATATATGAAATTGAATATTTTATTTTTTATTAATATTATACCATGAAGTTATTTATTGGAAAAAAACTTTCATACACCCACATACACTAGTTCCATTTGCTAAAAATCTTAAATGGAATAGATATTTTATGATATTCATGATTCTTATGAGAAATTGATTTAGTCAGTGGGTCATAAAAATAATATACCATGCCTAATCTATTAAATATAACATTACCAGATGGAGTAAAATCCCACAAGATATTATAAATCCAAAATATATCTATATTTCATCATTATTTCCATCCAATGTTTTCATATAATTAGATTTTTATTATAAAATGGGAAACCCAAATTTTCTTTGATCTTGTCCATCACATTGAACTACCATTATCCCTAAAACAATTTTATATTATATTGATCTATGTGGAAAATAAAATTTATATGTACCAACAATAATAGCTCTTAATATCCTATATAAACCAAAAACATATCCTCAATATGTCTCAAGTACCGTAGGATAATTTTAATTACATACAAATGTATCTCTATAGGCTATTTTTTCACATCCTTATATACACAAAGAATAGTAAACATGCATTTATTGGTACATGGAATACATGATAGATCTGATGACTAAAGTTTAGAATATTTTACTCATTCTTATTTTAACATCCTGTATTTTAGAACCATATTCTTAAAGAGATTTATTCTATGTGACGTTAGTAAAAATAATCTATTGGAATATTCATTTTTTTATATTTTCAATACATCATCAATGTGTATAATTTTACTTAGTTCAATACACCTCTTTGATCATAATTTTTAGATCTTTATCCCTATAATTTATGTTTAATCACAACTTTACTTTATAGATAGAAATAAATTGAACCATGTCTTTGCTAATGGTAATACTTTTATCTAGTTTCCCATTAATAATAATTTATAAAAATATATCACTATGAAAACCAAGGAAATCACATTATACTTATTATAAATATATTATTTTATTTTATTTTTAATAGAACCAATTTTTCTTATATAATCATGAATACAATTATTTCATGATCTATACATCTTTCATTTCATGATTAATTTCTATTCGATTACAAACAATTTTAATAATGTGATATAAAAATATTCAAAAATATTATTATTAAAGAATGTGGTTTTTATATCTATCTTCCAATTTTCATAATCAAGAAAATATATAATGAATATTACACTTATAATATATTTCAATATGGCATCTAGTGGAATGGTTTTTTTAAAATTCCATGTCTTGAAATTTCCTAAATCCATTATTAAAATATTATTTCTTGCATTTACTAAACAAAATTCCATTTATAACTTATACATGAATAATTATTACTATATACCATAATTAACTCTAGACATAGGTTATATTAAAGTGAAAATATCATTTTCATATCTGGAATCCATTTATGACTCCATAAATGTTTTATAATAAAAAATATCTGAATCATTTACATCATTGTTATATGATAAGGGTTTATTATTCTCAGTGAATAATATTTCTTCTTTTATAGTGATAATAAACTCATATCTCCCTTGATCTCTAACTTTTATATTTTATATATGTATTAACTATTTCTCTAGATAAACTTCTTACTTGGTATCTTATATTGTTTTTTCATTTTTCTATCTCTTATGGACTGTGATCCTCAAGTACACTAAATTATATCTTTCTCTCACCATCACCTTTTGATATATGCACCCATTTTAGAAATATAATTATTTCTAGACTATAACTTTTTTATCTAACAAATTATATAGCTAATATAGCTTTATTTTCGTATGATACTCTAAAAAGATATAATCCATCACCTATTATGTATTTTTTTCATGGATTGTCCTTGAAAATCCCTTCACCAAATCTTACAAGAATATTTGATAAGATTGGTTTTTTCCCATGCCATAACACATACAAAATTCCATTTTCCTATTTGGTTAGCATATAGGTGAGTATAAATATTGATACTTATAAAGTAAAACACAAACAAGATAATAGTATCCTCACATGAAACATCATTGATATCTCCATGTATAAAAATGGATGATGTATCCCTTTAAATAAACAATTCCATTAAGGTGTATTAGGAAGAGTGAGTTGGGATATTAACCAACACTCTTTCAAATAATGGATGAATTCTTGGTTAAAATATTAAACATATCTATCTAATTTTTTAATCTTTATTTTATTACCAATTTGGTTCCCTAATTCACTTTAAAATTCAATATTTTTATTACAGGAATCTTATTTATACCCCATTGAGAAGATATATATAGATATAATGATATAATATATAAATGTGATGAAGTATTATAATCCACCATTAGCTTCTATTGGAAGAATTCCTCATACATTTTTTTTAAATAATTATAGAAAGTATTTAGATCTTTTAATATTATCACTAAAATAATAAATGTTCCTTTTTCGTTGTAATAATTTATAAAAAAATATACAATGTTTTTAACTCAAAAGAGTTTAAATACTATTCCTATTGTTACATTGGAACACACTTTTATTTTACATGACCAAGTCAACAATGCTAGAATTCAATGTGATATGAATCATGTGATTTAGAGTCTTAATATATTAATATCATAATATTTTATAATTCATGTATGTTTATAAAACATTATTTAAATATTATATTTTATAACATAATCATTTTTCATGAAAGAAATAATTTTTATTACATAAAATTAATTAAAATACACCCATGTATAAAATTGACACATAAATCATGTTCCTTGTATATATAGAACATAGTAACAGTTATCTAATACAATAATAATTCTAATTTGAAAAGTGATAAGATAATCTTTTATAGTCAAGGCTTTGAGCGTAGATCCATTAGTTTCTCAAATATCCACCTCCCACTTTTTAAAAATTTCTTAGCCTAATTATTTCTTATATTTGAATGTAAACATATTATCCACAAGTAGTTTCTCATACCCAAGATATTTAAACAAAAAATTTACATTCAATAATGAATATACATTAATTATAAACTTCCCCTTCTATCTTCTTCAACACATTAAAATTCATTTTCATGTGGACTTTATTTTTACATGCAAAGAAGGAAGCCTCCAACTCATTTTTTCCTAAAAAAAATTGTCTTTTTATTATAATTTGGTAATTTATCCTTTGGATTTATTCATAAAATCTATTTTTTCATTTATCTTATTCTTGTAAACATAATTACTATAGACGTTAATTTCAATATGTTTTTTTAGCTGGGTGAACTATAAGGAACTCAGACCGAGCTACCTGACTTCACTATTATAAAATGTTGTGCATATTTTTTTATTTAACAAACATTATAACTCCACAAAATTTAATTTTCATATCATGATATTTTAAACATCTAGGTTCTATATATTTAAATACATGACTTTAAAGAAAGCAAAATAAAATAAAATATGGGACTTCACATGTGTTAATTCCTTAATGGAAGAAAATGCCACTAGAGATGCTAATAAAACTGTTCAAAATATTTCAAAACATGAGTTAAGCATTGGTTTTTCCCAAAAAGGGGTTTGAAAGTCATCTAATAAATTATTTTAAAATAATTATCAAATTTTATATATATATACTTTATGAAATTTTTTCTCAAACACCTAAATAATTTTAGAAAACTAGAATTTCACCAAAATAATGATATTTGAATTTCTTTTGGGAATCTTCTATTGAAAATATTAATTTATTGTGGGTTGTTAACAATACTTGTAAAACCCTGTATAAAATCCATAAAATAGGCTACTGTTCATATCTAATACTTACAAGTTCACTCCCCGTAACATCACATACTTTACTAGTGCCAATTTTTTAAAAAAAATCTCATGGACCTGCCTTTTTCATCTCTGGCCCAAAACATTTTTGTGTATTTACCTAGTTTAATTTCCTACCAAATGATCTTTCCTATATCATAAAATATTCATTAAATGTTTCTAAAATCATTTTTTTGCAGAATCCCATGCTTAAAATTTATGTCGTTATTTAGGAATCATAAATAAAAGGGTAAATGTAATAATGCATATTTTATTTTGAAAACACATATATATTTTTTACTTCTACAAATAAATGTCAAGAATAAATGCTTTTCTGCCTCACATGAGCTTGTTATAGAAACATTCTAAGTAATACATATAACAATTTTTAATGTTGATATATATATATATATAACATATAGTCGGAAATTAATTTATATACACATTGATTTTTCAATACCCGTATTAGCATAAAATTATTCTTGCACAAAACTTTGATAAATGAAATATTCACTCTACACATAAGTATTCATGTAGATATGTAAATAATTTTAAATATAACAAGGTATGAAATGTCATGTATAATTAATGATGAATGCCCATAAATCATAATCATCGAACACAAACTCAAGAATCACTTATATATTTTTAAAACATAAATTTATAATCTAAGGTAAAGAAAAGTTTCCCCTAATTCATTGATACATACATACATATATATATATATATATATGATAAGAATTATCCTTACACTGTATCATGGATTATTTCATGTTTATAATGAACTTAGATAAATAAAAATATATGTTTCTAGTAATAAGAAAAATAGGGTTTTGATTAACGCAAAATACAATTTTCAAATAACATAATTAAACGCCATTTATTAAAACATGATTTTATAGAAATAATTCATATATATTGAATCTGAACATATAATTAAATCATAAAAATAATATTAATGCCAATATATGTTACATCATAAATTATTTATATAAATAAATAATTGATGGCAGATTAATGTATTTGAAATCAAAAATTAAATCCTTTGCATCAAAATCAAACGAGCATCACATTTTTCATCATGAACACATAATAAAAATGAGCATAAAAATTCAAGAGTTAGAAAAGTTATCAAATACGAGTGAAAATGTGTTCATAAGGTAGCATAGAAATAAAACTAGAGAATAAAATCTATACATTGATAATAAATAAACATTTTCCCTGTTACCAAATTATTTTTTTCACACTAGTTCTTCCTCTTTAGACTCTCGGACAAAAATTGGATTTTCTAATTTCATTTGCACACTTCCAAGAAACTTTTATTTACAAAAAAATTATATATTCCAACTTGTAGAGAAAGATGAGATTTCAGATGAAAGAAGCATATGGAAAAAACACAGTAAAGTGGCAAAAAAATTTAAAATTCAATGATAGATTCATTCAAGAAGTAAAACATTGATATATTAGAGCTACTACAGGAAGTCCAAATGGACATCACAGACCAAAATTTACTCCAAAAATCAAAACAACAAAAATGGACTAGAAAAATAGTTAATCAAATGGAGAAAATGACACAAATGTACTACAAATAATTGGAAAACCAAAAACAACAAGTTGTGTTTATCTAAAAGAAAAAATCAGGATCCCAAAAATCAAAAAATACCTTCCACAAACTATATTGAAGAAATATGAAACCCTAACATCAAACGAGATTCTTTTCCAAAGTTCGATCCACACACACCAACACTGATCTTCTTAGAAAAAACCAAAACCATGGACAAACCAGCTGACACTACTCGGACCCCCTCCTTGCACAGTGCGACCGCGATGACCCATGATCCACGACCTCGGTTCTGACTCCTTTGATGTGAAGGCCTCGTCACATGACTCACATCCCTCAAGGAATCTCCTGCTCAAAGTTCAATTCTGGCAGCCTGTTTCTGCTTCTCCCATGATGGTCGGCCCAGAACACACTCCCCCTTGAGAGCCAGTGGCTGACACCCCCCACCTTGAAACCCTAAATGTGATACCCTTAACCTATTTTTGGTTTTTTATTCATTTTCATTTCATTTTATTATTATTATTATTATTATTATATCATTATCATTATTTATTTAATTAAATATTATAATATATGTATAATATATTATAAGTTTATCTTTAAAATAGTTATACTATATAAATATAATTTTTTTTAAAAAAAATCATAATATTAAAAATTTTATAAAAAATAATCTAATAAAAAATTTAATTTAAAACTATTAATTATTACTATATATATCATGTATTCAAAAATAAAAATATATAAAACCCAAATAATTTTAATTTAATTATTTATATGTTATATTTAATATTTATTTACATAAATTTAAATGTGAATATTAATAGTTCAAATTTAAAAAATAATGTTACTTAAAATAGTTGACATTATTATTACAACATATAATATTTTTAAATAATAATTATAAATAACATGAATATTTTCAATAAAATTATCAATTTATTTAAAAAAATTAAAATAATAATGTTACCTTAAATTATTTTTATTTATTAAAACAATATATGAGAAATTGTCATTTCAAAAGTATAATTAATTTATATTATTTTAAAATATCATTATGTTTTTCCAAAAATTTCATTTGAAAATAATATTAATCAAATAAATAAAATTTTATTTCAGGTAAATGAAATCACATGGTTTTATTAAAAAAAATTAATATTATTTACTTAAATTATAATTCATTTATTAATTAAATTAATTATTTTATTGAAACTCAGGGTGTTACATTATCCCCTCCTTAAAAATAATTTGCCATCACAATTATTTAATCGAACTATTGAAGAATTATGAATTTATATCTTCAGAATTAAAAAAATAGGTCTTCGATACATTTAAACATGAATTCAGCTAATCAGTGATGATTTCTAGACCGTTCATTTGATACCAATTATAAGGACCCAAGCCCGAGTTACCAGACTCAACCCTTATAAAATGTTGTGTGTTTTTTTATTTAAGAAACATAATAACTACACAATATTTAATTTTCATATCAGGATATTTTATTGGTTTAGGTACTAGAGAATTAGATACATGACTTTAAACCATACAAAATAAAATAAATTAGGAGACATAATGTGCACTTACTCTTTAATTGAAGTGAACACCACCAGAGATGCTGATAAACAAGTAGAAAAGATTTCAAAACATGGGGTGAGCATTATTGTTTTCCATTAAGAGGTTTGAAAATAAACAAGTAAATTATTTTAAAAATATTCATGAAATTTAAATAAATATACATAAAGATAGCTTTTCTCAAACACCATAATACTTTTATAAAATCATCTTTTCACTTAAGTAATGATATTTGAAAATTACTTGGGAATCCTCTTTTGAAAATATTAATTAATTTTGGGTTGTTAACCATACTTCGAAGAACACATCTAAAATCCATACAATAAGTTACTTTTTATATATAAGACTTATGACTACACTCCCTGTAACATCACATATTTCACTTGTGCCAATTTTTTAAAACAATTTCCCATGGACATTCCTTTTTCATCTCATACCCCAAAAAAATTCAAGTATTTACATAGTATTATTTCCTTCAAAAAGATATTCCCATATAATAAAATCTTCCTAAATGTTTCTAAAATTATTTCTATAGATAATACCAAGCTTTAAATTGACATCAGTATTAGTGAATCATAAATAAAATGGTAAATTAAATAATGTACATTTTATTTCGAAAACACATATATAATTGTACCGTCTAAAAATAAACGTCAAGAATAAATAGTTATGTGTCTAACATAAGATTATTATAGAAAAATTCTAAGTAATACATGTAACAATATTGTATGTTGATATATATATATATATATTAAAATAAATCATAAATTAATATATATGCACATGGATTTTTCGATACCTGTATTAGAAAAAAATTAGTATTCCACAAAACATCGATAAATTAAAGATTCACTCTACACACATGAATTCATGAAGATATGTAAATAATTATACATATAAAATGGTAATAAATGTAAATTAAATTTAAGAATAATCGACATAAATCATAATCATCAAGCACAAAATCAAAACTCACTTATATATTTTTAAACCATAAATTTATAATCTCCGTTAAGAAAAAGTTTCCCATAATTCATGTATACATACATATATATATATATATATAAATGATAATAATTCTCATTACACTGTATCGTGGATTAATTCATGTTTATTCATTATTTAGATAATATAAAAATATAAGTCTCTACCAATAGGAAAAACATGGTTCTGATTAAAAAAAATACCATTTTCAAATAACATAATTAAATACCACGTATTAAAACAAGATTTGATAGAAATAATTCATTACATATTGAATTTTAAAATATAATTAAATAATAAAAATAATATTAAAGAAAATATATGTTCCAACATAAATTAAATGCATAAATAAATAACTAATGGCATATTCATGTATTTAAATTAAAAGAATAAATCCCTTACGTCAAAATAAAACCAGCATCACATTTTTTAAATTGAACACATAATAACAATGAGAATACAAGTACAAGAGTTATCCGAGTGATCAAATATGAGTGAAAAGGTGTTCATAAGGAAACATAGTGCTCAAAAGAGAGAATAAAATCAACACAATGATAATAAATAAACAGCAGTCCACTTACAAAATTATTTTTTACACACTAGTTTTTCTTCTTTAGAATCTAGGTCTGAAATCATATTTTATGATTTCATTTTCACACTTATAATAAGATTTTATATCCAAAACAAATGATATATTCTAGCTTGAAAAGCAAGTTGGGATTTCAGATGAAATCATCATATGAAAAACAAACACAGTATAGTGGCAGAACAAATTTAATATTCAATGACAGATTCATTCAAGCAGTAAAACATTTATATATTAGAGCTACTACAGGAAGTTGAAATGGACATCAACAGACCAAAATTAACCCCAAAACACAAAAAAAATGGACTGGAAAAAAAGTTAATAAAATGGATAAAATGACCTATAAAAACTACAATGAATTAGACAACCAAAAACAACTTGAACTGTTTGTATAAAAGGAAAAATCATGATCTTGCAAATAAAAAAACCTACCTCAAACAATCTTGGAGAAATAGAAAACTCTGACATAGAAAGAGACCCTTCGACGAAGCTCGGTCCACACACACCAGCACTAATCTTCTCAGAAAGAAACCCCATCTATAGACAAACCATCTTATGCTACATGGACCCCCTCCTAGCACAACATGACCCCGATGACCCCTAAACCATGACCTCAACTCTTACTACTTCGATTTTAAGGCCTCGTCGTGTGACTCATCTCCCTCATGACGGCTTCGTCTTATAGCTCAATTCTTAGGGCCCTGTTCCCCTTCTCACTTAATAGCTAACCATCAATGCACTCCCCCTTGAGAGTCTATGGCCGACCCCCCCCCCCCCCCCCCCCGCACACACACACAGCTTGAAACCCTAAATACAATCCCCTTAACATGTTTTTATTTTTTCTTTAATTTTTATATAATTTATTATTATTTATTTATCATTATTTATTTAATTAAAAACTTTAATATATGTATAATATATTATAAATTTAATTTTAGAATAGTTATACTGTATAATTATAATTTTGTTCGACAAAAATCATAATAATAATAATTTTGTAAAAGTTAATCTAATCAAAATTTTATAATTTGAAACTAATAATTATTATATATATATATATATCATATTTTCAATAACCAAAACATATAAACCGAAATAATTTTAATATAATTATTCATATGTTAAATTAGATAATTATTTTCATAAATTAAGATGGGAATATTAACAGTGCATTTTTTACCAAATAATACTTATTAAAATATTTTACATTATTATTACAACATATAATATTTTAAAATGATAATTTTAAATGAATTGTATAATTTAATTAAAATTATAATTTTATTGATCAAATTTTATAATTATAATGTTACTTTTAATTATTTTTAATTATTAAAACTATATATTATAAAATTTCATTTCAATAGAATAATTAATTTATATTATTTTTATATATAATTATGTTTTTCAAAAATTTCATTTGAAAATAATATAAATCAAAGAAACAAAATTTCATTTTAGGTAAATGAAACCACATGGATTCATTAAAATATTTTATAATATTATTTATTTAAATTATAATTCATTTATTAATTAAATTAATTCTTCTATTGAAACTAGAGGTGTTACATGAACCATATCCAAATGGTATGTTATTAAATTATCCATATTATTTATTTTAATAATAATAATTAAATTATTGTAACTTGGTGTTAAGGATATTATTATGAAATCATTAGATAATTATTTATTTATATAAAATCAAAATTTTTATTTTAAATCAATTCACTAAATAAAATCAAGTACATAGGGAACAACCTTTATTCCCACTACCAATATTAAAATTAACAGTATAGTAAATATATAATGTTTTTTACCTCTCTCTCTAGATAAATATTTTCGATATTAGATTACATTGTATTGATATTTGTTTATAAGTACCAATTCTACATCTCAGTAGACAAAAATGAAATTATGATGCATTCGAAATCCAATGAATCCTCCATGTGTATATTATTTCTATTGTTTTTTTCCTTATTGGATCTTTGAATATGATCAATTGGTATAGGGTATTCCATCACATAATTTTTATATTCTTATCTAAGTACTATGTGAAATAAATTTTACCACTCCTAGAAATTTTTACCTACCAATAAGCTTTCTTTATCTAGAATCAATAATAGTGATAATGACATCATGATATTAATTTCAATTATCTATAAAAATAATACATTCAGTATATTAATAGTTGATCATGATTAGAAAAAAAATTATTCATTATTTAATCATCTATATATTGTAATATTTTTCAAATCCACATATCCCCCCCCATTGGATTCAAAAAATTAAGTCCAATATTTTATTAGGAAAGGGTCCTTTGTTAATTTTTTATAGTAAAAATATTATACTTACTATAACTAAAATGTATTTAGGTACTCTTTACATAGGCTAACTACATTAAATTTTAGCACATTTATATATTGAGTAAACCCACCAATCCAAAAAACATGTTCTCTAATTTAGTTTATATTTTGCTCTAAATTAAACCTTATAGGGTATGGATATTTCTATTAACATCAATTTGGATAAGAAAACCCATCACTAAAACTTTTTGATATAAATATGTAACCTTTCTTATAGACAAATAAGCACTAGAATATATGGTTTTATTAGAATTCAAGTAATAAATGTTTTCCTATTGATTAAATTTTTGTGGCGTCTTAATTTATTTTGAGGTATGAAATATTATTTTTATTTGAGAATAATTTTTTAATATTCTATATAATAATATAAATAAATAATTATATATGTATAGTGAAAAAAACATATGTACGAAAGTCCTATTTTATCAAGACATTTTTATTATGTATTATAATATATGTGATAAAATAAATTAATATTCAACCATAAAAAGATTAAAAAAATAGAACAACCATGTTCTTTATCTACCAGTTGGTTTATTATGAAGTGGTAAACAAACTAATACCTTTAGAGAGAGAAACTATATGAATAATGGGTTATTCAAGTTGAAGTTCCCCCATTATCTTATGGTTTTTATGTGTTTGGGTTATCATCATATGGATTCTTTAATCACATCCTCTTTGTAAGATATCAATTCTTATAATATAATTTACCTATAAGTGAGGGATTCCATGGGTGATGGGTTATATAAGATACATAATGGGTATACATATCTTAAAAATATTTAAGTGGGAGGGATGAAATACAGATAATCCAATTTAATATAATAACAATTATTACATTATATCATTTAAATATAAATAAATAAAATAAAAATCCAAGAAAACATAGGTTAGTATAGATTATGATCAATCACAATTCAATGAAAACTACAAGGAATAAAAGAAATTACTACAATTATTTTTATGGACTCATATAATAATTAAAATTAAAAAATTAATTTCGTTTATTAATTTATAAATATTATGGTCCATGATATCCCCATTTTAAACTCTACATTTTATTTTATAACTATTAATTTTTTAAAGTAAATTATTTCTATAATAAATAAAAATGAGGGCCACCCCTTGGTGCTCAATCTAGTTTAATTTTTTATTATGATGAGATTAAAAAACATGAAGGTTAACAGGTTTTTTGGTCAACATGGAAATAAAACATCATAAAGTTTATTTTTAAAAATATAATTCAGTTGTGAAAACCAACATCATTATTGGTCAGCGATTTTGGAGGAAATTTAACTTTTTTAGATTGGGAGAAGGGGAATTTTATTTTGATGTTTTTAATTCACTTTATTTTGACAGAATAATGATCTGGGGATGATTATATATGTTTTTGAGAGTATTTTATGTTTAAATTCAAATAAATCAGGGTTTAGGTAACTTTATAACTAAGGTATAACTTCAAAAAGACACCAAGAACTCTATGTTGGGGATCTTGGTACCTAATGAATAATACTAGGTAGAAGTGACTCATGGATTCCCATCAGCCAGCCAGTTGGCCTATACCTAGTGGATGGTGAGTACTAGTTACATGATATTGATTAATTAGGTACCTTTAGGTTTCATGTTACCTTTTTAAAATGAGTTAATACCAACCATTTTAGGGTTCCCCAATTTTTTTATATAGGTACAACTTAAGAGAGGGTATTTAAATGACCTTATCCCCCTTATTTATTCTTCTTTAGACCACTTTTTCCTCTTCAATTATAGTTATAACAAATGTTGTTTCATTGAATTATATATTGGAAAAATCTTCCACACTTTTTTTATTATTCCCCTTTCCTTACATCATTTGATTTTGTGTAGTTTTGTTTGGATTTAAGAATGATTCAACAAAATCATGGTGGAATCATCTGTAAAACATGAGGATTCTTATTATAGTGGATGGAGGATATTAAAAAAAGAATAAAACACCATATTGTTCACTAATTCTCTAGAGGTAAATGAATTAGTTATTTTATTTTAAATTTTTCTAATATAGAATGAAATTAATATATGAAATGAAATTTGAAATTAAGGATTTTGTTGTTGTTAAGGATCATCATAAAAATGTTAGTAACACTTCAAATGTAGTTTCAACTAGGGCAGGACGATCAATGATATTTTCAATGATTATAACTATTTATATTAAATTTTATTTGAAATATAAAATTATATAAATTATTAACAGAATATTTTTGTATAAGGATAGATCTCAGGATCTTATTACGGTTTTATACGGTCCTTAAAATGGTTGGATAGTGCAACTAAAAGATAAGTAACTCCAATATTGGTGTATGTGGCCCCATTAATACTTAATCATATTTTATTTAAAAATGTTATTTCTAGAAAATTATTAGGTTTTATGTTTTCTAATTTCATATAAGGTCTTTTTTTCCTTTGTGTACGGTTCAAGGGTAGATCCTTCCATGAGAGGGGTGGGAATTCAATCTATGGGTTGGTAATTCGAGAACTTCTCAATGATTATATCTATAAGGGGAATCATTAATAGTTATATAGAAAATCCTCCTATAGGTTCTTGGATTGTGTAATAAATTATAATGGGATAGTGATGAGCCTTAAGGCAATGAGTAATGGAATCCCAAGTGGGTAATTTCTTATGTAATGGTTTGGAATAGTGTTTAATTCAGTAGGTTGTGTGGGATAAAATATGGGTATGGCCTTAAAACTATATAAATATCTAGAATATAATTGATTAATTAGAATTAGAGTAGTGGGAAATAGTTATCTCAATAGGCTTAGTATATTTTGAGGATGATTTTTCCTAAGGGTGTAGAAATGTAACTATACATCACGCATCTATTAAGTTGCATGAAGAGTATAAAGAGGAAGTCAAGTTACCCTTGTTTATTCTACTCTCTCTTAGAGAGTAAAATTAGGATATGTTAGGTATAAGTCTTTCGAGGGAATACTTATATATATTCAGTTGTATGGGTGATTATTCTACCTTAGAGTAGGTGGAATGATTGGTTACGAAAGATTTTGTCCCACATTTTTAGATCATGGATGGACTGGAAGAGTGGTAATGTGTTGGAATAACCATGAGATGGATACATCTATATTTAAATAGAATATAATTTTTTAAGGTCCCTTTAGTATAATATGATGTCCCCTTATATGATATTAGTATAATCAATGAATTTAGCAGTATATGGTTGGTAAATTTGTGTCGAAAAATTGATCATGGCCAATGGAATTTGGGATCACTAAGGGTAATGGATATACACTTTTTAAATACATTAAACCATAGGTATATCATATTTTATGATATTCCTAAGAAATAATATATGATATACATATAATGAATATCATAGGCTATGATATATTATAATCATAACGATTCCTGGGATGCATTTGGTAGCTTATATCATATCATAAAAATGGCATATGATATGGGATTTGAGTGAATGTGATAATTCGATGTCTTCCATGTGGTTTACAATAGTAATGAATCATAAGATTATTCATTTATGGATAGATTAGTTATTGAAGTTTTCAATGATTGATTAAAACCCAAGGGTAGTAACACATTAGTTTCCATGAAATGGAAGCTGAAACTCAATCATTACAAGTCTCTTTATAAAATTAAGAGAGTCTACAAAAAGGATGTGAATCATTCTACAATGTTTATTATTGATACATACAAGATAGTTTTGAATCTATCTTCGCATTCACATTCTCCATTTATCTTTACTTAAGGTTTTAGCACCCATTTAAAGAATAATAATCCTCTCTCTACAAATATGGATACCTTGATCAGTGTTTATCTCTTTGAGGTGGGGGGAATTTTGATTCTATTGTAGTTATTTATATCAATCATCGAAGATTCGAGATGGTGGATTTTGGAATTTATATATTTATAATTTTATGTTATTCTTGTTTATATTGATACCATTTATGATATATTAGTTATTTTATGGATTTTTTTATAATAAATCTGATTATGTGATGATCCCCTAAAAACAAATAGTGGTATCAAATCTAGGTTTTCCAAAAAAAACATGATTCTATTCAATTTTATAAAAACTTATGACATCCTATGGACTTTTAAGTAATATTATAAAATACAATACAAGGAAATGTCTCTATTTTGGTTAGTCATATAATATAACTATTTTATATTATAGGTTATGATATGATGAAATCCTATAGATTTGAACTATATTTTTAGATATGATATATTATATAATAAAATATGGTTGGTCATCAAATTTCAGAAAAATAGAGCCTCATAACATATAAATGATATTTGGTTTATCATTAAATATTATTAGAAACTTGTGATATTTTTAATCATAATAAGTTATGTCAATCATAGTTTATGATTAGGTTATATCATAGGATTTTATTTATATGTACTATCACACACTAAAATTTATCTTCTATGTTATTTTAGTGAGGGTTTCATGATTAGAAATCAATTTGGTAAACTATGTTTCTAAATAATATGACTTACACAATTTTCTCAAAATTTGAAATTATTTGTATTCCTCTACTAAAAATTGGACCCCAGTGGACCCCTATACACTCTACTTGATTTATATACCAAAACAAACCCCTAGTTTCACACCCATTATGATATACCATGGATTTTTAGGTCTATTATACCCTGATTCTAGGAATTCTTCTTGAGGTAAGGATCATTTGTAATATCCTCTTCCCTTTTTTATTTATTTTCCTTTTCCCACATATATTGGATCTCTATTTTTAGAACCATAGGGTGGAATTTTGACCTTGTTATTTTTTTCATTATTATGGTGTGAAAATAATTATTCTAGTCTTCTTTCTTCCATGATTTGGGGTTTAACACCATCCACACTCTATTTGAGGTATGTGGTTCTATGAATTCATATTTTAAAGGCATATCAAACATTCTTGGGTTATCTATATATGATTTCCTAAATATTGTTTTTGTTTTAAAATCATATGATATGTCTTTAAATAGATTATAAAAAAAATATAGAATCGTGATTTTTTTAGAAAAAAGTGTGAATGATAGGTGTTTTATAAATTTTCTAAATGATTTTCTTGATATTTCTAACTATTAAATTTATTTTTTGAACCTTCATATGTTTTTTAGGAATTTTAGTTGAAGGTTTGAGTGTTTTTGGATTTGGATTTCTATATCTCATGGATTTTGATAGTTTTATCTTTTTAATTTTATACATTTTCATTAATGACTTGTGTTTATAATTCCATATTCATCATATCTTGAGAAATTTTTGATGTCCATGCCCTATTAGTGGTGTTTTAACTAAAATTTTAATTTCCCACAAAAAAATGCATGTGAATAGTTTTCAAATTGAATTAAAAATGTTTTCAAATGAGATTCTAAAAAAACATTAAGGCCAATTTGACACTTTAAAAAGGATGCTATAAGATGAAATTAATTTTTGGAAATTGTTTTAAATGGTATTTAAAATGGGGTTACTAGTTTTAAATATTGATTCATGGTTATCACCTTCTGTGTAATTTTATATTAATGCTCTACACCCTTTATTAATTCTTCTATTACCTTAGTAATTTTGATCTGGAAGATTAATGTGATTTATATTTTTGTGTTTTGGTTCATGGGATGAGATCGGTATCATAGGGTGTAAGTAGTTGGGGTTAGGATGTGATTATATATATTGGTCACACCCGACATTTATTAAATGTTAACTCACCTCATATCGCTATCATCATGAGGATCCCTAGTGTCTTAGTGAGGGATTAAGATGTGGTTACTATCTATTCCTGAAAATATAGACTTGATCCCCATGGGTGTGGATATGACCATGGTGGGAGACCACTGATGATGTTAAGTTCAAGATGATGGTTTTTTATAGAATATGAATCCACTAATAGGATGGATTATGGTTCCACCTAAGTATGACTTGATCACTTCATGGTATGTGTTGAAGTTTCACATGATTATATATATACTTGATTATTTTTTATTTAATATAATCATTTTAATTACTATTACTTATTAGTATTTTTTATCACTATGTGTTATTATGGTCCTTTTTTATATTATTTTTGGGCCATACTTGAAATGTGTACTTTTTATACCCTTATTTCATTATTCTTCTGGAACTTGACTTGTTCTACTATTATATTCCTACTTTTTTTTAATTGGTACTTTTATATAGATGATATATAATGTTTGGTTGATTTTGATTTCATTCATATATAGTTTTCATGGTAAATTAAGAAGAAGAATTTTAGAAGGTGTTTTTCTTATATTATTGAAATATTTAAAAATATTCATTAAATCATGCTTGGTATTTAAATGTAAGTTTCCAAAAAAAAATTGGTATCTTTTTGGATATATAAAAACTTACTATCAATATATATTTTAGAATAGAATTTATGGTTTTTTTAATTATCCTCATGGACTCTCTTGTGATTATATACTGGGATGTTATGTTCACACCCTACATATTCCACTCAATGTTGGTAGACTAGATATTTTTTATGTACATGTTATATTTTGGTCTCACACACTAAGTAAGCTAGATTGAATGATGGATGGTGACCTTGAGGTCACATGGATATTATGTTAGGTATTTTTTCTATTATACAATATATGTATCATCTAGGTCAGCCTACTATGGTCTCGATATTGTATTTTTTCACAGTTATCATATATATTTTGTTTTTTATGGATATGTATTATGATTATGCTTCATTTTCAATATTAGGAATCTATATTTTTTTCATGTGGACCCCTAAAACCTAAATTTTTCAAGCCATACTTCATATGTAAGATAATTATGAATTATCATTTATTAGGTGAAATCATTCCATCATATTATCTTCAGAAACCCTTGGCACTTGACATTGTCCCATGGGGATGAAAAATTCCCCTTTGTATATGCCACATGCTAGATTGGGTGCTCAAATCAGGAGTGGATTGGGTTCTTTTGTAACAAAATGGTATCAGCACCTTGACTTTTCAGTCACCAAGTTTGTCTGAGTTCTCTCTGTTATTGGGATGTGTTTGGTTTATTGTATTTTAGAGTTTCATGACTCCCAAGTTAGGTTTGGTAAGATTCTAGTTAGATCCATATCATTTTGAGCTAAAAGATTCCATAGGATGTAAGGGTCTACATCATGATTTTTTAGTTTTATTTATTTATTTTTTGGGTATTTTTATTTATGATACAATTATTTTTTATTAAAACAAGGTTTTATATGTTTTTTGTAGGTTTTCATTTGTTTTGTGGGTTAAAAGTTTAAAAAACCTAATTTATACAGTTATCAATCATGGTATGGAAAACCATGAGTATTAAAGGTAGTTGGATTTATTTTACTTATAGTGATAGTTTCTTGGTTACTGTATGGTCTCCTAAACCATACAATATAACCATGTAGAATTTCTAGTTCCGTTGATGTTTTTTATCTCCCTTTGGTTTGTGAATTTTATTTGATATTAATTAAAATGTATTTTTTATTAATATTGGTTTAATTTTTTTTATTTCAATGATAATTTATGATTGAGAGTTGGTTTTTAAATTTTGGAACATGGTTTCGAATAATTAATATAGAATATTCCTAAAAATAATTAGAATGAACATAATGTTTTTTGGTTTTTTAATTTTTTCAGTTATGAGCATTTGAGTTTTTAAAATAATTTCATGTCTGAAATTTAGTATTGGAATTAAACTGTGGAGTCTAAAGTGATGCGATGTTTGAATATTTCAAAATTTATATGTAAAATTTTTCTAATTGTTTAAAAAGATAATTTATGGTTATTGTGTTCCCCATTAGGTTGTGGAGTTGTTAGAATAGATTTAATAGATTTTCAAATATCTGGAATCTATTAAAGAGTTGAGGGTGAAATTTTTATTGGGCTTATTTGAGGGTTCTATATAGGAGTAGTGGTAGGTAATTTTTACACCCCTATTAGAAATTTATGTGATGTGGGAATTCTTCAAACCTCATTTTTAGTGGTATTTTCATAATAAAGAAAGATGAAGAAGGTGGTGGAGATAATGAGTCCCCATCAAGGTTATCTAATAGTGAAATAATCCGTTGAAAACTTTAGTGAGGCAGTTTCTTTTTATTTTAAGTCCATATCAAGTGATTACTTTAATGATCAACCACTCATGATAGTTCCTTTACTAATTCATCATTCTTATGTTATTAAATCTTTAATTATCATGTTTGAGGATTTGGTGGATGAATATAATTTAATATATTTGGTTTCTAGAGGGTGACTAATGAAAGGTGGAAATATTATCACTTTTAGTGCTATTTATGGTTCCCCATCTGGTGAAAAGTGGAAGTATGAGGAACCTTTATTTAAAGGATAATATCCTTATGCTATTATTTGTTCTAAAGGGATTTAATCCCTTATGCGTGTACTGAGTGGTTTATTTAGATTTATATTCCCTACAAATCAAGTGTTCCTAGGAATTATCATCACTATTATTGGTTGGGAAAACTCTAGAAATTCATTAATTATAATCATCATAGGGGACTGAAATCATTTTTGACATTAGTGGAATTTATAGAATAATAAACCAAGCCTTAAAAACATATTAATTCTTAATTCTTAACATAATTTTCATATAAAATATAAGTCCCCATCATTAAAACATTACTTAATCTTGATTTAAATCAATAATTCACATTGGGGATATTTTGAGGTTTAGAGTTTTAGATAATTAGGCCTTAATTATTTCATTACATCTCAAATATTACAAAGTATAAACTTCTACAATATCAATTTTTTCACAATAATAAAACTCCTTTAATAAAAAAAATAATTCATTTCTTGATATAAATATTCTTGAATTATTCATTTCTCTTACCCTTCTTTATACCCTGTGAAAAAAATTTCAAAAACATGGGATGAGCCAAAAATGCTAAGTAAGGGTTATAAAATAAGAAGAAAAAACATTAGTCCATCAATAAAAAAATAATAATAAAGCATGCTTTTCAATCATAAAACAAAGGATCTTTTACACACCTCATGAGATCATAAGATTATTGAATAGCACATAGAAATCATTAATCATAAAGGAAACTTTTTCCATCCATAACATACTTACATTGTATATTTCAAACCTATATATGGAGTTACGTTTGAAATACCCCTCACAATATATTTCCTAAATCTCTTAGGATACACATTAACATTTACCTCTTTCATGTTACCCAATGCATTGAACAAATATCTTAGGCTCACCTACTCTAGGTTTATCACGGAACCACTTGTATACGTAAACAATTCCCAAGAACCATAACATAATCATAACACATAAAACAATCATAATGAAATATAAAATTTACACATTATAATTATAACATAACATTTCAACATATTGACATAATAAATACATTTTAAAAACCATTTTAAACACAAAAATATATGAAAAGTTTATTTCATATTTATTTTCTTTTTTCTAAATGATACGGCTTGTTAAGGAAGCCAGATATCAAATAATACTCATGGTGGTGGAAAGGTCATTGTCGCCGCATACATTAAAAAGAAACATGCCTTTATTTTTTTAGTAAAAATATTAATAGAAAAAGATTCCATTTGAATGAAATGAAAATTCAAGGGGTTTTGTACATCGTATAAAATAATGTTGTGTGTAAATAAAAAATTTCATTAATGAAAGAAGATTGAGACGAAGTCCCTTACCTTAGTCTGAATCATCACGTATGTTCCTTGTTCGTCCTAAATAATAAAATTAAGTTAATTTATACTTGATTAATAACCTTTTTTGAACATTACATTATTATTTAAGTTAATATTGGTTGTTTTGATGATATTTGGTACTTGAGTCAAAAATGAACTTTTTATGACCACAAATTGCCTATGTGGTAAAAATTACCTTATCTCAAGAATCATATTAATTATTTATATATCATATAAATAATATATATCCAGTATATATTTATGTACTAATAATATTACATAACATTTGGGGATAATAAATGTAATGCACCGTTTATGGAGACGGTAATCCATACATACACATTAATGATACTTTCATTTATTTAACATATATAAAGGAATTAAAACTAAATAAAAAATAGGTATATTATAATTCAAGAATAATATAATATTTTATATACATTACCTCTGTGAATTAATGTTATCCTGTATACATTCCATGTATGGCCTGAACGAGTCATATCACTTTGAAGGGCGGTAGTCTGCACTTCCTCAGATGAAACTATCTTATTTAAACATTATGGAAAGCATAAAGGTATGATTTAAATAAAAAAGAAGAAGAATAGAAACAAAATAAATATAATATATATCATATATAAATATATTTCTCTCTTTATGGTCACCATTATTGGCGGTAGGAGATAATTGAACAATTATCAAATCGTGAGGCAGTAGTTCGCTGTCCACAGAAACAGTATATTCTAAATCCATTAGATGGAGGTGTATGTAAGTTTAGTTCGAATAATTATCATAAAAAAACCTAGTAAATTGAGGATACTGGTGTTTTCATGTAATTAAAGAATAATAATATAATAGAGTGTGAATAAGTAAAATTATGGGAAGGAACATTAGAGAAGACACAACCTCTTAAAATGTGTAACTCCCTTTGATTTAAGTCAAAAGGATTTATTTAATTTCCATATGCCTCAGGTAAGGCTTATAGGTGGAAGATATATATTTTGGGAGATCATTTCAGTATATTTTGTAGGATCCAAGAGGCCTGAGAGGTGGGATTAAATGGGTTTGGGTGATGCCCTTTTATAAGAGGGAGGATGGGCACTTTAAAAAAATTGAATGTATTATTTTATTATAAACTTATTTACTATTTAAAAAGGTCTCAAAGTCATTTATTTCAAATATAAGGTGATTTTGGGTCAATAAAAGCTCAACAAATAGGTTTTATACAAGTCTAGGTCACAAATGTAATCTAATCTTTTAGCTTTAACCCATAGTTAATTAATTTAACTCTTACCCTGTCTTCTAGAATATTAATACTATATGGTTAATATAAATCCTATAAAATTAATATTGAAACTAAAGTGGTTCATTAATGAAATATTAACATTATCTAAGTCATTTGGACATGTAATAGTTCATTGGGGATATTATATCATTTAAAAAAATAGTATTTATTTTCAAAATTCATTTTTGTAAATTTTTATACTATTCTAATCATGACTTTTTAAAAATCCATAAAAACATGATTAATTTAAAAAAAACATACATAATTAAAATAAAACAAGTGATTATCATCCATAAAATTTTTGGATGGCATAAAAATTTTTAAAATAAGTTTATTTTAATATTTATAATCTCATTTATTTATATCATCCATTAATAAAGTAATCACTACATCATCATTGTGTAATAAATATATTTATTTATTTGATGTCTCAAAAATTATAAATAAAATACCATAATGTAGGAAATTTTTGTATTCCTAATTACTATTTAGAGTAGATCATATTTCTCATATAACCCCATATAAAAAAAATTTACTAAAAGATACATGTTTATGTTTCATTTTTCTTTACTTTAAATTAATTCTTATAAAATATAATTTTTTGATCCATGTTGTCCATGGGGTCCCAAAATCCACCCAAGGATTCACATGGTCAGACAGATATTTTCTAATAGGATTAAGAAACATGTTAGAGTAGTTTTATATTATTATAATATTATTTTCTTACCCTTATTTACCAAATTTACCATTTAACCATGGTAAATAAAATCATTACTAAAGTTACAATTCATAATTTCTTAAAATAAAAGGTAACTTTTTAAGAAATTTGGAACTCATGATTCCAAATATGGAATCCATTTTTACAAATTCAAAACCCAGAAGTTTCAGTAATTAATTTAAAATTAATTCCTATTGTCAAAACCAAAAAACGTGTTTTAAAGAAGTAAAAACTACTAAAACATTGAAATGTGTTTACATCCAATTTCAAAATAAAATTACTTACAATGAAAATTATAGTATTAAATGATAAAATTATAATCCAATTACACTTTAAAACCAATTAAAAGTGCAACCTAACTATACAAATTAAATAGATGAAAAGGCAGTTTTGAATTAAAATGCAGTATTTTTCACTATTCATTAAAAATTGAACTTTATCAAAAAAATACAAAAAATTCATCCAATGTAAATTTTGGTATCCTTATTCTATATAAGAAATTTATTTTTTTCAAATAGAACATAAAAAGTGAAAAAAACTCAATTTTAAAAGGGTTTTCCATCAAAAGCTGATTAAACTATCTTATAAAAAATAAAGTATTTATGCTTAAAATTTGAAACATTCTCATTTTAATCCTCTAAATTTTATTGGATAAATGTAAAAACATTTAAAAACATTTTTAATCATAATATTTTTAGTTATGTTCATCCCCTCTAATACAATGGCTAGGCGTTAACTACCATTTAAAATAATAATATTATATTATTATTATTATTTTCAGTATGACTCAGCCTTGTGTCCAACATAAGATTTCAGTGAAACCCATTACTACCTGTTGGGTATGCGATAGAAAATAGATTCCCCTTTAAATAAAAATATATAATTAATTCAAAAATATTAATAAATATGAAAATGTCATATTCTTTAATTACCTGAGATGTTACATCCTTCCCCTATTGGAAATTGCATCCTTGAAATTTTGTTCACTTATAAAATAAGTGGGGGTATTTGTCCCTCATAGAATTTATATATTCTCATGTTTCCTCTTCAAATATATGGTTTTTCCATAAAACCTTTACCTGATGAATTACCTTATTTACAACACTTTCTATCTTTAGTCAAGAATATGGAATGTTTGTTCCTCATATGAGAGATTCTCTTCTAAATGAACTACCTCTAGACTCAAAACATGATATGGATCCAGTATATATTTTCTCAACATTGAAACATGAAAAACATTATGTACCTGGTATAAACATGGAGTTAAAGTCACTCTGTATGCAACTGATCCAAATTTATCTAGGATTTCATAGGGTCCAATGAACCTCAGACTCATCATTCCCTTTTTACCAAAATACATCACACTTTTCCACGGAAAAATGTTGAGAAAGATATGATCACCTACCTCAAAAAAAATATCATTCCTCCAGTTATCCACATAACGTTTTTGCCTGCTCTGAGCTGTTCTCATGTGCTTTTGAAACAAATGAACTTTCTCTTTCATCTCTTCTTACAATTATGATCCCATAAACTTCCATTATTCTAATTAATCATAAAAAGATAGAGTTAGACACTGATTTCTATGTAATGATTCAAATTGTTCCATTTTTATAATCGAATGAAAACTATTATTATAAGAAAAATCAACCAAACAATGATGCTGGTCCCAACTTCCCTGGTAATCCAGTGAACAAGAACGTAGAATATCCTCCAACATCTAAATTTTTCATTCTTGACTACCCATCTTATTGAGGAAGAAAATATGTACTGAAATTTAATTCAATTACCAATTATTTTCTAAGTCCCTTCCAAAAGATAAAAGTGATCCTAGGATCTCGATTAGATATAATGGAGAGGGGAACTTCATTTAAAATAAAAATAACTTTAATATAAAATTGAGAAAGTTGATCTAGAGAAATATTATCTCAAATAGGAATAAAATGAGAAGATTTAGTCAATCACTCAACAATAACCCAAATTGTATTATTACTTGGATATATCTTCAGTAGTTACACAACAAAGTCCGTAGACACATTTTCCCATTTTCACTCTGGAACTGGAAATGACTGAGGAATCCCTTTCGTTAACTGCCATTCTTCATTAACCTTTTGACAAGTTAAAAAAATCATAGAAAAGTCAGTAATATCTCTTTTCATTCAATCCCACTAGTAATACTCCCATAGATCTCTACAAATTTTAGTACTACCAGGATGAACTAAAAATGGAGAACTATAATCTTCACATAACAACTCTTTCTTCAACTGTGAATCACAAGAAACACATAACCTCTTTACAAACCTTAAGACACAATCTTTATCAATGCTAAATTCAGGTAAAATAACCTTCTGAACCTATGCTACATTTTCCTACAACTCAATTTCTTCTTTATATTATTTATTTATTTTATCTACTAGAGACAATTTCACTGCTACCTGAAACAAAACTGAGGAATTCCATGCACCAAAAACTTCCAATCCAAAATTCATCCAATCAAAAACCAAAGGATCTTTTTATAAACATATAATTTTTAATAAAGAATTATTCTTTCGAGTAAAAGTGTCTGGCACTTTATTTTTCTTTCCTGGATGGAAATGGATCATACAATAATAATAATTGATTAATTCTATCCATCTATTCAATCTAAATTTTAATTCCTTATGAGGAAGTAGATACTTCAAAAAATTTTGATCAATATATATTTCATAATTTACTCCATAAAAATTATGCCTCCAAATTCATAATGAAAAAACAATAGAAAATAATAATAAATAATGTGTAGGGTAATTTAACTCGTTAGCTTTCAGCTGACGTGAAACATAAACATTTACTCGATCATTATGCATAAAGAAATATCCAAATCCTTTCAAGGAATCATTTCTATAGATAACAATTTCAAATTTTCTATAAGGTAGTTCCAAAACTGGAGCATTCACCAATATTTATTTAAATTCCTGAAAAAAATCATCACATTCTTTTTTCCAGATGAATTTAATACCATTTTGAGTTAATATATTTAGTGGGAAAAATAACCGTGAAAATTTTCAACAAACCTCCAGTAATAACCTACTAATCTAAGACAACTATGAATCTCAGTTATATTTGTGGGCGATTATTTAACAACTTTTGTTTTAGCAGGATCAACAGTTATTCCTTTTTTCGAAACAATTTGACCAAGGAATGAAATTTTTTGTAACTAAAACTAACACTTGTGAATTTACCATATATTTTCTTTTATTCTAAGTTTTTCAAGACAACCCTTAAATGAACTTAATTCTCTTATTTAGTTTTATAAAATACCAAACTATTATCAACAAACACAACCAGAAACTTATCCATGAACTCATGAAAAGTTCTATTCATAAGATCCATGAATGCAGTAGGTGCATTGGTTAACCTGAAATTCATAATTTGAATTCATATGGCCATATATAGTACAAAATTCAGTCTTCAGAATATCTACTTCCTTTAATTTCAATTGATGGTACCCTAACCTCAAGTCAATATTCGAAAAATACTGATCTCCCTAGAGTTGATCAAAAAAATCATCGATATAAGTCATGGATACTTGTTCATAATTGTTATGTTATTCAAGTATTTATAATCAATGCCAAGTCTCATTGAACTGTCATTCATTTTAACACACAAGACATGAGCACCCCATGGTGATGTGCTAGGTTGAATGAAATATTTATATAATAACTCTTGAAATTTCTTATTTAACGCTAAAAATTCAATTTAAACCATTCGATATGGGGTTTTAAAATTGTCTTAGAATAATGAACTAAGTAAATAGTAAATTCAACTTCCAGATCAGATATTATACCAAGAAACTAATCAGGATAAACATTAAGATACTCATTTACCACTAGAAAATCATTAATCAAAATAGTTCCTTTTTTAAGAATATGTGCAAGGTAACATCCATTTATATCTTTTACTAGTTTCTCAGCTTCTTGGTTTGTTATAAAAAGTAGTGGTTCATTCTTCTACGAAAATAGAAATTATTTCTGAAAAGAAACCTATTTAGCTCTGCAGTCAATCTTAGCATGATAAATGGAAATCCAATCTATACCCAAAATATCATCAAACTCTACGAGAAGAAAAATAATAAGTTCTTCATGTAGATTATTTCTTCTCACAAGTACATGAATGATCTTATAATTTATTTTTGTCTCAACATTTCCTCAAGGTGTTTTCACCAAAAGTTCAGGATTCATATCTTGAGATGGAATTCCCAATTTAATAGAAAAATTCTTATAAATGAACGAATGTGTAGAACCTGAATCAAAAAACACATTTTCATAGTCTGAATAAACAAAAAGTGTAACTAATACTACTTTATTTGATGGCCCAACATCAGCTGAAGTAGTTGCAAAGGATTTCACCTCCCCTTTCTTCTTGCAGTCCAATTGATTTCCCTTATTTGAGTTCTTTATTGGAAACTCATTTTCATATTGACACATTTCATTTCACTTAAAACATTTTACTGATTATAAACAATATTTTTTATCATTACCCTAGTCCTTTTTAGTGTAATTATGAGCCTTATGCCCCATTTTACCACATCTATAGCACTTACCAGAATTCAAAACTCATTCCCTAGTGTTATTTTTAACCCAATTTTCACAAACTGTAAACTTAAGTTTCTTACCATCAGACTTTTTTAAGAGCTCTTACCTTTCATCTTCCACCTCGACCTCTTATTTTGTTGTCTTTCAAAGAACACATGATCATCAGAAAACTCCATTTCCACCATCTCTGCATATCAAACAAGTTTTTCATAACTTTTAAACTCACAATAAATTAAATCCCTTTAATACTTTTCTTTAATCCTTGGAAAAAATGATTGATTTTACTATCAACATCTCATATGAAATTTGGAGCATACCTTGTCCGTCGAGTGGAGTTTTATTCATAAGCATCCATTGAGTCATCCTCCTACCTCAATTCCAAGAATTTTTTTTACATCCTACATCGAACCACATTAGGAAAATATTTCTCAAGAAACATAGCTTTGAATTCATCACAATCAAGAGCATCAATATCCTCACTATCCCAAATATTTTTAACCATCAACCAACACTAATCAGCTTCACCATCAAAATAGTAAACAAAAAAAACTAGCATTTTGATGTTCTGAGCACCCCATGACATCAAAAATCTTTTCTAGTGCTTTAATCCACCCTTAAGCTAGAATATAGTTAGATGATCCTCTAATGATGGGGAATGTTGCCTTATAAAATTCTCCACTACTAAAATGTTCCTCTGTGGTTGATCTGGCTGATCTCAGGCATGGATACCACCACTATTTATAGCTTAATACAATTGTGCCATCACTGCAACCAACTATTAAGTTTCAATTTTGACTATCCCAGGTTGCTGATTTAGAAGGTTGTTTTCCTGTTGTTTTCATCCCATCATAGTTTCCCTATTTCGTCTGTGAAAACCCATTCTGAACACAGAAATATCATAGGCAAAGAAACATGGTAATCTTCAAATGCTATATCAATTCAATCTTGCCATAAATGGATATTAAATTAAAATTATCCTAACTCCTAAATTATTCCAAACCGACCTCTAATACCAACTATAAGTCCCAATCCTAAAAACATTTCTTTATCTTGAGATAAATCCTGAATTCAAATTGAGGATATTTTCATGTTTAGATTTTAAAGAATTAGGCCATAACTATTATATTACATCTCAAATATTACAAAGTAGACACTTCTACTCTATCCATTTTTTACCAAAATTAAAATCCTTAAATAAAACAAGAATTATTTTATTGATATAAATCTTTTTGAATTATTCATTTATCTTACCCATCCATATACCCTGTAAAAAACATTTCAAAAACATGGGATGAGAATAAAAAACTCAGTAAGCATTATAAAATAAGGAAAGATAACATCAATCCATAATTAAATACAAATCAATAAATCACACATTTAAATCATAATACATAAGCTATTTATAATACCTCATGAAATCATAATATTTATGAATATCACATAGAAATCAAAAATCATCAAGGTAACTTGTGTCCTCCATAACATATATACAATGGAGCTTTCACATCTACATAGGGAGTTTCATTTAGAATACCCATCACAGTATATTCCCAAAATATCTTAGGAGAAACATTTACTTTTAGCTCATTCATGTTACCCAATTAATTATAGTGCTATCTCAAGCTCACCCACCCTAAGTTTATCACAGAAACACCTGTTTACATAAATAATTCCAAAGAACCATAACATAATCATAACATGTAAAATAATCATAAAGGAAAGAAAAAAATTATACATTCTAATTAAAATTTAATATTTCAAGATATTTAAATAATAAATAATTTTTGAAAACCATTTTTAATACCAAAATACAAGAAAAAAGGGTATTTGGAATTTAATTTCTATTTTTAAAAATTATACTGCTTGTTAAGGAAGACATATATTAGATAATTCTCATGGAGGTGGAAAGGTCATTGACATCGCATACGTTAAAAATAAACATTCCTTTTGTCATTTAGTAAAACACTTCATAGAAAAAGATTCCCTTTGACAGAAAGTAAAATTTAAATGGGTTTATACATCATATAAAATAAATTCTTAAAAAATTAAAATATGCCTTTATGAATGGATATTGAGACGAATTCCCTTACCTTAATTCCAACTCGTCACGTATGTTCCTTATTCTTCCTGAATAATAAACTTAAGTTAATTTCTACTTGATTCAGAACCTTTTTAAAATTTATTATTCCTTTTATATCACTTATTACCTCCTTATAAACATTACATAATTATTTAAGTTAATATCAGTCATTTTGTCGATATTTGGTACTTGAGTCGAAAATGAACGTGTTATAATTACAAATTGTCTATGTGGTAAAAATTCCATTATCTGCATAATGATATTCCTGATTTAGATATCATATATATCATATATATTCTGTATATATATATATATGTATGTATTTCTAATAGTACATAACATTTGGAGATATGAAATGAAATGCACCATTCAGGGAGACTGTAAGTCGTACGTACGCATGAATGCTACTTTCATTTCCTTTTCATATTTAAAGTAATGAAAACTAAATGATACATAGGTATATTATAATTACATAATAATAATATCATATTTTATATATCATAAATATGTTCATTAACCCCATCCTTTTTATGTTCCATATATGGCATGAACGAGTCATATCACTTTGAGGGGGCGGTAGTCCGCACTTCATCAAATAAAATTATTGTATTTACACATTATGGAAATAATAAAGGTATGATTAAAATTAAAAAAAGAATCATAGAGAAAAAATAAAAAAACATATATCATATATAAATATATTTACATCTTAATGGACACCATGATAGGTGGTATGAGAGAATTGAAAATTCATCATTTTGTGAGGCAGTAGTTTTCCGTCCACAGAAATAGTATATTCTAAATCTATTAGTTGGAGGCATATTTAAGTGTAGTTATAATATTTATCTTAAAAACATAATATTTTATTGGGATAATTGTCTTGATATTTAATCAAATAATAATAATAGAATAGACAGTGAAGAAGTAAAATTATGGGAACTTTAGAGAAGATGCTACCTCTTAAAATTTGTAACTCCGTTTTATTTGAGACAAAAGGTTTTCTTGAATTTCTTTCTGCCTAAGTTAAGGATTCTAGGAATAATATAGTGATTTCATGAGATTATTTTGGAAGAGGTTTTTATAATCTAAGGGGATTGAGAGGTGTGATTAAATGGTTTAGGGTAACGCCCCATTATAATATGGAGGAGGGGAACTTTAGGAAAGTTTGAAAGTATTGTTTTATTATAAAATGATTTTAGGTTTCATAATGTCCAAAAGATATTTATTTAAAATAAAATTTGTTTTGGGTTGAAAAAACCACAACCAATAGTTTTTATACAAGTATAGGTCACAAATTTATCATTATCTTTTAACTTTAACCCTTAGTTAACTAATTTAACTCTTACCATGTCTTCTTGTATATTCATACTATATAGTTAATTTAATTTAAATAAAATGAAAAGATATCCTTAATTGGTTAATTAATGACAAATTAAACATTATATAAGTAATTTGGATAAATCATATATTTTTAGGACTGTTATATCATTTATTAAAATTGTATTTTGTTTAAAAACTCATTTATGTCAATTTTTATACTATTCATATCATAACTTTTTAAAAACCCATAAAAACATGATTATTTCGAGAAAAAATTATTAATTAAAAGTTAAAAATTGATATACTTCCATTAACTTATTATATGGCCTAAAAAGTTTTAAAATAAACTTATTTTAATACTTATAATTTCATTTATTTAAATCATTCATTAATAAAGAAATCACTACATCATCATTGACTCATAAATATCTGTATTTATTTGATTTATAAAAATTATAAATAAAACACCATGATGTATTAAATCATTTTATATTTTTAATTACTATTTATAGTAAATAATATCAATTATATAACCCCATATAATTTTTTTTACTAAAAGATAAATGTTTATGTTACATTTTTCATTACTTTTATTAATTCTTATAAAATGTCATTTTCGCATCTAATTGGCTCCATGGGGTCCCCCAATCTACCCAAGAATATCCATGGTCAGACATATCTCTTGAAATAGTATTAGGAAACATTTTAGGTTAGTTTTATACTATTATAACATTATTGTTTACCCTTATTTACCAAATTTAACCTTTAACCATGGTTAATAAAATAATTACTGAAGATACTATTCATAATGTCTAAAAATAAAAAATATCTATTTAAAAAAAAATACCTCCTAATTCCAAATATGGATTCCAATTTTTAAAATTCAAGTCACAGAATTTGTATTAATTAATCTAAAATTAAATCCCGTTGTCAAAACCAAAAAAGTGTGTTTTTTAGAAATAAAACCTACCAAAATATTGACATGTGTTTATGTCCAATTTCAAAGTGAAATTACATCCATTGATCAAAATTGGATTAAATGATAAAAATATAATCTAATTACACTTTAAACCCAATTAAAAATACAATCTAACTATATAAATTAATTAGATGAAAAGGTAGTTTTGAATTAAAATGCATTATTTTTCACTAATTAAAAAATGAACCTTTTTAGAAAATTACCAAAATTTCATCCAAAGTAAATTTTGATGTCTTGATTATATATAAGAAGTTTATTTTTTAAAATAAAACAAATAAAAGTGAAAAAAACTTGATTTAAAAAGGGTTATCCATTAAAAGGCGGTAAAACTACCTTTTAGAAATATTAGAGTATTTATGCTTAAAATTGGATTCATTATCATTTTAAGACTCTAAATTTTATTATATAAAGTTAAAAACATTTAAAAAACATGTTTAATCATAATATGGTTATCTATGTTCATTCCCACCAATAAAATGACTATTTTTCAACTACTAATTAAAATAATAATATTATATTATTATTTTTTTCAGTATGACTCAACCTTGTGTGCAACAAAAGATTTCAGAGAAACCCATTATTGTATGTCGGGTATGCCATTTAAAATAGTATCCCCTTTAAAGTAAAATTAATATTTAATTCACAAATATTAATAAATATGAAAATTTCATATTCTTTATTTACCTGGGATGTTAAATAAATAACACAGGTGATTGAGAATTATAGTTTCTTTGGATGATTATACACATAAATACATCATCTTAAACATAAAAAAATATAATATTTATTTAAAACTATACATAGTTATCCTAATTATTGTAGATATTTTAAAAAATACTAGGATATCCTAGGGAAAATACATAAGGATAAAGTTGATATAGAAATAACTATAAGGTAATAATCATGGAAATAAATTATTACATGAGATTAAAGAGGCATAATATGAATCATAAAGATAATTACTAAACGAATGGAAAACTATCAAAAGAAAATAAAATTACAAGATCATGGAATCATGGAATATGTAGAAATAAAATAAGGCATGTCATCATAAACATTGGTAAATGGTCACTCCTATGACCATGAATATAAAGTGTATAGAGTCTGATGGTGGATTAGGTTCACTCATTATTACCAAAAATATAATGGAAAAATTGACAAGGTGGATTAAGTTCACTCCCTAATATCATACATAATATCTCATAAAAAATAAATATTTACCCAATTAATTTTATGGAAATAAATATTTTCTATCCCACCAAATACATATTGTAAATCATACATATATAATGAACATGATGAAAAGAAACCATACATAAATCATAATCATGATCAATCCCATAATAATTAATTGGGTTTCATAATTATGTTTTAATGAATAACAGGAGGATAGAACCAAAGGATTAAAAATATAATAAGTAATTACATGATTTAAAACATTTATAATTGAAAAAGTAATATAGAACCATACCATTGAGTTACAATTTATATAATTTATGAGAAGCATCTAGGATATGAAAGAATAAAAATAAACCAATTGGGTGATGCATTGTGAAATAAGTAGATGATCTTTTTAAAGAAGGAAAGAGTTTATTATTTTTTATAAAACTATAATTGAAAAAATAAGATTATCCACCATATAATTATGATTTTTAAAATACATTCATGGTTTTAAAACATTTCATTGGGTGATGAATGAAATGTGTAAATAAATAGAAAAGTTCTGTTAAATTGGTTTTACCTAAATATTGAAGTTTATAAGGGAAATAAAAAATAGTATAACCTCATAAATTAAAAATATATTTATCATGGAATATATTTATGGTAAATATATACAAAATAGAATAATTTTATGAGAATAATATTTGATAAAATGGGGGAAAATAAAAATAATGTCTAACCAATAAGTAATAAAGGTGGTATAGAAAATCCCTTTTATATTTTAAACTCTTTTATTAAAATAACACAACATAAAATAATATAATGTACTTTTTTTGAGAATATGAGAACTAGATATTATTTTCAGATGAGATAAAACTTAATTACGATTAAAATAAAAATTTATAACCTTCCTGAAAAAGGAGATTATGGAAATTATGGAATACTCTCATTAAAGAGTATGAGAATTATTCTCAACAATGATATACGTTTTGTGTAATAAATTCATAAAGGTAATGTTTTGAATAAAAAATTCAGTTTAAATAGAGATACATATTATAATTTCATTATATAATGGAATAAATTCATATTATAAAACCATAATCCAAAGGAAAAATTATGACCTAAGAAAATATTTGAGTCAAAAAAATCTCTTATGGATTGTAACTTTTTTCAGTCAAAACCAAATGAGAGAAAAAACATTAAATAAATCATTAAAAACCATGAACCATAAGAGAAACAAGATTAAAATTTATTAAAGTGTATTATATAAACCATTTCAAATAAATAATGGTTTATAATAACAAATATGTCTCAATTGGTGAAAATAGAGATAAGAAACCATTATAGCTTAAGAAACATTATAATAAAAACCTTATTAATGAGAGAAATATTCATGATTAATTTAAAATACTAGGAATATAGATATATCATGATATAATATGTCCCATTGTAATCATATGTACACCATTTAAATGGAATATGGTACATAAAATAAAATGTTTCTCAAATAATGAAATTTTGAGGTGAAATACTTGCCTCATGTCTAAAAGCGTTATACACTTACACTTAACTTATTGAATAATTAAATTAAGATAATTAAATATATTAAAATAATATTATTATTCATATATATATATTTAATTATATAATTTCCATATATTATCTTCTGGTTTTTATTTTTAATAAATATTTATCCAACATTGGTTACCAAGGCTTGTTTCATTAATTTTATCATAATACATTCAATTTTTTATACATTTTCAAAGATATTTTAAAATAACTTTAGGATCTAAATAATTATGTACTTTTATTTCATTTATTATTCCATTAGTTCAATATATATATGTTTTAAATTTTTATCTTAAAATACATCTAAATTAATAAAGGTGTCATGATATGTTCATTTTTGGTAGTCAAAGTTACTATGAATGTTTCTTGTTAATAAAACATATAGGATGCACAGTATTATCCTTATAGAATATTAATGGTGTGAAAATTGTAATTTTATTTAAATAAATAAAAAAAATTAATCTTCTATTTATGGTGGTGATTGTAAATTGAACATATCGCTCATGGAGGTGGTAGTCCACACACCCAAAATACACCATTTTCCTTTTTCTTAAAGACTTTAGAAAAAAAATATAAAATACAAATTAAATTTGTATCATAAAATTTAATCATATTAATAATTATGGTTTTCTTTTAACTTTTTGTATATAATGTATTATTGGGGTGTATAGAAGAAAAACACTAGAGAAGTTGGTGTGAGAGTATTAACTTTCCTTTAGAGTTTCTCCCTTGGGTAACTCCACAAGGTTTCTTAGCATGGAATTTTAATGAGAAAAGTTATTTAAAGGAATGAGGATGGTTTTTAGGAGTGACTAGGGTGGAATTTTTGTTGAGAAAAAACTTTTTAATTGGTGGAGAAATTGGGAGGATGTGATCTTCTTTTATAAGTGAAGAAAAGAGAACTTTTTCTAAAAAACATTGGTTCTCATTAATATATGCCCATTATTTAAGGTCAAATCCTAAAAAATGTCCAATAATATATTGGGAGAGGATATATTAATGATAATTCCTCCACCATTAAATATAAAACATTTTTTTGATAAGTTTTAACATTTTTCACGATGTTAAACTACTTTTTCCATAATATATTGTTATTGCGGTTACTTCACTTTCACCCTTGGTAACTAATTTTAATCACCAAAATTATTGTTATAACTTTTTAATAATATGAAAATTATTTTTTTAAATATGGAAATAATTTTTCAAAATCAAATTTTTATGAGTTAGAGAAATTAATTTTATTATTTTCATACAAAACATGTAAAAATCATTTCTTAAAAACTGATCATTTGAAGTTTACAGTTTATGTGTGGGATAATATTTTCAGTGTTTTTAATTTTAAAGACATATATTTGTCTACTATGAAACAAATAAATTTTAATTGGCTCTAAAATCAATAAAACCATATTTTTACAAAAAAATATAATTAAATTAAATGATCAAAAATAATTTTTTTTAGAATTGAAAATTTAATTCTTTTTATAAGGTTAAACGTGGTTTTTGAGAATTAAAAAATATATTTTTTAGCTGAAAAAAAAATAAATCCTTAATTACTTATTTTAAAATGTAAATTTTTTTATAAAAATATATGTCTTACTTATATATTTATAAAGTAATAAAATTCATTATTTTTTAAAAAAATGTAATTTTCACTATTCAACTATAAAATAAATTATTTTGGAAAATATTAAAAATAATATTAAGTTTATTTCCACATGATGAATCTAAAAAATTAATTCATTTAACTATTTAGACTTAAATAATTTCTAAAAAATAGTTTTAGATATAATTTCTTCAAAAGCAATAAAAACTATTTTTCTGAAAAATAAAACATAATTTCTAAAAAGAAAAATATGTGTTTTTAAATTAAAAGAAACATTTTTAAAATTATAAATTCAATTATAAAATAAATATTTATTCATATAATTTTTTTTTTAAATTTAAAATCCATACTCTTAATCTAGTAATGTCAAACAAGTCATCTTATTTATAAAAATTGAATTTTACACTATTCAAAAAAAGTCAATATTTTTAGAAAAATCCAACAAATTCATATGAAACTAATATTGGAATTTTAAATATAAAAATAAATTTTATTTTTTAAAATTCAATTTCATAAATTTTTTTATTTTATCTTTTAATTAAAATCCTAAAATATAATTGGAAACTATTTCTATATGAAAATAACAATTCGTATAATACATTTTGTTCTTATTATTAATTTAAATAGAATGATAATAAAGATAAAATTGATCATTGAGTATTATATTTTATTGAAATCATCAATTAACTATAATATACTTAGTTTTACTTAATAATAAGTACACTGTATAAGAATATTGATTCTTATAACCCAATAATTAATTACATAAATTTATATGAGATAAACTAGATATATATAAACACATATTTTAATATATGTCATAATTATATTAATTCAATTAATACCTATTAATTTAATGAATGGGGTTTAATATTATAAACATGTCATGGTTTTATTATCATTTTTTGATTAGTGTGTAAAATTATATCAAATATATTTTACTTAATTAAAGGAAAAAATATATTAAAAACATAAGTCATTACATCCCCCCAAAATATATTATTTCCTTGAATTTTTGAAACTCATTCAATGGGAATAATTACCATATAGAGATTATAATTAATTGTACACTTATAGTTGATCATGATTTGATTTATGATATTAAATGATATTTCTTTATATGCAATTTAATATGATCCATTTAAAAAAATATATCATTCATTATTAATAGAATCCTAATTAGTGAAGAAGATATAAATCTCTAAGGTGTAACTTCACTAAAACCATTAAGAAGTTTCATATATTATAGATATAATAATTATACCACCAAAAAAATTTATATATTTATCAATACATAATAGCTGAGATCTTACATGACATAGGAAATTTATAAATATAGAATCAAAAATCACTATTTACCTCAATAATTTTTATTTAATTTTATATTCACTATTCTTGTGATCTAGGTGGTGTTGAATGTTGGTTTACCACTTTAACCCTTGGATTATTATATTGAATTTTATAGTGACCAAATTAAACTCATATAAAACATTGATTCATTATTAGATCCTTAAAATAAATATTATATTCCATCATTGAAACCTTATTTATTCCATTATAGGTTGTTAATCAATTCCTTCCTTTACCCCATGTAAAGAATATTCTAGTTCCCTTAATGATTTTACAATAGTGATTCTTCTTACAATATTGAAATATAATTGGTTTAATATTCCTCCTTTAATCAACTTCATTTCCTAAATTTTGATGATTCTACATTTTTTTTCTTACTTGGTGCAGGCGGTTTTTTAACCATGGTTACATTGTTAAAAATGTTTTCTGATTGTTGGTTCAGTATTGTAACCCTATTTATCTATTAATATCTCATTCTAATTGGTTTATTGTCTAGGTAATCATCACATTGTACCTCACACCTAGGTGTTAACTAGGTTATTTCTAGTTCCATCCATCGCTGAAACAAAAAGGGTTAACATGAGTGATACACATTTAACATCATTGTAGAATTATCATAATCAATAAAACAATAAATATTAAACCTTAAAACCCTTTACCACTTTTAAATCAGCATGTTATCCAATAATTCATTTAGTTCAGCCTATTTTAATATTAGTTTAAATTAATTTAATTTATGTTAGGTTATATTATAGTTCTCGACATAATCCCTCAAAGTAACTTTAAAATAAACCCTTAATAACATTTTTTAAAATTACTATGAATAACCAAAGGATATCCCCCAAAGAGTTTCAAACCAGGTGTGAAGTTAATACTCCTTTTCATGCATGAGGTGATGATCGAGTCACTACCCAATCTTTCCTTTCTATGGTTATAACCCCTTTGTATATTTGTGCTAGAGTATGTATCCACTTTTTGTATTTAAAAAAGGATTTCATTGTAAGGAAAACCACATACTCAAAACATACCAAAATTTCAAAATTTTAACCTATATATTGAATTATCTCTAGGGTTTTCCCTAAGTTTATCCCATATAAACGTCTAAAAATAACAAGATATTATTTTAATACCAAATATAGCCACCCTACTCTTCCAAAAAATACAAGCCGAGGATTGATAGGTCTAGTGTTATTGTATTATTAGACACATTAATAAATTGTCTCAAATATTAAAAAAAATATTTAAAATCTAGATAGTGTTTCTAATTCTTTTAGTTATTTTAAGACATCATAATAATTCATGGGGAAAATATATAAATAAAACGGGATGATAAAAACCCCCAATAAGGGACTTGACATAGAAATAAATAATAACATGTTATCTAATAGGCATAATATGATACCATAAATAGAATGATCATAATCATTGAATTTTTGAATAAGGAAATGAAATCTAAAGATCCTAGAATAATGGAATATGTGTTAAAAAAATAAGACAATAAAATATAAACATAGTTAAATGTTCTCTTTCAATAATGATTTCATAAATTTTTCAAAGTCCCATGGTGGAATGAGTTCACTCCCCATCTCCATAAACATAATATACAAAGTCCCATTGGGCATTAAATTCACTTCCAAATCCCATTAATAACATCTCATCAGATATGAAACTTTACCCAACAAATTGGAGGGATATTTAATTAAAATAACCAATAATATAATAAAAAACATATATATGTGTTCCAAATAATGAAAAGAAACCATATATAAAATGAAATCATGATCCAACCCTTGATAAGGATATAGGTTTCATAATTAATTTTTAAGAAAAAAATAAACTCTAGATCATAATCATTCAAAATTGAAGAAGGAATTAAATAATTTTTAACATTTATAATTTCAAAAGGAACTTAGTTATTTAACATGGAGTGCCAATTTTTAAAATTAATGAGGTCAATCTTGTAGAAGAAAAAAAATCACATGGGTGATGTTTTATGAAATAAATAAAAGATCGTTTTATAGAATAAAAAAGATTATTTTTTTACATAAATAATTGAAACAATAGGGTTCTATATAATATAATTATGTTATTGAAATATATTCATTATTTTAAAAATATTTATTTGGGTGATTCTTAATATCTATCAAGAAATAGGAAAGTTATCCTAAATCTGGTTTATATAAAAGTGGGAATTTTGAAGGAAACTAAGAACAAGTATAACCCCATAAAGTTAAATGATATCAAACTTGGTATATATGTAAGTGAAATATAAAAAAAATATTAGGAGAATATGATATCATAAAAATTTATAAAAATAAAGAGAATCTGTAACCAATAAGTAACAAGGGTGGTAGAGAAGATCCCCTTTTAGGTTTTAAAACCCCATTACCGAAGTCCCTCATCATAAAAAAATATAATAAAACATTATTAGGAATATATTAAAAGGTAAATATATTGTTTAAATTTGATAAAACTTAATTTGGTTTCCAATTAAAATGGAAAACATTTTTGTGATGTGAATGTAGGGAAAATAATGAGAAACAATCATTAAAGAAGATGAGAATTATTCTCAATAATAATATTCTTTTAGAGAAAGAAATTAATCGAGTAAATGATTTTATTCATGAATGTAACTTTCTCTATAAATATTAATTATATATTTATTAAAAAATGGAATAAACCCATCTTAATAAACCATAGTCAAAATGAATCATTATTACTTAATAATGAAGGAAAGTCAAGAAAATATTTTATTGATTTTCAATTTTTTTGATTCAAATCCCCGTGATAGAAAGAAATTTTAAAAGAACATTGAATATTATGAAATATAAAATAATCATGATTCAAAAATATTAAATTTAAGTAGATACACTATTCAAATAAAACATGGGGTATAATAATAAGCATGTCTCAATTGGTGAAAATTGAGATAGTAAATTGTTATAGCATAATAAACATTCGAATAAAACCCCATGAAGGAGAGAAATATTTAATTTGAACATTAAAGACAATGAATATAGATATTAAATGATATCATATATCTAATTTATAGTATCCACAACATTTAATTGAAATATTTTTCAGAAAATAAAATGTTTCTTAGAGAAGGAGATTTTGAGATGAAACCCTTACCTCAAGTCTAAAAGTGATTTTCACATGCACTTCACTTAATGGATAATTATTTTTTAAAATTATAAATATACTCAAGAAGAGTATTCATAAATATTTAATTTTATAAGGTCAATATATTATCCTTTGTATTTATTTCTAATATTTTTTCTCCTACATTGGTTACTCGGAGTTATTTGGTTAATTTCATCATAACAATTTTGTTTTATGAAACGTTGTCATAATAGTTTTTAAATAACATCATGATATCTAGAATTTTGTATTATTAGGTTATTTATTATTTAATTTGGAAAATACTTATGCATTTTTTAAGGTTATTCCAAAATAGATCCAAATTAAGAAAGCTTGATATGTCCATTTAAGGTGTTCAAAGTTACTACGACCGTTTATTGTTTATAATATATATATAATTCTAAATAATAATCTAATTGAATATTAATGGTGTAAAAAATATTGTATTAGTTAATTGAATAAAAAAATTTAACCCACCATTTATGTTGGATGTGGAAAATTTAACACTCGATCATGGTGGTGGTAGTCTGCACAGACATATAATGACATTTTCCTTTTTCAAAATTATTTTATAAGAAAGTATAAAATTGATATTATATTGGTATAATTACATTAAATAATAGTAAAAATGAATTTTTTATCATAACTTCATGGATATAGTGGATTTGAGGGGTATATAAGAAGAAAATATCTAGAGAAGTAAGGTTGAGGATATTACATCTCCCATTGGGTAACACATTAAGGCTCCTTATGATGGAATTTTAGAAATTTTAATGATTCAATGTAATTGGGATGTTATTGAGGATATACTCAGGGTAAGATTTGGTTGATTCATTTATATGTAATGGGTAGAGAAATGAGGATGATCTTGTCACCTTTTATAAGTGATGAACATGTAACATATTTAAAAACTCTCCATCTATCAATAATATCACTCTATTATTCAAGGAAAAAGAATTCAATAATGGAAAATAATTGTGCGGTTAATAATATAATTTTTAGACTACCTCAACCATCAAATATCAAACACAATTTTTACAATATTAACATAGTAACTCCATTTTCCCCAATAGTAACGAATATTAATTAATAAATTTAAAATTAAAATTATTAAATTATTTTAATTTAATTATTTTAAATATTTAAATAATTTTATAAAATAAAATTTCTAAGGGTTAGATAAATTAATTTGATAATCATTGCTTGCAGCGTGTAAAAATCATTTTCCAGAAAAAGTCCATTTTAATATGAAAATCTACATCTGGGATTATATAATACATGTTTTTTATTTTTATTAAAAATTTGATTTATTATGAAAAATATAAATTTTATTTATATTTCAAATCTAACCAAAAAAAATTTTTCGAAAATATTATTTAATTAAATGAAAAGTCAAAAACAGTTTTTTATTCAAATTAAAATATTACTTTTATTTTATAAGGTTAAACATTTGTTTTATATTTATAAAAAAAATATTTTTAAAACGAATAAAATTATTAAGTAAATAAATAATTGATTAATTAATTTTTTTATAAAACTATATGTCTCACTTATATAAAAATAAATTAATAAAAGTCATTATTTTGGGAAAAAAATGCATTTTTGTTGTTTATCTAAAAATATTTATTATATGAAAATTAAAAAATTAATACTAATTTAATTTTAACATTATTAATCCATAAAAATAATTTATTTCATTATATTAAAATTATATAACTGATAAAAATAAAATTTAGAGATATGTTCTAAAATCGAAATAAAAAATTTAAACATATTACTTATGTTCTAAAATGTTAAATATGGTTTATTTAATTAAAAGAAACATTTTTTAAGTTATAGAGTCAATTTTTAAATAAATACTGGGTCATTCATGAAGTATTCATGAATTTATCTTCCATTCATATATACAATTAACGTCAAAAATGTTATTTTATTTATAATAACAGTATTTTTCACTATTCAACCAAAAATAAATAATTTTAAAAGTTACTAAAAATTTATATTAAAATAATATTTGGATTATAAATATAAAAATTAAGTTTATTTTTTCAAAAACAATTTATATATTATTTTATTTTAAATTTTAAATAAAATCATCAATTACAATGTGAAACATTTTTATGGGAAAATAACATTTCTTAAAATAATAGTTGTTCTTATTATTAGTTTATATAAAACACTAATAAAACTTTTGTTAATTATTAAATATTTTGTTTTATTAAAATAAAATTTTAAAAATAATATACTTAGTTTTCTTTAACAAAAATTAGAGTGAATAAAATTATTGATTTTTAAACACAATAATTATTTAATTAAATTTAAAAAAATAAACATTATATATAAAAACATATATATTAATATATTTTATAATTTATTAACTTCTAATCATACCTACTAATTAAATGGATATGTTTTAATGGTCTAAACATGTCACAATTTCATTTTAGTTTGGTGTTACATGTAAAACAAAATATCAAACATATTTGACTTAATTATAGAAAAATATATATTTAAATATTGGGTCATTACATGGGGAGATTCTTAGGGATATCTTATCTTCCACCTCTATTTCTCACATTCCTTTTATATCTTTTTCTAGTTTCGAATATATTTGTGGTGCTTTCTACTTTTTGGTGTTTTATATCCATATGGAGAATAACTTTTATTTAATTTTTGGGTGTGCCTTCACTTGGATATTAATGTTTTAGTCTCTTTAGTTTAAACATTGAGTAGTTACCCAGAATTCCTCTTAGTTATATGATTTATCCACAATGTTAGTTAATTCTTAAATGGTGAGGTAACCCACATTGGATCACAGATTCTTGGTCTCGTTATTGGGTCGTTATGGTATGAATATAAGATCAAAGATAAATATGTAGTACTTGTTTTATTTTACTTTAGTGGAGTTAAGATATTGTATTAGATGTTCCTATTTCTTTGTAGTTGTAATATTTTTATATAATTTATTCTTCTGGAACACGGTGACTTTTTGTGGTAGATAGTGTTATTTTTGGGATAATTGTAATACACCAAAATCAATTTTACATATTATTTTATATATTTATTTTTTTGCATCCTTTTCCTTTAGTTTTGGGTCAGATTTACATGAATGTGTGAAGTTTTGGAGTTTTTGTACAATATTCATTATTAGGTGTATGGTTGTGACTTACTATATGGAAACTATATTAGTGACATGTAGATTTTATCAAACTCATTTTTCATGGTTTGTGCACAGTTTTCCAGACTATGTGACCAAAGCATAAAACTCTCCAGGTATGTCTAGTGAGGGATGTATGTTTAGCACATAATTTTGTAAATTGTGTGACCAAACTATTTTACTTACCTATTTTCCTTTAATGTTTAAATTCTTAATCTCCCCCTCTCAAAAATATGATTACATTATCCTGCTCTCCTATTAACTCAACCAAGACACCAAAAAGGACACCTATGTGTTGACCCAATGTGATATCCCATGGATTTTGATGGATTTTATACAGTACCCTAATATTATAGAATATATTTCTCTCTAAATAATTTTATTTTCATTGATATTTTTCATTACATAGAACACTAAGTTTCAACATGCCATGATATACTAATAAAATGTTATTACTTAAACATGACTTTTATAACATAGTTGTTAAATTAATATATATGAATAGGATTAAACATATTATAATATATATATATATATTACATAATTAAAATTTATTAGTTAATTAAAAATTTATTAATAATCAAATTTTTAGTAAATATGTTTTATACTTCAAAAAATCATTTCCTTCAAAAATAAATTTTATTGAATTCTGTGCAAAAAAAATTGTAATTAATTTTAAACAATTTTAGAAATTTTTGTTTATAAAAATAAAATCATATTTTACATCACAATATCTAAAATAACTTATAGTGAAATTGTGTTTTTTTTTTGAAATTATTGATTTTTTAGTTAATAGTGAAAACACTAATATTTCAAATATAAAAATTTCTTTTAATTAATTCATGTAATTCAAAAGTCCCATTATTTTATTTAATATAAAAGTTTCATAGGAACCATTTGACTTGTAATAGTAAAATTAATATTATTTTAATCTATAATTTTTATGATTTTGATATAAGTTTTTTTATTATTAAAAACATAGTTATCTTGAATCTATTTTTATGTTCATAATATTTATCCATTATAAATAGATAAAATAAACCCTAATATGTATTGATTTAATTAAAATCAATTTTTATATATTATTTATATTAATTTATGTTCATATAATTAGGTTTTTCTATTTAGTGTGATAATATAAGATCATTTATTTCTTGATTAATGTATTTTCTTGGAAAACTATTTTTCATTGTGTTTTATAGAATTATTATAAAACTATCTTCCACTTATAGGGATTAAATTTGTTAAAATTTATTACTTATTTTGAATTATTAAAATTTATATTATTTAAAAATGTATACTTAATTTTTGGTCTTAATGAATAGTAAAAACATTATAAATATTTCAACTTTGTAAAAGGTAAAATTGATTTAACCTAGGTTAATAATAAGGGATAAGGCCGCCATTTTTAAGCTTCAACATTATTGGATGAAATTATTTCAAATCTTATCACCTTAGGCTCAATAATTTTTTATGGTAAACTTTCCCATGAATGTGACCTTTATGATTTACTAAGTAAAGAAAAATAGAAATTTCACTCTCTTGCTTTTAAATACCCATTATGTGTTCCCATTAAGACAAAAGAATGTTTCAAATGAATATTAATGTTCATTTGGAGTATAATGATACTATATTTATAATGATAATTTATTTCTAATTTTTTTAACTATATATTTACAATAAATTCTTACACAACATCTATGAAATATTTCTTAAATTATTAGAAAAATAAGATAAATTCTTTTAAAAATATTAATTGTAATATATTTTTAAATAATTATTATATTCCATTAATTTTTTAGATAAATATAAAATTTTATATAGGTGTTAATTTAATAAATTCTAGTTCCATTATTTTCAATCTCTTTTCAAATTATAATTAAATTAATAGTTTCAAAACTGACATTTAAGTTATTTTTAAATAAGTAATATTTTATTAAATAATTTAAAATTAATTAAAATATCGTATTCCACCAATAGAATGGAATATGCTTTAAAATATCAACCAAGGTCCATTTTAAGTCATTTTCAATTTTTGTTAACATTCATAACCGTTTATTATTGAAATATTTGTAATTGTGGTTATAGTGAAAATTGATGCATCATAATAGATAGCAATAATGAATAGACAGGGGTGAATAGTTGATTAAAAAAATTAAAGAACAAATCAATAAGATTTTCCTTAATTAAATATTTTATAGAGAGTATTTTGTTAAAAAAATAAATTTAGTAGAAATAAAAATAAAGACCACGAATATTTAATAGTGTTTTAGGTCAATAAGATCATGTTCCACTCCTCAAACTTCTATACTAAATGATTAAACTGGTAACCACTAAGAAACTCACTTTTAGAGGTGTGTGAATATCTCATATGTTATTCCATTTAGAAAAAATAATGGTGCAACCTATAATTTTTATAGTAAAAAGTATGTGACTGGAATTTTTTTTAGGTTTCACAACCTAGAACACCCTTATAGGTGGTGGATTAACCAATAAAAGCAACCTAATTTTTATGGAGAAAATATAAAATAGACATAGAAATATTAGAAATAGATAAATAAATATTCCATGAAGAAAAAAATAGTATAAAACAAGTAAATATCATATGATGAAAACATTAATGTTTGATGATCATGATCACTTCAGGGGTAAAGGATGGCATAGTAGTAGTCCCTTCATGATCGCAACAATTTGGGAGTCAGAAGTCACAGAGCATCTTGAATGAATGATAATTAATAAAATGTATAACAAATATATTTTCATTGTTATGTCAAATGATATGTATGTATTTTTTTACATTTATCACATATATAAGGAATTAATCCATCTTATTAAACTCAAAGATACTCAGAGAGTGTCATGTGAATCTAATAATATCATTCCACTTGTTATCAAAGAACAAAATATAATTTTACCATTACCATTTTTCAGAAAAACTATGATCAATATTGACGGAATTTTATGCTCTTTATTTCTACATAAAATTTCAATATAGAACTTCAAACAAGGGCATTATTATGTAAATGAATTTATCACATTAATATTAAAATTAAAAAATATAAATTAAATTAATTTTTATAAAAATATTAAAAAACACAAATAAATATTGTGTCATATATTGCATGTATCCAATTTACTTCAAGGGAGTAATGTAAACATTATATATACTCGAAAGAATTTTTACACAACATTTAATTATATTTTTAGAAAAAATAAATTAAAACAATTATTAAAATATTTATTTCAATTATCACACTTAAAATAAAAATAATTGTATTTTTTTAAAAATTTAACTAACGGTAGATAGAAATGTGTACGGGTATCATGGTGTTACTACAACTAATAAGATACCATCATATCTATAATTCTATAAGTTCTTTCAGTTAGTGTGATCTACCAATTGGTATGATATACCACTCAATATGATATACAATTCAGTTTGATCTTAAATTTGGTGGTCTATAATTCTTTGATCTTCTATTTTATTTGATGAATAAACTGTCCTCAGTACATATAATGGTGGATACTATTTATGCTACTATCATGGTCAATGCTACAATGAAGGAGTTCGAAAAATGATGTAATTATGGTCAAAGATTATACTACCATTTCATCAAACTATTTTATACCTACTATGGTTCGTAGTGTTACCGTCAGATTGGTTTAGATGATCTTCCATTGGGATGAATTTCAAGTGATCAGCTACCATATTAAACGGCCGGTGCTACCATCATCCTGTAGAGTTTCTGTGAAGGATGTTAAATGATCAACCATTGGTTCTAATATTCAAATAGATCTTCTATCAGTTGAACATTGGTAGTAATTCTAAAACAATTTGGGGGAGTTTCATATGATCATAAGTGATCATTCCTATCACCTGAATAAATCATATTTCAAGCATGGTAGGTTCTACATGAATAACCTCATGATCAAAAAATCCCTCGATATGCTCGAGGTAGAATATGAATGTTGAGCTGATTTGACATCCCACATTAGAATGATCAAAAAGTGTATAAAATATCTATATATTTAAATGAAGGATGAACAATTTTCCTATTCTCCTTATCCCACATCAGTTTAGCGTAACATTTGGCCTCTAATATATCATAAAAATCATGTGCCATGTATTTGAATCTATCTACGGGGGATCAAAAACTAGCTGCACCTATGCACATACATGGGTTACAGCCCTGCGGGCCTACTAGGACCATTCTCTCCTATAAATGTGCTATGTTTCCACTCTACATAGGATTATACACGGTCCAACCTCCTTAGATGGTCCCTCAGGCTTCTCTCTCATGGGTTTGACCATTGGTCACCATTGTGGTTAAGGGCTAGACCTTCAAATTAGACGTGGTTTATCTAATTTTTCATATAAATCCAAAAAAACATAGAAAAAAATAAGTAAGATATGTCTAATGAAATTAGTAAAATAAAAAATTTAAAATTAAGATTCTAAAATATCAAAAAAATTCAAAATAGGTAAATAATAAATGATTATTTTTTAAACAATTTGAATGTAACAAATTTGAGGAAATAATAATTTATCAAAAAAATAATTCAATAATTAATACATAAATTTATACACAATCAATCTCCCCCTTTTTAAATTACAAAATAGAACATTCATTAAATTTTAAATAAAATTCTACCCATTTTTGAAATTTTTCAAAACGTATAGTAAAATAAAAAATATTTGAAATATTTTTCTTCTTAAATATTATAAAATAAATTTAATTAACATAGAATAATTATTTTATAAAAAATATAATTTAGATATTATACACATTTAAACATAAAATAGAGTAGTTTTATCAAAATAGTAATTATTCTAACAAAATTATTAACCTTCAAGCATAAACAGTTCATAAATCCTATTATCAAATTAGATAAAATATAATGGTTTAATGAATATGTCAAGTAATTGTTTTTGAGTATGAAAAAATTCTAAACAAATGTCACTTTTATTTACATCATCCCTTATAAAATGAAATCTAAACATCTATTTGTTTTTTATAGAGTGTTGTAGTGGGTTTTTTAAAATTAAAATTACATAAAGATTATCATAGATGATTGGAATTTTATCAAAACAAATATTTAAATAACATAATTTGTTTTAATCCATATAATTTTTGAAAAAATAATATAATTAGAACCATTTTCATCCTTAGTTGTAGATATTTATACTAAAAGTTGTTTCTTAGAACACCCAGAAATTAAACTTATACCCTAACAATGACATATACATTTGGTGTCATTATAGTCCCACCTATAACCTCTATAGTCAAAATTAGAATAAGATAGTAAATCAAAATAATTATTATTTGAATAAAATAAAATTTGAATTATAGTTCCCTTGATATATATATTTACTCTCTTAAAATCATTAAGATAACTTTCCTTAGGGTTGGATTGAAATCTAGCACATAAAAAATTGAGAACATTATGTCTGGTCTAGATGTATGGAGATATAATAAACTCCCTTACATGACTTTATATAATTTAATATCAATTGTATTTACATATTCATACAAGTTCAATTTAGAATTGGGACTCATTGGTGTTTTTATAGTCTTATTAGAATCAAGCCAAAACCTTTTAACATGTTATTTTGGATAATTATCATGGTTTAAGAAAATATTAAATTTTCTTTTATAAATTTTTAAATCAAGAATAAATTTTAGTTCTCCAATTAATATAATGAAAATTTCACTTGTCATTAGTTTAGAAAATTCAGTACAAAATAAATCATTTGTTAAACAAAAATTATATCATCAAAATAAATATATATAATCAGTATATCATTTGAATCACTTTTTATAAACAAGGATAGATCAACCTTACCTTTAACAAAACCATTTGGAAGTAAAAATATAGTTATTCCTTTATACCAAGATTGAGGATCTTTATTAATAATATATAAAGATTTATTACGTTTTAATACATGATTTGATTTTTTTTATTTTCAAATATCAGAGGATGTTTGACATAAACTTCCTCAAAAATTGTTCCTTTTAAAAATTCAATTCTTTTCATCCATTTGATATAATTTATATTTTTAACAAAAATAAAGATATTAAAATTATAATTTATTCTCTCTTAGAAATAGTATCAAAATAATATTCAAAGTCAATTACCACATCCTAGAAATAACCTTGAGAAAATAGTCTTTCATGTTTTTAACTTTTCTTCTATCTTCATATATCTTTGTTTATGACGCTTTCGTCGGGGCATGTGCATCCATCCGTGCAGGACGAACAGTTATTTCCATGAAATCCTGCTTCCCTAAGGTGGGCGGCATCTGTTCCTTGTTTAGGGACATTTTCTCCTTGATCGAAATGGGATGATGGGATGTCGGTTCTTCCTTTTGTGGATTCCTCCTCAGAACTCATTACCTAGTCCGGGTCTCCCTTAAATATTAAGTTGTGGTTCATGAATCTCATTCTCGGTGCCATATATTTGTGGACCATGATTAATTACTCTACTTCTATCAGGACATTCCATGGGTTCTTGACATGGTATCAAACTTCGATCAGAGTAGATGGTAACATCAGGCATGTCGGGGCATATCTGGATGTGTGGAAATTGGGGAACCTGTATTCTTCCTCATAAGAGGGCATCTCAAGGGCATAGAACTTGAGACATCCCACTCCAGTTGCGGGGTATTATATGCCGGAGGCATGTCTCAGAGTTTTTTCTCAGCTTCCCATGTTTAACCCAGGGTATTTCGCGTGTTTAACGTCTTGCGAAGATGGATATACTAAAGGCGTGTCCTTTGAGGTTTTCCTCAGGCATCTCATGTTTATCACGAGGTTGGCTATGATTTTAACGTCTTGTGGAGACATAATGAGGGTGATCATAATTTCCCTTAGAGATGTATCATATTGGTACATCCCTAGGAGGGAACACCTGGAAGTTTTACCAGGTGGATGGATCAGAACACTCAATAAGAGCAGACCCAAGGTGGTGTGTCTTATAAAGGGAATATGACGCACTATGAAGGCTGATCTGGACACCACTGAGGGTGGATCAGAGAGAGTGAACCCCAAAGTTGGGGAACACCAAGGTTTACCTTTGGCTAGGATTGAACCTCATGGAGGTTTCCTACTTACCCTATATAGATGACAGGGATCAAAACCCACGTAGTTTGAAGGGGTGATGAAACAAGGTGTAAACAGAGGGAAACAACCTGAATAAATGTTGGGTCTTTCACATGGATAGTGGCCCAAGTGCTACAAAGAGCAGTGAGGAGGTGTGTGACATGATACCACTGAGATGTGGTGGCCCGAGTAAGAACCAAGATTGATGATGGAGAGTTGAATGAAGTAGAGGGAGAATGATATGGAACCAATGTGAGAATGGTGGTGATGTTGGTCTTGAGCCTTAAAGAGAATTCCTATATATCCTTGTGTTAGGGAATCAAAGTCCACATAGTTCGGTGGGATGATGGGACACCTAAGGAGGCATCCCATGAGAATGGATGCATGGATGGGACTCAGAGGAATTGAAACCTCTGGGTTGGGAAATGATCTTCCCGGAACACATTTGATTGAGGGGTAGATCAAGATGATACATGGGTGTTGGAATTGAACCTCGTGGAGGCTTCCTACGTATCCTTGTGGTAGGGAATCAAATTCCATGTAGTTTATCTAACAACGACTTACCATCGATTGGGGACTTCAACAACTTACCACCGAATGAGGTTGATAGAAGCTTACCACTGAATGGGGGAACAATGGCTTACTATAGATTGAGGGCCACAGTTTAACGTCTTGCAGGATGGGGATGAACCGGCATAAATGAGGACCTGGTCCCAAATGTATGGTGGGATTAAACCTCATGGAGGCTTCCTACGTACCTTTCCTTGGCAAGGATCAAATACCACGTAGTTCAAGTGCTGGGAACTGGCATGAAGGTGGTCAGAACCAATGGGGTGTTGGGCTTGAACCTCATGGAGTCTTCCTAAGTACCTTGCCTTTGAAAGGATCAAAGTCCACGTAGTTCCGGATAGTGTTTGGGTCTTACACTCTAGGCTTCCCAAGGTGTTGGTGAATTGACGTGAAGATAGTCAGAATGACCAGGGTGGTGGTATTGAACCTCAAGGAAGCTTCCTACGTACCTCGCCTTGGAAAGGATCAAAGACCACGTAGTTTAGGAGGTTCAATGAACCGACGTGAAGGAGGACCTGGGGTCCAATGGGTGGTGGGCTTGAACCTCGTGGGGGCTTCCAACATACCTTGCCTAAGCAAGGATCAAAGACCACATAGTTCAAAAGGGTCGGTGAACTGACGTGAAGGAGGACCCAGGGTCCAATGGGTGGTGGGCTTGAACCTCATGGAGGATTCCTACGTACCATACCATAGCAAGGATCAAAGAAATCATAGTTCAAGTGGGTCGGTGAACTGACGTGAAGGAGGACCTAGGGTCCAATGGGTGGTGGGATTGAACCTCGTGGAGGCTTCCTACATACCCTACCTTAGCAAAGATCAAATACCTCATAGTTCAAGTGGGTTGGTGTGAGGATTACACTCTAGGATGCCCAGAGAGGATTTCATGGTCGGTCCTTGCTCTAATCCCACAAGAGTCATGCTCAGTTTGAGAAACAAAATGCAGTAGAGACATGATGATCTCGTCGCGAAAGGTACATTTGTGAGAGGTGAAGTGGGAATTACATTTGATCACAACCCAAATAAGAAACAAGGGCTTATTTGTGATTAGTAGCCTTAAGATGTTGGGACTTACTCCAGGATAGAGGCTCGATGGTGACATAGCCTAGTGAGAGAGGGATTCGGCACATAAGATAGGAGGAGCACTATTCCCCATCACGCCCTTTGCTGGCCTTGGGCACTGGGATAGAAAAAAGGAGCAGGGATGTTGCATCCAGCATGAAAATCTAGGGGCTTACACCAGGGTGGTTTCCCTTTCCCCACGTAGGATGCATGGGGGTAAGTCACAGTTTAACGTATTGTGTTGAGGATGATGGTGCTTTTCATTTTAACATCCTTCATCTTGGATGAGGTGGGTTTTCTCCGCACCCCTAGGACTTACATAAATGGTACCCTCTACACCTTGGTGAAGAGAGGGGATAGGAAACACCGTAAAAAAGGGGGTTAAAATGACCGGGTGTTGGGCTTGAACCTTTTGGAGGCTTCCTACATACCCTACCTTATCAAGGATCAAAGTCCACGTAGTTCAGATGAGGGTATTTGGGGATTACGCTCTAAGACAGACCAAAGTGTTGGTGAAATGAAGTGAAGATGGTCAGAACAAACGGGTGGTGGGCGTCAACCTTGTGGAGGCTTCCTACGTACCATGCCTTAGCAAGGATCAAAGACCAAGTTGTTCAGTTGGGTCGGTGAACCGACGTGAAGGAGGACCTGGGGTCTAATGGGTGGTGGTCTTGAACCTCGTGGAGGCTTCTTACATACCCTACCTTAGGAAGGATCAGAGACCATGTAGTTCAGGTGGGTCGGTGAACCAACGTGAAGGAGGACCTGGGGTTTAATGGGTGGTGGGCATGAACCTCATGGAGGCTTCCTACGTACCCTGCCTTAGCAGGGGTCGAAGACCACGTAGTTCAGGTGGGTAGGTGTGGGTCTTACACTCTAGGCTACCTAGATAGGATGCCATGGTCAGTTCTTAAAACTCTATGCCCACGTGAGTCATTATCGGTGTGAGAAATGAGAGGCAGTAAGAACCTAGAGATCACAACGCAAAGGTGTGTCCATGAAGGGTGGTGAATGGGGCTTATGCAAGGAAGTTTCATGGGTGTCGCTATGGGGAGGCAATGGTGAATGGGGCTTACGCAAGGATTCTTCTCAGGTGCCGCTATGGAGCAACAATGGTGACTGGGGATTACGCGAGGATTCTTCCCAGGTGCTGCTATGGAGTGGAAATGGTGGATGGGGCTTACGCAAGGATGTTGCTCAGGTGCCACTGTGGAGCGACAATGGTGAATTGGGATTACGCAATTAAGCTGCCTGGGTGCCACTGTGGAGCAGCAATGGTGGATGGGGCTTACGCAAGGAAGATTCTCGTAATGTCTTCCTCATGTCTGGCCATGAGGTAATCCCAACCCATGGGTGGGTTAAGGCCTTCGCCTTTGCACTAGTGCACAAGAGGTATAATGCCAAGGGCATTGGAATCAGTCTATACAAAGGGAGATGAAAAGTGTGAATCACATGCCCGACATTTAGAATGCAACAAGGGTGGCGTGGCGATGGAGGATAACTGTTGACCATGTTCGTAACACATAATCCATATCACGTTAGGCTGAAATGGGGACAAACAAATGAGGGTCGACTTCTGATCGTGTTTGAAACACAAGACCTGACTCGAAGTGGTTTCCAAAGACCTACAGGGCGTTGGCCCGTGATGGTTGGTGATCTGATGCCGCATGGTACTAGGCTATTAGGGGGTCCCATCAGTCATGGGAGGGGATGATGATCTGAATGAAGGAGACACAAAGCATGTGGTGGAGTGATGAAATGTTTTAATGGATTCCAATGCTCTTGAAATTATGCCACTGTAATCATGAAAATCAATATCTTATTCTTGGAGTATAAGTAATCTCTTGTTTTGATCAAGATTCGTCCTATGTTTTGAACATAGGGTGCACTATAGTTTAGAGTCATGTAGATAGTACTATTGTCTTTTTACGCTTGGAGCATAAGGAATCTCCTGTTTAGAGAAAGAGGCATCGTATGTTTAGCACATAGGGAGTACTACTATTTATATTCATGTGGAGAGGACTATTGACATCTTATGCTTGGAGCATGAGGAATCTCTTGTTTGAAGAAAAAGGCATCCTATATTTGGAACATAGGGAATACTATAGTTTAGTGTAATGTAGAAAGGACTTTTGGCATCTTATTATTGGTACACAAGGAATCTCTTATATAGAGTAAGAGGCATCCTATGTTTGTCATATAGGGATTAATATAGTTTAAAGTCATGTAGATAGGACTATTAGCATCTTATGTTTGGAGCATAAGGCATATCTTACATTGCATAAGAGGCATCTTATGTTTTTCATATAGGGATTACTATAGTTTGAAGTCATTTTGATTGGACTATTAGGCATAAGGATCCTAGTAATGGTTGGTGTTGGGACTTACGTAGGAGCAGCCCTCTCTGGTTCAACTTAGCATAGGAGCCAAGTGATAGGGTTTGGAGGAGTTTCTTGAGGAATGGTTTGAGTGATTATATTCCGTACTGTTTCAGTTATTAGCATGTTTTGTTGTTGTGCCATGAATCTGTGTTATAGAATGTTGTTGTGTTACTGCTTATGCTAACATGTTAGAGATGTTATGGATATGTGAAAAGGGTGCTAAAGATAAAATGATAAATAAATGTTGATTGTGATAAATGGGGGACAAATTATAGTGATAAGGTGTATGGGTGACTTATCGATTGGTAGATGGACACCCATGTGTTTGAACCTTATACAACCATAATATGTTTGAAAATGGTTACAAATGTAAAACTGCTGAGTTTTGATTATAATGAACTATTGTTGGGTTGCTTTTGGAAGAACCTAGATTGAATAAATGAGAACTTTGGAGGTCTCCTTTTCTGTAAAAGGAATTTAGATGTTAAATTGTCTTTTTATATTTGAATAACATTGAATGATGATTAAAGAGGATGTTTGTGATAAAAAGCCTATATTTTTTCCGTAGGTTTTTGTTTTGAAAACCAAGTGACTTGTTGTGAAGATGTACTTATGTGTATATTGAAATTCATTCAAATGTTAAAAGGTTGAAATTAATTATTTAAAATTCCTAAAAGAAAAAAAGGGTTTTTGAACCCTGTGATTTCATTTTTGCATGACAAAGATAGAGGGTCAATGTTTATGTTTCATAAGGGGCTAACACGTGGTAGGTAGTACCCATTGAATGTCCTAGGCTATTAAAGTAAGTTCGTCCCACTACTCGGGAGGACTTCTTGGGACTCGATTGTTTTGGCACGCAGATAGGTTTATGTTATGGATTTTTATGATCAATGTTTAACGTGGTGATCATGGTTTGAGTAATGTCACACACATGCATTAATGTATTCTAAAAACACGCGCTGGTGAGAAACCAATCTTTTCTTGAGACGTAAAGGAAAATCCTAAGGTGGGTATTGTTGCATCTTTTTTTATAAACATGCCAGTAGGTGATGTCGAGCTATTAGAACGGAGTTTTCTTGTAATATTTTGACCGATCTTCTTAAATGACCTTGGTAGGTCGGTTGATTTATTAGTGGTTCTCGATGGCTTCTCAGGGACGAGAAGTTTTTAATGTGGTTATATTGTAAAGTCTCGTGTTTTTTAACCGGGTTAAAATATGAATGTTTTCAATTTTCTTTTCGATTTATCAACGGTTAATTTTTTTTAAACTGAGCTCTAGAATTTTATTCTGAGTGTTGGAACAACTAATGGTGTCGTTTCTAGAATTGAGTAATTACCCAACAAATTTTAGCGGGTATCCCGATGAGTCTTGGGTGCACTGGATCTAGAAAAATCCACTTTAATGGATCTGCATGGGCAGCACATGGTTGCGGTCCAACCTATCCAGTTTATCTTATTTAATAAATTATTATTATTTTTATTTATTTAAATATGATTATATGAGAGCTTTGGATTAATTAAAATAAATATTTAATAATAATAATAATAATATGAAGTTATTATTACTATTATTGTGGTTGTTAAATTTATTTAATGTTAAAGAATTAATTAAATGGTAGTTGAAGGTATTGATGTGGATTTTGGGTTTATCAAAAAACCGTTTTATTTAAATAAAGAGTTTCAGAATTATTAAAGGACCGTTTTTTATTAAATGTAGTAATGTGCTAATAATAATAATGTCATTGTTGTTATTTCAGAGTCATAAATTATTTTGATTCTTTGAGATTTTAATTGCATGTTAATGGAGTGTATCATTTATGAGAATTAAATGTGGATTTTGACCTTCTCAACGAAACATTTAATTAAATGAGGGGTTATGGGTTGTAGTTTTTATCATATTAATGATATTGTAATAAATGGGGGGTTTCGGTTTTTAAATAAATGAAAGTTTGAATAATAATAATGATGATGTTATTATTATTTTTGTGGTTACTTAGTTAAATAAATGTTAAAAGAATTTAATTATCAATATGGAGTTTTATAATTAATTACAAAACATTTATTATGAGAATAATAAATGAAGGTTAAAATGAATTGGATAATTAATGTGGATTTAAATGGGAATGTTGGACATAATTAAAATGGGTGTTTTATTGTTTCTTTTAATAAAATTTAATTATAGAGTTTGTCAAAGTTCTATTTTTATTTAATGTGGTGTAATATTTAGGTGAATTTAATGAGGCTGTTGGGTATCTTGATGAAACACTTAATTAAATAAGCAGTTTCGAATTTAATGAATGAGTGTGGGTATTTCATAGTTTTTTTTGGGTTATATCAAAGGTTTGAGTAATAATAATTATATTTTTATTATTATGGTTTTACGAGTGTCATAATTATTGATCATTATGGATATTATTATTATAAATAATAATAGTAATGAATTGGAGAGTTTTGGTTGGAATTTATAAAAAATGAATGTTTTAATAATAATAATAATAATGATTTAATTATTATTATTATTATTATTATTATTATTATTATTATTATTATTTTGTTAATTAATTAAATTCAAGGAAAAACAAATTTTATTTATTGTGGGAAAGGAATTATTTTTTTTACTTTGAAGTCAAAGAGATTTTAATTTAATTGAGGAGTAAAGGGGAGTTTTATTTTCTCAACGAAGCGTTTCCTTTAAGAAGGATTAATTGGGGAGTTTTTTACTTTTTAGATAAGTGTTTAATGTGTATAATAATAATAATAAAATGAGTATTATTATTATATTTTATTATTATTATTATCGCATTAATGGTATTATTATTATTTGGTTTTAAGAGTTACATAATAACCATTTTTAATGGAAATTAATTTAGGGTTTTGAAAAAAAGAAAATAAAGGGAATCAAATTCCCCTCTTCTTCCTCCCTATGCACAAGGTCCAACATGAACGCAGCAGCACACCCCATGATGTGATCCCGTCCTCCCTCCTTCAAGCTCCCTCCTTGGCATGAGCTCCTTCCCGCGGTGCGACCAAGAGGCGCACGAACCCCCGAGCGACCCTCCCTGCAGTAGCGCGGCACCCAGGCAGAGCTCCTGCATCGTGTGACCTCTGTGGTGCAGCCCCCCTTTGGGAAATACCTAGAGGTGCACCACCCCTCTTCCGGACTCTACGTTGTGCATGACGATTCCCCTCAGACTCTTCAAAAATCTTGTCTGCCTCTCAGGGTGAATCCATCTACGTATAACTGGTGATTCGCATCGATCTTTTGACTCCTCTCTCTCACCTTGTTTTCTCAGCTAAAACCCAAGGGTTTGGGTTTAATCCAATCGTTGTGTTCCTCTATTTTTAGGATATGTGAATGTTGACTCGAGACCCATTGGTCCATAATCCGACATCTGCCGCCAAGGGCAAGGCAGATGGTCTCAAATTATCTTGTCGTCGTTGGTTCGGGTTAGTTTCTAAACCCACAGTTTGGTTTTTCACTGGTTATATTAAGGACTGTTAAATTTTTTTATGAGTTCCTGGTACAAAGTTAGAGGTGCGTTGTTCATTAAAACTTTGATTATGGTTACCAGTTTAATATATGTAATTTTCATTGATCAATGTAGTCAATGTGCACAGATATATATATATATATATATATATATATATATATATATATATATATAAAGGTGTGTGCACGTACGATTATAGACTAGTTGTGGACTGGTTGCTACCAAGTACATTAAAACGCTTCGGATTTAAAATGGTGCCACCCTGAGGTAGGGTCTCAAATCCTTAACAGTTTATTTTAAGAATTATAGCTTCTTTAAATAAATTGATAATGCAAGTTTTCTTGATTATGATATGTAGATGCATGACACTTTTGAAGTTATTAAATGATGCCACCCACGTGAGATAAATGAGGGCTTGAACTTGTGTTGTTTTTAAGCATGTTTTGCTAATTTGGTTAAAGTGATATGATTAAACTGTTAAATGACTTGAATCGGAAGAATGTATAATAGGGTAATTAATTGGATAATTAATTATCAAGTCATGAGTTGGAATAAAATTTGTGTCATTTAATGATCATTGGGAATATTGAATATTTGACATGTTCAAAAATATAAATTGTAAATTGGTAATAATTAATAGATGGAGTAATTATTACATGTTAAATGTTAAATAGTTAATTAATTTATGATTGGTTTAAGAGGTAATATTTAATTAAATAATTTTTTAATTAATTAATTTTCATGCATTAAATTAAGATTGTGAATTGATTGTTTGTTACGACTGTTGTCCAAGGGTACTTTTTGATACTTGTTAGATTTCCATGCATTAATTTTTCTTGGATGGAGTTGTTCTATATTATGAGATTATGCGTGAGATGGTTGCTAAATATATGGTCTTGTTCAGCATATTTTGTGATGATTATGACGTGCATGTAAATTGTTAAAGTTCGGGACGAATCACTGTTTGAGTGGACGGGTTCAGACTTGTTAACGAATTTGGATAATTAAATGTTGAGTTAATTATTTATTTGGATTTCTAAGAAAAGTTAATTGTTAATTAATTATTTACTATTGATATTTTGAATGGTTAATTAAGGGTTGACTTTTGATGGGCAATTTAAGTTGTTAATTAGTTGTTGAATTAATTAACAGTTTGGATTAATTAATCTATGAATTAATTAATGGATGGTTTTGGGGTGTTAGACATGGTGTTCTACACCAATGATAAATATATATATATATATGATTGATAAATGGGTTGTGAGACAAGGACTGAATCTCCAAATACTCACGGGGTGATAGAAATGGTGTTCTACACCAATAATAAATATATATGTATGATTGATAAATGGGTTGTGAGACAAGGACTGAAGCTCCAAATACTCACGGGGTGCTATACATGGCATTCTACACCCAGATTTCTAGCAAATATTCTTTTATGGGTCAGGGACTGATGCTCCAAATACCCATGGGTTGTAAGACAAGGACTGATGCTCCAAATACTCACGAGGGTGCTAGACAAGATGTTCTACACCCATTAATTAATATTTTACTATGGGTCCAATTGTTCGTTCATGAAATGAGTTAATGGTTAATGAAGGCTATTGAGACATGATGTTTTGTGAATTGTTTATGAGGAAGGTTTCAGACTTATTTATGAATTGGGTGAACCACTTTTAGTGGGGGGCTAAGACTTAGTATATGAAAGGTTAAATTGAATAACTTATGATGCGTTATCTAAGCCAAAGCACAAGCTTGGAATTATTATTTACTTTGATTACATAGATGGTCTTTAGAGACATCTGTGGCGAGTGATTTATACAGGAGATGTTGGGCATAGGCCGAATCTCAAGACCATTATAATTTATTAAGATTGGAATAACTAATAACCGATGAATGATTATGTAATGAATATTGAGTTTGTATGATAAATGTATAATCCAGGTTCAGACACCAGCTAAGGGCTGAAGCAGGTACTTGGTTATATAGTTGCATTGTACTATTTACTTAATTTATGCATTCTTTCACATGTTATAATTTATTTATTAAATTTCGGGTTTGGGGTAGACATCGGTGGTCCCATCCTACTGAGATTTATATCTCACACCCTACTCAAGCCGCCATTGCACTAGGTACCCGAGTAGATTCTATTTGGTTGCAGGACTATGTTGTTTGCATTTACTTGGGAGTTAGGAGCACAGGACCGAGCGGAGGCTCAAGATGCTCAAGGAGATCACCCATGGGGATTTGAGTCATTATTTATTTATTTATGCATTGAAATGTAAAGAATGTTGTTTTGTTCACTGTTTTCTATTTTTGTATCATTAGTAAGTCATGCATGCATCTGTTGTATACTTTGGTTTTGGCCATTTGTTTTGTACAAGATTTATAAAATATACTTTCCACTGCTTATTCATTTATTATACCGTTTCCTCAATTTATTGCCTTTGTCTATTTTTGAACACTATAATGAGGGTATACTCTCCCCACTGACTATCCTTAGACCCTCACTACTAGTCGACAGCCTCTGGTGTACGGGGAGGCGCTCTTGAGGTCATGTGGTGACCGGTCCGGCCTCCGGATTAGTGGTGAGTCGGGTCGGGACATTACATTGATGAATCATTATCAAATAAGATTCTATGATGCTTTCCATACAAGTATTATTTACAAAGATCAAGTAATGAATCCTTGTTAACATTGATATACTTCTTCTTTTTTGAGATGGATAACCCTATTTCACTCATATAACCAAGTCTCTTATGCCACATATTGGATAAAATCTCTCCTCTCATTATGTTTAGGTTCTCAACAAATCTCTTCACATGAGTTTTGTACAACGTACCACATATGTGTCTTCAATAAATGATGACGGATCCTTTTTTCATCTTTCATACTCCATTACTGCATATTTTTTCATAGCCATGTCGGTCAAATGTTATTCCTGATAATAGGTTTAGCTGAAGGCTTGGAACATGTTGAACATCCTTCAAGGGGATTGTGTATCCAATATTCATCCTGACTTGGATATCACTTGTACCATCAATATCCACCAAATAGGTAGTCCCCATCTTGACTGCACCAATGTCACCATCTTGATAAGTCATAAAATACTCATGATGTGGAGTGACATGGTACGGTGCTGCAATATCAACCACCCATTTTTTTCTTGGCCTAATTTATGATAACATGACTTTTTCATTAGAGTAAAGAAAAACTTCTTCAGTGATTCTCACATGTGTGTCTCTATTTTTTTTTTGTTGGTTTCTACTTTGTCCCTATTCTTGTAGAAACTTTACGAAGTTCTTCTTCATGGGTACCTCGATGCCATAATGGTAGCATTTTTTTTTCACCTCCATCTATCTATGGACCATCCTATGATCTTTCATAGACCTCTATGTCCAAGCCACAACCTCCTCCTTGTTATCTCCCTCGCTTCTCTAGGAAGAGAGCTTGAGTTTGGTTGTAACTCACATCCTTCCTTTGGGCCTCCTCATTGAACCACACATCCTTTACCATTTCCATGGTAAGTTTTCCTATGGGTGTTCAGTTCTTGAGTGAGACCACAAGAATATCCCATATATTAGGAAGTTTTCAGAGTAGGAGGTTCACTTGATCTTCATCATTTAGAATCTTACTTACAGCCACCAATTGGATCACCATGCTTTGAAACTCCCTAGTGTGCTCAGCTATAGAGCTCCCACACTATAGTTGAATATTCATCAACTACTTCAACAAGAGGATATTATTATGGGTGGTATTTTATTGGTATATATTTTCCAACTTCATCCAAAGTTCATACGTGCTAGTCTCTTGTGCAACATTGTGGTAGATACTGTGATCGATCAATTGACGTATTTAATTGATCATCTTCTTGTTCAGCTTATTCCACTTCTCTTCCTTGGGGGCATCATGGTTGACTATGTTGTTCCCAATGGGGTCAAAAATATCTTTCTCATTAATAATATCTTCCATTTGAGACTTCCAAAATGAGTATTTCAAATAAGTCAATATGATCATCCCTCCTGTGGATGGTACCTCCATTTAATTTTAATTAAGAAAAAAGTAGTGAAGAGTATGGAAAAATAAATCTCACATTTGCATTTGGAATGGTTGAAAATGGTGTAATCAACTCTTAGATCATCTTAATCAGACACCGATTGGTCAAGATATGACCAAATCAATTTTAATGGCTAAGATCAACCAATTACATGTCAATGAAGTGGAACACCGTAGAAATGGTGGGTGGAGTTGGTTCACCATCCACTATTGAAAAATAGTGGTGGGCAGCTAGATAGCTCCATCACCATTATCATCTAATTGCCCATAGTTTCTCATGCCTCCAAATCATCTAAAACTACATCAGAGGTTTCCTTATGATCCCTAGATATTGAATAGTCCATAATCTATCTTCCTAGAATAAGGACTCTCTTAGATATAGACACTATTACAGAATGGTATTTAGAATTTTCATAAGGCATTTTAGCACAAATCATCCAAGAAAAAATCATTGTGTTTCTAGAATGAAACATACCTCATCTGGACACCAGGGAAGATCAATCAATGTTTCATGCACACTGTCAGAGTATGGGATATTTGAATCTATAGTATTGTATGCACTATCTTCTAGGGTTTTTTTAATTTCTTGGGTTTTTGAATCGGGTCGGAAACCTCTCCCATTTTGAATTTTTAAATTAGTGGGTATGAATTTTTCTTTTTCAGTCATTAGAACTCAATTCCAAGTGTTCTGTCAACCCAAAATCATGTTTTTTGATGGGTTTAGAGGTTTATCCAAATACGTATGTGTTTGAAAGGGGTTTCAGGAGAATCGGAGGCCGAAGGCCTATTTTGGGAGTTGCAAGTCAAGGCGTATGGTTTAAGGAAAACCACACATCCACTTCCTACTAATAGTGTGGACACATTTTCTACTGAGCATTGTTTGTGGGAAACCTTGCATGTGGGGTGTACATCTATGAAACCATGTCTATAGTTTTTGCAGAGGCTTTTGCACAGTTTGTGCACAATTAGGGAAAACCATGGGGCAAGCCACATGAGTAGTGCCATATAGGCAGTACCTATATGTTGTAGCCTACATGTTTATCACACATTTTGGAAAAATATGTGAGATAACCATGTTTCCTCATTTAATATTTGAAATTGCATTTATACCCCTCACTCCTTTTCCTTTTTCTCTTTATTTTTCCTCCTTCTCTCATGGGTTGCGTATAACAGGAGGAAACCTTCCATTTTCTTCCTCCCCTTGGATTGCTCTCCCTCATCTATTAGTTCTCAGTTTTATATCCATTGGGTGTTTTGGAATAGTATCAGTAAATATATCTTCACCCATGCCTCTCTTTCATTTTTCTTTTTCCTCACAGAGTGGTAAATCTGTTTGATCTGTTTTACCCTATTTTTTAGGTGCTCACCAAAATCATTGGTTTATTCTAAAATGCTTGGAGTTAGAGTCTAATACCGTACATGACTATGTTTACAAGTCCAAGGTAGGGGTGAATATCTTTCTTCATGTTTTCAAGGTCTATTTTTCAGTGCTACTTTTAGCACTCCATTGGTTATTTGAGGATGAAACTTTTTAAATTTATTGCTTGATATTAAATTGATCTTATGACCTAATGAGATGATTTTAGACATGATGTCACATTGTTTATCCATGAGAGGATGGGTTAGAGGTCATATACCAACTTGGGTAGTTATTTTGAGGTGTGTAATTTGTTTAATTTGAGTTTTTTGTAAAATTAGAATTGAATAACTCAATTATATTGAATTGTTTATTTCAAATTAAATTGTTTATTTTAAAATGAGCTACTTAATTTAATTTAATTTAACTGATTGTTTAGATTAAATTCATTATATTAATCAAATTGAATTATATAAAATTCTTGTGATATACTATTTTGAACCATAGGGTTGTGACGGGATTGGCCTGAGTGATTGAGGTGGCTTGGACATAAGGATTTAGGTGACGTGGTCATCTAGTTGGGTTTGGCCAAGATTTATTGAGTGATACTGAATCAGAAGATGGGGCGTCATGTCCATTTGTATAAGGTAAATAGTCCATCAGGTTACAATAGAGGATCATGTGATATTGTATGGCATGACCATAATACTTGAGAAACATGGTTTTAGGGGAATGAGGTGTGAGTTGGATGTGGCTTAGGTACTATTTGGGTGATTTTCTGTCACCTGTGATGGCTAGAGAACTGATTGGAGTCATGTGAACATAGGAGGACTCAGTGATGAGGTTTTTTTACCACTCGTGTGGGTAGAGTCCCCAATAGTGTGGCATAGATAAATTTTTTGGGGTTTATTTCCATAGAGAACCACAAGGAAGGTGAGGAGCCTTTGGTGATAGCATGGATGATATCGGTTAGGGGTTGAGGCTCACTGTACAATGATTTTTGGGCCTGGACTATTTTGGGAGGATAGAGATTGTTGTTTCTTAGGGTATTTTGATATTAGCTGATGGTGATTCTATTTGAGAAAAGCTATCATTGTGCATCCAGATTTTGGGCTTTGAGCTAATGAGTGCTTTCAATTAGGGGTTTAAAGGACCAGTTACTTTTGTTTGGGTGTGCCTTCAAGACGTCGATGCTTTGTTGAGACATGGGGTATCAGGATTCATGTGGTTTCATGTAAATTATTTGAGGTGGAACCTAAGGGTTCACCTAGGCTATTCTACTTCAGTGGATTCCTTGGGACATCATCCAAGGATCCTCTCTTTTTCAATGATTCTCGTGTTAGTTGAGGTAGGTGATGACTTCCTTGTGGTTGTTGAGAACCAAATATGTAGGTGTTTACATACTTTTTATTATAATACACACCTACTTAAATACTTGTGTTGGGTATCCACACTTGGGTGTTATCCTACTGAGACTCATTCTCACACCCTACACAGTCTCTTCGAGACAAGTGTCGCCTTTATGTTGTTGCGTTCAAGTAAGGGATTGCCTTCATGAGATGAAATTTAGTATCTGTTTGGTGGGATTTTGGAAGAGGGACTTTGAGGTTCTTGCCTCTACAGGAGTTACTTTTGAGTTTTCGTTTTATTTATTTTTCTATTAGGATGTATATATTTTTGTATTGTATTGATTTTAGACATTGGAAAAAACTTTTTTTAGATATTGTGTGTATGACCTGTATTGTATGCATGCTTGTTTTTTATTCTATAAGTAGTATGTTTGGAATGTTTGTTTATTTTAGATTCTTAATTCATGTATTTCTTCCACTAATATGTGTTATTGGTTGTGATTATTCCATTGGTGGGTCTAGTTTGATTCTACTGAGTCTTTAATCATTCACTGCATGTTATATCTATGTACTCAAGCCATTATATTATGTTCTCTTAAGGGAATAGCCTCCTAACTTTAACCACTTTACACCATTTCTACCAGTTTTTAGCCTTTGGAATTCAGGGAAGTTCACCTAAGAATAGTGGAACTCAGAACGTTATCACTTTTGGGGTGGATAAAAAGGTTGGGGACACTATTAGTGGTATCATAGTAGTTTTTTACTGGGTTTTACTAGCAGTGGAAGGCTGGATACTAATGATATTGATTTTGATTTTTTTCTTTTTTTTTAGTCTTAATATTTGTGTTATGGTAGACTATAGATTATGATTTAGTCAGAACTAGATTCAGAACATGTTCTTCGGTGCCTGTAGCCCCATGTATGAGGCACAGACCAAGTTACCATGGGTGGGAAATATTGTTCTATTTTTCTCATTTGATAGTTTATTGGATCTCCACCTCAAGTGATATTCTGGAACATGATTGTTATTGGTTGTGATATATGTCCCTTCACCTGTTAAGGTAAGGGAGAACTTGAAACCTTGGCCTGGTATGGCATAGAATGATATTTTAAACCATATCCTGGTAAGGCAAGGTGTGTTTGATATGCTTTTTTTATTATGTCTAAGCACATGATAACATGTTTTAGTTATTTATAATATTTCACCTATAAAAATTTATTATGAAATGTGATATGCCATATGATATATATATATATATATATCTTGTTATGTGACATATGGAATGAGCCTGTCTCTTATTGGAGCAGGTAGGTACTATTACATGGGTGATGTTGATCACCAGGTTGGGTGACATGGTCAAAAGATTGAGGTAATGTGGTTCATCATGATAGGAATTTTCTAAGGTATATTTGATTCTTTTCTCTGTTAAGGGTAGTTAGAAAGTCCATGAGGCTGGGATTCCATGTGGCATGGTTGTGATGGGGCGGAGTAAGGGTAGTGAGTTGACACTTTCTATTATCTCTTTTCCTGTCTGTGTGATATATATGTATGCTATTAGGCTATCTGATCATGTTGGTGGTATTCAATAGGTTTCTACAAAACTACTTGGACTGAGCATTAGGTGCGTGATACCTTGGTATTGTAGGATCATGAAAAGATTAAGGCCCCTGGGGATCAGGCATAGTAGTTACAAGCTCAGGTACAGGCTCAGGCTCATGTCCTAATACAGAAGGGGAAACCACCAAGTCATACAGTGTTTGGGTTGTGTCTTGATGAGAAACTTTGGGTGAACCTGGTACATGTGATCTATGGGATTGACATGAGTGCTCAGGGAGTAGAGCCTACTACTACGTATCTAACTTGGGAGTTCCAATCGCAGCACCCACCACTGTTTCAAGGTGAGGGTGGTCCACATGTGGATACGAATTGGATAGAATCAATGAAGATTATTTTTATGAATGTAGATACACATCTAGGGTAGAGGGTGAATCTGGTGATGTATATGCTTAGAGGACTGGCTAAGCATTGGTGGAACATGATGGTTCGGGCAGGTATACATGAAGGACTTTCCTGGAAGGAATTTGAGGATAGCTTCATTAAGCATTTATTTTTGAAGACACTGATGGCAAGGAGAGATCAATATTTCTTGAGCCATAAATAGTAAGACATGTCTATAATGGGATATGATGAAACGTTCACCAAATTGTCTTTCTTTTCACCTGGAATGGTGAGTTATGGAACCTCGAGGGTAAGGTGCTTTGAGTATGGTTTACGAAATTCCATTTGGGTGCAGGTAAAAATATTTAGGTTGGATACATTCTCATAGCTGGTGAACCAGACACTCATAATTGAGAGAAACCTAGAAGATATGTAATACAAAAATCGAGTAGTGACTTCAGGTAATTTCAGTGGCCATGCTTCAGATAGCAGGAAGTGAGGATGGGATGAGTTCCAATGGGTATTAAACATAAGGACTCAATTAGACCACCTAGGAGTGGATATTCTACGGTTTCTGTTAAATGTGGGAAACCAGTACATATCCAGACTCACTCTGAGTGGCCTCCGAAGGAGTGTCGAGAATATGGTCAAGTCTAGCATCTTGAGATTTTCTGTAAGAATCCTTCTCAGGAAGCCAAAAGTCAAGAAATGAGGTAGACTTAGGGCTCTAATATTGGACTAGGAGCAGTACCAGGTGAGGGTAGATGAGAATCAACTACACATGGAGGATGTGGAAGAGAAAGTGGGACCCAAAAGTAGGTTTAGTGGTTAGTGGCTAGTGCACCACCATAGGCAGGTCAGGCTATAGGCAATCATTCATCAGGCTAGGTGTATTCCATAGAGATTCTAAGTGCCCAGTAGGTATGTGAACCAATGATGTTTATAGGTACATTATGGGAATATCAATTTCTTTTATTTTCTTGGCATGTCCTGTTGGAGCATGTCTGTTTTGGGTGCATGAGGTTCACGAGTTGTATATATGGACTGACGAGATGCTAGTTAGTAGGTTGGCATCATTGTGTGAATTATATATATATATATTTGTGTGTGTATGTGTTTGAGGTTTGTGGAACCAGGTTTTGTATGTGAGCAATGTTGGGTGCATTATTACTGAGGTGCTTGGCATTAGGGCATCAAGGAGATGCAGGTTACTTGTGGTGAGAGGCATATGGGAACTATTTTCGTGTGGTACTTATTGAGGTGCATGGTACTAGGGTTTAATTAAGAATATATTGAGATGCAGGACCTTCATGTTGCCAAGTGTGACATTGGTATGAGGTGGGAATCGATATGGTGTGGGATGCTGAATAGAGTTTTATATGACATCAAAGCACCTGATTAGGTATAGGAGTGATGATGCATCAAGAGGGGACTTTTTATTATGGAAATTAGTTTATGGACCACTATATTGATTTCATTTTTAGTCGAGACAGATGGGGATAGGTCACTCCTATGGTGGGGGCCCCCTTGAGACCGTTGACATATACCCTTGAGACTGGTGTTTTATAGGTTGTTCTTAAATGGGATGGGTATGTTAAGTACCATATCTATGTTTTATTGAATAGCTTGGGGTTGAAATATTTTAAGGTGGGGAGATTTTAACATCCTGGGTTTTTGAATTGGGTTGAAAACCTCTCCCATTTTGAATTTTAATTTAGTGGGAATGCCATTTTATTTTTCAATCATTGGAAATGAATTACGACAATTCAATCAACAAAAAATCATGTTTTTGGTTGGTTTATAGGATTATCTGAAGCATCAAGTGTTCAGAAGAGGTTTTGGGATCATCAAATGTTGAAGTCCTAGTTTGGGAGTTGTAGGATAAACCACATGGTTTGGGGAAAACTGTGAAGCCTCTTCTAGATAATTGTGCAATCCCTTTTTGCACTGAGCATGGTTTGGGGGAAACTATGTGTGTGGGGAACACAGTCATGCATCCATGTCTATAATTTTTGCAGAGGCTTCCACATAGTTTATGCATGTTTAGGGGAAACCGTGCGGCAAGCCACATGGGTAGTTTTATATAGGTGGTACCTATACACTGTAGTCCACACGGTTATCACATAGTTTCAAAAACTATGTGATCTAACTATGAGACCTCATTTAAGTAGTGAAATTACATTTCTACCCCTCCCTCCTTTTTATTTTTTTATTTTTTCCTTGTTCTCCCATGGGTCACGCACAAAAGGAGGAAACCCTCCATTTTTCCTCCTCTTGGCTTTCTCTCCCTCTTCGTCGATGGTCCATTTATAGATCTATTGGGTGTATTTGAACTGTTTCAGTAAGTATATTCTCATTTATGCTGCTATTTAATTTTTCTTTCACCTCACAGAGCTATAAATCAGTCTATCCCATTTTACAATATTTTTAGCGTGCTCGATGGAATCAAAAATTTCTTCCAAACTGCTTGGAGTTGGAGGCTAATACAAGACATTCCAAAATATATGGATCCAAGGTAGGTGGTTTATACCTTACTTATGGTTTTTAAAATTGATTTGTGGTTCTTATTGTAGTGATCCATTTGGTATTTGAGGGATACCCTTTTAAAATTGATTTATGGATATTAAATTGATCATATTACCTCATGGGATGCCTTTGGGCATGCCCCAACCTTGTTTATTCATACGAGACAAGGTTAGAGGTCATTGAAAACCATAGGTAGTTAGGGAGGGGTGTGTTCTTTGTTTAATTAGATTTTATTGTTAAATTTTAATTGAGAAATTCAATTACATTGAATTTTTTGTTTTAAATTGAATTGTTTATTTTAAAATAAGCTACTAAATTCAATTAAATTGACATGATTATTTAATTTAAATTTCTTATATGAATCAAATTGAATTATATAAAATTCTTATGATATATTTTTGTAACACATGGGGTCATGATGGGCTTGGCCCAAGGTATTGACGTGGCTTGTCCATCAAGATTGTGGTGGTGTGGTCATCTGGTTGGGCTTGGCTTGGATTTATTGAGTGATGTTGAATCAAAGGATAGGTAATCCTGGATTTCAATTTGAGGCAGTTGAGACATCAAGTTATTATTGAGGCTCATGTTATATTTGATGGCATGGTCATCATACTTGAGTTACATGGTCACAGGGTCACAATGTAACGGTTGGATGTGGATTAGTTATTGTTTTGGTGATTGTTTCTCACCCATGATGGCCAAAGAACTGATTGAAGTCATGTGCACAAAAGAGGACAAAGTGATGATGTGGTTTTGACCACTCATGTAGGTATAGGACTCCGATAGTAAGGATTAGGTAAATGTGTTGGGGTTGTTGACATAGAAAGTCATAGGGAAGGTGAGGAGCCTTTGGATGATAGTGTTGAGGCTATTCGTTGGGGATGAAGCTCACCGTATTGAGGCCATTAGGCCTAGACTATTTTGGGAGGATGGAGATCATCATTTCATGGGAAATAATTCTATAAACCAATAGGGATTCTATTTTAGTACAAGTATCATTGGGCCTCGGGATATTGGTCTTTAAGCCAATGAGTACTTTCAAGTAGGGGTTTGAGGGACTGGTTACTTTCATTTGGGAATGCCTTCAGGGTATCAGTGCTTTGTTGAGACATGATGTGATCACGAGGCACATGGTGTTAGGTATTTTATTTGGGGTGGAAACTTATGGTTAACCTGGTATATTCTACTTTAGGTGATTCATTGGGCCTTGGGCCAAGGATCCTCTTGTTTTCAATGATTCCAGTTTTAGCTGAGGTAGGTGATGAATTCCTGGTGGTTTTGGAGCACCAGGGAATTCTGTGTTACTTAAGGAATGTGATGAATTTTTTTTTTATTATAAATCATAAATGCTTAAACACTTGTTATGGGTATTCACACTTGGGTGGTGTCATATTGAGACCCATTCTCACATCCCACATGAGCCATTTGTGATGCGTGTAGACTTTGTGTTGTTGGGTTTAGGAAAGGGATCAGCTTCAAGAGCTGGACCTTAGTAGCTGTTTTGGTGGGATGTTGGTAAGAGTACCTTCATGTTCTTGTCTCTTCAATAGTTACTTTTGATTTTTCCTTTTCTTTCCTTTTGTATCAACATGCTATATATGTATGTATTGTATTGATGGTATCCATTAATGGTCCTATATCTTTGGACATTGTATGTTTGACATGTATTGTATGCATGAAAGTTTTTAGTGTTACAAGTGGTATGTTTGGAATGTTTATTAATTTCCATTGCTTACTCCAATTATTACTTCTACTATTATATATTGTTGGTTGTGATTCGGCTATTGGAAGGTCTGGTTCAAGTCTTCTGAGTCTTTACTCTTCTATTGAATGTTATATCTATGTACTCATACCATTATATTATCATCCCATAAGGGTGTAGACTCCTTAATTTAACCTCTTTACACCCTCACTACTATTCAGAAGATTTTGGTGCTTGGAAAGGTGCGCCTAAGTCCAGTGGCACTCAGACCGTAAGCACTGCTCGAGTGGCTAAATAGGTTGGGGATGCTATAGTTTTTGGAAGAAACTTAAAAAGAATATGCAAGAGAAAATGTGTCTGGAAGTCAGCGATGGAGCATTATCAGTGGTTGTGGTGTCACTCTCACTTCCAGAGTATAGTTCAAAGCCACTATGAGATATGTAAAAATCCACACCTTCTTCAAATTTATGATTCATCAAACAAGATTGATTGTTTTCCATCATTAATTTATAATCATTATTAACAATCCCTTCCTTATTCTTATATTTCCTATTATTCATTATGGTCTAGTGTTTTTTAAAACAACCATCGGACTATCCGTACTCGTCATATCTATATGTTTTAAATTTATTCCTAAAAGGAGTGTTTAGGAAATTAAGAACAACCTATAGAATCAGTGCTTGATTAAACAATCCTCACAATACATCATCTATATTAAAATAAAATATAACATCAAGGACAGTAATTTTGCTAAAACACCAGTGCCAAGCACTGAAGATGATCCTTAAAAAATTTTACCATGTGAAGGGGTAGTATAATAGATTGATTCTTCCTAAATATTGGATATAATCTATGGGAATTAATGTTTAGTCTCCTACCAGAACTTAGAAATGATCATTGTTCCACCAAATCATTTTTCAAATTATCATTCCAGTTGACTTTCTCCTATTTTCCACCATCTATTGAGTCAACATCCTTTGTATACTTTTCTAAATTTTCCATTTCTCTTGCATAACTAATTGATTAGAGACTAAATGGGTACCCCAAAACTGGAAGATAGCCGAGGGGTCATATATCTAGAATTTTAGATACATTTTATGATGAAATTTCCCCTATGTGATAAGACAAAATTTCTAAAACATACAGATCTAGTAGATGGATAACCACCTTCTGAACCTGATTATCTATTGGGGAAATTGTAGCTTGATATCAACCACCAACAGTAGAACAATTAGGCCTAAGGGATGAAATATTTATATGGCTAGATTTCATTTCGACATGTAAGGTAATCCATCATAGTGTTAGATGATATAGTAACATGAGTTACCTCAGTGATACTAAAAAACTTCTCCTACCACTGAATCACAGAGGGCCTTCAATCTGCCCTTAGTGGATGATTCCATAAAAGGAACATGTAAAGCAAGGGAAGGACAGAAATCAATCATATTTTCAAACTAATTATTTTTTTGAATCCTTGACCTCCTTCAACACCAAACTAAATTATGCCCAATACAGGATGATAAAGGCCCATCTTAATGTAGACACTAGCACCCATGGATATTTTCTTGGTCATTATACATACACTACCACAAATTGGCATAAGGGAAGTGCCTATTTTTATCATTGCTAAATAGAAAGCATTGATAAAAGCCTCACCTTTATCAATGCTGACTAAAAGCACTGACAAGAGTTTTTAATAAAAAATATAATTAATATATATTAAATTATTATATTTATATTCAAAAATATTTTTTATTTATATACAATAATTAAATATATATATATATATATATAAAATAATTATAATATTATAATATTATAATATAATATTATAATATTATAATATTAAAAAAAAATATAATGTTTTAAAAAAATTATTTATAAGATTATAAATAAATATATATATATACTTAAATAATTATAATATTATAATATTTTTTTAAAAAAATATATATTTATTATATTTATAATTATATAAAAATAAATTTTAAATATATTTATTTTTAATTATAATTATCAATATATATATATAAATAAATATATGTCTCTAATGAATTTGATCAATAAATATGTATATATCACGTGATATAATGATCATATTTATAGACATGATTGTAGTTATTTATTTTCATATATTGATTCATGAGTATAATTGAAACTATATGATCATAAGTTTAGTTGTGGACATGATTGTGGGTAGCTATGTTCCAAATATTATGATTATCTATATTTTTATGACGCATGCATATATTATTTATCAATGACTCATGAATGTTCATTTATACATTGATACCCTTTTTATTTATGTTTTCCATATATGTGATGACTTGTTTTTTATGATCTATATTTTTCTATATATGATTTATTCATATTATACTCATGAACTTATTATGTTCTTATAAATATTTATAAAATTACAATAAATATATTTATTATATTTATAATTATATATTTTTAATTATATATATATATAATTTATAAATATATTTATTTATAATTATAATTATAACTATATATATTTAAATAGTTATAAAATTACAATTAATACGTTTATTATAATTTTATAAATACAAATATTTATATATTAATATATATATATATATAATTATATAAATAAATTTATAAATATATACAAATATTTTTAATTATAATTATAAATATATATATATTTCAATAATTATTAAATTATAATAAATATATTTATGATTTTATAAATATACATAACTATATATAAAAATATTTTATAAAAACTTAGAAATATTTATAATTATAATTATAAATAAATATAGATATATTTAGACAATTATAAATTATAATAAATATATTTATTATACATAATTATGAAATTATAAATATAATAAGTATATTTATTATAATTTTATAATTATAGATAATATATGTTTATTTATAGTAATAATTATAAATATTTATTTATTTATTTATCTTTATATCTATAAATAAATATATATTTATTTATAGTTATAATTATAAATAAATATTTGGATGGAGGCTCAAGGGGACCTGAGGGAGAGCCCTAAATCTGGTGAACCAGATGATTGCTCAAATCAAGGCTTGTGGAATTGCGCAATCAATGTTGGTCGATCAAGAAACCATGTGGTATATATTGACCATAAGGAGATGTTTTTGCTTGTAAAAAAAGAGGTGGCTGTCAATGTGATTCCCCCCACTGGAGCTGCTGGTTTTTGGAAGAACTTCACGGATGTTGTGAATGGTGTTTATGGTCTATCCTTCTCTGATTTTGATTCTCCTCCACCTAGGCGAGTGATAAACAAGGGAAGGATTTCTCATGTTTCGGCTAATCAGGAGGCATTTGAGGAGTGAGCCAACATATTTTTCTACTCGATTATTGCTCAAGTCCTCATTCCTAAAGGTGAGGGACTATGGAAATTTAATGAGTTGACAAGAAGGATTGCAGTGGTCTAGGGGTTTCATGAATGGAGAATTATTGTGATGGTGAGGGGTAATATCATGTCTTATTTCCCTCGGATGAATGAAAGTGGAGAGCGTGGAGAAAATGTATTATTTCTCTGAACCCTGGGTTTTTCTACATTCAAGAATGGGACTAGAATTTTGAACCCATAAATGTTCAGAATACCCATGGTCAATTATGGATTAGTTTTTTCAAATTAAATTGGTTATACTGGAACCCTAGGATTCTATAAGACATTTCCTCTGCATTAGGAAACCCCATTCGGATGGATCGACAGACAGACAACCCGAGGTTCATGCACTATGCCCTAATTTTGGTTGAAGTTGACCTGGAAAACATACTAGTTGAGGAGGTAATTCTCAAAACTAGGGATGATAGTATGAAGGTAGAAATTTTATATTAAATTAATACAAAATTATGCATGAACTTCTTATTATTTGGATTTCTCACTACTGAATGTAAAAGGGACAAAGAGTGCAATCTATACAAGGAAAAAAGGCCATGATGACACTACTTGTAGAAGGAGGAAGGGAAAAGAGAATATCCCTCTAAAACCTTGGAATATTAGTGTACCTTGTTTCAAGGTTCTTCCTAGGCAGAATGATTACAATGGGGCTTTCAATTTTTCATGATTCCAAGGCTGGAAAATAGGAAATTGAATAGGTCATAAGCTTCTCTCAGGCATCTCATGAGTCAGGGCTACTGGTTTCTGAGGGCATGGATGCTCATACTCAATCAGTGGAACTTCCCACATGTAGTGACATTGCTCTGATGGTTTCACAAGATACTAATCAGGTATACCCCCAGCATGCTGTTTCACCACCCCGCTGGAGGAAACATCTAGGTTGATGGGGACTGAGGCTCATGTTGATGATCAGGTTGGATCACCTAATACACCTACTCATGGAAATTATAGTGGATAATAGAAGAACCATCACTTGGATGCATCTGATCCAGGAGGGAATTTCATAAAAATTCTCCCCTCTAAGGATACCCAAAGAAAACCAAATTCAAGGAGTGAACCTTCTCATTAGGATTCTTGGAACACATTCACTCCCCTGAGTAACAGATTCTGGTCAGATGAGGTTGAATAACCATAAGGTCCTGATGCAGTGGGAATCAACCCAAGGGATGATGTTGCTTTATCCAGTGTTGGACCAGTGGAGTATGTTAGCCTCACTGACACACAGGAGCAGACTGATATCTTGTTAGATAAGGTGAATTAGGAGGATCATGCCAGAAAGGAATCTGGGCCTCGTACTATCCTAAAGTAAGTGGTGGAAAAGGTAGGGGAAAGGGTAAGGTCCGGATTTCACTGGAGAAAAAGTGGGGCCCTTTGAAAAGGGGAAAGTCCCATTACAAATGGTGATTCTATATTGGAACTGTCTGGGATAGGAAATTCCCATATGTTCATGCCCTTTAGACATTATAGCATGGCCAACAAACCTATTCTCGTCAGTATTTCTAAACCAAAACTTTTCTCTGATAGATGGAAATGATTCAAGTGGGGTTCTCTTGGATACAAATTTGTGTCTATAAACCATAATTAATATACTATTGATCACCTGTGGGTTTTAAGGCATGAAAATATTCATATTAGTTCATGTGTTAGTGTGCCTCAGATCATCATGATCAATTGTAGAATTTTTTGTCCATGAATTATCAATATTGTTTGTGTATGCTTCTAATTCCTATATTAGGAGGAGGGACTTTTCGGAGGATCTCAAAGAATCTTTTAGGATGATGGATCAAAAATGGGTGATTATTGGTGACTTCAACACTATATTGATACCTGAGGAAAAAAACTGGAAGTAAATTCAATAGGATTTCTACTTCTAACTTCTCTGAGTGCCTTATTAAATTTAATATGGCCCATGTCCCTCTTGAAGGAGTTAACTTCACATGGTGCATATACACCTAGAATGAGAAACAAGTGAGAAAATTTGATATATTATTTGTCAAAATTGATGAATACAGTGCTGCATATGGGGTTTCAGGATTCACACTTCCTAATCACCATTCTGATCATAACCTAATAGTTTGTTATTTCAATACACAATTGACAAGGTAAACCCCTATCCTTTTTCGAATTAACAATGGATTGATGGTGATTCTGGGATTTAGGTAAATTGTATTGGAGGCGTAGAAGCTTGAACCTATTGGGATCCCACTTAAAAAACTAGTTGTGAAACTCAAACACCTTAAGGTTCTACTCAAAGAATAGAGCAAGAAATCATTATCTAAAATTGATGATGACATCAGGAACTCTGTGGAGGAGTTAGCCTATATTCAAGTTAATAATGTGCATCAGCCCACCCTATCTAGAGAGGAAATTATATCCCATAATAAGCTTGATGACCTATTAATTATTAAAGAAATACTGGTTAAGAATCATATGAATGTGAGATAGATAAAATATGGGGAAAAAATTCTAAATTCTTCAATATATTGCATAAGGAGAAGAGGGAATGTGTAGAAAACAAGGTGATAAGTATTGATGGTCACCTTTATACTGATGAAAATGATATTTCCTCCACTGTTATGGATAATTTCAAGGGGATATACTCTGATGATGGGAAGACCACTATTTATAGCATGGGGGAAAACATAAACCCCTATATAGATGAGAACAATAATCAACTTCTTATCACCCCCATGAAAGGAGGAGATCAGGACTGCCCAACTATCTCTTAATCTAGAGAGTGCCCCTAGTCTCTATGGGTTTGCCAACAAATATTTCATTTTATATTGGGATATTGTGCAGGATGACATCACTCAAGGCCTTAAGGATTTCTTTACTCATTAATATATGCCTCATGTAATGAACTCTTACTTCATTTATCTCATTCCTAAGAAATAGAACGCTCTTCAAATCAATGATTTTAGGCCAGTTGCACTTGGGAACACAATTACCAAGCTCTTTAGTAAGATTATCATGAAAAGGATGGGATGATTGGTCAGTCACATGATCACCACAAATAAGTTTATCTTTTTCCATGGTAGAATTATTCAAAAGTTTCTCTTCGTGTCATCATAAAGTGTCAACTTAATGAGGAGGAAGGAGAAGGAAGATAACTTTTCCATTAAAAATTGACATTTCAAAGGCTTTAAATACACTTAAATGGAGCTTCCTTCTTGATGTTATTAGAAGATATGGACTCTCTAATGTATTTATTATTATGATCAGCAATATCCTTGGATCTTTAAGGATGGCCATTCTTGTAAATGGTGCCCCTGGAGGATTTTTTCCCTACACCAGGAGTGTGAGACAAGGTGATCTGCTAACTAGGATTTTATTTGCTTTTTCAGAGGATTACTTAAGTTGATGCATAAATGATCTTTCTAACATGGTTCCCTATAAAGAAATTAATGATGGTATGAATAAGTATGCCCCATATCACATCTTGTATGCTAATGACATTTTATTTCATGGTGATGCCTCCAAGAGAACCATATCCTCGAATAAAGCCCTCTTCAATCATTATGAGATGGTGGCTAGACCGGAAATCATATGTGAAAAATTCTTTATTGTATTTGGTAATGGAATTTATAGAGGAAAGAAAAAAAGGATCATTAGGTACCTTGGGGTGAGGAGGGGATCCTTACCTTTCCAGTATCTTGGTGTTACCTTGTTCTAGGGAAAGGTGAAAAGCCAGTACTTATAGGGAATATATCTTGGTTTCATATATCAACTTACTAGTTGTAAAGGGATGGCCATGTCCCTAGATGAGAGGGTTCTCCTTGTTAATTCAGTGATCACATCTAAATTTTCCTACTCTTTCTCTCTCTATTGATCGCCCAAAGGCCTCCTCAAGGAGTTTCAAAGTATGGTGTAGAATTTTATATGGATAGGGTCAACACATGAGAGGAATATGATCACTTTCACCTGGAAATAATGTATCAATCCAGTTGAATTGGGAGGTCTTGGAATCAAGGATCTCAGAACTTTCAATGACGGCCTGATTGGGAAATTCACATAGAGCCTGATCTCCAATGATGTATCTGATGAATTCCTTTCAAATAGATTCACAAAGAGGTTGGTTAGTGGCTACAAGTATTACCTGGCTTCAATGGTTTGGTCATCTATCAAGAATTACTACATGAGGATCATTTCTGACTTGAAGTAGCTAGTATGTAGGGACTCCACCCTCAACTATTGGAACACAAGATGGATTGATCGCTCTCTTCAGGACCTTTATGTCCCACCTGAAGTAGGTAATCTATCCATATTAGACCTTATATCACAAATTAATTCTTTTGATATCATGATCCCACCATGTTATGACTAAAATAATGCTTACACATTTATAGACTATGACACCTTGGTTTGTATTCACAACAGGTATGTTCAGTTCAATTTCAAAGATTACTATCAACTTAAATGTGGGGGCCTCAATCACCCACTAGCCTAGATTATGAAATTCAGGGCTAATTTTATCTGGACCTCTAGATTCATCCTGATATATAAAATCTTGAAAAAATGACTCCCAATTTTTGAACAGCTCTAACGAGCTGGATTCCACCTGGCTTCAATCTGTTCTGTTTGTATGTGTGCTGAAGAAACATCAAATCACTTTTTTCTGGAACATGTCCAGGCCAAACAGTTATGGTCCTATGTTACCTTTCTGTTTGGGATGAGTCTTGACACCTAGATACCTCTTATTGTAATTCTAGAAAGGTTGTCTGATGCTCATTGTAGTGAGTAGATACAAAACTTCCTGATTGTATCTATTGTTGCGACCATTGTATCCCTTTAGGATGATAGGAATGTTGCATTGTTTGACAGTGTGCATAGTGTTCTTCAATAAGGAATAGTGGCCATACATAGGGAAGTATATGTTGCTTCACTTGTCTAAGAGGTTGTAATGAATAACACTATTTTTGACTTACAAACTCTCAGAATGGTTAGGGTTTCTGGTCGGCCGAAAAATCCTCAGATGCTCAAATACATTCGGTGGATACCTCTGATTGTGCCATGCCATAAGGTGAATGTTGATATATTTTCTTCAAGTGAACCAGATTTGTCGGGTTGTGGTGGGGTGTTTTGGACTTTCCATGGGTTTTTAAAAGGATGTTTTTATGAATTCATTGGAGTTGGAAATGCATATAAAGCTGAATTATAGGCAATGATTCATGAAATTAGGTACGCTATCCAGTTTAATTATAAATGTTTATAGATTGAATCTGATTCTTAGATTGTAGTTCATGACTTGAGGACAAATACATGTAATGTGCCTTCACAAGTGTTATCTCTTTGGGTTGATTGTCTTAACAAGCTCACTCAAATTCATCTGGTTGTGTCACATGCCTATCGGGAGGCCAATTAGGGGGAAAATGCTCAGGAAAAGAAGGCGATCATTGAAATGGATACAATGTGGTCTTTTACAGCCCCAGATTATTTTTCCTCATTGGTGGAGGTGAATAGATGTGATGTCACACACTCTCATTTATGTAAAAATCCCTTATGTGTCGGACACTTTATCCCTTTTTTATTTAATAATTTCTTAGGGTCGGCTTCCACTGGACCCTGGACTTTTGGCTATAATTTTTTTTTCTTATTTAAATAATTATAAAATAATAATAAATATATTTATTACATTTATAATTTTATAAATATATATAATTAATATATTTATTATATATAATTATAAATATATTAAATATATTTACTATTATTTTATAATTATTTAAAGAAATATATATTTATCTTAAATTATAAAGATAAATATTTATTTATTAATTTATATTTATAATTATAAATAATTATTTATTTATTTAAATAATTTTAAAATAATAATAATATATTTATTATATTTATAAATTTATAAATATACATAATTAATATATTTATTATATATAATGATAAAATTATAAATATAGTAAATATATTTACTATAATTATATAATAATTTAAAATATATTTATTTATTTTAAATTATAACTATAAATAGATATATAATTACTTAAATAATTATAAAATTATAATAATATTAATTATTTTTATAATTTTATAAATATATAAAATTAATATATTTATTAAATATAATTATAAAATTATATATATAATAAATATATTTATTATAATTTTCTAATTATTCAAATAAATATTTATTTATTTATAATTTTATAATTATAATAAATATATTTATTATATTTATAATTTTATAAATATATATAATTATATAAATATATACAAATATTTATAAATATATTTATTATATATATTATTATAAACAAATAAATATTATTTGTAGTTACAATTATAAATAAATAAATATTTATTTATTATATATATATTTTAAAAAATATCTTTTATCATTAAAAAATTATTAATATTATATCTTTATCAGCGCTTTTTTAGCGCTAATAAAAACACCTTTTATCAGTTCTTTTTAGCGCTGATGAAGTGGTATCATTATCAGTGCTAAAAAAGAACTGATAAATAGCAGTTTTATAAGAGCTTTCTATTTTATCCCTAATAGAATTGTTATTTTTAGGGATTTTTTGAAAAGTGTTGATAAAAGTCTTATACCATCTCTTAAAAGAACCATAACTAGATATATTCTCTCACACACCTTCAAGCTCTCATGGAACCAGACTATCATTGCACTGCCACTTTCACCAAAACCCACTATCATCGCGCCACCGCTCTACTGATCCTACCAAACCACATTGTCACTACACTCCCACTCTCACCAAACCCTTTTCCCGCTATCGTCATTATTGTCGTGTCGCCTCTCTATCCAAACCCCACTACTATCACACCTTCCCTCTCAGTGAATTCAACTCCTGTCATCGTAGCTCTCACTAAACCCCACTACCATCACAACGTCATTCTCACCAAACACTACTTCGGTCGTTGACACCACTCTCATTCCAAATCGAAGGTATGTGATGAATCACTTCATCACATCACACCCATGCACCACATCACACAACCCCTTCCCACACATTACACCCCTACACCACATCTTACCACCCCTACTTGTCTATTTCTGGCATGAAAACCATACCATGAGGTAGCGAGCATTGAGGAAATTTCTTACGCGACACTTCTGGTGTGTGTGTTGTTATTAGAAGTTCACACAAGAGGTCGAGGTGTTTTGAAATCAACATTTTTTCATAGTGTTCATAGTGAGTTTTGTGGAATGAAAGGACATCTATCTAATGTTTGTAATAGGATGCTGAAAGGGAAATTTTGTGGGTTTAAAGACACTGATGGGTAGCCTTCTTCCAAGGGTACTTCTCAAAATAATAATTGCAATTGGAAAAGGGTAGGGGCATTGTGGTCAAGTCTATTCAATCATGTGATGCCTCAAAATCCTAGGTAGATATTGCTGATGAAATTATCCCTGTGGAGGTGACCACTGATCCTTATCATTATTCTCTATCCAATGGTTTGTACGGTGGAAAGACTGATGAAGCAATGGAAGTGCAACATTCATTTAGATATTTTATTACACATGGATCAAAGGTAGTTGAACCTGTGGATTCTCACATTGATGGTGAGAGTGAAGCTCAAGCCCAAGATGACGAACATTTTTGGATTGATTAGAAATTGGTAAACTCTAAAAGATACGAATGTAAGGTAAATCTATAATTTTCTACTAAAAAGGACTCCATGGATAAAAATTAAAAAAAATCTATCCCAAAGGATGATGACCCCTGGTATTTCCTAAATCTCTCCAACCTTTGAAAGGATGAAATATGTCAATGCTGGATAGTCTGGGAACTTGTAAAACTCATCCATGACTCATACCAATCTGTAGGGTGTTACTGGTATTTTTTCTTCGGATCATGTAAGAACCTCTGATCAAATTGATCCCATTGATCAAGTTAGGGATACCTTAGTAGAGGAAAAGTTTGAGGACATTGATGACCTATCCATGGGAAATCCAGGATGCTTCATATGGGCATTCATCAAGTGACAAATATTGACAGTTTGTTGCCAATCACACACCCACTTGTTAGAGTGAATGTGATGGGAACTTAACTGGTGACATAGTTGGGAAGGTAATTAAGAATGTTGATACTATTATTATAGGTTAGTATGGAAATATCGATGATAAGAGATCTACCACATATGTTGGAAATTCACCCCCTCTAGTAAATATTGAGGTCTATAGTGCTACTTCAGATAAAAACTTTCCCTCAATGGATGTTGAAGTTATAGTAAGTAACTCCTAGGCTTCACATGGTTCCTAAATTAAAACACAGGTAGATACTCATAATTATTTTGGAGTGATAGATTATACAAATGATGTGAATGAAGATGAGGTCCAAGAAGATAAGTGGCAGAAATGTACAAAGAAGGACAGGGGGGGCTCTTTCACTTGATGACCTGGCCAAGAGAGTGGTAGATCAATCTGATGTTGATAGTTCTAGATTGGAGAGTACTAACATGGAAGGCCTTTGGCAGTAAGTGAGAACTTGTAGAAAAGGACATCATCCTAGAGGTCAAGTCTCTTGGTGTGAACATATCAATTGGAATTCCATTCCTAATGAAGAATGTGAGCTTGGAGCTACAATTTGTAAAATACAGGTCTTTGACTATTTTGATTAGCGAATATTTCCTTGTTTAACCCCATCATCTTATCTATCTATTATGTTTATTTTTATTTCAATAATTGAGTTTTTCCCAGAAAATCATTTATTAAACATTTATAATTTTAAAGCTTTATACAATTTTAAATTTATTTAATTTTATAAATTTTATAGTATATCATACTATAATAATACAATTTAATAATAATTTTTTATTAAATATTTCTAGTTTTATAGTTTTATTCATTAATAAATTGATATATTTTTAAAAAATTATAGTATATCATATTATACCTATATAGTTTAAATATAAAATTTTATTAATTATATCTAATTTTACAGTTTTCTAGATTTATAAATTAATATACAATTATAGTTTTATTCATTATAAATTATTATACTTTTATACTTTTATAAATTATAATTTTATACTTTTATAAATTCGTAAAAATATATACTTCTATAAATTATATATACTTATATAACATACATAAACTTTTATATAGTTTTATAAATTATGTATATTTATTTAAAATATATATTATTGTATAAATTATATATAATTTTATAATTCTATATACATATATAATTTTATATACTAATATTAATATATATAAATTTTTAATTCATACTTTTATACCTATATACTTTTTTCAATTTATCAATAGTTCAATACTTCTATATTTTCATAATATTTTCTCTTTGAATACATCTTTTTTATGTTTGAATTCGTATAAAATATGATTTTATAACGTTATTATTTATTTCCTTTCAAGTTAAATTACAGTTTTATGTCATATTATTTTTCTTTCATATATTACTTTCATTATAAAATTTTAAATTATTAAGAATAATTCTCATCCGATCTAATGACTCTTTTTTCTACATTTCTATTTTATTTTGTCCAAAAAATGTGTGCATATTATATTTTCAAATGATAAATACGTATCACCTTTTATAATATTAATATTTCACTTCATTTCATTTCAAATGGTAGTTTTATAACAATTTCATTGATGCTGGTTCTTCTCAGAAACAACCTAAAAAGAATCAAAGGGGCATTTCATTTCACTTTCATCAATTATATATCTTATAATTCAAATTTAAACACATTAAATTTATAACCATTAAAATATAATTTATTTATTATTATTAAATAACAATGTTTCAAAAATTCCTCTCATCACGATCTCAAAAATTACATTTCAAAGTTATTCATAACATCTTCTTTTTATGAAAATGTTCAAAAGGTTTTATTGAAACGTTTTTTATGATATAAATTCAAAAATGAAATATCTCCTAAGGAGTATTTATTCATGATTTATCCATATAAATTATAATTTGATACAATTTCTCTAGGAAATTATGATTTTGGTATCAAACATTCTCACTCTTGATGTCATTGGAAAATGTTATGTATCCCATTTTTTCTATGGGTTGTTTTTGTAATGTGATATGTAATTAATTTCATATGAAATAAATATGTATGGTTTATCATTATATTATGATTGGGACCTATATATCCCTCTAATGTATTGAGTAAAGTATAATATCTGGTGATATTACAATGGTAAACAAGTTTTGATGCTCAATCCATGATGGGAAATGAGTTCTGATGCTTGATCGACTATGGGAATGGAGTTGTGATGATTGATCCAACATAATAAATGAGTTATGGTGATCAATAAACTATGATAAATAGGTTATATTTCTTGATACACTATTTTATGATGTTATTCCTAGATAAACTTGACATATGCTATGATTTTATATGATTATGTATGTGCCACATTTTCTTTTCCACATTTCTAAGTTATGCCACATGTTTATATAATTATCGAGGGATAATAATTATTTTCATGTATTTAAATTCTTATTCCATGGTATATTATTGATCTCTTCAGGTTATATGTACTTTTTTAATGATTTATAGAAATATATTTTGATTCCATTTTAATTCTAATATGATATTTATTTCATACTCCTTTTTCTCATTTGATTTTGATCTAACCACTTTATGAACCATTTATATGTCCTCCCTTAATAATAATTTGATATCTCTCTTCCTTTTATTCCCCCTTTCCATAAATAATAATATAAAATATTATTTTTTCAAGGAATGCTTATCTAGATACATATTTGGGAGATGTTGAAGAAATATATTGTAATAAGATATTTTTATCTAATCTCCAAAGACACTAAATCATTTGGTTCTATGATTGTGTGAATATATGTGAGATGAAATTTTTAAATTAAAAAATTATTTAATATATTTACATGTTATATTCAATATGTATGAGTTGGTATTAGAGTGGGGTTTAGTTACTTTGTGTTTTAGGTAAAGAAGTATAAGAGGATCCATATTTAATCCACCTAAGGTTGACCCAAAAGTATTATTCGATAAAATAAATGTTTCCAATATTAAGTTCTAATTTTTTTTAATTTTAATGTAGTTTTTATTTTATTATATTATTGTTTATTACACATGATTCATTCTTTTGGTTTTAGTAAGGGCTGGATCCAAGAGGAACCAATATAATAATGGGTTCAATGGACAATGAGGTGATTATCCCAATAGGAAAACAAATGGGAAGAGAGATGAAGTGAAAAATATCATGATAATACCTACTAAACATTCTCAAGAAATGAATAATAATATAAGCCATTTAAAACTACTAAACATTATAAATATGAATAAACTCACCATGGATTCATTCATGTAGAAATTCCCTCTTACTATTTGGGTTCCTCTGATCAATTAGTTTTGAAGAAATGGATATCCATTTAGAATTTGTAAGGTGAAGTAGATATATGGTGGGTGTTGATTATGAATATGAGAGAAAATTAAGAATTCTATAGTATGAAATGGGAGGCTATTAAAAATTCTTCCCTAAATATTTTTCCCCAACTACTCACAACAAAATAGAGAGATATTTTTTTTTAAAAAGTAGGTTGAATCCATTGGTACCAATAAATGAAACCTCAAGAGACTCATAAGGTACACCTTGACATTTAATGATAGTTTCATCAATGGACTAAAATTGAATAATTTTATACTTTTTCCTTAATATATTTTACTTTTATAAATTATAATTTTATAATTATATAAATATTTAAAACTATATACATATATAATTTATGTATATGTTTATAACATATATGTACCTTTATATATTTTTATAAATTAATATGAATTTATAAATTATATTTCATTCAAAATATTTATTCTTTTATGAATTATATATATTTTATACTTATTTATACATATATAATTTTATATACTAATATAACTATATATAAATTTTTAATTGATACTTGTATACTTGTATACTTTTTTAATTTATCAGTAATTTAATACTTTTATACTTTCATAAATTCAATGTCAATGATAAAAATATTTTAAAAAATATAATACTTTTTTGGAAACCATTATTATATTCAATACCCTTATTTTAAATTATTAAAAGGGTATTCAAATAATATATCTTTTTTAAATTATTAAATTCAATAGTCATATTTCATTGGTTTTTTATAATGTAAATGTTATTTTATACTTCATTTATACTAGTAAAAAACGGTTTTGATCATTAAAAATATTAAATAAATTATCAATTTATCAGTAATCCTTCATGATGATAGTTATATCTTTGAATCTTCTAATGGATCATTTATTATACCTTAAAATATTTTCATTCCCATTATCAGAAAGTTGAGAAATGATAAATGGATTGTGCCTTAATCCATCAACAAAGAGAACATCATTTTATCCAAAATTCTTCACTATAATTATAGTATTTCCTACACTTTTCAGTTGAAGTGAAAAATATTTTTTAAAAGTTATATATCCTTCATTATATTTATAAATTTGCTTCAATAATTTTTTATTTTTGATCATGTGGGAGTATAAACTATTTTTCAATATTCCCATTTCCATTCAATCAATCCATGATATCCATCTTCAATTGAAAGTCTTTTGTGTATTTTTTTTATAAATATTAATATAACCAAATAAAATAGGATGAATATGAATAGATAATGGATGGATGTCAATCATATAAAAAAATAGTATGAATATGGGGTGAAAGAGTTCATCAAGTTTTCAAAAGATCATGTATATAACCCTTCTCAAATAATTTTTCTATGTTTATGTTTTTTTTATTCAAGACTAATTAGTCCAGAGGAGTTGTAAGATCACTTGATATGTCACAGGATTGATCAAAGTTATAGATGTTGGAATAAACATGGTTAAAAGATAATGTAGCCAGTGAATGGGATAACACTACATTTATGGATCATCTTATATAATTACAAGTATGAAAAATGAATAAGACTGTTTTGAGGATGTTATTACAAATTTTAATGATGATATAGATCATATTGAGGAAATGAAAATGATAGTTGAAGATAAACTTCATGATTGCACAAAATTGTTTGAGAATTTAAAGAGTTGTGAAAATACACCATTGTATGTTGGTTTAATTAAATATAGAGAATTTTAAACTATACTGAAGTAGTATAATTTAAAATATGGAACCAGATATAGTGATTATAGTTTTACTGAATTGTTTTTCTCTTAAATGGTATGATTCCAGAAGATAATGAGATCCCTATCCAAACATATGATGCTAAACAAATGATATTTTCAATGGGTATGGTCACAGACATAATACATGCATGTCCAAATGATGGTATACTATTTCATAATGATCAAAAATCCCTTAAATAATTCTAAAAGCATTGTGCTTCTCGATACAAGAAATATGAATCAAGTCCTTCGAAATTTTTATGGTACTTTCCAATAATTACAAGGTTTAGGAGATAATATGGAAATGAGGAGACTGCAAGGCAATTGACATGGAACACGTATACAACAAATAAATATGGGAAACTTTATCACCCGGTAGACTCTCTTTAATGGAAGAAAATTGATCATGAGTATCCTAATTTTAGAAATGATCCAAGAAACCTTCATCTTTAATTATCTACAAATGGGGTGAATCCTTCTGGTTTTCAATGAATTACTCATAGTACAAGACTTGTTATGTTGGTAAATTATTACTTTCTACCATGGTTATGTATGAAATGAAAATTCATTTTTTTATCTATGCTTATATTAGGACCAAAAAAAATAGTTAATGATATTGATGTTTATTTGGATCCATTGATTAGAGATTTGAAATTATTATGGGATTAGGGTGTTACATTATATGATTATTACATAAATAAAGATTTCACATTGAGATCCATGTTGTATGGGATGATAAATGACATTCCTTATTATGGAAATTTTTCAAGAAATAACATTAAAGGAAATCAAGGGTGTAATATTTGAGAACAAGGTACAAAATCAATTAGGTTGAAACATTCATTGAAGACTGTTCTTCTAGGACATCACAAATTTCTACACCAATGACACATGTACTGATCTTGTATGACATCATTTTATAGAATTTTATAATAATTTACAACACCATATCTAGTAATAGGTGATCAAATGTTTGATAAATTAAAATATGTGGACACTTCTTTTGGTAAACCATTCTCAAAATACCAGTTGGAAAAATAGATCTTTTTTTAATTACCATACTAAAATTGTCTGTATGTTATAAATTTTCTTGATTTTATCCATGGTGAAAAAAATATATGTGATAGTGTCATTGTAATGTTACTAAATTCACAAAACAAAATGAAGGGTTAAATTAAGGCTTGGTTAGACATGATTAACATGGTAATATTGGAAGATTTGGCTCCAGTGAAGAGTGAAAAACGAAATTTTCTTTCTCTAGTTTCTTATAATCTTTCTAGGTAGGTGAGATATCAGTTTTTAAACTTCTTGAATTAGGTAAAGGTTCCAAATGGGTATTCATCAAATATCCAGAATATAATGTCAATGACTAATTTAAAGTAAAAGGGTCAATAATCACATGACTGTCATATTTTGATGCAAGATATAATTCCAATATCTTTATGTTACATTATTTTTTCAACAATTTTCATCATAAATTACCCAATAGTTGTTTACTTTTCAAATCTATATGAAATAAAGTTATAGACCTATGAAATTTCAAACTATGGAAAAGAAAATTTATGTCATATTATGTGAATTGGAAATACTCTTCCCACCAGCATTCTTTGATATCATGGTTAACTTTATGGTTCACTTGGTGAGATATATTTGACTATGTGGTTATGTACAATATATATGGATGTTCCCCATTCAATGGTATATTAATATTTTTAAAGGGTATATCAAAAATCAAGGACGGTATTATGGTTATATTGTAGAGCGATGTATTGTTGAGGAAGCCATTGAATTTTATACCGACTACCTATCTAGTGTGGAAAGCAATGGTCTATCAAAATATTATCACATTGGGTGGCTTGTGGGTGAAGGAATATTTGGAAGAGATATTTTTATAATCAATATTTTAGATTGGGAGTAGGCCCACATTTATATTTTTTCATAACAGTTTAGAGGTTTCCCCATATTTTGAAACCCATAAATAAATTATTAGGCATTTGAATCTACAAGGAATGAAATATAGATATCAAATACACATAATAAACAGTTTATATGATGGTTTTAAGACTATAATTTAAAGGATTCATATGAAAATACAGATTCAATTTCAAAACAACTTGATGGATTGACAAAGGACCAAGTGTGTATTTATTACCTTACAATGGTTATTTATTTAATGGTTATACATTATATAAAAATGAACATGATAAATAAAGTTACATGAAAAATAGTAGAGTACACTTGTTGTAGAAGTAATGCATGTTTCTAGTATTAAAGATGGAAATCCAACTTATTCTAATATATCATACTTTGGAATCATCAAAAAAATATGGGAGTTGGATAATACAACATTCTAATTTCTAATTTTTTAATGAAAGTGGGTTGATAATGAAGTGATGTTAAAGTAGATGAATTGGGATTCATGAAAGTGGATTTTACTAAAGAAGGGTAGAAATACAAGTCTTTTATAATGGTATCACTGGTAGTACAAGTATTTTATGTTCTCGATCCCACAAACCAAAAGTGGTAAATTGTTCTATTATTGACCGAAAACACTAAAGGGTTAGATAAAAATTCAACTAAGGTTAAACCTTTCATTGGGACATCATAATAATTTCATAGCAGTCCTAATGTAGATGGGGTTTCATATGATATAGGAGACCATAATGAAAATATTTGGTACTCGATAGAGGGGTCAAATCCATTTAAACTTTAAAAAATGAGTTCAATAATCTGGTTATATTTTGTTTTAATATACATTATATTACCTCATGTTATTATTTGTTATCTAATCTATTTATGTAATATAAATTAAATGTTAAACCACATCTATAGATAATGACTTTTTCATATGATGATGCTCCCAATCCCGAGGAACAATGGGTTTTTCAACCTACTGCTACTAACAATGAATTGGAACAATGATCTTATGCACATGTTGATGATACCAATTTTGAGGAAAAATATATTGATGATGTTGAATTCAGGGAAATAGTAGATGGTGAAGAATAGATGCTGTAAAAAACAGGAGCTTTGTAGCATGACGGTGTTAACAAAAATTATAGAGGTGAAAAGAAAAGACAACAAATTTAAGGTTGGATGGAATGCATGCATCCATCCTGTTAACCCCAAAAAGTCCGCATTTAGTAGTTACATTGGGATCATCTCTTGACAATGTGTTTTTATTAATGTAGATTCATGGAACCATGTTGTGCCCACGCTTAAAGAACTGATTTGGGAAGTAATTATGGTAACATTATGATATCCTTTCTTTATTTTACTAAAAAATAAAATAATGAAACATTGACTTACTCTTCATCATCCCTTTTAGAGTGCATTTATAGTAAATGAGATTAAAAGAAATATAAATTAATTATTTTTGGAAGGATTAATAGAGTATTTCTCACAATTATAATGAGATTTAATCTTAAACATACTGAAGGGGAAATAAACCTACACCCACTGCTTATGTATACACACCTAATAAGCTAAGTATCATGGGATGCATTTACTGGTGGTTGTATAGAGATATCTTTCTAGATATATTGTGGACAGTAAAACATTGTCTGACAATACATGTATTCATCACATTTATTGAGATTTTTTTATTTATAAAATATCAAATGAGTGCTAAAAATAAGGAACACACCACAAAACCAAAATACTCCTACCATAAATCAAGGATGGGATATAGTTCACTTGAAAAATATTGTTACATATTTTAAATATACCGTAATATTTTTATGTGATATGAAAAAACAAAATAATTATATTACTATGTTTATATGCATATTGATGAATCTAAATCCCAATCCACTTCCAACACAAATCATGTTCTATGGAAGGAGGAACGTGTATATAAATATGGGACACTAATAGATGAAAACAAACAAAAAGTCTCAGAAACATGTGTATGTATGAAATAATAAAAAAAATTCTCTAAATCACTATTACATAACAATGATTACTTATTTTCCTATATTTTTTATCTAAATTAGACACATGAATCATCATCACCTATATTGGATGAACACCTAATATCGGCGGCCTTTATAAGGCCAGAAAAGTATGTCCACGTTAGAGGTGAAAGTTTTGGGCTGACACCCCAAAAATATTTTGAGAAAAAAACAACAGGAGGATAAAGATAAAGAAATGGAAGAGAGTAAATCAGGATTAGATTCCCTTGAAGAAAAATTTCATTGGTATTCTGCATTTCTAGAAAATTTTATGGGGTGGGGGAAGAAAAGATAACAAACAACTTAAGAAAACCCATTTTTGTGAAGATACACCCCCCCACCACCCCCACCCCCACTAGCTTTAAGGCGATCCATTCCACTCAAAGTGTTGTCTTAGATGATGTAATGGATATTATAATAATTGTTTCCATGAAATTTGAAACAGATAGACACTAATACCTTTCATTTACTGAAATTATATAGGTTTAAAATGACTGTGATTTATATCTATCAATACTCACCCATTGCCTTATTGTGAGGGATACCATGTTTGGTATCCAAGAAGATAGTCTACAAAACAAACCACTTCTAACAGGTCATGTGAGGGTGGGGATTACCATAGCTCATGAACTGAGCACTAAGATACATATTATACTTGATGATGTAGACATTCATATGGTAGATAAAATTGTTGGAACATTCATATCATATATGTAATATCTTGTAAAAATCATATCAATAAGATGGTATTCATTTCCAATTTATTTTTCATTCTAAATATTTAATAAATAATGGACAAAGGTTTGAACTGATGAATGTTATTACAGATGGACAAAGGGAAGGGGTGAAATGAAAGGTCAAATAAAAACCATCTAAAGTATCAACCAATTGATAGAAAATATATTTAGAAGTAACCTTTACCCCTCTTGTTCAGTATCTACATTTACTAACATTGAATGTTCAAGTGGATACAAACTTATAAGGTGGTATTAATCACATAGTTTACTTTTAAGAACATATGTACGGAGAGGATGTTATAGACTAAATTTCTCCTGATAATGTAAATTAAATCCTTAAATATGGATGGAAAATAGTTTAAATTGTAAATGTATACATGAGGTGTGTTTTCATGATTAGTTTTTCCAATTACTGATATACTATGTTAATTATGACAAAATACATTTTATATTTTTTTTCAGAAATATATATCAATACAAATTGAAGAGACTACCCATGAACATAAATTTTGACTCATTATTCCTCAAATCACATCTACATAACAAAAATAAATAGATTCAAAAAAATGAATGAAATAGTGGTAAAATGGATAAATAATTTTAAAGCAAACATACGGGTGACAGACTCTTCTTAATACCAACTATGCATAGGTAAAACTCTACAATTTAATCATATCTGTAAAGGCCTGTAAAATTCAAGGGAGATTTTTTCTTAATTTCTTTTGGGATTTTACAAGAACGCAGTTTCTGACGGCACCTGATTCCGAGGCCCGGTGTTCCCGGAATTAATTTCCGAAGTTAGGCCCGGGTACGTTCAGTGAACGAACGAGCGGGTTTTTCTAACTTTTAAACCGATGTTCATAATGAAAATATGAGGGCACCGATGAACTCGCAGCGCCGGTAATTGCTTAAGAAGACCCCTTTCTGGAGTTTCGTCTCCTCGGGATGAGTTTTCTAAATAAAGTGAGGGACAATAATATAATTGTTTTACAATTATATTTTTTTCTTTTCTTGTTATGTGGATTAAGTGTTGTATCACAACACTTTTCCTCTCTCTTATGTGGTTATAACCTATGTAAGGGAGTTAGGTGTGGGACCCACTTGTGGATAACTACCTTTGAGAGGATTAAGGTGGGGTGGGGCCCACATGATTCCAACCCCTCACCTTCCCCTAACATTCATAAGTTTTCCCCTCTTAATTTTGTAACTCTCAAAAAGAAACACCCATTTTTAAATAAAGTCAACTCTTTAATTGTGTAGGTTTTTCAAGTAATTAATTCTTGGATTCGTTTCAATTTCAAAGAATTCCTTTGGCTTGTGTGTTAATTAAATAAGACTAAGTCTTATTTTATGGGAGGATAGTTGATGGTGCGAAAGGATTTGGGGAGGAAAGCTCTAAGTTCTGACAGACGTTCTTCCTCCTTGAAGAACGCGAAGAAAGCACTGTCACCGACGAAGAACACCGACCTCCGATGAAGGACGACGGTAAGAGACGCCTTCCTCGGAGATCGACGACGCGACGCCGTGTACCGCGACTCCAACGACCCTCTCCTTCTGCGACGAACATTCGTTCAACGATTACATCAGGTAGGGTTTTATTTATTGTTGATCGTGATCTCATCTGCCGCCATTCTTGATTTCAATTGGGCCGCCAGTTATCGTAATAACAGGAGGAGGTCGGACCGCACAAACATGGCCGACCCTCCTCCCCCCTTGTTTGTTTGAATTTGTTGTAGCACGTGAATGGAGGCGCGGTGCCGTTGCACCGTGCGGAAACTATGAGAAAGGGCGAAGAAGCGCAGCGCCGTCGCGCCGCGCCATTGATGTCAAACAAGCCTGGCACCATCGCGCCGCGCCAGAAAACCACGAAGAGGCTGCGGTTTGATTATTTGATCATTGTGTGTGGATTTATGGGCGATGAAAAATGGGGCAAAAAATTCAATTTGAAGCCTCCGAAGTGAAGTTTGGGTCCCGGGAGGACCGTTGGCGGAAGCGGTGAGCAAAACGGACCACCGGAGTGCATCCGGTGGTCCGCGGAAGGCGGCGGCAGTGCACCACGCCTCTGCGGCGGCGCCAGAGACCGGCGGCATCGGCGCGCCACCGGAACGGAACCTCCGCGACTGATTAGTGGCGGTGGGCCAAATAGGAACGGCTTAACCATTCCGGAGACGGAGCGGCGCCGCTCAAAGCCGCGCAGGTTCCATCGACCGCGGGGGTTTGTACCCCCGCACCTGCTGGCCACGCGGGCGCCGCGCCAGCGCCAGCGCCAGGCCGAGCCGCCCAGGCGGGGCCGGGCCGTGCCATCCGGGCCGAGCCGCGCCCAAATGGGCCGGACCCGGACCCAGTTCAGGTAGACCCGGTTCGGGCCGACCCAGGGGGTCTTGGGTCGGGTCGGACCGGGCCCGAACCCCTTATTTTCGGGTAGTTCCCGTTAAAATGCACATATCTTGGGTCACGAACCTCTGATCAACACATCGTCAGTTGCGATGGGATCCTTAGATCGAGATGGTCATTTTGGTATATTACACTCAAGGTTTCAGAGAACTTTGAGTACGGTCGGGTTGGTTCAAAAACGAAACCAACCGGGCCCTCAGAACAGAAACGCTTATATTTGGAGCTCCGGACGTTCGATTGATATGCCGTCAACTTTTTTGGTTTCCTCTTGATGAGACGGAACTTTTGACATACTTCGCTTGAGATTTGGATTCAGTTGGATAGTGTCCTGGTTGGATTGTACCCGAAATCCAACCGGGCCTCTGGAACAGAAAAGCTAATAAATTTCATACTGGACGTCCGTTTGACGAACCGTCAGTGACGTTAGTGACCTCATGGAAAAACGGTCCATGTTAGTATACCCTATGAGAGTTCGGGGTACAGTTTAGATATGGCCGGGTTGGTTCTCACACGAAACCAACCGGGGCCCGGGGACGAAAAAGCTAATATCTCACAGACCGGACGTCTGATTGATGCGCCGTCTGTTGTGTTGAGACCCCTATGAAAAGGTGGTCCTTTGAGATACTTCTTCGTGTTAATTTTAGATACTTGGAGTATAGAACTGTAGGTCATGGAGCGGACCCTCCCGGAGACAAGCGTTTGGAGTACGGAGACCGTGTAGCCGGCTGAGACCTGAAGACTGCTTGACCGACTCGACTTGGAGTGAGTCGACTAGCCCAGTGGACGGAGCAATACTTTGTTTGGGTGTAGACCCACGGCGGATGGAGAACTACTGTGTGATAGTGCAGACCAGTGGTACTCATCCAGAGAGTACCTCTGCAGGTTATTAGGGGGTGTGCACTACTGTGTTTGGGTGGCATACACCGGCGGGAAGCACTACTATGTTTGGGTGGTTGGCCTGCGGTACTTGACAGGAGGAGTACGTCAGCAGTCATAGGTTACTGAGCAATACCTCGGAGTCGTGAAAGGACCATTGTACACTCCATAGATGGGGCTCTTCAGCAGTTACTGTTTCGATAATGAAAATCCTGGTTTGAGCTGAGTCTATGATCTTTGTGTTTACCTCATGACTGAGATGGGTCGCTTGATAACTTAGGTATATGTAGGGGCATATACCTGGGTAGTGGTTATCCGTTGATTTCATAATCTTTGTGTTTCCTCATGATTGAGAGGGGTTACTTGATAACTTGGGTATATGTATGAGAATATACCTAAGTAGAGGTTATCTATTGAGATCTTATTTGTGGTCAACCTTGTTGGATTTAGTGAGACATTGAGGGTCTCGGGGTCCCTACTGAGTATCATTATACTCACACCTGCATGGGCTATGCCCGCACCTCGTTGTGTGAGGTTGCAGACGACAGGCAGCGCAGACAGAGGCCGAGTGTTCGAGGAATGGACGGTACCCGGAGGTGGACCTCACGACGAGACAGTATCCGGTGGTGGACTTTACGATGAGGTGACACTCAGAGGAGGTTGACGGGCAAGAGCATTGTAGAGGCTATCTGTACCTACCCTTCAGGTAGGATCCGTGGTGGAAGATCCAGGAGTTGCGCTATTTGTACCTACCCTTCAGGTAGGATCCGTGGTGGACGATCCAGGAGCTGCGCTATCTGTACCTACCCTTCAGGTAGGATCCGAGGAGGATGACCAAGGAGATGCTTCCTTTCTTCCAGCTGTTTGTCTTTTTCTATTGTACTTTCAGTTGGGTTTTTATTCTTGTCCATTTACTTTTCAGCACTTTCTTTTGTACTTACTGTTTTACTTCCACTTGAACTCTGTGGTGTTTTGTTTACTTTAATAAAGGCTATGACTTCCCATTTATCGGGATTTACACCTTTGGTGCTAGTCGCTAGACCCTGGCCTATGGAAGGCGGGCTTGGGGTAGTCACGGCATGGGCCCCGAGGACGGGTCGTGACAAATTGGTATCAGAGGAGTTCGGTTCTACCACAGAACTCATGACTCTGATCTTTTTCTATGTGAAGAAATAGTGTTAATGGTACCGAGTGTGGTCTTCAGTTTAGGGAGTCCAGTGTTGGTGTGGCGGCCGACGTATCCATACACCAGGACCCTGACTACTGATTTCCGACTTTGTACACGAAAACACTGATTGAGTGTGTGTTTCCAAAAGTTTTAAAGTCAGCTCAAACTAGGTCTGCTCACCTGGTATAAATCATTTACCGTGTCGCATCTATTTAGGATGTCTCCATGCAGACAGTCAGTTGGAGTTCCGAGAGAGTACTCGATGACGGCTCACCGAGCGACGAGGCTCCGGTGTGGGGCCCTTTTTACTATTTTGGCACCCTCGGGTGGTGTACCGGCAGCACCACCACCTGTTGGGAAGAAGATGCCACCAGCCTTACTAGCGAATTGTGCACGCTGTCAGAGCGCGTTGCACAAGTTCCAGCAGCAGCGGCCTCTGAGGTTACGAGGCGAGGAAGATTCCCAGACAGCAGAGGACTGGATGGAGGCGATTTCTAGAGCTTTCCACCTAGCTGAGACATCATTAGAGTGGATGGTGGACTTGGCTACTAGTGTTTTCCAGTTATAGACCATGAGGATGGTCCGCATAGCGATGAGGCTTCAGTACGTGGACCGATGTTGGAGATAGTGCCTTCGGGTAGTGTATCAGCTATACATCACTACATGTTGGTCTGCAGTTACAACCGGCGGTACTGGTAGGTGACACATGTTGGCTTACTACCTTATACGTGTTCTAACATCAGATACCCTCAAGTTCTGAGGCAATCCTGACTCACAAGCGGCTGAGGACTGGATTGAGGAGGTGGCTGAAAGTTCTCTTGAGCTTATACAGCTTCGAAAGGATGACGAGTCGGAAGCTGAGTATTCATCGAGGCGTACCGAACATTCCGGGTACTCGATGAATACGATTCGTTCAGTGCTATAGAGCTTGGACCTCTGAGAGAGGTGTGTATAAAGGATACCTGATTAAGCACTCCTTTCTCTACGCATTCCTACTTATGTTAGGGTGCTAGAAATAACCCTTATGGTTGAGAATTCTTTTGCTGAATGGATGCGGTCAGTGAAGGATAGCAGTGTGAAAGCTGGAAATTGGAACCATTCTCGGAGGATTCGGTGTGTGAATGTTTCAAAAAGAAGAAATGTTAAGGAAATATGAATCTGTAGAGCAGCGGATGTGGAAGCAGAGCTAGGAGAGCAGCATGTGGTGGTGTACATTTCAACATGTTACAACCACCCGCCTTTGTTGTCCCCGCCAGGCTCAGGGAGCTTGATGGAAGGGGAAAAGAGTAGTTGTATGAGGTCAAAGAGAGTGAATCAATGACTCTAAGAATGATTCGAGGGGAAGTCTGTGTTCACTATTAGCTGTCATAGTAATAGACGTTGATACGAATCATTCCTTCCTTCCACAAATCTTGTCCCAGACCTAGAGTTTCCGGTAAGCCGTAGACTTGACCCTCACGTCTGGAGATACCTTGGGAGGATACTCGATAATCACACTTACGCTGACAGTGTGATCTGACCCACGAGGTGAGAGTTTCGGTTGGAATCTCTTGGTGGCAGCGTTGAGGCCTTACGACGTTGATCTGAGTATGGATTGGATCCACAGTTCATACAAAAATTGACAGTATTAGGCAAACGTCGGGATGGTTTTTCCTTAGTTGGAGAAAAGGAAGCCCCAGGCAGTACAGGATTAACTCTCACATAGGAAGGTGTAGCCGATCACTCTTGAATTGGAAACTTCACCCACGTGGCAGCATGAGTTTTCAGTTTCAGTTCTAATCAGGAGCGGACTAGTTCCAGGCATAGAGGCCTTTGATCTTGGTGCTACCAGCTTCTGTGTTGTTGTTGTTGTTGTTGTTTGTGGTTGTTGTGTGTCTTTTACTATGAGCGACATAAATAAAATTCACTTATCTTTGTGACATTTACTTACCTTCCCTTTTTGGTTTGATTGATACTAAGAGGTTCTGGTTAAAAACTGTTAACTTGACCCTCACTTTTGAGATTCATACTAGAGGAGACCCAGTGACCACACACTGATGCCGACAGTGTGACTCAACACTTGGAGGCGAGAGTAACAGTTGGATCTCTTGGTAGTATTGTTGAGGCCTTACGATGCCATCCATGGCATGGATTAGTTCCATTCATGACAGGATTGACTGTTTTAGGCAAAGAACATGGTTCATCCAGGGGATGAGACCGGATTTCTCTTATCGGCAAAGAATAAATCTTAGCAGCTCTTGTGGGACCAGAGATGGTCCAGGCCATGACAGGGAAGGTCCAGGTCATCCAGGAGAGGATGAGGACAACTCCGAGCCAGCAAGAAGTCTTATGTTGATAGGAGATAGAACCACTAGGATTTGAGGATGGCAACCACGTTTTCTTATGGGTCTCACCTCGATGAGGTCTATGGTGATGTGGCCGAGGCAACAAGTATTCTCTGAGGTTCAGTGGACCTTTTTAGGTCCTCAGCAGGGTAGGCGAGGTGGTTTACCGCTTGACCCATCCACCTCAGTTACACCAGGTGCACGATGACTTACACGTATCTAAACTAAGGAGATACGTGCATGATCCTTCGCTTATCATCGACCATGGGGAACTGGACTTTGGTGATGGGGTGAATTTTACAGGGTTCTATTAAAGGTTGAGGATCGGTAAGAGTAGATCCTATGAGGACGGTTGATTCCTTAGGTGCATTTTCACTGGTAGTACGGGAACCTTTAGGTGAGCACATGTGAGCGAAAGGCTCTGATGCGTTCTCAGTACTGCTTTTGTATCCCTAGTTTGTGTTAAAGCTTTATGAGGATGTAAAGCCCTGAGGTGGGAGTAATGTAAAGACCTGTAAAATTCAAGGGAAATTTTTTCTTAATTTTCTTTGGGATTTTACAAGAACGTAGTTTCTAACGGAGCCTGATTCCAAGGCCCGGTGTGCCCGGAATTAATATCCGAAGTTAGGCTCGGGTACGTTCAGTGAACGAACGAGCGGGTTTTTCTAACTTTTAAACCGGTGCTCGGAATCAAAATCTGAGGGCACTGATGAACTCACAGCGCCGATAATTGCTTAAGAATACCCCTTTATAGAGTTGCGTCTTCTCGAGATGATTTGTTTAAATAAAGTGAGGGACAATAATATAATTGTTTTACAATTATATTTTTTTCCTTTTCTTGTTAAGTGGATTAAGTGTTGTGTCACGACACTTTTCCTCTCTCTTATATGGTTATAACCTATGTAAGGGAGTTAGGGGTGGGACCCACTTGTTGATAACTACCTTTGAGAGGATTAAGGTGGGGTGGGGCCCACATGATCCCAACCCATCACCTTCCCCTAACATTCATAACTTTTCCCCTCTTAATTTTGTAACTCTCAAAAAGAAACCCCCCCCCCCTTTAAATAAAGTCAACTCTTTAATTGTGTAGGTTTTTCAAGTAATTAATTCTTGGATTCGTTTGAATTTCAAACGAATTCCTTTGGATTGTGTGTTAATTAAATAAGACTAAGTCTTATTTCATGGGAGGATAGTTGATGGTGCGAAAGGATTTGGGGATAAAAGATCTAAGTTCAGACGGACGTTCTTCCTCCTTGAAGAACGCAAAGAACGCACTGTCACCGACGAAGAACGCCGACCTCCGACGAAGGACAACGATGAGAGACCCCTTCCTCAGAGACCGACGACGCGACACCATGTACCACGACGCCAACGACCCTCTCCTTCCATGACGAACCTTCTTTCAACAATTACATCAGGTAGGGGTTTCTTTATTGTTGATTGTGATCTCATCTTTCGCCATTCTTGGTTTCAATTGGGCTGCCTGTTATCGTAATAACGGATGGAGGTCAGACCGCACGAACACGGCCAACCCTCCTCCCCCCTTGTTTGTTTGAATTTTTTGCGGCACGTGAAAGGTGCTGTGTTGTTGTTGCACCGCACGGAAACTATGAGAAAGGTCAAAGAAGCGCGACACCATCGCGCCGCGCCGTTGAATCAAACAAGTTGCAGCGTCGTCGCGCCGTGCCAGAAAACCACGAAGATGCCGCGGTTTGATTATTTGATCGTTGTGCATGGACTGATGGGCGATGAAAAACGGGGCTGCAAAGTCAATTTGAAGCCTCTGCAGTGAAGGTCGGGTCCCGGGAGGACCGTTGGCGGAAGCGGTGAGCAAAACGGACCACCGGAGTGCGTCCGGTTGTCTGCAGAAGGCGGTGGTGGCGCACCACGCTAGCTCAACGGCGCCGGCGACTGGCGGTGGCAGTGCACCGCTAGAACGAAACTGTCGTGGCTAAGTCGTGGCGGCGGGCCAAACTGGAACGGCTTATCAGTTCCGAAGGTGGAGCGGCAAAGCTCAAAGCCGCGCCAGTTGCATCAACCGCGGGGGTTTGTAACCCCTGCACCTGCTGGCCACGTGGGCATCGCACCAGCGCCAGCGCCAGGCCGGGTCGGGCCGCGCCCAGGTCAGGCCGGGCCGCGCAGGCCGGGCCGGGCCGTGCCATCCGGTCCGGGCCACGCCCAAATGGGTCAGACCCGGACCCGGTTCGGGTCACCCCGGTTCGGGCCGCCCCAGGGGGTCTTGGACCGGGTCGGACCGGGCTCGAACCCACTATTTTCAGGTAGTTTCTATTCAAATGCCCATATATTGGGCCACGGACCTCCGATATATGCACCGTAAGTTACGATGTGATCCTTGGATCAAGACGGTCGTTTTGGTATATTACACTCAAGGTTTCGGAGAACTTTGTGTACGACCGGGTTGGTTTGAACACAAAACTAATCGGGCCCTCGGAGCGGAAACACTTATATTTGGAGCTCCGGACGTCCGATTGACGTGTCGTGACTTTGTTGGTTTCCACTTTATGAGATGGAACTTTTGGCATACTTCACTTGAGATTTGGATGCAGTTGGATAGTGGTCGGGTTGGATTGTACCCGAAATCCAACCGGGCCCCTGGAATGGAAAAGCTGATAACTTTCAGACCAGACGTCCGTTTGATGAACCGTCAGTGGCGTTAGTGATCTCGTGGAGAAACGGTCCCTGTGAGTATACCCTATGAAATTTAGGGGTACATTTGAGATACGACAAGGTTGGTTCTCACACGAAACCAACCGGGCCCCGGGGATGAAAAAGCTAATAACTCACAGACCGGGTGTCTGATTGACGCATCATCTGTTGCATTGAGACCCCTATAACGAGGTGGTCCTTTGAGATACTTCTTCGTGGGACTTTGAGATACTTGGAGTATCGACCTGTAGCTCGTGGAGCGGACCCTCCTAGAGACGAGCATTCGGAGTACGGAGACCGTGTAGTCGGCTGAGACCTGACGACTGCTTGACCGACTCAACTTTGAGTGAGTCGACTAGCCCAATGGACAGAGCACTACTTTGTTTGGGTGCAGACCGATGGCGGACGGAGCACTACTGTGTGATAGTGCAGACCCGCGGTACTCGTCCGGAGAGTACCTCTGCAGGCTATTAGGGGTTGTGCACTACTGTGTTTGGGTGGCATACCCCGACGGGAAGCACTACTATGTTTGGGTGGCTAGACCGTGGTACTTGACAGGATGAGTACCTCAGTAGTATTAGGTTAGTGAGAAGTACCTCGGAGTCATGACAGGACCACTGTACACTCCAGAGACGGGGCTCTTCAACAGTTACCGTTTCGATAATGAAAATTCAGGTTTGAGCTGAGTCTATGATCTTTGTGTTTACCTCATGATTGAGATGGGTCTCTTGATAACTTAAGTATATGTATGGGCATATACCTGGGTAGTGGTTATCCGTTGATTTCATAATCTTTGTGTTTCCTCATGATCGAGATGGGTTACTTGATAACTTGGGTATATGTATGGGCATATAACTAAGTAGAGGTTATCTATTGAGATCTTCTTTGTGGTTAACCTTGTTGGATTTAGTGAGACCTTGAGGGTCTCGTGGTCCCTACTGAGTATCTTTATACTCACCCATGCACGGGCTATACCCGCACCTCGTTGTGTTGGTTGCAAATGACGGGCAGTGCAGACAGAGGATGAGTGTTTGAGGACTGGACGGTACCCAGAGGTGGACCTCACGATGAGACAGTATCCGGTGGTGGACTTCATGACGAGGCAACACTCGGAGGAGGTTGACGGGAGAGATCATTGTAGAGGCTATCTGTACCTACCCTTCAGGTAGGATCTGTGGTGGACGATCCAGGAGCTGCACTATCTATACCTACCCTTCATGTAGGATCCCTGGTGGACGATCCAGGTGTTGCGCTATCTGTACCTACCCTTCAAGTAGGATCTGAGGAGGACGACCTAGGAGCTGCTTCCTTTCTTCCAGTTGTTTTTCTTTTTCTATTGTACTTTCAGTTGGCTTTGTATACTGTCCATTTACTTTTCAGCACTTTCTTTTGTACTTAGTGTTTTACTTCCGCTTGTACTCTATGGTGTTTTTTTTACTTTTATAAAGGCTATTCCTTCCCAGTTATCGGGATTTACTCCTTTGGTGCTAGTCGTTATCCCTTGGCCTATGGAAGGCGGGCTTGGGGTAGTCACGACATGGGCCCTGAGGACGGGTCGTGACAATATCAAATAAATTTCCATTTCCTTCATTTTTTATTTCTTTTTTTATGAAAATTGGATGCTCATTGTGGTCAATTTGGATACTCAAAAAATTTATTTATTGAATCCATTGTATAGATACCCGACAAACCGACCACACATGATGACATTTGTCAATTTTTAATAAACTACATCAAACTCTTTAGAACTAAACTTCTAGTAATTTATTTTATAATGTGTTTTAATGAGAATTCCGTTATTATAGGGTGGTGTATAAATATCATGAAAATCATGGCATGTGGATAGTACATACACATAAGGATCCTAAAAATTTATAATAGTGGAAAAGTATATATATAATAATATTTTAATATCCAAACACATTTCAAAACAAATTACTTATTTTTCCCAATGTTTCTTCAGTTTCAAAAACAAACTAATGGAAGATATTATGGTTATTATGTTTGTAAGTTTATTAGAGAGACCATATTCCATCAATAAACTAGCATCTATGAAGAGGTATTTTCAAAGTTATTACTATTTAATTTAAAATATTTATTAATCCTTTGTGTATTTATATTTTCTTCAATACTACTATGACTGTTCAAAATTATCATATTCATAAGATTTATATATTTGAGTAGAAAATAATGGACAACATTTTTTATGAAAGAATATACACATATATCATGAATATTTTACTTCCATATAAGTAATAGATTGCTTAATATTTATGTTTAAATTATTTATTTTTAGTATTACTCACATAAGAATTGTTTTCTTATACAGGTGGATTCTTTTGTTTTAATTGTGGTGGTTTGTTTGAAGCTACTCCTTCTCATGTGAGATTAGACTTTGAGGCTACAACTGAGATAATAAAAATAAGTAAATGAGTCAAGAATGTATACAAACATCATGAAAATGTGGATTTATTCTAATTTTTTAATTATTATTTTTATAATTTTATCTAATATTTATAAGTTAATTTACTTATCATTTTTAATTAATACTTATTTAGTATTTTCACAGATCATTTGAGAATTCATATTTTACATTCAACAATCTGCAACAAGCTACAAAAGAGATACCACTTTTCTTTCTTCCAATATTACCATGCTTCCCATTACCTTTATTTGTCGAACTACCAACACAGCATATTGAGTCAGTTTTCTTTGATGAAAAAACCTTCCTTATTATTGAAAACCATAAGAGTAGAGTAAGGTTTTTTGACTATGAAGATCAACTCGAAATGTACTGTTAGAAGTTCAACAAATAAAGTTAATGGGATGGTGTGATCGGTATGACTTCTGGTGTGTCTTTTTATTTAAAATTGGCATTAATTTTAGTAAAAAGGACAAGTGACGTACTCAAACCCATGAAAATTCATTTAGATTGTTTTTATACTTTCGAAAATTGATCTATATGTTATTTTTGACATTTATGAATCATCCTCACCTCAATATGATGCATGGTTTGACCGGTGTAATTCCAAGTGTGTCTATTTATTTAAAATTGACATTAATTTTAGGAAAAAGAACAAGTGAAATACTGAAAACAAAGAAAATGCATTTGGATTTTTTTGATGATTTAGTAAAATGATACATAAGTCATTTTTAACTTGTAGGAATCATCCTCACCTCAATATGATGCATGGTGTGATTGGTATAACTCAAATTGTCTCTTTTTATTTAAAATTAACATTAATTTTAGTAAAAAGGACAAGTAACATCCTGAAAACCAATAAAACATATTCAGATTATTTTATAATTTATTAAAATAATACATAAATCATTTTTTACTTTCAGGAATCAACTTCACATCAAATTGACACATTTTGTGACCGATATGACTCTAAGAGTGTATTTTTATTTAAAATTGACATTAATTTTAGTAAAAAAATCAAGCAATATAAAAAAAATTGATTGAACCCATTCAAATTATTTGATACTTCAATAAAATGACCCATTAGTCATTTTCAATGTATTTTAATCAACCTAACATAAATAAAATGCATAGTGTGATCGGTATGACTCAAAGTGTTCGTTATGTGTTTCAAATTGACATTTTAGTTCAAAATGTGAGTCACTCACAGAAAACAAAAAAAAATCACACCCTGATTGTCATGATAATCTATGAAATCAATCCATAAGTCATTTTTAACATGTAGGCAGTAGTATCACATCAAACTGAAAAACGATGTGACTAGTATGACTCAAACTGTGTGTTTATAGTTGCAAATAAAATTTTAATAAAAAACACAAGTGACATACTCAAAATCAATAAAAACACATTCATATTGTCTTGATAATTTTGGAAAATTATCCATAAGTTATTTTTGACATGTAATAATCAGTCAAAGATTAATTTGATGCATGGTGTGACTATTATATTTCCATGTTTTTCTATTTATTTAAAATTGACATTAATTTTAGTAAAAATAACAAGTGACATACTGAAAACTATGAATATGAATTTGATTGTTTTTATAATTTATAAAAATCATCCATAAGTCCTTTATAAAATGTAGGGTCAAACCAACCCCAATCCAATGTATGGTGTGACTGGTATAACTCTAAGCATGTATTTTTATTTAAAATTGACATTAATTTTAGTAAAAAGAACATATAACATATTGAAAATCGAGAAAACATATTCCAATTATTTTGATACTTTATTAAAATTATCCATACGTCATTTTTGATGTGGATAAATCAAACACACCTCAATCTAATGCATGGTGTAACCATTATGAATCAAAATTTCCATTATGAGATTAAAATTGACATTTTAGTTCAAAATGTGTCACTCAATAAAAACTAGGAAAATGCACTATGATTATCATGATAATTTAGAAAAATGATTAATAATTAATTTGTGGCATGTAAGAAGTAGTCTCACATTAAACCAACACACGGTGCGACCTATATGACTCAAAGTTCATGTTTCTAATTTCAAATGACATTTTCATAAAAAACACGGGTCAAAAACTCAAACTGAGAAAAAAAATAAGATTGTTTTGATACTTTAGTGAAACTATAAATATGTCATTTTTTAGGTGTAGGAATCATCCAAAACTTAATTTGTTACATGTTTTTACTGGTATAATTCCAAGAGTTTCTATTTATTTAAAATTAATATTAATTTTATAAAAAATAATAAGTGACATACTAAAAACTAAGAAAATGAATTCATAATATTTTATAATTTGGTAAAATGATCCATAATAAACCACAATATGATGAATTGTGTGACCGGTATTACTCCAATCATGTTTTTTATTTAAAATTGACTTTAATTTTAGTAAAATAATAAGTGAAATACTAAAATTTGAGAAACTTTATTAATATTACTTTGATAATTTAGGAAAACAATCCATAAGTAATTTTTTATATTTAGGAATCAACATTGCCTCAATATGATGCATGGTATGACTGATATGACTCCAATTGTGTCTATTTATTTAAAATTGAAATTAATTTTAGTGAAAAGAATAAGTGACATAATGAAAACCAAGAAAACACATTCAGATTATTTTGATACTTTAGGAAAATAACTCATGAGTCATTTTTGACATTTAAGAATTAGCCACACATCAATTTGATGCATAGTTTGATCAGTATGACTCAAAGTGTCCATTATAAATTTAAAATTGGCATTTAAGTTCAAAATTCTTGTCACTCACTCCAAACCAATAAAAAACACTATAATTTCCTTGATAATTTACGACATAAATTCATAAGTCAATTTTGATATGTAGGAAGTAGTATCTTGAAAAACCAACACATAATGTGACCGATATGACTCAAAATGTGTGTTTTTTGTTTTAAATGGAATGTTAGTAAAAAACACAAGTGACATACAGAAAACCAAGAAAACACATTCGGATAGTTTTTATATTTTATGATAATTATCCATAAGTGATTTGTGACATGTAGGAATCATCCCCACCTCAGTCCAAGGCATGGTGTGACTGGTATAACTCCATGTTTTTATTTATTTAAAATTGATATTAATTTTAGTAAAAAGAACAAGTAACATACTAAAAAATGAAAATACACATTCATATTGATTTGATACTTTAAGAAAATGATCCATAACTCATTTTTGTTGTGTAGGAATAAAACCCATATCAATATAATGCAGGTTGTGACCGGTATAACTCTAAGTGTGTCTTTTTTTTAATTGAAATTTTATAAATGTATTCTTTCATATTAATGTTTAATTTATTTCTTTATAGTATTACTAACATAATATCTGTTTTATTATTTAAGTGTATTATTTTGCTCGGGTTAAGGTGATTTGTTCAGAAATTGATACCATGGGAAGTATTTTTTTTAAGAGGGGATCATGGGATATAATGATAACAAAACATTAATGTTTTTAAATTTTTTTCATAGTAATTTTAAATGTAATTATACAAAATATTATTCGAACTGTATATAGAGGTGTTTTTTTGTATTCATGATGTAAATTTTATTTAAATTAAATTATATATTTTTCATACAAGTTACAAGAATTTTTTGTATTGTGTTTTTATAAAAACAACACATTGTGTTATGTTGGGCCTGTATCAGTGCTATTTCTAATGCTGATAAAGGGGGTCATTTATCATTACTAAACTAGTGCTGATAAAGGGTGGCCTTTATCAGCTCTTTTTTTTGTGCTGATAAAGGTTCCCATTTATTATTACTTTTTTAGAAATGATAAATTGGACCCCCCCCCCTTTAACGTCACTAAGGAAAAAATAATTTTTTATCATTTTTAAAGTCCTTTTTCCATGTTGTTTAAGGGAACATTTGTAATAGTGTCCCCTCATCTAGAAGAAACTTTATGATAAAATTCCTCAACTGTTGAAGAATTCCAATATTTTATAAGTGGGGAGGTAATACTAGAAGCTTCAACAAGATTTCTACAAAATAATGATGATTTTATAATATATCTGTAACTACTATAAAACCATAAGAACTTAGAAGAACTTATACAAAAAATAAAATCTTCACCATGGAAGAGAAAATCCTCTACATTAGAGCACCATATCAAAATTTAGGGTAGACCAAGGAGCCCCAGCATAACCCAATTCCTCAAACCCTATTCATGATAAAATGGTTTATCAAATTAATTAATATAAGGATACATACTCCCCAAAAGAGTAACTAGTATAGAATCAGGGGATGACATAGCCATAATCAGTCCAACAAGAGAAAGATCAACCACAAGAATCCCATCAAAAAACTTTGAAGACCATGGTATGTAATGAAAAATTTCAAGATGATCAAAACCAACCTAGTTACAGATGAATATTATGGCATCGAACTTATTTCTACGCACTGAAGAGATGATTTAGAGCTCAATTTCAGCTGATATTTTTAAGGTTTTCTGGATATCGAGTTTGGAAATATTTTTCATGATAATTAGCATCAAAGGTAAGTATTTTTTACCTATGAAAAATTAATAAGTGTAATAAATAATTACATAAAATAAAAAATATTTATTTATAAACAAATATATATATATATATATATATATAATTCATACATATCCTTTTTTATGAATTTGTAAATATATAATTGATATTGTTTCTGGATCTTTTATCAATAATTTTATATTATATATATATATCATGAAACATTATTAAATTATGAATATTATAACTCAATTTATAACCATGTGTTTTAATTAAAAAAACATATTAGTAGTATATAATAAATAAATATATATTCAATAATTGATAGAAGATTAATTGTTATTTGATAATTTATTACAACATATTTTCCTTATTGTAAAATTTCTTTTGATAATATTAATTAATAATGATAAATTTTTTTTTGGTAAAAAAAATTAGGTATTAATATGAAAAAATAATATATTTAACAATTAATAAAATATTTGTTGTTATTGAGTGACTAATACCAATGAATATATCTTCTAGTGAAATCAAAATTTAATACCTAAAAATAATACCATTAAGACTTAATATCTATTATAATTATTCATTTTAACCAAAAATATATATAATATTTCAATAAATTTGTATTGGTGCAATTCAATTATTTTCTAGTCACTCAGGTGCTCAATATCATATTGTTATGTTTCTTGTGTGTTTAATGTTATCCCAACATAAACATGTTAAACATGTGATAATTTGGATAAGGATGAATTTGTGGTGTCCTACTAGGTGTTATTACTCAAACCCTATATAATAATTTCAATGAATTAGTATACATCATGTAGAGGGATCCAAGCAAGGGAAAGGGGTCTTTGGCAGATTGTTGATCCTTAGGGCATAGAGAAAATGGTTGGATCAGAATAGACCATAGAGGATATCATAATTTTATTTCTGTATTTACTTGCACTATATATACTCTAGTTTGGATTGGTGCATATAGAGCACATTTAATTTTTTTTATAACATGAATGTAATTTGATATTATTTCCGTCCACACTATTTACTCTACGAAATTATATTTTACTTATTATTAATTCTAAAATGGAATGATATTGAGGATATATTCTCCCCACTGATATTTTTTAGACCCTCATTGTTAATCGACAACCTATTTCATATAGGGAGGCGCACATGAGGTCATGTGAATCTATAGCTCAGACCTAGTGGTTTGGTTCAGATAATTATAGTATGATCTTGTAATTATAAACTTCTGGGGGATAATGAAGGACATCGCCTCTATTATGAAACTAGTTCAAAATGATCAAGATTACTCACACCTAATGTTGAAAATAAATAATAACTAACTATTGAACATATAGATAATAATTATAAATGATTTTTATAAAAGGTTATATATGTGAAAAAGGTTAATAAATTGGTGATTAATATAGTTTTTTTATACAAAATATTCAAGAACTTTAGTGGATGTCCAGAATTAAGTTATGGTTTTATGCTCACTCAATTATATACCATTGAGTAAGAAACTTTCTTATTAAACTCTATTATTCCATGTTTTATTTGTTCAACTAAATTAATAATTTTTTATGCTATTTATTCTTTCATTTGTGGGGTTCTACAATTATTCCATATAAACTTCTTATCTAATAACTTTTTATTCAAATATTATGTAACTTGAAGGGGATTTAATATCTTAATTTTTAACCCCTTGGGATATGTTTCTTATTAAAAATATTGTTTTAGATTTTATGGTTTATCTACTTCCACTTTAAAATTTTGTATCATGATACTCTCATTATTCATGGTATTTAATGTTTCATTTGAAATTCTATCCTTTAATGGGTTTTTTATGAAAATGTTTCTAAAGTCGTAAGTGTTATCTGTCTCTATTTTCTATTCCATGAGACATGTTTGATATTATGAACCTCATTTTCCTTTATATGTTGTATTCACTTTCATATTTTCTTCATGTATAATGTATATCTTTTATTTAATTATATTATAATTTCATAGTATCTTCCTCATGTTATTTTGATTCTTATGTTAATATTACCAAGATGGTATTTGACTCTCAATTTTGTTTCAGTGAGATATGATCTACATTAACCAGGTCATTCCTTTTTGTGTTGTATATATTGGAAATTGATTACTTTATAAATACTCTAATACTATTTTCATATAAATAATCAAACTTCTAGAAATCCATCGCTACCTTTATCTTGCTAAATCATTCTCTTTTATAGGCATGAGTTTTCTTCCATTGTCTTTACTTAGTGAATAACACATTTTTCTTGCATTTTTTGAATGAAATTTTCCTAGATATCCATTCATCAATTGATTGAGGAAATTATTGACTTTACCATATACTATTATTCTATATGGAATTATTTTTATGGATACTTATATAGAAAGCTAATACATTTATTAATTGCGTAGTTATTGACAATCCTTATAGTTTTTATTTTTATTTGGATGTTTATTAATTACTAAGGAATTTTGGTTATAAAATGTGTAGTTAATTCATGAATTAATATTATGAAATCATTGGAATTAATTATTAATGTATGGAGCTCGGTATTATATATTCTCTAGATGCATAGATAGGTCTCATGAGACAAACTAGCATAGTTATTTTAGTGTATGTTTGACCCAAAAAAAGATTTCCTAGAAAAAGGGACTTGATGGTAAGATCATCGTGTCTAAGATCATGATGTATTTTCTTAGAGAATGTAATTTTTTCTCTAGAGGTATAAATTTCATTGTTGAGGAACCAATTATTGTTATCCATGTGATATATTTATTTAAATTTTTATCCATGGATATATTATTCTTTCAATTTAATTCTATTGTTGAATTATTTTACTCTTATTTATTCTTTCCAAATTATTTATGATCATATTATTCTAACTTATGAAATTTTATTTTTATCACTATTGTTTTGCCTTGGTCAAATGTTGATCTCACCCCTTCTTATTCTTTTATTTCCCTAGGTTATGAGGATATGTATTATACAAGATATTTTTAGAAGAAAATAGAATGAGTGGAGAATTTTCTAGATATGTTAAAGAATTATTATGGATTAGGTAGTTTCTTATATTGTGGAATAAATGTTCATTTGATGAGAAAGACATGGTATTTTTTAGTTGAAATTTTTTCCAAACTCTCTAAAACTCTAAACCTAAAAGTTATTTTAAACGCATGTGAGTCAATTTTTTTGTGATATTTTAATTATTGTTGGTTAAAATCAGGTTACATAGGTTAATTTAAATGTTTTTATAAAAATAGTTTTCTTATGAGCACCAGATTATAAAAGCATGCGTTAGGGGAATCAAACCAATGCCTGACCAAAGTGCATCGTATGAATTATATTTTTTTACTATAAATTAGTTCCATAAGTAATTATTTTTATTTTAATAATTATTATTCATGTCAAAGGTATGATCCATGGGAGAATAATTTTCCATATTCTTATATTAGTTCATACTAGGAACTTTATTATTCTCACAATCATGTTCTTAATATAGCACCTAGTGATTCATGGACTCTATATAAGTTACAAGACCTTTTAAATAAATTTCAAAACCCAACTGCACAATATACAAACATAATATAATGTAAAACACCATTCATGCTATAATATGATACTCAATTTGAAAAAATCACTATGTGAGCCAAACACATCAATATTAGAGAACACACTTTTTACTTTGATGAAAGAGGTAAATAATAGGTTCATAATTCATGAAAAGTGTAATGAAATTTTATTTTCTTTAATGAAATATAGAAATTAATATGAGTCAACATGTTAAATTAACCTCATTTTAATCAAAAAATATCCCAAACCATAATTATTTTAATGATAAAAATATTGTAGGGGTTCTATATGAACAAGATAAATTTTATTATTATATTTATGAGTCTAGTTTTGTTTTTCATTTTTCTCGATCACACAATAGATGAATCCTCTTCACCAAAACTAGATTCTTGTAACATTTGATCATCTTGTCCTATACTTCATCAGATTTAATGGTCCCTCAAACAATTTGATTTCATTTCCCTAACTTATAATTTCATAACCCTTATTCCCCATGGTAGAAATGGATTCTTTTGATTTATATAATCTTATACCTTTTAAATAATGAAATATATTTAAGATTGAGGTGTAAATTGAATTGGGACCCTTCTTTATTATGATAGAGTCAAAATTGACCCATATTTCTGTAACGACCCAAACTCAGTTTCCCAGATCTGGTGCCTTATTTTATTACATTGGCATATAGACAAGGAATATGCATCCTAAAGGATCTAGAAATTTAGTAGCTTTGGAAAAAAATATACATACATAAGTTCAACATTACAACTTGAAATTAAATACAACATACAAATTCCTTTGAAAACATCCATATCTCCTAAGTTATCCTTATAGTTCATTCATAAAATACATCTTCACATCCTAGGAAAAATAAAACATAAGAAAGGGGTGAGATAAATTTCTTAGTAAGGGTAATAAATATAGTGGAATATATCATAAACCTAAACATTAGGCATGGTGAATAACTAAATACACATGCCTTTAAAAAAATAAACTTGAACATAATTTGGCATGAATGATAGATGAATAAATAATGCCATAATAAAACATAATCATGGGTATTCTACTAGTCAAATAACCACATGAACTATCAATATTATTTTTATAATGAGGTAATTCATAATTAGGGACATCATAATCATACGATTGAGGCCTCGTGCCAAGAATATAAATAAACATTATTTCAATACCTCGTGCCAAGACCTAGTTTGTCTCATGAGACCTACTGATGCAACAAGGGGCTATAGAGGTCCCTGCCCGAAACTTACTAAGTATAATGAATTCCTCATATTAAAGGGGATAAACATAAACAAAATATACATTCATATTGAAACTAACATATTAAATTAAAAAAAAATCCCTTAACATTAAGTATAAACACTAACCACTCAGATTAAATTAGTGAATAGTTTTAAGATTCCACATCTACAGTCAAAATAATCATAAACCATTAATTAAATATAATGTAGATCATATAATAAAATTTTAATCCCATTAATACATAAGAATAAAAATTATTGTTGAAACATATGAAGATAATCCTATAAAATCATCTCGTAATTCTTGAGAAAAATACTCTTTTATTTTGAAAAGAAGAGTTCTTTTGGAAATGTCTTTGTATAATACCCAAAGTGAAGTAAGATAGTGTTTTCATAATAAAATGAGTTATTTTAAAAAATATATTGGTTGCTAAAAATATATTATAGAGTGCCCTTGAAAATAGGTAATAATTTTTATAAATTTCATTGAATCGGTATTATATTACTGGAAGAATTTTTTAACGATCCTTTTAAAACATATAACTCCCCATAAATGAAAGTAGGATTATTGTTGGTACATAAATTAATGACCTGAATAATAAAATTTAGGTTCATAAATTAATAATTCCAGAACATCCCAGACATATAATTGATTTATTATAACCTTATTAGGTTCATTCATGGACTTTTGATGGGTTAAGAGATTCAATTTCATTGTTTGGGAGCATTTTCTTCCTTGGTTTTAATGATCAGTTTACTTATATTCATGTATAGATAAATATGTAGAATGTGAATGGTTGTCCAGAATATAAGTTGTATATTATTAGTGAAAACCCAAAATATTACATGGTTATAAAAAATTATTTTTTGGGAGTGAAGATGAATCATTATATAAAACATTAATGATAATTGTTCGGGTTAATTGGCGGTTTTTGATCACAACAAACTCGTTTTGATTTATAGATTAATATCATTTGTAAAAAAGGATTATAGAACCTTAAATAAGTTATATTAAATATATTATAGTCTGGTTAAACCATCAAAATGGTTTCATTACCATAATTGAAGATGGTAATAGAAATTTAAAACTCATCGTCCTTAAATGTGATAAATTAACACATCTCAGATTGTGTTTTCTTTTCTAGTATAAAAGAAGGGGAAATGAGAGATGATGAAGAATTATTATTTTTTCATAAAAAAATTCTAGTACAAGTATAGTACTAGAGTCATAACAACATTTGGATAAGGGAGATTAGGAAAGAAAATGAAAATAAAGGAACTTGAAATAAAAGAAATGAAAAGAGGAATTTGCCTCTTGAAGTAATCTTTCTTGAGAGCATCTTTAGGGGAGAGGTTTTGGTATTTTTTTTAGAAAAATGGATGCTAGAAGTGGGGGAGGAGATTTGGAGGATAATTGGTCAGACTTCATACAAGAAACAAGGCTTTGTATAAGTGAATAGAAGAGGGAGTGAGGGGGTTTATAGTGGAGAGGGGTGATTTGTGAATATCTTATTCATTATTTTATTATTTCCCTCAAGACAACCAATGGGGTTGATTCATGTGACCCATAATAGTAATTAGTGTATTTTAGTTCTAACCTTGTTTGATTACATCATCCATAATTCTAGAAATATTAAATTTAACTGATAATGTATATATAAAGTAAATTACCATATTTTACTATTCATCAAAAATTCAAGTTTTTCAGAAAAATATCAAAAATTCACCCTAACCATTTTTCAATGTGTACAGTTAAAAAATGAACTCCATTTTTGGAAAATAATTTTCTAAATATGATTAATTTAATTTTTAAATAAAATCATTATTTATTCGAAAAATTACATTTTTAAAACTATATTTTGTTTTATATTACATTGAAAAATTAATCAAGATCTCATTATTTAATAACATTAAGAAAATATAATAATAATATGATTTACTATTCATAATGGCCGTATTACTATTCATACTACTATTCATAAGGGTATGTTACTATTCACCAACAATTTTTTTGTCTTATCAGACTCTAAATATCTTACTGAATCTAACCGTGTATGTAATTTTTTTTAATTCAAATCATGGTGGAGGAAAAATTATGTTTATGACTAGGTTATAACAAAGTGGTGTTTTGTAGAGACTCAGTGTTTCATGCATTCAATATTAAATTTATTTATAAATCCTTGGGTTGTTACATTCTCCCCCCCCCCCTTACAAAAAAAGTTTCCTCAAAATTCATAGAATGTTACCTCATAAAATTATTTGGTTAGGTCTTCATCATAAGCTTCTCTGGCTCCCATGTTGCCTCTTCGATTTTATGATTTTTCCAAAGTATCTTTACCTATCGAATTGTCCTATTATTCGACACTTGTTCTTTAGTGTCTAGAATCTTGATAGGCTCTTCATAGTATGATAGGTCAGGTTCCAATTTCATTCCTTCGTAGATGAGGACATGTGTTGGGTCTGGTATGTACTTCCTCGACAATGAGACATGGAACACATTGTGTACTTTAGATAGGCAAGGTGGAATAGCCAATCGATATGAAACAGCTCTAATTCTCTCTAGGATTTCAAAAGGTCCAATGTACCTAGGGATTAGTTTCCCTTTCTTCCCAAATATTATAACACCCTTCCATGTAGATACTTTCAAGAAAACATGATCTCCCACTTAAAATTACAAATCCTTGCTTCAATTCCTAGAATAGATCTGTTTCCTTATTTGAGCTGCTTTGATATGTTTTTGAATAGTCTATACCTTTTTGGTTGTTTCCTCTACAATATCTAGGCCCATAAGCTTCCTTTCACTGACTTCATCCCAACATGTCAGTGTACCCCATCTCTTCCGGTACAATGCTTCATATAGTTCTATTTTAATAATTGAATGGAAACTATTATTGTAGGAAAACTCCATTAAGGGTAAATATTGATCCCACATACCTTTAAAGTCAATTGAACCTGATATCAACATGTCTTCTAATATTTGGGTCATCCTTTCTGATTGCTTTTCAGTTTGTGGGTGGTAAGAAGTACTCAAATGTAAGCGCATTATCCAAATCATTCTGAAGACTTTTCTAAAATTTTGATATAAATCATCGATCACACTAAGATATAGTTGAGATAGGTTCTCCATAAACTCTCGAAACTTCATTGATATAGAGTTGGGCATAGTGCTCCAGTGGAAAATCTTCCCTTATAGCGAGGAAATGTGTAGATTTCATAAGTTAGTCAACAATTAACCAAATTGCATCATTATTTCATGGAGTTTTGGGTAAACGAGTTACAAAATCCATGGTGATGTCATCTTATTTACATGTATGAATAGGTAGAGGTTCCATATCTCCTTTAAGATGTTTTTTTCGACCTTAACTTGTTGACAGACTAAACATCTTCATACATAATCATTAATTTCTCCCTTTATGTTTCCCCATTAGAAATGATCCTTTAAATCTCTATACATCATTTTTCTACTAGGATGTATAGAGAAATTAGAACTATGGGAATTATCCAATAATTCCCTTTTCATCTCAGGTATAGCTGGAACAAAAAGACTCACCCCAGATTTTATAATTCCATCTTCATATACAAATTCTTACAACTTCCCATCATTTACAACATTAATTTTTTTTGAAGATTCTCATCATCAAACTGTGAAACTATAATTATTTACATTAAATATGGTTGGTAAATAATTTGAAAAGGTAGTGATGTTTCACCTTCTTTGATAATTCCCATATCCATCCTCACTAGATCCATGTACAAAGGATCCTTGTAAATCCTCATTTTATTGACAAATCAATGATCATTCCTACTCAATTCATCTCCTAACTTATTTTCCTTTCCTGGGTGGAAGTGTATGGAACCATCGTAGTCCTTGAGTATTTAGATCCATCTCTTTTTTTCTAATATTGAGTTATTTCTAAGAGAAGGTACATTTTAAACTCTTATGATTTGTATATATATCTCATTTTTTCCATGGAGATAATGTCTCCATATCTTTATAGAATATATTATAGCGGCTAACTCAAGATCATGAGTAGGATAGTTTTGTTCATTAATTTTTAGTTGCCTTAATTCATAGTCAATAACTCTATCATTATTCATAAGGACACAACCAAGTCCTTTATCTGATACATCAATATAGATCAAAAATCGACCATTCCCTGATGGTAGAGTCAGGATCAGAGCATTCACTAATCTCGTCTTCAATTCCTCAAAACATTCCTCACATTATTTTTTCTATACAAACCTAGCCCCTTAATGTTTAAGATGGTCATTGTTTTGGATAAATGGAAAAATTTCTGAAGGAAATGCCAATAATAACATATTAAACCAATAAAACTATGTACCTTGGTTATGTTTGTTGGAGTATGACATTCTTGTATAGCCTTTGTCTTTATAGGATCAAAAAACATTCTATCCTTAGGGACAATGTGTCCAAAAAAGGAAACTGAGTGAAGCCAAAATTCACACTTGATAAACATGCCATATAATTAATTTCTTTTAAAATTCATCAAAATTGTGTGCAAGTGATTTCCATGATCTTAATAGCTTTTGGAGTATACAAATATATCATTAATAAATACCACCAAAAAGTCATCAAGATATTCCTTGAAAACACTATTCATTAGATCCATGAAAACAGATGGTATATAAGTCATTCAAAATGGCATTACTGTAAACTCCTAATTCCCTTACATGGTACAAAATGCTATTTTTAGAATTTATTCTTTACTCACATGCGACTGATGATATCTAGATCGAAGGTCAATCTTAGAAAAATATTTATCTTAATGAATTTGATCAAATAAATCATCAATTCAAGGTAGGGGATATTTTTTCTTTATGTTATAGCATTGATTTCCCTATAGTCAAAACACAACCTCGTTGATCCATCTTTTTTATTAATGAAAAGAATAGGGGATCCCCATGGGGAAACACTGGGGTGAATAAATCCTTTATCACTAAATTACTCTAGTTGTTTCTTTAGTTCAACTAATTCCACAGTAGTCATTCTATAAGGAGTCTTTGATATAGGCCTTGAACCATGAATTAAATCAATAGTGAATTAAACTTCCCACTCTTGAGGATGTCTAGTTAAATCCTCCAGAAACAAATCAACATATTATTTCAAAATAGGTATGTCTTCTATGTGAACATTAATTTCCTCACCCATAGATATTGTGTTCTCATCCTCCCCAATAATTGAATGTAGTAGAGCTATTGGGGGTGGATCTATATGAGAATCAGATGGTGAGGTTTCTACTCTAAGGATAAGGGATTCAACACCGTTCTCAAAAATTGTAATGTCCCTCTTCTTGAAATAGATCATCACATCATAACATGAAATACAACTCATACCAAGGATTATATGAAATTCAGTCATGTGTATTATGATATGGTTAGAAACTAAAGCATGTTTATGTGTCATTAAGGGGACTGATCGACACAACTTTATTGTAATGATGCATCCCGTAGGAGTTTTGACTGAAAAATCCTTTATTAAATCAAATTGTACATGTCTATTTTTTTTTGGAAAACTGGGAAGATATAAAATAATGTGATGATCTAGAATCAAATAAAGCATTGTCTAACTTCAAGGAAATAATTAAAGTACCTGCCACCACATTGTTAGGAACATTAACCTCAGCAGTCGTGACCGCATAAGCTTGGCCTTCCTTGGGTAATGTTTCCATGAAACTTATGAAATTCATGTTCTTAATGTCACATCTCTTTATAATTATATCATTGAATATTGTTTGTTTCATTCTTCCCATTGCAATCACAATATGGGTGGCCTTTTTCTCCGTACTTGTAACAGACTCCCATTCCCTTCAAGAAAGTTCTAGGATGTTTCTTCCCACAATTACTATAGGTTGGAAGGTCAAATATTCCCTTCTTACCCATTTCCTTATTTCCTTTTTCTAGAGATTTCAGCATCCCTCTTCTTATCTTGCTTTTCTTTAAAGTCATAAGACTTAGAAATTTATTTTTCTATCTTGAAAGCACATGAGACTATATCTTTATATGATGAGAAATTTTGGGAGACTATGCCCTTTGGAGAAATGGTTTTAAACCATAAAAAATAGATCAATTTTGGTCCTTTGATTATGTATGTAGTCCATGGAATGCCTTTCTAACCTTGTAAATTTAGCTTCATACATTGAAACATTTTCATCCTCTTTTTGATTAATAATTAGAAACTATGTTTATATATCTGCTCATCGTTCAAGAGGGAAGTATTTTTTCTAGGAAAATTTTCTTAAAATTCCTCTATTCCATCTATTATTCTTCTTAATCCTACTTTTTTGGATTAATGACCACCACTGGTCTGCATATCCCGATAGATGATAAAATTCCAAGAGAACCTTATCTCTTTAATTACATCACAAAGCGAGAAATATCATCTCTAGGTAAATTATCCACTGCTCAACTACAAATGGGTTTGTAGTCCCATTAAATGATGCAGGTTATTTTCACATAATGAAATCTAACATAGCTCCTACACATTGTGAATCCGGATTCTCCATATAGGTAAGGTTATTGTTCATAACCTGAGTCCACTGTACTTTTATTTTTATAAGTTGATCAACACCATTTGCAGTACCAGAGACAACATCATTATCTTACATTTGAGGGAAATCCCTACATGGGATACATGCATTCATGAAGTTTCCATTCCATCCACTAGGCTCCATTTCTAAATAATGGAATACACTAGATTAGGTTATGAATCATAATGTATAATCTTAACTTAGAAAAATACATAGCATAAATTGAAATCCTATCCATAGGTAATCTCTTAATCATTAACATGTTTTCTTTAAGGAAAATTTTACATTTAAATCCTTGATAATGGGTTTTAAAGAAAATGTGGATTATCCTAAAAATATCCCCCAAGAGTTTCAAACCAGGTTCATTGTAAGGCTCATTGTCTTGTACTAAGATACCCAGGGTCAAGCCCAAAACTCCTTGTCAGAGTTTTCACTCCTAGGTACATCTATACCAGAACCACGTCCACTTGTAGTATCCAGGAAGGGATATATTTTCTAGAAATATTGACATAAAATATTCCTTACCAAAATTATAGGATATTATTATATACTTATCCTCAATGACTATCTTAGAGTTTTCTTCTCTAATCTAGGTTTTGTAAATCTAGTTTTCAAGTTTTCTACTAAACTTTCATTGATAAAAACTGTAAGGACCTGACCCCAATTTCCTAGATTTGGTGCTTATTTTATTACATTGTCATATAAATAAGGAATATGCATCCTGAAGGACCGAGTAGTTTAGTATCCTTGCAAACAAGATACAAACATAAGTTCAACATTACAACTTGAAACTAAACACAACATATAAATTCCTTTTAAAACTTCCACATATCCTAGGTTATCCATGTATTTCATTCATAAAATGCTAATTCACATCCTGGAAAAAATAAAACATAATAAAGGGGTGAGCTAGAATTCTTATTAAGGGTATGAAATAAAGTGAAAGATATCATAAACATAAACATTAGTCATGTTGAATAACTAAATACACATGCCTTTAAAAAATAAACATGAACATAATATGGTAGGAATAAGAGCTGAATAAATAATTCCATAATAAAACAAAATCATGGGTATTCTACTCGTCGAATAACCAAATGCACTATCAATACAAGTTTCATAATGATGGAATGAATAATGAGAGACATCATAACCATATTGTCAAGGCCTCATGCCAAGACCGTAGTTAATGATTTTTTCAAGGCATTGTGCCAAGACCTAGTTTGTCTCATGAGACCAACCGATGCACTTAGGGGATATAGAGGTCCCCGCTTAACACTTACTAAGTCCAATGGATTTATCATATGAATAGGGATAATCATAAAAAAAACATATTCATTTATACTAAAACTAACATACAAAATGTAAATAACTTTCCTCGAACATTAAGTATAAACACTAACCATTCGGAGTAAATTGGTGAATGGTTTTAAGATATCTCATACACAGTCAAAATAATCATTAACCATTAAATTAAATATGGTAGATCATATCATAAAATATTAATCCCAATAAAACATAATAATCAATAACTATATTGAAACAGATGAAGATACACTTATAAAATCATCAAGTAATTCTTGAGATAAATACTCATTTATTTTGTAAAGAATAGTTCTTTTAGAAAAGTATTTGTATAAAACCGGATGTCAAGTATGATAGTATTTTCCTAATAAAATTACTGATTTTAGAAATATGTCGATTACTAAAATAGATTATATATTTCCCTTAAAAATATGTAATAATTTGAGAAATTCCCTTGAATCGGTCTTGTATTACAGGAACAATTTTTGAAAGATCCTTTTAAAACATATAACTCCCCATAAATGAAAGTAGGATTCTGGTTGGAACATATATATAGAACATTATCATAGAATATATTAGGATTACATATTAATAAATAATAATTTAAATTAGGTATGTAGAGAATTAGAGTAACCTGAATGAAAATGAAGGTTCGGGTAGAAAACCCTTACCTTAAGTCTGAAGGTGTTCCTCAGTTGATATTAATAACATGAATAATAAAATTAAGTTTCATTAATTAATAATTCCAAAACCTCACCTACATGTAATTGATTTATTATAACCTTATTATGTTCTTTCATGGCCTTTTTATGGGTTAAGATATTCTATTTCATTTTTTGGGATCGATCTCTTCCTTGGTTTTCAGGATTAGTTTACTTATATGCATGTACGGATAAACATGTAGAATGAGAATGGTTGTACAAAATAGAAGTTTTATTTTATTAGTGAAAAACCATAATATTACAGTGTTATAAAATTCATTTGGTTGTTTGGAGTGATGATTAATCATTATATAAAACTTTATTGATAATTGTTTGGGTTAATTGGTAGTTTTTTATCACAACTCATTTTGATTTATAAATTAATATAATTTGTACAAAAGGATACCAGAACCTTAAATAAATTTATAATACATATATTATAGTATATTTCAAACATCAAAATGGTATCATGGCTATATTTTAAAATGTTGATATAAATTTAAAACTTGTCATCCTTGAATGTGAAAAATTAACACATCTTGGATGGTGTTTTCATTTTTTAGTATAAAAGAAGGGGGAAGGAGAGATGATAAAGAATTATTAATTTATCATAAAAACATTCAATTACTTGTAAGTTACTAGATTCATCACAATATTTGAATGAAGGTATGTGAGGAAAGAAAAATAAAAGAAAGGAACTTGAAATAAAAGAAATGAAAAAAGGAATTTACCTCTTAAAGTAATCTTCTTTGAGAGCCACTTTAGGGGACAGGTTTTGGTATTTTTATGAGAAAAAGGGATGACAGAAATGGTATAGTAGTTTTGGAGGATATTTGGGCAGAATTTAGACAAGTAAAAAGGATTGGGAGTAGTGATGAGAAGAGGGAGGGGTATAGTGGAGGAGAGGGGTGATTTGTGAATATCTTATTCATTATTTTATTATTTACCTCAAGAAAACCAATAGTGTTGATCCATGTAACCCATAATACTAATAAGTTCTTGTGATTTTAAACCTTGTGTTCTTACATCAACCATGATGTTGGGAATAGTGATTTTAACTGATAATGTATATATATGGTAAATTGTCATATTTTACTATTCATAAAAAATTTGAGTATTTCAGAAAAATCCCAAAAATTCACCCTAACCATTTTTTAATGTTTATAATTTAAAAATGAACATCATTTTTTGAAAATAATTTTCTAAATATGATTAATTTAATTTATAAATAAAATCATAATTTATTCAAAAAATAACAATTTTAAAACTATAATTCGTTTTATATCACATTGAAAAATTAATCAATATCTCATTATATTATAACCTTAAGAAGGTAAAATAATAATATGATTTACTATTCATAAGGGTTTTATTACTATTCATGATACTATTCATAAGGGTATGTTATTATTCACCAAAAATTATGTTTTTCTTATCACACTCTAAATATCTTACTGAATGCAACAGTGTTTGTCAGTTTTTCGAAATTCAAATCACATAAGTGGAAAAATTATGTTTACTGGCTAGGTTATAACAAAGATATGTTTTGTAGAGACTTAATGTTTCATGCATTCAATATTAAATTTATTTATAAATCCTTGAGGTGTTACATTCCCCCCCCCCCCTTCAAAAATTTCATCCTTGAAATTCACAAAATGATTCCTTATAAAAATATTTTGGTAGGTCTTCATTATAAGCTCCTTAGGATCCCATGTTGCCTCTTTGATTTTATGATTTTTCTAAAGTATCTTCATCAGTAAACTTGTCTAATTCCTCAACACATATTCTTTAGTTTCCAAAATATGGATAGTCTATTCATAGTATGATAAGTCGGGTTCCAATTCCATTCCTTCATAAATGACTAATTGTGTTGGGTTTGGAATGTACTTCCTCAACAATGAGACCTGGAACACATTTTTTACTTTAGGCAAGCTAGGAGGCATATCTAATTAATATTCAATTACTCAAATTCTCTCTAGGATTTCAAAAAGTTTAATGTACCAAGGGCTCAGTTTCCCTTTCTTCATGAATCTTATAACGCCCTTTCATGGAGATAATTTCAAGAAAACATGATCTCCCATTTGAAAATGAAAATCCGTCCTTTTATTATTGGCATAGCTCTTTTGTCTAATTTTAGCTACTTTGTTATTGTTTTGAATAGTCTTTACCTTTACTGTTATTTTCTCCACAATCTCTAGGCCCACAAGCTTCCTTTCACTAACTTTATCCCAACAAGTCGGTGTACGACATCTCTTCCCATACAATGCTTCATATGGTGTCATTTGAATACTTTAATATAAAATATTATTTTAGGAAAACTCCACTAAGGGTAAATATTGATCCCATATACCTTGAAAGCCAAGTGAACATGATAATAACATGTATTATAAAGTTTGGATCATCCTTTTGGATTTCCTGTCTATTTTTTGGTGGTAGGCAGTACTCAAACGAAGCTCATTATCCAAAGATTTCTTAAGACTTTTCTAGAATATCGATTTAAATCATGGATCACAATCAGATAAAATTGATAGAGTTTCTCCATAAAGTCTAATAACATCATTAATATAGAGTCTTGCAAGGCGCTCTAGTGGAAAATCCCCTCTTATAGCAAGGAAATGTGCAGATTTCGTAAGTCGATCAATAATTACCCATATTGCATTATTCTTTCTTGGAGTATTTCATAATCCAGTTACTAAATCCATGGTTATGTAATCCCATTTCCATGTAGGAATAGGTATTATTTTCATGACTCCTCTAGGATGTTGTCATTCGGCCTTCGCTTGTTGACAGACTAAACATCTTGATATATAATAATAAATTTTCCACTACATGTTGTCCCACCAAAAATATTCCTTCAAATATCTATATATCCTTGTTCTACTAGGATGTATATAGAAAATCGAACTATGGGTTTCATCCAATAATTCCCTTTTTATCTTAGGTATAGTCGGAATACGAATCCTCTTCCAAAATTTCGAAATTACATTTTCATATACAATCTCTTGCAACTTCCCGTCATTGACAGCATTAATTTTATTTCAACTATTCTCATCATTAGACTACGAAGCTTTAATTCATTCCAATATAGATGGTTCATAAATCATTTGAAAAATTAGTGATGTTTCACCTTATTGGATAATTCATATATCCATTCTCACTAGATACATGTATCAAGGATCCTTTTAAATCCTCATTTTGTGGATAACTCCATGGTCATTCCTTGTCAATGCATCGGCTACCTTATTTTCCTCTCCTGGGTGGTAGTTTATAGAACAATCTTAGTCCATGAGAAGTTGTATCCATCTCCTTTTCCTCATGTTGAGTTATTTCTATGAGAAGATATATTTCAAACTCTTATAATATGTATATATCTCACATTTTTCACTATAGAGATAATTTCTACATGTCTTCAAAGAAAATATTACAGCTACTAACTCAAGATCATGAGTATTATTTTTTTGCTCTTGAATTTTTAGCTGCATTGATTCATAGGCAATAACTCTATCATTCTTTATAATTACACAAACAATTCATTTCACTGATGCATCACTATAGATCACAAACCCATCAATCCCCCATGATAGAGCTATTATGATATCATATCATTCACTAATCTCCTATTCAATTCCTCAAAACATTCCTCACATTCTTTTGTCAATACAAACTTAATCCATTTACCTATAAGCTTGGTCATTGGGTTGGCTAAATGGGTGAAGTTATGAATGAAATGATGATAATAACCTGCAAATACAATAAAACTATGTACCTTGGTTATGTTTGTTGGAGTAGACTATTCTAGAACATCCTTTGTCTTTGTAGGATAAATAGACATTCCATACTTAGAGATAATGTGTCCAAGAAAAGAAACTTATTGAATCCAAAATTCACACTTACAAAACTTCCCATATAATACATTCCTTCTAAGAGTCCTTCAGAATAGTGTGCAAGTGATTTTCATGATTTTCATGATATTCATAGCTTTTGGATTATATCAAGATATCATCAATAAATACCACTACAAATTCATCAAGTTATTCATTGAAAACTCTATTCATTATATCCATGAAAATAGAGGGTCCATTAGTTATTCTAAAAGTCATTACTGTAAACACATACTACCTATACCTAGTTTGAAATTCACTTTTTGGAATGTCTTCCTTCCTCACACGCAACTGATGATATCAAGATCAAAGGTCAATCTTTGAAAAATATTGATCTCTATGAAGTTGATCAAATAAATCATCACTGCGAGGTAGGGGATACATGTTCTTTATTTTTATAGCATTTATCTATCTATATTCAATGCACAACCTCATTGATCCATCTTTCTTCTTAACAAAAAGAATAGGGGATCCCCATAGGGAAACACTAAGGAAAATAAATCCTTTATATCTTAATTACTCTAGCTATTTATTTAGTTCTACTAGTTCCATAGTAGCCAATCTATAATGAGTCTTTGTTATAGTCCTTGAACCAAGAATTATATCAATAGAGAACTCAACTTTCCACTCTGGAGGATGTCCAGGTAAATCCTCTGGAAACGCATCAACAAATTCTTTCACAATAGGTATATCCTCTATTTGAACATTACTTTCCTCACCTATATATATTTAATTCTCCTCCTCACTAATAATTGAATTCAGTTGAGCAACTAGGGTGGATCTATATGACAATCAGATGGTGAGGTATCTACTCTAAAGATAAGGGATTCAACGTTATTCTCAAAAACTTTAACATCCCTCTTCTTGAAATAGATATTCACGTCATAACGTGAAATCAAGTTCATACCAAGGATTATATCAAACTCAATAATGGGTATGATGATAAGGTTAGAAACTAAATCATGTTTATGTGTCATAAGGGGGACTGATTGACACATATTTGTTACAATGATGCATCTCTTAGGAGTGTTGACTAAAAAATACTTTATTAAATCAAATTGGACATGTCTAATTTTCTTGGAAAACTAGGAATATATAAAAGAATATTATGATCCATAATCAAATAATGCACTGTAAAAGTTTGAGGAAATGATTAAAGTACCTACCACCACATTTTTAAGAACTTCAACCTCAGTAGTTGTGACCGCATAAGCTTGGCCTTGCTCCCTTGGCCTTATTTGGGCAATGTTTCTTTGATTCTTAGTAAATTCATGTGCATAATGTCCCATATATTTACTATTATTTCATTGAACATTGATTGTTTCGTTCTTCCTAATGTAATCAGAAGATTGGTGTCCTTTTTCTCTATACTTGTAATTGACACTCATTCCCATCAGGCATGTTACAGGGTGTTTCTTCCCACAATTAATATAGAGTGGAAGGTCAAATATTCCCCTCTTCCTTATTTCCTTATTTCCTTATTTCCTTTTACATAGTTTTTAGCTACCATGTCATTCTCTAGATTTCCATTAATGTAATAAGACTTAGAAAATTATTTTTCTGTATTGATATCATGTGAGACTATATCTTTATATGATGATAAATTCTAAGATACTAGTTCCATTTGGAGGAATGGTTTTAAACCATAAAAAAATTGACCAATCTTTCTCCTTGGATTATGTATTTAGTTTGTGTCAAGCATTTATAACCTTTTGAAGTTAGATTCATACTTTCCAACATTATCAACTTCTTTTTGCATTAGAATTAGAAGTTTCCTTCCCATATCTGCTCATTGTTCAGGAGGGAAGTATTTTTGTAGGAAAACTTTCTTAAAATCTTTCCATTACATCTCTTCTATATATTTCACCTCTTCTACATTTTGGATTAATGACCACTATTGATCTGCATCTCCTAATAGATGATAAACTACCATGACAACCTTCTCTCTTTTTTTATATCCCAAAAAAAGAAATATATTCTCTTGGGAACTTATCCACTACTCTCTTACAAATGGGTTTCTAGTCCCATTGAATGATGGAGGTTGTCATCACATAAAGTAGTATAATATATCTCCTCTACATTTTGGATTAGGATGCTTCGTATGGGTAAGGTTATTGTTCATAACCTGAGTCAACTATCCCAGTATTGTCATAATCTACTCAGCACCAATCGCAACACCAAATCCAATTATCTTTAATTGGAGTGAAATCCTTACATGGGATACATGAATTCATTCATTTTCTATTCCTTCCATTAGGTGCCATTTCTAAATAATGGAATACACTAAAATTAGTTTATGAATCATAATGTATAATCTCAACTTAGAAAAATACTTATCATAAATTGAAATCCTATCCATAGAAAACCTCTTAATAATAAACATGGTTTCTTTGATGAAAATTTTACATTTCAATCCTTCATAATGGATTGTAAAGAAAATGTGAATTATCCTAAGAATATCCACTAGGAATGTCAAAATAGGTACGTAGTAAGGCCCATTATCATGTACCAGGATTCCCCAGGTCAAGCTCAAAACTCCTTGTTGGATTTTTCACTTCTAGATACATCAGTTCCAGAAACACATCCACCTATAGTATCCAAATAGGGATTTATTTTCTATAAATATCCACATAATATATTCCTTAACAAAATTATAGGATATTATTGTATACATATCCTCAAATACTATCTTATAGTTTTGTTCTCTAATATATGATTTCTAAATCTAGTTTCCAAGTTTTCTACTAAACTTCCTTTGATAACAACCGTAATTACCTGACTCTTGTTGCCCGAATCCAATGCCTTATTTTATTAAATTTTCATATAAACAAGGAATATACATCATAAAGGACCAAGTAGTTTAGTAGATTTGGAAAGAAGATAGATACATAAGTTCAACATTACAACTTGAAATGAAATACAACATAGACATTAATTTTAAAACATCCATTTCTCATAGGGTATCCCAATAGTTCATTCATAAAATACTTCTTCACATAATGGTAAAAATATATAATAAGAAAGGGGTGATATCAAATTCTAAGTAAGGGTAAGCAATATAGAATAAGGTATTATAAACACAAATAATAGGCATGGTGAATAACTAAATACACATTCCTTTAAAAAATAAACTTTAACATAATTTGGTAGGAATAAGAGATCAATAAATAATGACATAATAAAACATAATCATGGGTATTATACTTATCGAATAACCACATGAACTATCAATACTAGTTTCATAATGAGGTAATGCATAATGCAGGACAACATAACCATACCATCATGGCATCATACCAAGACCATAAATAACCATTTTGTCAAGGCCCCATGTCAACACCTAGTTTATCTCATGAGACCTACCAATGCACTGAGGGGATATAGAGGGGACCACCTAACACTTAATAACTCCAATGAATTCCTCATATGAACAGGGATAAATGTATAAAACATATACATGCATATTGAAACAATCATATGAAATGTAAATAACTTCCCCTGAACATTACGTATAAACACTAACCATTTAAAGTAAATTGGTGAATGGATTTAAGATAGCACATTCTAAGACAAACTAATAATAAAACATTCAATTAAATATGGTATATAATATCATAAAATATTAATCCCAATAATACATAATAATCAACAATTGTGTTGAAACAGATGAAGATACTCTTATAAAATCATCGGGTAACTTTTGAGATAAATACTCTTTTATTTTGAAAAGAATAGTTCTTTTGGAAAAGTATTTGTATAAAACTAGAAGTGAAGTAAGATAGTTTTTTTATAATAAAATGAGTGATTTTATAAATATATTGGTTTCTAAAAATAGATTATAGAGTCCCCGGAAAATAGGTAAAATTCAAGAAGTTCCCTTGAATCGGTCTTGTATTGCGAAGTGAATTTATTAAAGATCATTTTAAAACATATAACTACCCAAAAATAAAAGTAATATTCTAGTCAGTAAATATATATATAAAATTATCACATAATATATGTGGAGTACATATTAATATATAATAATTTAATTTAGGTAAGTAGATAATAAGTGTAACCCGAATGAAAATGTAGGTTCGGGTAGAAAACCCTTACCTTAAGTATGAAGGTGTTACTCACTTGATCTTAATGACCTAAATAATTAAATTTAATTTCATAAATTAATAATTCCATAACCTCAATTACATTTAATCGATTTATTATATCCTTATTTGGTTCATTCATGGCCTTTTGATGGGTTAATAGATTCAATTTCATTTTTCGAGAGCGTTTTCTTCCTTGGTTTTCATGATCGGTTTACTTATATTCATGTACGAATAAACATGTAGAATGAGAATGGTTGTCCATAATAGAATTTGTATGTCATTATGGAAAAAATAGAATATTTAATGGTTATAATTTTTTTTGGTTTTTGGTAATGAATATGAATCATTATATAAAACTGTAATGACAATTGTTTGGGTTAATTGGCGGTTTTTATCACAACAAACTCATTTTGATTTATAAATTAATATAATTTTTACAAAAAGATTATAGAACCTTAAATAAGTTATAATACATATATTATAGTATGTTTTAACCATAAAAAAATTTCATAACCATAATTGAAGATGGTAATAGAAATAAAAAACTCGTCGTCCTTAAATGTGATAAATTAACACATCTCAGATGGTGTTTTCATTTCTAGTATGAAAGAAGAGGAAAGGATAGATGAAGAAGAATTATTACTTTATCATAAAAACATTCCAATAAATTGAAGTTAATGAATTTATCACAACATTTGGATGAAGGTAGGTGATTAAAGAAAAATAAAAGAAAGGAACTTGAAATAAAAGAAACGAAAATAGGAATTTGCCTCATTAAGTAATCTTCCTTGAGATCCTCTTTAGTGAAGAGGTTTTGGTCATTTTATGAGAAAAAAGGGCTGATGGAAATGAGGGAGGATATTGGGAGGATATTTTTTCAGAATTAATGTAAGGAAAAAGTCTTGGTAGGAGTGAAGAGAAGAGGGTGTGAGGGGGGTTTTATAGTGGAGGAGAGGGGTGATTTGTGAATATCTTATTCATTATTTTATTATTTCCATCAAATCAACCAATAGTGTTGATTAATGTGACCCATAATAGTAATAAGTGCAGGTGAGTTTGAACCATGTGTGTTTACATCATCCATGATTCTAGGAATAGTGAATTTAACTGATAATGTGTATATACGATAAATTACCATATTTTACTATTCATCAAAAATTTGAGAATCTCAGAAAAACCCAAAAATTAACCCAAAAGTTTTTTTGATGTGTAAAATTTAAAAATAAACTCCATTTTTTGATAATAATTTTCTAAATATGAATAATTTAATTTTAAAATAAAATAATAATTTTATGGAAAAATAATAATTTTAATGTTATAATTCGTTTTATATCACATTGAAAATTTAATCAATATCTCATTATCTTATAAAATTAATATGATAAAATAATAATATGATTTAATATTCATAAGTTTCCTAAAAATATTCATACTATTATTCAAAATTTCATGTTACTATTCACCAAAAATTAAGTTTGTCTTATCAAACTCTAAATATCTTACTAAATACAACTTTGTATGTCAGTTTTTTGAAATTCAAACGATAGAGGGGGAGAAATTATGTTTACTAGATAGGTTATAACAAAGTGGTGTTTTGTAGAGACTCAGTTTTTTATGCATTAAATATTAAATTTATTTATAAATCCTTAGGGTGTTACAATTTCCATGGATTTACATATATCAGAGGACACCGATTCAAATAAACTTTACTTACCTATTTCTAGAATTAATTGATAGTAAGAAACATTCTACAAAATTAAAATGTATGAAGAATTTAATGATTCCAAAAATCAATTAGTAATGGTGGTTGAGAACACTTAGACATTTTGGAAATATTAGAAAAATGGGATTACTTGGAAGATTATGATTTTAAGGTAACACATGTTCCAATAGTGATCCATGATGAGGGAAATATAGAATAAATTATAGGATAAAATATTATTCTTGGAATAATAGAGTCAACTAAATTACATTAACTTGTCCCACTTTCTCTATGCATTGTGGTTTTTTACAACCCACTTCAAACTTCAACAAATGTTAACAATATTCTTGATATAGAGAATTAAATGGAACTACAGAGTATATTTTGAGTTTAAAACCTATAAATGTATCTATATCAATAGCCACTAATGGAAATAATTTGGTTAAATGATTTAATCAGATTTTAAATTGATGGATGTGATGGTTAAAAACCAATTAGTATGGGATTTTGGTATGGGCATTTATTATGTTGTATATATTCAAAGAGGTAATATTATTTATATTTATCTCAATGACCTTTATGATGGGTTTATATGGTTAAATTAACACTTGATTAAGTAATTAGAAATAAGATAGAACCCATAGACCCAAGATCACAATAATTAAAACTAAATTCATGGATAATTATAAGGAATAATGTAAAATTGTATACCATACATAAATTATATTTCTACTATTACCTTTATCCTATATGATTACTGAATAACACTTAGAGAAATTCAAAATACTTCCTCATTTTTTCTATATACATGGGTTGAAATATTCACCTGATTCTTAGGTGGGATCTTCCTTACATCCATGGTATGTTAGTACCTAACTAGGAAAAGAACTAAGGGAGATTTGAGTGATAGAAAGAGGTTTGGAAAAATATTCACAAAATTATTAAAACCTATTATAAGGGTATTTCCTCTATTTAAATCCTTCATAGACACTATGAAAACAAATATCATTAATATGATTTACTTCATGATTTATCATAAATAAGGATACACTTAATATAACCATAGAAGAACATGAGGCCTAGTGTATTTAGGAAATTTGGTGCGGAAAATAATAACGTAAATCATGAGTACAACATCATTTTTTAAAAACTCTGAATCATGCCCTTATATTCTTTGGAATATTCTAAAACTACACAAGATATCATGAGACATAAATAAGAATGGGGTTAACTATAAATCCCAATAAAGGGATAAATAAAGCATAGAATAAGGTAATGAAATACATATAATACAAGAGTCATATAAAGTTAGGATATGTGAGAATCATAATATTGAACAATTAGGCATTATATATAATGATAGCATAAAAGTAACATAAGAATGTGGAAACAACATATAACATGACATCCTAAACATAAGTCAAGGATAAATTCCAAAAAAACATAAAAAAGTGTACTTAGGATAACCTATTGTGTACTGTACATAGAATCTCATGAGATTAAAACATTACCCAATGCATTGGGGGACTATATAAATCTAGGATGATCCATCCCTTTCATATCATGTACATGCATAAGTGTGCCACATAGATCATAGAGAAAAAGGATTTATTTCATCAATTTTAACCCCGTGATTAAGAAGTGTGAGTTAAATACATGCAAATACCCAATAATTAAAGGATATGTATAACTAGTTGAATTCCCTTGAATGTAAATGGATATGGTTATTCACTACAAAAATGTTTGACATGGAAAATTACATTATAATTTTGGAAGCATAATGAAAATACATAAAGGTTTATAGAATGGGTTAATTAGAGATAAAGGGGTATATCATTACTTGGGAATCATAAAGGAAGTAACTGGTATGTTTAAAAATATATAACAATGTAATCAATTGTAAATAAAAATACATAGCATAAAGAAGGTTCTTGAATAAAGAGAATAATTATAGGATCCCTTACCTTGAGAGGATGCCGCTAAAAGCTTGGTAGGAGCTTATTAAGAGATTATGGGAACCTTGGAAGGGATTATAGAGTAAAATTCATAATAATTTCATAATAAATTGGTTTTTAGTGAAGAGGAATGAGATTATGGGTGGGTTTATATAGAAAAATAGAGGATAGTTCTTTATTAATTTCCAAACATTGGTTTCAAACTCTGTATGATAAAGTAATCAAAACCATAACCCTTCAAAAGGTTTTTTCTTATGGTTTCTGAAAAATAGGATTTTTTTAATATTTTATAAGGATAAGAACCAAAATAATTAAATTAAAACCCTTATTGATGTGGAAGTGAGTAATGTTTATAAATAATTTATTTTAAAACCTTAAAATATATTATAAGTTTTAGAGGATTCATCAAAGATTCATAAAATTAATAAAATTACTTAAAAAAGAATTTTCTAAAACTAGAATTATATAATTGTTCTTTGATACCTTTTATGGAATATATCAAATTAATTTTTTTTCATTATGATTTCATAATATGTACCATACATTTATACCATATTTAATATTTAACCAAAAAATTGATTATCTTCGAAAATTATGAAAAATTCCCATTTGGATAATTTTGACATGATTATTTCAAAAATAATATTTATTTTATCAAAATAAATCACTAAATATTCAAATTTACTCTTTTAAATAAAAAATACCTATTTATTAAAAATAGTGGTTTTTTATAATAATATTTTTCTGAACCTTATAAAAATTACATTTGGATTCATAAAATTATATTATAATTTATATTTAATAAATATTATTTAATAATAATATTTTATTAAAATATAATATATTTCAAAAAATCATGAATTCATCAATATAGTGTATTTATTGAAACTATATATTTCCTAAAAATACAATTTGTGTTTCATCATATCAAAATCCAATTTTTATCAAAATCATTATTTAATAATTTAAAATATAATAATAAAATGAATAAATATAATCATTATTTTATTGAAAAAAAATATATAAATTTATATTGTTAGGGTCTAGAAACATATCCCTTTATCACACCAATGTATTCCCTAAGGTAATGTGTGTGATGGTGAGATTTTCTTAGGGTGATTTGATATACTTAGTTTGGGTCATGATCTCGATGAGATTAAACTTCTTCCATAAATATTTTCACTCATGCTTTAGTTGTTAAATCTCATATTTCACTTGTTCAAGGGAAAATCCCAGGTATTTTACCACCCTTGGAAGATCTACTAAATAGGCTCTGTAGTGTACAATTTAACTGGTTGAGGCTATTTTATCTTTCATTTTGTTCAAATATATTTTATCATAACCCTTAATGTACTAATCTTAATGGTCAATTTACAATGAGTATATTATCAAAAAATATGATTCTTAATGGTATTTTAAATCTAGTGGGCTATAACTATAAAAAAATAACCAAATTAGTGAATGTGTTTTCTATAACTACATTACTTGATAAGGTATTTTTTCATTCAAAAAAGGAATTTTATTTATAAAAGTTCAGGTTGTTACATTATTATCACTTCAGAAATTTTAACCCAAAAAAATCATTTCATACACTGAAATAGATGAGGGTACTTCTATTTAGTCACCATTTCCAGTTCCCTTATTAATACCTCAAACGTTTTGTTCTATCATAACACTTTGACCAGGTGAGTTGTCTTATTACAATGAACATTGTCTCTAAGATCTAATATCTTTTCTGGTTTCTCCTCATATGAAATATCATTCTCTAATGGTACCAACTATGGATTCAGTATGTGTGAGGGGTTTGGTATGTACTTATTCAATATGTAATCATGGAACACATCATGAACTTGAGATAATTTAGGTAGGAGTGCTAGTTGATAGGCCACCACTCTGATGTAATCAAGGATTTCAAAGGGCTTTATGTATCATGGAATAAATTTTACCTTCTTCCAAAACCTCATGAAATTATTCCACGATGGCATATAAAGGAACACTTTATCTCTAACCTCAAACTCTAGGTATTAATGAAAATTGTTTGCATAAATTTTTAGTAGAAATTTTTTAGATTTCATATGTTGTTTAATGGTTTGAACCAACTATGTAATCTCTTTAATAAGATCAATTCTCATCACTATTCACCCACCAAATTCATCCCTGCATGTTGGAGTCTAACACCTCTTCCCATACAGAGCCACATAAGGTAACATTTCAATTCTAGAATATAAACTTTTTGATATGATAGCTCAACTAGGGGAATATATTAATCCCAGCATCCTTATAAATTTATTGAACATGATCTCATCATATCCTCTATAGTTTTAATGGTTCTATCAGATTGATCATCCATCTTAGGGTGATAAGAAATGTTTAAACTCAATTATTTATCCAAAACATACTAAAGGATTCTAGAAAACCTCAAGGTGAACCTTAGATCATGATAAGATACAATTGATAGTATAACTCCATTTATTCTTACCACTTACCTTACGTATATATTAGTGGGTTGTTCAAGAGAGAAATCTTCCTTGATAGCAATGAAATGTGCCGACTTTGTAAGGTAATCGACTACCACCGAAATGGTATTATTTATTTTAGGTTTCCTAGGGTTTCCTACAAGGAAATACATGGTTATGTTTTTCTATTTCCATAATGTTAGGGGAAATGGTGGCATCATACCCTTAGACTTCTATCATTTCACCTTAACTTGTTTATATACCAAGAATCAATATACAAACTCCATTATATCCTTCTTTGTTAATCCCAAAAAATGTTTTTCTTAAAATATCTATACATCTTAGTGCTTCATGGATGAATGTAGTAGGATAATATATGAACATCATCCATAAGTTCCCTATTCATTTATAATTTTTATGGGACGTGTATTCTGGTCCCAAACCTTGTAAATCCATCTCTATCAAAGTTGAAATCCATAATATTCACTACCTTTTCTTGTAGCACCTCATTATCTTTTTGGGACTCCTTTATCCTCTCAAGAATGTATGGTTGAATAGTTATTTGAGAAATTTTGGATAAATATACTTATATTATTCCCTTTTTAAACATTTTCATGTCCAAGAAGATTGGATCTGTTGCAATCCTTGTCGTAGATTGGGTTACAAAATCCCTTCTACTCAAAGAATATACCCCTTTGTTTGCCTTCCTGGGAAGGTAATTTATTGAACAATCATAATACATGATAATCTCTAACCACCTACATTAGTTTATATTAAGATCCTTTTTTAATATATACTTGAGGATTTATGGTTCATATATATGTCACACTTCCCCCTGTATATATAATGTCGCCAAATATTTAACACAAGGAATACTAAAGATAATTCTAGATCATGATTAGGGTAGTTCTACTCATGGATATTTAATTAGTAATAGGCAAAGGATATCACTTTTTTATCTTGTATGAGAACACAACCCAATTCCTTTTAGGATGCATCGTTTTAGTTCACAAATTCTTCCCCACTAGTGGGTAATGTGATCACTGGTGTAGTAATTAGCCTCTTCTTCATCTCCTTAAGGATTTATTATCATTCATTAATACTGAAAAATTTGAATCCCTTCTGAGTAATAATTGTTAGTGGGATTTAAAGTCATGATAATTTTCTCAAAAATTGATGATAGTAACCAGATAATCTAAGTAAAATATAGATTTATGTAACATATATTTTTCTGGGCCATCCTTCAATTGTAACTATTTTTTATGTATCCATAGATATCGCATTGTTGGTGATAACATTCCTTAATAAAGTTAATTTATATAACCAAAACACACCTTTACTATAATTTTCATATAATTTTTCCATATTCAAGGTATTTAGTACATTATTTAAATCCTTCTCATGTTATTCCCTTCTTCTCAAGTAGATAAGAATATCATCTACAATTACTACAACAATTTTTTTGAGGTATTCTCTAAATAATGTATTGATAATTTCCATCAAGATTATTAGAGCATTAGTGAGTCCATATGGAATCACTTTGAACTCTTATTACCCATACCTTGTATAAAAATCATTCTTGTGGATATCATAATACTTCACTTTTATTTGATAATATCCCAACTGAATATATTCCTTAAAGAAGTATTATGCTCCATGTAGATAATAAAACAAGTCATCAATCCATGGTAGAGGATACTTGTGCTTTATCATGATCTTTTCGAGATTCTGATAATCAATAGAGAGGCACATTGACCCATCTTACTTCTTGACAAAAAGTACTATTGCACCCCACAGTGAAGTACTTGGGGGTATAAACCATGTATCTATATTATCCTATAGTTTTTTCTTTAGCTCATCATATTTAACAGTGTCCATTATATATAGAGTCTTGGATATTTTAAAGGATCCTGGTATAATATTGATTAAAAACTCAACCTCATAGCTAGAAGGGGGACCATGAAATTCTTCTGTAAACATGTTAATGAATTTTCTTATAATGGTTATTTCATAAAGGATGATCTTTTCCTTAGCCTCAATAATTTGAGAAAGTTATTCTTTCTCATAGGGTAACAATATCCATACTTGAGATGATGATACTAAAAGATATTCATCCTCCTCTTTTCACTTGTATTGAATAAAAGGAAGATTCACGGTATAGAACATGATTTCATTATCTCGACATTTTATGTTGGCTCTATATAAGGAAAACCAATTTAAACCAAGAATATCATTGAATTATTTTAAATTAAGTATCACAAGGTTTTTTGTTAAATTCACCCACAAATGTTTACTGGGGGTGAGTTATATTCTTGGGATGTAATAATTGACCCATTCATTATCATCACCGATAACTCAAATTCAATATTTTGAGGTGGTGTTTGAATAGTTATACAAAAGTTGTGTGATATGAAATAATTAATTGGAAAAAAATAAAAAAGTACTTTCACTATTATTTAATGAATAACTAGAATGCATGTCACCACTTTGTTTTTTAGGATCCACCTCAGTAGTTGTGATGGAATAAGCTCACCATTTCTCTCTATGCCTTGGAGGTTGTTGCCATCAGTTGTCCTTGAAAACCCTTATATTAGGGCACTAATTCATATAGTTTATTTTTTTCATTTTATTTGAAACTTTAGATAATAGGGTTAAGGTTGACTAGATAATTCATTTCTTATATCACATTGGTGGGTTTCTCCTGTTGGTAATCTCTAGATAGGCACCTTTCCTTCCCAAACCTAAATAATTTCCTTTTCCCCATTAGAAAATTTAAAGGATGTTTCTTCCCATAATTTTTACAAGTGGTATTTTGCAATTTGTTTCCACTATAATATCACTCCATTATACCACATAAATTAAACTCTATTTTTCACTTCTAATCCCCATGAGATCCTTTTGATTCATTGATCTCCATTTTGATATTAACATAACATATAAAAATATACTCATAACAATCAAAGTCCTCAATGGATAAGGATTTTTTAAGACTTGGTGTTATCCCATTAAAGAAGATGTAAAATTTACTTTTAGGGGTAATGAAAAAGTTGGAGGTGTATTATGGAATTATTTTTAATTTTTTCTCATATACCCTGATGGAGTCATCATCCTTTTTCTTGAGGCTAATAAATCCCCTATATATTTTCAATTAAAGAGTTTGAAGAAATTAATTACCAAAAAACATATTTTAAAATTCCTTCTACACCATCACTTTTATGTACTCCTCAGGATTCGTATTTTTTACCATTATCCACCATTGATCAAATTCTCCTTCTATAGAATAAACAATCAGTATTTCCTTCTCTTGATCAGATCATTTAAAGGAATAAAATATCTTTTCAAGGGATTCAATCCATTTTTTCATGATTAAAGGATTGAAAGATCTGCAAAAAGTTAGAGTCCTTTATTTCATAAAAGTCTTAATTAAAATTTGGTATTTTTACGTGGATTTAGGTGTCCCTATTGATTCATGTTTTGGTTCAACACTTGAGTTAAATTATAAAGTATTAAGTTGAAGTTTGTGATTCCTTCTCTCGTTCAATTTTTCATCTTGTTTGGGAATTCATCACATTACCCCTCACATTGTTTGTTGACTCGGTTACTCTTATTCCCATCCATTGACTAGAAGAAAGGTAAAATTGGGGATGTGTATTTTTAAACTATTAAGAAAAAATGGAAAGCATGAACATTAAAGGGACAAATAATAAATGAAATCTATTCATTAACCTGAATTTATAGGTTTTAATTTAAGTTATCAAATATCTATTTCCTAATATAAAGTATTATAAGAATGTTTTCCATTAATAATGGATCATAATGATCTTGTGAATTTACCAAATCATATCCTTAGGAGTTTCAACCTAGGTGATTAAAAGTCCCATTTTTGTACCCTAGGTGATGATTGAGTCTAGATCAATGTTCCCTTTTCAGGGTTCTTACTGCTAGGTACCTCTGTTCCAGAGTCACATCTACTTATAGTATCCAGAAATGGACATATTTTCTTATAAACAAATTACTCTATACTTTACGAAATTTTATGGATATTTTAGAATGTTTATTCTTATCCCTAAGGAGTTCACTATAGATTTTTTAATCTAAATACCAAAAAATAACTAGACTTTCCACTTATACAAACTATGAAAACCCATATATTTAATACACTTTATTTCGTGATTTATTACATAAAAGGATAAAATTAATACAACCTTATAAGATCTTGATTTATAGTGTATTTTTTATATTGGTTACATGGAATAATAACTTAAAATATGAGTATAATATAAATATTTAAAAACTCTAAAACATGCTCATATATTCCTTGGAATCTTCTAAAACTGCATGGGATAACCTAGGGATGTACATAAGAAGGGTTCAGCTATAAAGCCTAATAATGGAATAAGAAAATCATAGAATAAGGTAAAGTAGTTAATGTGATACAAGATGTATATCAAGGTAACATAATCAAGGTGAGAATCATAATCTTGAATAATGATTCTTGATATAACGTGAAGCATAAAGGAAACTTGGGAATGTGGAAACAATATAAAACCTGACAACATAAACAGATTTCAAGGCTAACCACCTAGAAACCATAACATAGTGTACATAGGATAACCTACCATGAACCATACATGGAATATCATGATATTAAAACATTTCCCAATACATTGTAGGTTTCTATAATTATGGGCGTACCTGTCACTTTCATATCATGTATATACATAAGTGTTTCACATAGATCATACAAAATAAGGATGTTTTTTAACAAGTTTAACCCCAATATTAAGAAGTTTGGGTTAAATACATGAAATTTCCCAATAAATGAATGATATATACACCTAAGTGTATACCCTTGAGTGGAAATAGAGATGAATATTCACTATACAAGTGTTTTTCATGGAAAATAATAGGATAATTTTGGAAACATAATAGGTGTAGATAAAATTTTATATAACAGTTTAATGAGAGTGAAAGGAGTCTCTAATTACTTAGGAATCATAAGTATAGTAATAGGTATTTGTAAAAAGATATTCCAACTTAAAAAATTGGAAATAAAACAGCATGACATAAATAGGGAGATTGAATAAAGAGGAGGAGGGGATCCCTTTCCTTGAGGGGACCCTTCTAAAAGCTTGGGAGGATATTCTAAACAGATTGGGGGAACTTTGGTAGGGATATAGAGAGGAAAAGGTAGATTAATTTTTTGATCCAGTGGTTTTTAGTGATGATGAATGGTAGGTTGGGTGAACTTATATAGAAAAAAAAGAGGAGAATTCTTTATTAATTTCCAAATATAGGTTTTGGAATCTATATGATAATGTAATCAAAACCACAAACCTTAACATGGTTTTTTCACATAGTTTATTATAAAGAGTAGTTTTTTTAATTATTTTATAATTATAAGTACTTAACTCATTAAATTAATCCCCTTCATGATGTGTAAGTGATTTATGTTTATAAATAATTTATTTTAAAAACATAAAATGTAATATAGGTTTTAGAGGATTCATTAAGAATTTATAAAATTAATCAAATAACTTAAAAATAAATTATTTTAAATAGAAAATAAATTATTTTTGTGGATACCTTTTATAGCATATATTACATAAATTTTTCATCATTATGGTGTCATAAAACATACCATGTATTTAAATGTATTTAATTTTTACTAAAAAATTAAACTATCTAAGAAAATAATAAAAAATTACCATTAGACTGTTTTGAGATGAATATTTCAAAATTAATATTTATTTTACAAAATAAATCACTAAATATTATAATTTACTCTTTTAAATCAAAAACTCAAATTTATTTAAAATTCTTACAATAATAGTTTCATGACACTTACAAAACTTTTATTTAACTATATAAGATTAAATTATCATTTTTATTTAATAAATATTATTTAATAATAATATTTTATTAAAACATAATTTATTTCAAAAATTCATGAATTCATCAAGAGTTTCTTGATTGAAACTATATATTTCCCAAAAATACCATTTTCATTTCATCATATCAAAATATAATTTTTGTCAAACTCAATATTTAATCACTCAAAAAAGTAACAATAAAAGGAATAAATTTAATCATTATTTGATTGAAAATAAATATAATCATTATTTTATTAAAAATAAATATAATCATTATTTTATTGAAAATAAAAAAATACAAATTATTATTATTAGGGTCTTGATACATATTTATTTATTACATCAGTGAATTCCCTAAGGGTAAGGTGTGTGATGGTGTGATTTTTTTGGGGTGGTTCAGATTGCATGGTTTGGGCTATGAACTGGATGATATTGAACTTCTCTTATAAAGAGTTCATCTTATGCTTTATTTTATGAATCTCATCTTAGGATAGGTCAAGGGAAATGTAGAGGCCCGAAGCTTATCGTACATGGACATTACATTACTTTTGCGGAAAACTTAGTACATAACAAAAACACACACTAAAGGATCGTAATAGTTTAGTGTCTTTGGAAACTCGGAACGTAATCTTCTAATCGTGGTGAAAGATCTTCAATATCTCCCATAAATATCTTCCTTTTTTTACCTAAAACCCTTTATTTATATCCTGGGGAAAAGAAAACATAAAAGGGTGAGCTCAAATGCTCAGTAAGGGTAAACAAAAGAAATATCAATCACATCATATACATAAGAACATAGCTTTTGGAAATCTTAACCTGCAAAAGAGCTCATAATATCATAACATGGGATAAATCATAGAAGTGAAAATAAGATCCCCAGAATCATAACATGAAACTTGAAACTTTGTGGCATGCACACATAATCATAGAAAATCATTTCTTGTTAGTCATGACTCATTGCCAAGACTATCTTAGTGGACAAAGTCCCTTTCTGAATCGAGTAACCCTCGTTTCAGTCCTGTTTCACTGAACCGGTATAACCTACCATTTCAGCCATGTCTATCTCATGAGATATAAAATCTTTACCCAATGCATTGGAGGGAGATATAGGTCCCACCCATCTTATAATGAATCCTTTCTTATGTGTGCCACAAAATCATAAATCATACATCATTGCGTAACCCATGTAATAAAAATGGGATTCTTAAACAACATGACGTCATAAAACAATTCATATAAGATAAAGGAATTCATAAAAATACAACATGATCAAATCAATGTAATAATAGGGATAAAAACAGAACCCTTTTATTATCTTAGATGGAAAATAATTTTGATAAAATACTTGAACTTCATTCTTGAGGAAAATATCATTTCTTCTTCAAAAACATTTTTTTCTTTCTTAACATGTCATACAAATTTAAACTAAAAGAATTTGATTAAAAATAAACTTGAAATCTTGTAAAGGAAGCTTCTTGGAAATAATGTTTTAAAAATCCATTCATGCCGTATAAGTTAAAAAAACATTCTTCGTACTTTTGTCGGAAAAGTCAAAAAGTACCTCGTATGAAAAACGACAAAAGATTCCTTTCATACATATTACTAAAAACTCACCGAAGGGTAAAAATGGATTTAAACAATTGTAGGTGGATGGAAATAATATTAAATATTGATGAAACATGGATGTGGATGATAAAATACACCCCAGTAAATACATAATAAACAATCTCGGATAAAAATGAGATTGTGATATTTCCCTTACCTTAGGTCCAATTTGCTTCGTATGTGTCCGAACCTCCTCTTCTTTGAAGTGCCTCTTTGAGACCTCCTCTTAGGGCACTAGAATTGGTCTTTGAGGAAGACCAGAACCTCTAGGATTTTGCTAGGGAAGTGGGGAAGAGATTTTGGCAGGGGTTGGCCGAGCTTGAGTGCTCAAATTGGTGTGAGGAGTAGGGGGAGGAGGTGTCCTTTTATAGGGGAGGAGAGGGGCACCTTAGGAATATCTCAAAATATTATTTTATATTAAAGTCAAAATCGGTTTATAATGGTTCCAAAGGGTCTTATTTCGAAGCTAAAGTGGGGATGGGTAGAAATCCTATCAACCAATAGGATTTAGACAAGTTTAGGGTATTATTTTAACCTTATCAATTAGATTTAACTCTAAGTTAATTAATTTAACTTTTACCGTGTCTTTTTGTTTTCTTTCACTATATGGTTAATACACTTACTATAACATGCCAAACGAACCCCAAATTATTTATTATTAATATATATATCCTTATCTAAGTCATTTGGCCGAACTTTAGATTTTTAGAAATAAAATAACAATTAATAATATAATATTTGATTTAAAAACTATTTTGTGTCAATTTTGACACTATTTGATATATGATTTTTGTGAAAGTCATAACAGAATTATATGTTCGAACCAAGTTGATTAAATCAACACTAATATATCATAGTAACCTAGAAAATTAGTGGAATACATAAAAAGTCTCAAATTACATTTATTTTTGTGTTTATAACATCAATTATGTCAATATTTCATTAATAAGATAATTACTGCATCATCTTTGTGTCATAAATAAATTAAATTATTTGATGTCTAAAAATTACAAATAAAATACCATCATGTAGTAAATATTTTTATCTTTCTAATGAATATTTACAATCGAATTTATCTTATGTATTACCCCATATTAAAAATGATTTACTTATTAAACTTTGATTTTAACTATTTTAACCCTTCTTTAAATAAATTAATAATAAATGTCCAAATCTAATCCAAGTGGGCCTAAATGGTCATATTTTATTCCTAAGTTTGTTTTTGGTCGAATTACACTTGTCCAATAGAATTAGGACATGTGTTAGGGTAATATTAATATCATATTTACCCTTAGTTACCCTATTTACTATTAACCGTGGTAAAAAAAGTAAAAAGTTACTATTCACCAAAAAATTATTTTCATCTCATTGAACCACATTTTAGTCCTTGATATTAACCGTGTCTCTCGTATTTTCGAAATTCCATTCACAGAAGCGGTAAAATTAAGTTTTATGCAAAATTCAGTTTTTAACCTACCACTTAGTAGTTTCACTATTCATCAAAAATTGATGTTTTTCAGAACAATGCCAAAATTTCATCCCAAGCTATATTTCATATTCCGAATTCAAAAATGAAGTCTATTTTACCAAATTCATAACATAAAAGTTGCATTAATTAATTTTATAATTAAATCCCGCTGTTAAAACAAATAGCGTGTTTTTAAGAAACAATATCTATCAAAAGATTGACACTTGTTTATGTCTAGTTTAAATGTGAAATTACATCCAATGACCAACATTGTATTAAATTGTAAAAATATATTCTAAATATACTTTAAAACCACTCAAATTAATGATTTATCACTATTAATTATTTCGATTAAAAAAAGTTGTTTTTAATTATAATTTAGTAATTTTCACTATTCATCAGAATATGAAAGTTATCCGAAAAGTACCAAAATTTCACCTTAGGCTAAATTCGATACTCCGAATCCAAAAATGAAGTCCATTTTGAGAGTTAAAATTTCTAAAATTTAAAAAGTGGTTATTACTATTCATAACGGCTAGTTTTAATAATATTTTAATAGCATATCATTGTTTCGTGAAACTCAGGATTACGTACCACACATGCTATCGAGGAAGGTTGCGATTGCGTGTAATGCAAGGCAATTTAAGGATGTGTGTTGTGCAAGATCCTTTTGGTGTAGCGTATAACACAAGACATTAGTAAAATAAAAAGAATATTTTTTCATAAAATCTCGGGCTGTTACATTCTACCCCCCTTAAAATGAATTTCGCCCTCGAAATTCGTCGGGGTTATAAATGGTTTACTATTTGAAAGTTTCTTTAATAGAAACCCACATCGTAAAAGGGAATACCAAAACTTGGCTTTTAAAAACTAAAGTATGAAATGTAACGATTACCCAAATAAACTAATCGTTGGGTTTCCACATAGGTAAAAATATGGATATGGAAGAGAAATCTAACCATCATGTTCTGATGGAGAGTGGTAGTGAACATGGCTATGGAAAAGCCAGTAATCACAAATCCATAGATTTGTGATGATATAAGGTACCATCTGATTCATCAGGTATAAGATCACTAGGACAACATTTTTGGTTTTCAAGATCATTTCCCTAAAGTTGAAAATTTGCTTAAAATAAATACTTACTTTATTTTGGTACAATCTCACTTTTGTTCATGCCTTGAACAATTTCTACTTCATCTCTTAAATAAATGAAGTTGAATTTTTTATTTGTGAAGTGTTAGCAGATTATGTGATAGAATGATGGGTCATTCCATCTGTCTCAAACAAAAGGTTAGAAAAAGTTATTAAATATACATAAGTCATTCTATAGTGAGATTAATCACATATGGTTCCTAAAATGGACTTATACTTCATATATCATACTGCTTAATATAATAACACTAGTTTCTACTAAACAGGGACTTCCTGTAGGTCAGTGGTAGGCGATAAAGGCCAGTCGCACTTCGGTTGTGGGTTCGATTCCTACAGCCTTGTCCGAAGCGATGGGCTGTCGCCCGTCCTGCAGGTTGTCCTTTTTCTAAAACTACGTTACTATAACATCCCATCAATAATATCGAAAATCTTCTATCCTTAAACAATACTAACTTATGTCCAACATAATCCAGTCTAATCTTTAGGCTTATACATAATACTGCAGTCCACTCTCATAATATAGTGACAACGAGTACCAGAGATTTAATACTGTCGTTGATCCCCACATATCATAAGATATGTCTTGTTGGTCACATTCCAAACATTCAAAGTCCTTAATCGTGTATTCTCTTGAATACCTTAGTGAAAACATGAGTGTAGTTAAAAGTTAACACTTTCCACATTCCAAAATCCTCAAAATTCTATATACTCAAACCATGATATCACTTAGTCCTTATATCAATCATGAGCTCATGAATACTATTAAAAATTTCATTTTCTCGTCTTCATTATGCGCATATCATCTTATTTCCAAAAATATCTCAATCACTTTGAATACCACATCAATAAATATTGCAGTACTCAATGATACAACATTATTTTGGAATCCCATTACATAAACACTTAATCATTCCACCACATCGTTTTCATATTCAACATTGCCAATAGTGATCGCATGTGATTTCCCTTTGTCCTTTGCCTTCAGTGGTTGCTCATGTTGATCATCACTAACCCTTGGATTAGGGCAATTATTAGCATAATGCCCCATTTCCTTGCACTTGAAGCATTGAAGTGTTGGCGGTGCGTTCTCTGCAGTGTTTGCTTTATTCACATCATTAGAAACCCTTTTTCCATTACTTCGACACTCAGCTGCTCGATGACCTTCTTTTCCACACTTAAAACATTTTCTAGTCCCTTTAAGACAATCTCCACCATGCTTCTTTCCACACTTTGTGCATAAGGAAACATTCATCTTCTTTTCACCATTATTCTGAGATTTCTCCTTGAACTCCATCTTTCGTTTCTTGTCAAAACCATGAGATGGATATGTAACACCAACTTCCATTTCTACCTTGATAGCACAACGCACAATTTCTTCATAGCTACTGAAGTCTCTTATAGCTAATGTCCTTCGAAGACTTGGTTTTAAGCCACTGAAAAATCGATCAACTTTACTTTCAGGTTGGATGATAATTCCAGAAGCATACCTTGCAAGTCTTGTAAAATTTGCTTCATAGGTACCAATAGATTCATCGTCCCTTTGCTTCAGTTCAAGAAACTCTTTCTCCATCTTTGTTCGAATAATACGAGGGAAGTACTTACTGAAAAACAAGTTCTTGAACTCATCCCATTCCATGGACTCAATTTCATCTCTTGGCCTCGTATTCTTGATAAGATTCCACCATTGATCAGCTTCACCTTCCAAACGATATACTGCTAAGATGACTTTATCATGTTCAGAACATTGAAGAACTGAAAATATCTTTTCAGTAGTACTGATCCATTGTTCAGCCACAAGTGGATCAGAAAACCCACTGAAAGAAGGTGGACGTTGCCTCATGAAGGACTCAATAGAATATTGTTCCCTTCTCTGCTCATTTGGAAGTCCAGAATGATTCATAGCTTGTGTAAGTATAGCAATAAGATTTTGCACTCCATCTCCCATAACATTTGTTTGTTCAGGAGGGCAATCATTGCATTGTCCATTGCATTGATCAACACGGTTCCTTCGGGTTCCAGCCATCGTCTAAAACCCAAAAAGAATAGTGTGAGGCAAAAATTATGCTAGGTAAAACAACATAATAAAGGGGGAGTACCTTCAATATCCAACATCTTAGGTTTAATTCTATGATCGTTAGCGTAATTCTATTACTATAACCTATACGTATACTTATCCCTAGGGACATCCCTAGACATACCTTAGAAATATCTCTAGGGATCTCACTAAAGTTCTCACATCCTAGTTTCCAAAGGTTGACTAAACCTCCCTCTGATACCAACTGTAGAGGCCCGAAGCTTATCGTACATGGACATTACATTACTTTTGCGGAATACTTAGTACATAACAAAAACACACACTAAAGGATCGTAATAGTTTAGTGTCTTTGGAAACTCGGAACGTAATCTTCTAATCGTGGTGAAAGATCTTCAATATCTCCCATAAATATCTTCCTTTTTTTACCTAAAACCCTTTCTTTATATCCTGGGGAAAAGAAAACATAAAAGGGTGAGCTCAAATGCTCAGTAAGGGTAAACAAAAGAAATATCAATCACATCATATACATAAGAACATAGCTTTTGGAAATTTTAACCTGCAAAAGAGCTCATAATATCATAACATGGGATAAATCATAGAAGTGAAAATAAGATCCCCATAATCATAACATGAAACTTGAAACTTTGTGGCATGCACACATAATCATAGAAAATCATTTCTTGTTAGTCATGACTCATTTCCAAGACTATCTTAGTGGACAAAGTCCCTTTCTGAATCGAGTAACCCTCGTTTCAGTCCTGTTTCACTGAACCGGTATAACCTACCATTTCAGCCATGTCTATCTCATGAGATATAAAATCTTTACCCAATGCATTGGAGGGAGATATAGGTCCCACCCATCTTATAATGAATCCTTTCTTATGCGTTCCACAAAATCATAAATCATACATCATTGCGTAACCCATGTAATAAAAATGGGATTCTTAAACAACATGACGTCATAAAACAATTCATATAAGATAAAGGAATTCATAAAAATACAACATGATCAAATCAATGTAATAATAGGGATAAAAATAGAACCCTTTTATTATCTTAGATGGAAAATAATTTTGATAAAATACTTGAACTTCATTCTTGAGGAAAATATCCTTTCTTCTTCAAAAACATTTTTTTCTTTCTTAACATGTCATACAAATTTAAACTAAAAGAATTTGATTAAAAATAAACTTGAAATCTTGTAAAGGAAGCTTCATGGAAATAATGTTTTAAAAATCCATTCATGCCGTATAAGTTAAAAAAACATTCTTCGTACTTTTGTCGGAAAAGTCAAAAAGTACCTCTTATGAAAAACGACAAAAGATTCCTTTCATACATATTACTAAAAACTCACCGAAGGGTAAAAATGGATTTAAACAATTGTAGGTGGATGGAAATAATATTACATATTGATGAAACATGGATGTGGATGATAAAATACACCCCAGTAAATACATAATAAACAATCTCGGATAAAAATGAGATTGTGATATTTCCCTTACCTTAGGTCCAATTTGCTTCGTATGTGTCCGAACCTCCTCTTCTTTGAAGTGCCTCTTTGAGACCTCCTCTTAGGGCACTAGAATTGGTCTTTGAGGAAGACCAGAACCTCTAGGATGTTGCTAGGGAAGTGGGGAAGAGATTTTGGCAGGGGTTGGCCGAGCTTGAGTGCTCAAATTGGTGTGAGGAGTAGGGGGAGGAGGTGTCCTTTTATAGGGGAGGAGAGGGGCACCTTAGGAATATCTCAAAATATTATTTTATATTAAAGTCAAAATCGGTTTATAATGGTTCCAAAGGGTCTTATTTCGAAGCTAAAGTGGGGATGGGTCGAAATCCTATCAACCAATAGGATTTAGACAAGTTTAGGGTATTATTTTAACCTTATCAATTAGATTTAACTCTAAGTTAATTAATTTAACTTTTACCGTGTCTTTTTGTTTTCTTTCACTATATGGTTAATACACTTACTATAACATGCCAAACGAACCCCAAATTATTTATTATTAATATATATATCCTTATCTAAGTCATTTGGCCGAACCTTAGATTTTTAGAAATAAAATAACAATTAATAATATAATATTTGATTTAAAAACTATTTTGTGTCAATTTTGACACTATTTGATATATGATTTTTTTGAAAGTCATAACAGAATTATATGTTCGAACCAAGTTGATTAAATCAACACTAATATATCATAGTAACCTAGAAAATTAGTGGAATTCATAAAAAGTCTCAAATTACATTTATTTTGGTGTTTATAACATCAATTATGTCAATATTTCATTAATAAGATAATTACTGCATCATCTTTGTGTCATAAATAAATTAAATTATTTGATGTCTAAAAATTACAAATAAAATACCATCATGTAGTAAATATTTTTATCTTTCTAATGAATATTTACAATCGAATTTATCTTATGTATTACCCCATATTAAAAATGATTTACTTATTAAACTTTGATTTTAACTATTTTAACCCTTCTTTAAATAAATTAATAATAAATGTCCAAATCTAATCCAAGTGGGCCTAAATGGTCATATTTTATTCCTAAGTTTGTTTTTGGTCGAATTACACTTGTCCAATAGAATTAGGACATGTGTTAGGGTAATATTAATATCATATTTACCCTTAGTTACCCTATTTACTATTAACCGTGGTAAAAAAAGTAAAAAGTTACTATTCACCAAAAAATTATTTTCATCTCATTGAACCACATTTTAGTCCTTGATATTAACTGTGTCTCTCGGATTTTCGAAATTCCATTCACAGAAGCGGTAAAATTAAGTTTTATGCAAAATTCAGTTTTTAACCTACCACTTAGTAGTTTCACTATTCATCAAAAATTGATGTTTTTCAGAACAATGCCAAAATTTCATCCCAATCTATATTTCATATTCCGAATTCAAAAATGAATTCTATTTTACCAAATTCATAACATAAAAGTTGCATTAATTAATTTTATAATTAAATCCCGCTGTTAAAACAAATAGCGTGTTTTTAAGAAACAATATCTATCAAAAGATTGACACTTGTTTATGTCTAGTTTAAATGTGAAATTACATCCAATGACCAACATTGTATTAAATTGTAAAAATATATTCTAAATATACTTTAAAACCACTCAAATTAATGATTTATCACTATTAATTATTTCGATTAAAAAAAGTTGTTTTTAATTATAATTTAGTAATTTTCACTATTCATCAGAATATGAAAGTTATCCGAAAAGTACCAAAATTTCACCTTAGGCTAAATTCGATACTCCGAATCCAAAAATGAAGTCCATTTTGAGAGTTAAAATTTCTAAAATTTAAAAAGTGGTTATTACTATTCATAACGGCTAGTTTTAATAATATTTTAATAGCATATCATTGTTTCGTGAAACTCAGGATTACGTACCACACACGCTATCAAGGAAGGTTGCGATTGCGTGTAATGCAAGGCAAGTCAAGGATGCGTGTTGTGAAAGATCCTTTTGGTGTAGCGTATAACACAAGACATTAGTAAAATAAAAAGAATATTTTTTCATAAAATCTCGGGCTGTTACAGGAAAAGTCCAGAGATGATATCTCCCTTGGAAGCTCTGATAAATCCGCTTCATAGGGTATGATCCTACTAGTCGAGGTCATCGCTTATTTCATCTTTGTAAATTCGAATTTATCATAACCCATAATATACTAATATTAATGGTAATTGTAAAACATCTATATTATCAATGGTTATTATTTTTAATGGTCATTTAAATCCAACAAAATGTTACTGTAAAAAATAATCAAATTTTATCATGTGTTTTCTATAACTACATTACTTGACAGGGAATTAATTCATTCAAAAATGGAATTTCATTTATAAAATTTTGGGTCATTACAGACACTTTACTCATATTTTATGAGTTAATTATTATAATTACATTGGTTGTAACCCTCAACCATGCCAACCTCCCAAGAAATTAATCTTATGAAACGCCTAATTTAATGATTGCCAATATAGGAATATTTAAACATTAATTCTTTAACATTCTAATTATATGCCAAATAAGTATCATTTTATCGCATAATAGCTATATGAAATCCCTAATGTAATTTCATATGATATAGAATCAATTCCTACAAAATTCCTTTGGAACCAGTCATTTCATACTATAGGAAATTCTCAATCATAAATCATATATAACCAAAATATATGACATATATATTAATATTTTTTGAAATATCCCCGCTAATATACCATTTTATCTAAATCATAATATGCATTATTCCATTTAACCTTATATTATATCATACACAAGAACCATTGAAAACATATAAAAAATTCATTTTGGATAACTTCCAAAACAATTTTGAATAGATATTATTAACTTCACTATGTATCACATCATATGAAATACCTTTTGAATGATCACCCAAAAATATTTTTGGATAAATTCTAAAACACTTTTGGAGTGTCTCATTGATAAATACACAATCCTCATTCCTTAAACAAGAAATTATGATCCCATGGGCCTTTGTAGCATTGAAAATGAATATGAATTACAAAATTCATAAATGAATGTAAAGAGTAGCCTCTACAAAATCATCAATTATATTAAAATTGCAAATGGATTTGGAATGATCTCCATCAAATACATGTGTCTCTATACTTATTCCCACCAGATGAATCATATGCAAGAATATGTTTTTATTTGATCTATTTTTCCAAGACATCAAGTGATTGTATGAAAAAGAGTTTGTAAAGTAAATATGCCCTAAATAAAAATTACAAATAATGTAATGTGGCTATATCATATCCTATGATAGAGGGATATCATAAATCATTGTTTTTTCCATTACCTTCCTGACTCATATTGTATGATTGAGTGATGTCATATGGATTTTATGAGTATAATTGAATGATATGATATTATTAAACACACTATGATTTATGAGTGGTCGAATGATAATCATTATTATTATAGAATATTTTCAATGTTTGTTATCATTAAAATAGTTATTTTATAATAATGAAATTTATGGGAGTTAGATATATTCTTGAAATATTTGTATGAACTATCCAAAAGTTACAATAGATTCATGCGTTAACTTGTAACATACAAGTTAATGCATACTTGATCAAGGATAAGCCTTGGGGTATTTATTAAAGGTATTCACCTTGAGATGGTGAGTATTCAATCCTACTTATACCTCGGCCAAAGTTCTCCTTCCTAAATATCCAATCATCCTTTATCCTTTTCTTAGAGAGGTATTATTATACCATAAATGAAAGTATGATCCCACACATGAAATGAGTAATTTGGTTTCATCTCATGGATATTGATGGAAGAGGGATGTCTTTTGGATTCCACTCTTGTGAAATTCTTTAATACCATATGATGATGTTTTATGATTATTCACTAATATAAATAGTGTATGGTACACATATACTAGTTCTTCATTTATAGTATTCATAATTTCAATTATAAATAATGGTTAATCTTGGTATTGGGTTTCTTTTTTTCCTTCTTCTATGTTCAACATGTTTTGCTACATCCTTTGAAACCCAGTAATGGTATTTGATACTTACCAATACTTTATATTTATGTAATCATACTGAGAACTGAAGTTTTTACCATCATATAGAATGTTGTATTCAATGTCATGAAATGCAATTTAGGGTTTTGTTTAGTCCAGTTGTAAAAACCCAAACTGTTATGAATAAAATTGTATTTATTTTAATTAAATGTCTTATGGATATATAAAAAAACATGCACTCCTTTTGTTTTATTATATCTAATTGTATTTAAATGACCATGGAGTATCCTTACCATGGATAATATAGTCGTTGAACAGTGATCACATGACTAGGATAAATATAGGGTTTTAACAAATCCTTTTGACACAAAAAAAGGAATTAATTACCTCAACTAGTAGGATTATACCCTATGAATGACATTTATCAGAGATTCCAAGGGAGATATCATTTATGAGATTTTTCCTAGACTAAGCCCAAGTCGTGATCTAATAACTTAAGTATGTGGGAAACCATTTACGGTAAAAGTTCAAGCTCATCGAGATCATGGCCCAAACCATGTTCACTGAATGGACCCATGAAATCCCCACCATCGCACACCTTACTCTTAGGGTGTATAATGGTGTAATAAATTGATATGTAACAAGACCCTAGCATTATGATTATGTGAATTATTTTTGTATAATGAATATACTTTCATTTTATTATTGTTACTTTGTAAATGATTTTTAAAGAAAAAATAGTATTTTTTGGTTAATATTCAAATTCAATTCATAAATATTTTTTAATGAGTTAATGGATTTTTGAATTAAATTATATTTATAAAAATATTATTATTAAATTAATTTTATTAAATATAAATGATCTTATAATTTTTATGATGTCAATTATAATTTTTGTTAAGGTTTTTAAAACTGTCTTTGTCAAAACCCACCAATTTTCAATAAATGTCAGTTTTTATTTTAAAAATGAAAATTAAAATATTTAGACAATTACTTAGATAAAATGAATATTATTCTTGGAATAAGGATATGGAAATTATCCAATGGTTAATGTTTCATAATTTTCTGAGACAGTCGAATTTTTGGGTAAAAATTAAATACCGTATAAATATATAATGTGTTTTATGACATCATAATGACCCAATAGTGAGGTAATAAAATACTATAAAGAGTGTATTAGTCCAAATATATGTTTTAATTTAAAATGCATTTTTAGGTTTATTTGATTTATTTTATAAAGCCCTAGTGAATCCTCCAATACATATAAAATATTCTAAGATTTTAATATCATTTCCTTGAAAGTGTAACTAACCTCCACCTAATAATGGATGATATTTTAATATATTAGGATCTTATCCTTATAAAATAATTTATACCACTACAAGTTTCCAGAAACCATGGTCAAAAACCATGGGATGGTTTGTGTTTTTTAATATTTTAGTGTGTAGTGTACAAAACCAAAATAATAAAGAATCCCCCCCCTCTTCCTATATTAATCCACCAAAGAACCCATTTATATTCACTAAATGTCTTTGAATCTCGACTAAAATCTTCCCCCTACTCCCTGGAGTCCTTCCAAGTCTGCCCCAAGCTCCAAAGAATCCTCCCACAAGCCTTTTAGATCACACATCCAAGTAAGGGATCTCCCTCTCTCCTTTTTCTTCAAGCACCTCTTATTGTCATGCCTTTTAATTTTTATTTTCTTGATTTGGGATATGTTCTTACATACCTCCTTAATATCCATTTTATGTATACATAATGGGATATTCCTTTCACTCCCATTAATCCCCCTTATGATATTTTAAACCCACCTGTTACTATGAAAAAATTTCGTAAGTGATTTCTCTCTTCTCATTTCCATTCTAGCATATTCCTTTATATTATACATCCAAATTTCATTTAACATGTTGGGATATTAAGTTACATGAACCCCTTATTTACCATCCCATGTATAAATTATGATATACCCGTTTTTATCTCATCAACCAAATTTATTAAATTCCATATGATGTTGTTATGCTATCGAAATTGCATGGTGATTTTCCATACCAAATTCATCATATAGTGAATACCATACCCATTACTCTATCAAGGGTGTTAACCTTTATTAACACATACATATATAATGGTGACTTAAATTTATGAATTCAATATTCCTTGATCATGGAATAAATGATGAGTTGAATGAATCCATGTTATATGATCTATATGGCACACTTAAGCATGGATTGAAATGATTATGAAGGTTGTACCCTTATAGTGCTCTAATGAATTGGGTAATGTTTAGTATCATGAAACGTCAAGTTGGGATAGGGGTTTACCTGATTTCTTTATATTAATTTTTTCCACCATATTGGGACAGGGTTTTACCTAATTCTTGTATATTAATGATGCACTGTTTTAAGTTGTTTCCACATTTCCATGTTATGATAATCATACTATATCATGCCTTTATGTTCATGTTTCTCTTATTCTCTATTGATATTCCTATTTCCTAATATATATTGTATTATTCGTTTTATGCCTTATTTATGCCTTTACTAGGCTTTATAGCTCACCCTTTTCTTATGTATGTCCTTAGGTTATCCCATGCAATGCTAACTATGAAGGAATTTTGTGGTCATATAATAGAAGTTTTCAATAAAGATGTGTATTTAATTTTTTAAGTAGTTATGTAATGTTCCTAATCCTCATAGATAGTATACCTCTTGATCTTATGATTCATATTAAGTGTAATTTTATGTTATAAATCACATTTAAATATGAAATAAAGAGCAGGGTCATTATAGTTGGTATCAGAGGATAGGTTTAGTTATTTCTGGGATTTGGATTAGAAAACTCTAGAGAAAGCATTGGGGATAATACTAAGTATAAAAAATAATCCTTAAATTTTTTTGAGTATAGAGTAATTGGTTTATTAAGAAAATACATCCCTGTCTAGATATGAACAATTAGAGGTGGCTCTGGAATATATGTATCTAGTGTTAAAACTCAAAAACACCGCTTTAATCTAGACTCAAATGGTAATTGGTGCACGAAAAGGGGCCTTATTTCACTCTTGGTTTGACTCTCCTGGGCAATATGATTTGGAAAATTCATATTCTTAGTATAAACCATTATTAAGGTAACAAAAATATTCCCTTGAGAATATATGTTAGGAATTACATCATGGATAACATAGATCAAAGATTAGAAATTCATAAGTTCAGGAGGTCAATTTAATTTATAAGTTATCCCTTTTTGTAATTGGATTCCCCTTTATGTTTTTAATAATTTAAAATATTTACCCATAATTTTCCTTTTATTCTATCCAATGGCTGGTAATAAGAGGAATCGAGCTAACAACCGATGTGAAGATCAATGTGATGACTTCTCTAATGAGATTCCCAATCTGATGGGAGCGGGAATTGAAAAAAAATCCACGATACTATCTTAGTTAACTAAAGTTTTTAATAGAATCCTAGATTCATAGAAAATTACAACCCCCCCCCCCAAAGAAAGAACAAGTCACAATCGAGAGATTTATGATACAATTGCCTTCTACATTCAATGGATCATTCTATCCCTCAATCACTGAAAAATGGATCAACTCCATTGAAAAGATCATCTTTATCCTTCAGTGTTCTGAACAAGAGAAGGTTATTTTGGATGCTTCTCGTATGGAGGGAGAAGTTGATCAGTGGTGGACATTTATCAAAAATACAAAGCATAAGGATGAGATTGAAGCTATGGGATTAAAGGACTTCTGGTAAATTTTTTTCGATAAATATTTTCCCCACACCCTCCATCTTAAGATGGAAAGATATTTCTTTGCACTCAAGAAAAATGACAACGAATCTGTTGGGGTGTATAAGGAAAACTTCACTATACTTGCATGATATGCCTCTAGTTTTGTCATTGCCCCTAAATTCAAGGTTGACCACTTTTTTGGTGGTCTAGAACCTAGCATACGGAAATCCCTAGAGATCCATGGCTTTGATATCTATAAAGAGATTTTTTGATGTGCCCTAAAATTTGAAACAGATATTGGTGAATCTTAGGGGTATCATGGGGATAGTAAGTGGAAAGTGGACAGTAATTATGGTGGCGTCCAATGGTGCTTAAAATTTTCAGCACCCCTCTTGTCGAAAGTGCAGAAATAAGCACCCAATAAATTACCTTAATGGGATGAAGAAATTATTTAGGTATAGGAAGGAAGGCCACCAAGCCATTGATTTCCAGGAAGAAAAACCCAATATTGTGAAAGAGTAAAGGAATGCTACTTTTGACCCCCAATGCAGTTTTTATTGCTACAACTACCAATAAATAGGGAACTTTGTGAATCAGTGCCCTAAGCCAAGGGTTTTTGGAGGCAACTAACAACCCCCAAGGCAGTAGAGGAAAGCTTTTTCCATCACTACCACTGAAGTGAATCTTGACAATGAAGTGGTGACAGGTACGCTGGTTATTCATTCAAGAATAGAGAACATACTTTTTTATTCTATTTCTAGGCATTCGTTTATATCTAGAAAGTTTGGTAGAATAATCCAAACATCACCACAAATAATGGAAGTAGAGATATCAGTGAAAACAGAAAATGGGAAAATTATTGCATCCCATGAATATAACTCCTCCACTATCACTATTTGTGGATTTAACTTCCCATAGAACATCATAATACTTCACTTGGTGGAATTTGATGAAATTCTTTGCATGGATTGACTTTCCCTATATATATCCAACATAAATTTCTGTGATAGGGAAATCACTTTCCATGTGGTGAATCGACCCCCGATTCTTTACAAGTGAATGCTAGAGGCGGAATCTTCTTTAGCACCATAATCTCAAGCATGGATATTACTTACCTATAAGCATGCATATATTTCTCAGATTATTGAGTATAAAGAAGGAACCAACCTTGAAGACATGCTTATTGTAATGGAATTCACTAATTTGTTTTCTGAGGAATTTTTTGGTCTTCCTCTTAGAAGAGATGGTTAATTCTCGATTGATCTTATACCTGAGGAATTCACAATATTCAAGAATCCATATAGAACGGATTTTCTGGAGATTGAGGATCTAAAGAAACAACTAAAATAGAACATGGATAAAGGGTTTAAAATCCCAAGGGCATCACTATGGGTTACACCAGTCCTCTTCATCAAGAAGAAGGATGGGTCAATGCGCCTTTTCATTGATTTTTGTGATCTCAAAAAAATCACGATAAAGAACACGTATACTTTTACATGAATTGGTGACTTGTTCGATAAACTATATGGAGCACAATACTTCTCCAAGGTGGATATATGGTTGAGATATTACTAGGTAAGGGTAAAGAAGGAGGATATCCCCAAGACTACTTTTCGTACAAGGTATGGGCACTATGAATTCATATTAATGCCTTTTAGACTCACTAATGCTTTAGTAATCTTCATAGACTTGATAAATAGAGTATTTAGATATCACCTAGACAAAGTTATGGTATTCATTATAGATGATATTCTAATATACTCCAAAACCAAGGAGGATCATGAGGAGCATCTAAGAACTTTACTAGAGACCTTGCCAAAGGAGAAACTCTAGGAAAAGTAAAACAAGTGTGAGTTTTGGTTGAAGGAAGTCTCATTCATGGGGAATATCATCACAAGTAATGGGATATCAGTGGATCCTTCCAAAACAAAAGAAATTGAGGGATGATCTAGGATTACATCTGTGATGGATATCCATAGCTTCTGGGGGTTAACTGGATATTATAACTAATTTGTGAGAAATTTTTCATGATTTTCAAACCCTCTTACCAAGATAACTCCAAAGGGAGTCAAGTTTTCTGGGAAAGATGAATGTGAAGAAATGTTTGTGGAGTTAAAGAAGAGTATTATCACTTCCCCTATGCACACACTACCCATAAGTGGGGATATTTTCATAATCTTCAGCAATGCTTCGAAGAAGGGATTAATATTTGTGTTGATGCGAAATAAAAAATTCATTGCCTATGCATCATAGAGGTTGAAATTTCATGAGAAAAACTATTCCAAGAATGATTTGAAGTTGGAATTCATGATCATTGCATCGAAAATATGGTGTAATTATCTATTTTTAGATAAGTTTGAAATATATATGGATCAAAAAAGTCTCAAATATATATTCACCCAAAAATATATGAATATGCTACAATGAATATGGTAAGAGCTCATCAAGGATTATGACTTATTAATCCATTACTACCATAGGAAAGAGAAAAAGGTTGAATATGTTCTAAGTATAAAGGACCTATCAATTATATCATTGATTAAAATTGAAAAGGATCCAATATTCTTAGATTTAATGAATATGGACATGGGAATCATAAAGAAGGGGACATCATCAATCCCTTCATAAATGATTTCTTAACTGTATCTTTTGGAAAGATTAAAGTATGATAAAAAAGATGATGTGGGAATTTAGAAGAATGTGGAAACTATCAGAAAAGATAAATCCTCATAGTTTAATGTTAATTAATAAGTAATTGTGATATTTGGGTCAAGACTATGTGTTCAATAAAATTTGGAGTTAAATAAAGAACTTTTGTATAACGTACATAGTTCGAATTTATCCATCCACCTAGAAAACATGACGATGTATCAAGATCTCTGGGAGCACTATTTTTGGGATAACATGAAGAAGGAGATTGCTATATATACATCAAAGTTCTTGGTATGTTAGCAAGTGAAGGTCGAGAGGCAGAATTCTAAGGGGATGATGCAACCATTACTCATACCAACACAGAAATGGGAAAACATCACCATGGAATTTGTCACCGGACTTCCAAAGAGATCCAAAAAACAATTTTATATGGGTTTTATGGATCATTTTATAAATACTACACACTTTATTACAATTATATAGGATTTTTCATTGGATCAACTAGCACCATTATACATTAGAGAAGTGGTAAGGCTGCATGGAGTACCAATATCGATTATGTACAATAAAAATCTAAGGTTCACCTCTATGTTCTGGAAGAGTATTCAATATGCTTTGAATACTAATTTTAACTTCATTATGACTTATCAGCCTCAAACTGATGGTCAATCTAAGCAGACTATCCAAACACTTGAGGACATGTTGAGAGCTTTCTCAATGGACTTTAAAGGTAGATGGGACCAACATATTTCTTTGGTAATGTTCTCTTACAACAACAGTTTTCACTCAAGCATCCAAATGGCTCCTTATAAATCCCTTTATGGGAAGAGGTATAGAACACCAGTATATTGGGATAAATTTGGGGAATGAAAACTTCTAGGTTTGGAAATGGTTGAATAAATAGTGGAGAAGGTTAAGACCATCTATCATCACATAAAATCTTCCAAGAGTCGATAAAAGAGCTATGCTAACAATCATTGAAGAGACCTAGAGTTTGATGCTGGAGACATGGTATTCCCCTACATATCTACATGGAAGAGAGTTATGATATTTTGAAAGAAGCTAAATCTTATTACAAGGTACATCATCCCTTTTGAGATCCCTGATCGCATTGGAATAGTGTCCTATCGACTAGCACTCTGACCGAACATGTCTCAAGTATGTGATGTATTCCATGTATCAATCTTAAGGAAGTACATACTAGACCCATCACATGTACTCAATAGAGAGGTTGAACTCTCCTATGAGGATAATCCATGGAATAACTTATATTGTAGAGAAAATTTTATTTAAATAAGAAAATTCCCCTCATCAAAGTGTTGTGGAGAAACCACATGTTTGAAGAAGAGACGTGGGAACTAGAGGAAGTGATTCAGCAGAGTTACCCTCATCTGTTTTAGTTTGGTAAAATGAAAATTTTAGGGTAACATTTCTTAAGGGGGGAAGGTTTTAATGATCCAAACTGTTATGAATAAAATTCCCTTTATATGAATTAAATGTCTTATAGATATAGAAAACACATACACTCCTTTTTTATTATATCCAATTGTATTTAAATGACCATTAAGTATCCTTATTGTTGATAATATAGGCATTGAATAATGATCACATGAATAGTATAAATATAAGGTTTTAAAAAATCCTTTTGACATATATAAAGAAAGTGATGGCCTCAACCAATAGGATTGTACCCTATGAAGCCCATTTATTAGAGATTATAAGGTAGATAGTATTTCTGGGATTTTCCCTAGACCAATCCCAAGATGAGATACAATAAATTAAGCATGAGTTAAACCATTTATAAGAGAAGTTCAAGCTCATGGAGATGGGGTTTTAAATGTTATGATTTTGGGGTTTTTGAAATAGATGAATCATTCTAGGTTTAATTTTAGTTGATTCTATTGAGTTTGAATGACCCTAGGACTCCCTTCTAGGCATTTGGTGAAGTCGTAGTTGATTAATCTAGGCATGAATATCTCCCCTTATCCTTACCCTACCTTTGTAGGTGTTTCACTATTGGTTCTTTAACTAGGTTTGTTTTTCTTTTTTATTTTATTTATTTTATCTTTTTTATTCCTTTTCCCATTATTCTTAAGATCTAGAAAAAAAATATGATTGATTATAAATAAAAATAATAATAAAACCAAAATAATCAAAGGAAATTCTATTAAAATGTATCAAAAGATAATTATGCACAATTATCAAAAATAATTATAAAAAATTATATATTTCACTAGATTACGAAAGGATGATTTATAGAATAAAAATAATCAATGTATAATCACATGGATTTAACAAGGTATAATTTATAGAATTAATAGATGATTATTAAGTTGAATTATCAAAGAATAATTATAAAAATTATCAAATGATAATTGTGATTTTATCAAAGAGTAATTACTAAAATTATGAAATGATAATTGCAAGTTTATCAAAGGAAAAATTATTAAAAATTATCAAAAGATAATTATAAAAGTATAATTTATGATAAATTATAAAGTGTAAATTTTTCAAGGATAATTTATGATAAATTATCAAAATGTAATTATAAATGGATAATTTAAGAGAAATTATAAAGAAATAATTATAAAAGGATAACTTATGATAAATTATCAAGAGAAAATTATAAAAGGATAATTTATGAGAAATTACCAAAAGATAATTATAAAATGATAATTTGTGATAATTTATCAAGAGATAATTATAAAAGGATAATTTATGAGAAATTATCAAAATATAATTATAAAAGGGTAATTTATGAGAAATTATAAATAGATAATTATAGAATCATAATTTATAATAAATTATCAAAATATAATTATTCTTATGGAGAATATTGTGAGTTCATGTGTTATCCTAAATTATAATTTGAAAATTATTCAGGAGAGATAAATTATTATCACTTGTGATATTTGTTTTAATAAAATTGATAATTTTGGTTATATGAACACTTGAAGAACCTCAAGTATCGATGTTTTGGTAATTATCATAGTAAGGTCATGAGGAGGTATTCTTGAATGTTAAGGTTTTCACTCCAATTATCGAACCACACACAGTGGTTTATCTTTATCGTTGGCATCAATAACTTTGAGGTAGGAGGTTATTTACCATTTGGGGCCTTGTATATGATGTTATTATGACATTTTATTTATGATGTATTAAACCATGATTGTTATGTGATGTATGTGTGTGCATGTGTAGTCATGCGACTTTGTTTATTGACCTATTATGATTATGCATGTTGATGTTATTTAGACCATGTTGAGTTTCTTTCATGTGTGTATATATGGATTTTCTTTCACTCATGATATGTTGTTGTGTAATGCATGGTACCGAAGTGATAGGTGGGTCTGATGTATCTTGATATCGCTAAAGGGGGAGTGTTTTCAGATTCTACATATGACTTGATGATGAGAGTGGGATAGATGATGGGGAATAATGGCCTAGTTTTACATGACCAGGGTACATGATGATCATGAGTGATCAGACTCATATGTGATGACCATAGGTAATGAGGATCATGAGTGATTAGACATGTGTGGAAATAGTGGGGCATGATGGTCTATGTGACTAGACCTAAAGAGAACATCAAGACATGATGACCAATTAGGGTTTGACCTTGAGGCTTAGGGATTGTATGGATATTGAGAAACTTGATGTTGGATCTAATGTTTAGACACTTAAATGATTTTTCTAATTTTTTTCAGCATAGCGCCAAAGAAGGTATAACCAATGTTTGTAGCATTTTGGTTAGCACATGAATTCATGATATAATCATTTCTTCTATATGAATTTATTTATATTGATGTTATGCACTCTTATTCATGTTCAAACTTGTTAAGGGTGAATTGATGGTGTCATATTAGGTATTTATACTCACATCCTAATTTGGAATTTTAGTGCACTTGTAGATTTTAAGAGGGATTCGGTGATGGGCAAGGTACATTTAGTGGACTACTGAGCTAAGGAGAATGTAACTAGTGGTGGGTTAGGATGGATATCATTGGGTCCTTAAGTTAAAAATTTATTTATTTATCTTATTTATTTACACTTTATAGGTTTTCCACTTTTTTTAGATGCTTTTATTTATATGAAATTTATACCATTTATTCAGTTTTCCACATATTTACTCTGATGATTTATTATGTTATTTATTGATAATAATTGATCCTATGACATGATACTAATGGTATAGCATCCCCATTGTCAGACTCATACCCTCATTATATGTCAGAAATATCATGCATATGGGGAGGTGTGCATGGGTTCATGTGTCACCCTAGATCAAATTTAGTGGTTCGGGTAGGGATGTTACAGTACCAGTCAAAAAACTAAATTTATTTTTTACTTAATATCTTTAAGGGGTTTAATATATGTAATGATAAAGATAAACATAAATATTTTCATTTAGTTTCCATTAGAATGTGAATATCACTATTTACTGAAGTATTAGGCTAGTAAAAATTCAAAAGTGAATGTTAACTTCTCCTAAAAGAGTTTAGGATATCTTGGTAAAGTAAATATTTAAATATTTACATTAGTAACAAATGGATTTCAAGGAAAATTTTTATTTAATGGGTTCCTCAAATATAATTATGATGTACATAAAAATAGCACTAAGTTGATAATATAAATTATTAACATCGTGGCATTGGAAGTTATATATTTAAGAAGTTTGAATATGTTTAAGTAATTTAACATTAGAAATATTATTATTAAATCACACCATTATTCAAACTTGTACTCTTAATGGATGTTACTAACTAGAGACTTTAGTGGGAGGGTTTTATCAAGTGGTCACATATTGATGTGGCGGGAACTACATATAGAAGTAATATATTAACAAATCCAATAAAAGTAAAGAAAACATAAGGATGATATAATAGTCTATCATATATGAAATATTTGATAGGAACTTATGTATGGTTTTGTTAATTATTATTAAAAGTGATTATGAATGTAAAGTTTATCATATAAAAATAAATCTTCACTTTATCATTCTTTCAGTTTGGTTACATATATGTATATATTTATATATATTTTAGGTAGTGAAAAAAATAATTAACCACTCAAAGTATTACTTTTAATTATCCATAAACAATGTTTAGTATAGATTATTATAGTTTATGATGAAATATTAAGGTTATCATGAGTATGATTCATGTATAGAGATACATAGTACGTTTATGAGGCACAAAAGGAGTTTTGATCATAGGATAACCCATGAATTATACCACATAGAGTGTCATACACTATTTATTTGGTATATATTGGATGAATATATCATATTTATAGTCCCCACTACATGTGGTTAGGGATATTACTGGCATGAGAACCTTCATACTTTAATAAATTTATTACTCAATCCTTGAGATGTAGTTAATCGGGGGGTAGGTTTGTTTCATATCATGTCTTTATTTGGAGCTCAATAAATTTGGTATTTATCCTCTCGAATGGTGAATATTAATTTTTGGATCTTTGATTGAGATATATTAAGGGATTGTGAATACACACCTAGATATTACATATGATGTTATTATATATTCTAGTAAGGTACAGGTGATGTTCTCATCCATAAAGGTGAATGACATGTGATGTATTCATCAACCTGGTTATTCTAAACTTGAATAATATAGAATGTATGAGTTGGTTTTATTGGATTTTACAAATATATTTCCCATTGTTATTTGATGCCTTAGATAAAGGTAACATATGTGAATTCATGCTAGCATGTGATGAAATGGATAAACATGGGTATAGAGATATAAGTGTTTGGTGGAAATCATTCCAGGTCCATTTGTAGCTTGAGTATCATGTATACATTGATAGAGGATTATATTTACTTACATTTATGGATCTAGTTATTCATATTTATTTTCAATGCTATAAAAACATGTGGGGTTACACTTTTTGGTTGATTGATGGATTTATAGAATGGCCTAAAGTTCATAGGTTTTTATTTTTTATTTTTTTAGATAATCACCTTTTTAACTGGGATTATGGGGACCCTTACATGACCTAGAGGCCCAAAGGAAAATATTTTAAAATACATGTAATAGGTGCCTAATATTACTTAAACTGGATGCCTAGAGTAATAAGGCCGAACACATTATTCGTGGTCCTAAATATATGACTACATTTGAGTTACAACTCCCCAATATCTTCTTCATTAATAGCACCTAGATAAACACCTTGTATGGATGATCCAATAGCATTTCCTAATTCATAGCTACACAACACATATCTTAGTGTCATAGTTTGGATGTACCTCTCTTTATTCCCAACTTTTCTATCCCTAACTGGTAGATGTTACTTACTCAAATTCCTCATATTGGGCATCCTTGTGTGGGTTCTAACCTGGATCCTTCATAATCTAGAGGTTATGTGGCCCAAGATCCCATTTATGGACCGAATACCATTGGTGTCACAAAGTACCTATGGACTAAATACCCAAATATATGGCACATAGGCCCAATTTGGTTGAATAGTTTCACTGCTACAATAACTACTACAGTATGGATAAAGTAACTGGAAAAAAACCACCCCTGTCCAAATTTAACCCCAAGTATCTTAAATACCTTATTGGATCTTATACCAATAATTTATAAGATCATTATCCACATTTTCATTTATTGAATGGGTATTGAGTTTGACTTAGAGATCTACTCTGAAAGTATTTTAAAGTTTTATCTGAAAGAGTTTTATATAGTTATCACAAGGAATTTTATATGATGTAATACAAAGGGAAGCTAATGATAGATGTCCAAAAGTGTTATGGAAGATATCCTAAATTAATTTTGAATATGGTTTCACAATTTATCATATATGATATGATATAAAGTAAAATTTAGTTAAAGTATTTTAGGATTTAGTGAATGTAGGATATTGAAGAATATATTACCAAAATCCCAATTATATATGAGGTAACACGGTTCTATAATATCCTATGATAGAGGGATATCATACTACATTGTTTTGTTCCACTACCTTACCCAATCATATTGTACAATTAGGTGATATCATATAGTGTGTTAAAATTATAATCATATGGTATGACATACTCAAACAAATTATGAATGATAGGTGAAAAAATGATAATCACTGTCATTCAAGAAAATATTCTCTGTAAGATATCATTAAACTATTTTTTTCATAAAGATGAAATGTATGGGGGTTAGATACACTCATGAAAGAGTTGTATAAACTGAAATAAAGTTACATTCATTGTATAAATTAACTCATAACATATTATTTAATCCATGCTCACTCTAGGAGTATCCTTAAGTTATTTTTTAAAAGTATTTAACCTGATATGGTGAGTATAAAATCCCTCCCAAGCCTCAGTTGAAGATATCCTTCCCAGAGATCTTCTTCTTGATGGTCTTATTCCTAAAACTATTTTCATACATCATATTTTTTCTATAGAGGTACTAGTGTTTCATAGCTAAATAGTTGATCCTACTCATAGTATAAGTGATTAAATTTTATCTCATGGATACATTTAGAGTAAGGATGTATTTTTGTTACTTATCTTGTGATCTTAATCAATCCAATATGATTATGGTTGAAGATGGTGTAATAAAAAAAATTGTGTAAGGTAAACATATATAATGGTACTTAATTTACAATGCACATGATTAGATTTATCTAGAAAATTTGATCTTGTTTTTGGGTTTATTTTTTCTATTGTGATTAACAAGTCTTTTTATATCCTTTAAAATGTAGAAGTGTATTAATCCCATATATTATCCTCATATATTCTCGATTATTTGAGTATAAACATACCTTGTTAATGAAAACATCACCTTTTATTTACCTTTATGGATGATCCCATCGTATTCCCCTCACCAAATGAATAAGCACATCATATATACTATTTAGGTATGGTTGTACACTTCCTCAATCTATCTCAAACAAGGACCCAAAGTTCATACTCTATTTACAGGATGAAAATACCTATATTGGTTAAACTCCTACAAATAACATTATTAGAAAAATACTCAACCACCCCCTAATTAGTTAATCCCTAAGGTTTTATTAATAAAGGTATCAAATTATGAAGTTTTTCATTTCATGTATCTCGCCAAATTTAGATATAGGGAAATCCAAGTATGAACAATACACCCCTAATATTCCAAAGATATATTGTATGATACTTTATGTGGTATACTTTATGGGTTATCGAGTGAAAAAAACCCATTTTTTGCCTCATGGGTATATTTTTTAACCCAATACAAGAATTTGGGTCATGATAAAATTAAAATTTTATCATAAACTATAGAATTCCATGATAAACATTGATTAGGGATAACTCAAATATGTACTTTGAGAGGTAAATTAATATTTAACTTAATAATATATATATATATCTGTGTTCGAACAATGTGAAATAATGATAAAGTATGGATTTTATTTTAGTATACCTTGATACATTTACATTCTTAAATACCTTTAAAAATTCTAAAAAACTATATATAATTGTATTTATAACATATCACATCTAATAGACTACCAAATCAAACTTATTTTTATTGCACTTCAGAGGGTTTTTTTAAACTCGTTACATCTCTATTTAATTCCTAACACATCTTTGAGTGTCCATATAATAAAATATTCCCACTAAACACTTTAGTGAGAGAAATCTATGAATAAATATAGGTTTAATAATATAAAGACTTACGAATCATATTACTAATGTATAACTCCTTGAACATATTCAAACTTTTTAACTCCCAAAATATCAAATGTTATGATGTTAATGAATTTTAATGACAAATTATAAATATTTATAATTAAATAATTATCATTATTATAACCCTTTCCATAAATTTTTTTCATTAATAGAGATATTTCAATTTAATTTTTCATCAAAGTTTTTCATTTATTTGATAACTTTAACTTTTCTAAGTCTAAAAATACTCGCATTGGCCTCTTAGAAACTATATTCACTTCCTAGTGTCATCCTAAGATTCAAAAACTACTTTATGAAGAACCCTAATGGATGTTGATGAAGATTATTTCATTTGTCATCAATGTGAAGAAATTTCAATGAGAAGTAAATTAAATATGTTTTAAAGGTAAATATGAAGAAAAAAATTATTTTGGAATAATTTCATCCTTGTGATTATGGAATGAAGAAATATAAATAGAACTGAATCCTCACTTGGGTGGATTAAGATATTTTTAGAGTAAAAAAAGTGATTTTAAAGATTATTTGAGTTGAATACACAATTTGTGATTCAAAAGATAAGTGATCTAGAATATTTAATTTCTAAAGTAAACACTCTGGTTAAAATTTGAACTAGAATTATACTAGTATTTTTAGTATTTAATTATTTAGATATAGTTATTGTCTGAATCTACTTATAAATGGTAACATTTTAGGAAGATAGTGTGTTTCTAAAAGTAACATTGATAATGATACTACCATTTTATAATGGAATCCTTTGGGAGAATCTTGTATATCTAATGGTTTTTTAGCTAAACATAGTTGAATAATTTCAAATTTTGAAGGTGAAGAAAGGATATTTTGGATGAACAAACTACTATATCTCTTGTACATGTATTTATATTGAATATTGAATATAAGTTATACAATAAATAATGTTTTTAAAAGGCTTTTGTGTCATTATAATAAGATTAAGAGAAGGCTAGTTCCAGGTGATGAAGAAATTAGAGTTTTAAAATCCACTTCCTAAAGTCATACTTATATAATTTATACAAAGTAATGAATAAAAAATAATGCAATAATATCTATAGATAAATTATGGAAGTAATATTTCTGAAAGAGGTGAACATTTAAGATAATCCAAAAGCAATTATAGATGCTGCTTTAGGAATTTATCATATTAATTCGAGGAAACTGAAAGATACATGATCCATATTTTTTTATCCGAATAAAGAAAAAGGAAGTTCAGAATGAATTGGTGGTGAATGAAGTTTCTTTATTTGAAACATATAGGATTTTAGAAGTATATTTGTCAGATTATTTTTATAAGTGATAAATTACTCTGATTTTGGTAAATAAAATAATCATATATGTTATGTAAGATACTTGAATGCAACCATAAGTTACTAATGTTCTAGAACTAAAATTTGATATCCAAAAGGAAAATATTGAAGTCAAATATAGTGATGCTATGATGATATTAAATGGGAAAAACATCATAATAGGTTTAATATTGTTACTCATAATGAGTTAGGAACATGGCATTTTTCTAAGACAAAAGGAAAATAATTTAGAAGTTTAGAAGAATGGAAAGTTAAACTGTAAGTTGAAGCAAATGATTTTGAGAATGAACTCATAGAATCATGTACTAAAGGAAATTATTAGAGTGCAAGTAAAAAATTATAAAGGGTGATAATATATTTATATAATATTATTTTCAAATATAGGATTAGTTGTGTAACACCACAATATTTTAAAATAATAACATTATGTCTAATAGAGTATAAGACACAGAACACTAAGTTTAAATGAACCACAAAATATTACTGTATGGACATTATAACCTAGCCATTTAATTGGTGAGTATGAATAATATTGGAAATATTCAGAAATATATATATATAAATGACCTAATTAATACAAATTTATTTATTAATTCTTCTAAAATAAGCATCCAATTTTTAGTAGACATTTTATTCTTCAAAATATGATTTCTTTAAAAATGGTTTTTATTTCTTATTATGAGTGAATAATATAAATAATTTCTATAAATTTTAAAAATTATATATTTTAAAGATAAAATTTTTTTTAAAATAATTATAACATAAATTCTTACATTAAAATTTTGGGATTTTTCTGAAATGATTGATTTTTCAGTGAATAGTGAAAAATACCAATTTTTCAAATAATTCTACTAATCCTCATTAAATAAAGTAATTTAAAAGTGATATTATTTTTAAATTCTTAAAGTAACATATTATCATTTATATTTATAATAATCCAATTTCAATCAATAATACTCATGACTTTGATATAAGCTAATTTTTATGCTTAAAAACATATTTTTCTAAAACCTATTTTCATTTGGTTATACAAATTAATCTTAAAATTAAATTCAATCACTTATAGAAAATGAATTTTGAAAAATTGATACAATACGTTAAATAAAAAGGTTAAAATTTGGTAAATAGGTCCCTTTGATTTTTAGGCATCATGAATAGTAACTATTGTAAAATTTATCACATATGTAAAGGGTAAATCAAGTAATTAAGGTTTAAAATAATGTTAAAAGACATTAAAAATCTACCTAAAACTTTCATTTATTTCGTTTTATGTGATTGAGTGAGATATATAAATAAAAAAATCTAATATATATCATTTTGATGTCATTTGACCTTGGTAGTGACATTTTTATTATTTTATGTAAAGAAAGTTCCAAAATATCCCTATTTTATTTTTAATTTCTTTTAGATATACACATAAGGATAATAATATGTTGTGAAAAAATGTAAAATATTATTTTGAAAATAATTAAAAAAATTTATAATGTTAATTTATTTCTAATTTTTAGTGATGTAATAATTAACTTAAATTCTTACACAACCCTCGCACAAAATTTATTCAATTAATAGAAAAATAAAATAAATTATTTTAAAAAATATAAAAGTAATATGTTTTGGGTGAATTATTGTTTCCCAAAAATTTTATAAATAAATATAACATACTAGTAATGTTTTAAGGGATTATATTTGAATTACATATTTTTCTTGATGTTTTTTAAGTCAAATTAAATGCATAGTTTCAAAATTGACATTAATGAAATTTTATGAAAAAAATATTTTATTAAATTGTTTAAAAATCATGAAAATAGTAAACTAGTATAAGAGATATAATATATAGTTATAAATTTCATCTATTATCCATTTACTTGTATTTTTTCATTTATGGTAATATTCTTGACCCTGAATTTTTTGAAACGTTTAATATTGTCGTACTTTCCAAAAGGGTTAATGGTGGATTAAAAGTAAAATATAATGGTTAAAACATAACTAAAACTTTTACAAATTTTATTGTATTAGAATATTTATACTCATAAACATATTACATTCTAATTAAATAAATTTAGAATCATTTTTAAATGAAAAAAATTATATTAATTTAGTACTTTATGAAATTCTAAGATTGCTCCTCCCCTCACTTATAAAAGGACACCCCTTCTCTCTTTTCTAGACACCAGAAACCTAGATCGATCAAATACTACCCATTTATATTATATGTATCCTTATACAAGTTCTAGAGGTTACATTCTTTCCTAAAGACTAACCCTAGGTCCCTTAAGAGGAGATCTAAAGGAATTATACCGAAGAAGAGGTAATCGTCTTTGCCGACTCTTTCAAATTTATATCTTCCTATACTTAATATAAATCTATTATATTAATTACAAAATATTGAATCTAGTATTTTAGTCATACTAAGATATTATTATGAATATATTATAACCATTTTATAACTCTTTCCATACTACAAAATTTAAGAACATCTCCCGTGTGTACATATGAATTACCGTCTCTATGTAGCAGTGCAATTCATTTTTTTCATTACCACCTTACTTGGATGGTTATAAAAATAAAACTATGAATATATATGATATTTTTGACATAAATATTATTATTTAATTTTAATATCATATATACCTCCTTACCTTTCGATCCATTTGAAAATGATAATTTTCTTCGTGCGTACATGTGGACTACCTCCTACATTAAGTGATGTGATCCGTTTTAATTTACTATTTACATGGAATATAATATGGAAAAATTTAATGGATATATATATGATATTTATATCATGATTAACATTATGGATATTATGGAACCATAATCAAAGCATGAGGGCCAGAACTCCCATGAAAAAAACATACGTGAGAAAATAAAATAGTTAACGCACAAAACAATAATAATAATTCAATATTGTTGATAAATGGGTGATAATATGTTATAATAGGATCATATATGATATTAAAAAATATTAATTTGATTTTCTTATAAATTAATAGCATGTTTAAAACCATTTTACATGTGTTTAAATCATGTTCAACTAAAGGGAAAATGTGTGGTATGGAGTTTCTTAACTCAATTTCAATTCATTTGGGTTATACTTATACTTAATTGACTATGTTATGCCCTGATATTGTGTGAAATTTACATTGATTTTACTATAATTTATTTACAATTATTTTTTAGGATTTTAATTTTTTAAACCTAATCACTTCATTGATTAATTATTACTTCAATGATATGCTCTTTGTAAGGTTTCTTCATCTCAAATTATCTTCTTTGGGACATATATTTTTTTCACCTATTTTCTTTTATAAGGTGTATATACTTAACCATTGACATGTTATATAATTAATATGATAATCTTTATGGTATTTAATTTTTCATTTGAATTTATTCGTTTCATGTGGGTTATGATTCTAAAGTTACTAAAATAGTAAGGGTTTATTTCACAATCTCATCATTATTCAGAATTATTTAGGTTAAAATATTCACTAGGGTAATTATTTGATATTTCTATCTTAAAACCAATATATTTTATTCTCCTCCAGTTATTTCAATAAATTTCATGTATTCTATTTATTTTCCTTAATTTAGATATAGAATATATTGAGATATTGTTTTAATGAAAACCAGCTTTGTTTTTCCACTCGATTGGAAATATTTTTATTCCTTGCCCATATTTTACCTAAAATAATTTGAATAAAATTTTTATTATTCTCCAATGATTTATTAAAGATATTTTTTCCTTTTTTTTTGAATTTTCAAAAAATAGTTTAAAAATAATCTTCTTGTTTCTTTCTGAATGCGGTCCTTTTTTACATTCTATAAAATTGTGAAAAGAATGTTTTTTAACTTAATTGACATGAGAACTTTGTATTTACATCATGAATGCCTAATTATTTGAATATTATTTTAAAATTTTCAATAATTATTTTTAAATAAAATGTTTTTCCATATATTTTAGATTTTTTTTAATTTTAATTTCAAATTTAAAAGTTTATTTTCCTTAAGAATGTTTTTAATGAACTTTTATGCTGTTTTTATTTATCAATGTCAACAACCCTTTTTTTAATTTTATTCCATTTAGGATATATTATAATAATACCATCCTTATTCTTTCTTTTTATGGCTTATGATCATTTTTACTAGGGAAATTATTATCATTCACTTTCTTGATTAATTGTGTGGCCCTTAACTTTCTCTTGAAATATTCACTTTATTATTACCATTTTTCATTAGAAATTACTTTTATCTTCAATATCAATATTATTTGTATCATGGATATGAATATTAGCTAAAATTTATACCATTTATACATATGGTGTTTTACATTTAATGTTATTTTATAAACTAGGGAAATTTTGATATTTCATATTCTTTACTCAATATAGATATTTGTTGATAAGGGTTATTGTTTATTAACTATTTGAGGAATGATTTTGATATTTAGTGATTGGTGGGGCCTAGAATTATATATCCCGTTAATTCATCAATAGGTTTCATGAGACAAACCAGTTATCTATCCATATTAAATGATTTTTTAGGGTATATCTACCCATAGTCTAAACATTCTTTGTACAAGATCTTGATAGTAGAGATATCATTATGTCTAAAATAATGTTGTCCAATAGTATTATTTTCATTTATTAAGAATTTAGTTATTATTATCCATTATATTACAGTATTGATATTATATAAGGATGTATTTTTTGTTTATGTTATTATTTAAATGGCATGTGTTTCTAGTTATTTTCCGTTCCACATTGATTATGCCTTATTTAATAATAATATATTCCATTATACTTAACCCTTATTGAGTATATGAGCTCTCCCTTATTCCATTTATTTTCCCTAGGATATGAAGAATAATTGATTGAATGGGTTTCAAGGATGTCATAAAATTTCATTTGTTATGTTTTATATATTACTTCCATTGTAAAATGGGGATTATGTATGTATATGGTTCTTCAGGACCACTAAACTAATCAGTACTTTAGGATTATATCCCTTATAACTATAATAATGTAATAAAGTAAACACCAGATTTGTGATACTAGAGTCAAATTATTTATAATTGGCATTATAGAAATTTTAGTGGAATCCTTGGGAACTAGATTTATGAAAACAAAGATTATAGATTAAAACCCTATGAATAAATTTAAGGACAAGTCTAAGTATAAGATATTTTTAGTGGAATCCTTGGGAACTAGATTTATGAAAATAAAGATTATAGAATAAAATCCTATGAACTAGATTTTAATTTTTTATAAAGTAGATATTTTTTGGTTTTCCTATCCATATATCCATGTCTAGATGCTACAAGTGGACATGGTTTTTGGAACAGATGTATCTAGGGGTAATAACTAGAAAAATATGTGTGATACTAGAGTCAAATTATTTATAATTGTAATTATAGAAATTTTAGTGGAATCCTTGGGAACTAGATTTATGAAAACAAATATTATAGAATAAAACCCTATGAATAAATTTGAGGACAAGTCTATGTAGACCCCAGATTTGTGATACTGGAGTCAAATTATTTATAATTGGAATTATAGAAATTTTTGTGGAATCTTTGGGAAATAGATTTATGAAAAAAAAGTTTATATAATAAAACCCTATGAACTAGATTTTAATTTTTTATAAAGTAGATATTTTTTGGTTTTCCTATCCACAAATCCATGTCTAAATGCTACAAGTAGACATGGTTTTTAAAAAAGATGTATCTAGGGGTAATAACCAGAAAAATATTTGGATGAGTATATCTCAACCACTATTCTGGTTCATGGTGAGTGTTCCCTTACTACACAGCTAGTTTGATATTCTAGGGGAATATTCTTGGGATAATTCACATTTTCCTTATGAAACATTATGGTAAATGAGTGAATATAATCTATGGAAACCTATGATATTTCATAGTGATATCGGATAAAACTGAAGTGTCTTGGGTTGATAATTATAAGGTTTATCATAAGTTTAAAGGAATATATAACCATTTTAAGGTTTTAAATGATGGTATTTCAAGGTGATTTGAAACATTTACTGGGTTTTAGGAAGAATACTTTATTAGGTTTAAATAATACTTTCGGTTAGTATATTATTTGAGTTTATTTTAATTATGGTATATTGGATAATAGAATATTGATAATATAGATGGTTAAAAATTAATTAATTGAAAAAGTTATATTTTTTGAGATATTTATGGTTAGGGTAAGTAGTACTTTGCAGAAGAGTATCAAAAATTTATTCAGGATATTATATAGTGATTTATCATGGCGATTAATGATATTTTCGGGATACTAAATTATATAACCTTTAATTTTAACATGTGATTTAATATGAAATATTAATTTGGAATAATGTAATTAAATTTTTTGGGATATAAAATTAAAGGTATGATATTTTTTTTGGGTTAAATCATTCTTTAATTTTTTAAGTTATTGATTTAATTTGGGATGTAGGGTTATTTATTTATGGAATGATTTTTGTTAAACTTTGGGTGTTATTGTTGAGGTTTTGGAGATTAATGTTTCATTTCTTCATATTATGGTTTATTAGTTTTGTGAATTATATTATCTTTTTCTAACCATTTCAATTTTGGTTAAAATTTAAAGATAAGAGGAATATATTGTTATAATTTTGTGGATTTTTTGATCCATTATTAGTTGATTTTAGTGCTTCAGGAATGAAAAAATCATCTTGATTACTCATCGTTTGGAGAAAAATATGAGATTATTGTGGAAATTTATTAAAGTATAAAATTATATATTTCAAGTAATTATATTTCCTTTATTTTTCGTTCTTGAAGAATTGATTTTATTTTTCACACCTTTTTTATTTAGGATTTTTTATTATTTACTTTCACATGATAATTAAATTTCTTATAATAAATTTTATATATATCTATCCATAATTATTTGGAAATTAAATTTTTCCTCCATATCCTTATTTTAACTTCCCAATAATGTTCTTCCATTTAGAAACCTATTTATGTGTTATTACAGATTTCCTTTTTATTTCTCTTTCCCTCTTTTTAATAGGTGGTTTTTAGCCTTTTCTGTGATGGGGGATTTTAAAAAATGAAATTTCAAATTTCAAACCATTAATCACCAAGTACATGTTCAAATTGAGAGGTCACAATTTATTAAATGGGTATAATGTAACACTAAAAGATTTTAAAAGAAGAAAATTATGTGTGATAGTGTATATGACACACAACAACATGCTTAAAAGAACCACAAATTATTATTATATGACCATTATAACCTTGAAATTGAATTAGTAGGTATTATGAAATATATATATACATATATATCCCACTGAATGAAAACGTATTTATTAATATTTATTAAATAAACACTCAATTTTTAGTAATGACAATTTATTCTTAAAAAATATATTTTCTTCAAAAATGGTTTTTATTGCTTCTTGTGAGAGAATATTATGATTAATTTATAAAACATTTAAAATATTATTTGATAAAAATAATAAAAATTTACAAATCATCATACCAAAATTATCTTAAGTTGAAGTTTTGTGATTTTTTTGAAATGGTTGATTTTCCAGTGAATAGTGAAAAATACCAAGTTTTCAAATATTGTCATTTATTTTCAATAAATTAAGTAATTTAAAAGTACCTTTATATTATAATTTGGTCCTAAATTGAAATAATATTCATTATATTTGTAATACTATCAGTTGAATCACTAATTTTCATGATTTTTATATAAGTTAATTTTTATGCTTAAAACACATTTTTTTCTAAAAACTATTTTTCGTTGCATTTTACGTATTTTTATAAAACTTAATTTATTCCACTTATAGAAAATAAGTCTTGAAAAATTAATAGAATATTTGGATTCAAGTGGTTTAAATATTTTAAATAGATTCCTATGATTTTTTGTCATTATGAATAGAAATCGTGGTAAAATTTATCACATTAGTAAAGGGTAAATCGAGTAATTTAGGTTAGAAATAATATGATAAGTCATTAAAAAACAACCTAACACGTTCATTCGATTCATTTTTTGGGTTTAATTTGTCCATATCCATTTAAAATTTGAATATATGTAATTTTTGTTTCATTTGACCTTGGTAGTTAAATTTATATTATTTTAAGTAAAGAAAATTCCAAAATGTCCCTCTCTTATTTTTAATTTATTTTATATATTCACATAAGTATGATAATATGTTATGAAAAATATATAAAATTATTTTAAATAGAATTAATTTATTCTTATCATGGTAATTTATTTATAATTTTGAGTGATAGAATAATTAGCTTAGAAGCTTACTCAACGCTCATACGGTATTTATTCAATTAATAGAAAAAAAATTATTATTATTAACTGTAAAATTAATATTATTTTGGTGAATTATTGTATCCCAATAATTCTATTGATAAATATAATTTATTACTAATGTTTGGAGGTATTATATATTAATTAAATCATTTTCTATATTTTTTAAGTCAAATTAAATGAATAGTGTCAAAAATGATACTAATGATATTTTATGAAAATGATAATTTATTAAATTATTTGAATATCATAAAAATATTTAAGTATAATAATGTTCATATTATATGATTCAAAATATTATCTATTATCCATTTACGGGCCGTTTTTTCATTTATGGTAACATTATTAACCCTTAATGTGTAGAAAATTTTAAAATTGCAGTAATTGTAAAAAGGGTTAATGGGGGGTTAAAACTACATGATAAGGGTGAAAAAACTTAAAATTGTCCAAATTTAATTGTATGAAATTGTTTATATGAAAAATATTATTATATTATAATTATAGAATTTTTTATCCATTTTGAAATGTAAAATAATTTATATTAATTTAATATTATAATAAATTCCAAGAATGACCCTCCCCTCACTTATAGAAGGTAACACCTTATCTATTTTATTTACACCACAATTATAAACCTAGATTCAAATAACCTTAACCATTTATATTCAAAACATTCTTATCCATGTTCTAGAGGTTCTTTTCTTTCCAAAAGACCAACCTGATGTCCCTTAAGAGGATATCTATAGGAAGTCTACCGAAGTAGTGATAATCATCTTTATGGACTCTTTCAAATTAATTTTTTCTTATACTTACTATAAATCTTTTTCATCCATTATAAAATAATGAATACAATATCTTAAATATACTGATCTATTATTATGATTATATTAAAACCATTTTCCATCTCTTTTCCATCCTATAAAAAGCGAAAACATTGCTCGTGTGTACGTACGGTTACCGTCTCCATATAGTGCTATAATTTGTTTTTTCATCAGCACTTTACATTAATGGTTATAATTATGTGAATAATGAATATATATGATATTTGTGACATAAATATTCTTATCTAATTTCAATATCATATATACCTCTTTACCTTCCAGTCCATTGGAAAATAATAATTTCGCCCATGCGTAAGTGTGGACTACCACCTCCATAAAGCGATGTGATCTATTTTTCATTTACACTTTACATGGAAGGTAATAAGGATAGATTTAATGTATATATTTTTTATATATAATTATTAATTTTCTATATATTATGAAACCATTATCAAATTATGAGGATCAAAACTCCCATGACAAAACATAAATGAGAAAATAAATCACTCAACACACAAAACAAAAAATAATAATAATAATAAAATATTATTGATGAACAAGTATTAGTATGTTATAATATAAAAATATATCATATTAAAAATATTAATTTGATTATTTTACAATTTAATATCTTATTAAAACCATTATACATGACGTTAAAGCACATTGAACTAAGGGGAAACATGAGGTAAGGGGTTTCATAACTCAATTTCCATTCATTGGGTTATACTTATACTTCATTGACTATGTTATGAAATGATATTGTGTGAAATTATATTTTATTTTATTATGTTTTAGTTCTATTTTTTTATATTTAAATTTTTTACACATTATCACATCATTGATTAATTCTTACTTCAATGATATAATCTTTATAAGGGTTCTTCATCTCAACTTATCTTCATTGGGACATATGTTATGTTTTCAACTTATATTATTTTATGTGGTGTATATACTTACCATTTGGTATGTTATATCATGAATATATTTATATTCATGGTATTTAATGTTTCATTTTAAGTTATTCTTTACATGGGCGTTATGATTCAAAATTTACTTCAGTGGTAAGGATTTATTTCCCAATCTCATCAATACTCAAGATTGTTTATTTTAAAATATCCATTGGTGAAATTATTTTATATTCCCTTCTCAAAACCAATATATTTTATTCTTCTATAGTTATTTATTTAAATTAAAAGTTTTATTTTCATTTCCTTTCTTTATATACTGATGATACTAAGAAATTCATTTATGTAAATCAGACTTTGTTTTTGTACTTGGTTGGGAATATTTTTCTTTCATTTCAATATTATCAATAAAAAAATTTAAAGAATATTTTTAATATTATACATTTATTTATTAAAGAAATTTTTTTATGTTTTATTTTTTTTAATGTTATAAAATCAATATTTTTGTTATTTTCAAAATAAGGTTCTTTTTTTCTTTCTACAAAAGTATGAAAAGGATGTTTATTTTTAATTTATATATCAGGAATATAATTTCCCACCATAATGAATTCTCAGTGATTTTAATAATCCTATACAAATTTACATATTTTATTTCAAAAAGATGTTTTTTTTCTAATATTTTATAATTTTTTAGTTTTTAAAATTGAATTTCAAAGTGAAAATTGTATTTTCCTCAATAATTCTTTTAATGATATTTTTATAGTGTTTATATTCATCAATGATAAAAAACCTTTATTTTAATTATGATTCACTATGTATATATTGTAGTAATACCATCCATAAATTTATTTGGATGTTTTATGGTCATTTTGACTAGGTAAAGTATTTAAATTCACTTTCTTGATTTATTTTATAGACCTTAACATTCTCTTGAAACATTTTGTTTATTGTGATCAAGTTTCATTTGAAATTAAATTTCTCTTAAATATCTATATTATTGGTACCATGTATATAATTATTTCATAAACTGTTTAAAAATTCTACATATCGTGTTTTACTTTGAAATTTTAATTATTAACTGGGAAAATATTGATATTTTGAAATCATTACGTAATACAGGTATTTATCGATAAGAAATATTTTTCATTAAATGTATAAAGAATTAATTGGACATGCAGTGATGGGTGGTTCACAAAATTATAAATCCCCTCAATGAATCAAAATTTATTATGATAAAAACATATTGTATATCATTATTAAATGAGTTTTTGGTGCATTCCTGCCCATATTTCAAACAGTATTGGGGAAAGATATTGACAATAGAGATATCATAATGTATAAAAGCATGAAGTCCAATAGTATTCATTTCCTTCATTGTGAATTTATTTATTATTATCCATGATATTAATAAATTGATATTATAGATGGATACATTTTTTCTAGAGTTATATTTTAACTGGAATTTGATTTAAATTATTTACCTTAACATTTTTATTGTTCATTATTTACTCACAATAGCTTCCATTGTACTTTACCTTTACTAATCATTTGATATCCCCCTTATTCTATTTCATTTCCATGGAATATTTAGAATAATTATTTTAATGATTAAGTATTTATTACAGTTGTTTTTATCATTTTTTATATTTTATTTCCAAAGTAAAATGGTAATCAAGTATTATATATTTATTTAAGACTACTAAAATTATATTTACATTTTATATTAGATCCCTTGTATCTATGAAAATATAAAAAATGTAACCACTGGATCTAGGATACTAGAGTTAGGATCTCTATAAGTTTTTAATTATAATAACTTCATTAAATGGTAATCCAATATTGTAAAAGTGATATTAGTATGATTTATTGATATTAATGCTGAATAAATTAATGAGAAGAAGTAAATTAACATGAAAGGTAGACTCTTAAATATACATAATTAGTGAATAATTTATTTGATTTATCCTATAAAATATTTCAATACGTTAAAATAACCAAGTCTGGAAAATTGAAAGATAAGAAAATTAAAGTTGACAAGATCATATAAAGGAAGCATAGAAATTTGATGTGAAGGAAGGATTATCATGTAATCCAGGTAGATTCTTGTGGATGTTAAGTGCTCATGTAACTTAAGTTTTGTGATATCATTCACATTTATTCTTGGGGGTACAGTATTTTATGGATCATAAAATGTTTTTTAAGTAGGTTATTAATGCCTATAAATTTTTACTAACCTAATAATTATAAGTATAGAAGATGACTGAGAGTTGATTTAGGTGATATATTATTTCATAAGGATTACATGAATGTATTCCTATTTCAAACACATTTATAGGACAATGAATTTTTAAAACATGTTTATTTGAAGTGATTTACATGATAGATAATTCTATAAAAGTGGTTAACCAAACTAATAGGTGTATACTAGTTGATAAATAAACCTGAAAATTAAATATACTATTTAGATCAATGATTTTTAGGAAAAAAAACTTAAGATTATAAATTATATATTTGAGAAGCTTATAGATTTTAAGAAATAGAAAGTTATTAAGAAATATTGAAATTTTATGTCAGACTATCTATGTTCTTAACATTAAAGTACATGATAAAGTTCGTACTAAAAAATCTAAGAAAGTAGAAGTTACTAAAAAAGGACAAATATATTAATATTTTATAATTTTTGGAAGTTATGAAACTTAAAAAAAATTGAGTTGATTCATAAGTTACATTTTATGAATATTTTGAGAGTAAAAGGCTGACCTGCATGGATTTTTAGTTGTTTATTATCTAGAAGTAATATTCTTGGGTTAGGATTTTTTATTATAATATTGATACATCTAGTATAATATTTAAGATCTTGTTTAAAAGTACTATGATTAAAAATTCATACTTTAGGGGTATAATATAATTTAATCCATCCAAGACAGAATATTGAAGAGTTATTGTGAGATAGCTACTATCTAGAGATTTTTATTTTCATAGGGATGTGTATGTTCAACCTTCCACGATGTTTCCTTTGAAGTGAAATAAAATAGTGTAGGTTTTGAGTTAAAGATTATACCTTCTCACCCATTATAATCAGTTTTCTACACTAGTTTTAAGATTGTTGTCTCAGACTGAACTCTAACATAACAATGATATAGTCACCCACAATGGGAAGAACCATGTATAAATATTGTGTGATTCACTTTTTTACTTTTCTTCTTTAATATAGTGTGAATTTTTTTAAGAACAAAAAAGTTAAATTCATACTAAAAGTTTCAAAGGTTTTAATATAAAAAATGGGAAAAAGTAAAGTGAAAATAATTAAAGAAAATAATTACACTAATTCACCGCCTTCCCCCTCTCAGTTTGGGGCACATCAATTGGTATTAGAGAACATGGTTACACTTATTGTTGGAATTATATTTTTTCTCCCAATTATTTTAAATTATTTACATGAAGTGAATATTTGAAAAATTCAGCAATATTCCTAGGTCAAAGAATAAAGAATATATCCCTATCAATACTAATGTAGATATTTTTCTACTAAAACTCTAAAGAGTGGGAATAAAAGTGGATGTAAGAACTCAATGTAGTTGAGTTATTAAAAACAATAAAAATAGGATACACAACTAATTTAAGGAAAATTAAGTGGAATATCATCTGTTATACCATTTGGTAAGTATAATCTGGAAGAATTGACTTCAAGCTATAAAGTGTATGAGGAAATTATATCTATTAGTTTTTTTACATTTAAGTTAAGGATAACTTGAAAATTTCCTTATTGAATATCTCACATATATACTTGAATTTATTAACATCCTATAAGATGAAAAATCATAGATTGGTATAAAAGAATATTCTATGGAAAATTTATCATTTGAGTAGGTGAGGAAGTTCAATACTCTCATAAAAGATGTAGTAAACAAGGACCAGTTTTGTGGTTCTATAAGGAAAAAAACACCATGGATGAAAAAAATAAAAAATTAATTGATAAGAAATAACATAAAATAAGATCATGTTAATATAGGTCCAAGGCACTGTAATAAATTCATAAATATATTGTTGATTTCGAGGATTCTTAAGTAAACATAAAAGTTAAAATAATAAAATATATTAACAATTAATTGAAAGAAAGTTTCAAAATGCAAGAAGATCGTATTTATAACATGAAAATTAAATGGGAAAAAATTGAAATTGATTAAGGATTAGATTACTTCCCTCAATATTAAGTGTCTTTAATTGTAATTTAAACTAATAAATCTAGAGGATACATAGGCTGAGACTTCCTAAACTATTATGAAAATAAAGAATATCGTGAATGGTTCTATTTATAGTATTTCTTCCAAAATGTATCACATTAGGGGTAAAAGATTTTGATATCATATAATGATCAATATAGTTCTAGCTCAGGAAAAATGTAACCAATTTTCTAAAGAACTTTTTTTTTTATAATACTATTTAATTTTATATTATGGTTTACAAATCAAAATTTGTACAAATATGTGTTGGGAAATTTTTTGAGAAACGTACCACATTAAAAATGTGTATGTGAACCCATGAAAAAAAATTAGAACCCATAAGGTATCCAAAAGGAAGGTGTATTTATTGGAAAATATCAAGGTGAAAATGTAAATTATAATATCTCACAAAGTAATAGATCATGATTTGTTGGATACTATTAGTGTTTTGTAAGATTCATACACAAGGCCTTTGATTATTGGCATAATATTTCAATTAATGAAAGAAAAAATTAAGGCCTAAATTATGGGGGAGTATAGAAAATTTTTAGATTTTTCCTATAAAACAAATATAAAGTACACAAAAAAAAGATAAATTTATTCACCTCAAATAAAAAATTTAGAAGATTATAAAATTTCAATAGAAATTATGATAATGGTGTTTATTATGAGGATGAGTACTAGTATAAACCAACCAAGAATGATTTATCTGTCATAAGAGAACTAAGGCTACAATGTATGAAAAATAAACAAAGAAAATTACATGATCAGTCTTTAGGATATACACAAGTGAATAAAAATGTTATAAAACACACCAAAGAAAAAAATTGAAGGATTTCATAACCAAGAAAAGATTCTACTAATATATAATAAAGGTTCATATCATGGTATTTTTTATGGACATGAATATAAAAGTTGAAGGAACCAATATAAAACAAACAAAATAATATATCTAAGAAAGAAACAAGAGGATTGGTTTAGTGGAATACATTTAAGCAGAATAATTAAAGAAGTTTCCAAATAAGGGTAAATTAAAGACTAATGAGAAGTTTTATGGAAGTTATAAATAGATATGACACACTCTTAAAAAAATAATTACATGGATAATACGACTAAAGGATATTTTAAGAAACAAACTAAAGGAATCATTGACTTCATGTGCTAAGGATGATGCTATAAAAAAAGAATATCCTTGCACAAGAAGAAAGTAGAGAATATTCCTCAGTAATGTATAACCATACAGTAGCACAATTGTAAATGTATAAGAAAATAAAGTAAGGAAAAAATAGTGAATATGTATAAATATTTGATGTGAAATGGTTAATTAAACACTAGAATAAAGTTATGGAAAAAAGAAAGAACATGCTTCCCATTAATGATAAATTTGGGAAAGTTCAAAGGAAGTGAAAGCATGAAGGTTTATCAACATTCTAGAGCTGAAAAAAGGTTTTTTGGGTTGATGAATAAATCATATACTTATTTCTATCATTAAAAATCAAAAGATAAACCAAAGTTTTTCCCATATATATTTTTTTGTTTTTGGGTATGGGAAATTTAAGTTGTTACATATAGATTATAACTTAACGAATGTTGTGAATATGTTATATTAAGAAAATATTTCCATCATATATTTATTTAACTAGTATCATGTTTCCAACTCAAAAAAATCATGTGGTATTAGAAGGATATATTTTTATCTGACTTTAAAGAAGACCAGACATACTAAAGAGATAATGGAGTAAATCCCTTGATTGGGAGTTTATAAAATGAGAAAAATTCTAAATGAAATCATTATATGATAATATGTAATCTAGAAATATTTAGAAAAAATTGAGAATTAATTAAGATAATCACACATCCCCATTAATTTATTGAGTAAAATATTTATAATTTTAAAATGAGGAAACTTCTTGATTTGTAAAGGGGGAGAAACATGATTTCAATTTAATGTTCTTAATGTGTTTACTAAGGATGAGTGCAGATATTTATTTGTAAAATTGTATTAAAACCCAATAGGAATAGATATATGAGTTGGTATTATAATGTGGATGGTTTATAGATAAATTTTATGTCTAGATTAATCACTCTTATATTATAAACCACGATAGATTAAGTAGAATTATATTTTATTAGTTTATGGCACATTTCTAAGTGAATTGTGATGCCATACTTCTCTTAAGGGAATCAAGTTTTTAACTTTCTAAAATGGAAAGAATATTGGATCACAATTATATTGGATCAACCTATGAGTGTTAATTTCCCCTTACTAAAGAATCTAAAATTAAGAACATAAAAGATACTTTTTATTTATTACAAATAATAGTGAGAGAAAATGAGAACATGTTTGATAGATAAAGATAATGATATTGAATTTAAAACTAAAATTGTTATTGAAAACAAAGATAAATAGGAGATTAAATAACCAATATGGATTTGTATAGATAGTGTTGTATTTTTTATAATGTTAAAAAAAGTTAATAGGAAGTAAAGTCAGTATGTTATTAAGGTAAAGATAAATGGAAAGATTTATTCTTGAATAAGTATATCCTTGTGATTATTCTCATGAAATAATATGTATAGAATGGAATTATAAATTGGATAAAGTAAGTTGAGATAGACGTATAAATAGTGATTTGGAAGATAAGTTGTGCTGAAATTACAACTAATGATTCATTAAGAAAAGTATTCCAAATGATGTAACACTCTGGATAAAAGTTTAACTAAAAGTATACCAAGAGTTTTAGAATTTAACTCTTTGGGTATAGGTAATGTATAAATCTAATTTTGGAAGGTAACATTGTATGAAAAAGCTGAGTTTATAGAAGTAATGGAATTAATACTATTATTGATTAAATATGTCAATCTTATATATAATCTTTTAGATATGATAATTTTTGAGATAAATTTTGTTGAAAATTGTCAAAAACTAAGTGTGAAGAGAGTTTGTTCTTGAATCATTGACTACTATAATTTCAAAACATGTAATTTAGAAAAATATTGAATGAATGTTTTGAAATACATGAGATGGTTGTAAGGATGTTATTCCATCATAATAAGGGAAATATAAGGCCAGATTTAGGTGATAAAGAACTAAGATTTTCTGAAGCCACATTTAGAATACATACTTATGGAAGTTTAACTTCATAATGAAGTACAAATGTTGTAGGAATATTTAGAGATGAATTTTAGAAGTACTATTTTCAGAATAGGTTCACATTATAGATAATCTATAAGTAATTATGTATGATACTACATAAATTTATCTAATAAATTTAAGGAAAAAAGAAGCTTTGTGATATGAATGTTTTGTACATGGTGAAGGTAAAGGTACTTCCATGAGAAGTTGAACCCTAAAGGAGTTCAAAATTCCATAAGTTTAATTATTTAGAAAATTATTGAATTGATGTTAAATTTTTAAAGGAAATAATCTTATATGGTACGTCATATATTTGTATGCATCCAGAATTTACTAATGTTCTAGAACCAAAAGATGATATCTAAAAGGTAAATCTAAAAGTTAAATCATAATATTCTATATTGATATTTCAAGGTATCAAAAAATCATAGTAGTTTGAATACTATGATTCATGTTGAGTTAAAAAGATGAAGCTTTGGAGATACTAAATGAAAAGTATCTAGAATATGGGAATAATGGAATATGAAGACAAAACCTAAAGCAATCAATATTGAGGATGATCTTAGATCATCATATACTAAATGAAATTCTGTAAGTGGAAGTGGAGATTTTGAAGAGTGATTATGGAGTTTAAAAAGAATATGTACAGAATAAAGACTAGTTAGTAATGATTATAACTTCAACTAATGTTAATTAAAAAGTATCAAAGTAAAACAAGTAAGATTGATAGATCTAGATTTTTTCAGATTTCATGAGTAGAAGTTAAGTTTGGAGGATTTATTTGTGAGAAATTACACCTCTATATAATCTAGTGTTAGTTAATAATTAATTTGAGTTATCCTGGAAATTGTTTTAGGATGTTAAAATTCTAAACTCTAAAAGTTTAAAAGATGACAATTTTTTTTGAGAAGATCAGAAGAATACTATGTAATAATTTAACGCAAAAGAAGGATTATTATTCAAGCCATACAAAATTTCATGAAAATAAATCAATCATGGATATTATGTCTCATGATCCCATTAAAATTCAAGAATAGTGGTAGTTTATTTTTTGAACCATGAATGATTTTGTGAGCAGTCTTGAGGTCCAATAAATACTGTGAAACCTTATCATTATAAGTAAAGAAGAAGACTAGGAAGAAATTTAGGTGCTCTATTTTTTTATATATATTATGAAAATTTATTTCTTATGTGAAAATTTATACATGAAAATATATGATTATCCATGTTTATATTAAGTAATTCATAGGTTAGATAATTATGTGAAAGTAGTTAAGGGAACTAACAACTGTATACATGTTAAGAAATCAACCTATAAATTCCATATATTTTTTGGTTGTAATATTTTTAGTTACTATAACATAGCATTACAATACACATAATTAAGAATATTATAAAAGTTAAGAAATTGAAAGTCAAATAGAAAGACCAATGTTATGTGTTAGTTTGTCCATGTTTGGAATGATGAAATACTTCAAGAAGTTAAGACACCAAAAATTAAGAAGTTAGAAGTTACTGAGAATGGAAAATATATTTTCATCATATATAAATTTTAGGAGTTAGTCCACTTCAATGAAGTTGAGTTGATTCATAAGTTACATATTCTAATTATTATGAGAGTACAAAGCCAACATGCATGTAGTGACAGTTTTTTATCCTCCTGTAGTTGAAGACCTATGTTGGGGAAGAAGATATTTTATTATAATAAAAATATTACTAGGATTATATTTAATATCTTGTTAAATAGTTATAATAGAACCACTAAGGACTATAGAGATCTAGTATAACCTAATCCATACTAGTCAGAAAACTGAGGAGCTATCAAAAGATAGAAACTATTAGGAGATAGTGATTTTTCTATAGAAGTGGATGCCAAAACTATCCTAAGGATTCTTCTATAGTAAAATAAAATAGTATAGGTTTTGATTAAAGTATCATATATTCTCTCCCATTATTATCACTTTTCTATATTATTGATAAAATATATGTATCATACTAGAGCCAAACCCAGAAAAGACATAGTCTCCTACAGTGGGGGTGAACATTTTAAAAATATTACATGTTATACTATATTTACTTTAAGTATTAAATTTGTTGTGAATGTGTTTGAGAGCATATGAGATCCATTAATCCTAATAGGTATAGAGGATTTAATAAAAAATGGGTAAAAGTAAAGTGAAAAGAATTTTGTAAAACTTATCAATACTGATTTATCCCCCCTCCCTTAGTGTAAATGCATGACCCACTTGACTCGTCACTTTGTGTTAGGAAATGAAAATTATTTCCTTTAGGGATAATATTTAACAAAAAAACTATTTTACCCTTATAATATATGGTATTCTATTTTTTTTATATCATTATTCAAAAAATAAGGATTTATACTTTAAAATATTTAAATTTTGTGTTGAAATCATATCTATCGTATTTTAACACACACCTGGATAAACTCATTTATCTTGGTTAAAAATTTATCCTTTTATTATTTTAAAAAAATGTTATATAATCCAATGAATCATAAACAATGTGTAACATATCATATTTTCCCTAAAAAATTGTTAGCAGACAAATTCTCTTATTATATTAGATAATTGGGATAACTAAACACATCCTTTACTTAGATCCATATATGATTGATTTATTCATTTGAATCCATGGTTAGACAGCCCTTTTCAATATCATTGGAATACAAACTATAATTTTTCTAAATTATTTACTTGATTTTGAACTTCAGGATATTTATAACATCTGTAATGTATACATTTGGTATCATATACCTTTTAAAATCAATGAATTGATTTCTATAACATTGATATATGAAATTAAAATTCTTTGAAGTTTCCAAATACCCATTTAGGTATCTCATATAATTTCATCATATGAAACAATTCACTTCCCTTATCTATAACATTTAGGTTTTAAAGACCTTGGTTGGTCATTAAAATAAATATTATTGAATATTCCATCTAACCTTTCTTCTTCCTATTTTAACTTTTATCTACTTATATTGATAATACATCACTAAAATAAAAACATCATATTTCTAGTTCATTTATCCCCGATACTTTCATAATATCAAGTAACATTTTATTGAATCCATTTACATTATTATAATATTTCCAAAAATTCCTACAAAATGAATCCAAAAATAGAACAATCCTTAAGGAAACCTTGAGTGAATCCGTCTATTCTTCTCAGAGAGAAATCTCATTTTCTAAGGCCCTAGTTGGTTCTTCCACACTTGAACCTTGAAATTAGTCGATGCTTACTCTATTGGGGGATGGATCCATTAAGGTGTCAGCAATTAAGGATGACCTCAAGCATAGAATGGAACTGTGAAAATTCTTAGTTCTAGGTCGCATTTCATATGAGAAAGTTATGCAATCCTGGTCTGTCGCGGATCTGAAAAATAGGATATCACACTACCGGGGTTTCTCATTATGGAGATTAATTCCAATTGTTAAGGGATTCTTCCAGGTGATTTTGGATAGGTAGGATGAAATGGGTGTGGTTTGGAAAATTTGAAACATCAATCTCAAACCTATTTTCTTCAGGATTTCAGAATGGGATGCCAACTTCAATCCCTTTAAGCAGAGACACTCCATGGAACAATTGTGGATGAGGATTAAGGGATTTTTATGGGTATATTGGAATCCTAAAATTTTTTATTATATTACAACAGGACTCTGAACACCCTTACAAATTGATCAACACACCATAAGTGGTGGTCTTGGTATGTATGTGAGGGTTATAATCGAAAAAAATATGGAAATAGTGCTTTGTGAATGAATATTCTTGATGAAAAATGATTATCAGATGGAGGTTTCATATGAGTTTGAGAATCTTCCCAAGTTATGTGATCATTGTAAAAGGGTTGGACATATTGTTAATAACTATCATTTCTTTCAAAATTTGGTGCAGTCGGCTCCCCCCACCATGGCTTGGAGGGAGGTTTCCAGATGGAAGAGAAGTATTTCAATATAAAATGGAAGAGGTAATGTGTTGGACTAGAACAAGGAAAATTTGATCAGAAAAAAGGGGTCTTTTATCTTATCATGGTCTGATATGGTAGAAAAGGTGCAGAAGGCTGGGCAAGAGACCCAAGTCATTAGCTCCCATTTATAGGAACATGATGTTCCAATTTTATAATTCCCTCAGGATATTTTTTCAATTTCTCTATCAATGCAGACTGAAGATTACTTGCTCGACCTTATCTCTTATAACATAAATTCTCAGCTTTGGTAAATACAATCTTCTTCATAGGAGTCTCTTGAATAGAAACCATGGGGACATGGTTCTACACCTAAGCCTGTAGGTGATTTTTCCCAGAATTTTGAACTTATAGAAGGTAGGAAGAGTACCCATATTCCTTTATATAAAATTTTTGGGAACCCATAATCTAGGAAAGGGATTAATAGTTAGGTAGATTCCACACCAATGACATGTTCTTTAGAGGAATCTGTCATAAATAATCAGTAGGAAAATATACATCAAAGTGAAAGGACTCAAAATGAGGGTGCAAAAGCATATGTTAAACATGAGGCCACTGTCTCAACAAAAGTTACAGGAAGAAAATCCCAAAGAAAAGGAAAGGGGGGTCTCACCCAAAAACCAACTAAATGATGAGCCTCTTTTGGAAGTGTTAGGGTATAGACAACTCTTCCATAGAGGGTTCCATTGGGATCCTTAAAAGTAGGTACAAACCTAATCTAATAGGTACCACAGATCCAAATATTAATTCTATGAATTTGGGCACATTATTCAGTAGTAAAGGGTACTCAATTCTAGGTATGAATCGAGCTACGGCTTCTCCAGATAGTATCTGGTTCCTTGTACACAATTTTGTTGACCACCCAGTTGTGATCTATGAGGACAATGAGATTCTAACTTGTAGCTTCATGGAGTATCGCAATAAAGTGTATTGTTTGGTGATTTATTCTTACAATAATTACATGGATAGGAGGCTATTATGGGAGAAAATCAAGCAGTTTTAGAAAACAATCATGGACCCATGGATAATTACAGGGTATTTCAACTCCATCCTGCATGTGGATGAGAAGATAAGTCATGTGGTAAATGCTAATTATATTAGATATTTTGGACAGTGTATAGAGGAGGTGATCTTGACTGAAATAAACCTTTTTGGGGAAAGATTCACATGGTATAGAAGGAATATTAATGGCATTTGAGCTAGAAGAATAGGTAGGGAATTTTTCAATGGATCTTCCCTTAATGCCTGGAAATCAATTTCATGTTTCACATTGTCTAATCAAAACTCTCACCACTATATCCTTCTTATAAAACTTCTTTGAAATATAAGGAAATAGGCAACTCCCTTTTGGTTGAATAATGCATGGGCCTCTCTCTTGGAGTGTTCAAGGCTAATTCAGGAAACCTGGGGCTTGATGGATGGAAATACTGGTTCTTTGGTCTATATATCTAAGTTAAAATGATAAAAATGAATCTAAAGGAATAGAGTAAAGTCAGGTTCAATTCAATGGATGTTGAGATCAATGGCCTGGAATGTTCTTTACATGACATTTAAGAAGCGAATACGAGGGAAAATTTTTTATGGAGGCATGAAGCAAGAAGCTGAAAAATAATCCAATCTTATGAGTCTCATAAAACTCAGAGATAACATTAGGAAAGAAATCCTCAAAACCTGGTTGCTTTTGGATGAAGATAAAATAACAAATTTTTTAATTCCCTTCAATAGGTATGGAGGGGAAACAGGCCTCTTTCTCTTCTAAAAAAAGGAGTTCAAATTTTGGAGGATAGAAAAGAGCTCGCTAATCATATTGTCTCCTTTTACATGGACCTCTTTAATGTCCCCACAAAGGGTGAAATGATTAGGGACAACATCATTCCAAATTTTTTTACTAAGGAAGATAATCATTCACTTACCTATATACCAATGTACTTTGTGATTGAAGTGGCTATTTTTGGTATGCAAAAGGATAGTTCTCTAGGACCGGATGGATTTACTAATCAATTATTTCAAATATATTGGTAAACCATTCAAAGTGAAGTGTTCCAACTTGTCAAGAATTTTTTTCAAGGGTGGGACATTTCCTTAAGGCTTCAATGCTCAGTTTATTGTGCTCATCCCAAAGGTTGTTAATGAAAGTGAGATAATTCAGTTCAGGCTAGTTTATTTTGTCAATACCCTTCATAATGTGATCACAAAAATTATTTCCAATAGACATGTTGGGGTGTCGATGAAAATTATTTCCTGGAATAGTTTGGGTTCATAAAAGGAAGTAATATTTAAGATTTTTTGATCACTACCTCTGAGTTTATTAACTTCCATAGAAAAACAACCCAAGGAGAAAACATTACTATAAATATTGATATCAAATATTCTTTTGACACAATGTAATGGGGCTTTATATATAGGTTCTTATATAATTTTGGATTTTTTATGAAGTTTATTCATTGGATTAAGGTTCTTTTTGAGTCATCCTGCATCTCCATAATTATCAATGGGTCCCCAGAGGGATACTTCACATGATCCAGGGGGTGAGATAGGGGGATTCTCTCTCATCCATAATATTTTCTATTTCATAGGAATATCTAGGTAGAATTGCACTGGACATGGTGTCCATGGGTGATTTGAATACTATCAGAGTAGCCTGAGGTATCTCTACACTATCCCACTTACTCTTTGCTGATGAAATTGTCATTTATACACAGGGGGACAAGAGGAATATCACTAATTTGAAAAATTATCTTCAATGCTATGAAAATTTCTCTGGTCAAACAATTAACTAGAGTAAGACCTTTTTATATTTTGGGAAGATCATATCACCATCTAGGAAGAGTAATATCACCAATGATTTCAGAATAAAGGAGGGGTCTTTACCGTTTGTATATCTTGGGGTTCCACTTTATTGGGAAAAGCCTTGTACCACTCGTTTTTTAGGTGCAGTGGATCACATTAAAAGAAATCTTGCCTCCTAGAGAGGGAAGTCTCTCTCAATGATGGGACGGATTTTCCTTGTTAGGCATGTTATGATTTCGAAACGTGTTTATTAATTTATAGTTTACCTCTAGCATATTAATGTTATTAAGAAACTTAACACTATGATGAAATTTTTTTCTGGAGTGGAAGTATACTAGAGATAATAATTGTCACTACCCCTTGGAAAAAGTGATGCTCACCAAATAAACTCAGGGGTCTGGGCGTCAAGAACTTGGAGTTCTTTAATCAGTCACTACAGGGCATATTTGTGTAGAAAATGATCAAAACCAAATCTGATGCACAAGAATTTATAAAAAGTGGGTACATGACAAGGATTTTAATAGGTAAGGTAAGTTACCTTGAGTCTTTACTTTGGCCTGGAATCAGGACTGTCTTCCAAAAGATCATTACACGCTCTCGATGGGTGGTTAGTATGAACTACACTCTATGATTTTGGTACGATAAATGGACTGGAGAACCTATTATTAATCAGTTGAGTACATTGTACAATTACATTGATCACAATTTCATGATAAAGGAATTGCTGTAAAATATAGTACTGGTTCCAAATTCCATTATTAACATTGTGGTCATCTATTACTTTGTTATCCAGAAGGACATGATAATTTGGGAGGGGGATTCCAATGGATTTTTGGACTCAAAGAGATTATAAAAACATTTTATTCATGGTGAAACTAAATAGATTGGTGAATGGAATAAAATATGGTTGATACCCTCTAGGTTCACACTTCAAGGGAGGTTTCATCTCAATAAGATCCTGATGTATTCCAACCTTCAAAGAGTGGGTATTTCATTGTGCTCCAAATGAATTCTATGAAATCATAATAGAGAGGATGAGAACCATATGTTCATGAGCTACAAGATAGAATCCACATTGTGGCAGGCAGTTCTGAGTTACTTTGAGATCCAGTTTCCATGCACAGACTTGGCATGCTCTCTATTTTCTGCATTACATGCTGTAAAATTTTCAAAACAAATCACAGTTTTATTCAGAACTGCTTGTTTCAAATTGGTACATTGCATATAGATAGGCCAAAATACTTCTTTTCACAAAAGGATCCATTTCAATGTTGGTCGTGCCTTAGAGAGAATTCTCACAGCAATGAAAGATACTAATGAATTACATGCTAAAAAATGCAGCAACTCTGCTGCTAAGTTCATGATCCTCAGGCAGCTATAGATTGATGGAAATTACCCTTCTCCTCATGTCACTTTAGAAGTTATTTTGATAACACCTTTTTTAGGATGGATAAAGTGTATCACAGATGGGGCTTCTCAGGGAAACCCTGGCCTCTTAGGATATGGTGCTATTTTTAGAGATCACAATGGTGATGTCATAGAGTGTCTGCATGGTCCTTATGGCATGAGAACTGCTTTGTAATCGGAGATGATTGGTATAATCAAGGTAATTGATCTCGCTCATCAAATATATTGGACTTGTATATGGATATAATGTGACTCATCTACTCTTGTGCAAGTGATAAGAAGGGGTCAGATTTACTTATCATTGTAGCAAACAGCTAAATGGGAATTATGTATTGAAAATTTTTCTTCCATGAATTACTTTAACACTCATACATTCAGGGAAGATAACTATATAGTGGATGGGATAGAAAACAAAGGGGTCAATGTGAAAGGATGTATTTACTCAACCTCTTTACCTAAAGACCTGGTTTCTCTTTTCCTTCATGATAAATGTAAAATTCCCTCATTTCGCCTATTGTTACTTTGTTTTTCTAATGCAAGGGGCTAAGTTCCCACTTTTTTCAAAAACATAGAATATCTCTTACTTTATAATTTTTCTTAAGTTACTAGTCTTAGGAGATACTTACATTAAGAGTCTCCTTTTCAAGGATTAATGTTATAGTTAAGTTAGATGATGATGTTGTTGTTATTCATCTACAATAGAATATTTTATCATATGGTATCATGTTTTACAAATAATTATCATGGGAATTTTATTAAATAAGCTCGCACTAAAATGATGAACCCTTTTGAACTCATCGTATCCATTAGTGGGATAAGGTCTATATTTTACTAAGAGATGAGTTTGATCTAGATTTAATTCACCACTTAGTTATTTATATAGTTAATCATACCAATAATATCATATATGACTCTTGGATGATTTAGTGAACAAATATTTGTCCAATAAATCATATGAATAAACTCAACATCATTCCTATAGTCTCTTTTCTAAGGGTTTCCCAGTTAAGTGTAACATAAAGGTTATGGTGAGATTTGGTTACCTAATTTTTTGGGTTATCCAATCCCCACATTCCTTACACAAGATAATGCATATGCATCCTTCTTTGGAAAACCCTAAATAGATGAATAATCAAGGTCTTAAAATGTGTTTGATTTGGAAGGAATATAATTCATGGCATCTTTAAGGGGGATTTAATATCATTATATTATCTCATATTATTCCATTTACATATATTCATGCCTCTGATTATTTAGTTTGGAATCTTATTCTTTCCACTAAACCAATATGATTAAACCATATTGATGTGTAACTCTTTACACAATTCATATCTTCGGTTACTAACACAAATTAAAATAAAATTATATTCATACGAACCAAAATGCATCCAATTCATAAGGTTTATGAAACCATTTCACGTAAAGGATTATAATTATATGAAATCATTAATCCCCATAAGAGTAACACAAGATCCATAGATATTCAAACCCCAAATTTCTAGATAAGGAATAATCCTTTATGATAGTGAACATACCACCCCAAAGTCCCTCTACCCAGGGAGACTTCACTCAAAATAGATCTTAATTCCATAATAATTATAAAAACATATATGTATAAATCATAATTAAATACTTAATTTAAGCTCATAATTCAATATAATTAAAATTCATGGTATAAGTAAACTAAATCATTTATCAAACTAAACATGTAACTCATTAGATGCATGTATGACAATTTAGAAGAAATTTAAAATCTTAAACTAAATAATACACATAATCATAATATGAAAATTATATCTATGAATAAAAAATAGTGAATAAAATAAATAAATGAATAATTCAAAATTTTAGACATGAGATAAACTATTTATGAACAATTCATAAATAAATAATTATAAACCCTTATAATTTGGTAATTAAATATGGAAAACTCATAATTAAATAAATATAAATAATTTATATTTATTCCCAATAGTAACTCTTTAATATTATTCATTATATATAATTTCATTTAAATATGTGATATTAAATGAAATATGAACATTTTATATCTTAAATCTATTATATAAACAATTTACATAATATAAATAACACATAACTAACATATATTTAAGCCTTGGTAAGATTAATTATCAAAACTCCATTTGGTATTGTTCGAATTATTTCACTAAATAAGGCTTTTTAATTTGAACAATTCATAATTAAAATTATAAACACTTTTATATTAAAAATTATTTTTTATTTAAAAACACTTTATTAATTAATCATTTAATCAATTTATATCTAAATTATTAGTCATGTGATATAATTTAAAAAATGTATTTTAATATTAATAATTAATATTATAGAATATTTATTTAATATATGTTTCATAAATAGTTAATTAATTAATTATAATTAATTTATAATTAATTATAATTAATTAATTTATTATATTATTAATAATTTAAATAATTATCCCAAAATATCATTTTCTATGATTTATAAACAATTTATAAAACATATACATTAATTTATAAAGTAAATTTAAGAAAATAAATTTTTCTTTTATATCATATTTAATGATATGACCATATCATAATCAATAATAGATAGACCATGATTCGAAAAACCATGTTATCACAACTTATGATATATGTCTTGCATAGCATTAAAACCTTTAACTCCTAGGATGTCACTACTTATGATATCTAGTATATAATATCTATTGTATGATTATATACTTTACAAACAAGAAGTGAAACTATCATCCCTTACGATGTCTTGATGTTGTATGCTATGATAAACTAAAATATAGGGATTTGTTTTGTGTCACTATCTAAGATTTCAAATATTTTATGTCATAAACCTGAAACATATTATATTAATGCATAAAATAATCTTATCTATGAAAATAATATTTGAAAATAGGGATTATGTAGAGTCTCAGGACTCCCTAAGAGGGAGGTGAATCATGGTGATAAAATATTTAGGTTTTTACCCTCTCTTATCTCCTTAGGGTTATGTTACCTTATTAGTTGGAACACTTATTGATCCTACCTATTATCTTCTTACTGAAACCAATAAAATCACAAGAATATATATATATATATATATATATATGGAAATTTAAATGCAAGGCACATAGATATTTTACATAGTTCTCCTATAAAAGGATATTTCATAGAGCATACACTTAACCTTTTTTTGAACTATAATCCACTATGACTCATCATTTAGTAGATACAAACTTTATGTATGGTCACTAATCATCAAGAATCACTGCCTATACAATATTTAGTGATAAAATCACTACCTTCCAAGTCTCATTTCATGTTGAATAGTTTTGGTAAAATCACTTCTCACCAGGTGAAAATCCCTCTTCTTTTCCTCTATGCATTGATTTGTTGAAGATATCAATTTATATAATTATATGAATCTTCTTGGTTTAATAAAATTATGTTCATTTCATGTTTATTTCCTTTAATTATAAATCATTTTATTTTAGATGTGATGCTTCTGGCACTTCCAAATACTGCTATAAATACCACTTCTAGATATGTTCAACACCTTGTGACAAGGGTTATAACATTGATCTTCAATTATTTATTACATAAAAGAAAACATAACCTCAAAAAATAATTTTAGAAATGGAATTATTATTTAATATAAACTCTTCCTTACATCAATAAAAAACCTAATGCTTAAATAAAATTTTATAAACCTAATCTTCCCCGATATTCACATAATACACCACTCCATCTCTGTCAAGACTGATATTCTATAATTTAATCTAAAACCTTTTCCTAAAATAGATATTTAATAAAATTCAATTCTGTAAAAAATATTTATCTAAATCATATATGAAATAAGGCTCATGTAGATAATACAATTTCTCCTTTCTAGGAACACAGAGGTCCTTCTTCTTCTCTACTCTCTATGTGATTACTTTTTTTCTTACAAATCATATTCTCTATATCAAATAATGTTTTAATTTCAAATTTTAAATTCAAACATCACTTAAATTACAAATTATTCAACTTTAAATACATTATTTTATTAATATTTCCTTATATCATCACCATTCAATTACAATTTAGTATTTTAATTTGTTTAAATAACTAAAAAACAAGATAAATCCACATTAGATTTCTTATATAAATACTATAGTATCCTCGTATCATGGTGAAATATAACTCTTTGTGTAATGGAAATTATGTTTTATCTTAATTGAATTAAACTACCACATAGATTATGGGATATATTAGTCTTTCACATTTCATTCACTTTGTAATATTAAACTTTAAAAATCCTTTTGATCTTCTAAATTCACACACTTCATAGTGCAGATGAAACACTATTGTGTGTTATTCATTATTTACCTTTTATATTAAACCAGATTGTGGAATAAACCTACCTTTTTACATAAAGGTCTCCAAATTATTTGATCCTTTTAAAATATCTTGGAATTCATTTACATCATAAGAATCAACTCTCAACATGGTCATCCTTAATCATATTTTACGATTAGGCTAATTTCAGAATATCATTTCTTCCATGGTGAAAGAGACCTTAAAAAATCCAAGTCCATTGAATTTTATATCAATCATTCTTGCAACATGGAAAATTAACTTAAAACATAGTCTTTATTAGCCATTTTCCTATATCATACTTTCCTTTGAAATTACTATGTTATATCAACCAATATGTGATATCATCACTTAAATAAACTCTCATGGTATCACCCTTACCTAGTAAAAATCTTCCATGGTGTTTCCTTACACCGTGGTTTTCCTTTTTTCCTAGAATTTCCAGCACTAGGCTCACTCTACACTCCTCAACCTACTGGTCCAAGCCACTGCTATGCTTTTCCACTTCCCTCTGAGTGGGTGGCTACATCATCATGTTAACCTTTAGCTACCCTCATTTTTTAAAACTCTAAAACACCATTTCATCTTGTTCAATGGTATTATAGAATGAAATATATCAGCTATAATTTCTTGATTTTAAATATTCTATATTTCAAAACATCCTTGTATGATCCAATATTTTTCACCAAAAATTAGCAAAAACTGTGAGACTTTTCCATTAATAAAAATATTGAGAATACATTCTAAAATCAATGTCCACTATTTATATGAACATAATAGAGATATAAAGTTTCATTGTAAGAACCTGAATCTTCTTTTCAGCTATGTTTTCTTTCTTCTGGTCATTTTTGAGAAAAAGGGGAATTTCTGTAAATTTCTGAAGTACATGTCGTGTACTTTATGAGTACACACCATGTAATATATCATCGCAGGAGGCCGTGTGTTGGCCATGTAATTTCCACCACATGACCATGTGGGGGGACCTGGAGGCTGCATAAATCGAATAATAGAAATGGAAAGTAGATGCCATGTATTTCCAAAGTACACGCCATGTATTTTCTTTTTTTCTTCATTAAACGTACTGGGGTCGTTTCTAATCAATAGAAACACCTTCTTCTAGGTTTGTTTTGGTTGATAGCTTTCATATGGCTGAGATATTCCTTTGAGTACCTGACCGAGCATTCGATCTCTGATTCGACCATCGTCGATTGTGTTGGGATCACCTCGGTAAACTCTTCCTTTGGCTTGAGCTTCATTTCATGATTCCTCTTCTTTCTCAAGTTATCCTCTGTTGAACGTTTTAGATGTTTTTGTATATCTTTGGTGTTATAAGGTGATTCAAGCACTGAGACTCAAGTATATTGATCTTCCAATGTCTAGGTAGGTTATTTGTGGCTTTCTGTTGAATTTCTTTGAGTTATATGTGCAAAATCGCCAATACCCATGAATGGGGTATTGCGCGTTTACTGATTCAGTCCTATGTTTTGTCTGATATTCTTGTATGCTTGAGTAAAGGTTAACTGAATGTGAATAGGGTCAATTTATATGCTTTGGAAGTGTTTGGCCATGAATTATTGCATGTTTTTACTGTTGGGTCTAGTTTGTCGATTAGGATGTTTTTCACCATCCATGCCTAGTATAGTAGGATGGGGTGTTTCTATCCTTACATGTTGTTATGTTGTAGACTACTAGCCACATAGTTCTTTAGGTTTATCTTGGACGATATGTGTTGTTATACCTGTTTGACTTACACAAGGTCATGAGAACCCCGTGTATTAGACCATAGGGAGAATGGACATAAGGGCTTCTCTAAAATGTCTGTTTTACTTATGATGCAAGACCATAGGGGGAATTTACATAACTGCTTCCTAAGAGTGTTTGTAGTTCCTCAACATGGGCCACAGAGGGAATGTGACATAATTGCTTCCCTAGAGCACCTTTAGTTACAGATATGAGACTATAGGAGTAATTGACAGCAAGTTCTTCCTCAAAGAGTCTATGATAGGTAGGACCAGAGGGGATAGGCCGTGAGTACTTTCCAAAGGGTTAACTTTTGTGTTTATCTAATTTCTTGTGTTTCTAGGTAGGACTAGAGGGGATTTTTTGTGAGTACTTCCCAGAGGGTTACCTATTTGGGATTACCTATTTTTGATTACCTGTTTGTGATTACCTATTTTGATTAAATGTTTCTTGATATATAAAACTAAATTCATTGAAACTATGGATTGTTTACTGTTGAGTACTTCCTTGTTTACTGCTTTTATACTTATTACCTACAATATATTCACTGACTGTTAGGCATAGATATTGTAGTGTTTTCCTATAGGTATTTAGTCTCACACCCTATTTGGGCCATGCTTTTGGGCCCAAACAGATTATATTGTTGTAGGTATAGATAAAGGCAAGCGCCATTCTACTTCATGTACTTGATTTTCTGTAGAGATGGAGATCATAGGACCAAGCTATGGATTGTGATGATAAGGATTTGTTTACTTGATTTCTTTTTTACTTTGGTTTAGTATTGTTGTATTCAATCATTGTGATTTATTTTGCTGATTTCCTAGAAATATGTGTCATGCATCATTCATATATATATGTGTGCTCCAGATTATTATTTCTAGTCTTCCACTGTTTAATTTTGTATGGATTATTCCTTCTTCTGATATTGCTATTTGTTTTACTTCTATTGTGTTACTCTGTCAATGACGGAATATTTTCCCCACTATCACACCCAAGGCCCTTGCTACTAGTCGGTAGCATCTGGTGTTCAGGGAAATGTGCTTGAGACCATGTGACCAACTGGGTACGGGGCACCTCTGGGTGGCTTTCAAAACCAGGATGTTACAAAGTGGTATTAGAGGAATTATTTTCTCTTAACTTACTGTTTGTAGCCTTTATCTAGGGATTGTAAGGAATAGGTACTTGGTAATAATCTGTGCTCGGGAGTTGGTAACCCGTGTACAGGGAAAATCCAATCTACATCGTTTATTGCAATTTTTCTAGTTTTGAAAGCTTATTGTGGCTTTGATTTTCACCGTTGGGTGACTCACATGTTTTTTTCTATTACTGTGGATGTTATAGAGGTTCTATTTTTATTTCAACCTGGTGATATGAGGTTATGCCATCTCATGAATTATATAGGCACTTGCTAGAAATCACATGTCATGCATTCTTTCCATACCATTTAGGGTGAATTAGAAATTGCATGTTATTGTGATAGATATTGTGTAGAATATGCATTTGGTTTTGATATTTTCCTTGATATAATACCTATTGTAGATAGGGTATTGTTTGTGTAAGTTTTTGTTTAAATGAACACCAAATTTTAGTTACTGATGTGTTTTGGGACCTCATGGACCGGAACTTGGTGGATCATTGCCTTGTTTTTTCTTGTTTATAACATGTATAAGACGCCAAGATTTGATTAGTAGGGAGTATGGGCCCTCACAGATCAGAATTTGGCACTTTAATGTTCATTTGAGTGTTTTTCTGGGCTCCAGAGTAGTTTCTAAGGCTTATTGTCTGAAAAACCCCAGAATACACGTTGTGTAGTTTTTGACAACACGTCGTGTATTCTTATATTTGAGAAGAAACTGTTTATCTTAAGTACATTTCATGTACTGTATTTACATGCCGTGTAGTCTCTAACCGTGTCATAGTTCGTGTGGTCAGAGACATGGGATAGGAAAATCCTGGGGTGAACACGCTGTGTACCATCCATACATGCCATGTTGTGTTGAACTCGTGTCTACCTATGTAACAAACAAAACAGTTCAGTGTTCTCTTTCGTAAAACACATTGACTCCATCTAGAACACGCAGTGTAGTGTCAGTCGCGTAGTCGACCATGTAACTAACAACACGGGTCAATGTTATCTTTCCTAGTACATGTCATGTCTTTCTGGAACACATCATGTGGTGTGAGTCATGTATTTGGTTGTGTCACTAACAACACAAGTTAGTGAAGCTCATCTAGTACAAATTGTGTCTGGTACAAACACGTCATGTAGTCTCGTTCTAAGGAGAACTGTGTGGTTTAGCTGTGTAGAAGTACTCATGCAGGGGAAGAGGATTCAAGTACATGTCATGTGTTAGGTGAACACGCCATGTTTTTGGGGTGTTACACGATCAGTTGGGCAGAAGTTCACGCCCATGTGTTGGGATTATGGGAACACGTCGTGTAGGGGACGTACACCTCATATAGGGTATGTAAACACTGTGTATTCATGTTTCGTAAAACTTGAATGTTTCTTTCTCTTGTTCCCTTCTTATAGCTTCTAGTTTTTTGTCCTTGATAATCTTGATCTGAGGTGTGTGTTTGACCTTGCAGATTCATTCCGCCAAGACGTCCTCCGGTTGTACGCCAGTTGTAGGGTATTGATCAGAAACTAGATATGGTTGATCAGGGGCTACCTATAGATCCTCTTATTGTGACAGCCTTAGCACCAACTGTTATATCAGACACAGGTGCTGATGCACAGTTCAGGGAAGGCATTATGAGGATGATGTAGACCTTTAAGGGAGCACCACCTCATGCCCCATCGATGGAAGAATTAACACAGGTCTTTCAGCAGCAGCATCCTTCCACCTTCACAGGGGAAGGAGGACCTTAGGCTATAGATTCATGGTTAGAAGTCATGCTTTCTATCTTCAATCATCTAGATATGCCTCCATAGAGGAGAGTCAAGCTCGCTACGTATATTCTTTGGGACTCCACAAGGAGGTGATGGGATGTGATCTCACAGGCAGGACACCAGCAGGTCATGTCTTGGGATGAGTTTCAGCATATCTTTTATGACTACTTCTATCCAGAGACCTTGAGGGCCGATCTAGCCTAATATGTTATGAGTCTGGAGAAGGGTACTCTTTCTGTCATGGAGTATTACTCTCACTTTACCGAGCTTCAAAACTTTACACATATTTCAGGAGGTGATTGGTGATTCCTGGCAAGGAAGTTCATGGATGGTTTGAGGAACGACATTTGATCGCAGGTGAACATCTTTTGGTTGACTTCTATCACTTCTATCTTTATCCAGACGCTGATTGTGGATCACAATCTAAGGGATTCTTGAGTTGTGAGATAGGTTGTCTTGGAATCTGGAGTTAGTATTCCTCATACTGATAGTAGTAAGCGTCGTAGGGAGTCTACGCATGAAGATCCAAGGAGGTAAGATACTTCTTCTGGTAGTCAGGTGGTGTGCTAATAGTGTGGGAAGAGAGGGAATATGAGGCCACACTACCCGAGAGACCTAGTGGAGCACCGATCCTGCAAGAATATGGGTTATCTTTAGTGCTTATGTCAGATCTTCTCACCAATAGCTGGTGACAGGGGTTCTTCTATGACTCCTTGTTCAGGAGAAGCACCACCAGTTTCTCATCAGTCTATGAACTGGAGTTCTTCCGGCCATTCAGTCCGAGGTGGAGGTCATGGCCGAGGTAGCCAGTTTCCCAGTTTTCAGCGACAACAGGGTGGATCAGCTCAGGGTGTCCAGATAGGGTCATAGGGCCGCGATGCATGTCAGACTTTTGCAGTGGAGTAGAACCAATAGGAGCAGGATCCCATAACCTCTACACTGTGAGTTACGATCTTAGTAGCCTCATTTTTATCTTATGCTCTTTTTGATACAGTGGCTTCTCATAGCTTTATATCTGTTGCGGCTGTGGAGAGACTTGGGCTCTACATCTTTTCTTCTACTAATATCTTGAAACTAGACACTCTGTTGGGGACTATAATGGTGAGTGTATGTCAGTGCAAGGAGTTCCCTCTAGAGGTTGGTGGGTGTCACTTTTTATAGGACCTCGATATCCTAGAGATGATAGGCTATGATGTCATTCTCAGAATGGACTGTCTAGTTTCCTTCCAGGAAGTCTTCGACTATTATCTTTGAAGGGTGAGTTTTATATTACTAGAGGGTGGATATTTTCTTCATAAGGGTGAATGGGATGTCTAGGTTAGTAAAGAGAGACCCGAGAATCATGGGTTAGGAAGAGTTATAGCCCAGATTTCTAGTCTATATCTGGATGACCAGGGGATTTCACAAATGGACTTTCCTCTAGCGGTGAATAATTTTAGAGATGTCTTTCCAGAAGACTTTTCAGGTTTTCCTTCAGAGTGTGAGGTAGAATTTTATATTGATCTTGTGCCAGGAGCGGCACTGGTGTCCATTCCTCATTATAGGATGGCTACACCAGAGTTATAGGATCTCAAGAAGCAGTTGGAGTAGTTGTAGGGAAAGGTTTCCATCTAATCCAGTACTTCTCCTTGGGGTTTGTCTGTCCTTTTTGAGAAGAAGGTGGATGGTACCTTCAGGCATTGTGTGGACTATCAGAAGTTGAACAAGTTGATGGTCAATAATTGATATCCATTACCGAGGATTTAGGATATCTTTGATCTTCTTCGAGGATCTTAGGTGTTCTCAAAGATTGAATTGAGGTCCGGTTACCATCAGTTGTGCATTAGACCATCAGATATACCTCTTACAGCCTTTCGGAGCAGGTATGCTCTATACGGGTATATTTTTATGTTGTTTGGTCTCACAAACGCGCCTGTAGTTTTCCTGGCACTGATGAACCGAGTGTTCCATCCATACTTGGACTCCTTCATGGCGGTTTTAATGGATGATATCTTGGTGTACTCTCACACTCGACACGACCACGCCACACATCTTGATATCATTTTGAGTACATTGAGAGAGCATCAATTATATGCTAAGCTCTCAAAATACCACTTTTGGATAGATCAAATTCACTTCTTGGGTCATGATATCTCTAAGACAGAAGTGTCAGTAGACCCATAAAAAGTGAGGGCAGTATTATCCTAGGAGAAACCAAAGAACTTATTTGAGGTACGAAGTTTTCTATGGCTAGATGGATACTACAGACGCTTCATTCAGGACTTTTCATGCTTAGCAGTGCCACTGAAAGGCCTGACTAAGAAGGGTGAAAAGTTCTTGTGGTCAGATTCTTGTGAGTCATCCTTTCAGGAGATGAAAGGGAGGTTGACATCACCACTGATACTAGTGTTTCCAGAGCTGAGAAAGAGCTATACCATGTACTGTGATGCTTTAGGTATCTTGCTGGGAGTCATGCTTATACAGGGAGAAGGATTCGTTGCGTATGGGTCTCGACAGTTGCGGCCATATGAGAGGAATTACCTGATGCACGATCTCAAGTTGGCGGTAGTTGTTCATTCTTTACGTTTTTGGAGACATTACCTTCTGGGAGATAATTTTATGGTTTTTACCAACCACAAGATTATCAAGTACATCTTCACTCAGAGTAAAGGTTGGTTGAGTACCTTCAGTCTTTTGAATTTGAGCTTGCCTATACACCTGGTAAAGGCAACGTAGTGGCTGATGCGCTGAGCCGGAGGACTCAGATTCAGGCAGTTCAGGAGGCCAGTAGTGAGTGGCATCTTATGGATTTGTTCTCTAAGATGCATTTGTAGGTGAATGACAGATAGGGGCAGACGTTTCTTTCTTTTGTAGTTGTTACCTCTACCCTTCTTGATCGACTGTGAATGAGGTATCTATCAGACTCGGAAGGCCTATTCCTATGGGAGAGTGTGTCAGGAGAGGACCCTTTTCCTATATGTTTCATAGGCGAGGATGAGATCTTGTGTTTCCAGGGGCGCATATAGGTGCCAATAGACATATGCGAGGAGCTGATGCAGGACTTTCATTCCTTAGTTTGGGTAGTTCATCTTGGTGTCATCAAGATGTATCGTGGTCTACACTATTAGTATTGGTGGCCAAGTATAAAGAGATAAGTTTCTAGTTTCTTCATGAGGTGTTCCACCTGTCACTAGGTGAAGGTGGAGAATCAGTGACTAGTAGGGATTTTACAGTAGTTACCAATTCCTGAGTGGAAGTGGAATGATGTCGCGATAGATTTCATGATAGGTTTACCGATGTCGCCTCAAGGGAATGATGATGTTTGGGTTGTCATTGAAAGACTCATGAAGTTTTCGCAATTTTTACCAATCAAGGAGACCTTCAGTGTTGATGAGCTAGGACAGTTGTACATCCATGAGATTGTGCACTTACATGTAGTTCTACACTCCATCGTTTTAGATAGAGATACACATTTTACTTCTCGAGTCTGGCAGGGGCTTCATAAGTATTTGGGTACATAGGTAATTTTGATTATAGGTTACCATACCTAGAAAAATCGCCAATCTGAGCATAAGATTAAGGTTCTTGAGGACATTCTTCGAGCATGCATCCTGAATTTTGGAGGTTCTTGGGAGAAGCACTTACCTCTTGTGGAGTTTTCCTACAACAATAGTTCTCAGGAAACTATTCAGATGGAACCTTATAAAGCTTTGTATGGTAGGCCATTCTGATCTCCCTTATGGTGGATGGAGGTAGGAGAGGCAGCTTTGCTGGGACCTCGTCTTGTTCAGGAGACCACAGAGCAAATATATTTGATTCGGAATTGGATGGCTACTACACAGTCTCATTAGAAGTTTTATGCTGATTAGCGGAGATGACCTTTGGATATCGAGGTCGGGGATCAGGTTTTCCTGTGTGTCACACTGAGGTTGGGTCATAAGAGGATTAAGAGATAGGGTAATCTTTTTCCAAGGTATGTTAGGCCATTTGAGGTGTTGGAGAGGGTTGGGCTGGTTGCCTATCTATTGCAGTTACCTCAGAGGTACAGGTCTATGCATGACATATACCTTGTTTCTCAGCTTAGACGTTAGTTCTCAGACTCTTATCATGTCTTTCAACATGAGGAGGTTGAGTTATAAGTGGATGAATCATTTGAGGAACATCCTATACGAATCATTGATTGAAGTATGAAGGTTCTCTGTGGATGGTATGTCCCTCTGGTACGAGTGCTATGGCAGCACGGGCGAGTACAGGACGAGACTTGGGAGAGGGTGGTCGATGTATGACCACAGTGGCCGAAGATATTCGAGGTTTCTTCTTCTATGCCACCTTTCTAGGGAAATTCGAGGATGAATTTCTTTAAGGGGGGAAGTTTGTAAGAACCCGGATCTTATTTTCAGGTTTGTTTTCTTTCTTCTGGTTGTTTTTTAGAAAAAGGGGAATTTCTGGAAATTTCATAAGTACACACCGTGTACTTTATGTGTACACGTCATGTACTGGGTCACCGTAGGAGGTCGTGTGTTAGCCGTGTGATGGCCACACACACGACCATGTGGGGGTTACCTGGAGGCCGCCTAAAGCAGAGTACGGAAATGGAAATTACACATTGTGTACTTCAAAAGTACATGTCGTGTATTTTCTTTTTTTCATTAAACGTACCGAGTCACGTTTAATTTCCAAAAACACCTTCTTCTAGGTTTGGTTCGACCAAGAGCTTCTGTACGACCACGATATTCCTCTGAGCCGCTGAACGAGCATCCAATATCTGATTAAACCATTGTCGATTTAGTTGGGATCACCTCGGTAAACTCTTCCTTCTTCTTGATCTTCGTTTCATAATTTCTCTTCTTTCTCAAGTTATCCTCTGTTGGAAATTTTAGACATTTTTGTAGATATTCGGCATTCTAAGGTGATTCAAGACTTGAGACTCAAGTATATTGATCTCCCAATGCTGAGGTAGGTGATTTGTGCCTTTATGTTGAAAGTATTTGAGTTATATGTGCAAAATCACCAATACCCATGAATAGGGTATTGCGTGTTTACTGTTTCAGCCCTATTGTTTGCCTGATATGCTTGTATGCTTGAGTAGAGGTTAATTTAATGTGAATACAGTCAATTTCTATGCTTTGGAACTGTTTTACCATGCCTGATTTCCTATTTTGACCATTGGGTCTAGTTTGCCTATTAGGTTGTTGTTTACCCTCCATGCCTAGTATAGTAGGATGGGGTGTTTTTATCCTTACATGTTGTTTTGTTATAGACTGTTAGCCAAGTAGTTCTTGAGGTTTACCTTGGCCGATATGTGTTTCTATACCTGCTTGACATACATAGGGCCATGAGAACCTGGTGTAATAGACCATAGGGAGAATGGACGTAAGGGCTTCTCCAGAGTGTATGTTTTACTTACAATGTGAGACCATAGAGATAATTGACATAAGTGCTTCCTCAGACTATCTTTAGTTCCTCTATGCAGGACACGGAGGTAATGTGGCATAAGTGCTTCCCTAAATCACATTTAGTTACCAATACAACACTATATGAGGATTTGATGGAGAGTGCTTCCTCAGAGATTCTATGCTAGGTATGACAAGAGGGGATAGGCCGTGAGTACTTCCCAAAGGGTTACCTTTTGTGTTTAGCTGCTTGCTTGTGTTTCTAGGTAGAACCATAGGGGATTGGCTGTGAGTACTTCCCATAGGGTTACCTATTTGTGATTACCTGTTTGTGATTACCTATTTTGATTAGCTGTTTCTTGATATATGAAACTGAATGCATTGAAACTGTGGATTGTTTACTACTGAGTACTTCCCTGTTTACTGCTTTATGTACTTATTACATTCCATATATTCATCGACAATTAGGGACAGATCTTATGGTGGTTTCCTATTGTGATTTAGTCTCAGGCCCTGTTTGGGCCATGCTTTTGGGCCCAAATAGATTATATTGTTGCAGGTATAGATAATGGCAAGTGCCCTTCAACTTCAGGTACCTGATTTGTTGTGGATCTAGAGACCATGGAACCAAGCTATGGATTGCAATTCTGAGGAGTTGTTTACTTGCTTTATTTTGTACTTTGGTTTAGTACAGTTGTATTCCAGTATTGTGATTTGTTTTCCTTCTTTCCTATACATATGTGTCATGCATCATTCATATATATACGTGTGATCTAGTTTATTATTTCTAGTCTTACACTATTTACTTTTGAATGGATTATTCCTGCTTCTTCTATTGCTATTTGTTTTACTTACACTGTGTTACTCTGCCAATGAGGGCATAGTTTCCCCACTATCACACTCAAGGCCCTCGCTGCTAGTCGGAAGCCTTTAGCATTCGGGGAAATGTGATTGAGGCCATGTGACCAACCGGGTACGGGGCACCTCTGGGTGGATTCTGGAACCGGGACATTACATGTATCTTTCCATATCTCCTCTAGTACATCCATGTGATTTAATGTGCACCAATTCTCCAAATATTTTATGAACATTCAATACCACCAATAATTAAATGTATTCATACATACATCCACTTTGGCTATATTCAATCTAGAAAAAAATTTCATCCTTTATCAATTAGCTTCACTTACACTAATTATTGTAAACAAATATAATGAACATAACCTATTAATTGTAATAATATCCCCTTTGGTTTTTTTTATAATACATACATCCATAAAATCTTACAACCATAGAGATAAAATCTATCCCCTTTTCTCTTTCAATATTTGATTCTCTAAAAATAAATATTTTATGTAATTATATTTATTTCTATCCTTTTACTCATTTTTAAATAAAATATATTGGTTACTTTATCTTCTCCTTTTTCATGGGTGTCTTTATTATCTTTACTCCCTCAAAATCAACATAGTTCTTTCAATGGATTTAAATGACCAAACAATATCTAATTATACCTCCAATATTTATATAATTATAGATACTATTACTCCCCTTAAAATTCCCCTTCAAATCTCTTCAATTATTTCTTGTAAAAATGTTTTTCAAAAACATTGAACTTCTTTCACCCATTCATCGATGTAACTTATTTTAGTACACTTTTACTGATATCTTAGTTCTTCTCAATAAATTCTAGAAAATGAATTTACCACTTAGTAAAGATAAATTAATAAATACGTTTACCCTATTATTTCTAAACTCAAATTAGAAAAAAAATATTTATTGAAAACTTCAATGTTATCCATATCACTCACTAATTTTTCTAACAAACACTTACAGATTGAGAAATTTAATTCCTTTGGTAATAAACAACCTATGATCTTAAACGCACTTACACAACACTAATAGTGTATAATAAATAATTCCCCTAGACTATGAGACATACAATATATCAAATCAATTAATAAAACTTATTAATGAGAAACTAATAGTACCACATGATATCCATGATCAACCTATCTTTGTTGGACTTCTTCATTCTCTGATAAATCTAAACAACCTTTGAATATAAATCATAAACTGCCTTTGTTTCTTCATTTATAAACACCAGATATTATGTGAAACATTCACACATAGACACTACCTACATATGAAAAGTATTCTTCTCAGAAAATTTAAGTATCCTGGAAAAAAATATGATACATCATTATTAGTTTATAAAGAATGATTATTCCTCCATGAATTTAGATGCTTCTTAAATAGTTTAAAACCTCATGTTGTGAAAATGATAAGAAATTTGATTTTTGTTTCAGATGGATATAAGGGGTAAAATGGTCATTTTCTCCAATTAGGTGATCCTATAAATATTTTTTAATAATTACTTTGGTTTCAGGCTGGGTTTTTTACCCAAATGATGGAATATTGAGAGATTCTGAGCTAGAAGAATTTTCTAAATATTAATTATCCTATGAATATGAATGGTTATATATTTTGAATGGAGTCTTGGATTGAAATTCTAACTCTATTAATAGGTTTGGAATGGGGGGTGGTTTCCTGGGAAAGGTATAAACTATGCCTGAGTATCAAGTCCTAAGACAAGCCTTTTTATTGATATTTTAATAAAATTTAATTAAATTTAATTACCCTCCCCCCATTTTCTTCTTACACATGAAAATAGGTGAGATATATCTCTACTATGTGATGGATAAACCAAGAGAAGAAAGGGGATAGGTACCGCTGAACTTAATCCTTGGTGGTAATTGAGACCGAATTGGGGTGCAGTGGATTCATAGTATGGATCAGAGCCCAAAAATTCAATGATTTCTCTTTGTGGTGGACTATTTATTTTTTTTATTTGATCTTCCTATAGATTAGTTATTTTTATTCTTTAAATCTTTTTATTATTTTTTTGGGAACCATTGAGGGTCTTTATTGGATAATTTAGGGATAAATGGGGATTTCAAAAACTTCATAGGGGATTTATATTTAGTAAACCCATCTACATGGTATTTAGTTCATAGAACACAAAAAATTGTATTCTTACTTTTGGGAGAGTTGTGGAATATTTGACTACATGGCTTGTAGTATTCATCAATATGTTATGTAGGTATACTCGGGGTATGTCCTAGTTCTCAGATAGACACCCCATGTGAGGGTATATGGCCAGACCCCAAATATTGCACACAGCCAAAGGCCATGTGTGGAACACGACCAAAAACCATATGAAAAACATGACCAAAGACCTCATGTGGGTTGCATGCTATGTAAGTGATATACACACCATGTACTTGGGTTTATCATTCCATGTTCAGCTGAGATATGTTCCTTGAGGGGTTTGATGAGTGTCATGAACCAACTTGGGTCCACCCTAAAACGGCCACCTGAACCGGTCTGTGACATGGCCCAAGAGGTGTTCCCGATCCCCACGGGCTGGAAACCGGTGTCGGGTATTAAAAAAAACTAACAATTGTGAACAATTTGGCCCATGAAGAAAAGATTAACAGATAAATAAAAACTAATGATAAAAATAAAACAAGCAGCGAAAAGAAAACAAAACCACACATACCTTCATGTGACCTTATAGGTCACCATCCAACCAAAGACCTACCTTTCTCTAATAATGAGAAATCCATCCAAGATAACCTGAGGAAAAGGAACCTGCAACTGAAATGATAAAAAAGGAGTGAGCATTAAAATGCTCAGTAGGGTTGCCAAGAAAAACCACAGAATCCAACGTCTCTTTTCATTAAACAATCCATTAATACAATATTGAAATATAGTTATAAAAGTAGGTTTTTCACATTTTAGAATAATCAACATGATTTTCTCATTCATAAATCCACTAGTCGATATGTGCTATTTCAATAAAACCAATTTTTCATTTTATAAACAAAACCCGAAACAAAAGATACCAAAGTTAAGCTAAAATAATATAGGTAAACAAGAGAAGATGGGAATAAACTAGTACAATATAAATTAAAGAAACAATATAAATAAATGAGTAACCATGGGTGATCATAAACATCCCTAGAAGACCCCTAGATTTACTCGATTTCAGTACCACCTGTCGGCGTATGGTGAAGCTCCTGAGTCTATAACAAACTGGTCACCCTATAAATAACCAATCTAGTGGAAAATCCCACCTAGCCTAACAACCAATCTAGGGGGTACCAACCCGTCTAATTGGGGTTGACTATCAACCTTCACTTTATCATCTAAAATATTCCTAGGAACCCATGGTGGTTATAATAATACTATTTAAGTAGGGGGCCCTCACACGCGTGACTCATCTCACCGCACTTGCCTACCCCAAACACAGACACTCTATATGATAACCCATAAAGGGATATCCCCCTATAGTGGTTCCCCATATATATATATATATATATATATATATATATACATACATACATACATACATACTTGCATTATATCATCAAAGGTACCAACCGGGCCGTCATGCCATACCATCATCAAGAACCATTTAAAGCTTTTTTACAAAACAATAGAGTTTCCAAATTGGCACACAATTATCAAAACACCATCCTTTCAAGGAATCAACATAGACATCACACTTAAAATGAAAGTCCAAAATGGTCCTTAACCTCAATGAAACTATAATGTTACCAAAACATCACACAAATACTGTTTCTTATTTACAAATCCAAACGTACCCTTGAGTTCCAAAACACACACCAAATCATTTCACAACTATGAAACGATCCTTTAACATTTTCAAACTCACATAAAAACACATTTGAAAGAAAAATGACCATGCTCTAAAGAAAAAAATGTTTAAAAAGCACAACTCATTAATTTAAAACAACAAAACCATTGCCTTATAATCATAAAACCATTCCAAAATAATTTAACATAAACAATAAGGTTGTCAATAAGGTACACGGTTTTTAAACACAATCATTTCTAAAAGTTCATACAAAAATCATCGTTTTTGTTGAAGGTAAAAAATGGGTTGTAACATTACTTAAACAATAAAATAACTTATTTGAAAACACAAGTGTTTCTAATTAGACCTTTAGCTTCACATAGCCAAACCATTGCCCAAAATATCATGCAAAAACTGCTTTTTCATTTTTGATGTCAAACAATTTATTAAAAATGTTATAAACAGATGAAACAAGCTATAAAAGTTTTAATAAACAAACCAAATACTTTATAAACAATTTTATTATGAACCCAAATATTTATTAAAAACATTTATAAATAGACAAAACAATTTATAAAAAATTAAATAAATAGACTGAATAAATTTTAAGAAATTCATTCAAATCGAAAACACTTTCACAACCTATTGCAGAGTATATAAAAGTTGTGTGTCATGCTTAAAACATCATCAAAACAACATTTGACATCTAGCGAACACATTTTTCATAAGCACACAAAAATATGTCTAGAGAAATTACTTCAAAACTTTTTTATCAAAACCGACAAACTTGAAAACACTATATAAAATCAATTAAGAATATTGTAAAGGAGAGAACTAAGTCAAAAATTTAATTAAAAACACTCATGTACTAAGTGAACTTAATCAGAAAGAAAAACATGGATTTTACTACCTTAAACCAAGAGCAGAAGCATCGAAACCCTCAACGGATGAGCTAAAAATGTCTTGAGGTCCAAAATCACACCCAAGAAAACTAGAAAAATACACCAAACAATACCTGGGATGTTAGGATTTGGACACTTAAATAAAAACATTGAAAATGGAAAGAAAACTACCAAACAAAGGGTTGTCGTATGGGGTGGGGAAGTAGTCATCGGGGTTTGGTTTGCTGGAGATGACCGGGGCCGAGCGGAGCAGGATTTGGAGGCCGGAGGCGGCCTTACCAGAGGTTGAGGAGAAAGCTGGAGCATGGCCTGGCTAGAGGCGGCCTAGCTAGAGCACGAGAGGCTGGAGCATGGCCCAGCAAATACCGGAGGGTGAGGGGATGAGGGAGTGGAATTACCGGTGTTGGGGGGGGGTTGAGGGAGAGGGGCTACCTGGTGAGGGAAAGCGTGGAGGGCTGAGAGTCCGCTGCCGGGGGCGTGTGGGTCGGGAGCGCCATGCAAAGGAGGTTGAGGCTAGGGAGCATGAGGGGCGAAGTTGTGAAGCAAGGTGTGGTGTGACACAAGATGAGGGTGGAGGATGAAGCCATCAGAGGTGGCTAGGGTGAGCACAGAGGAGCCAGAGGCGGTTGGGCATGGCGTAGGCAAGGGGCAATCTAGGGTGGCGGCAGCATGAAGGGTAAGGCAGGGAGGGGGCTACACAGGGTTAGGGTTTGTTTTTTATTATTTTATTTTTTCATTTTTCTATAATAATAATAATAATAATAAAACCATAAATAAAAATAATAAAAATATCCATAATAAATATAATAATAATTATTATTAATAACAATACAAATAATAATTATTATAATTATAACAATAATAATATAAATGTAAATAACAATAATGAAATAATAATAATAATAATATCAATAACAATTTATTACTAATTATATTATAAAAAAATTTAAATAATTAAAATATTATTAACATTTTTAATAATAACAATATTATTATCTACAAAATAATAACATTATTATTACGTTTTAAAATGTTAACTCATATCACTCACGTAAAACTTTATTTATTTCAACCACTATACATTTCCATGGGCACCTGGGTCGACCGTGTAGTTATCGCCCACCATGCGGTGACCGCACATGGGTCTCAAACCCACTAGAATTATTAAATGACCAAAAATTTAAATTGGGGCCCAGCCAGCACCTTGGAACGAGAACCCGAAGCCAAGAAATAATAAAAGAAAAAGTTAATTAAAAAGTTGGGGTGTGACAATTTTCCCCACCACAGACACTTTATTCCCTCAGAAAGTCACCTAGTTGAATGGTAGACCAAACCAAAATCCATTCCCAATTAAAAGTGAAAGAAAACAAAACACAAGAGAATGGGAGAACATGAGAGGGTTCTCCCCACCATAAGAACTCAACTAGTGAATAAATTTAGCACCAAAATATATCACCCTGGGAAGGGGATGAACTCCCAACCAATCTAAACAAAGTTCTACATCATAAGATAACAACACCTTCACTGAAACATATAACTCTCGACCCAGACCAAAAACCTCCAACACTACAGAAAATCCTCTAAGAATAACTTGACACAAGTAGTAAACCAAAGAATAAACATAAACATCAATACTTCCACCGGAACTTACATCTTCAAACAAACACAACTAAACCAAGATCAACCCTTACAAGGTCCTTACACACTTTTAAGAAAAACACAGGATTCAGAAAACCATGTACACACAACCAAGACTACTTGGATTATAATAAGACAATTCCATCATATATTTACAACAAAACAATTAACTTACAACAACGTCAATACTTTAACAGTAACAAAACAAGAATGAAAAGAATTTAAATTCTCTACTACCAACACGGAACATAAAACCTGAACTGAGGATTCACACCATCGGCAACTCCTGATTGTGCATGAGCTTCACCCCAAGACTTGTGGTTGGGGCTCTAATGGATGAATAATATCTTTCCTCCCAATTAGGCACTAGAATTACATGGTCAAAACATCTTCTTTAGGTGATGATTCCTACAAAACATCTCCAAGTGACCCAGACAACTGTAACAATGACACATCTTCGGAGGGATGTGACATAATGGCTTCACGTGCCCAAACTGGCCACTCTAGTGGCACACCACTAAACAGTCCAATGAACTGGAATCCAGAACCATTATAGAGGAATATTTGGAAATACGTCCCTCTGGCACACCCTTCTCTCCAGATGGGGAACCTTCATGAGCTACTAGATACGCTGGATTTCCATCCAACTGCGCTCTAGGGACCAACTCAGCTAAGAACGCCTCATCCACCAGCTTCTCAAAATAATGGTCCCTAAAAGGGAGAACTTTCTCCTTGATCTCTAGACTAAGACCCTTGATGAAGAGATAAGTCTTCATCAAATCCTGAAACTCTACCTTCAAAAACAAAGGGACAAAAGTTCCTTGAAATGGTCAACATATGATTTCACCATCTGTTGGCCGTGTTGAATACACATGATCTCTTCCCTTTTCTTCATATTCAACTCTTTAGGTATAAACCATTAGACGAAGATGGATTTATATACATCCCACGTCATCCCAACTTATAGTGATGGTGGGGTGAAAAACTCCCATTCATCCAAAGTAAGACCTTCAAAAAAACCCAAAACAGCATGCACTCTGATAGCTTTGGGAGTTCCCAATACCTTGAAAATGTGCTCGACCTCTTCAAGCCACTTGGTTATCTCTAATGGACCTCGATCACCATGAAGGATAGGCAATGTCCTATAAGAACCAAAAACTGGGCATGACTTATCATAAACCTTTGGGACCTTTCTAGGTGGCATTTTTTGAACAACATATAAAACACAGAGCCAAAACCAATATAAAGCCAAAGATACATCATTGAAAGTGTGTTCATCCAAAAATAGCCATCTCAAAAACCAAACAAATACAAACACAACCCAAAATTACCATTTCAAAATTCCCTTTTCATTTTGGATTTCAAAACCACCTTCTTTTAAGGCCACTTTCCAAATACCAAACCCACTTTTCAAACCAAATTCAATTTCCAAAATCATTTCCCCTTTAAAAAAAACTTTAGAAAAACATGGTCAAGCCTTTAATTCCAAGTACACACCCCAATAATTCCATGTACCATTGAACATGTCTTCATCATCTTTCATCCACACACACCAACATGCACTTTCCATGCATCCCCTAACATGTGCAAATGTTCATAAAGATTACCCAAGGTGGCACCCAAACCATTTCTCTACCAATTCCAAGAAAACACCATATTTTTAGACCAAGAGCTTTCAGTTTTAAAACCCATTTCATGAATTTAAATCCATTTAAATGAAATCATTTTCATTTCAAAAACCATTTTCATTTTCAAAATCACACTTACACCAACCAGGACCAAGACGAAACTCAACTTGCATCAAACTACCAGAATGAGGAACTAGTATTCATGCTTAACCTAGTGAAATTGTAGTGGGACATGCCCCAAGAAAGCATAAATAATTAGGAGGAACTTAAACCATGTACTCGAACTCCACATGGTTTACTACTCCATGTGAAATCACGATGTAACATCGGCTTTCCTCCGTTGTCATCCCTCAATCTAAAATAGCCCAAAACAAGACAAGGACTCAATTCCCAGACTACCCTGGAAACTCGAGGTTCGGAATGGGTGATTGTTCATGTAATCCTTCCCATACCTACCTCTCACATACTAAAAGTCCTAATCTCCATCTACCGGATACGCCAAATAGCAAGGGCCTCCTCTATTACCATTTTTCCACAAACCAACCCGGGTCGACCCTGAAACGGTCACCGGAGCTGATCTGCGACATGGCCTGAGGAGAATTCCTGATTGCCACAGGAGGGAAACCAGTGTCAGGAATCAAAAAAATTAACCATTGGTAATGATTTTTCCCATGAAAAAAAGATAAAAAGATAAATAAAAAATGAAAAAAAAACTAGCAGCGGAAATAAAAAAACCATACATACCTCCACGTGACCTTCTAGGTCACCACCCAACTAAAATCTGACCTTACTCTAATAATGATAAATCCATCCAAGAGAACCTGAGAAAATCAGAATTGCTACTGAAATGATAAAAAGGCGTGAGCATTAAAATGATCAGTAGGGTTTCCAAGAAAACCCTTAGAATCCAACATCTCCTTTCCGGAAACAATCCATTAACAAAACGTTGAAATACAGTTATAAAAGTAGGGTTTTCACATTTTAAAATAAGAAACATGATTTTCCCATTCATAAATCCAGTATTCACTATATTCTATTTCAATAAAACCAATTTTTCATTTTATAAACAAAACCTGGAACACAAGATACCAAATCTAGGCTAAAATAATATAGGTAAACTAGGAAAGATGGGAATAAACTAGTACAGTAGAAAGTAAAAATAAATCTAAATAAATGAGTAAACATGGATAATATTAACATCCCCAGAAGAATCCTAGACATACTCAGTTTTGGAACCACCTACCGGCATATGGTGAAGCTTCTAAATCTATAACCAACTGGTCACCCTATAACTAACCAATCCAATGGCAAAGCCTGCCTGGCCTAACAACCAATCCAAGGGGTACCAAACCTTCTAATAGGGGTTAATCCACAATAGTTAATCAATCATATAAAAGATCCCTAGGAACCCATAATGGTTATAGTAATATTGTGTAAGTAGGAGGCCCTCTCACGTGTGACTCGTCTCACCACACTTTCATACCCAAACACGAACACTCTATATGATAACCCATAAAGGGATATCCCCACTATAGAGTTTACCCATATATATATACATTCATAATTTCATTATATCATCAAATGTTTCAGCTCGGCCATCACTCCATACCATCATTAGAACCATTTAAAGCTTTTTTCAAAACAATAGAGTTGCAAAACTGGCACATAGTTATCAAAACACCATCCTTTCAAGGAATCAACACAAAAATCACACTTAAACTAAAAGTACCAAATTGGTATTAACATTGATGTAACTAATGTGTTACCAAAAAATCACATGAATGCTATTTCTTATTTAAAAATCCAAATGGTCCCTTGAGTTCCAAAACACACAGCAAATCATTTCACAACTAACAAACAAGCCTTTACCATTTTAAAACTCACATAAAAACAAATTTCAAAGTTAAAAGACCATGATTTAAAGAAAACATTGTTTATTAATCCCAAATCATTAATTTAAAACCACAAAACCATTGCCTTATAATCACAAAACCATTCCAAAACAATTTAACACAATCTATAAGGTTGTCAATAAGGTACACAGTTTTTAAACACAATCATTTCTAAAAGTTCATAAAAATATCATCATTTGAGTTGAATGTACCAAATGGGCTATCAAATTACTTAAAAAATCAAATCACTTCTTTTAAAACCCAAGTGTTTCCAATCGGACCTTTATCTTCACATAGCCAAAACATTACCCAAAATATTACGCAAAAACAACTTTTTCATTTTCAATGTCAAATAGTTTATTAAAAATTTTATAAAAAGATGAAATAATCTATAAAAAAATTTAATAAACATACCAAATAATTTATAAAAAATTTTATAATGAACCCATAAATTTATTAAAAATATTTATAAATAGATGAAACAATTTATAAAAAATTCAATAAACAGACCAAAAAAAATTTAGACAATTATTTCAAATTAGAAACACTTTTACAACCTATTGTATAGTAAATCAAAGGTGTGTTCCATGATTAAAACATCATAAAAACAAAATTTGACATCCATCAAACACATTTTTCATAAGCACACATAAATATGGATAGAGAAAGTACTTCAAAACTTTTTTTATCAAAACCGACTAACTTTAAAACACTATAGAAAGTCAAATAAGTGCATTGTGAAGGTTCAAACTAAGTTAAAAATTTAATTAAAAACACTCATTTATTTATTAGACTTAATCAAAAAGGAAAATGAGGATTCAGATACCTTAAACCAAGAGAAGAAGCATCGAAACCCTCAATGTATGAGATAACAACGTCTTGCGGTCCAAAATCACACCCAAGACAACTAAAAAAACACACCAAACAATACCTGGGACATTAGTATTTTGCCACTTAAATAAAAAACTGAAAATGGAAAGAAAACTACCTAAGGGAGAGTTTTCGAATGGGGAAGAGTAGTGGTCATCAGGGTTTGGTTCACTGGAGAAGATCGGGGTCGACTGAAGCAGGAGTGGGAGGCCAGAGGTGGCCATGTCGGAGGTCAAGAAGAAAGTCAGTGCATGGCCTAGCTGGAGGTGGCCTGGATGGAGCACGAGAGGCCGGAGCATGGATTGGATGCCAGTGGAGGTCAAGGGCCTAGGAGGGGATGAGAGAGTGGAGCTACTAGCATTGGGGGTTGAGGGAGAGGGTCGACCCGGTGAGGGAGAGCGCGGAGGGCCGGGATTCATCTGCTAGGGGCATGTGGGTTACGAGTTCCATGCGAAAGAGGGGTGAGGTAAGGGATCGTGAGGGAAAATTTGTGAAGAAAGGGGTAGCGTGAGGCTAAATGAGGCCGGAGGGCGAAGGCACAGGAGGCGGCTGGGGTGAGTGCAGAGGAGCAGGAGCTGGCTGGGCACGGCACAGGCGAGGGGCAATGTAGGGTGGCGGTCGTACGAAGGGTAAGGCAGGTAGGGGGGTGATGTCGGATTAGCATGGGGTTTCCCTTATTTTAGTTTTTTATTTTTTTATAATAATAATAATAATAATAAAACTAGAAATAAAAATAATAAAAATAACCATAATAAAGATAATAATAATAATAATTAATAACAATAACAATAATTATAATTATAATTATAACAATATTAATATAAATAAAAATGGAAATAATTAAATATTATTATTATTATTATCAATAACAATTTATTACTAATTATATTAGCAATAATTTTTAAATAATAAAAATATTATTAACAAATTTTAATAATAACAATATTATTATCTACAAAATAATAACATTATAATTATGATTTAAAATGTTAACTCATCTTACTCGCATTAAACTTTATTTATTTCAACCGTTAGACATTTGCGTGGGTACCCGGGTCGACTGTGCAGCTACCGACCATCGTGCGGTGACCGCGCATGGGTCCAAAAACTACTAGAATTGTTAAATGACAAAAAAATTAAAACTGGAGCCTGGCTCGAACCTCGGAGTGAGAACCCAAAGCCAAGAAATAATAAAATAAAAACTGAATTAAAAATTCAGGGTGTGACAATGAGGGTATATGTCATATACAGTGTAGTACTTATTAAGTAATATTCTATTAAAGGTGGTTTTCAATGTTTTTATTCCATATAATTGGAATTTGACATATGAGGGGTTCATTCCAAGTATTTTTTAATGTAAAACATAATGGTGGAACCTATTGGGAATTTTAGGGACCTTTAAGAGGTGATTCGGGATGAGTGTGATTTGACATTATGGTTCTTCCTCTAATGATTGGATCCATGTGTATCTAATGGGAGATGTGATTTGAGACCTAGGTGGGGTCCATGATGATATTGAGAGGACTTGTCATAGTATTACCATGGTACTTGGTTTGAGATAATAGGGGATTATCCCTGGATAGCATGTTGGGTTATGACCTGAAGAGATGGATAAGTTGGGTGTGTGAGGGATGGCCTTGAATGATTGGGGACATGATAAGGTATTTCTTCAATCTCTCTAGACTAATGAATGTGAGGCTTAACCTATGGGGTTAGTGGGGTCGTGATGTGATGTTGTTAAATATGAAAAATTTTATACACTCTGAGTAATTATTGTCAACTTGAGAGATGTGTCTGAGAAAAGGGAAACCATGAAGGGTAACTAAGATTTATGAGAACTAGGGGACCTTGAGGGTTCCCTAATGATATGTTAACCAAAGTGAAAGAGTGTGTGGTAAATGGATAAAGATTATTTCAAGTGTCACTGTAGAACCTGAATTGATGGTTTGAGCCCATTATGGACATGATGTTGAAAAATTTTACACTAAAGTGGACAAATTTGGATTGTGGTACGGGTAAGGGAATAATTATGATCCCATCAAGATGTATCATATGAGATAATTTGGGTGTGATGCACTTCTCACTAAGATTTTTGAAATGTGATTTATAATTACTTGGACACACTCACTAGATCCATATAGTGGGATTCATAGCCCACTGACTTGTAGCTACTATGGTTTGGGATGCTCTGGATATGCTCCATGGATTGAGATGTTCTGTAATTTGGGATTCCTTGGACATGCTCATTAGATCATGATGTTCTTAAATTTGGAATTTCTTAGACAAGTTCCTTAGATATAAATGATTTATGGTTTGGTATTCCTTATAAATACTACTTATATCCTTATTATATGATATCTAGTAGGGGTACCACCCCCATAGACTCAGATGAGGTGATATCCGGTCAGGAATTTACATCCCTAGACTCAGATGAGGTGATGTCTGGTAAGGGGATCCACACCTCTATACTCAAATGATGTTATGTCCAGAAGGGATAACCACATCATTAGACTTAGATGATGTGATGTCCTATAGTGGGAACCATACTTGGACTCAGATGATGTGATATCTAGTAAGGAGATACACACCCATAGACATAGATAATTAGTTTTCTTGTAAGGGTACACCCTGGATCCAAGTGATGGATTACGGGAAGAGTACACCCCCCCCCACGAGCTTCTAGATAATGTTTTCCAGGGAGGGTTTTTACAATATTTGGGTGATGTTACTGATTTAAATAGTCATGTGATGTTCACATAGTCATTTAAACACTAGATAAATCAAGTTTTGGTCAATATGTGTTGTCATGTTAGAACCTGAGGATTAATGGTGATTTATTTATTTATTTTAGTTCAGTTAGTACTCAGTTAGGATGGGCATATCATGTGTGTAGTAACTTATTTATGACAACAAATGATAGGTACACTATTGGTAGTTTCCTACTAAGAATTTATTTCTCATCACCTACACTGGAACATTGTTTTATTTTAAGACTTTCTGTCTAATTTTAGGATTGATCATGGATTTTTTAATGGATCAAGTATAGGACCAGTGTTGTTGTATTTTATGATCTTTCTAGAACATCTTGATAGAAATTTGGAGACTATAGATTGAGGCATGACTTTGGGATATTAGTATATACTTATGCCTCACTTATTTTATTCATTCGTATATGTGATCATCCTAGTGGGCATTCAGTTATTGTATATTGGCATAAACATGAGACTGTATGACTACTTGATTTTGAATTTACATTTTATATAGAAAGTTTTATGATTTATGAATTCTGGTTACTTTTTTATGTATAATGAATGATTTCTAGTCTATTTTATATGTTATTGTGCACTCAGATAAGGGGGGATAGTCTCCCTATAGTACTACCCTATAACCCTCTACTAATCATCTACCTCTGGAATACAGGTAGGTGTGTATGATGTCCCAGTAGTGACTCCTCTAGTTCAGGAACCCTTCAATGGTTGCAGTCTAATGTTGTAAATTACAAAATGGTATTAGAGGTTTTATTTTACTAATATAATAGATTGGATCATAGTTTTATTTTTTCTTTCTATTTGGTGTGATGTTTGACTGGTGACAAATGAATGTTTTGAATCTTATGATGGATATTGGACCAATGCATCATGGAAACATTTTCCAATAGGAAGTATGGGTTTATAGGGGTATGGGACTATTATTCATAGATTCTAATTTTAATTATTGTATTATTTCACCAAGCATGACGTACATGTGATTTTGGGATTTATTATTTATGTGATTTTTGTATCTTGGGTTATTGGAAAGTGGTTGTGCACATGCATCATATTTGGAATGTAGGATTCACATGAAATACATCATATTTTTTGTGATGATATCACTAACAATGGGGTTTTTTGTTTAAATTTTTGGTGATAAAGTACATAGTTTTTACCATATAAATTGTTGGTTTCATTATACTTAGTTGAACCATAGTACATTTTCTTCTAATGATAGGTCAGATAGAACTATGGTAAGATATGCCTCAATGAAGACTATATAGTCCCTCTTATATAGGATATATAATGATACTTAGTCAATTGGTACAGGAATTAGATTACTTAGAGATATACAACTTATGGGTAGTTATGATACTAGTTATGAAAGAAATTGGGTTTGGTTATTTAAAGTGTCAAAAATAACTTATATGGTGTTTTACCATATAACTTCTTTGTGGAATTCTACATAACCAAACTGTATGACTATGGGATTCTCAATAAAAATCTTGGAGGGGTGATGTCATTATATATATGCATGTGCACCTATATGAGAATGTGATTATCGAGGGGGTGACTCTTGTATGCAGAGGCTCAATGAGGATTAGCCTAATATTATGATTCTTAAGGGGTAGTTCTGTATGTGGATTCTTGGTGGGAATCAATTCCCCAATAAGTGGATAAATTATCATGTGATGTCAAATATGGAAATGTGAGACCCTAAAGTGGGTAGTTTTTCATGTGAGTTTCCATGGGATATTTACAATGGGAACCAAGAGGTGTTTCATCTGAGTTGTGATTCATATGAGATATAATATATGGGTTAGGGAAGAGAGAATAGGGATTTTATATGTGGATGTGGATATTAACTAGTTGGGTATTATGGCTGATATTATATGAGGTTTGTGAGGGTAACTCGATTGAGGGGTTAACTTATCCTTGTAAATGATTTATATACAGAATCATGGGTAGTTTCTTTGTATTTGATATTTTTCAAGGGATGTGGTATTAGATATGGTATAGGCATGGTGATGAATTTGGATATGTGGTATAAATTATTTGGGGTGCTTTTGGTATCAATTTTTTTTAGTGGAAGGATTGGTAGGATACCATGCCCCATTGATTTCATATGTGCTCTCAATAGAACATTGAGAGTGAGGGTAGATACTGCTAGTTGTTTGGATGATACTCTGGTTAGTGGGTGATCATACAGTAGATAATAGAATAAGTGAGATTCTTAATATTAAAAAGGAGCATAGAGGGAGTTTCTGACATTATGGGGATGACATGACAATGATCATAGTTAGTTTTATAGGCATGTGAGCCTAGGTTTGATGATATATAACTCATGGGAGCATGATTCAATTTATGAAATTGGTTTTTATGGGATATTACACCCATTTTTTTTAGATGATAGTGAGGTTATATGTATTGGTTTCATATTGTGTCATTGAATTTTGAATCGGTGATGGGTTTTTTCTATGTTGAGGACCAATGACTTTGATAGAGCACTTGTAGTCATGGTGACTGAAGGTCTTGATAAAGTCAAGGACTCTATATTTTGTGATAAAATGATGATGAAATCATGGATGGGTGGTTTTAGTATCAAGAGTAAAGGTATGTGTTTCTTGATAGGAGTGAAACAAATGCAATGATGGAACTTTTTGAAATCATGCTCGAGGATCAGTATCAATAAATTTGTATGGTGGGGAGTGAACCAGTGGTTGTTTGGGGGTTTGATCCTTTTTTGGAATGAAATTTTAGAATATGTTAAGGGTAAAATTTTCATGATATAGGAATGAGTGGATATTGATGTTTTGTGTTAGCACATGCATATGAGTAAGATGGACATGTCCATTCATTATGTGTGGTAATGGATAGAGCATGACCTGTGGAGGAATTCCCTCATTCAGGTAAGGTTGTGGATGCTTGGACCAGTCATTATATGTTCAAGGTGGATTTTATGATAGTGAATAGATAGATATGAATATATATAGTTCTATATAGAATAAAATATTTATATTTTGATGTGTTTTTGAATGGAGTATGTGTGTTCAAATTGGTCTTGAAATGGTTTTTATGTGATCTTACAGTGTCATTGGACCACTGTAAATGTGTTGTAGTAATAAATTTTGATGGTGGGGGAATAATGGATTGGAATCAAATCTTTTTAGTTGATAATTGTGGTAGGGAGAACTAAAATCCTAGAGAATAATATATTGATAAAATTTTGGTATCTTTTGATAGATGGTTGTTATGGAGTTTCGTCTCAATAACGACAATGTTGAAAAGTAGTGTATCGGGTTTTGCTGAATAGTGTGCCTCATGGTTGGATTTCTGTAGTGTAAGCTTAGTTTTCATTTTGGAGTAAAAATCAATGACTTGGTTTTGGAATGATGGCTGGGAGAGGTTTATATTTGTGTCTGGAGGACCATAGTGAGGAAACTTGGGAATTATATACATAAATATTACATCATTTTATATGAATATTCAATACATCTCGTAATAATTCATGCCCCATAATTATAAAGGTTTAGTGTATTTTGAGACTGGATTCATAATTAACTTATTTCATGAAAGATCTTCAACATATCCCACAAAGTTCTTATCACATAGTATACTTCTTAGACATATCCTTTTTAAAAACATTATTCATAATCTATGGAAAAGGAAATATAATAAAGGGTGATCTCAAATACTCAATAGGAGTAAAAAATAAATATATCAATCAATGATCATAAATGAGAGTAATATAAGTACTACGGTATGATAACATGATCATAACTTACAAAATTCATACTCAATCAGTCAAATATCATTTATCATGAGTCGTGTAATGATTCTTTATCGTAGACAAATACAAAAGTCATAAGAGTGAAGAATCATTAATAATCAATCATGATCCATGAGAAAATATCGTAAAATAAGACATAATTTTTATAATACACATAAGCATATAAAATCATTTTCTTGGTTAATGATCATTACCAAGACTATTATAGTGGACAACATCCCATAGTGGATTGGGTTCACTCCATATTCCGTCATTTCCTTAGTCAAAGTTATGTTATTCCCAAGTGAGTATTGAATTTGTTTTCAATAAGTTTAACAGGTGTTTTTGTATAGTGATAATCTTCAAGGAAACTAATGGTGTGTATTGGTGAATGAAGATATAATGTCTAAATCCTGATTAAGGTGTTTTAGAGAAATCTCAGAATTAATTTCACAAAGCTTGGAGTTGATTTGGAGATATTCTAGAAGTATTGTTCCAAGGAAGAAAAATGATAAAATAATTTATCTTATGTTGAGTTATATAAGTAAATATAATTATATTTTTAATATAATTATAATATTATAGAATATTTGTGTGTTGAGATATATTTTATAAATTCATTTATCTTATGCAAATCATACCATAAGATAACTCAGTTATTATTATATAAAATATCTTACATAGACTAGCTCAGAAGATGTTTTAGATCTATAATATACATATCTTATGATAGAAATATTCTATGAGAGATGTATCCTACACCTATGAGAAATATCCTATGGATAATTATTATAGAAACCTGAGCATAACATATATAGATATTACATATTTTTTATAAATATTCAATATATCTCCCATATAAACAAACCTGAGAACCGTAAATGTTTAGTGTAGTTAGAGACTAGATACATAAAAAAATTATTTATGTATAATCTTCATAATCTCAAACATGTTTCTTTACATAAGGTCCCCTTATATAATCAACATACTTATTACCCTTATTCATAACCTGGGGAAAAATTAAAATATTAGAAGGGGTAAGCTCATATGATCATTAAGGGTAAACATGGTATATATAAATCAATGATCATATTTAATAATATCAGGAGCATAAGGGTATGATAAAATGTGATTATCAATTGAAAATCATACCAAACAATTCAATGATCACAATCATGAGTCATGGAATAAAGCTTCAGTAAGTCATATGATTGGGGAATCGTCAAAAAATCTATCGTGGTCCATGAATTCAAATAATAGACATATTAATAGTTCATAAGAGTGTAGTACCATCATATACATAGAAACCAAATCATATTTCAAATTTAACAACCAACACCATCATATCATAGCAGATCGGGCATCACCACTTGTTTCTCATACCATATTATAACAAATATCCTATTTTCCCATAGTGGATCAAACATATAAACTCATTTCACATAATTATCACATGAGATATAAGGCATTACCCAATGCATTGAAATTCTATAAAATTATGGTCCACCCATCACATAATGAAAATTATACATATGTGTTCCATAATATCTTAAAACATTCATCATATCATCATAAGATAATAATTGGAAAATAAATATTTTTCATAAAGATCTCATAATCATAACAATAAAATATGCAGAGAAAGAATAAATATGGTATCATTGAATCATATCTCTAGATAACCATAAAAATCCTTAAATAATTATGGCATAGATGAAAAATAAATTTAAAATATAATTTGAACACTTTTTTAAAACATGATAAAATATATTTTTTATTTAATAAAATTTTAACTAAAAATTCCTAGAATATTGAGAAAATCATTTTATTTGAAAATAATAAATGAAACTTGTAAATTAATATTCAAATAAAGTAATGGTCACTACCATAGGAAAATATTTTCATGTCGTATATGTTAAAAAAATTATTTTAACACTTTTATAAAAAGTAAAAAATGGATTATTTGGAAATAAATTAGAAATATTACTTTTTAAACCCTTATAAATAAATTAAACAGTAGTGAAAATTACATTTTTTTTAAAAAAAATTAATGCATATTTAATAACTTTCATAAAAAAAATTTGAATATTATGGACATGGAATAAAAAATGCATCGACCAAAGAGGAAATAAGGTTGGTTTTTATTTAACAACATTTTCTTAATAATTTTAAGTACCTAATATAGAAAAATGGTACTAATAATTAAATATTATAGGAATAAATAAAGTAAAATAAAATATGTGGGTTTAAAGGATAAGATCCAAATAATTCCCCTCAATGTAAATTTATTGTAGACACTATGAAAATAAATGATATTGTAACGAAAACCCTTAATTCAAGTATGACTTGCTTAAAAAGTGATTTAACCTCCTATATAATAAATTTATATTTATTATATTTCTATATAAACTCATATAAATACTTATAATACGTTATATTATCCACTTATAACTTTTTAATACATATTTATTAAAATCATAGTTTCTGGATGTTAACTGTTTTTTTTCATGTAAGTTTCAGTTTTAAAATTCCAATACTTGCATATGAATCATTTTTTTATCATATAAATAATTTTAATAATAATATAAATATCTTATATAGTCATTTTATACAAATTTATAACCATCCATAAAATGAAGATACAGAAAAATGCATTACATCATTCATGGAGACGGTAGTCCATACATATGCATGAAAGTTGTTTTCATCTTCTAAAAAATAAGTAAATAAATATAAATAATATTTTATAATTCCATATCATAAATATATCATAAATATCTTATATATTCATTAAATATATCATTATAAACATCTATATGATGTAGTGATGGAAAATGAAACATATTGTTACATGTAGGTAGCAATCCACATGTACGCACAAATGATACTTTCATTTCCCATTTGATGGAAAAGAGGTGGAAATGGTTGTGTCATCATCATAATAAAAACTCATTATATTAATGATACTAGATTAATCACATTATTGTGGATACAACTAGTTTATATAATATGGAAAAAGAAAAAAATTGAAATAGCTCGGTTAAGATTTATACCTCTTCTTTGAGATACATCCTTTGGATTACACCTTAAGTCTTGAATGATTGATGTTAAGATAAGAACAAAGGATTTAGTGAAAAGATAAGAAATATAATAAATGATTTTGGAATGTATTTTCTGATCTAAACGGAACATGAAATGTAGATAACAGAGAATAGTTGGTGTCCTTTTATAAGTGAGAGAGAGAACACACTTGTAATTTTTCAAACTGCTAAAATATATTAATCTATTGATCAAGAAAAATTGATCCAAAATGACTCATATTATAATAGGAGATAATATATGGTCTAAATATGACTATAAAATAGAATTTAAACAAATTTTTATGTCATTTATCCCTTATCATTGTATTTATAACCCTTTTAACCCATTTTAACTCTTACCATTGTAATTGATTTTTTACAAAATTTACAATTCATGATGACCAAAAATGAATGTTTTCTTATTAAAAAAATATAAATGATAATTCCAAATATTTTTTCTATTTTATAAAATTAAATTTCTAAAAGTGGTATAAATAAATTTTAAAATAAACCATCAAAACGTGATGAAAAGATGTTTTCCAGAAAAATGCGTTTTTAAATATGAAAACAATTATACCAAAAATAAGCATTATTATAATGACCCAAAAATTTATAAATGAAATTCCATTTTTATTAAATATATTCCTTATTCAAAAATTATTTATCTAAAACACATCCACTACTTTTTTTATTATTGTTGACCATTATAAAATATTGCCATAATTTGTCTATCGTGCTTAAAATACCATTAAACATCATAATAGTTGATAATATAGCATTTATATAGTGAAAAATAAGATTAGTATATATTAAGGGTTATAATAATATCTAGTGACATATAAGTTAGAAGCTATGGCCTCGACCAATTGGAGTGTACCCTATGAATCCCATTTATCATAGATTCAGAGGGAGATGACATCACTAGGATTTTACCTTGTCTGATCCCAAGCCAAGATTTAATAAATGAAAACTAAGAAAATAATTTTTTAGGAGAAGTTCAAGATTATCAAGATCACCACTCAAACCATGTTCATCGTACCACCCATATAAAGTACCACCATCTCATAACTTACACTTTGTGTGTGCACTGGTGTAATAATAGGTTATGTATCTAGACCCTAGTAGTATGAATTTATATATTTTATTTTTAATAAAATAATTATCACTTTTAATTATTAATATATATATATATATATATATATATTATATTCATTGACTAAAATTAGATTTTGATATGAAGAAACAAAAATTTTATTTTTGGGAAATGTATTTTTCTAATTAAAACACTCTTTTTGATAAATTAAAGAATTTTAAAATAAATGTTATTTTAATGAAATATTATTATTGAATATTATTTATTTAAATTTAACTTTAAATATAATTTATTTATGTCCATGTTAATTTTTATAAGGTTTAAAGAGTTATTATTTATGATGACCCGTCCCCCAGGGCCCATGTTGTGAATACAACAAGCCCGCCTCCCGAAGGCCAGGGACTGGCGACTAGCATCAAAGGCGTCAACCTTCAAGTGGGAAGCATTATCCTGGATACCTGTATGCACACACACACCCAACCAAGTCCCAACTCACAAAAGGGAAACATCATACAACTGAGTAAACTGGGTGCAAGTACAGCAGTAAGAAATCGGGCCAGAATACAAACCCAAGAAAAAGTACTGAAAACTGTAAAGTACAAAAAGTTATCTAATTGACCACTACATTAAACCCCACATGATCATGATATTAGTGAAGCTAATTGAATCTGAAGAAGTACATCTTATCCGCCTAGTCCTACTGGACACCGCCTGGTCCTAGGCCACCAAGTCCACCGCCGTAATGTCCATCTGTCATGTCTCCCTGAGCACCCCCATCGAAACGTCAGTCATTTTCACCAGACACAACATGTTCAGGAAAAGCCCGTGCATGGGTGAGTAACATATTACTTATTAGGTACCACAAATCAAAAAGTAAAGAACACATAGTAATTCCTCAAAGTAAATCAGAAAACACAAGACAGCTCACACCTGGTATATTCTAGGGTAGTAACTGTAGCATCATTAGTCACATCATCGAACACCTCGACTACTGAATAAATCATCCACTATCGAGTACAGCGGTCCTTCCAAGTCACATAGAGTTGCTTCCCACTAACCTTGAAGTGCTTAGGTACTCCTCCCCATCGCGTGTCGTGGGTCTGTCGGGTCACACAGAGCCGCTCCCCACCGTGGCCTACTGAGGTACTCTTCTTGTCGAGTATCATGGGTCAGCTGGGTCACACAGAGCAACTCCCCACCATGGGAATGAAAATTCACATAGATTTGCTTCCCACTAGGACGTCGAGTCACACAGAGTCGAAAGTCAGTAGTCTTCAGGTTTCATCCACTTGCAGGGTTCCGTACGTAGTGCACCTGGGAGAATATCTCCTCAAGTCATTTTTTGCTTCTAAAATCCATGAAAGTCGCCCAAAATCATTTTAAAATATCTTACTACTTCAGAGGGTCCCAACGCCTCAAACGGATTGTCAATCGGACATGCGGTTTGCAAGATACGGGCGTTTTAGTAACTAGGGGACCGGTTCCGACGGGACCTAGTCCGACCCGGTCAGACCAGCCCGACCAACCTAGATCGGTGGTTCCACATACCCTAGTTCATTAAGATGGACTTGACCTGAAATGTTGTGGGTCAAGTTCAGTCTGGTCCGACCTGGCCAGTGGGCCAGACCCAACAGGCCTTGCTGGACCCGACCCGGTTGGCTGAGGGTCCAGCCTACCGAGTTGCCCGGTGACCCAGCCTAGTCCGGCCCAGCCCGCTAGTACGGATCCAGCCAGTTAGGTGCAAGTACATCCCGCTGGACTTGGGTCTGGCCCGCCGGGTAGTGGGACCAGACCGGCCCGTTGAGTCGCGGGTCTGGCCGACAGTGCGGGTCCGGCTCGTCGGGGGTTCCTGCCCCTTCTGGTCCACAAGAGGCAAACTGGTCTACCTCGCTGGATGTGTACAGGAGCCGCATCCATGCCCCTCTATTTCCCAGTATGTTTCCGCGGGGTGCCTCCTCTGTTGCGGTCAAGCGACCATGGCCCATCATGTTGGATGTGGCTCGGTGACGCGTTTTCTGCCCTCCAACGCTGTCAAGTGGCCATGTTCACCGCCTCTAGCCGCCAGCCCGACTGGAGGCTTCTCCTGCTATGCTACGGCCCAGTCTGACCGCAACCTTTCATCCAGGATACTGTCATGGCATTCTTCCTCCCACCTACGCCCGCCGATGCCGGTGCGACGGCGGATTCTTCTGAGGACCACCGGGTCCGCACCAGTGGTTTTTTTTTGTGCCGCGTGCGCCTGCATTTTTTGGGGATTATCCTCTCCACCACAATGGTCTCAAAACTGCCTTTCTTTTAATTAGAAAGTTTCTCCACAAAGAACACCCACAAAGGAGGGGCTTGGTCCTTGTTCATGTTTTCTCAGTCCCTCTGCATTAGAATTTTACCAAACAGGAAAGGTCCGAGGATTTTAATTTGAATAAAAAATATAATTAAATCTTGAATAAAGAAATCCCAAAGAAGTCACCCTCCCCCAAGAACGCACGGTCCACTGATTAACCTGTTCATGGGTTAATATGTTTTATTCATTTAGAAATATGAATAGGGAAACTTTAAAATCAAACAACTCTGACCTCTTACGACGTTCGATGTCTCGGCATTCGTCCTTGAGGTGTTAAGACGTTGATGTCGCTTCCCAGCTCTGATCTTCGAAAGTCATTGAAGGTGGTGAGGATCCTTCGGCGTTCTTCATTATTTGATGGGGTGGAATTCCATCATAGGTTCTTCGAGAATCCTCTAAATTTATCATCCATACATTCCAAGTGCATCAAACTATAAATAAAAGAACGCTGCGGTGTTACCATTATGATGTGACGTTGCGTCGTTACACTGTTTCATTCATGAAACAACATAACTATTACACGCCATTAAACCATTGTTACACTGTGATTTAATGATCCATTGATGATTCTCATTAATACACATCGTCACCACCTTGTCACTTCCCCACAGCGTCATCGTTTTCCACTCCAAGGTGAGAAAGAAAATTAAATAATATATTTAAATTATTTTATTATTTTTCTCGAAAAGTCTAAAAAATAACATTTCCACTTGGCCCTTACCGGCTGAAGTTAAGTCATTTATAGGTGAATCACAACGTTCTAAATTCCACGGTGCCCTCATATTTTTTATTCAAGAAATGTTTCAAAAGATATAAAATCCTTCTTGCATGTTTACTGAACGTACCTTAAAAAAAGGTAAAAAATTATTAACAGTCACCCTCAACCCGCATCGGTCAAGGTTAGGCTCCACCAAAGGGAAACCCACCCCCCCCCCCCCTAAATCCAATAGTACTCTCGAATTCTCAATCTAAGTTACCATTTAGAAGTTAAAATATTTAATAATAAAATAATTACTACTTAATTATTTTATTTACAGCCAACAACTAACTTCCACTATTGGCATGCATCGGCCAATGTTAGGGTATGCTTAAGGAAAGCATACCATCACGAGTTTAACAGTGGTCTTGTATTTTTAATCCAAGTCATCATTAGTGAGTTATAATCATTTGAAAAATAAAATATATTTTTTTAATTATTTTATTTACAGTTATTCCATTTTTTGGTTTTCTCATTGGAGGCCTACGCTGACTAAAATTAAGTCTTGTCTAGGGTAAACCCGCCATCCTAAAAGCAACGGGGCCGTCAGAGTTTTGATCTAAGAACATGTTTATGAGTTATTCCATATTTTTAGAAAAACTTCCCATGTGTGCTATTTAAAGATTAACATTTTTCAATGGATCATTTCGAGTACTCCAGGCCTCGGAATTACACGCCGTAAAATTTTGCAGTCTCAAAATAATTTCATATAATAAAAAAATTATAAAGAAATTCTAGGACATTACATTCTCCCCACCTTAGAGATTTATATCCTTGAAAGCCAAAATAAAGGTAAAACAAACAAATGGGCATACTGAGCCTAAATCTGAGCATACCACTCCCTTGTTCTCTCCTAGAGATTCTCATGTTGACATAGAACGTGCACCAGAGGAATTGACTATCCATGAAGGACCCGCTCATGTTGATCCTTTATCTCTATAGGGAACTTTTCAAATATTACCTCAACGACAATGCCCATCTCTCCACAGTCGATGACGTATGATGGGTCATGCATGTACCTCCTCAATTGTGATATATGAAAAACATCATGCACTAGGTACGTATGTGGATGAAGAGCTAGGAGATATTCCACCTCGCCAAATCCACTCAGAAACTGAAAAGGTATGGTGAACCTCGGAGATAGCTTACCTCTTTGGCCAAATCTTCGTAATCCCCATCGGTGTGAGACTAGAAGTAAAATATGGTCTCCCTCCTTGAACTCCAATGGTCTTCGTCACTTGTCATCATAAGAATTGTGTATTCTCTGTGTAGTCCTCATCCGCTCCTGGATGATCCACACCTAAATGGTAGCCCATACATGGCCTCAAACGGTGTCATTCTGATGGTGAAGTGATAGCTATTGTTGTACTCAAAATCCACCAGTGGTAGGTGGACCTCTCAACTGTAACCAAAATCCAAAATACAAGCATGAAGCATGTCCTCTATGTTATGTATGGTCTGCTTCACTTGACCATATATCTAGGGGTAAAATTTGTGGTCAAACATGTGGGAATCTAATGCTCATATTTCACTTGCTGACAAGTGAGGCATCATGAAATGAACTCTTCCACTACTTCCTTCATCCCTGACAACCAGTACTAACATCGAAGGTCCTAGTACATCTTTGCCACACCAAGATATACTGCCCAAGGGGATGTATAGTATTACCTCAACAACTCCTCTCGTAACATCATTGGTACCATGATGTATCCTCTGAAAAGTGATGATGTACTCCCCGCCTATCAGAAATCCATCAGGAGCCTACCCTGAGGATATCTGACCCCGTCAGGCCTCTCAGTCAATGTCCCCAATACGTGCCTCCTGAACTCGCTAAAAGAGTGGGGGAGTGACAGTCTTAGACCGGAGCTAAGTTGTTTCATCACTATCCATTAAAGATATCAGTATCACGGCTAGCTGCTCCATCACCCCACCCAGCAGTCTTAAACCAGACCTCTTGCTGAGCGCGTCTTCCACCACGTGCCCCTTCTAAGGAGTATAGACTATCTCAAAGTCTTAGTCCTAGAGGAAATCAAACCATTATCATTGTCTCAACTACTGAAAATCCTACGATCACCTTTCCATCAATACAAATGGATACCCACTTTAATTGATTAATGTGCCCATCGACCCTTTGGTAGTGGGTAATCATTCTTCACAGTTACCTAGTTTAGGTGCCGGAATTCCATGCATAACCTCAAACTCTCATCTACCTTCCTAGAAAAAAGTATTAGGGATACTAATGGTGAAATGATGGGTCTTACGAACCCCTTATCCTACAAGTCCTCCATCTGTACCCTCAGCTAGAAAATCTCTATGGGAGCCATTATATATGTTGTTGTGGATATCAGTGTCATCCCAGGATATAGGTCGATACAAAATTCTACCTATCTATGAGGAGGTACCCCTAAAACCTCATCTGGAAGAATATCCTCATACTCATCCACCATTAAAAAAAACTTGGACTCCTCTCCTCCATTGAACTGAGGGTGAGGCTAGCCAACTGGTGAGTGATCGGCTACACCCACCTCCAAGATAGTTTTTCCAGCACTGCAAGGATTTCCTTCTCACCGGTGAAGGAAAACCTGGTCCCACTTGTGTGCACACACCACACCGTATGCCTAAAACAGTTGATCTGATCATGTATTATGGATAACCAGTCCATACCCAATATGAAATCATATGGCCACGATGCTGCTACTAGGATATCCCAACTGAATCTCTCACCTTCAAGAGTAAGCTCACACTGTCGGCACCAGTGTGTAATTATCGAATCATCCCCGTAAAAGTCTCTAGCTGTAAGGATCGAGCCAACAGCTCCACCAGAATCTCAAAGCTCTGAATGAGAGTCATGGAAAGGAAGGAGTGACTATCACCTATGTCTATAAGTACTATAACTAGGGTATAGAAGACATAGATCATACCTCATATCATCTATGTAGTGCTATGGTTGTAAGTCTCTACTACCCGGAGCTAAGCTCACCCCTTTCCACCTTCTTCCTGAGGTCAGGGTGGATCACCTAGGGGTTTTGTTGGTAACATATCAAACTGTTTCCCACCACCTACCGGTCATCCATCTCCCCTACCACATCCGACACCCTACGGACCTCCTCGCTCGAACTTTTGTCGCTGCATCAGAAGCCCCTTGACCATTTGCTGGTCATCTGTATGGCGGGTCGGGAAGTCACATACCATGTGTCCCTACCCACCATATGAACAGAAAAGCCTCACCCCCGTATGACTCCCTCTATCCTAGGAGCCTCACACTACCATCCTTGAGTCCTAGGGTCTGCCTCTGAAAGACCTGGCTTGCTTGGTCCCACACGTCTGTTGTATGCTGCCTGCCAAAGACTCTGCCGCCTAGGGTTGACTAGAATCTCTTAATGTGGGATCTTGCTCTTCCAAGAATATCTAAATCAGAAGGGCTCACTCCAGCACCCCGACTGGGGTAGGGATGCTAAGAGACACCATAGAAGCCTTGATCTCCCACTTGAGTCCCTGCTCAAAGGCTTGAGCCCTGAATAAAGGGTCCTGCACCATGTATCTAGAGTAGTGAGAAAGATCCATGAACCTCATCAAGTACTTGGTCACCATCATTTTTTCCTTCTGTAGGTGAAGCATCTCCTGGATGCGCAGAGAGCGCAATGTCATGAGGAAAAACTCCTCCTGAAAAAGCCTCTCGAAGTCAACCCAAGTGAGGGTAGCCTCATCATGAGTTTGGATGGTCAAATTCCACCATCTACCTACTGATCCCTATAGAAGTCTCACTTCCAATATTTCCATCTAGTCAAGCGATATCTTCACTGAGTAGAAGAAACGCTTCACAACCTCTAGATATTCCTCAAAGACCTAAGGATCCATCTCTCCCCTAAACCTGGGAGGTCTCTGTCTCTGAAACTCATATAGAGAACTGAGCCTACGAACATCCTCTGCTAGAACCACCGATAGTAGATGTAGACCATTTGGTGGTGGTAGCACTAGTGCACCACCTAATGGGGCCATCTTAAGCACTAGTCCCAGAATGGATGCCTTGTCGCGAGGCGGGCTGTCCTCATGACCTCGTATCGAGATCATGTCTGGTCATCTATGTGGAGGCATCCTAAGATATATCAAGACATACCATGGAAAGAAGTCTATACCTAGTGATATGACTCTTATTCAAAATAAAGAGACACTTATGAAACCAGTGTTTTCATGTATTGAGCCGAAAATAGAATTCATGGTCTTGTTGTATGGATACGTCGGTCGCCGCACCAAACTTAGACTCCCTGAATCTAAAAGTCAAACTTGCAACACTTAACACTTTTTTCCCAAAACAAAACATCAAACTTCTGGTCTTTTAGGGGGGCACTGAGCACCCTCTGATACCACTTTGTCACGTCTCGTCCCTTAGTACCCATGTCGTGACTACCCCAAGCCCGCCTCCTAGAGGCCAAGGGCTGGCGAATAGTGCTGAAGGCATCAACCTGTAAGTGGGAGGCATTATCTTGGATACCTGTACGCACACACATGCCCAACCAAGTCCCAACTCACCAAAGGAGAAAAACATACTACTGAATAAACTGAGTGCAAGTACAGCTAGAAGAAAGCGGGCCATAATACAAACCCAAGAAAAAGTACTAAAAATTGTAAAGTAAAAAAAGTACTCTGGTGGCCCGCTATAGTAAACCCCACCTGATCATGAGAGTAGTGAAGCTACTGGAAGACGAAGTAGTATGTCCTACCTTCCTAGCCCTACTGGACCCTGCCTAGTCCTATGCCACCAAGTCCACCGCTGTAACATCAATCTGTCCTATCTCCCTGAGCACCCCCATCGAAACATCAGTCGTCTGCACCAGACACAATACGTGTCATCGAAGCCCATGCAGGGGTGAGTAACACAGTACTCCTAAGGGACACCAAAACAAAAAGGAAAGAACACACAGTAATTCCTCAAAGTAAAGCAAGAAACACAAGACAGCTCACACCAAGTATATTCTAGGGTAGTAATAGTAACATCATCAGTCACATCATTGAACACCTCAACTACGGGAGAACCCCTCCTCTATTGAGTATAGTGAGCCTTCCAAGTCACACATAGGTGCTTAACACTAACCTTGAACTGCTTAGGTACTCCTCCCCATTGTGTACTGTGGGTCTTCTGGGTCACAAAGAGTCGCTCCCCACCATGGCCAACTGAGGTACTCCTCCTTTCAAGTATCGTGGGTCTGTCGGGTCACACAGAGCCTTTCCCCACAGTGGGACTAAAAAGTCACACATAGTTTCTTCCCACTGGGCCATCGAGTCACACAAAGTCTAAAGTCAGCAGTCTTCAGGTCTCAGCCAGTCACAGGGTTCCATACATAGCGTGCTTGGGAGAACCGCTTCGTAAGCCATTAGTTGAATTTAAACATCCATTAAAGTGACCAAAAATCATGCCAAAATATACACCTCCTCAATATGGTCCCAAAGAAGAAAATTCCTATTAATAGGACATGTGGTCTGCACAATACAGGTGTTTTAGTAACCAGGGGACCCATTGCGACGGCGCCCGGTCCGACCTGAACAACTCGGCTTGAAGGTTCCACATACCCCATTTCATTAAGACAGACTCGACCAGAAATGGTGTGGTCCGAGGTTGGTCTGGTCCCGCCTGGCCAGTGGGTTAGGTCCAATAGGCCTTGTTGGACCCAGACCAGTTGGCCGAGGGTCTAGCCTGCCGAGTCGCTCGGCGACTCGGCCTAGTCTGGCCTTCCCAAAGAGGGAACGGGTCCAGCCCGTCGGTGCGGTTCGGGCCTGCTGGTGCGGCTCTATCCTGCTAGGTGCACCTCCAGCCCTATATTCTTGGGTCCAACGCACCAGGAAGTAGGACTGGCCCGACCCAGTGATCTGTGGGTCCGGCCTTCCAGGGGTTCACGCCCAGTCTGGTCCACAAGAGGTGGACCGGTCTGCCTCACTCGGTATGGATGAGAGACACGTCTATGCCCCGCTATCACCCTGTGGGTTTCCGTAGAGTGCCTCCTCCACCACGGTCAAGAGACTGTGGCCCATCCCAAGGGACGTGGCTCGGTTTCACATTTTCTGCCCTCTGACGTGGTCAAGCGACTGTGTCTGCCGCCTCCTGTCGCTGGCTCGGCTGGCAACTTCTTCTGTTGCACCACGAACTGTTCCGACCCCGGCCTTTTGTTCGGCACACTATTGTGGTGTGCCGCCTCCCACCCATGGCTACTATCACGCCAAAATATTATTATGAGTACTACCAAGTCCACACTGGTGGTCCGTTCTTTGTGTCGCTTGTGCCTGCATTTTTTGGGGATTGTCCTCTCCACCACGACTGTCTCAAAACTGTCTTACCTTTGATTCTAAAGTTTGTCCACAAAGAACACCCACGGCGGAGGGGCTCAGGCCTTGTTCGTGTCATCCTGGGCCCTCCGCATTAGATGTTTACAAAACATGGGAGGTCTGGGTATTTTAATTTGAACAAAAAAGATAATTAAATCCCGAATAAAGAAACCCCAAAGAAGTCACCCTCCTGCAAGAACACATGGTCCGTTGATTAACCTGTTTGTGGGTTAATCTTCATTCTTTGTTTAGAAATAAGAATTGGGAAACTTTATAATCAAACAACCCCTACCTCTTATGACGTCTGATGTCGTGGCATTCTTCCTCGAGGGGTTAAGACGTCGACATCGCTTCCAGGCTCCGATCTTCAAAAGGTGTCGAAGGTGGTGAGGATACACCGGCATTCGTTGTTCTTCGCTGGGGTGGAAGTCCATCAGAGGTTTTCCAGAGAATCCTCCAAATTTCTAATCCAGACTTCCCAAGTGCATCAAACTATAAATAGGATCATGTCATAGTGTTCCCATTGTGGTGTGACGCCGCGTCATTACACTATTGCATGCCATTAAAGAATCGTTACACTTTGAGTTAATGAGACATTGATTAGTCTCATTGATTCGCATCATCATCGCCTTGTCGCTGCCCCACAACATCGCTACCCTGCAGCGTCGTCTTCCGCCACTCCAAGTTGAGAAAGAAAATAAAATAATTTATTTAAATTATTTTATTATTTTTCTCGAAAAGTCCAAAAAATAACTTTTCTGATCTGTCCTTGTCGGCCGAAGTTAAGTCATTTCTAGGTGAATCCTAACATTCTGAATTCAACGGTGCCCTTATATTTTCAATTTGAGTAATGGTTCAAAAGATAGAAAATCCCTCTTACATGTTTACTAAACATACCTTAAAAAAGGTTCAAAATTTATTAACATTCACCCTCGACCACTGCCGGTTGAGGTTAGGCTCCGTCTAATAGAAACACTCCCCCTAGAATCAAACGGTAGTCTTGGATTTTTAATCCGAGTTACCATTTAGAAGTTAAATGATTTAAAAATAAAATAATTGTTACTTAATTATTTTAATTATGGCCAAAAACTAACTTCCATTATTGGCTCGCACAGGCTAATGTTAGGGTCTTTTTAAGGAAAGAATACCCTCATGAGTTCTGCAGTGGTGTCAGATTTTTAATCAGAGTCACCATTAATGAGTTATAATCATTATAAAATAAAATAATTTTTTTAAATTTTTTTATTTTTGGTTATGCCATTTTTGGTTTTTCTCACTGGAGGTCTGCACCGACTATACTTAAGTTGCACCTAGGGTAAAACCGACATCCTGAACTCAACGGTGCCCTTGTATTTCAGATACGGGCACCCGATTAAGAGTTATTCCATTTTTTAGGAAAACTGCCCACACATGCTATTTAAATCTTAACATTTTTCAACAGATGATTCCCAGCACTTTGGGCCTCGGAATTATGTGTCGTTAAATTTTTCGGTCTCAAAATAATTCCATATAATAAAAAAATATATACAAAAAATCTAGGACATTACATTAGTTTTGCAAAAACTAGTACTTTCCAGTAGGTAATGGTTTTTTAAAATTATAAATTCACATATTTAGAAAAAATATTTTTATAAATTAAATATTATTTTTTAAATCATCATTTCAAAATTATCCAATGGTGATTTTTTCATAATTTTCCAATACAGATGATTTTTTGGGAAAAATGAAATATAGTATAAATATATGATATGTAATTTTACATCATAATAACTAAAAAGTGATGTAATAAACACTATAAAATGCATACATGACAAAAAATATATTTCCCATTTAAAATAATGTGTTTTTTATTTATTTTACTAATTTTAAAAACCTATAATGAATCCTACAAAACCTATATTATATTTTAAGGTTTTAAAAATAATTATTTATAAACATGACTCACCTTCACATCATGAATGGTATTATATTTAAGGAGTTCAATTCCTAGATAATAAAATATTGAATCATGATAAAATCATGGGAAGGTTTGTGATTTTTATTATTTTATCACATATTTTTTAAAACCAAAGTTTAGAAATTAATAAACAATTATCCTCTCTTTTGCTATAAATACCCACTCAACCAACCATTAATCTTTAATGAAAACTCACTGATCACACATTCACTCTCCATATTCCTCTCTAAATCCCTCCCCATGTGTTACCAATCTCTTAAAAATCCCCTTCCAAGCTTTTAGAAGCACCCTCTCAAGGTAAGGGATTCTCTTCCTCCTCTTTATTTAATTACTTTATTTGTATTAAGACTTTTTATTTCCAAAAAATTCATGTTAAGATATTTTTTAAATATCCTATTTATGTCTTTATGATTCCCAAGTAATTATATACCACCTTTCATTATCATTAAAATATTCCTTGAAACTTTATGTACAACTATTATGTTTTCGAAATCATCCCATGATTTTCCATGCCAAAATTGTGTGTTGTTAAAACCCATTCCCATTTCCAATTGATGGTGTTAATATATATTTACATATACTAAATTGATTAGGTACTTACATTTATATAACCCACACCCATTAATCATGGGGATAAAAGTGATCAAATGTGTTCTTGTGTTGTATGATCTATATGGAACACAAATTCATGTACATAATATTAATGTGATAGGTTGGACTATAATTATATATCCCTCTAATGAATTGGGTAATATTTTTAACTTATGAGATACCATGTATGGTGCACATGAAGTTATCCTAAGTACACTATGTTATGATGTCTTGGTGGTTAGCCTTAACTTTGCCTATGATGTCAAGTTTTATTTTCTTTTCAAATTCTTATCTTTCCTTTATGTTAGCATATTATGCCATGCTATGATGTTCACATTTATCATTATCACCTTTTTATGTCACCATGATATGCCTCTTGACTCGCATGTATTACTTTCATCATGTTATTCTTTTATAATTCCCCTACTGGCCATTATAGCTCACCCCTTTCTTATATAAATCCCCAGGTTTTCAATACAGTTTTAGAATATCATTGGAATTTAAGCGCATGTTATAGAGTTTTTAAATAATTTTGTTGTATCCCTATTTAAATTTATGGTGATATGTATCTAGTAACCCAAAGTCACTCAAAATATTTATATTTCTATATTATATTATGTGTATCTTAATGTAATAGATCATGAAATAAAGTGTAAGAAGATATGGTTCACTATAGTTGATATTAGAGAAAGGTCTAGTTATTTTTAGTGATTGAGATTAGAAAACCTTTGTAAAAACCATAGGTATAAGACTAGACATGGAAAATCATCCCTATGATTTGGTAAATTATAGAGAGAGTGGTTTTTAAGAAATAGAATATATATCTAGATACTACAAGTAGATGTGGATCTACCACATATTTACCATGTGGTAATAACCCCATAGGGGCTTTTGAGTATTAACTTGACTTGTACCTAGAAAATGAAAAAGAGGCCTTACTACACACCTTGTTTAACACTCTCGGGGGATATGCTCTGGTAAATTCACAATCTCATTATAAAACATTATGGAGGGAACGAAAATGTCTATGAAATATGATGTTAGGAAATAGAACATGGATAAATTAGAATGAAATCTATAAATTCATAGGTTAAGGAATATATTTCATTTATTAGTTATCCCTATAATATGTATAGTTTCCCTTTATATGTTTAATAGATTTAAAATTCTCATCCCTAAGTCTACTTTCGATGAATTATATGATTTGAAATGCAATCAAATAGTGAAAGTAAATATGTTCATCCATTTAAAAACTTTAAATTTCCTATGTGAATATGGTTTTATTAATTCACTCATATCATAAATTTTTAGTATAAATATTCAAAAACTACCTCAAAACATAGAAGTTGAGTTATCAGTTAAAATAGAAAATGAGTAAATTATTGCATCCTAAGTAAATAATTTATCCACTATCAATATTTGTAGGATAAATTTCCTTTATAAATTTGTGATAGTCCCATTAGAAAAATGAGATGTTATTCTAGGTACAGATTTTATTTCTTTATATATAGCTAAAACAAATTTTCGGGTGAAGGAAGTTATCATTTGTATTGTGAATCATCCTCTAATTTAATACAAGTGTAAAGTGGAGGATGGATCTTCTTTGTAATAATCATTTCAATTGTAAATATTACTTCCTTATGAGAAAGAGTATCTATCTCAAATGATTAAGACTAAGTAAAATTTCATCCTTGATGACATGCCTAATATAATAAAATACAATGATGTGTTTCCTAAGGAATTTATGGGTCTTCATCCTTTCCGAAAGGTTTAGTTATCAATAATAATTATATCCAATGATTTTCTAATATCCATTAATCCATATATAATAGAACCTATTAAAGTTGAAGGGCTAAAGAAGCAACTGGAATAGAATTTGGATAAAGGGTTTATATTCTCAAGTTCTTTACACAGGGATTGTGCCAGCCATTTTTGTTAAGAAGAAGGATTGGTTGATGTTACTATTCATTAATTATCATGATCTCAATAAGATCATGATAATGAAAAAATATCTTTTTACATAGATTAATGATTTATTCAACCATCTACATGGAGCCCAGTACTTTTCTATAGTGGAACTATGGTCGGAACATTATCAAGTAAAGTTAAGGAATGATGATATCCCCATGACTACTTTTCAAACAAGGTATGAGAATTAAAATTTCATAGTGATTTCATTTGGACTCACAAATTCTCCATATATCTTTATGGACTTAATTAATAGAGTCTTTAGGGATTACCATGATAAATTTTTTATAGTCATTATAGATGATATTATTATCTACTTTAAAAGTAAATAGTAACATAATGATCATTTGAATGTTTTACTGAATACCTTAAAAAAAATTTGTATAAAATGTATAATAAATGAAAGTTTTGGATAGAAAAAGTAATATTTCTGAGGCATTTTATCACCTGAAATTGAATATTTGTGGATCCTTCAAAGATAGAGGAAATTGAAGGATAGCCAAGAAAAACATCTATGATGGAGATCTGAAGTTTCCTTGGATTATATGGGTACAATTATTGATTTTTGGGAACATTATCATGATTTTCAAGCCCAATAACCAAGCTAACTCATAAGGGAGTGAAGTTTCTCTAGTCTAATTAATGAAAAGAGATCTTTCAAGAGTTAAATAATATGCTAATCACTATACATATGCCAACATTACCAACCAGTATATAAGAATCTATAATCTACAATGATTCATCCAAAAAGATATTGGTTTGTGTACTCATGAAATATGAAAAAGTGAAATCATATACCACCAACCAATTAAAGATCAATGAGTAGAACTTCCAAGCCTAGGATTTGGATTGGATATGGTGATCTTCACATTGAATATTTTGAGACACTATCTCTATGAGGAGAATTGTGATATATATACAGATCATGAAATCATAAATGATGTATTCACACAAAAGGATATCAATATGTTCTAATTAAGGTGGTTAGAGATGATCAAAGATTATGATTGTTCAATCCATCATCATCTTGGGAAGGAAAATAGAGTAGAAGATACTTTGAGTAGAAAGGATCCAACAACTTTATCTATGATGAGGATTGAAAGGGATCCAATCTTATTAGACATGAAAAGGATGGATATAGGAATCATAAAAGGAAATATATATTACTTTTCTCAAATATATACTCAACCATCTATTCTTTAGAGTATGAAGGAGGCACAAAAAGGTGTTGATGATCTATATAGAAAGGTAGATAATATTATAGTGGTCAACTTTTATAAATATGGATTTCTAAGTCTTGGAACCTAAATATGTGTCCCATGAAAACTATAACTAAATAGGTAAATTTTTTATGATTTTCATAGATCAACCTTATCTATTCATCTAGAAAGAAGTAAGATGTATAGAGATAAGAATAAAAAACATCTAGTGGGAAACATAAAGAGAGAGATTGTAGAATTTGTATCTCGATGATTAGTATGCCAACAAGTAAAAGGTGAATGATAGAAGTATAAGGGTATGATGCAACCATTTATCCTACCAGTATTTAAATGGTAATGAATAACCATCTATTTCATCATAGGACTCCCCAAGACATATAAAAGAAATAACTCCATTTGGGTGGTAGTTGGCCACCTTACAATGTTATCACATTCCATTATTATCAAGGAATATTTATCTCTTGAAAAACTTGTTATTATATAAATTAGAGAAGTTTCAAGACTACATGGAGTACCAATTTATATTATATATGATCAATATTAAAGGTTTAACTTGAGGTTCTAGAGAATCCTTCAATAATAATTGGATATAGTGATAAGTTTTGGTATTACTTATGACCCTTAGTTGGATGGTTAGTCTAATAGAACCATCCAAACTCTATAGAATATGTTGATATCTTGTTAAATGGATTTCCAAGGATATTGGGATCAAAACCTTCCCCTAGTGGAATTCTCATATAACAATGTTTTGTATTCTAGTATTCAAATGGAACCTTAAGAGGCTCTATATGGGAATAAGTTTTGGAATTCAATATACTAGGTTAAAGATGAGTATAAGAAGATAATATGACATGATCTTATCAAAGATATGATAGATAAGGTTAAAACTATTCATCTGCATATGAAATATGTGCATAGTTTATAGAAAATATATGTAGACATTCGTCAATGAGACGTTGAGTTTGAGGTTGGAGATAATTTTTTTCTTTATATATCATAATGGAAGAATGTCATGAGGTTTGAGAAGAAGGGAAATCTTAGTCCTAGATACATTGTCCAATTGGATATCCTTGATCACATTAGATTTGTGGCCTATATACTAGAACTATCACCAAACCTATCTCAAGAACATGATGTGCTCCATGTATCAATCTTAAGGAACAAAAAAACAGACCCATAACATGTACTAAATCTAGTGGTGGTTCCATTGAAGAATGATACTTCATATGAGGAGTAGCCGATGAATATATTAGATCATGAAGAAAAACTTTAATGCTACAAGACAAATTATCTTGTTAAAGTACTATGGGGAAATCACAAATTTTAGGAGGCAACATAGGAACTGAAAGAGGAGATGAAATAGGAGCACCCTCATCTATTTTAGTGTACAAAATAAAATTTCAACGGAGAAATTTATATAGGGGTAAGAATATAATGACCGAAACTGTTATAAACGAAATTAACTTTTGAATAAATAAATTCCTTATTAATAAATGTATTTATATAAAAATAATAAACTAATTTACAATTTATTATTTTGGACAATTATAAAATATGACCATAATTTTTCTATTAGGCTTAAAATACCATTAAGAATCATAACCATTGATAATATAGTTATTATAAAATGATCATTAATACTAGTATTTATTAAGTGTTATAATATTATCTAGTTAAAATAGAACAAATAAGTGATGGACTCGACCAATAGGATCATAGACTATGAATCCCAATTAGTGGAGTTTCTGAGGGAGATGACATCACAATGATTTTTCCTTAGAAAAGCCTAATCTGAGATTCAAAAACTAAAACTTAATTGAAAAAATTTATGGGATAAGTTCAATATTATTGTGATCACTACCCAAACCCCTTACGGAATAAGCTAGTGTAATAAGGGATTATAAATCTAGAACCTAGTAGTATGAATTTTTATATTTTATTTTTAATAAAATTATCGTCCCTTTTCATTATTACTTTATATATATATTATTATATATGATTTGATGAAAATTATATTTTGATATGAAGAAACCAAAATTATATTTTGATATGAAGAAACCAAAATTATATTTTTCGGAAATATATAGTTTTAATTAAAACACTTTTTTATAAATTCCAGAACTTTGAAATAAATTTTATTTTCATGAAATATTATTATTAAATAATATTTATTTATATATAAATGATAATATAATTTAATTAAGTCCAATATTTTTTTGTAAGGGTTATAAAGTTGTTAGTGTTGTGAAACTAGTATTTTCCAGTAAATAATAATTTTTATTTAAAAGTGTAAATTATAATATTTTAAAATTTGTTTTTGGTTAAATAAATACTATTTTTAAAATAAAAAAATTGAAATCATCTGATGGTTATTTTTTCATAACTTTCTGAGACAGTCAAATTTTTTGGATAAAAATTAAATATAGTATAAATATATGGTATGATTGTGACATCATAATAGCAAAAAAGTGATATAATAAATATAATAAATTAAATCCATTAATAAAATTAGATTTAACCTTAAAAATATTTTGTTTTTAAAGTTATTTTATTAATTTTAAAAACCTACAATGAATCATCTAATACCTATATTATATTTTATGGTTTTAAAAAGAATTATTTATGAACATGAATCACCTCCACACCATGAATAGTATTATTTTAAGGAGATATATTCTTATCCTAATAAAATATTTAAAATTTATACTCTTTGTTTGAAACTATGGGAAAAATACATAGAAAGGTTTGTGGTTTTGATAATTTTATCACTTAGTTTCCAAAACCTATGTTTAGAAATTAATTAAGAATTATCCTCTCTTTTTCTATAAATTCCAACCTATCCACTCATTCCTCTTCATTAAAAACATTTCCTCTATATTTCCCTCTATAAGTACCTACCATGGTATTACCAAGCTCTTAAGAATCTCCTCTCAAAATTTTATAAGCACCCTCTCAAGGTAAGGGATTATCTTCCTCCTCCACTTTATTCATGTAATTTCTTTGAATTGTGCCTTTAGATTTCAAATTTTTCATGTTTTGATATGTTTTTATGAATAGATTTATAGTATTGATAATTCCCAAGTAATTATAGACCACATTTTACTCTCATTAAAGTCTTATTTTAACCTTTATGTACACCTATTATGCTACCAAAATCATCTTGTATTTTTCCTTGCCAAATTTTTGTGTTAAGAATACCCATCACCATTTCCACTTACGTTTATTCACTAAGATATAAATATTCTCTATTGACTGGTTACATCCATTTATATAACCAACACTCCTTGTTCATGGGGTTAAAAGTGATGAAATACACTCTTATGTTGTATGGTCTATGTTGCACAAAAATTCATGTACACAATATGAATGTGACGGGTGAGCCTAGAATTATATATCCCTCTAATTAAATGGGTAATATTTTTTATAATGAGATACCATGTATTTTTAATTATAAATTAGCCTAATAAAACTATTTTAGGATGTATTTTCCATTATCCTTGACTTATGCTTATGGTGTCATATTTTATGTTGTTTCCACATTCTTATATTTCCTTGATGTTATCATCTTATATAATTCTTAGATATTAATTTTTATGATTATCATCATTTTATGAAACATTGATATTCCTCTTGATTCACATGTATTACTTTCATCATGTTATGCTTTGATTATCCTTTACTGGCCTTTATAGCTCACCCAATTCTTATGTACATCCTCAAGTTATCTTGTACAATTTTAAAAGATCAATAGAATTTAAGGGAATGTTATGAAGTTTTTAAATAAGTTTGTTGTAACCCTATTTCATGTTATAGTGGTATGTATCTAATTACACAAAGATACTATGCCTCTTAATCTTTTGGGATTATTTTATTCATATCATAACAGAATAAATTATGAAATAAAGTGTACAAAGATATGGTTCGCTATACTAATGTCGATTATAATGAAATTAATTGTATTATATTTAATCAAAATGAACTAATAAAATTTTAAATTCAATTCGAAACAAAATGGGACTTTTTAAAAACATGAATTTAAAAGATAGTTTTCTATAAGATCATTATTTTTTCATTATTTACTAAAAATCAATATTTTAAGAAAAATACCAAAATTTAACCTCAATATAACTTTGGTATGATGATTTCAAAAATGATATATTTTTTATAAAATAAAATTTCTAAAAGTAGAAGAAATTAATTATAATATCTGTGTGAAAAATAAAATAAAAACTATTTTTGAAGAAAAATTATTTTTCAAGCATAAAATGATTTTATTTTGATTCATTTCCTAATAATAATAATAATAAAATGAATATTAAATAATTTATTGAACTTATAATCTATAAATTTCACTAAAAATAATTAATAATTATTTAATTAATTTATTGTGATTAAAGCACATTATGAACATACCTTTAAATGTTTTTATCATTATTCCTAACATTCAGATAAATAATGTAAGAATAATTATTCATTTATTAATATAAATTATCACTATATTTAATTTAAATCATTTTTCAATAGTGATAAATGTACTTTGTTTAGATAAAAATGCCTAACATGTAGAAAAATACATTTATTTGAATAATAGGTTTTTAATAATTAAATTATTTTAAAAAAAACTAGTTCTTAAAAATACATTTTTATCATCCCAAACCATTATACATATATTTCATAATGTGTTTAATCCTATTTATATAGATAGATTATAAAGTTATATTATATCATAGTTCATTTATACTCAGGGTTGGGTGTAAAGCAATCTATCAATTACTTCAAGTTTAATTCAAATGAAATAAATTTGAAATATTGTGGTGTTAAATTATACCCCACTAAAAATAAATTTATCAATAAAAATTCTATCATTATGATAAAAATAATGAGGATATCTCTGAGTTATCAAAGCCTTGTGTTCCCATATACGTTCCTTGAATTTATTATTCCTCCAGATAACTTTATCCAAGTGAGATATCTTGTTCTTTAGCATTTTATCTCTAAAATATAAGATTTATATTGGTTGTTCTTTATAATAAATTTCATGATCCAATAGTAAAACGTATAAGTTCGGTACATGTTAAGTATTAACTATGTAATTATTTAGGAGAGATACATAAAACCCATCATGAACTTGAGGGAGGTTTTATGGAAGAACTAAGCAGTACGATACCATTTTGATGTGATCAAGAGTTTTGAATGGACTGATGTATCAAGGATTAAACTTTCCCTTCTTTCCCAATCTCATAACCTTATTCCAAGTAGATTTACATAGGAATTATTTTTCACTAACATTGAAATCTATATCTCACTAATGATTGTTAGCAGAACTTTTTTATCGACTATGATCTTCCTTAATGTGTTACTGAATGGATTTAACCTTATATTCCATTTCCTTAGATAGATAAGGTTCCAATAGATTTATTTCTCCAACTTCATCCCAGTATGTTTTAGTTCAACACTTCCTACTGTAGAGGGATTCATAAGTATCCATATAAATTGTCAATTGAAAGCTATTTTTGTAATAAAATTATACCAAAGGAATGTGTTGATCCCAACCACCTTTAAAATTCATAGAGTAATCTCTCAACCTGTCTTATGGAGTTTCCATGTTCCTCTCGGACTAGACATATATCTTAGGATGATAGGCATCACTAAAAATCAACTATCTATCTAGATATTTTTGAATACATATCATGAAATTCAAGGTAAATCTATTATCTTGATTAAATATAATAGAATATGGTATTATATGAAATATTAATATTTCCTTAATGTATATCCTGTAAAGTTGATCAAGATATAAATATTCCCTTATTATAATCAAATGTGTAGACCTACTAAGGTTATTGACTACAACCCAAATAACATTGTTCCCTTTAGATATCTTGGGGATTTCTATGATGAAACCCATAGTAATGTTATCACATTTCTATTCTTATATGGATATTAGTTGTAGCATTCCCCTATAATTATGTCTCTTAATTGTAACTTACTAACATAACAGAAATCAAAATGCATACTCTAAAATTTACCTTATCATGTTATCCCACTAGAATTTATAACATACTTTATAAAAGGTACACTCTTTTTGTTGTTTAAGGATTTTTCTCTCAGGTTCATAGGGTATAAGAACTTTTTTTGGGAGTTACTAAAAACCATAGGGTACAGGCTGCTTATTGGAAACTTTTACATATTAATTTATAAATTTCAATGTAATTCCTTCATTGGTAATAGACTATAATATGGTTTACATTACAATAATATTAAAATCCATAAAATCACTTTTTACACCATAAATTCATTTTACACCATAATATCTTATTTTACACCATAAAATTATCAATCAAGATAATTTTAACTCAAGGTGACATGTTTTTCATCGTATTAAATTTATGGGATATTTACACCATAAAATAAGTGTTTACACTATAAATCCTTCATCCCAATAAGTTTTATCACACTGCTCACCTGACAGTTTTCTTATTCATTGTGTATTTGTCTCTCTCAAACCCTAGGTAGTTATAAGTGATTTTGAGGGTCTCATATCCTTTTGGATCATTTTGTTCGGTGTTTGATCTCTATGGTGGTTATTTTACTTATCCCTGGTAAGTGTAATTTTTTATTCTTTATTTCCATTGATCACAGTTGCGTTGTGGCATTACATTTTGGATTTCTTAACCCCATGGTGATGTTTTTTAATCCTTTCTAGATAAATTGTGTGATATTATATCAAAGGTTGAACCTCTTGTTGGTTATGGTGCATAATGTGAGTTCCTTGATATATGTATCGATCAACCCCCTCTTCCATTTTTTTGTGGGATTCGGTTCTAAGATGTTGGAATGAATTCTATGACCTCCATTTTTTCATTATGATCCTTTTTATGTTGGTCGGTCCCTTTATAGGCATGTGCAACCTGAGTTTGAGGTAGGTGGTTCTATCTCTAGCCATTATTAAATAGGCCATTATTGCTCCAATTTTATAAATTGTTTTATAAATTAATTGGTGTGATTTAATGATTTGTGTGTTTTCAAACAGGTTTTTTAGAAAATATTGATTTCCATTTGTTTTGGTGAAAGAAAATGTATTTTTAAGAAATTATAAAATGGATTTATGAAATGTTTTTTAAATTATGGTTTTGATGAAATGATTTGGGAAATGTAGCATATGAGAAGCCTTGGGTACTTAGGTGGAAGGTGTCTTAATTGTCTTCATCTTTGGACACTTTTAGGGGGTTTACTCATGGGGTGTTCCACTACTACCTAGGACAAGTATCCTAGGGACTTGTTAGAAACTATGAAGGGGTTCAATTTATGGGGTGTTCCACCACTCCCAAGATTTTATGCATATACCTAGGGACTTCTTGCATGCACTTCTATATAATAGTTATGATTGATCTAGATATCTTGGCCTGTAGTGATCCTTGTTGTGATTTACTTGAGCTTGGGTTTGTATTTTTATAGCTTTTATTACCTACATTGATATATGGGATATGTTTTGAAACTGTTTTACCTTGATTTTTTTGGAACTGTGGAAAAATGGAAATATTTTTTCATATTTTTGATTTAAACTACTTTATTTTTTATCATGAAATGTTTTCTAAAAATGATAGTATTTGGATTTTTAGTATATAAACTTGATATAGAACACCTAGGTGGGATCCTACTGAGATTGTTTATCTTACACCTTGTACACCTCTTTAGTGTTGTATAAACCTAGTTATGTATTTTGATGTAAGAAAAATCAAGGAACCATGGTGAGGAGGTGAGGTTTTCTATCAGCTAGGTATGAGAAGTCGGTGGTGGTATGGTGGGACATTTCCCATGTTATCTCATGTAGTAGTCAGTTTCTATTAGTTATTTTTTTGTTGGACTTGTACTTTGGGTATATTCTGAATTCTTTGAGTTGTATCGCTTCTTTTTTCTTCTTCCATTTATGGCATGTATATTTCTTCTAGTTTTCTTCTACTATTTCTTTCTACTTTTTATATGTATTCCTTGTTTCCTACTTCATGATGGGTGAAATCATTCCCAATGGTTGTTGTTGATTACCAAGTGCTAGCCACCAGCCTGTGGGGATTGGGAGCGCCCTTCAGGTCTTACACCATTTTGGTTTAAAACCTAGATGGATGGGTTATCCAGGTCATGATGTGATAATTTTGTATCAAAGGTGGTTATTCTCATTCTTTGGAACTTTTATCTGGGAGATAGAATTATTGAGATTTTAGAGTTAGTTTTCGATGAGTTCCTAGACAGCTCTTATCATGAAAATGATCAAGTTACCATGGGATTTCAGAATATACATCTCCTATGTTGAGTTATTGATCTTAATCTAAATTTTTACTTAGGTTTTTCTGGTTTGAATTGATATTATCATGTTTTCTTTTTGTTTCTCTTGTTTTAATAATGTAGTGATATGCCTATGAGATGTCTATAATAGGTTCCATAGGATGGTGTAGAGGATTCTCCTCAAGGGAATACGCATCTAGATCAGAATCTTATAGAGGATATAGTTTGAATAGTTTTTTTATATACCATAATATACCACAAGTCTATAATATATTTTTTAAGTTATATCCAGGATTTAGAGAATAAATATATCAATATTGATAGTTCTTATGAGAGAAACCCCCAACCTTTAAGGGTATGAATGAGCCCCAGGAGGAAGAGGATTGGATGGAAAAGATTGATCAGATCTATGACTTCCTAGATACAACTAAATCTCTTAAGTTGAAGTGTTCAGTGTTCAAACTTAAGGATCTCAACAAGTGATGGTTGTATTCTATGGTATATGTAGATAGGCACATGGTCTTGGACTGGATGGGTTTCAAGACACTGTTCCTTTATCAGTTCTTCCCATAGTCTCTAATGATGGGAAAGTCTTTAGAGTTTCTCTCTTTACAATAGGGAGAGATTTTAGTGTCATATTATGCCACCCAATTCATGGAGCTAGTTCATTTTTCTCTAGAGGTAGTGAAGAATGTTCTATTGAAAGATCAAGAGTACCTGCAATGTTTGTAACCATATATCAGATTGTAGGTATTTATTCTAGATATTTCTACCTATGTGGAGATATTAGATAAGTAAATTATGGTAGTGATGGGTATGAAGATCAAGGTTGGATATTATTCCCCTTATCATCTACCTAGTGGTGGATTCAATGGTTCACATGGAAAGAAGAGAAAGTTTCATGATCATCGTAAGAGTAGTGGATGTGGTTCTCATTATCGGTCCTCCTCTACAAAATCTATTACAACCATTAGTGTGCTTCTAAGTTAATATTAGTGTGGAAATTTCAAGAAAACCCAATGCTATTATATAATCCCCAGAAAAGATATGATATGGTTGTGGCCACTATAGACATCTATAGAGGTTCTTATAGGCCATTACTATGCCTCTTTATAGTTATGGATCATCATCTCCAAAGGAAAATATAGAATAGTCAGAAGATTCAAAGTCCATTAGGCTCTAACTATAGGCATTTGGAGTAAAGCTCCTTCACATAGTGGATGATTCTTCAATGGAGCTTGTCATGGGTTTGGTGATAGTGATAGATACCATCTTTGTTTCATCTTCTACATCAGCTTATTTATTTTATATGCATGCATCTTACTCATTTATATCTTCATGTTATATTAATATGGTAAAACATATGATGGATATCATTTAATTTATCACGGAGTTAGATAAACCTCTTGGAAAGAGAAAAGATAAGGGGTTTCAGTGCCCTTTTTCTCTATTGATAGTTTATGTGAAGTAAGTTAGAGATTTTACCATTCTTGACCTGGATATTTTTTGCCTCATATTTGGTTTGGATTGGATTATTGTTAATCATGTGGAGGTTGACTATTATCATCAATGTGTATCATTATTCGTTGTCAATATTAGGTCTCATGTGTTTTAGGGAGAATTGGATAATATTTTTTTTCATGAATGACCACCTTTCCCGGAGCTCATGAGTTTTTTGTCTACTACTTCATTTGAGATCAATGTTGTTTCCTCCTCCTCCAAGTTAAATTTTTTATTAAGAACCACTTTTATGGAAAAGGTGAGAAACTAGAAATTCAATAGAACATCAAGAACAAAAGTATAAAATAGAACTATTGAAGATCAACTTGAAAATATTGGACACGACTACCCCGAATAATTTCTAGGATAGTTCATTTACCTTTTTATCCGGCTCATCACTGATGATAACTTCAAAATGAGAGGCCAACTTGTCCTAATCTTGTATTAACTCCTCCATTGTAATATTCCTTTCATTGAAGCCTCTAGTAAAAATTAAGTATTATTTTTTGATCACAGCGGCCTACTCCATGCTTACATCCACTTGAACTAGTATTCCATCCATCCTTTCTAAATCCTCATTTGAGGCCTGAATGATCAGAACCCCCTCCCCCCATCATATCTTCCTCAGAGGACATAAAAAGGTCCCAAGAAGTTTATACAGACGCTTCAACTGCAAAATCCTCCCCTCCTGCTGCAGAAATATCTCCCTTCCTAATCACTAAAGGGTATAACAATCCACTCTCTTTATTTTCAGCTCTGTGTGGAAGATATTTACTAACCTCTGAAGTATTCTTCATAGGGGTATTAATAGAAACCGATACCCCTTCCTTGTTCAATGAAGAAACCCCCGTAATAGCCTCTATGTCATTTCACTTAGCCTTGCTTGTCGATCTAATTACTATAGTCTTTGGAGTGCCTGAATAGTCTTTTCATGGTCTTGACTTCCCCCCCCCCCCATTGGGATCCAAAAGGCTTCCAGTTAGGAGGATTTATTGTTTCCCTTTCCTTGAACCAGATCGAACCAGTGCATCTTGCTCATAGTCCGCACTAGTTCGAGAGACCCCCTCTTGATCACTTGAGACCTCATCTTAGTCACTCAATTATTCTTCTTTTGAGTGTCTACTCCCGACCTACTTACGTTTCCACCTAGGAATGATAGTATTACATCCTTAAGGATCCTCATTTTATTTCCCTTCCTCATCCAACAATGAGAATCGATTATGCACTTCAGTCGGCTTTGTAGCCTTTTAAATATGGGGCACCTATCAGCTTAAGGACACTGGCTCATTCACATTAGGGACCTGAGACTCTTTTAGCACCCTAAAGTCGGCCTGAGAATCAGAAAATCTAGGTTATAAGGGTTGATCAATCACTTTTATACCCCTTACAACCTTAACTTCCTTAGAAAAAGATGAAGGAGACAAATGACCTCCACCTCTCTAAACTGCTACTCATTTACCACCACCAACACATCCTTCTTCCAAATAATCCTTAACAGATCCTACTTGAAAGTCCACATTCAGAAAATTAGCATCATGAAGCTTCACTACATCCTATTTTCCACCTGAAGGACTACCACCTACAGCCACAATAGGGTCTCTCACCATAATATCCAATTGAAGATCATGCCTTATCCTGCCAAACACTTCACTGACCTTCGGTTCAAGAGATGGTACACATACAGGTTTCTGCAAAATTGGTTCACCAATTGTAGTACCAGAGTCTGTCATATTATCCTATACACCAGAGGGCCTCCCATGCTTGGCACGATGACAAAGAGTATCCCCATGAACCAAATGATGACATACCAAGCAGTGATCAACCTAGGATTCAAAAATAACAGCTTTTCTGCATAGAAACTCCTCACCAGACATGATCCAAACCCACTCAACCAGTGGATTTGATACATCCACCTCAACACAAATCCTAGGATTAATTGGGTAGCACACTGAAGAAGTTAATCTATCCAAATAGAGATAGTGACCCACCATATTTCCCAACATTTGAATAATCACATGGTTTTGAAAAGGCAAGGGAATATGAGGGAAACTTACCATGTCACTACAAGGGGTGAATCCTGGTTCATATAGAGATCATATTACTAGGGTAAGAAGAAAAATTTACATGTGATGAATCAGCGAGGAGCCTTAGAACATGCAAAAATCATGTCCTATTCCGAAGTAAATCGAATCATTAGGTGATGTTTATCATGGAGACCCATGACCACACAGTCACGTAATCCCCAATTATCAAAGACAAATTGAGAAAAATCATCCACTGAGGGTCTTCAATGATTGAAACAAACCATAAGGTTCATATTCAGGAGACTCGGTGTTTTAGAGAACTCCGAGGAAGAAATCGAGAGCTGAGAATCACCAAAACATAGGTCAAGAACTTTCATACTTAGAGAGATTGTCGGGAAATCAAGGAGGTGATTAGGGTTGAAAAAAGGGGTAAATATTTTATTCGGACCCGAAGGTGGAAGATCTAGGCCATCTTCACCCCTTCCACCTCTAGGAAGTGGTGGGAATTCTTCATCATTCATCAGCACTGGATAGGGAGGTCATCATCTTCAACCATCATCATATATTGTCGCTCAACCTCGATGTTGTTTCCTCTATTGGTGATCATCCCTTAGTTGTTAGGGAATTCCCTGATGTTTTCCTGAAAGACTTGTCTGGTCTCAATCTAGAGAGGGGTTGGAGTTTATAATTGATCTTGTGTCAGATATATATATAATATTGATACTCTCCTATCGTATAGCACCAGTAGATCTAAAAGAGATCATGATTTAGTTAGGAGATCTAATGGAGAAAGATTTTGTTTTCCCTAGTTTTTTATTGTGGGAAACCCCGGTGCTCTTTTCCAAGAATTATGATGGTTTACTTCTATTTTGTGTGGACTATTGTAAGTTTAATCAGGTGTTGGTCAAGAATAAGCTTCTTTTTCCTCATTTAAATGTTTTGTTTGACCATTTAAAGTGGGTAAAGTGGTTTTCAAATATCGATATTTGGCCAGGTTATCATCAGCTCAAGGTTTGGGATTCTGATATATTGAATATAGATTTCAGGAGTAGGTATGGACATTATAAATATTTTATAATGCCTTATAGTATAACTAATTCTCCTATAATATTTATGGATATGATGAATCAAATATTCCATCTATATCTCAACACCTTTTTGGTTGTGTGATATTTTGGTTTATTCGAGGTCAAAGTATGAGTACAAGCATCATTTGAGTTTGGTTTTCGAAATCTTGATGAGTCATTATATGTATGGAAATATTTTGAAATCCAATTAATAAATCCAATAAGTGAAGTTATTAGGGAATATGATTTATAAATTTGGATTATTAGTTGATTTTGAGAAGGTTAAGGTTGTATTGTTATGGTAGGAGCCATGAAATTTATTTGAGATATATAGTGTCCTTGGTATTACTATATATTATCAATAGTTTTTCAAGTACTTTTCAATGTTTGAGTCACCTTTGAATGATCTTAATAGGAAAGGGGTGAAATTCATAGGTGATGTAAAATGTTAGAATTCTTTTGATGAGTTAAATTGGTTTTTAAAATTAGTAACTATTCTAATCTTACCTAATCCCAGTAAGGGTTATGTGGAGTACTTTGATGCTTTTTGTGTTGTTTTGGGTTGCATTTTTATGTAGGAGGATAATTTTGTAGTCTATGGATCTTGTTATCTTTGACTACATGATAATAATTACCCCACTCATGATTTAGATATTTTTTTCACTATTCATGCACTTAAATGTTGGAAATGTTATCTTTTTAGGGAAGGATTTGTAGTCTTTTCAAAAAAAAATAAGAGGCTGAGATATATATTTTATCAGAATTAATTGAATATCAAATAGATATAGTGGGTTTAATACCTTGAGATGTTTAATTTTGACATCACATACACCCCAGGGAAGGGTAATTTCATCACAGACACTCTCAAGAGGAAAGTTAAATTGTATTTTACCTTCAAATTGAAGTAAGAGTGAAACTTGTTGGTACTCTTCACTTATTTTCATATGGAATCTCAAGAGCATGTTTCAGGAATGGTTCTAATTAGTATTCAGTTATGATCAATTATTCTTCAGTCTATTCTATATATTTATCAATAGGATGAGGATTTCAAAGTTACTAGAGAAACCCTTTATGGTGGGGAGACCATTTCTAGTTGGTCACTCCCTTTTAATGGTATTCTTTCTTTAGGAATCGGTTTTTCATCCTAGCATCTGTGAGGAGGTAAAAAATTTTTGAATATCATATTTCTTCATAGGATGTTAATTTGGGGTCTATGAAGATTTATTATGATATAATATGAAGTTTTTGGTGGCCATGTTTAAAGTGTGACATTTCATATTTTGTGTCTCATTATTACACAACCCAATAGATAAAGTAAGATCATATGAAACATTTCTGTTTTGATATATCCTCTTCTATTTGTAGTTTGGAAATGGGATGATGTTTCCAAGGAATTTATTGTTGGATTACCATGAAATCCTCTAAGGAAATAATTATATTTGAGTGGTGGTTAATTAGTTGAAAAATATGATCATTTAATTCTAATCAGGGACACCACTAAGGTTGGAGATCTGGGTAAGATGTATATACAAGAGGTTGTGTGGTTACATGGGATTCCCTTTACCATTGTTTTGGAGAGGTATCCAAGGTTTACCTCTTGGTTCTATAAGTGTCTCCAATTGGTGATGGGGACTCAGGTTTGGTTGGGTACAGCTTTCCATCCATAGAAGGATGGTCAGATAGAGCATTCTATTCAGATCCTAGAGGATATTCTATGTGCATGTGTCTTGGATATGGGCGGATCATGGGATACCCATTTAGGACTGATTTATCTTGTATATAACAATAGTTATTAGTCATCAATAAAAATGGCAGCCTTCGATGCTTTTCATGGTCACCTGTGCAGATCACCTCTTTGTTGGGTAGAGGTGGGTGAGGCATCTCTTATGGGACCAAGCCTTATTTAGGATATATCATCATGGATTTAGGACATATGTTAGTGTTTGGTTGAATTACAAAGTTAGAATAAATTATATGTGGATGGTCAATTCTATCATTTGGAGTTTTCCATAGGTGACTAGGATTTCTTGAAATTTTGTCTTTAGTTGGGTCACTGTCAGCTTGGAAAATAGGGAAATTTGGCTCCAAGATATATTAGACCATTTGAGGTTTCTGAGTGTATTGGAAGTTTGGGTATTGTTTAGCATTACCAACTCATTTTATAGGTATCCATGATGTTTTCTAGATTTCTCATCCCAGAAAATACTATCCTAATCCCTAGCATGTTCTGAGTTGGGAAGAGATCAAGTTGGAGCCAGATGTTTCATTTATAGAGTAGCCATTGGGGATCATTGATTCTTAGGTGAGTGTATTATGTGATAATCCTACCTCATTGGTTGGAGTTTTATAGTGACACAAATTAGATTCTCATAATAATTGGGAGAGCGAATCATTGGTGAGGGAATTATGGCCTCACCTCTTTCTGAAGCACATTTCCTCCACATTACTTCATGGGGATGGAAAGTTATATAGTGGAGAGATTGTTACATCATAGATAAAAAGGTATAATATTTTTCTTGTTTAAGGGATTTTCTCTTAGGTTTTTAGGTTATATGAGTTATTTTTGGGAGATTCTATAGAACCTAGGGATAAGAAAGCTTACTAAGCACTTTTACATCATAAGTTCGAGTTTATAGAGTAATTCCGTCACTAGGAACTGGGCATAATACAGTTTATAGAATAAGAATCTTACGATATTTAAAATAATTTTTTATATTATAAATTCCTTTTACATTTTAAGTTACAATTTTACATCATAAAATAATCTATCTAGATAATTTTAACTCGAGGAGATATTTTTTGGTGTATAATAGATATGGTATATTTGTTCTGTAAAAGAGGTGTTTACACTATAAATCCTTCAATACGGTAGGTTTTATCATGATTCATGTATGATGTTTTTTTTATTCATCACACATACATATATCTCAAACCCATGGAAATTACAAGAAATTTTTGGGGTCTCTTGTCCTTCTATGTCATTTCATTTGGAATTTGATCTCTTTGGTAGTTGTGTCACTTCTTTTTAATAAGCGTTTTTTATTTTTATTTGTTTCAATTGGTTGAAACTGTGGAGTGGCACTATGTTTTTGTATTTTTCACCCTATTGTGATTTTTTTATCCTTTCTAGATCTATTGTGTGATATTCTTGTAGAGGTTGAACCCCATGTTAGTAGTTGTGCGGCGTGTAAGTTCCATGAGGTATGTATCGATCTATCCTCACATTCATCTATTTTTTTGGAATTAAATTATATGATAATGGAATGAATTATAGTGTCTCCATTACTGATTTTGTTTTCTTTTCTGTGTTGGTGGATCCCACTACTGGTGTGTAAGACATGAGTTTAAGGTAGGTGGTTATGTCTCTAGCCTTTGTTGAATAAATTACGACTCCTCGTGTTTTATAAATTATTTTATAAATGAATTATCATGATTTATTAATTTGTGTGTGTAAATGGGTAATTTGAGAAAATGTGGTTTTTCCTTTTTTTGGTGAAATAAAATATATTTTAAAATAATTTTTAAATGGATATATGAAATGGTTTTCAGAGAATTGTTTTGATGAAATGATTTAAGAAATGTAGCACGTGGGAATCCTTGGGTACTTAGTTGAACAGTGTTGCAATAGGCCTCATATGTTAATACTATTAGGGGTTTCACTCATGGGGTGTTCCTATACTCCCTATGCCAAGTATCCCAATGAATTTTAAGGCACTTTATAGGGTTTCACTTTATGGGGTGTTCCTATAATTCCAAGATTTTATGCATATGTCTACGGACTCTTTCTGTGCACTTTTCTATGTTGGGTACGAGTGATCTAGCTATCCTAACCTGCAGGGATAATTTTCATGATATAACTATGCTTAGGTTTGTATTATTATATCTTTGATTCCCTTATTTTACATATGTGATATGTTTTGAAACTATTTTATCTGGATTTTTTTGGAATTGTGGAAAAAGTTAAATATTTTACCATGCTTTTGATATAAAATAATTTATTGTTTATCATTCCATGTTTTATTAAAATGATTGTATTTGGATTTTCTATATATATAATTGATATGGAACACCTCAATTGGATCCAACTATTCATGTTTATCTCACACCCTTCACACCCCTTCAATGGTACGTAAACTTGGTTGTGTATTTTGAAATAGGAAAAGGAAAGGTGCCACAATGAGGTGGTGAGGTTTTCCATCAGCTAGGTACATGTAACTGGTGATGAAATGGTAGGATATCTCTCATTTTATGACATTGATTAGTCAGTTTCTATTAGTTTTCCTTTTCTAATGTACTTGTACATTGTGTTTTTTTTTTGACTTCTTTTAGTTGTATCACTTAAGCTATCTTTTTCAGTTATGTCATATATATTTATTCTAGTTTTATTCCACTATTTTCTTTGATTTGTATATGTATTTATTGTTGTCTTATTCAGGTTGGTTTAAATAATTCCCTATGGTTATTTTTGATGCCTGGTTGCTAGTTTCTAGCCCGTGGGGATTGGGAACACCCTTCAGGTCTTGCTGCATTTTGGTTCAGAATCAAGATAGACAGGTTATCTAGGTCAGGATGTTATACAAATAAAATTTTATATATATAATAATATACATGCTTCTAAGATGAATATAGAATGATGAACTATGAGCTTCATCCATCAGCTTCTTTTTCAATTCTGGAATTTAAGGGATACATACACAGTTTCAGAACATTATCATTTCATCACAATAATGGGTGAACTCATGATAATTTCTCACATTATTTTATAGCTATACATACCACTTCAACATCTATTTAATCCTTACATGGATTTAACATTGAAAATTAATCTAAAAAAGATAGGAAAATTAATTATAATAGGATTTATCATAAACCCTTAGGATTTTAAGTTTCATATTCTTAAAATCCATTAGTATGGGATCTATTTCAATCCTTATCATGGGAAAACTAGCATGGTCCTTCTAACTTTGAGCACAGACCACCGTGGTCACCTTCTCCTGGTGGGAATTTATTGAACAGTTGTAATATTTAATCATATATAACCATATTCTCTAGAATATATTCAAATATTTCTATTTTAATATATACTTCATTATTTTATGATCCGTATATATTCCACACATTTCCCTATATATAAAATGTCTCCATATCTTCAATTAAATAATTACCACTTCCAACTCCAAATAATGAGTTGGGAAATTTTTCTTATGTACATTCAATCAGTGAGAGTAATATGTTATCACCATATGATTCTGAATAAAGACACATCTGACAATATCCCAAGTTTTTTAAAGGAAACACTATGCTCAGTAGTGTACATGATATGCCACATCGAGCTTAAGAGAACAAATAAATATTATTATTTTAATTTTACCATTATAAAAAAAGTGTTAGAAAGGAAGGAATTAATATTATTAACTAAATTATTAAAATAGGGTTTACACATGTTTATATAATCATTCATTGGATACCAAATTAATTATAAATAGAAATAAAAACCAATTAAAAAAAGGATGTGTTTTTCTAAAAAGGGTTAATAAAAATTCCTCATAATTCAACCTCGCAGTTTAATTTTGGTGTTAAATTTTAACCCCTTAAATAAATTTCACCCTCGAAATTAAATTTTGGTGACCAAAGGTCTAACCTTTATTGAAATTCCATATCATGAAAATGTTTAATGAAACTTCCTCTTGATAAGAGAGAAATGGGAGTACAAAGGTTATCTAGAATAACACATAACTACGTTTCCAAGTAGGAAAACATTATTGTAAGTGAAAATATAGGCATAAAGAAGAAAACTAACAACTAAGGATAAATAGAAAGTTATAGAAAACACAGTCAGGAGAAAGTTAACAACCATGATACCATAAATCTAAGATGGGTGAAGAGAACATCAATTCATCTGAAATGAAGGTAAATTGATAACATTTTTATTTAAAGATATTTTTCCTAAATTTGATGCATTCTTTTTTTATAAAGATATAGAATGATATAAAATATACTTACTTGATATTTTTTTATTTCATAAGAATAATTCCATCCTTTGATTGTTCTTAAATAAATTTCCACTTCATATTTTACTCCAAGAAATGATTATCCAATATGATTTTTTTTATAATTGAACCACTAAAATTAATTTTTAATAGATAATGAGACCCTTAAAAGATTGAAAAGTCCTTCTATATTTCTATAAATATTTAACAAAACCGAAAATTTTAACATTAATTATCCAATATAATACATTCATCTCAAAGAATCAATATTAAAACACAAAGTTAAAATTAAGATTTATACATAAATTTTTTTAAGTAAAAATAATAACATATTAACCAGTATATTGCATAGGCTAGTGGTAGGAGATGCGACCTTTTCCCCCTTCAGTTGTGGGTTCATGCCTTGCAACCTTGTCAGATGCAACGGGTTGTCACCCAGTATGTGGGTTTCCCTTTTTCCAAAACTATATTAATATAATTAATATAATGATCCCAAAAATATTATGAACATCCTAAAAAATAATGTTAATCATAAAATCACTTTTAAACAGTAAGGTTTTCTATAAAACTTATTTTTTCCATAAAATCAAATAATTTTAATTGACCATTATTACCTTAACATCAGTGGTCATATTAACCCTAAAGGTTATAAATTTATTTAAACATATGAGGATAGAATTATTCCTCAAATAATACTTCATGTTAAACCTAAGGGTTACATATACCTTAACCCAATAAAACTTCTCCCAAAATGTCATTAATCACTTGATAATCCCATCATTTAAAACCTCAAAAGGGGGTGTCTAAGACTTTGAACTTATGATCAACCTTAAACTCATAAACCCATGATGGTATCCAAAATGATTAATTTAAACATAAATTAATACATATATGCTTCCAAAAATTAACATAATCCTAAGATATTTCAGGATTCTTATAACCAAAATACCATTGAAAAAAAATAATTTTGTGATGTAATTTTTTAATCCCAATATATTAATACTTAAAACCTTTTACATCAATGATTGGTATAACATAATTCCTTAATTGTTCTAGGATTTAACATTTAAAATATGGAATTGACTCAAACATTTAACTACAAATGGATATCTAGGATGAAATTTATTTCTCTCCATTAACATCCATATTTTTTTCTTAATAATTCATTTCTCTTTTCCCTTGTTTTCCATATATAAAATATGTTTCTATTCCTTTGAGATACTTCCTTGGAAGTAAATTTACACATTTATGATATGAAGGTAATTGATCCTTGTTTACTCCATGGTCTCCACCACTCAAGCTCTTATCAGACTCCATCCATCTCTTCTTTAGTGAGTTTGAGAGTTGGTTAAGGTATAGGTTATTAATCATATATCAAGGTAACTAATTATTAATAATCACAATCTCATTTAATTTAGTCATCATCCCATTTGGTTGCTCAAAATCATCATATTTTCTATTACATTCGTCATTAACATCATTCCTCTTAGTTTCATCCATTTACTAAAACCAAAAATCATTGTGTGAGAAATAAAATCATAATTATGAAAAAAAATAGGATGTGTAAATAATTACACCTTCTTTTCAATATAAGACACCTTAGGTTTAGACTAGTTCATTCATTATCATCCTCTATTCAAATACTTCATAATGGTTTGTAATGAAAATGAGAATTAAACCATGCATATCCCCCGGGAGTGTCAAACCAGGTGTGAAAAAAGTTCCATTATTGTGTACCAGGTGAGAATCGAGTCAAATACCAATACACCATTTCAGAGTTATTACCCATAAGTAAAACGATTCTGGATCCACATCAACTTATAATATCCAGACAGGGATTTATTTCTAGGAAATCCATATAACATCTACCTTACCAAAACTTTACGATGTAATCCTATATATAGAATTATACTCAAATTCTATCATATGGTTATATTTCCTAATCTATATTTTCCTAAATCTAGTTCCTAGTGTTTCTACTAAAATTCCTCTAATACCAACTGTAAATACCCTGACACCTGTAACCTAGAGCCGATGGTTAATTTATTAAATTGGCATTAGGAATAATTGAATCATGTCCTGAAGGACTGAATAGTTTAATAGTCTTGGTAAAATAGATACATAATTTAATCTCACATTATATTTAAAAAATAAAATGAAAAATATAGTGAAAGAAAATATTATACATCCTTGAACTTATTCAAAGATTCCTTATTTATATCCTAGAGAAAGGAAAACAAATAAAGGGTGAGATAAGATGCTCGGTAAGAGTTGTGTATAATGGAATATATCTTTAATCAATAAGTAATAACAAATATATAAAGGTAAATAACAAAAAACAAAATACACATTCCATTTAATAAATGAATTGAGCATAAATAATTCTATGGCAGGAATAAATGATGATCAAATAATTTCATATAAATAATAACATTATCTTGAAGCTAATCCATGGATAATATCAATGTAGTATTCTCATGGATAATAATTATTAAATTCTCAATGAAGTAAATTACTAATATTTAACTTTATAATCTCAGACATCATGATATATATACTATTAAGACCATGTGCCAAGACAGTTTAAATCTATGAGTAAAAATTCATTTAATTTTTCTAACTGATTTGCCTGAGGAGACCTATTGATACATCAAAATTCTATATAATTTATGGTCCCACCCATCACTACATGTAAAAATAATTCCTAATATATCTAATTATTAATTTAATTTATGAAAATATTCCTCATTAATATATTTTCATATTTAATAACGAATATGGAATATTAATATTTCCCCAGTCAATAAAATATCTTTCAAATTAAAACACCATGTGTAGAGATGATATATGGTTTAAGAAACTATCATTTCCATATTAAATAATATGGAACTTTAATGGAAATATAATTTCCAATTATCATAATAAATTGACTGATTCAAGAGAAGATATTGGCCAAAAAATTAATAAGATATAAGAGTTGCTCATCGGTTCATCAGGAATATAGGTCTTATAATAAAATCATGTCCTCTAGAAGAATAAAATGAATAGAATTGAAATATTGAAACAATCCTTCATAAAATAGTTTTATTTTTAAAATCATTCAAAACATGTAGAATAAGTTAAATATTGTAAAATGATTATGGCGGTGGGGAAGTTTCTTATTGTTGCATATGTTAAAAACATTTCTTTTTCCTTTTTATAAAGAAAGTCAAAAAACATCCCTTTCATAAAAAATTTAGTAATATTAATTTAAAAACTTTTAAAAGTAAAGTATAAATTTAAATTTTCTGAATAAATCATTTGACAAATAAAAATTAATTTTTTAAAATAATTTTGAAAAATATAGACATAGAAGAAAAATATAACTAATTAAAAGATAAATAGAATCAATTTTTATTCTAAACATTTTATAACTTGATTATAGTAAAAAAGAGAGAAAATTTGAAAGAAAAAATAGAAATATATTAAATATTAAGAGGATAATAAAATTATTTTAAATTATGAAGGATAAATTATAATATTCCTTCAAAATATATAAGCAATCCCAAAATAAAGTGATATTGTAAAATTAATTTTTACCTCTTTGGTACCTTTTTAATTATGACCCCATGAAAGAATAAACATGAAATTAAACATTAATCAACATGTATGAATATTTATTCATGTTAAATAGATAAAAATGACATCATATACAACACATAAAATTGAATAGGTTTATAATAACATATATGTCTCCATGGAATGGAAATTGAGACGAAATCCCTTACAATGATCATACCATTGAACTGTGTCACAACCCGCCCTCGAGGCCCATGCCGTGACTACCCCAAGACCGCCTTCCATAGGCCAGGGGCTGGAGACTAGCACCAAAGGCATATTTCCCGATAACTGGGAAGGCATTGACTTTATAAAAGTAAACAAAACACCACAGAGTACAAGTGTAAGTAATACACTAAATACAAAAGGAAGTGCTGAAAAGTAAATGGGCCAGAATACAAACTCAATCAAAAGTACAACTACAACTGAACAAAAGTACAACAGAAAAAGAAAAACAGCTGGAAGAAAGGAAATAGCTCTCGGGTCCTCCTCCTCAGATCCTACCTGAAGGCTAGGTATAGATAGCGTAGCTCATAGTCCGCACTAGTCTGAGAGACCCCCTCTTGATCACTTGAGACCCCATCTTAGTCACTCAATTCTTCCTCTTTTGAGTGTCTACTCCCGACCTACTTACGTTTCCACCTAGAAATGATAGTATTCCATCCTTAAGGATACTCATTTTATTTCCCTTCCTCATCTAACAATGAGAATCGATTATGCACTTCAGTCAGCTTTGTAGCCTTTTGAAGATGGGGCACCTATCGGCTTAGGGACACTGGCGCATTCACATTAGGGACCTGAGACTCTTTTAGCACCCTAAAATCGGCCTGAGAATCATAAAATCTAGGTTACAAGGGTTGATAAATCACTTTTATACCCCTTACAACCTTAACTTCCTTAGAAAAAGATGAAGGAGACAAATGACCTCTACCTCTCTGAACTGCTACTCGTTTACCACCACCAACACCTCCTTCTGCCAAATACTCCTTAACAGATCCTACCTGAAAGTCCACATTCAGAAAATTAGCATCATGAAGCTTCACTGCATCCTATTTTCCTCCTGAAGTACTACCACCTACAACCACAATAGGGTCTCCCACCAGAATATCCAATTGAAGATCATGCGTTATCTTGCCAAACACTTCACTGAACTTCGGTTCAAGAGATAGTACACATACATTTTTCTGCAAAATTGGTTCACTAAGGGTAGGACCAGAGTCTGTCATGTAACTGGTGATTAAATGGTAGGATATCTCTCATTTTATGACATTGATTAGTCAGTTTCTATTAGTTTTCCTTTTCTAATTTACTTGTACATTGTGTTTTTTCTAACTTCTTTGAGTTGTATCACTTAAGATATCTTTTTCAGTTATGTCATATATATTTATTCTATTTTTCTTCCACTATTTTCTTTTATTTTTATATGTATTTCTTTTTGTCTTATTCAGGTTGGTTTAAATAATTCCCTATGGTTATTTTTGATTCCTGGTTGCTAGTTTCTAGCCCGTGGGGATTGGGAACACCCTTCAGGTCTTGCTGCATTTTGGTTCAGAATCAAGATAGACAGGTTATCTAGGTTAGGATGTGATACAAATACACTTTTATATATATAATAATATACATACTTACAATATGAATATAGAATAATGAACTATGATCTTCATCCATCAGCTTCTTTTTCAATTCTGGAATTGAAGGGATACATACACAGTTTCAGAACATTATCATTTCATCACAATAATGGGTGAACTCATGATAATTTCTCACATTCTTTTATAGCTATACATACCACTTCAACATCTATTTAATCCTTACATGGATGGAACATTGAAAATTAATCTAAAAAAGATAGGAAAATTAATTATGATAGGATCTATCGTAATTCCTTAGGATTTTAAGTTTCATATTCTTAAAATCCATTAGTATGGGATCTATTTCAATCCTTATCATGGGAAAACTAGCATGGTCCTTCTAACTTTGAGTGTCGACCACCTTGGTCACCTTCTCCTGGTGGGAATTTATTGAACAGTTGTAATATTTAATCATATATAACCATATATTGATACATCAAGATTCTATATAATTTATGGCCCCACCCATCACTACATGTAAAAAATCATTCCTCATATATCTAATTATCAATTTAATTCATAAAAAATATTCCTCATTAATAAATTTTCATATTTAATAACGAATATGGAATATTAATATTTCCCCAGTCAATAAAATAGCTTTCAAATTAAAACACCATGTGTAGAGATGATATATGTTTTAAGAAATTATCATTTCCATATTAAATAATATGGATCTTTAATGGAAATATAATTTCCAATTATCATAATAAATTTAATGATTTAAGAGAAGATATTGGCCAAAAAATTAATAAGAGATAAGAGTTGCTCATCGGGTCATTAGGAATATAGGTCTTATAATAAAATCATGTCCTCTAGAAGAATAAATTGAATGGAATTGAAATATTAAAACAATCATTCATAAAATAGTTTTATTTTTAAAATCATTCAAAACATGTAGAATAAGTTAAATATCTTAAAATGATAATGGAGTTGGGGAAGTTTGTTATCGTTGCATATGTTAAAAACATTTCTTTTGCCTATTTGTAAAGAAAGTCAAAAAACATCCCTTTCATAAAAAATTTAGTAATATTAACTTAAAAACTTTTAAAAGTAAAGGATAAATTTAAATTTCCTTAATAAATCATTTGAGAAATAAAAATTATTTTGTTAAAATAATTTTGAAAAATATAGACATAGAAGAAAAATATAACTAATTAAAAGATAAATAGAATCAATTTTTATTCTAAACATTTTATAACTTTATTCTAGTAAAAAAGAGATAAAATTTGAAATAAAAAATAGAAATATCTTAAATATTAATAGGATAATAAAATTATTTTAAATTATGAAGGATAAATTATAATATTCCTTCAAAATATATAAGCAATCCCAAAATAAAGTGAGATTGTAAAATTAATTTTTACCTCTTTGGTAGCTTTTTAATTAGAATCCCATGAAAGAATAAACGTGAACTTAAACATTAATAAACATGTATGAATATTTATTCATGTTAAATAGATAAAAATGACATCATATACAACACATAAAATTGAATAGGTTTATAATAACATATATGTCTCCATGGAATGAAAACTGAGAGGAAATCCCTTACAATGATCATACCATTGAACTGTGTCACGACCCACCCTCGAGGCCCATGTCGTGACTACCCCAAGACCGCCTTCCATAGGCCCGGGGCTGGTGACTAGCACCAAAGGCGTAATTCCCGATAACTGGGAAGGCATTGCCTTTATAAAAGTAAACAAAACACCACAGAGTACAAGCGGAAGTAATACACTAAATACAAAAGGAAGTGATGAAAAGTAAATGGGCCAGAATACAAACCCTATTGAAAGTACAACTACAACTGAACAAAAGTACAATAGAAAAAGACAAACAGCTGGAAGAAAGGAAACAGCTCCCGGGTCGTCCTCCTCAGATCCTACCTGATGGGTAGGTACAGATAGCGCAGCTCCTGGATCGTCCACCACGGATCCTACCTGAAGGGTAGGTATAGATAGCCTCCACAATGCTCTCGCCCGTCAACCTCCTCCAAGTGTCGTATCATTGTGAAGTCCACCTCGGAATACAGACTCGTCATGAGGTCCACCTCCGGGTACCATCCAATCCTCGAACACTCGGTCTCTGTCAGCGCTGCCCGATGTATGCAACCAACACAACGAAGTGTGGGCATAGCCCATGCAGGGGTGAGTATACAATACTCAGTAGGGACCCCGAGACCCTCAAGGTCTCACTAAATCCAATAAGGATAACCACAAATAAGTATCTCAACAGATAACTCTTACTTAGGTATAAGCTCATACTTACACCTAAGTTATCAAGTAACCCATATCAACCATGAGGAAACACAAAGGTTATGAAATCAATGGATAACAACTACCTAGGTATATGCCCATACATATACCTAAGTGATCAAGTGACCCATCTCAATCATGATGAAAACACAAAGGTCATTGAATCAGCTCAAACTGGGATTTTCATTATCGAAACCGTAACTGCTGATGAGCCCATCTCTAGAGTGTACAGTGATCCTGTCACAATTCTAGGGTACTGCTCACTAACCTAAGACTATTGAGGTATTCCTCCTTTCGAGTACCGCGGGTCTGCCACCTCACACAGTAGTGCTCCTCCGCCATGGGTCTGCCACCTCACACAGTAGTGCTCCCCCTCATAGCCTACAGAGGTACTCCTCCTGTCGTGTACCACGGGTCTGCCACCACACACAGTAGTGATCCTTCTCCATGGGTCTGCCACCTCACAAATTAGTGCTCCCCACTAGTCTATGCTAGTCACTCTGAATCGAATCGGACAAGCAGTCATCGGGTCTCAGCCAGCTACACGGTCTCCGTACTCCATACGCTCATCTCCGGGAGGGTCCTCTCCACGATCTATAGGTCGATACTCCAAGTATCACAAAGTCCCACTAAGAAGTATCTCAAAGTACCTCCTCGTCATAGGGGTCTCAACGCAACAGACGGCGCGTCAATCGGACACCCGGTCTGTGAGTTATTAGCCTTTTCGTCCCAAGGTCCTAGTTGGTTTCGTGAGCGAACCAACCCGGCCATATCTCAATTGTACCCCGAACTCTCATAGGGTATACTCATAGGGACCATTTCTCAATGTGATCACCAACGCCACTGACGGTTCGTCAAACGGACGTCCGGTCTGAAAGATATCATCTTTTCCGTTCAAGGGGCCCGGTTGGATTTCGGGTACAATCCAACTCGGCCATACTCCAACTGCATCCAAACCTCGGGTGAATTATTCCAAAAGTACCTTCTCCTCAAGAGGAATCAAACAAAGTCAACGGCACGTCAATTGGACATCCGGATCTCAAGATATAAGTGTTTCCGCTCCGAGGGCCCGGTTGGTTTCGTGTACGAACCAACCTGGCTGAACCCAAAGTACTCTGAAACCTTGAGTGTAATATACCGAAACGACTGTCTCGATCAAAAGATCGCATCGTAGCTGACGGTGCGTAGATCGGAGGTCCACAACCCAAGTTATGGGCAAAATACCGTGAAAGGTCCGAAAGTGGGGGTTTCTGGCTCGAACCGACCCGGCCCGAGACCCCCTGGGTCAGACCGAACCGGGTCGACCCGAACCGGGTCTGTGTCGGCCCGCTTGGGCGTGGCCCGGCCCGGCGCACTGTCGGTCCAGTGCACTACCCAGGTAGCTCGGCCGAACGTCCGACCCGTTCGGGAGTGCGGGGGGGCGTGCTGCCCACCGCTGTTTGTAACCGCGGCCCCCCATAATGGGGGCCGCTCTTTGCTGGCCAGCCAGGGGTCGTAACCCCCGGCTCTCCCCCTGACCGGTCGGCCTGCTCCGGCCGGCCGGCTTCTGCCGCCACGGGACCGGCGAGGGCCGGTCCCCCTGCTCCGACGCCGATGGCCCGGAACCGGCCGCCGGTCCCCCTGCTTCGTCGCGGCCCAAGCTGCGGCTTATTCTGTTCGGCGCGGCGCGACGGTGCCCTGCCCCTCTGTCGTGGCCCTGCTCCGGCCGCGGTGTCTTCAGGTTTTTCTTCCAGCACGGCGCGACGGTGTCACGCATCCTTGCCGCTCGTTCCCGCGCGGTGCGATGGAACCGCGTCACTTTCCTTGGAACCACAACAACACAAAAAATAATAAGGGAGAAGGTTCGGCCGTGTTTGTGCAGTCCTTCCCCCTCTCCTTAAACGATAGCAAGTGGTCCAATTGAATGTGGATAGATGACGGAAGTAATTCACGAAAAGAAACTCATAAAACCCCTACCTTGACAAATGTTGACGAACGACGGTGTCGCGGAAAACAGCGTCGCGGGGTGAGGTTCTATATATGTTGACGGAGAACGTCCGAGGAGGAAGCAGTGTCTCCCTTCCTTTCACGTGGAGATAAAAATTGAAAGGCAGAATGTCGTTGGCGAGTTCCCACGTCGGTGCCTTCTCCTTTGTCGGGGAAGAAGAAGACAGAAGAATCTGGGTCGCCGAATAGACATTCTTTGACGAAGAAGAAGAACAAGAAGAAGAAGAAGTTCCTTAAAAACTCCCAAGCTCTCTTCCCTTACCCTCAACACCACAAATGCCAACCCTTCACAAAAAATAATGGTTCCACGTTATTTAATCAACCCAAGCCAAGCTTTTCCAAAATAAATTCAAAAGTTGAATTCACTTAATTTAATGTGTGTGTTGGCTAGAGTTAATGAGGGAGAGAGTGAGGAAATGGAAGGTTACTCATTAAAGATAAGTTTACAAAAAATTAAAGAGGGAGTTAGGGAGTTTAAGAGGAATGTGAAGGGGTGGGGTTTGTGTGGGCCCCACATCACCTTTAATCCTCTCATGGGTGGTTAAATTCAAGTGGGTCCCACCCCCAAACTCCCTTACTTAGGTTATAACCACTTAAGAGAGGGTCAAAGTGTTGTAACACAACACTTAATCCACTTAACAAGAAAAGAAAATATAATTGTAACAATTATTTATCCCTCACATTTTTTTAAAACAACTCCTCCCAAGAAAACGCAACTCCAGTAAGGGTCTTCTTAAGCAATTACCGGCATTGCGGTTCCATCGGTGCCCTCATATTTTGATTCCGTGCACCGGCTCAAAAGATAGAAAAACCTGCTCGTTCGTTCACTGAACGTACCTGAGCTAAACTTTGGAAATTGATTCCGGGCACACCGGGCCTTGGAATCAGGCACCGTCAGAAAATGCATTCTTGTAAAATCCCAAAGAAAATTTAGAAAAAATTTCCATTGAATTTTGTGGGTCTTTAAATTACTCCCACCTCAGGGCTTTAAGTCCTCGTAAATCTTAAACACATACTAGGGATACAAAAGCGGTATTGATCACGCATCTGAGCCTTCCGCTCCCATGTGCTTACCTGGAGATTCCTATACTGTCAAAGAAAGTGCACCCAAGGAATCGACTATCCTCGTAGGATCTACTCCTGTCGATCCTCGGTCCCCACTGGAACCTCTGATAAAGTCACCCCATCGCCCAAGTCCATCTCCCCATGTTCGATGATATGTGAAGGGTCGAGCACGTATCTCCTCAGTTGAGATACATGGAATTCGTCGTGCACCTGGTGCAACTGAGGTGGATGGTTCAAGCAGTAAACCACCTCTCCTACCCTGCTGAGGACCTAGAAATTTCCGTTGAACCTCAGAGATAACTTGTCGCCCCGGCCACGTCTCCGTAATTCCACGTCAAGGTGAGACCCATAAGAAAATGTGGTCGCCATCCTCGAACTCTAGTGGTCTCTGCCTCCTATCATCATAAGGCTTCTGTCAGCTCTGAGCTGTCCTCAACCGCTCTTGGATGACCTGGACCTTCTCTGGTCCCACAAGAGTTGCTATGATTTCTTCTTTGCCGATAAGAGAAATCTGATCTCATCCCCTGGATGAACCACGTTCTTTTCCTAATAAAGTCAATCCGGGCATGAATGATGTATTCATGCCATGGACGACGTCGTAAGGCCTCGACATTACTACCAAGAGATCCAACCGTCACTCTCGCCTCTTAGGGTTGAGTCACACTGTCGGCATCAGCGTGAGGTCATTGGGTCTCTTCCAGTAGGAATCTTGAAAGTGAGGGTCAAGTCAACAGTTTAAACCGGAACCTCTTAGTACTCATAAAGGAAGGAAGAAAATGTCACAAAGGTAAGTGTCTTTATATTATTGCAGATCATGGTATAAAGACACAAATGTAAAAATAACAACATGGAACAAGATATACAAAGAATAAAAGGAAGCCACTAGTTCTGCTCCTGTCCACTCGCTTCTGGAGCTCCGTATTCATATGCTTCTGCTGCATGAAGCTGAGCTCTCCCATGTCCACATATTCCCTACGGTCAGGGTGGACCTCCTGGTGGTGGTGGTGGCAACACCTCATAGCGTCGTCGACCTCCAGCTGCACGGCCAGCTCCCCTCCCTCAGCCTTCTGCTCCTAGTGGTCTGCCTCGATCGAACCTCTGCCTCTGCCTGGGAGGTTCTTCATTTAAATGCAGGTCATCTGCATGGCGGGTCGGACAGTCACATGCCATGTGACCAATCCCGCTATAGGAGTAACACTACATGGCAGGTCTGTCTCTATCTTTCCCCTTGGTGCCTCGCACTACCGACCCTGAGTCATGCGATCGACCACCTGTAGGTCTGGTCCTCTTAGACCTCTGCGTCATCTGTCTACTGTCTGCTATAGAAGACTATGCCGCATGTTGGCTAGCGGTGGGTCCTGCTGATGGAGACTTCTTAGCAAAGAAACTCTCCACTAAGAGGGCTCGCTCCAACACCCCCGTCTGCGTCGGAATGTTGTGAGAAACAACAAAAGCTCTAATCTCTCACCTGAGCCCCTACTTGAAGGTTTGGGCCCTGAAGAATGGGTCCCATACCATATCTGTGGAGTAGTGCGAGTGGTCTGTGAACCTCGCTGTATACTGTGACATTGTCATACTGCCCTTCCGCAGCTGCTGTATCTCCTGTATACGCACTGCTCGAAGGGTGGCTGGTATAAACTCTGCCCAGAACAAGCTCTCGAAGTCTGCCCATAGAAGTGTTGCCTCGTCATGCATCTGGAGCATCAGGCTCCACCATCTGCCTGCTGCTTCCTGAAGAAGGCTGACAACAAGGATCACCATGAAGTCTGCTGGCATCCCCACTAGCCTGAAGACTCTCACTACAGCCTCCAGCCAATCCTCAGCCGTCTGCGGGTCCGTTTCTCCCCTGAACATGGGTGGACTCTGGTGCTAGAACTCGTGCAGTGCGCTCAAGCGACGTGCACCCTCTACTGCTGAGGCTAGTGGCATCAGTGGACCAACGGTTAGTAGTATCGTTGGTGCCTCCGCTGGTGCCTCAACTGGGATAGGGCCCTATACTAAGGCCACGTCGCTCGTCGGGCTGTCAGTACATACAACTCTCGGGGCTCTAGTTGGCCGTCTGCGGGGAGGCATCCTGAAAGAAACAAACGTGACACAGTCAATCGATTTATACCTCATGAGCTGACCTGGTTTGAGCTGTTTTAAGGGAAAAACTTTGAAAACACACACGCAATCAGTGTTTTCGTGCACAAAGTTGAAAATCAGTTGTCAGGGTCCTGGTGTATGGATATGTCGGCCACCCACACCAACACTGGACTCCCTGAACTGAAAACTACACTTGGTACCCTAAACACTATTGCTTCACAGAAAGAAAATATTAGAGTTATAAGTTCTGCGGTATAACCGACTCCTCTGATACCAATTTTTCACGACCCGCCCTCGAGGCCCGTTTCGTGACTACCCCAAGCCCGCCTTCCATAGGCCAGGAGCTGGAAACTGGCACCAAAGACGTAATTCCCTATAACTAGGAAGGCATTGCCTTTATAAAAGTAAACAAAACACCACAGAGTACAAGCGGAAGTAATACACTAAATACAAAAGGAAGTACTGAAAAGTAAATGGGCCAGAATACAAACCCCATCAAAAGTACAACTACAACTGAACAAAATTACAACAGAAAAAGACAAATAGCTGGAAGAAAGGAAACAGCTCCCGGGTCATCCTCCTCAGATCCTACTTGAAGGGTAGGTACAGATAGCGTAGCTCCTAGATCATCCACCACGGATCCTACCTGAAGGGTAGGTATAAATAGCCTCCACAATGATCTCACCCGTCAACCTCCTCCGAGTGTCTTCTCATCGTTAATTCCACCTCCGGATACAGACTCATCGTGAGGTCCACCTCCGGGTACCGTCCAGTCCTCGAACACTCGGCCTCTGTCAGCACTGCCCGACGTCTACAAAAAAAATACAACAAAGTGCGGGCATAGCCCGTGCAGGGGTGAGTATACGATACTAAGTAGGGACCCCGAGACCCTCAAGGTCTCACTAAATCCAACAAGGATAACCACAAACAAGGATCTCAACAGATAACCCTTACTTAGGTATAAGCTCATACTTATACCTAAGTTATCAAGTAACCCATCTCAACCATGAGGAAACACAAAGGTTATGAAATCAATGGATAAACACTACCTAGTTATATGCCCATACATATACCTAAGTGATGAAGTGACCCATCTCAATCATGAGGAAAACACAAAGGTCATTGACTCAGCTCAAACCAGGATTTTCATTATTGAAACTGTAACTGCTGATGAGCCCATCTCTGGAGTGTACAGTGATCCTGTCATAACTCTGGGGTACTTCTCACTAACCTAAGACTGCTGAGGTACTTCTCCTGTCGAGTACCACAGTTCTGCCACCTCACACAGTAGTGCTCCTCCACCATGGGTCTGCCACCTCACAAAGTAGTGCTCCCCCTCATAGCCTATAGAGGTACTCCTCCTGTCGAGTACCGCGGTTCTGCCACCTCACACAGTAGTTCTCCTCCACCATGGGTCTGCCACCTCACAAAGTAGTGCTCCCCACTGGGCTATACTAGTCACTCCGAATCTAATCGGACAAGCAGTCATCAGGTCTCAACCAGCTACACGGTCTTCGTACTCCGTATGCTCGTCTCCAGGAGGGTCCTCTCCAAAAGCTATAGGTCGATACTCCAAGTATCACAAAGTCCCATGAAGAATTATCTCAAAGTACTGCCTCGTCATAGGGGTCTCAACGCAACAGACAGCGCCTCAATCGGACGCCCGGTCTGTGAGTTATTAGCCTTTTCGTCCCAGGGGCCCGGTTGGTTTCGTAAGCGAACCAACCCGGCCGTATCTCCAATATACCCCGAAATCTCATAGGGTATACTCATATGGACCATTTCTCAACGTGATCACTAACACTGCTGACGGTTCATCAAACGGACGTCCGGTCTGAAAGATATCAGCTTTTCCGTTCCAGGGGCCCTGTTGGATTTCCGGTACAATCCAACCCGACCATACTCCAACTGCATCCAAACCTAGGGAGAAGTATGCCAAAAGTTCAGTATCCTCAAGAGAAATCCAACAAAGTCGACGATACATCAATCGGACATCCGAAGCTCCAGATATAAGTGTTTTCGCTCTGAGGTCCCGGTTGGTTTCTTGTACGAACCGACCCAGTCAAACCCAAAGTACTCCGAAACCTTGAATTTAATATACTGAAACGACCGTCTCGATCCAAAGATCGCATCGCAGCTAACGATGCATAGATCCGAGGTCCACAGCCCAACTTATGGGCAAAAGACCGTGAAAGGTCTGAAAGTGGGGGTTTCGGGCTCGGACCGACCCGGCCCGAGACCCCCTGGGTCGGCCCAAACCGGGTCGACCCGACCCGGGTCTGGGTCTGCCCGCTTGGGCATGGCCCAGCCCGGCTGGGCATGGCCCGGCCTGGCCTGGGCATGGCCCGGATCGGCGGCCCGGCGCGCTGGCGGTCCGGTGCGCTGGCCAGGTGGCTCGGCCGAACGGTCGAGCCGTTCGGGAGTGCGGGGGGGCGCGCTGCCCCCCGCCGTTTGTAACCGCGGCCCCCCATAATGGGGGCCGCTCTTTGCTGGCCAGTAGGGGGTCGTAACCCCCGGCTCTCCCCCTGACCAGCCGGCCCGCTCCGGTCGGCTGGCTTCTGCCACCACGGGACCGGCGAGGGCCGGTCCCCTTGCTCCGACGTCGGCGGCCCGGACCCGGATGCCGGTCCCCCTGCTTCGTCGCGGCCTAAGCCGTGGATTATTCTGTCTAGCACGGTGTGATGGCGCCGCACCCCTCTGTCGCAGCCCCGCTCCGGCCACGGTATCATTGGGTTTTTCTTCCGGTGGGTCGCGACAGCGCCGCGGCTTGGTTCGATTTTCAAATGTGCGGCGCGACGGCGCCGCGCATCCTTGCCGCTCATTCTCGCGCGGTGCGACGGCACCGCGTCACTTTCCTTTGAACCGTAACAACACAAAAAATAATAAGGGATAAGGGTCGGTCATGTTTGTGTGGTCCGGTCCCCTCCCATTAAACGATAGCAAGCAGTCCAATTGAACGTGGATAGATGACAGAAGTAATTCACGAAAAGAAACGCATAAAACCCCTACCTTGACAAATGTTGATGAACGACGATGTCACGGAAAACAGCATCACGGGGTGAGGTTCCATATATGCCGATGGAGAACATCCAAAGAGGAAGCAGCGTCTCCCTTCTTTTCACGCGGAGAGAAAAATTGAAAGGTGGAATGTCGTTGGCGAGTTCCCACATCAGTGCCTTCTCCTTTGTCGAGGAAGAAGAAGACGGAAGAATCTGGGTCGCTGAATCGAAGTTCCTTGACGAATAAGAAGAAGAAGAATAAGTTCTTTAAAAACTCCCAAGCTCTCTTCCCTTACCCTCAACACCACTAATTCCAACCCTTCACAAAAAATAATGGTTCGACATTATTTAATCAACCCAATCCAAGCTTTTCCAAAATAAATTAAAAAGATGAATTCACTTAATTTAATGTGTGTGTTGGATATAGTTAATGAGGGAGAGAGTGAGGAAATGGAAGATTACTCCTTAAATATAAGTCTACAAAAAAAATTAAATAGGGAGTTATGGAGTTTAAGAGGAATGTGAAGGGGTGGGGTTCGTGTGGGCCCCACATCACCTTTAATCCTCTCATGGGTGGTTAACTTCAAGTAGTTCCCACCCCAAACTCCCTTAATTCGGTTATAACCACTTAAGAGAGGGCCAAATTTTTGTAACACAACACTTAATCCACTTAAAAAGAAAATAAAATATAATTGTAACAATTATATTTTATCCCTCACATTTTTTTAAAACAACTCCTCCCGAGAAAACGCAACTTCAGTAAGTGACTTCTTAAGCAATTATCGGCGTTATGGTTCCATCGATGCCCTAGGATTTTGATTCCATGCACCGGCTCAAAAGATAGAAAAACCCGCTCGTTCATTCACTGAACGTACCCGATCTAAACTTCAGAAACTGATTCCGGGCACACCGGGCCTCGGAATCAAGCTCCATCAGAAACTGCGTTCTTTTAAAATCCCAAAGAAAATTTAGAAAAAATTTCCCTTGAATTTTATATGTCTTTAAAAACTGCGAGTTAATAAATGATTTGATTATGTGTACCAAATGTCAATACACATAAGAAAATATAAATACCATTTAAAATATTTAAAATACATTACATATACAATCTTAAAATATCAAATACATTGAAAAATTAATATAACTTAATGAAAAAAAATGTGTTATAAAATCCTTTGCCACTTGGTAGATTTTGAGTGATATCCCCTTGGTTGAAATAATTTGAATTGAAACTTAAAATACCATGAATTATGAATTATTAATGATATAATATGTAAAATGGGTTGTATATGCACCATATAAAAGAAATTGGTACATAATATTAAAATATGCCTCAATGAAGGAAAATTGAGACAAAGTTCATTACCTCACATTTCCCTTTAGTTGAATGTGATTTAATAAAATTTATAATTGTTTTAAACATGTTATTTATTTATAAAATATCCATATTCATATTTATAATAACATATATGATCTTCTTATAACATATTATCTCCATTTCATTAATAATATTTCATTATTACCTTTGTTTTGGATGTTAACTTCAACCTCTTATCATGCATTTATTTTCACATAATTTCTTATACTTGTTCATAGGATATAGATACATCATATAAAAAAATTATATTAATGTTATAAATATCAAATTTATTCATTATATACCTTTTTATAACCATTATTAAAAGTTTGAAATGGTAAATAAATTACATTGCTTCGTGGAGACGGTGGGTCATACATACGCACTAGCGATAATATCATTACCTTAATGGGTAAAAGGGTAGGTAATTGGATGATATATTAATTTTAAAGAATTTATATCATGTCATATTTTTTATATATATTCATTATTTCTATCATTATTACTATTTATATGATTATGTGATGGAAAAAAATTACATCGGTTCGGAAGGCGGTAGTCTGCCGTACACATGAGCGACAGATTTGTTTCCCATTTTATGGAGAAAGTGGCGGATAAATATGTTAGACTCCTAATGTTTTAATCACGTTTCAATGATCAAAAATCTTGTTAACCCTGTTTACTCTATCTCAAATCTTATTAACCCAGATTACTCTATCTCAAATCCTGTTAACCCTATTTACTCTATCTCAAATCCAATTAACCCTATTTACTCTATCTCAAATCCCGTTAACCATGTTTCCTATAAATCATGTTTGATTATTGTAAACTATATTTAATTTTTTTCAATAATGATTTATTATATTAATTATTAATTCTAATTCATTCTTTGAATATTACTGCTTAATACTGTCTATAGATATTTGGCTAACTCTGAGAAACTGTGAGTCTGCCACCGGTTCTAGTTTTCTAGACAAGGATACAGATATCATGACCCAGACACTATAACCAAGACATCGTGACCCATACATCATGATTCGGACACCGTGACCTATACACCATAACCAATTACATATAGCATGAAGTTTGTGACTCTGGTTCCATGCTACCATCACCTTGACATCGTTCAAATTTTGGCAAAGGACCAAACACTGTGATCCTAACACCACATATGTGCTACCAGTTCCTAGACTCAATACAACTATGGCATCATGATTGTATCACTTCTCAATGTCAAATAAGAAGACACCTTTTCATGGGGACACTGTTTCCAAGATATGTCGTTTCAAGAAAAATTGTGACACCATTCTTTAATCTATTTTTTCATTTTCAATTTAATTTCTAACATTTATATTTGAGTCATTTAAAGAAACTGACATAATTAATGTTTATTTGAAGACATGTCACTTGACAATACGAGGTATAGAATATGTGCATCATGTCGGTTCTAACATGTGCGCCCACAATTAAAAAGGAATATAATTCTGGATGCAAAGATACACAGACATAGAAGCAGAAGAGAGATCATTATTTTAAAATTTAACTGATGTGTGCAACAAGATACAAATGAAGAACACACAAAGAATTTAATCTCAATTCAAAAATGTTGGAATACTGTAGATCAGAATAAAAATCATCTTCATAATACCAAATACATGAAGAACACGATCAAGATCTAACTAGAAACCAGAGTACCAGACTTACGATACACTTTTTTCACAAGAAGACTTGATACCTGCATCTGGTTCATCCTATAAGACCAGAGCTTCATAGAATAACACTCAGAGCACTTCTAACCCTTTCTCATAATCTTTTCTCTATTGTGTACTATTTTTAGCTTTTGAGTAGTGTGTGTGTGTGTGTATTAAAAAATAAACTATCTCTTGTACTAAACTAAAGTATAAAAGATATCCTTCATCTCATATCTCTTTACATTTGTTTTCTCCCACAGATAAGTGTGGAAGAGTTCCTTGTGTGACATGGTAGTTTATACCCACAAAAAATAGTGGAATAGGTTGTGTTACTTGGACAGTCTTGTGCACTATTGTTTACCCCAATCCAGGGTGTGGATCTATTTTATTAATATAAATTGCTTGGTGGTAGGTGATCACCAAGTGGAGTGGATTAGGTCTCATCTTGAGACCAAACCACTTGTTTTATTCGCGGTGTATTTTAATTTAGTTTTTTTTACTTTACTGTATAATTCCAAAAACACTAGATTTTACTTTGATAGTTAGTCTTGGATAGAATTTATAACTTCTTTTCCTTATTAAAATAGCTTCAAAATTTGTATCAATAACTCACATTGATATTACTGAGAATTAATCAATATTCAGAGAAGTTATTTGAATAGTAAGACTATTATAATAGTATTACCTTGATAAACTATGATGTATTCTTTTTATTGGTGAATATTTTTAAGTTAACTTTTAATAGAAATTTTTATAGATACTCAATTCACCCCCCCCCCTCTTGAGTACTCTACTCTGACCAACATTTCATATCAAAGTAGTTGATTCTTATTAAGACTCTGTTTTTACATATGTTCAACTGTGATTTTAGTTGTACTTTAAAGATCTATAAATTTTTGTTAATTCTAAATTTCTAGTTATTTATATGTATTTATTTATTATAGATAATATACTTGAAGTTGATTTAAGAAACAGACCTCTATTATTTAATGGAACTAATTATTCCCAATGGAAAATTAAAATGAAAATGCATTTCGTAAGTATAGGTTTTGAAATTTGGTCTTCAATTGTAGATGAGTATAAGATTCCTGTTACTGATAGAATTACTTGGGATGGCCCAACTAATAATGCTTATAACAATAATTGCAAATCCATGAATTCCTTATATTGCTCCTTAGGAGATGAGAAATTTAATAGAATTTCTACATGTAAAACTACCCATGAAATTTGGGATACTTTGTGTATTTCACATGAAGGAACATCTAGTGTGAAAGAAATGAGACTTAATACAAATATGATAACTTTAAAATGAAGCCTGATGAGCCTATTTCTGACATCTATCTAAGGTTCAAAAAAAAATTCAACACAATTATCTCTCTTGGAAGAGAAGTTACAGCTAAAGAACAAATTATGAGGATTATCATATGCCTACCTGATAGATGGAGAGGAACCTCTGTCTCTATTAGAGAGTCATGCGATATTATAAAATTACCTGTAAAATAACTCATTGGGAAACTAATGATGTATGAAGAAAAGCTGAAAGTCAACAAAGAGTAGGAGGATGAAACTAGAAGAAAATCGGTTGCATTCAAGATCACTACCTCTAAACACAAATAAAAGGAGAAATTGCAAGTCTCTGTAGAAAGTTCCAGTAGTGAAAAATGTTCAACTGATAGTGATGAAGAGATGGCTCAATTAGCTAGAAGATTTAAGAAATTTTACAAAAGGAAGAAATTTTTCAGAAAGCCTAGCTTCGAAGGAAGATGTGATCAGAAGGGAAGTTGTAATAAATATTAGAAAAGAAATGAAAAGTCTGATGAGATAGTATGTTAGGAATGTAATAAAATGGGACATGTAAAGCCTGATTTTCCCAAGATCAAGTATAAAAAAAATATGAGTACAAAGATAGAAAATATAAAAAGTGAATGAAAGAAACTTGGAATACTTTTGAGGACAGTTCAAGTGACTCAGAGTCTTCACATGATGAACAGGCTAACAAATCCAATTTGTGTTTCAGGACAAACACATCTAAGATAACCCTGGAATCTCCTGTACAAAATTCTTACTATTTTAGAGATGAAAGTGATTCTAAAAATATGTCTATAGAAGAAATGTTTGAGTACTGCAATATTCTTGAAGATACATGAAATGAACTAAAAGATAAATACAAGTATTTAAAGAAACAATATACTCTTACCTAAACTATTAAATCTGAACTTGTTGTAGAAAGAGAGAGAAATGTTCAATTACTCAAAGAAAATAATAAATTAAAGCTATCTAATGAGAAACTAAAAAATTATATTGAAAGGTTTACTAATGGTAAATATACCTTGGTAAAAATTCTAGGTAAAAAAAATGCCCCTAAATACACTAATGGTATTGGCTATCAACCAGGTAAAAGAAATTTTGGAGAGAAAAAATTTGTTTCTAAATCTAAAACATACAGGTTTACTCCTAGTTCAGGAAAACATTCTGCTAGTTCAAATTATGATACACTCACTATTGTATCAATTTTTTCTGGAACAAATAGAGTTTATTTCCCAAATACTTTACATAATGCTTATAGAAAACCTATGAGGAATATGTGGGTTCCTAAATCACTAGTTACTAATATTACTAGACCCAAACAAATATGGGTACCAAATTCTATTTTTATTTGATCATTTTGTAGGAAAATTATTTAAAGAGCTCCTATAAAATCTTATGGTACTTGGAAAATGGGTGTTCAAGACACATGATAAGAGACTATTCATGTTTCAAGAACCTAATAAATATTGATGGTGGACATGTCACCTTTGGTGACAATGCCAAAAGAAAAAATCATTAGCCTTGGCCAAATCAGTAAATCTAACTCTATTTTAATTTCCAAAGTACTTTTTTTTATGGACTGAAATATAATATGCTTAGTATTTTACAACTATGTGATGATAGATTTCATGTTAAATTTTAAAATTATGCTTGCAATGTTTTTAATTCTAAAAATGAATTAGTATTTTCTGCATTAAGAAATGAAAATGTATATTCTATTAACTTAGATTATTTAGTTTCTCAAAATGCATCATGTTTAACTGTATTTCACAAAGAATCTTGGATTTGGCATAGAAGACTAGGACACTGTAATATTCACTCCCTTAGAAAGCTAACTAGGAAATTTTTAGTCAAAGATCTACCCAAACTAGAGTTTTCAAATAATAAAGTGTGAAATCCTTGTCAAAAGGGAAAGCAACACAAAATTTCCTTCAACCCAAATAAATAAGTTTCAACTTCTCAACCTTTCAAGTTGGTTCACATGGATTTTTTTGGACCATCTAGAGTTTCTAGTTTAAATTGGAAGCACTATATTTATGTTCTTGTAGATGACTTTTCTGGATATACATGGACCTTTTTTTGGATCACAAAAGTGAATCATGTTCCCATTTCACAAAATATACTAAAACTATAGAAAACCTCAGTGGAATTAGAATTAAATCTTTAAGAAGTGATCATGGTCATGAGTTTTAAAATAAAGAGTTTGAATCTTTTTTATCACAAAAGGGATATAGTCATAATTTCTCTTCCCTTATAACACCTCAACAAAATGGAGTTGTAGAAAAAAGAAATAGGACCTTGCAAGAAATTTCTAGAACCATGCTTAGTTAATATGACTTGCCTATTTATTTTTAGGCTGAAGTTGTAAATACAGAATGCTATATTATTAATAGAGTGTTGATTAGACCTATTCTTAAAATAACTCTCTATGAGTTATGGAACAATAGAAAAACCAAAGTAAAATACTTCAAAGTATTTGGTTGCAAAGTTTATATCCTTAATACTAAGGACAATCTTGACAAGTTTGAATCCAAGAGAGATGAAGGAATATTTATAGGATACTCAATCTCTAGTAAAGCCTATATAGTTTTTAACAAAAGAACTAAATGTGTGGAGGAATCTGTCCATGTCAAGTTTGATTAGAGAGATCCACATGAGCCTAAGACCTCTCAAGAGAATCTTGAGGATGATATGTCAAATTTGGGCATCAATGCTAAAAACTCCAACTATCCTATAAAGGAATCTGTAAAAACATCTGGTTCTATAAATTCTCCAGATTCAAGTCACAATGAACTTGAACCTTTTGAAGAACCTGAAATAACTAGAACCTCTTTTTCTAGAGCTGTTGGAACCCTTAAGAATCATCCTTTAGATGCTATTATAGGATATTTAGATAAAGGAACTCAAACTAGATATTCTCTTAGAAATCAGGTTGAACATCAAGTTTTCTTATCACAACTTGAACTTAAAAACATTAATGATGCTATCAATTATGAATTTTGGGTGATGGCTATGCAAGAAGAACATAATCAGTTTGAAAGGAACAAAATTTGAAAACTTTTTGACAGACCCAAAAACATATTTACCATAGGCACTAAGTGGGTGTTTAGAAATAAGGTAGATTAATCTAGTAACATAGTTATAAACAAGGCTAAATTGGTTTCACAAGGCTATAATCAAGAATAAGTAATTGAATATGAGGAGACCTTTGCACCTATTGATCGACTTGAATCCATCAGAATCCTTCTTTCTTATGTTGCCCATCTAAATTTTAAACTATATTAAATGAATGTCAAAAGTGAATTCCTAAATGTGTATATAGATGAGGATGTTTTTATTGAACAACCCCCTGGTTTTAAAAATCCTCACTTTCCAAATCATGTTTTTAAATTATCAAAATATTTTTATGGTTTAAATCAAGATTCAAGAGCTTAGTATGATAGATTGAGTACTTTTATTATTTCTAAAGGTTTTATAAAAGGTATATATGATCCTAATATTTTTATAAAACAAATTTCTAATGATTTTTTAGTAGTTCAAATTTATGTAGATGATATTATTTTTGGATCTTCAAAAAATTCTTTATGTATTGTGTTTTCAAAAATGATGAAAAATGAGTTTGAAATGAGTTTAATGGGTGAACTAAAATTCTTTCTTGGATTTAAAATCTTTAAAAATAAAGATGGTATTATTTTAAATCAAATCAAATATAATAAAGATCTTCTAAAACGTTTTGTCTTGGATATCACTAAAAGTAGTTATACTCTAATGAGTACTACTTGTAAGTTGGATCTTAATGAAGATCAAAAATCTGTTGATCAAACCACTTATAGAGGAATGTTTGGAAGCTTACTCTACTTAACTGCTAGCCATCCTAAAATTATTTTTAGTGTATGTATGTGTGCTCATTTTCAAGAAAACCCTAAGTAATATCATTTAAATGTTGTTAAAAGGATTTTCAAATACCTCAAACATACACCTAATCTAGTATTGTTCTACCCTAGAGGATAATCATATAAGTTAGTTAGCTCTTCTAATGCTGATTTCGGTGGTTGTAAGTTAGATAGAAAAAGAACCTCTAGAACATCTCAATTTTTAGGCAAGTCTTTAGTATTATGGTGTAGTAAGTAACAAAACTTTTTTGCATTATCTACTACCACAGCTTAATACATATCTACTGGTAGTTTTTGTGCAAAAATTTTTGGATAAAACACATATTACTAGATTATGGATATCAATTCATGCATGTACCCATAAATTGTGATAATAAAAGTGCTATTAACATTTCAAATAATCATGTTTCACACTCCAGGAAAAAACATATTGATGTAAGACATCACTTTTTGAGAGACCATTATCAAAAATGTGATATCACTTTGGAATTCATTAGAACTAAATATCATCTTGCTGATATATTCACTAACCCATTAAATTCTGAAAGGATAGATTACATCATACATGAATTAGGAATGATAAATATCAATTATAAAATGTATAGTTTCAAAATTTACTATCTTAAGATTATTGTATCACTATCATAGTTCTACATGTTACTATCTTGAAGTTATTTTCTTATGTTTATGGTTTCACAGTTACTGTCTCTCGATTACTGTCTTGCACTTACTATTTCAAGTGATGTGGTCACACCATTTGGAGACACATCGTAAATATGACACTATGAAAATAGGTTCCAGTATCCCTGTGAAAATTCATTTCGGTCTCACCATGAAAATCTGTTCCAGTCTCACCATAATAACACTTTTTTGTTTTATTTATATATTATTACCTGTATCGCTATGTTAATTATTTTATTTTTTTTATCCCATGCTTTTGAATTTGCGATTCTTGAAATACCTAAATGATAAAAACGAAATATCTTTCACTCTTTTCTTCACTCAAACTCTCTCTCTCAAACCATAAGTCCTATTTTATCCCTTCATCTCTCTCTCTCTCTCTTAAACCCTCATTGAATGCCTAGGATGAAACATGTATCTTAATCAACTCTTGATAAGTGAAAATCTATGAAGAAATTTAAAAGAGCACTAAAGGTAGGTCTTGAAGGGCCCCTGAACCCGAATCTTGTTGATATAATAGTAGTTCCAAAAAATGAAATCTATCCTAAGTGGTTGATAACAAGTAAGTCCTTAGTTTTGAAAGTACTGGAAGAATAGGGATGGCTAAACTAGTTCACAAAATAGGCAAGGCCAATTTATCCAAAACTTTTTGCTCAGTTTTATTAGTTTGTTCAGTTCTCATTCGATATAGAAGATGGTTTTGTTGTAAGAAGTTGGATTAATGGTCAAAGATGCACTTTTTCTTTGAGGTTATGGGATGCTTTCCTAGGAATACCTCATGAAGGAATTTTTTAGGACTATAATGGAGGTCATCCTCCTCCAAGTGATATTTTTGTCTTAGAATAGGGCTTGGGAAGCTTGAATGGAAATAAGAAGAAGAGAAGTGAAATTTCTACAGAGTTGGATGGTGAATCTAGGTTGTTGTTTAAGTTCATTCAAAATATGATTAGTCCAAGGAAAGTATATTTTTTCTACCCTCAAGTATCAGGATGTATTCTTGATACATATTTTGAAAAATGGACACAAGATCAATCTGTGTAAGTATATTATACTTCACATGTGTGAATTGATTAAGACAAATTAAAATTCTACCTCCTTGTCCTATTCAAGGTTGATCTCTGTAATGTTTTATGCTAAAGGAATGGTTGGACCGAATGAATAATTCATCAAAGACTATGAGTTATTTATCTCAAAGGTTATAGTAAAAAGGATGAAAATAAGTTGGAATCCATGGAAAAAGTCTTGGGTGGAGGATAATGAAAGAATATATGAAAAGTTTAATTTGGTTGAGTATCCATTAAGACCTAAGAACATTTCTGATCCTAGTTTTGTACTAGATGACGTTGTTGATTATTTTGATAAAGAAGAAGATACAGCCATTACACCGATGGAAGGAACTATCTTGGATAAGGAAGATAGTGGTCTACCTATTCCACAAGATATAGTTGATAAGGAGGAACCTGTTACTGAAATAAGTGATGTTTTAGAAATAGAACCTTCTTCTGGAAAAGAATCTGCTATAAGTGTAAAAGAAAATGTTATACCTAAGGAGTATCTAGAAGAATAACTTGTTATTGAGGAAGAGGCTGCTATTGAGGAACATTTATAGGAATAGGCTAATCTTAAACCTATCCTATCATCTGAGGAAATAATGGAACAATCCTTCCAGTTGGATAGAAAAGAACTGGGTAAGGCTATTGGAGATGAAATTTTAGAAATAGATGAAGGGACTAAATCTCTTAGTCCTGTGAGAGATACACCTGTTGAGGGGGAGAAACACCCCAGTCTAGAAATTATTGAAGTGTCTAATCCTATTGATCAAATGACTATGGATACATGGTATAATTTTCAAAGTTACTTTGATGTGGATAATACCCAAGAAGCCTCAATTAAAGGCATACACATTTTTATTGTGTTTCAATTGAAACTGGTTTCTACTCTAGAGGTAATCTATGCAAGGAACCTAAGTCTATCTCAGCTCTTGTTTCTGAATATTCTCAAGAACCTTCTACTTTTGTGAGTTATTTTTATTTGAAATCCTTTGGAGCTACTTTATTAGCAAGAGTTGAAAATATCATGAACACACAACCCACTCCTATGAAAATTCTCAGTGAAAGAGATATTTCCTTTCTATTAGAGAAAATCATATGGAAGATTCAACCAAAAATACTTCATGAAATACAAGAGGTTTGAATTGAAAAAAATTAGTTGAGTAATGAGGTGAAGTCTCTCTAAGCTATGGTTGATCATATGAAAAAAGTGTTGCAATCTGGACAAACTCTTGTTGCTCTTTCTATTGAAGATGTTAGTGGTCAGATTCCACATAAAGTTTCCTCTCTGATTCAACCAAACATTACTTCAATATTTGACAAAGTGGCTAAGAGAAACATCCAGATAGTCCATGAGATGTGTGAGCTTGTTGTTGGTCTTAACAAACTAATTGATGAGTACAAGGTATGTTTACAAAAAGTTATCAATCATATCAAGTCCCTCACTTCAACTATTACTGCCTCTACTACATCTGGACAGTCATCTCAACCCATTTATAGTGTTCTGCTTAGAACTGTTATTACGGAGGAACTTCAATTAGTGTTAAGTGTCCTTGATAAGTAAATATTATCTATAGTTGTCAAGAATAGTGATAGAGTCCTTGATTTGGTGAGGATTCACTCAAAGATTTCAAATGATACTTAGGAAGAAATTACAAATAAAGTATATTTATACTTTAATAGGATCTTATCTAAGAATGATATGACCAATAATTTCAAATATCTAGTAGAGAATTTGAAAATTCATCCTGTCACTCAATCTTTTATGACTCAAGTCAAAAATCTGAAAGACTTCACTCCTCTATTGGAAAAGTTTATGGAGAACAAAGATGATTTCAAGAAAGAAATGCAATATGGTGGTGAGATCATTACTGATTTCATTTAGTTGTTGAAGACTTATCTTCGTGTGCAGAGCACTACTATTGTGGCTCCTACAACAGCACCCTTACGGCCTGGTTTAACTCTTTCCTCATTCCCAGATTTTGCCTTTGCCTCGATGTCTGTATCTCAGGCTTTGAGCTAGATCATACCTATTATCCTTGACCAAAACTTGCCTCATTCTTTAACCAAACCCACTTTATAACCCTCTATTTTTTAAGGTCTCCCTCTTCCTTCTCTGATAGTTGGCTCACTCTATTCTCCAACCTCTAATTCTAATCCAATGGCTCCTTCTGGTTCTACTTCCAAGGACAAAGAGAAGATAGCTAGTGCCAAATAAAACTGAAAGATGTATCTTGATAGGGATGTTATGTACTTTTTCTTAATACTTGTAATGCCATATATCTTTCCATCTAATGCAATGTGAATTGTTGTTGTCTATTATCTTATTTAATTTCATTTATTCTCTTTCTTTATTATAATCTTTTTGATAATCCCAAAAGGGAGAGAAAGCACACTAAGAACAGAACTAAGAATAGAAATCTAACTAATATGATTTGTGATCATCAAAAAGGGTAATATTTTTGGACTCCTCATGTGTTAATCATGTTTTAATAATCACAAATCATATTAACCATTTTTAATCTATCTGAAATCTTGTTAACCCTGTTTACTCTATCTCAAATCCTGTAAACCCTATTTACTCTATCTCAAATCATATTAACCCTGTTTCCTATAAATCATGTTTGATTATTGTAAACTATATTTAATTTTATTCTATAATGATTTATTATATGAATGATTATGTATAATTCATTTTGTGAATATTACTGCTTAAGATTTTCTACAGATATTTGGCTAAGTCTGAGAAACCGTGAGTCTGACACCAGTTCTGGTTTTTTGGAAAAGGATCTAGAAATCGTGACCCAAACACTATGACCCAGACACCATGACCAAAACACCATGATCCAGACACCATGACCTAGACACTGTAACCAGTTCTAGATCTCATGAATTCTTTGACACTGATTCCATGCTACCATCACCAATAAATTGTTCGAAGTTTGGAAAAGGACCAAACATTGTGATCCTAACACCGCATATCTGCTACCAATTCCTAATCTCAATACAATTGTGGCATCATGACTGTATCACCACTCAAAGGAAAATAAGAAGACATCATTTCATGGTGACACTGTTTCCAAGTGATACCTTTTCAAGACAAACTATGAAACCATTCTTTAATTTGTTTTGTCGTTTTCAATTTAATTTCTAATGTTCATATTTGATTCATTTAAAAGAATTTACCTAATTAATGTTTCTTTGTAGACATGTCACCTAATAGTATGAGGTACGAGGTGCAGAATATGTGCATACTTTCAGTTCCAATGTGTGCACCCATAATTAAAAAAGAAGATAAGTCGGTCTTCAATGATACACAGACATAGAATCAAAAGAGCAAGCATTATTTTAAAAGTGAACTGATTCATGCAATAAGATACAACTAAATAACACACGAAGCATTTAATCTCGTTCCAAAAATCCTGGAATACTGTAGATTTGAATCAAAATCATCTTCGCAGTACCAACTCCACAAAGAATATGAGCTAGATATAATTTGAAACCAGAGCACCAGACTTAGAATACCCTGTTTTTTCACAAGAAGACTCTATAGCTACATCTACTTCATCCTAGAAGCGCAAAGCTGCATAGAATAACACTCAAAGATTATAACCCTTTATCATCATCTTTGCACTGTTGTGTACTATTTTTATCTTTCGATCAGTGTGTGTGTGTGTGTTTGTATTAAAAACCCACATTGTCTCCTATACTAAAATTAAGGATACAAGATATCCTTCCTCTCATATCTTTTTACATTTTTTTAGTCCCAAGGATAAGTGTGTAAGAGGTCCTTGTGTGACCTGGTAGTTTATACCCACAAAGAACAGTGGAAGAGGTCGTGTGACCTGGACAGTCTTGTGCACTGTTTTTTACCTCGATCCAGGGTGTGGATCAAGTTTATTAATATAAACTGCTTAGTGGAAGGTGATCACCAAGTAGAGTGGAGTGGATTAGGTCTAGGCTTGAGACTGAACCACTGGTTTTATCCATTGTGTCTTTTAATTTATTTTTTCTCTGATTTACTGTATAATTCAGAAAACACTAGATTTTACTTTGATAGTTAGTCTTGGATAGAAGTTATAATTGTTTTTCCTTATTATAATAGCTTCAAAAGTTGTATCAATAACTCACATTGATATTATTGGGAATTAATCAATCTTTATAGAAATTATTTGAATAGTCAAACTATTATAACACTATTACCTTGATTAATTGGGTTGTATTATTTTTATTGGGGAATATTTTTAAAGTGAACTTTTAACAAAAAAAAATTTATAGATACTCAATTCACCCCCCTCTTGAGTACTCTACCTCGACAAAAAAAATATAATTACATAAACATAATATCATATCAGTATAGGGATGTAGTCATGTTATTATATTGTATGTGTTAATACATAATTTAATATTATAAAATAAGAAGTAAAAAAAGAAAGATCTTGGTGAATACAATTACATTCTCATAGAAGAACCTCCTTCAGATCTCATATTAAGAACCTTAGGGTTGGTATTCTTGGAATTACAGAAGATATATAATGTGACTATGGTTATTGGTGAGATATTGTTTCATGTTTTTTTGATAAAAATGGCTTGAGATATGTGAATAAGTTAGTGGAGGGTGCCCTTTTATAATTGAGGAGGATTGTCATTTTTGTAAATACTCAGCACTATTCAATAATGGGAATTCAATCTCAACCCAAGTGCCACAAGAATTCATAAATAAGGTATTTTATGGAATTTAAGTTCAATAAACAGCTCCAAATTTAAAAATAAATATTTTTTAAACATGTTATTATCCAACCCTCTAAATTTAATTACATTTACCATTTAGGTTTTACCATGATAATTTATTTTTTTATTTACCTAGGTAATTTATCCTTTAAGATTAAAATAAATTAGCCTTATTTTATAATTTGGAAGCACTGATTCTAAATATGAAGTCCATTTATACAATTAAAATCCAATGTCTATGGAAAATTAATTTTAATGCGAACGAGTGTAATGTGTAAAACCTTGTTTTAACCTTAACCATAGTAATTAATTTTTTCTACCTTTATTATTTATTATCAATTAAAATTATGTTTCCCTTATTACATAATATTAATTATAATGATTCATAATATGGAATCTATTTTATGAAATTCAATTCATATCATTGGAATAATTCAATTTAAAAATAAATCCTCTGGCATGTTGAAAATGTGGTTTTCCAAATAAAATTTTTTTTAAGTATAAAAAAATTATATAAAATTTCAATCGGGGCCATCATATAGGGTAATTTTGATATAATATTGGCTTCGGGTATGATTTATAATGATAAATCTACCTCAAAATCTAGTTTAAGGTTGGGAAAATCTTTAGGAAATACATTAGTGTATTCCTTCACAATAATAATTTTCACATGGTTCGTGCTTTCCTTTGACTCAACCATTTGGGAAAGATATATTTATTCACTAAGTATCAACACCCACACCATTGAGGGATTTTCTAAAGGATATTCATGATATTAATTACATTTTTATAGGAGTATGGGATGGTTTGTAATATATAAAGATATTTCCTTTTCTCGGTAGTTAATGTGAGATCTATATAATGAGATCCAATCCATGCCTAGTATGGAATTAAATTCTACTAAAGGAAGGATTCTAATATTTTCTAGAAAAATATTCCAAAAAATACTAATAATAGAAGATTCCAACACTTTGGATGCATTGATCGCATCATTGGGTGTTTTTACATATATATCTACTTCAAGGTATCACAGTTGTGATTAAATAGTTCTAGTAAACTTATAGGATATAAAGGAATTCATAGAACCTGAATCAAATAAAACTTTTTCCATTCTTGAGTGAATAGTAATTTTACTTTGTATGACTTTATTTTCATTCCCCCACTTCAATGGTAGTGATGGCATATAATTTCACTTACTCCTTTATATTTGGTAGTTTCATATGTTTATTTCCCTCAAAGACTAGTGGTTTAGTTCATTGGATTTCATAAGTCCCTTTATCCCTATAGTTGAATCATTTCCCCATGGGTGGTGCATTGGGAGTTTCCTTCCTTTCCTCTATCACACTGATCAGCTTCTTTATCTCTCTTTGACATTCATGAGTTTGGTGGCCTCCACTCCCTCACTTAAATTATTTTACTATCCCTTTGATGAAATTCCCTTGATGCTTATTCCTAATTTTTTCCATGTGTGTGGTTATATATTTTTTTCTCCTTTGTCGTTTGATACCCTTTCTTGAAATTACAGTCTTATCTTCCTATCTCTATTTCCATGGGACAATTACCCAAACTCCATCTCTATTTTAAGATCGCATAGTACTATTTATTTATAACTCCCAATGTCTCAAATATCTAGATACTTTTGTAGGTGTGGTTTTAAACCACTAAAGAATCTATCTATTTTGTTTTCATTATTGATAAAAAAACTAATGGTATCTTTCATGACTTGTGAAATTTTCCTTAAAAGTCATGAAAGATTCACCTTCCTTTTTTATAAGATCTAAAAACTCTCATTCCATATTTTTTATAAGTTTTTTATGGAAATAATTACTAATAAATAAAATTTTAAATCATTTCCACATCATTTCTTTCATTTTATCTTTTACTTTTGTATTCTTTATCAAATCCCACCATTTATCAGCCTATCCATCTAAATTATAGACAACCAAGGTAGCTTTCTCCTTCATAGAATAGTGAAACACAGAAAAGATCTTCTCTATCAAGTTAAACCACAATTCCATGATAAGTGAATCATAGGATCCACTAAAATTGAATAGTCATTACCGTATAAAAGACTCGACAACTAGTTTCTCCTTTTTGTCTATAGGTGGACATTATATATGGTTTAGGTTATTTTTTATAATATGAGACATGTGGTCAAGAATTTCCATATAGTTTTTAACTCCACCTTCTATGGACTTGGGGATATCATTTGGAAAATTATTGCATTGTCCTTAACATGGGTTTTTTGTCTGGGTTTTCCTAGTTCTCACATTTATCAAAAATATAAAAAGTTTGAACAAAACACATGTCAACAAAACATAAATAAATAATTTATTCTCATATGAGAATAAAATATAAATTAATATCTTATGGTATTCATATGTTTATAATTTTTATATAAATATGATTCTAAGATCATGTAATTTAATATTTCCTAACTTTTAAAGAAATAATTTCTTTAGTTATATATCTTTAATAGTGGTTTTTTAGAGTATTTTATTAACTGAAGAATATCCCATGGGAGTGTCAAAATATGTGCAAAAAATGCCTCCTTTTTGTAAACTAGGTAATTATCAAGTTAATACATATTCCACCCTTTTGAGGGGTTACTATCCTAAGGTAATATTGTGCCACATCCACATACACTTTTAGTATCCAAATAGGTATTTCATTGCTCAAAAACCATGCACTATCATATTTTACCAAAATATAGGATGTTTACCTATAAATATACTTATCCTTATGGTTTTCACTAACAATTTATAATCCTAATTCCAAAATTAACTAAAAGGTTCCTCTAATACCAACTATAGTGACCCAACTTTTTCTTATGTTACTATTGCATCATTTTTAAGATAAATAACACAATACTAACACATTCAATGATTGAAAGGTTTGGTATCTAGGGAAAATTAGGCTCAAACATAACCTGTATATAATAAATCTTAAATATTATTTAAATAATTCTTATTTATCCTCATAAAATATCTCACATTCTTCTTAGTACATGTAATCAACTGAGGATATATATCAAAGAAATGGGTGAGCTAAAATCACAATCCGGGGAGAGATAACATTGAAGTAATAAGAAATATGAATCAATAGTTCGTGGGTGAGAATAATCATCATAATTATATCATAATCATGGGATTTTAATCATAATTATGATGGAAAATTTTGAAAAAGGCATGGAATGTGTAATATAAATAACAATGAAACTGTATAACAAATTGGTCAAATACCACACATAGTTGTGAGCAAATATAACATCATGTTCATGCATAACATATGTGTTTAAAACATAAAATCATAATTTTGAACAAATATAGAATTATATTCACACATAATATCTTGATATATTTCATATTAACCAGTGCATTGGAGGGAAATATAATTATATTACCACCTTTCAGATCATAAAATGCATGTAATCATGCATGCCACATGCAAAGGGAACTTGTATCAATCAAAGTCAGGAAATAAAATCATGAAAACAAATAGGTTTCATAAAGTATTTCACATATCATACTTCATGGAATAACCTTTTGGGTTCACAAATGAATAAAATTTATCATAATTTGGCATAAAATATTTTTGTTCTTTGAAGAAGAAAAAACTCAATATGAGAGAAAGATGTGTTTTAGAAAATTAAAAACTTTTTGATAAATCATTGAATTTAGTTAGAAATAATTTTTATGAGGTATAAAATGTATATCCAAATAAATATAAGGGAAATAATATTTAAATTACATTTTAAGGATATTATAGGAATATATATACTGAAAATTATGTAAAAGGGGTCATAACTCAAAAGATAGGTAGTTGGGTTCGAGAATCCCCTTGCCTTAAATCCCGATTTATTTCATTTCCTTTTCACCATCTATAAAATAAAATAGGTTTACTAAAACATGGAACATGAAGTTATTTATGTTATTTTTTATTACTATTTATCAATTATAGTCATTTTATTTTATTTATTAATTCTCATTGTTAAAGGTGAAACATTTTGATACCATATTTTTCATAAAATTTCCCATCTTATTTAGATTTCAGTATTTTTTTTCATAGTCATTTATACCTAAGTGAGATTAATTATAAAAGCCTAAAAATACATATAATTATAAATTTATATATCATAAATAATTTATTATAACCATCCATGTAACACCTCGTCCCTACCTCATTGGCTTGAGGAGGCGGTGAGGGCAACTTGGCCTTAAGTGACGTTCCCAAGATGCCAAAGGATGGCAATAAATGCCAAGGGCTCCAATATCAAGTTGGGGAATGATTTTCCCTTAAGAAAAAACCATCCACTAACAGCCACTATATAATGCATGTCAAATAAATTTTCAAACCATACATTCCCAAAAGACAACTAAGTTTTTTCACAACACAACTCAAGATCAATACAACCCGACATGTCCACAAAACATCAGAGTACACTGTGGAAACTAAACAACCAAACACCACCAGCCATGACACCACCATAGCTCCACACCAAGATCCAAGATCCAAGCTCCACCAAGGAATTACAATGCTTCACTAAAGGAGGGAGATGCCTTACCCTTTCCCACGTCATGGTACACAACATCTGTAAATATACCAACGTGCCAAAGTAGGTGGTGAGTAATAAAACTCAGTAGGTTTTCCCAAAATGAATTCCCTACACACACCACTAGGATAAAATTGTTATCATATTTATATAAAACAATTTATATAAAATAATCACAAGTGAAACCATTTCCATAAGCCAAACACACCCTTACTAAGCCATCATACCCAACCAAGAACCCAAGGGAAAGCCAACAAACATGCCACAATCCATTTCATCATTCACACACTAGCACAACAATTTCCAACTTGAAAATAAATGAACAAAAAACAACCAAAATGGGGGGACTTACACCCATCCCGTTCACCCATTCACCAAAACAATCAAAACAGTGGGACTTCTGCCTAACCCATTCACCCATTCACAACTAGCGGTACTTCCCGACCCCTACTCATATAGTGGTTCTTCCGACCACTCTCCATCCCCATTTTATAGTGAGACTTCCCACCCACTTCTATACAACATTTCAATAAAACCAAACCAAGAATAAACCCACCACGGTCACAACAACATGCAATCAACCAATTCCATTGCATATCAATCCACTCCAATAAATCACCCATTCATTGAACACCATTTTACATGCCCAACAACATTTCAATAAAACTAAAATTTTTTTGAAAACCCATTTCCATCAATAATTTTCACAAATTAACCATATCATCACATTTTAAAATCTTCATTTTAAAATCCACATGAATATAATTTCACCATAAAACACCATTTTTTCCTATAATCCCGAAAACATATCCCAAGGGATTTCCAACCAATTTCGCATATCAAACACAATTAATTTCAAGCACAAAAAATTAATTGTAACCAAAACCATTATCTCTAACCTAGTGGAGTCGAGAGAGAAGCCACCTACCTTTAGGGTTATCGAGAAATCGACCCACGAACAACCACACCTCAAATCCGGCAAATGCACCACCAGAACCTCTCTAGATCCATTTCCCTAACATCCACAAGCCTTAACATTAACATCCAAGGCAACCACAACCCTATATATACACAAAAAAAGTGTAGATATAGAAAACCAAGAAAGAGAGGGATGTAGATCTAGAGGAAAACACAAGAGAACAAGAGGATAGACTTAACCGGGAGAAACCACCTTCAAACATCCAAGAAAACTCTTCAAAATGCTTCCAAATCGAGTGGGAGAGCACCCTAAACCCCTGAGAACCCAAAATCCCAAGTGAGGCTCAAGTGGGAGGAAGATTGGAGAGGAATGATGCAATACTGAGTGAGCCTGGGTTTTAAAACCCTATTTTTTAAGTGGCCGCATAGTTAGCCCGCATGGTTTGGAAAACCGTGCGCTAACCGTGCACACACTACTGCCTCAGGAGCAAGGGTCTGCACGGTTTCCTGGGGAATCCACACAGTTTCCACTAACTGTCCTCAAACTGTTCACCACTTTAAAAGCCTCCAAACTCATCCAAAATCTTTCTAAACTCTCCCAACCTCTTCCCAACTCATCTTATTCACTTTAAACACATAAAAATGCATAAAAAAGTCCGCATACCTCAAACCAGGGGTGCTACATTCTCCCCACAATTGTACTTTCCGTCCTCAGAAAGTAGTGAACCCTCCCTTTACTGAAAGAGCTCAAGACACTTCTCGACCATCTCTTTCTCCCACTCCCAAGTCTCCTCTTGAGTCTGACCATGTTGCCACAAAAAACAAACTAAATCGATGCTTTTACCACACAAGACATTCTCTTGCCTATCCACAACCCTCACTAGCACATGCACCAACGAAGCATCCAGTTCTAGATCAACATGATCCCATCGAATCACATGGTCACGATCCAACTGGTACTTTTTCAACTATGATACAAGAAACACATTGTGCACCACATTGAACCTAGGTGGAAAATCCAAATTATAATCCACCTCACCAACCCGCTCAAGAATCTCAAAAGGTCCAATATACCTCGGAGATAATTTTCCCTACTTCCCAAACCGACGATGTCCCAACCTAGGAGAGATCCTCAAGAACACATGATCACTCACCTCAAATTACAACAGCTATCGATGATGATCCACATATGATTTCTGACAACTCTAAGCCATCTCCATTCTATTCCTAATCAACTTGATCTTCTCTGTCGTCTCCTGTACAAGGCTCGGTCCAACCATCAAGGACTCACCCGTTTCCACCCAACATAGTGGAGAACGACATGGCTGCCCATATAATGCTTCAAAAAGAGCCATCTGTATGGATTCCTGATAACTGTTATTGTATGATAACTCAACCAAAAAAAATTGATCCTCCCACGAGCCACCAAAATCCATGACACAAGCCTGTAACATATCCTCCAGAGTTTGTATCGTCCTCTCGGATTGACCAACCGTCTGAGGGTGATATGTTGTACTCATCGTCAACTGTGTCCCAAGGGTTTGCTACAAGGATTTCCAAAAATGAGATGTAAACCTCAGATCTCTATCTGATACAATCAAAACTGGAACACCATTCCTCTTTACCACCTCCCAGATATAGATTTTGGACAGATCCTCAACCGTATAAGATTCACGAATTGGGATGAAATGGGACAACTTTGTTAGCCGATCCACTATCACCCAAATGGCATCATGCTTTCTGACCGTTCTTGGGAGACCTGTAACAAAATCCATCATTATTTTCTCTCACTTCCAAATAGGGATTGGTAAAGACTACAACATTCCTGCTGGCCTTTGATGTTCTGCCTTGACCTGTTGAAAAGTCAAGAATCTCAAAACAAACTCAGCCACTCTTCTTTTCATACCAGCCCACCAGAACTGTGCTTCCAATGATTTATACATTTTCTGAATTCCAGGATAAACAGCCCACCTGGAATGATGATAGACCCTGAGAATATCCTCCTGATAAGCAACTGGTACAACCATCCAATTCCGAAAACACAAAACTGAATCTCCATTTAGTTGCCAACCCTTAATGGTCTCCCCACCATTGAGTCTCGATCACATGGTCACACACTCGGAATCAGATATTTGTGGCTCTCTAACCAGTCCAACCAAGTCAGTAATCAACAAAACTGGAAATAAGACTGCTCTATTGCCCTGGTTCTCACATTCCATCCGCATATCAGCTATAACCAACATCAACTTCCACTGGTCTGATGTCGTTTTTACCACATGATCATATGATTTTATACTTAATTCATCTGCCATTGAATTTCCATTACTCAGTGTGTACATCATGTCAAAATCAAACATCTGGAGATATTCCATCCATCTCCTTTGCCTTAAGTTCAAATCCCTTTGTGAGAAAATGTGCCTCAAGCTCTTATGATCTGTATATACCGTAAATTTCTCACCGAAGAGATAATGACACCACACTTTCAAAGCATGGACCACTGCTGCTAACTCCAAATCATGAGTTGCGTAGTTCTTCTCATGCACTCTCAACTGATGTGAGCCATACACAACCACATGATTCCCTTGCATGAGAATTCACCCCAACCCTGATCCTGATGCATCACAATACACCACGTACCCTTTTCCTGATTCTGGTAAAACCAATATTGGTGCTGATGTAAGACGACCCTTTAGCTCTTCAAAACACTACTGACACTGTTCATTCCACTAGAATGGAACATTATTTCTAGTAAAAGCTGTCATCAGCGAATCCAAACGTGAAAAATCATGAACAAAACACTGATAATACCCTACTAGACCAAGAAAACTCTATATCTAAAACACATTCTTTAGTGGTTTCCATGAGATAACGACCTCTATATTTTCTGGATCCACTGAAACACCCCTTTCCGAAATCACATAGACAAGAAAACGAACTTCCTGTATCTAAAAGTTACACTTTGACAATTTGGCATACAACCGATGATCCCTCAAGATCCCCAGCACTGTTTCCAGGTGCTACTCATGTTCCACCCTTGTCTCTGAGTACACCAGAATATCGTCTACAAACACCACCACAAATGAATCCAAATATCTCTAAAATATCTGATTCATCAATTCCATAAACACCATTGGAGCATTCGTTAGACCAAAGGTAATAACCACATATTCATAATGGTCATATTTACTTCTGAAAGATGTTTTAGAAATATCCTCCTTCCTCACCTGCAATTTATAGTATCCCGACCTCAGGTCGATCTTAGAGTACCATTGGGATCCCCTCAACTAGTCGAAAAAATCATCAATTCATGGAAGTCGATATATATTCTTTATTTTAACTTGGTTAAGTCTATGATAATCAACATAGAGACTCAAAGTTCCATCCGCCTTTTTCAAGAACAACACTGGAGCTGCCCACGGAGACGTGCTAGGCCGGATAAACCATTTTTTTTCTAAATCTTCCAACTGGATTTTCAATTCCTGCAATTCATCTGGTGTCATCCGATAAGATGAAAGTGAGATAGGACTGGTCCCCAGAAGGAGATCAATCATAAACTCCACTTCTCTTATGGGAGGTAACCCTGAGAATTCTTAAGAAAAAACATCCACGAACTGATCCACCACTGCTGGAGGAACACTCTGCTCCACACCCTCTACTGATTCCAACGACAAAACCACCAACTGATATGATAATGTACCCACTGTCGGTGCCAACAAACTTATTGCACCCTGCCTTTCATTCTTCTCTCCTCTAAAGAGATGTCTAACACCATCGTGTGTCGTAAAAGCCATTATTCGTACATCATAATCGATGTGGTACTTAAACGCCACCAGTCAATCCATTCCCAGGATTATAACATACCCATCCATCTCAAGCATTGAGAAATTCCACACTATCTCAACCTTTCCCACAACGATACAACATTCTCTACACAATAAGGATTGACACTCTCTTCGACCCAGAGGAGTTTGAAGTTTCAAAACTGAGGGCATCATTTCTACCCTTAAACCCAGCAAATCGACCACACTTACATCATTAAAAGAGTGTGAATCACCTGTATCAAACAACACTTGCATCAAGGTGGAATTTAAAATAATAGTACCTCGCACTGTGGATGGTCCCTACTAATCATCCCCCACAACCTGCTCAGCACAGAACACATGTTTTCTTGCCACACTCTGCTCTTTATTACTCTGTTGAGGCGTCATGGTATTCCGAGAATCACCATGACCCACTTTACTCTGCTAACGAGGGATGTGCTATTGTCCCCATCCCGTCGAAGCATACGACATCTGCGATCCCTGAGGAGTGTCACGCGCACCTGACCTTGGATCATTCCGACAATAACACTGCAGAAGCCCCATCTGCTTACAATTATGACATGCTCGAGGTTGTTTTGTACAATCCCGCTTGATATGGTTCGTAGAACCACACTGAAAACATTTTGTCTTGCTCTGGGAATTCAGAGGAATATTTATCGATCCTGTCGTTGGATTATATACCATATTCCCGCCCTGGGAATAAGTGTCCCTCTTTCGCTTGAACCCAGCGTTAGAGTTCCCACTATTCCTCATGGGTACCACCATGCTTCCCCCGCCCGGAGCTCCCAACAGATCCCACTCAGTCACCGAGACTCTATTCACCATCTATGTGTAATCATCTATACACAGCACCACTATCTTTGAACGGATTTCTTTCCTTAATCCTACTTCAAAGATCCTTTCCTTCAACAATGTGCTACCCGCCACCTTGGGTGCAAACCACACTAAGTTCATAAACTTAGCTTCATACTCCGTCACTGACATAAGCTCTTGCTTCAAACTGAAGAAATCAGTCGTGTGCTGAATTCTAAACATATGTGGGTAGAATTTTTTGTTAAACAATTTCTCAAATCCTTACCAAATTATACTCTAGTATATCCCCACTTGGACTACCAACTCCCACCACTGAAGGGCAAGATATTCCAATATATACATGGCCAACTTGAATTTTAACTCTATCGGTGTTCCCAATAACTCGAAGATCTTGTTCATTCTATTCAACCATGCTTCTACCCTCTCTGGCTCGGAATCCCCCCTGAAGATGGGTGGATTCTGCTTTTGAAACTGAACTGAATGATCTACATGCCTTGGTTCATCCACTTTATTTCCACTTTCCATAGCTTGGAAAGCTTGAACTATACTTTTCACTAGCTGCTGTTTCACCTAAGGCTCAGGTGCTACCACATTCTCAGCAGCCTCCTCTGGTTGGTCTCTATGACACTTACCCAATGCCATTTCTATAAAAATAAAACAGAAAACTATGAGTCTCACTTCCGTAGACATCACGAAATCCCATTTCAAATCTAATTACACAACACTATCACACAAGTCTTTCCACAAGTTCACACTTTCCATGTTTCAGCATTTTGAAAACCAAACCATTTTCAAAATACTATTCTATTCACATTAAAATTTCACACATTCGTATCACATCATAAATCATTATACCACAATTAAATATGTATCCTAGAGGGAATTCATTTCTACCATGCATTCCATGCTCATCTCATTGGCTACACCCACAACAATAAGATATCCAATGTCTATAAGTGTCTCCAAAACACTTATGTACCCAACTCCCTGGTAACTTGAATTTCAGCATAAAAGGGTTATCTACATCCTTTTATGCTATACATTCCAATTTCTGACAATCCTAATCCTTGCTACCATCCCGACTCAAGTAATATAATAGAACAAATTTCAACACCAAATCTGAGAATCAACTCCAAAGGACTGAACAAAATGATACCACTTGTAACACCCCATCCCTACCTCATTGGCTTGAGGAGGTGGAATATAATAGAACAAATTTCAACACCAAATCTGAGAATCAACTCCAAAGGACCGAACAAAATGATACAACTTGTAACACCCCATCCCTACCTCATTGGCTTGAGGAGGCGGTGAGGGATACTTGGCCTTAAACGACTTTCCCAAGATGCCAAAGGCTGGAAATAAATACTGAGGGCTTCAAGATCAAGTTGGGGAACGATTTTACCTTAAGAAAAACCCAACCAAACTATCCACTAACAGCCACTATATGATGCATGTCAAATAAAATGGCAAACCATGCATTCCCAAAAGACAACTAAGTTGTTACACAACACAACTCAAGATCAATACAACCCGACATGTACAAAAAACATCAGAGTACACTATAGAAACTAAACAACCAAACACCACCAGCCATGACACCACCATAGCTCTGCACCAAGCTCCAAGCTCCACTAAGGGATCACAATTCTCCACTAAATGAGGGAGATGCCTTACCCTTGCCCACGTCACGGTACATAACATCTGCAAAGACACCAACATGCCAAAGCAGGGGGTGAGTACTAAAACTCAGTATATTTTCCCCAAATGACTTCCCTACACATACCATTAGGATAAAACTATTAGAAAATTTATATAAAAAAATTTATATAAAATAATCACAAGTGAAACCAAGCCAAACACACCATTACCAAGCCATCATACCCAACCAAGAACCCAAGGGAAATCCAACAAACATGCCACAATCCATTTCATCATTCACACACTAGCACAAAAATTTCCAACTTGAAAAGAAATGCACAACAAACAACCAAAATGGTGGGACTTCCACCCAATCCGTTCACCCATTCACCAAAAAAATCAAAACAGTGGGACTTCCGCCCAACTCGTTCAACCATTCACAACTAGCGGTACTTACCAACCACTAATCATATGGTGGTTCTTCTGACCACTATCCATCCCAATTTTATAGTGAGACTACCCACCCACTTTCATACAACATTTCAATCAAACCAAACCAAGCATAAACCCACCAAGGTTACAACAACATGCAATCAAGCAATTACATTGCATATCAATCCACTCCAATAAATCACCCATTTATTGAACACCATTTTCCATGCCCAAAAACATTTCAATAAAACTACCCTTTTATTGAAAACCCCTTTCCATCAATCATTTTCACAAATCAACCTTATCATCCCATTTTAAAATCTTTATTTTAAAATCCACACGAATAGAATTTCACCATAAAACACCCTTTTTCCCAAAAATTCCCAAAACATATCCCAAGGGATTTCCAACCAATTTGGCATATCAAACATAATTAATTTCAATAACAATAAATTAATTGTAACCAAAAACCATTAGATCTAGGCCAGTGGAGTCGAGAGAGAATCCACCTACCTTTAGGGTTCCCGAGAAATCGACCCACGAACAACCACGCCTCAAATCCGGCGAACGCACCACCGAAACCTCTCTAGATCCCTTTACATAACATCCACAAGCCTTAATATTAACATCCAAGGCAACCACAACAATATATCTACACACAACAAGTGTATATCTAGAAAACCAAGAAATAGAGGGATGTAGATCTAGAGGAAAACACAATAGAAACAAGAGGAGATACTTACCAGTGAGAAACCACCTTCAAACCACCAAGAAACCTCTTCAAAATGCTTCCAAATCGAGTGGGAGAGCACTCTTAACCCCTGAGAACCCAAAATCCCAAATGAGGCTCAAGTGGGAGGAAGATTGGAGAGGAATGAGGCAAGCCCGAGTGAGCCCAGGTTTTAAACCCCAATTTTTAAGTGGTCGCACGGCTAGCCCGCACAATTTGGAAAACCGTGTGCTAACTGTGCGCACGCTACTGCATCGGGAGCAAGGGTCCGCATAGTTTCCTGGGGAATCCGCATGATTTCCACTAACCGTGCTCAAACTGTGCACCCCTTTGAAAGCCTCCAAACTCTCCCAACCTCTTCCTAACTCATCCTATGCACTTTAAACACATAAAAATGCATAAACAAATGCCAAATACCTCAAAACGGGGGTGATAAAATCCATAAATGGTGGTTAAAATAATTATCAATGTTCTCATTGGTAGTTAACTGATTGTAAACGAGACTTTGTCTGAAGAGAAGGTGTGTGATATATAATATGTGCTTATAAAATTTTTACAAGATATCAATATTATCAAGATCATGTTAACATATAGTTTAATTATTTTAATAGGGTTTTTATCAGAAATTAAAATTAGTATTGAAAATAAAAAACGAAAAATAAATAAAAAGACTAAAGGACATTACCACTTTCTTGAAGTTGTTCCTTTTCTAAGACTCTTAACTTCTTGAATTCTTGGAGTTTGATTACTCTAGAACATCCCTAAGGATTCTAAGGGTATTGAGAGGCAGTATTATGGTATATATTTTTCTTTGGTAAGTGTAAGTGAAGTGGTTTTCCAATGGGAGGGAGATATTTTATTCATACTTGAGGAGAGGTGTATTTTTAGGACAAAAATTTGAATAAAATAAAATATCCAAGGAAAACCTTGGAATAGTAATTTTTTTAAAATATGAAATATATTTGAATAAAATTATATGATTTTATTAATTTTAATAATTTTATATTTTGAATATATTAGTTTAATTAGAAGGAATGGAGAAAAATAAAAAATCTATATATTTAATTAAAGGGACACTTTAAGCTTTTAGAATTTCGAAAATACTTTCTAGGTTTGGAATTTTAATTTAATGGATTACTTAACTTATTAAAAAAATTGTCTGGTATAAATTTATATAATTTATTAGGTCATTATTACAACATGATAAATGATATAATTTAAAATACACTAGTTATGAAAAACAGTATTTTACTATTCACCTAAAAATTGAAGTGCTTAAGAAAATTACCAATAATCAGCCTTTGAAAAATTTTATGTACTGATTAAAAAAATTAAATTCATTTTATCAAAATAATTATCCAAAATAGGTAATTTTAATTTTTAATATAAAAACTTACTATTTTTATGAAAAACATTAAATACATTTTATTAAAAATATTCTTATACTTTCTTTGAGTTTTTTATATTGATATTTATTTTATGGTATTATAATATTTATATTTTATTAAATTACTAATGATGAATATTATTTATATTATATTTGATTATTTTGAGGTCAAATTACTATTATAATGGTCATGTTACTAATCTCAACAGTTAGGATACTTTTCCCAATGGTCATATTACATTCCTAACAGTCATGTTACTATTCCAATAGTTATATTATATTATATAAATACCATTTCCTTAATTAAATAATCACTAAAATTTCTCTAAAGGTTCTATATTTCCATTTTATAATATTTCGATTGGTTTAATAATATTTTTCTTCTTTTCCATGGTTTTTTCATAGGGGTGATGATTTTAGCATATTATAATTATCCAAGTTTTACCATTCTAGTTTCTACTTTTAAAATTTTTCCCCATTGTAATATTTTTAATTTTCATGGGTTTAGTTATTGACTAATATAATTATCTTCATTATTTAAATAAAGTATTGTTGATATTTATATGTGTTTTATGAGTATCATCATATACAATAATATAACACACATTTATTCTAGAAAAAAATATCACTTATAAACTTTGGGTCATTACATGTATTAAGATACACTATATAAATCATTATTGAAGTTTTTTAGTTTTTTAATAAATCCTATAATTAATTTTACAAAGATTTGAGTTGATTTGAAGAGATTATGGAAGTATTTTTCCAAATATGATAATTGAAAAGGGAATTTATCTTACATTGAGCCACATAAGTAAATTTAGTTATGTATATAATATAATTTAGCTATGTGATAATATTTTTACATTAAGGAAGATTTTATAAAGGCATTTATCTTACATAGACCAGCCTATAATATAATTGAGAGCTCATAATATTAAATATCTTATGGGGACTAGCTCATAAGATGATTGAGGCATGTAAGATATATATATTACATGATAAATGTTCTGTGAGGGATTTATCCTAAAAATGTGAGAAATATCTTATGGAAAATTTTCATTCAAAGTATTACCCTACAGAGATAAATAAAGTGTTAAGATAAGTTCCATACTATAGGATGGGATTCCATGTGGAAAAGACACATAATTCCATGAATGTGGGATTTTAAATAATATTAAAGAATTGGATTTTATAGAGGATTTAAAACAAATAAACACTTGATTATTTGTGAGATTTAAATGAGGATCATTGACCAAAAATCAGGGAAGTTTGAATGAGAATATCATGCCTGGTCAAGATTAAGCAGTTTCCAAATATTATTGGAAAATAAGGATAAGCACTATTTGCATGTATAAATATACAGATAAGTGAAGAAGATTAAAGTGTGTGAATATTGAGATATCTTGAATAAACTATTTAAGAGAGTTTTGAGAACCTAATATGCATATGTATCATAGATACAAAAGGATTCAAATTCAGGATCCATTGAAGTGGAAGGAGATCAGCACTTGAGTATTCATGAAGTGATGAGAGAGAAACATATCATTAAAGATCTAGAAGAGATTTCAAGACCAGTATATTTTTGAATATCTTTTAGTTATATGTGAGTAATATATATTCTATAGGATCATATAGTAATATCACTCTGATGAATATTAAGTACTTTATACTATTGGGTCAACACAAAATGTTAAGGTTCTTATAACTGGGGGTATATCCATTTGCTAAATAGTCTTAGGAGTATGGAGTATAACCAGTTGAGGAAGAGAAATTGATTAAGGGGTATAACCAATCATGATCCTATAGACTTAAGAGGACACCAAAATTGATAATAAGATTATATTGGTTAACCATGTTGGGGGGAATAACCAGCAGGGAAAGGAGTAGTCCTATCATCCAAAAATTATAAATACTATGTGCTAACCTATATATTTATAATTTTATATGAAGTTATGAATATGAGAAATCATTTAGTGGATAGATATAGAAACCCAAAATCCAATAACCTAGAGAAAGTGACTACTTTATTACATTTTCATAAGATATAGGGGATCTCATCCTGAAGATTTGATTAGTTTAATAGTCTTGGAAAAGTAGATACATACATGACTCTCGTATTATATTTTAAATAAAAAATATATAGCATAAGAAATATTCTCATGTCATTGATGGTATTCATGATATCCTTATTAATATATTGGGTAAAGGAAAAAAATAATGGGTGATCTTAGATTCTCAACAAGAGTTACATACAAAAGAAGCTATCATGATTAAATAAATCATAATCAATATGGAAATATAAGAAACTGAAAACACATGTGATTTAATAATTAACTTGATCAAAAAATGCATGTATAGATAATTTTGGTGTATTAATATCATTTATAATAGTAAATATATTATCAATGAAGGAAATTATTAATATTAAACATCTTGATCTCATATATCCTGATATATATTATCATTAAGACCTTGTTCCAATATAGTTTAATTGGTGGGTATACACCAAAAACCCATTTAATTTGGAAAATTGATTTATCTCATGAGGCATTTCAATGCATCAAGGATATATTTATAACTTATAAAAACCCATCACTACATGTACAATACATTATTCATATATTTAATGATCAATTTAATTCATAAATAATATACCTTATCAACAGATATATATATTGAGTAAAGAATATAAAATATTAATATTTCCCTTGTTAATCAAATAGATTTCATAAAAAACACCACATGTAAAAATTTTATATGGTTTAGGAAATAATCATATCCATTATACAAAGAATATCTATATTTAATATAATTTAATTTATAATGAAAAATTTTCACAAGAAAAAATTTTTTTCATGAAAAAGTTAACAACAACAAAATTAAGAAAAAAATAAGAGATGACCATCAGAAAAGTAGATTTTGTAGTAAAATAAATTCTTCAAAATAATAGAATAAAATGAATGAAAAACCTTTAAAATATTTTTTCATAAATATTTTTATTTTCAAAATAATTGAAAAATTTTAAAAGAATCTAAACAGTGTAAAACGATTATGGTGATGGGAAAGTTTGTTAGCACTGTATACGTTAAAAAGCAATCATTTTGAATTTTTATAAAGTAAAAAAATAAAACTTTTGGAAAACATTAGAAATATTAATTTAAAAATTTTTAAAAATTCAAGGATAACATTAGGTTTCTTTAATAAATCATTTTATTAATAAAAATCACTTTTATAAAATAATTTTGGAAAATATGGATATGGAAAGAAAATTATACCCAATCAAAAGAGAAATATGGTAGAATTTTCTTTTAAATTTTTCAATTGAATGTATAACTTAAATTGAATAATTAATCATAATTAATAAATATATATATTCGTGTTAAATACCTCAAATTTGTGGAAAATTAATTAGGTTCATAATACCAAATATGTCTCAATGGAGTGGAAGTTGAGATGAAATCCCTTACCTCAAGTTTGGATTGCCTCATAAGTTCTTTTAACCTCTAAATATAATAAATTTATATTTATTATAATTATATAATATAACCATATACATATATATAATATTATTTATGATCTATTTATAACATTTTATCACCTATTTGTTAACAATGTTTTATTGTTGTTGTTATTTTTTATGTTAAATGCTTCATTTTTCTTGAATGTTTTGATTTGGTAGTTCTAGTCCTTGTTCTTTGATTATAGTTACATAAACTCCATAATTTTATTCATGATATAAATATAATATATATTCCATATAAATATATTTATAGTCTTCCATAAAATATAGAGGTAGAAAAATGAATTACACCATTCAAAGAGACGGTAGGTCATACGTACGCATGAACAATGTTTTCACTTTTTAACGAATAAAAATAAAGAAAGGTAAATAATAATTAAACTTTAAAATATAAATTTTATATCATATATATTCATTAAATTTACCCTTATTACAATCCATATAAATCATAAATAAAAAAACTTTTCACATTACTTTGTAGAGGTGGCATTCCACACATATGCAAGAACGACGATGTTGTTTTCCAATGAATTTTAAGGTAAGAAGGTAGATATGGTATTATAATTTTATAATTACAATTATTTCATAAATATAATATATATTCATTACTTTCATCTTTATAACCATCCAATTAAATTGGTCATGAAAAATAAATTACACCGCTACATGGAGACGGTAAGTTGTACGTAAAGATGGGGGATGTTTTTTCTTTTTTTAAGATAGAAAATTGTAATGACTCGCTAATTATCATTGGCTTGAGAGTACGACGAGTCATTACTAGGAATTAAATGACATACCCAAGGCACCCAAGGCTGGAAATAAATGCCAAAGGATTTCAAATACAAGTTGAGGATGATTCACCTTTTAAGAAATAATCTAATAAACCAACATTCCATAACCAAATTGTTCACTAAATGATGCATGGACAAAATGAAAACAACTAAAAAAAATCAAGTATATCAAAACCACATCAAAGTGCGCAATATCAGAAGACCAATCTAGTATCAAAGTTAGTGGTAGATAAATAACTAAAAACTCTCAAGAGACCCCAAGACTCCATGCTCCACAAGCTCCAAACTCCACAATCACCAAATAGACCAAGTATCACGAGTTAGTGTTAAAAACATGGGAAACATTACCTTTTCTCCTATCCTGGAATATATCATCTTCAAAGGAAATAGATTTACAAAGAAGGGGTGAGTATAAAACTCAATAGTTTTTCCCCAATGACTTCCCTACTCACGCCACTAGGATAGAACAGTTAGCACATTATATAAATTAATTTATATAAATAAATTTACCAAAATAGTTTATAACTAAATATAAACAAGTTTTAAACCCAATTGAAACCAAGTGAAAAAAATTTCTAGTATTTCCTGAAAATATGGAAGTTGTTATCTCATGGGAACCACCGAAGAATGTCTTCAAGATACGAATTTTTCTTAGTCTAGCTGGTTACTACAGATGCTTTTTGCGTGATTTCTTATGACTATCTTCGCCAATGATAGCTCTGAAAAAGAAGAATGTTTTATTCCAATGAAAAAAGAAATGCCAAAATTCTTTCCAGGAACTAAAATTTCATCAGACATTGGCACCTATATTGATTTTTCCAGAATCGGGATGGGGTTATGTGCCTTACTGTGATACTTTAGGATCAGGGTTGAGTTGTTTTCTCATGCAAGGAGACTATGTGGTTGATTATGGTTCAAGGTATTTGATGGTTCATGAGAATAATTACCCAACACATGATTTTGAGTTAGCTACAGTCGTTTGTGCCTTGAAGACATGGAATCATTATCTCTTTGGTAAGAAATTTACTGTGTTCACAGATCAAAAAATCTTGAAACACATTTTCTCACAACGAGATTTGAATCTGAGGCAAATGATATGGATGGAGTATCTCCAGATGTTTGAATTGACTTGATGTATACACCAGGGAAAAGAAATTTGGTGGTGGATGCATTGAGCAGAAAGTCATATGCTCAGTTGGTGAAAGAAGTTTTAGATGAATGGTGGTTGATGTCGGTCCTAGCTGACATGCATGTGGAATTTGAAGACCGAAGTGATGTTCCAGTTTTATTTTCAACTACGCTTCTCTTGATTTGCTAAATGTGGTCAAAGAGATACAAACATATGATGAAGAATGTTTGGTTATGAGTTCAAAACTCAATGGTGGGGAGACCATTGAGGGATGGAAACTTGATGGGAGTTCAGTTTTTTGTTTTAGATATCGGATGGTTGTACCTATATCTTGTCAGGAACAAATACTTAATGCTTACCACAATTCGATATGGTTTGTGCATCTTGGAACACAGAAGATATACAAGGAATTGAAGGTGCAGTTTTGGTGGAGAGGCATGAAAAGGAAGGTGTTCGAGTTCATTTCTAAGTGATTAACTTATCAGAAAGTTAAGGGAGAGAATTAGATATCAATGGATATATTGCAGTCTTTACTGATTTCAGTGTGGAAATGGGAGTAGATAGCGATAGATTTTATTATAGGTCTCCCAATAACAGTTCAGAGACACGATTCCATATGGGTGATAGTGGATCGTCTTACCAAGTCAACCCATTTTATCCCTATTCGTGAAACTTATATGATGGAGTATCTATCAAAAATATATATCTGAGAAGTGTTAAAGAGGCATGGCATACTAGTATCAATAGTATCAGACAGAGATCCAAGGTTCATGTCTTGTTTTTGGAAATCCTTACAGAAATCCCTTGGCATTCAATTGAATACGATCATGGCGTATCATCCTCAGATGGATGGGAAATCTGAGTAGATGATAAAAACATTGGAAGACATGTTGTAGGATTGTGTAATGAATTTTGGTGGATCATGGAAAGATCATATACCCTTGCATGAGTTCTCATACAATAATAGTTATCTGGACTCGATACATTTTGCTCCGTTTGAAGCATTGTATGGACATCCTTGCTGTTATCCACTATGTTGAGTGGAAACGAGTGAGACTTCACTAGTTAGGCCAATCCTTGTCTAAGAAACAATCAAGAATATTCAGTTAACCAAAATAGGATGGTGACAGCTCAGATTCATCATAAATCTTATGTGGATCACTGTCAAAGGTTGTTTTAATTTACTGTGAGTGATCATGTGTTCTTGAAGATCTCTCCAAGGCTTGTACATCGTCATTTTGGGATGCAGGTAAAGTTATATCCTAGATAAATTGGCCCTTTTGATATATTGGAATGGGTTTGAGAGGTGGCATATCAGTTGGAATTACCACCATGGTTTAGTTCAGTTCATAGTGCGTTCCATGTATCTCAGTTGAAAAAGTATCATCCTGATCCTAACCATATGATCTGATGGGATCATGTTGACCTAGATCCGGATGATAAATTTATACATATTTTGGTATGGATTATGGATAGTCAAGATAAATTCTTTCATGGAAAAATCATCAATCTAGTGTGGGTTTTATGGCAGCATGGTCAGATTCAGGAAGAGACTTGGGAACGCGATAAGGAGATGAAAGATCAATGGACGTAACTCTTTTAGATTAGTGATAGTTTTCAACTTTATAAGGATGGAAAGACCAATGGTTGGGAGAATTTAGTACCCTAGGTTTCTATTATGGAACCCTTACTTGATGATTTTTATGGTTATAAAGTGTAAGGGTGGTGGATGGGAGAGTAGGGAGAATTTTGGAAGTGTTTGGGGGGCTAAATGGGAGTCGCATGGGAGGTGAACAGTTTTCCTAACCATGCGTCTAAACCATTTATAGTGGTCCTATTGAGGCAGTAACTCTAGTATGGTTGGAGCACATTTTGGGAGACTATTCAAGGGGATTCCATGCGGGTAGTGGCTATCGTACAATTAGCACACGGTTTTCCTAACCTTGCGTAGAGTCAGAATGAGATCCTTAAAAATAGGATCTCACTCGTTTTTTCCATAACTCCCTTGTTTTCCCCTAAATAGCCCTAATTCTAGATTAATCTTCATTGAAGGTAGTATAACCTCTTCCAATTATTTTGGATTCAATCTAAAGGATTCCCTTGGTGAATCGAAGCTGGATTCTTGAGGTAGGTGATCGTTCTTCTTCTTTCTTGATCGGTTTCTTAGATCTACATAGATCTACTTCTCCTATTCTCTTGGTTTCTCAGATCTATACCTTTTATGGGTAGATCTAGGTTGTTGGATTCCAAATTTGATTATATTTGGTCTTGATCTTTCTAGGATAAGATATATAAGGTGGGTTCTTAGAGAATCGACCCAGTTTTCTTGTGTGTTTTTCATTCGTTGTGGTTTTCATCAAAACCTTCGAGGTAGAAGAATTCACTCTCAAATACTATTAGTATAACTAATTGGCGTGGTTTAAAATTTAATTTATTGTAATTAATTTATTTTTATTTGGATGGTTATTAATTTTTGGAAACCTTCTTTGGTGATGGTTTGGTAAATTGTAGAAATCTGGAAAATTTGGTGTTTTGAATAAAGTGATTTTGTTCATGGTTTTAAAATATGAATTTTAAAATGGGGATTTTGTGGAATGGTGGAACATGGATTTTATTAGTTGTTTTCAATAAAAATGGGATGTTTTATTGAAACAAAATGGTTGTTTGTAAATTGTTTTATTTTTTGGTTTTTAATAAAAGTATGGTTTTATTGAAATGGTTTGAAATGGTTATTTGGAATGGTTTTGACATAAATGGGGTTTTTTGTGAGTTCATGATCGAAGTTCCCCTGAATAATGGATTTGTAGCATTGGTTTACAAGGTGCGTGACCCAAGATCAGGGGAATTTTTCATTGGGACACAAGGTAACGGGACAAGAGACCACTCATGAGTATAGAACTATCAAACGAAGCATGCATGGGTGGGTGTGTTGTGAACTATGGAAGGGATATGCAAAAATGACAGTAAGAATTAGTTTTTTATCATTGATTATCTATTTTATGGAAAAATAACTTGATGTAAATTGGTTTCATTTACTTTTGTTTTCACTTGTTTATAGTTGGTTTTCAAACTTGTTTATATTTAGTTATAAATTGTTTTTGTAAATTGCTTTATATAAACTATTTTATATAGTGTGATAATCATTCTATCCCGGTGGCATGAGTAGGGAAGTCATTGGGTAAATCCTACTAAGTTTTATACTCACCCCTTCTTTAGCACATTGGTGCTTTTGGAGATGTTATCTTCCAGGATAGGGGAAAAGGTAATATTTCACACGTTTTTAGCACTACCTTGTGATACTTGGACTGCTTGGTGATTGTGGAGCTTGGAGCTTGTGAAACATGGATTCTTTTGGTATCTTGAGAGTTTTTATTTGTTTATCCACTGTTTAATTTTATACTATATTGGTTTTTTGTTGTTTCACACTTTGATGTGGTTTTGAGATACCTAAATTTGTTTAGTTGACTTCCTTTTGTTCATGCAACATTTAGTGAATAGTTTGGTTATGTTATATTAATTTATTGGCTTGTTTCTTAAAGGGTAAATCATCCCACACTAGTATTTGAACCCCTCAGCATTTATTTCTAGAATTTGTCACCTTGGGGATGTCACTTAAGGCCCATTAATGACTCGTTGTACTCTAAAGCCAATGAGAATTAGCGGGTCATTACAAAAATGGTTTTACCATAATTATAATAACATATAATAATATTCATGATACTATATTTATTATTTTAGGATGGTAAAAATATTTTAAGAGGAATTATAAAAATAAATAAACTTTAAAGAGTTGATAAAGATGATTACCACTTCTTTGGTAGACTTTCTTTAGATATCCTCTTAAGAGACATAGGGTTTCTCTTTTAGGAAGAAAGGAACATAAATAACTTTAATATGGATGCGTAGAATATTATTTTTTGGGATTTTTTAGATATATGGTTCAAATTTATCTAAAGAAAATAGAAAAGGGGTGTTCTTTTATAATTGAGGGGAGGGGAATTCTTGAAATTTATTAATGTATTAAATTGATATAAATTATTATTCGTGTAAAAATGACTCTAAATTTATATTATTATATATAATATGAGGATTATTTCCTCATAAAATAAATTTTGGAAAATTTTTTGGTTATTTTTTCCCCCTTAACTTTAGTTTAAACCCCCTCCCCCCCCCCCCTTATTAACCCTTTTGACAATTACGGTATTACTAAATTTTTCTACCATTTAAGGGTTAATAATTTTATCATAAAAGTAAAAATGACCTATAAATGGACATTTTTTATGTTTTCATCCATATCCATTTCACTTAGAAAAATATAGGTTTTTTATGATTTTTAAATAATTTAATAAAATATTATTTTCATAAAATATCATGAATGTCATTTTTGAAACAATTCATTTAATTTGAATTTAAAAAAATCAAGACAGAAATTTATTTAAAATATAATGATTTAAAATGCCACAAATATGTTATATTTATCTATAAAATTATTTCAACACTATAAAAAACCAAAATTATATTGCTTTTATGATTTTTAAAACCATTTATTTTATTTTTCTATAAATTGAATAAATAATGTGTTGGTATTGCGTAAGCATTTAAGGTAATTATTTCATTACTAAAAATTAGAAATAAAATACCATGATAAAAAATTTGTTTCATATCTTAAATAACTATTTATAACTAGATATAAGCTTCTTTAATCCTTTTCACAAAATATTATAGATATTAAAAATAAGAGAATTACTTTTTTGACTTTATCTTTTACCTAAATATTATAAAGGTCAATATAAAAGATAAATTCTAATAAAAGATCATATTTTCAAATTTTGGATTATTATGGATGAAATAGAATCATATAATAAAATAAATGTAAGTGTTGTATATATTTTTAATGCCTTAAAACATTATTTTTAACGTTAATTACCCAATTTACACTATTGAGTTAATAAATTTTACCACAGTTTTTATTCATTAGAAAAGAGACATATTTACAAAATTTAAACCTCTTAATTCCAAATATTGAATCAATTATAAAATTAAATATCTATAAGTGGTATAAATTAATTTTATAATGATCCCTTAAATATTTATGAAAATGTCTTTTTTTAATGAATTTTTAATTATAAAAGTATTTTTATACCAAGATCAAGTATAATGTTGATCGAAAAGGTATAAATTAAATTATTTTTAATAAAAAGAAACTAGTGGTATTTTAAAACTAATAAAAATCAAATTGAATCTTTGGAAATACTATAAAATAAAATACATTTTTCTTTAAAAATTAATATTTTCACCATTTACCCAAAAATTAACCTAGGCTAATATTGAAGTTATGATTTTAAAAATGATATAATTTTCATATAATTATATTTAAATAGTTTTTAATGGTGTTTTTTAAATTTCTATTTCATTTAAATTAATATATCCAAGAAATTTTATTTAAATAAGAATATATTATAAAATCTTGAGATGTTACATTTTACCCCCCTTATAAAAAATTTTCCCTTGAAATTACATCACTTAGATACAAAAAACTCAGGATAATTCTACCTCACCATATCCTTACGTTCCCACATAGCTTATTCAGATTTATAGTTTTTCCAAAAAAAACATTGACTATATGAGTGGTCTTTTTTCATAGCACTTTCTCTCTACGATCCAGAATATCCATTGGTTTTTCCTTATAAAATAGATCTTTATACATCGGTATGAACTCTAATTTTAGTACATGTAAAGGATTTGGTATGTAATTCCTTATGGGTGATACATGGAACATATCTTGAGCTTGTGAAATATGTAGTGGGATAGATAAGTGATAATCTACCATTCTGACATGATCAATAATTTTGAAGGGTTTGATATACCTTGAGTTCATCTTTCCCATAGATCTAAATATCATAACCTTCTTCCTAGATGATATTCATAATAAAACTTTATCTCCAACTTCAAACTCTATATATCACTAATGATTATTGTAAGAAAATTATACTAAAGGAAGTTATTGATCCCAGATACCATTAAAATATATATAGAAAGCCTCAACATGTCTTATAGAGTTTGAATGGTCCTCTCAGACTGACCATATATCTGATGATGATAAGTAGTACTAAAACTCAACTCTATATCTAGATCCTTCTTACAGATTATCCAAAACATCAAGTTAAACCTTAGATCTTGATCAGATACAATTGATAGTGGTGCTTTATGGAATCTTGCAACTTCCTTAATGTATAACTGGGTAATATGATCAATGGTGAAATCTTCTCTAATATTGATAAAATGTTCTAATTTAATACGGAAATTGACTGCAACCCAAATATAATTATTCCCTTTAGATGTTTTTAGGGATTGTGATGATGAAATATGAAGTAATGTTCTCCCATTTCCATTCTAGTATAGAAAATGGTTGTAATATCCCCTAATACATCTACTTCTTATCCTTAACTTTTTGACATGCCTGACATCAAGATACATAATCAGAAATATCCATTTTCATTTTATCCCAACAGAAATAGATAATGATGAACTATGAGCTTCATCTAAAATATCCTTCTTAAACTTTGGTTTTTATAGGACACATACTCAAACCTTATCATTCAATTTGGATCAAAGTCAAGAAAATTACTCACCTTATTTTATAATTCCCCATCTTCCATTTCTTTTTTCTTAATATTTACATGAAAAGATGTTTGAACACTCATCCAAAAAATATATGATCTTTCCCCTTTCCTCAAGATCTTAGGATCTAACTTCCATAAATCCATAAATATTGGATCTCTTTTAATCTTAATCATAAACAAACTAGCATGACCTTTATAAATTAGAGCATCAGCCACCTTGTTCTCCTTCCCATGGTGGTAATGTATTGATCATATATAAACTTTGATCAACTCCAACCATCTTCTTTGGAAGATATACAACTCTTTCTATGTAAATATATACTTCAAGATTTTATGATCAGTATATGTATCATAACTTTTACAATACATATAATGCCTTTATATCTTCAATAAAAAATTAACATTTACAACTCCAAATCATGATTTGGATAATTATTCTCATGAATTTTTAATTATAGGTAGGCATATGATATCATTGTATCATTTTTTATGAGGACACATCTAAGTCCCTTTTTTGATGCATCACTATATATCACAAACCATTTTTTATCATAAGGTAGTGTAAGCATAGGTTCACTGACCAACCTTCTCTTCATTTCATTGGAATTATCCTCACATTCATATGTTTACAAGAACATAAAACACTTCCAAGTCAACTCGATGAGTTGGTTATATAATCATGATAAATATCTCAAAAAGTATTGGTAGTATCCCGAAATCCCAAGAAAACTATGAATCTCAGTTATTGTGGTTAGAATAATCCATTTCTAAATAACTTATATCTTTGAAGGATCCACTAATATATCATCACTTTTGATTATATAACCCATTAATGAAACTGGATAAATCCAAAATTCACACCTGGTAAATTTAGTATACAACTTCTCCTTCCTCAGAGCCTTTAGAAAAATTCTCAAATTTTCTTCATTCTCTTCCTTGATCATTGAATATATAATAATATCATTAATAAAAACTACCAGAAATTAATCAATGTAATCTATAAAGAATATATTTATTATATCTAGAAAGATATTAGAATAATTGGTAATTAAAATGGTGTAACTATAAATTCATAATGAAAATACCACATACGTAAGGTTTTATTGGGTATATCCTCATTCTTGACCCTTAGCTGATGATATCTAGATCAAGGATCAATCTTGAAAAAATATTAATATCCTTGTAATTGATTGAAAAACTCATCAATATATGGAATATGATACTTATTATTGATCTTCGTCTTTTTAAGTTCTTTATAATCAATGAAAAGACATGTCGAACAATCTTTCTTATTAATAAAATTAATAGGTGCACTCTATAGTGAAGCACTAGGACAAATGAAACCCTTATCTATATTCTCTGGTAGTATCTTATAAAATTTTAAAACTCAATAAATTCTATTCTATATAGATTCATTGAAATAAGTGTAGAACTAGGTATGAGTTTTATTGAAAACTAAACTTCATAATTATGGGTAATATGGGGAAACACTTCTAGAAAGACGTCAAAAAACTCTGATACAATAGGCATATCTTTAATGTTTATTTTCTCCTCAACCATCTAATATCTATATCCCTCATAAATAGGTAATAAAACCCATACATTAGAAGTAATTTATAATAATAATTCAGGTTCATCCTCACAATTATATACTATTGTAGCTAGATTCTTAATATAAATTGTAACCTACCTCCACTACACTTGATATCATATCTATAGCGAGAGATCCAATCCATTCCCAAAATTACATCAAATTCAAATAGAGGAAGAATAACATGATTTTTAGGAATCATATTCTTACAAAATTATATCATAGAGTATTTATAAACTTGATATGTAATCATTTTACTATTAGGAGTTTTAACTTCCAACTCAAGAGGGGGGGATATGATATCCTTAGAAAATTATTCAAATATAAAAGAGTGGGTATAACCTGAATCAAATAAAACATTTTCACTTTTAGAGTAAATGATAAGTGTACCTTTCACCTCATCACTAGAAACTTCTACTTTGGTTGTAGTAATTCCATATGCTTGGCCTTCACACCTTATCTTATTTTATAGTAAGTTCACTTGATGCTTGGGGAACTATTTTGAATAATTCCCCAACTATTTATAATTTAAGCACTAGATAATAGTGTTTTATTTGTTTTCAGTATAGTCATTATCAAAACTCCCATTCCCTTCTTGTATTTTTATGTATATTTATTTCCCCAATTTTTACATGATGCAAATTTATTTTTTCCCTTATTATTCTTTAATGTGTTCCCTTTTTCTTGGTTCTCAACCAACCTCTTCTTCTATTTATTTCACTTGAAGATATAATATCTATAAAATTCCTTATCTTACATAATTTAATTTGATACTATATCATCATATGATGAAAAAAATTTAGAAACTAGTTCCCTTCAGAGATTCTGGTTAAGACTAACAAAGAAGTGGTCAATATTTTTTTCTAGATTACATATATAGTCCAAATAATGATTGTATAATCTTATGAAGTTATCCTCATATTATGACACACACTTTTTCCTACCTTATACTTTAATGTGTGTAAATTTATCTCTATTTATACACTTTTTTTCTCAAGGGAAGTATTTCTCAAAGAATATCACTCTAAAAGTTCCCTATTATATGCTTTCTATTTATTCAACCTCTTTAATATTTTAAACTAATAACCACCATTGATTGGCATCTCCTATAAAATTATATACTTCTAGAATAATATTTTCACTTTCATTACATCCAAAATCTAGTAATATCTTTTTGAGAGACTTAATCCATTACTTATCTTTCAATGTATTATTAGTTCTAGTAAAATATGGTGGCTCTTGTCGCATGAAGTGATCCAACATAGGAAAATAACACTATAGAACAATATTTTTCTATATTCTTGAAGTGCTATTTTTCATAACATAAGTAATATACCCTAATATGGACATTATCTACTCAATTCTAGTACCAACTTATTGGTTTGATCAATATAGAAATCCATACATTATCTAAGGGTGTCGATTCCCTTTCTTTTGTTATGCACCATTACTAAATAATGGCACACAATGAGTTTTCTCATAATCAAAATGAATATTAAGACATAAAATAAAATCCTTATAATTTTAAAACTTCTCAAATACTATAATGGGTTATTATAATTCTTGTGTTAGTAATGATTATTTAAAATCTAGTTCTCAATGTTTTTACTAACATTCCTCTGATACCAACTAAAGAAACCCCAACTACAGTAACCCAGAGCCATTTTCTACTTTATTAATTGGAATAAGATGTAGGGGATCTCATCCTAAAGGATCGATTAGTTTAGTAGTATGGAAGAACTAGATTTATATATGAATCGAGTATTACACTAGAAATATAAAATATATAGCATAAGAAATATCCTTGTATCCTTTATATTATTCATAATATCATTCTTCATATCCTGGAGAAAGGAAAATAAATAAAGGGTGATATAATATATTCAGTAATAGTTATATACAATAGAATATATCATGATTAAATAATGAATAATCAATATGGAAAGGTAAATAACTGAAAACACATGTCATTTAAACACTAAATTAAGCACAAAATGCATCCATGGATAATATCAATGCAGAAATCTCATGGATAATTATATCTAAATTCTCAATTAGGGAAATTATTAATATATTACATCTTGATATCAGAAATAATGATATCTATTACAATAAATACATTGCACCAATATAGTTTAATCTATTAGTAGGTATATGCCAAAAACATATTTAATTTGTCCAAATTATTTGTCTCATAAGACCTATCAATGCATCGATGGGCTATCTATGATTAGTCCCCACCCATAACTAAATGTTTAATTCATTCCATATATATTAAATGGTCAATTTAATTCATAAAAAATATTCCTTATCAAAAAATATCTATATTGAGTAAATAATATGGAATATTAAGATTTCTACCATCAATCAAATAGTTTTTATAACAAAACATAATATGTAAAAATGGAATACAGTTTAAGAAATAATCATATCCACGATAAAAAGAATATTTATATTTCACATAATGTAATTTCAAATTAAAATGATCACAAGGAAGTTAATGTTTCAAGAGAAAGTTAACAACCATAAAATTAATCAATAAATGAGAGATGACTATCAGAAAAGTAGATTTTGCAGTAAAATCGAGTCTTTTAAAGAATATAAAAAACATGTAAGATAGATATTTAAAATATGTTTTCATGTAGTGTTTTTTTTAAATTATTGAAAACTTGTATAATAATATAAATTTATGGCATAGGGAAATTTCATTAACACTTTATGCATTAAAAAACATTCCATTTGACTTTTTGTAAAGAAATTAAAAAATAACCCTTTTTGAAAACATTATAAATATTCCTTCAAAACCTAGTTAAAATTTAAGTATAACATAAAATTTCTTTAATAAATAATTTGATTAATAAAAAGGACTTTTGTAAAACAATTTTGGAAAATATGGAAATGAAAGAAAAATATACCAGATCAAACAAGAAAAAATATCACCTTTTATTTTAAATATTCCTCTAGAAAAAATAAATTTAATTGAATTATTAATCATCATATATATATATATATATATTATTGTTAAATAAATAAAAGGTTTAGTATATAAAACACATAAAATTAATTAGGTTCATAATACTAAATATTTCTCAATGTAGTGGAAATTGAAACGAAATCTCTTACTTTCAATTCGACATACCTCATAAGTTCTTTTAAACTTATGTATAATAAATTTATAATAATTATAATTACACAAAAATCATATACATATATATAATATAATATATAATCTATTTATAACATTTTATCACCCATTTTTAACAATATTTATTTATTATAATTATTTTTGGTGTTAGCTGCTTCATTTTTATGTATGTTTTGATTCATTAGTTTTGGTCCTTGTACTTTAATTAATGTTTCATAAACTATATAATTTTATTCATGATATAAATATAATATATATTAAATATACCTATATTTATATTCATTAATAAAATATAGATATAGAAAAATTAATTACGAAATTCATGGAGACGGTAGGTCGTACATACACATGAATGTTGTTTTCACTTTTTGACGGATGAAATGAAATAAAGGTAAATAAAAATTAACATTTATAAGATTATTTTTTACCCCATATATAACTTATATATTCATTAAATATATCCTTATTACCATCCATGTAAATCACAAATGAAAAACGGTTCACATTGCTTCATGGAGGTGGTATACCACAGGTCCGTACGAGCAACATTATTGTTTTCCAATGGATTGGATGGTAATAAGGTAGATAAGATATTATAATTTAATATGACTAATTATTTGATAAATATAATATGTATTCATTATTTTCATAATTATAACCAACCAAGTAAAGTGGTGATGAAAAAAAATTACACCATTGCGTGGAGATGGCAAGCCATATGTACACACAAGTGATGATTTTTCTTTTCATAGGATGGAAAAATGATATAAAATAGTTGTAAAATAATAATAATAATAAAATATAATTATATTTATTATACTAGATTTATTATTTTAGTATGGGTAAAACATGTTAATTTTATGCAGAAAAATAAATAAACTTGAAAGAGTTGATAAAGATGATTTCCACTTCTTCAGTAGACATCCTTTATATCACTTCTTAGGGGAATGAGGGATTATATTTTTGGAAGGCCAGTTCCTCAAAAACTTGTATAATTATGTTTATAATAGTATTAGGTAGGTTTTTATTACCTATATGGATCAAAGTAATGTAAATAAAATAGATAAGGGGTGTCCTTTTATAAGTGATGGGAAGGGGATTATTGGAATTTATTAAAGTACTAAATCAATATAAATTATTTTTCGTAGAAAAATTACTCCAAATTGATATTATTCTAAGATAAGATAATTATTAGTCAAAATAAAATTTATACAAGTTTTGGTTATTATTTGACCCTTATATTTTAGTTTTAACCCTCATTAACCCTTTTGACAATTACTACATTGCTAAAGTTTTCTACCATTTAAGGCTCAAGGATGTTTCCATAAAATTACAAAAGACCCATAAATGGACCATTTTTTATGTTTTAAACTATTTCCCATTCACTTGGATGAATATAAAAATTTTATTATTTTTAAATAATTGGATAAAATATTATATTCATAAAATATAATAAATGTCATTTTTGACTCTATTAATTTAATTTGACTTTAAAAACATCAAGAGAAATATGAAATTAAAATAAAAAAATTTAAAAATCACTAATAATTTATATTTATCAATAAAATTCTTTTAATATTATAAATCACCCAAATTTTATTACTTTTAATATTTTTAAAATCATTTATTTTATTTTTTTATTTATTGAATAAATATTGCATCAGCATTGCATAAGAATTTAATGTAATTATTTAATTACTAAAAATTAAAAATAAAATTACATGATAAAAAAATTGGTTCATATTTAAAGTAACTATTTATAACCGAACATAATTTTTATTTATCCTTCTAATAAAATATTATAGATATTAAAAAAAAGATAATGACATTTTTTACTTTATATTTTATTTAATTATTATAAATGTAAAAATCAAAGATAAATGCAAATAAAAGTTCATATTTTTTAATTTTGGATGATTATAGATAAAATATACTCATATAATTAAATAAATTAAGGTTTTGGATATATTTTTATTTCCTTGTCACATTATTTTTAACCTTAATTACCAATTTTTCCTTTACTGAGTTGATAAAATTTGCCATGTTTACTATTCATAATAAAAGAGAAATATTTACCCAATTTGAACCTCATAATTAAAAATATTTAATTGATTTTATCAAATTAAATATTTATAAGTGAAATAAATTCATTTTATAATAATCATATAAAGTGCAATGAAAAATGGTTTTTTTGAAAAATGCTTTTTCAAAGTGTAAAGGTATTGTTATACCAAGATCGTGTATAATATTGATCCAAAAGGTATAAATTAAAATATTTTTGAAAAAAAGATACTAATGGTATTTTAAAACCAATAAAAATCAAATTTATTCTCTAAAAATACTAGAAATTAAAATATAGATCTCTTAAAAAATTGATATTTTCACTATTCATCCAAAAATTAACCTAAGCTAATATTGAAATTATGATTTCAAAAATGATATAATTGTTGCGTGATAATATTTCAATAGTTTTTAGTGGTTATTTTAAACTTGTTGTTGTGTGTAAATTAATATATCAAAGAAATTTTAATTAAAAAGGAATATATCATAAAATCATGGGTTGTTATAATGATGAATTTTAACAGGTCCTAGAGGTTGGGTTCAAAAAGAAATAACTCATAAAATAAAATAGTTAACTAACTCACCACCTCCCTCTCTCAGTAATCCAAAAGGTCTAGAACTAATGATAACTACCCAAACTATCATATTTTATATATTCCCTTACTAAACTGGGTTCACTCCCCAATCCAGTCTATATTACCTCATGAGATGTCAATATTTACCCAATATATAGGAGGGCTATATAAATATGGTCCCACCCATCACATAATTTAAAAAAATATGTGTTTCACAAGATCATAATAACATTAATCATATTATTATATCATAACCCATAAAAAATAAATTTTTTTAAACATTTCATGATCACATAATCATAAACCATCTAGAAAAAGAAAATAGAAGGTATCATAACAACATTAGTTATATCATCATAACTTAATTAACCCATGGGAAAGAAAAATGTTTCATGAAATAATCTTAATAACATCATCATCATAAGTTATCTAAAAACTTTTATAGTATCATAAGATTATATCCCTTTTAAATCTTATGAAACATCAAAGGATGTTGACACATATGACAAATTACTTTGAAAGAACATTTTAATCGTTATTTTAAAACATGAAAGAAATATCCTCTTATTTTGATAAAATTTTAAATAAAAAATAAAATATTATTGAGAAAAAAATTCATTGAAAATAAATATGTAAAATTTTAAAGGAATATTTAGATCAAATAATTGTCATAATAGTGGGAAAATATATTTTTGCGGTAAACATTAAAACATAGATTCTTTCAACCCTTTTTTTAACAAGTCATAAATAACTTGTTCAGAAACATTGTAAAAATTACTTTTTAATAATTTGAAAATAAATTAAAATATATTTTAAAATAAATTTAAATAATTATTTTATTATATAAAATAACATTCTTGAAAACATTTAAGATAACATGGACATGGAAAAAAATCATTTTCTGAAGAGGAAATAATGTCTACTTTTCTTAAAAAAATCTTGATCTTTTTAAGTACCAAAGATATTATAATGAAAGATAAAAATTAAAAATATATAAATAACCATATTATAAGAAAATATGTGGATTTTAAGAGATAAACTTTATATAATTACCCCAATTAATATTCAATCATAAATAATCTCGATTTAAAATGAGATTGTAACATAAATCCTTACCGCTTTTTTAACTTCTTAATTATGACCCCCTTAAAAGAAAAAAATTAAAATACCATTAATATAAATATATTCATGATATAAATTAATAAAGGTTCAATATACACACCATATAAACACAAATAAGATCATAACATGAAACATGTCTCAACAAAACAATATTGAGATGAAGAATCCTTACCGCTTTAGTAATATTTGAATCAAAACCTCAATAAAGATATAACCATATATTGATTTTTATATAACCATAAAATTTATTAAAATAATAAAATATTTTAATGGGTAGTGTATAAACCACACAAAATAAAAAAGTGATGAATATAGTGTATGTCTCGTAGAAATAAAAGTGAGATGAGAAACCCTTACCTCAAGTCACATCTTGCTTTGTATACATTCAATCCTCATGTATAATAAATATAGATTTATTATAAATATATTGGATACAAAATTCATACATAAAATTCTATATATCATTACTTTTATAATTTCCTATTACCCATTTATTAATAATTCTTCTTTAAAATGAAAATTCTGGTGAAAACTAGTCCATTTTTTATGCATGTTTCAATTCAATGGTTCAGATTCTTGCACCTTGGTCATAGTTTCATCATATTAAAAATATTAATAATGTAATAAATATCATATTTATTCATTATATAAACTTTTATATCCATCTATATAATGTGGTGATGAAAAATTACCTACATCACTTTGTATATATAGAAGTTCATACGTACACACAAGTGATGTTTTTACTTTTCAATAGATGGAATAGAAGAAATGTAAATAAAAATTCACATTTTAAAAATAATAATTATATTATAAATATGATATATATTCATTATATCCATGCATATTACCATCCATTTAATGAAAACATGAAAATTCAATCACATCACTTCATGAAGGAGTTAGTTTAAACATATGTACGAACAACATTATCATTTCTCATAGGATGGAAATGAGGTAGAAAATGGGTGTACAATTAACAGGAAAACATTTAATTATAGTAATGAAATTTGTTTCATCATGCTAATATGGTTATATAATATTTCTATGAGGTTAAGGAAGAAATAAACTCAGAATAGATCGGTAAATACATTTACCTCTTCTTTAGGAAACTTCATTTGGCGTACACCTTAAGCCTTCAAAGGATGGACTTTTGGGAAGACCATAATATCTAATACATGGGGAGGGAAGTTATTAAGGTATTTTGGTATGTATTTTCTAATCTATATCAATCAAAATGTGTGAAAAAAGTTTTTGGAAGAATTTATGAAGTTATTTGGGTAAGGATTAGCTGAGGAAGATGGCCCAAAAAGTGTGAAGGAGTGAGGGGAAGAGGACCTCCTTTTATAAGTGAGGGGAGTTGCACTCCTATAAATACTTAAAACATTAAAATATAATAAAGTCATATTCAAGTGAAAGTTGTACCAATTCAACCCAAAATTTAATATATGATAATTTTTTGTCAATATACACTTAACCAATTGGATTTATACAAGTTTTAAGGTTATTTTAACCCTTAATTATTTAGTTTAACACCTCATTAAACCTTTTAACCTTTAACACATTAATTTATTTTAACCTTTACCTCATTAAACCTTTTAACCTTTTAACCTTTAGACAAATTTATTTTTAAACATAACACTGAATGTATTATTATTCCTTTCCAACTAAAAATAATTATATAAAAATTAAAATATTTTATTGAATATATTATCTATACATTTCATTCAAATCATTCCTCGATAGTGATTAATTTAATTTATTGAGATAAAAATACATTAATCATGTAAAAGTTTTTTTCATAAAAAAATATATTTTACCTACAAAGGATTATATTTTCATTTATAACTAAGATAAAAAATGAATTAATTTTATAAATGTGCAAAAAATACATTTTCATAAGTTTAATACTATTAATTAATTTTTAAATAAATTATATATGACAAACACAATGCTCATAAACAAAATATTTTATAACATTTCTTTAGGAGCAATATTATTTCCTCAGTGAATTAGAAATTATTTTTTATAATTATATTTCATTTAAATACCATATAATGTGCATCATTTTATAATATTTAGGAATTATTCATATAATTTTAGGGTTATGTTAATCAAAATTTATTGAGCACATTTATTTATTTAATTGAAATATATTCTAAAATATTGGGTAATTACATTTCACCCCACTTATAAGAATTTTTTCCTCAAAATTTAGTCACTCTAATACAAATAATTGAGGATACCTCTACCTCATCACATCCTTGGGTTCCCATATAGATTCATCAAATTTCTAATTCCTCTAAATAAAATTAACTAGTTGATTAGTCTTGTTCCATAGCACTTTATCCCTATAATCTAAGAATTATATTGATTGTTCTTCATAAGAAAGATCATTATTCGGTGGTACAACCTCTGAGTTCAGTACATGTGAAGGATTTAGTATGTAATTTCTCCAAATATATACATGGAACATGTTGTGAACTTATAAGAGGATTGGAGGAATCACCAAGTGATAATCCAACATCCCGATATTATCAATAATATTCTAGGGACCAATATATATAGGGATTAGCTTTACCTTCTTTATAAATATCATAACATTCTTCCAATGAGATATTCAAAGGAATGCCTTCTTAACAACTTTTAAATTTATATCTCATCAATGATTTTCAGCATAACTTTTCTATCAAACCTGAGTTATCCTAATGTGATGTTGAATAGATCTAACCTTCTCTATCATTTCATTATCTATCTCAGGTTTCAATAGTCTTTATTCTCCAAATTCATCCCAGCATGTTGGAGTTCTACACTTATTTCTATAGAGGTCTTTATAAGGATCTATATGAATTCTTGAGTGAAAGATATTATTGTAAGAAAATTTGGCTAGAGGAAGGTGTTGATCCCAAACAACTTTAAAATCCATAAAACAAGCTCTCAAAAGACCTTCTAGGGATTTAAATCTTCTTCTCAGACAAACCATCTATCTAAGGGGGATATAAAGTTCAATTCTATATTTAATTCATACTGAATACATCTTCAGAATTTTGAGGTAAACCTCATATCTAGATAAAATACAATAAAATATGGTACTCCATGAAACCTTGCAACTTCCTTAATATATATATCCTAGAAATATGATCAAGAGAAAAATATTCTCTGATAGAAATGAAATGTGATGAATTGATAAGGTTTCCAACTATAAACCAAATAATATTATTCCCTTTAGATGTTTTGGGGAGTCCAATGATGAAATCCATGGTGAAGTTTTCCCATTTTCATTAAAGTATGGGTATTTATTATAACATAACCTTAGAATTTTCTCTCATAGAATTCACTTATTGATATACCAAGAAATTAGATACATACTTATTAATATCTCTATTCATGTTTTACCACTAAAAATGATCTTTTAGATCTCTATACGTCTTCATAATTCAAGGATGGATAGATAATGATGAATGTTGAGATACATCCGATAAATACTTCAATTATGGTATTAATAGGATACATAATCGGTTCTTGAACCTTATCATCACAGTCATGGTTAAACTAAAGAATATTACTTGACATATTCAATATTTATACACCCCCATTATATACCTCTTTAATATTCACATGGATATATGGTTGAACATTCATATAATAAATATAGTATCTTTTCCCTTTACCTATGATTTCAAGGTATGTCTTCTATAATTATATAAGTATTGGATCTCTTTAAATCCTCATCATAGAAAAACTAGTATGATCCTTCTAGACCAAATCATCATCTACCTTATTCTTATTCCTAGGGTGGTAATGTATTGAGTAATTATAATCTTTAATCAACTCCAACCACCTCCTTTGTATCCTATTCAACTCTTTATGTGTGAATATATACTTCAATATTTTATGATCAGTATATATATCAAACCATTTACCATATAGATAATGCCTTTATATATTCAATTATGGGTCTCACCCAAACTATTTGAGATAATTACCCCTATTGAATAGAGAGTAAGTCCTATATATTGGAATTAATTTCCATTGGAAGTTCATGTTCATCCTTTCACCTGTAGACAATAATAGGTTGATTTGGAATATCAAATGTGATTTCACTTCCATATAAATTGAGATGGGAACTATATAAAGAGATATAATCCATATCCAATATCACATAAAATTTTAATATGTGGAGAATAACAATATTTTATGGAATTATATTCCCATAAACTTATATTTTAGATGAGATATAGACTTGAGATGAAATCATCATACCACCAGAAGTATTTATTTATAATTCTATATCTAGTCATCAGGGTGGTGATTTTATGTTCTTATAAATAATTATATAAACAAAGGAGTGGTATGAAAAAAACAAAATAAAACACCCATAGTTATTGAAAATATGGTTAGTACATCTAACTCCACTTAATTTTTAGTACCCACTTCAGTAATTGTGATTAAATAGGCATTTCCATAATCTATTTTTATTGGGATTTATTGATGCCTATCATCCTTGTTATCCTTTTGATTATTTAATTAACTGGGATAGTTCTTAAGTTTCTCAAATTAATAACATTAAACTATTAATGGTACCATATTCCAAAAATAAACCATATTCTAGTTCATTTGATAAATTTTATTGGGTGTTTATTCTCACATTCTTATCATGTAGAAAATTGAATCTTCATTCCTATATGGTCTTTATCACCAAAAATTTCATAATATCTATTTTAACTTATTTTAATTTCAACTAGGTTCAATTTTCTAATCATAAATAGATATGGTTTATTAAGAATGGACATAAGATTTTAAATCCTAGATATAATTCCATTTCATTGCTCATGATGACAGTCATTACATTGGATATCATATTTTTTTTTCACATGATTCCTCTAGGTTCCAACCATTTATTAAAACCAAAATATTATGTGTGATTATAAATTGACATTAATAAAAGTAATCAATCATATATAATAAAAATCATTTCTAATATATCCTATATTGTAACACCATATCATCAACCCATAACACTTTAGGTTCTTCTTATACCACTAAGGTTCATTATAGGTTGTCATAGGTTTTATAAACTCATTATTTATAATGGTTTATAAAGATAATTTGAATTAACAAAATCATATCACCTGGGAGTGTCAAAATAGGTGTGTAGTTAGGCCTGTTTACCATGCACCAAGTGAAGATCAAGTTAATACCCAATAATCATTTTCATGGTTATTACCCCTAGGTGAAACTATGTCAAAGACTTCTTCAAATTTTTTGTATATATATAGTAATTTCATTACTAGAAAACCACATGAACTCTATCATACAAAAACATTGGGATTTTATCCTATACCTAGACTTATCTGTAGGGATTTCACCAAGTTCTCTAATCCTGGTCTCCAAAAATAGCAAAACTCTACTCTAATACTAACTGAGGAAACTTGTGTATTACATACATTGATATTATATCATTTTAGATTAATATTCAATATATATCATAATAATACACACCCCAAAACTATTAAGGTTTAGTTTATTTGGAGACTAGATATATAATAAACTTATTTCATGAAATATATTTAATATATCCCACAAATTTCTTCTCACATATTACCCTTTTTAGACATTATGTATTTAAAATCTTTCTTCATAACTTGGGGAAAAGTAGACATAATAAAGGATTATCTTAGATGCTCAGTAAGGGATAAACTTTGGGATATCAATCAATGTCCATAAGTGATCATAAGATAATAATAAGGGTATAATATCATGATCACAACTTATAAAAGTCATACCCAGTCATTCAAAGATCATTAATCATTAATCATGGCATAAGGATTTATTGTAACAAAAGACATAAGTTATAGGAGTGTGGAATCATCAATAATCAATCATGATCAATGAGAACATATCATAAGTATAATACATAAATTTTTGGAATACACTTATGCATAGAAAATCATTTCTTTAGTCAAGGATCACTACAATGACTATCACAGTGGAAAAAGTCCCATAGTGGATTGGGTTCACTCCCCATTCCATCGTTTACTTAGTCAAGGATCACTACCAAGACTATCATATTATAAATATTACCTTAATTAACTAGGTCCAATAACCATTATAGTCAATATTATCTCATGAGATATTAATCATTACCCAATACATTAGAGGGTTTTATAATTTTAGTCACACCCATCGCATAATGAAAACTATACATATATGTGCCCCAAGATCATAATAGCATTAATTTTATCATTATAGAGTAACCTATAGAAAATAAATGGTTTTTTTAAACATACCATCATTACATAATCAAAAGGCATCTATATAAAGGAAGTGGATTATATCATAATAACATTCATTATTTCATCATAGCTTAATTAACCATTAGGAAAGAAATGGGTTTCTTGAAATCATCATAAGTACATCATCATAAAAATTCATCTATAAAATTAAATGGTATCATAAAATAATATCTACATTGAATCATAAGAAACATCAAAGGATTTTGAAAAAGATTAAAAATATCTTTAAAATAACATTCAAACCTTTCTTGGAAAACATGAGAAAAATATCCTTTTCTTTTTATAAAATTTAAAATAAAATTAACCATAATATTGAGAATATTGTTTTATTTAAAAATAAACATGGAAACTAGTAAATTAATATTTAAATAAAATAATATTCATGAAGGTGAAAAAATTCCTCTGTGCGATAAATGTTAAAGAAAATCTTCCTTTCATGTTTTTTTTGTAATAAGTCATAAACAACCTATTTGGAAACATTATAAAAATTTATTTTTAATAATATCAATATAAATTAAAATATAGTTGAAAATTAATTTAAATTATTATTTTATTATAAAAAATAAATTCTTGAAAACATTTTAAATAGCATGGACATGGAAGAAAATTTTTATTATCCAAAGGGGAAATAACATCAGATTTTATTAAAAATATTTTCTCAATAATTTTAAGTACCAAAGGGAGGATAATGAAATGAAAACATTAAAACCCCATAAATAACTAGATTATAATAATATATATGGTTTTTAAGAGATAAATAGAACATAATTCACCCAAATAAGATTCAATCAATCCTAATTTAAAATGATATTGTAATATAAACCCTTAGCACTTTGGTAACTTTTGAATCATAAATACCTTGAAATAAATAAATTAAAATGAAACATAAAATTTAATGAATATAAATATATTACTGATCTAAAATACACACCCTGTAAATAAAAATAGGTTCACAACATGAAACATGTCTCAACAAAACAATATTGAGATGAAGAACCCTTACAACTTTAGTAATCTATAAATAAAAACCTCATGAAAGAGAGAGAATTAGAAGGATTTTTAAATCCATGTAATATTTTTTCAAATAATAATAAATTGAATTCATTTTCATTATATACACCACACAAAATAAATAAGTGGTGAACATGGAATATGTCTCACATAAATAAAAGTGAGTTGAAACCCTTACCTCAAGTGTCATTTTTATTCATGTGAATTAGAACCTATTATTTAATAAATAAATATTTATTTTTAATATATTATAGAACCAAATTCCAATATAAATTACTATATATCATTCATTTATAATTTCTAATTACTATTTTATTAACAATTATTCATTAAAATAAACATTTAGGTGAAAAGTGGTATGTTTTTCATGCATGTTTCGGTTCGAAGGTTCCGGTCCTTGCACCTTGGTCATGATTTCATCATCTCTATAATATTAATAATGTAATAATTATCATATTTATTCATTATATACACTTTTATTACCATATATATAAGTTGGTCATGAAAAATGGCTTACATCACTTCATGGAGATGGTAATTTATACGTACACGCGAGTGACGTTTCCAAATTTCAATGGATAGAACAAAAGAAAGGTAAATAATAATTCATGTTTACATATTCATAATTATATAATAAATATAACATATGTTAATTAAATCCATCAATATAACCATCCATCTATGGTAGACATGAAAAATGATTCACATCGTTTCGTGGAGGTGTAGTTCACATATACACATGAATGATGTTATCATTTCTCATAGGATATAACGGAGGTATAAAATGGTAATAACATTAACATAAAAACATTTAATTATATAAATTATAATATTTTATTAATGTTAATATGGTTAAATAATATTTTTTAGGAGGATAATGAAGAAATAAACTTAGAATAGATCGATAAAGATAATTACCTCATCTTTGGGGAACCTTCTTTGGCTTACACATTAATCCTTCAAAGGTTGGTCTTATAGGAAGAAAAGAAGCTCTAGAACATGAGTAAGGAAGTAAATAAATTATTTTTTGAGGTATTTTATAATATATATGGATTAAAAGGTGTGAAGGAGTGAGGGTAAGAGGACCACCTTTTATAAGGAAGGGGAGTGGAACTCTTGTAATTGAAATATAATTAAGTCATATTCAAGTAAAATTAGCACCATGGAAAGATTAATTTGAAGATAATATAATTTTGTGTCAAAATAAACTTAAAAAATAGTATCTAAATAAATTTATATGTTATTTTAACTTTTATATATTTATTTTAACCCATCATTAACTATTTTAATATTTATCGTAGTAATTAATTTATTACATTCGTTATTATTCATTATGACCAAAAATGAAATTAAACTATTTAATATGTATATGATGATTAAAAATATGGAATAAATTTTATAAAATTAATTTTCTATAAGTTGAATAAATTAATTTTAAAATAACTGCATAAAGTTCAATGAAAACTATTTTTATAAAAAATAAATTTTTAAGCCCAATACTGAATTTATTCTTATTACTTGCCTACTAAAAAGCATTAGATGAAGCATAAAAATATTTTATTTAATATATTATCTAAAAAATTTATAAAAATAATTATTTAATAAATATTAATTTAATTTATTAATATAAAAACACAATATGTTCATAAAAGCAGTTTTTTCTAAAAACATATTTTTTACCTTCAAATGATTTTATTTTCATTTATAACAAATTGATAAATATTGAATTAATTTTACACATGTGTAAAAATAATTTTCATAAGTTTAATAATCTATATTTTTTAAATAAAACATGTATGATAAAAATAATGGTCATAAACAAAATATTTCAAGACAGTTCTTTAGGATCAACAGTATTTCCTAAGTGAATTATAAATTATTTTCAACAATTATATTTCATTTAAATATCATATAATGTGCATTATTTTGTAATATGTAATAATTATTCATATAATTTCAGGTTCTCATCATTCATAAGCTACTGAGTGAATTTATTTATTAAATAGAAATATACTCTAAAATCTCAAGGTGTAATACACAAGGGATTTCTAAGGAAAAAAATTGTTATTTTAGAGAGATTATAAAACCACATGTCATAAAAATGAGATGAAATTTGAATTTTTGGTTTTGGAAACATATTATTAGTAAAGCTATTATTTTGTCGTGGTATATGATCCTATAAATATTTTTTTATGATTCTATTGGTTTCAAAATGGGTTGTTTACCCAAGTGAAATAATTTTGAGAGATTCTGAGCCGGTTGAATTTTTTAGAATATATTAATATTTATTAAAATAATATTAATTATTTTGTGGATGGGAATAGTGATATATTTCAAATAGATTATTGAATTGAAATTATGACTTTATGGTTGGGTCTAAAGTGGTGGGTTTTCCCTATGCAAGGTATAAACTCTTCTTGGGTTCCAATACTCAATACAAGCCATTTATTGACATTTTAATTAAATTTAATAAATCCCCCCCCCCATTTACATCCTATGCTTAATGGAAGTGGGTAGGGTGTCTCCATTTTGCAATGTTAAGGCACTGGACTTCTTCTATGGTAGCACTCGAGACTGAATCAAGGTGCAACAGCTTCAAAGTGTGGATCTGGACCCGAAGCTTCGATGATTTCACTTTGAGGTGGGCAGTTTATGTTTTTTACAATATCCCCATAGATTGGATTTTTTTTAATTTTAAATACTTGTAAGAGTTTTTGTGGGGTCTTAAGGGTAATTGTGGGATGATTCTGGGAGAAAAAGTTGTTTCATGAGCTTCATAATGTATTTCCATTTAGGAAACCCATATACACGGTGTGTAGTTTAGAGAACACACATCATGTGTTATTCATTTTGGGTGAAAGGTGGAAAAATAAACTATGAATTGTGTAGTACTTATGGACACATCATGTAGGTTGACATAGTTTATGGTTGATTGCTTAGCCAAACACCTTGTATGAGGGTACATGGCCATGTAGGGTACATGACCAGTCCCCATATATGGTACATGGCCAGAGTCCATATGTGGTACTTTACAAAAACCATGTGAGGTAGATTATCATAGACCTTGATTGGGTTAAGTGCTATTTATTCAAGATACATTCCATTTAAGTTGGTTGTCCATGCCAATTATGGCTGATATACATGCCCATAGGTGGGAGATGAGGGTACATGCTATGTATACTAAGGTACACATCATTAAATGTTCTAATAAAGGTAATATTCAATGTTCTTGAGATATAGAGAAATAATTATACATATTATTAGTCCATTATTAGTATTCTAACACATAAAATGTGATGGTGGAACCCATTGGTAATTTTTAATGCTTTTAAGAGATTATTTGGGGTGAGAGATGTGTGATAGGGTTTTTCTTGATCTAATGATTGGATTCAAAGGTCTCATATGGGAGACATGATGTGAGACCCAAGTGGGGTTCATGAGAATGTTTAGATGAATTGTAATAGTATCACTACAGCCCTTGGTTTTAGATGGTATGGGACTATTTCATATTGGCGTTATGACTTGGGTAGATGGATAGGTTGGGTGTGTGAGAGCTAACCTAGGATGACTGAGGACATGAGATGGACTTCCTACCATATCACTAGACTAATTCCTATCAAGATTACTTTGTGATTTAATTGAGTTTGTGATATTATGATGGTGAAGATGAGGAACATTATGCCCCTGAGTGATGTATTTTAATCTCAGACATGTGTCTATGATAAGGGAACCCAAAAGGGTGTTCAATCTTGATTATAACTAGGGAACCTCAATGGGTACCCCAGTGATGTAATGACCATAGTGAGGGTGGGAATGGTAAATGGGTATAAATGATTTTGACTATTACTTTAAAACATGAATCAGTTTTTTGAGTGTGTTATAGATGTGATAATGACATATTGTCCACTAGAGAGGCCAACTTCAAATTGTGGGATGGGTTTTGGCAGAAGTTTGGCCCCTTCAAGATGTGTCATATGAGATAATTTTTGTGGGATGTACTACCCATTGAGATGTTTGAGATATGGTTTGGTATGTCTTGGAAATTCCACTTAGATCCATATGGTGGGATTCACAATCCATTGAGATTTAGATGTTATGTTTTGGGATGCATTGTACAAGTTACTTAAATATGGATGTTCTATAGTTTGGTATTCCTTAGAAACACTTTATATATTTATATGTTCTATGATTTAAAATGTCTTAGACACACTCCTTGCATTCATATGTTTTATGGTTTCGGATTCCCTAGAAACAGTCCTTGGATTTGGATGATATGATTTATAGTATGGGGAACCACACCCCTTTACTTGGATGAGGTTATATCTAGAATTGGGATCCATTCTCCTAAAATTGGATGAGGTGATGTTCATTAGGGATAACCACACCCTTAGACTTGGATGAGGTGGTATATGACAGGGAAATACACACCCATAAACCTGAATGATGTGATGTCCAATAGGGGAAATTACCCTTGGACATATATGGGGTGATATCTAATAAATATATCCACACCCCTAGACTAATATTATGAGTTTTCAAAGATGGATAGTGTAAAGACCCATCCCTCAGGGTCCATGCCATCACTTCCCACCTTCCATAGGCCAGGGGTTGGCGACTAACACCGAAAAGGTGTGTCCCTAAAACAGGAAGGCATTGCCTTTAAACCTATACAAACACACAATCCAAGAACACAACAAGATGAAACCATGAAGTAAAAATATAGTAGTAAAGGTGTGTACTGAATGTAAAGGGTCCAGAATACAAGACCAACTGAAAAGGGTACAACTACAACTGAAAACAGAAAACAGCTCCTGCGATCGTCCACCAAGGATCCTACCTGAAGGGTAGGTACATCTCATCTCCACATCTCTCCACGTCAATCATCACCACCGTACACCTTCATGTCCTAGCTCCCTAAGTCTCAATCAAGGTTGTATGTCGTCTACACAAGACACAACAAGGTGCGGGAAAATCCTGTGCAGGGGTGAGTATAACAATACTTAGTAGGGACCCCGAGACCCTCAAAGGTCTCTCAGAATCCCATAGAGGAATTACACAAGAATGATCTTAAATGAAAATTATAAGGAAATAGAAACATATCAAACTAGTTATACTCATCTCATCCACAATGAAAACATAAGGCCCTGACCTCAATCCATTTCCATGATTTCCAAAGAAGGCTCAAAGCATAACTCAAGGATCGGGAGTAAACACTCCATGAACTGGACATCCCTGATGGCACCCATCTGAGAGATGTACTCTATCAGGTACAACTTAACCATTATTAATGTAATGTTTGAAAGGATGTTCTCCATTGGGGACTTTCTACTAGAACTACCTCTAGTACCCCGCACTAGAGGTCTTGCAGTAATAGTCTTGCACCCAAGGCAAGACCAAGGGAAACCAAGTAAAGAGGCCCACTCCTCGACATTATGTCCTGCAGTCGAGGGATCTCCAACTACCCTAAAGAACCCACTCCCCATCACAATTAAAAGATTGGGGAGTACTAATCCATAAGTGAGGACCCACACCATACCCGGTAGGGGAGTACAACTCTAGTAGTTTGTTTTTTGTGGGGGACATGTTCCCTAGTATGTCAGGGGAGTACCAACCCCAGGCTAGAGGACCCGCACCCTGGAACGGTAGGGGAGTACCGACTCTATATGTGAGGACCTACACCCTACCTGGTAAGGGAGTACAACTCTGGTAGTTTGTTCATTGTGGGGAAAATGTGCTCTAGTACGTCAGGGGAGTACCGACCCCAGGCTAGAGGACCAACACCCTGGCACGGCAGGGGAGTACCGACTCTGCTATAGAACTGCATAAAGAGGACCTGCACCTTGGGTTAACAGGGGAGTACCTACTCCTAACATAGAGGACCTGCACCCTACCCGTTAGGGGAGTACCTGACTCTATGTGAGTTGTGTATGGAGGACCCACACCCTAGTCCAATAGGGTAGTACCGACTCCAAACATAGAAAACCCAATTAGAGTTAAATGAGCTCGCACTCATGATGTGGGGAGTCTTGTATCTACCTGAGTAGAGGAGTAATGAATAATCATGCCTTGAGTCATCAAGGGAGTATCCATCCTAACTCTCACTATAAGAAACACACTGGTTCTACTCCTCCAGTTATCGTTCATACCTTAAGCAACACGAAGTTTCACAAGGAAGTAACCTGATGATTTTTCACGTCAGAAGGGTTCCAATTCAATATACAGGGCATCAACTGGAGACACGGGTTGTAAGCTATAGACATTTTAATACCGAGGGCCCTATTGGATTCAAGTACGATCCAACCGGCCAAACTCCAACATTCTCTGAAATTGATGTGTAGTATCTCAAAATTATTGTCTTTCTCCAATACTTCTATTGCCGTAGACGGTTCATCAAACGGAAATCTGGTTCAAAAGGTATGGCCTTTTAAGAATATCTAGGTCTGAATGGGTCCAGGTCTGGTCTGACTCAGTCGGACTGACCCGGCTCAACCCGTCATGGGCCCACCCAACCTGGTTGGGATGGTCCGCAGCGGGCTCGGCCAACCGGCTGGGGGTGGCCCATCAGGCGACATGGCCAGGTATGCTAGCACGTCCTGTTGGGCGACGTGGCTAGGTGCGCTGGTGCGGCTCATCAGTCAGGTGGCCGCCAGTTTCCTGAACGGCTCAAGAATAGTTGTTTATATCTTCAATTAGTAGTGCCACATGGTCTACAGGACCTATGGGGAATGGGTCCCCCACCTGTTGTGGCTTCAATGTCACGGCCCCTTCACCGCGGCATGTGATGGCGCACCGCCTCACCAACACAGTCGGCCGATTGGCAGCCGCCCCTTTGGGTCCGTCGTGGAACCAAATGGTGCCACCCTCTTCTGTGGATAGCGAACATCGCCCACCACCTTCGCTGCCAATGTCAGTCGCCAGTGCTGCATCAGCAGATCCTCCGTGGGCCACCAGGTGAGCTTTGGTGGTCCATTCTTCCTTCCAGACATGCCTGCGGTCCTCCCAAGATGCCTTCGTCATTGTGTGCCTCCCGGTTTCAAGGTTTCGTCAAGTTGGAGAAACCTATCTCTAAAGAACACAATGAAAATCAAGCGAAAGAGGGTTCGGGCCTTATTCATTTCACCCATGCCCTCCGCGTTAGCATTATAACAAGCGGGAGTAATTTATGCATCACATTAAAAATAATGATAAACCCCATTCAAATCCCCTGCAACAACCACCCAAAAAATCAAGAATGAGGAGAAGATTCATGTGAATTTCTTCGTTGAAAATACAACCCCTACCTCATAAATCTTTGGAGTCATCGCGGTGGTGGGAGTAGAATTAGTTCTTTGATGAAGCTGCCGACATTCATCACTCCCGGTTCGCTGCCGCCCGAACTTCCGTCTCTATCGGTTGAAGGCATTGCGTCACTTCACCAGAGGTTCCTCGCTTGTTGAAGTCATGTCAAAACTTCATCCTGAGGCTCACTTAAATAGAGGGGGGGAAATAGTGAGTAACGCACGAGGAATTAATGAGGTTCATTAATTGACGTAATTAATGTGCCTCATTAATTACACGAGGGGTGGTTACGCAACCAAAGTGTAACTGAGCATTTAATATCCCATATTAAATGTCTAACTACCTCTGCGGTCCCCACCACCACCACTCAATAGGTGGTAGGAAAAAAGATAATAAAATAACAACCTCCATGTTATTTTATTATTTCTTTAAAAAGTCGCAAAAACTAAATTTTTTACCCAACCAACTACAGTCAAATTAAATCTTCCATTAAGAGAATCCAAGTGCTGAAAATTCAATAGTACCCTCATATTTCAATTCTGAGCACTAGTTCAAAAGTTAGAAAATGTCACACACATGTTTACTGAACATACCTTAAAAAAGTTCAAAAAATTATTAACAGTCACCCTCGACCCATGCCGGTTGAGGTTAGGCTCCGTCTAAGGGGAACACGCCCTCACGAGCTCAACAATAATCTCATATTTTCAATCTAAGCTACTGTTTATAAGTTAATAATTTTACAATAAAATAATGTTTTGCACGGAATTCGGGGATGACCTCCTGGACGGGAGATTCAAACGTTCCGATCGGTTTCTAACGGGTTTGTTCGTAGAACCGGAAACATCTAATGATTCCACATCCGTTTGGACCTACTTTCCAAAGGTAGGCGCTCATTAGCTTGTGGACTGATGAGGCTTAGGAATTTTCATTGGTCGAGAGGATGGGAGGTCGGACTCATCACACCTTTTTGAGGGGAATTATTGTCTACTCCGGGACTCTCTTTATAGATTTAAGTTATGTTCGTGAATCCTTATTACATTACCAAGTATAAAATGAGCTTTCCTTTAGTTTTAACAATCAATGATTAAATATGCAAGAAATTTAGAGAATCTTTTATATGTATTCGAGGTTCTTCATCAATAGAGAATCATCTGTATCCATTTAGAGATTCTTGGTCAATGGTATCCTTCAAAACATTTATATAAAAGTCTCTTGGTCATTATGATGACCAGGCTGGTTTTAAAGCCACTCAGTGGGGCACTTGAAGTTTATCGTCATTCAGAAGGACAGGGATTATTTCAAAGTTGGGATCGAACCCATAAATGGGCTACCTACGTATCCTTTGTTTTGGAAAAGGAATCAGAACCCACGTAGTTCGAGTAATGGAGTATGATGTTTATGATTGATGGCTCAAAGAAGAATGTCATAATTACTTTTACACTCTAATCTCACGTGAGTCATGCTCGGTGTGAGAAACAAGAGGTATTGGTAAAAATTTAGACAATTGTGCCATGAAATATGCAATCATAAGAAATTGTTTGGGGCTTATGTATGTATGACTGCCCAAATAGATGAAGGTTTAGGATTTAATTTTAGGGAGAAAATCCAGGAACAGGGTCCATAAAGGTATATGTGCTTTATGGAGATTTGAATACTCTAACTTGGGACTTATTCCTGAAAAGGAAACCAAAATTAGAAGAGGATTGATAATTGGGTTTTACTCCTGAGAAGGAACCCCATATCAAACGTAATTTAGGACTGGTTAAGAGAAATTAAGGGACTTGGGTTTCACTCTTGAAAAGGAATCCCAAGATTATGACTGGGACTTACTCCTAAAAAGGAGGCCCAGGTTAGGGGACATGGGGCTTACTCCTGAAAAGGAAGCCCAAGATTATGACTGAGTCTTATTCCCGAAAAGGAGACCCAGGTTAGGAATTAAGGTTTGGGGCTTACTCCTGAGGAGGATTCCCATGTTTTGGAACTTTAAGAATATGGGGATTACTCCTGAGGAAGATGCCCATATTAAAGGACTTATAACTGGGGATTATTCCTGAAAAGGAGACCCAGGTTATGGATTCTCTCATCTTCAAGGATGAGGTTGAATGAACGAACTCTCAATCTTTGGTGACATAAAGATGTATAAATCACTAGGTTTTGAGAGATATTCCACCGAATTCCTTTTAGATAAGGAAGTCGAATCAAGAAATCATGCCATAAATGGCTTTGACGAGTATCTTGAAGACTGAATCTTGAATAGGAAAGGTGAAATGGCTTAAGAGGGGAAAAATGGGCAAGATGGGCACCCAAAAAGGTAGGGGCGCACAAGTCTTGAAAGGCGCGCAAGTCTTGCGTGGGTGCGCAAGTATTTGTCGCGTAGGTATACCTTGCGCGACATATGGTGTACTTGTGCGATTCTCAATCAGAATTGAAATATTTGAGCAACTCTTTATTAAACCCTTTAGAATCCCCTTGAGGTTCTTCCAGAAAAGGGACATGCAAGTTCTATTGATGGAATAAGGTGGCGCGCAAGTGTTGATGAGTTTCAACACTTAGTCCTTCCTCCCTCTCTTTAGATCTTCTGTTCTAGGTAAGAAATTACCTTAGAAGTGTTCCGGAAGCTTTGAGAAGAGACTTGGGCGTCGGGAGCTTCAATCCGAGTTTATGGAAAAAAAATCCTCTCGAATGGGGGGCCCACAGGGTCTATTTATAGGTAGGAGAAGACCCCGGGCGGTTACCGGGCGGTTACCTCTTAGGTCGCGCAAGTCACTTACGCGACCAAGGTTGTCGCGCAAGTGTACTTGCGCGGTGCAGTTGTTGTTGATCCTTTGTTCATTCCTTTGTCTATTTTTGATGTTTTCTTCAAAGGATGAATCACTTTGAGCTCAGATATTCCCTTTTCCGATCTTTAGATTCTGTGACGAAAGGAGCGTCAACAAAAGTCCCCCCTCAGAGTTGGATCCGGAGAGAAATGAGGATTTGACTATGAGGAAATCAAATCCATCCAAAGGAAAAAGGGGGGCACGCAAGTCTTCAGTGCACAGAGGGCGGCGCGCAAGTTTGCATCGCGCAGGCCTTAAGCGCTCTGGGTACGGCGCGCAGATAGGTCTCCTGGCCTATAAATACATGGCCTCACCTCCGTACAAGCATCTGGATTTCCGGACTTCATACCTTCGAGCTCTCGTCGTGCAGGTCACCTTGACCGCGCAGGTTGCTCTGTTTTCTAGTGTTTTCCTTGATGTCGCGCTACTGTAAAGGTATTTGTACTTACGCGGTTTATACTTGCGTGTCAAAAACTAGCGCGGCACACGAATACTTGCGCGCCATGTTTAGACTTGCGTGACTTAAATGCCTTAGCCATTTTTCCAAATTTCTTCACAAATTTTATGAAAAATAAACCCATTTAAGAGTTAGTTTATTCATCTTTTGTGCAGATTCAGTGGTTCCTAAGGGAATTGGAGCGGCTGATGAACTGGCTAGCAAGCGGATAGATGATATAATGAACATTATTGGCCAATATTACTATGATATCTGCAACATCACTCTCCCAGATTTGGCTAAGTACTTGAAGAAATATCATCCTAATTTTCCACAGAGCATCCATCTGCCTCTGTGTGTTCATGGTCATCTGCAAGGATTCAATGTTCCAAATGCAAACAATTATACACCTGAGATGCAGTTGCACTTCTACTCCTCTATTTTGGTTTTGCTGTGCATTAATAGCAACAACAATGGTGTGAATTATCAAGTTCTTCCTCTATGCCATTTCCTTGCAGATATGAAAATGGAAAACCCATGGGCTGAAATGTTTTCCACTGCCAGTTGGTGGAGAGAAGATAAACATGGCATTAGAGAAATATCTGAAAATAGTACTCTCTCCAAATGGCTCTTTACTTCCAATGCTCCATTCTCAAATCCATGTATCCATCTTCCAAGTCTCTTGGACAGAAACAGAGTCACTGTTTGATCAGCAGAAAATTTTCTCAAACCGCACTCAAGAATATCCTTTTACAATTGTTCCAAGAAGAGCTAGTATCACTACATCTCTTATTGTATCCAGTTGAATGAATGAATTCCAGGTGGTTGCTGATGAAGCTTGGGATGCCGTAAATCAAATGAAGTGTTATGTTGAAAGCCTCTTGTAATTCTTGAAAAAGATAAGAGTCTCCAGTCTGTGGATGTCCTTCTAACTCTTGTGTATCAATGAAAAATATTTTCACTTCAATCATTTGTACCTGCATTCTTTCACTACCTGCTTCAAATTTACTTAAGCCAATGGGCTTAGTTAGCATAGTTTGATTTTTACTAGGATTATTAAAAATAACCCTACAAACTTTGAATCTCTTAATTGCTCAATATTACCTAAATCATACAAAAATGTATGTTTAGTGAGCTAGAACTTGACTTTTATTCAGAGTTCCTTTGTCTTTTGTGGGCAGTTTAAAGTCATGCATGCCGGACATAAAGGGGCTAATGTTTAAGGTCGAAATAGCTTTGACCAAAATGGATTAAAATTGATTCAATTCCTTGACAATTTATCTGAAAACATATTACCATACTCAAATATGAGAGAAAAAATGTAAACTATGACTTAAGAATATTTGAATCTGAGGAATGATATGAAAAAGAGCTAAAAGGTTTTTAGAAGAAGTAGTTTCCAAGAATGAAGTTACTATTATTTAACAAAACCCGTTAGGGGGTTGAAATATGCAGGGCCACCTAAGGGAATTGGCTGCATGGTCAAATAAATAGCATCTTTCGGCTGACAAGTCTGTTATGTGGACTGTTTATGCAAGGCCACCTATGGGCACGTGCTGCATAGTCAGGAAAAAGAACTCCCATAAATTTACTTTCCTAGTGCTAAAAGCCAGTGAAAGTTTATGGAGATTCAAATTTTCTAAAGTATAGAGTTTGTTGTATGGAAAGAGGTACTTGAATATGGAGAAGATATTTCCGAACAAGAATATCGAAGAACTGGATGAATATCACTCCTACGAAGTTCTGACCCAAACGTAGGGAAGAATAATAAACCATAGACTTGAATATTTTCAGATCATGAAAAAGGATATGGGACAAATATGTTAAGGATGGCTATTTTTTGCGGATCCCTACATACTGTCGTTTAAGACAAATAAGGACAAAAGAGGCATTCTTCCCAAGAATGAAGTTACTATTATTTAACAAAACCCGTTAGGGGGTTGAAATATGCAGGGCCACCTAAGGGCATTGGCTGCATGGTCAAATAAATAGTATCTTTTGGCTGACAAGTCTGCTATGTGGACTGTTTATGCAAGGCCACCGATGGGCACGTGTTGCATAGTCAGGCAAAAGAATTCTCAGAAGTTTGACATTTTTGTGATTAGAAGTCATGAAAAGGGTTATGAAGATCTGAAAATATTTAAGGTTAGGATTATAACACATAAAGATGGGTATTGTCCAATGTATATAGAGATACATAGGTCAATGAAAACCATAATCATGTTGTGGCTGGGTCCTGAATTGAAACTTGGACTTCACTACGTATCTCATAAGAATGAGAATCAATCCATACGCAGTTCTTGAAATGCAGTTTAACGTCGTGCAGGACGAAAGTATGAGAAATCTTAGTTTAGGGTCATAGAATTCAGACCATAATAATGAATACACAGTGTGTGTTTTCATGAGGACTTTTCAGCTAAGGGACTGAAAGTGAAATTTGGGGTTAGGACCAAAAGACTTGGGACTGGATTCGAGGGACACTCGAATGTTCCTACGTATCCCATAAGGATGGGAATCAAGCCCACGTAGTTCTTGAACTACCCTTTGTACAAATTTGGTTCGTACATGTGAAGGGTGAAAGGGGACTTTAGTGCAATGATGGTTTAACCTGAGATAAAAAATTTAGGCATTACCATGTATGCACGTAGTCTTTTTTGAAATGAAACATGATTGAAAAAAAATCAATGTCAATAATAGTTCTCTCTCAAGTGAGGAGATCAAAGAATATTGTAGTTTATTGTCGTACCGGACAAAAGTGTTGTATAGTTTAACGTCGTATAACAAGGAAGAAAGTGAATCAATGTAAAAATATTGATTCTAGGGGTAGTTTCACAAATCAACATCATATGAGATGGTGGTGAACCGATGTGAAGAGATTGTTTTTGGGGTTGAACCCTGGGAGGCTACCTACATACCCAGCCTGGAGGGCAAGGATCAAAGTCCGTGTAGTTCAATTAAAGAATGAATTAATGATCAATTTGTTCTTGGGGACAATGATCTAATTAAAATGTTGTTGGGACTTACACATGGTTAGTGGCCCAAAGGGAGTTTTATGGTTGATGTTCGCTCTAAGCTCACGTGAGTCATACTCGGTGTGAGAAACAAGAGGTAACAATAACCTTAACGATGCACAGTTTAATGTCATGTAGGACATATAAAGGGACTATGCAGTTTAAAGTCTTGTAGTTAGGACTATTGGTGCTGCACAGTTTAGTGTCATGTAGTAGGGACAAAATACAGTTTAATGTCATGTAAGACATATCAAGGATTTTCTGTACAGTTTAGCGTCATGTAGTTAGGACGATGGGGATAAAATAGTTTAACGTCATATTGGACGAAAGGGGGATTGTGTAGTTTAATGTCATACAATAAGGACAGAATAACACACCATTTATGTCATGTTGGACGAAAGTGTGAATAGTTTAAGGTCATATGCATGGACCGTGGATGGTGCAGTTTAATGTCATGCTGGACCTTTGATAATTATATAGTTTAACGTCTTTCCGGACGTGAGGGACTTTTATACAGTTTAGCGTCATGTAGTTAGGACGTCACAGTTTAACGTCTTGCTGGACCTAAGGGATTTACAAATAGTTTATGGTCATATACATGGACCAGGGATGATGCGGTTTAAGGTCATGCTGGATGGTTTAGGGAACTTTTTCACAGTTTAATGTCGTGTGGGACGAAGTTGCAGTTTAAAGTCATACTGGACCATTGCTGTATAGTTTAACGTCATATAGCAAGGACGAACTGGTGTTGCACAGTTTAGTGTCATGTTGCAGGGACATCTTCTTTTCTACAGTTAAATGTCATGTTGGACGAAAAAAGGGACTTTACTACATTTTAACATCATGTTGGACGAAGTTGCAGTTTAAGGTCATACTGGACCATTGCTGTATAGTTTAACGTCATATAGCAAGGACGAACTGGTGAACCAATATGAGGATATCAGTTCTGGGGACTTTTTACAGTTTAGCGTCATGCTGGATGCTGGAAGTGCCACACAGTTTAATGTCATGTTGCTAGGACATAAGATAGTTTAACACAATACAGTTTAGTGTCATGTAGGACATAATAGTAACCAATGTGACAGTTTAACGTCATGTTGGACGATAAGGGAACTGACACAGTTTAACGTCATGCAGGACGATGAAAGTGCCACACAGTTTAATGTCATGTTTCTAGGACACAATATAGTTTTAATGTCATCTCGGAAAAAATATAGTTTAATGTCATCTCGGACAAAATATAGTTTAATGTCATCTCGGACATAATATAGTTTAAAGTCATCTCGGACAAAATATAGTTTAATGTCATCTCGGACAAAATATAGTTTAATGTCATCTCGGACATAATATGGAACTTCTGTACAGTTTAATGTCATGTAGATAGGACATAATACAGTTTAGTGTCATGTAGGACATAATAGTATGAACCAATGTGACTGTTTTGGCTCTGGGAACAATATTTTGTGTTTATACAAAATACTTCTTCAGAAATCTGGCATTAGTTGGAGTCGTGATGTGTTCTCCATCCATTGAGATTAGAGAATATTCTCCATTGGAGTAGACCTTAAGTATTGAATAAGGTCCTTCCCATTTTGGTTCAAGCTTGGGAGGCTTCTTTCCTGGTATCATTGGTGCTCTGAGAACCAATACCAATTCTCCCTGAATGAATGAACGAAGATGAACTTTTTTGTTAAAAGCTTGTGCTATTCGATTTTGATAGATTTCCAAGTGGTGAAAAGTGCACAATATTTTCTCATCTAACTATTCCAATTCATTCAACCGCTTTTGGGATTGCTCATCTGTAGATAACTGATCACAAATGGATATTCTGAGTGATGGCAATTGAATTTCAATTGGAAAGACTGCTTCTGTTCCATATACCAATGAATATGGAGTTGACCGCGTTGCATTGCGAGTGGTAGTCCGATAAGCCCATAAAGCATGATAGAGTTTATCAGGTCATGACCTCTTATCTTTATCCACCATATTTTTCAGTATATTTGAAAGAGTCTTGTTGAAGGCTTCTATCTGTCCATTAGCCGTCGCATGATATCGAGATGAATGGTTGGACTTAATGTTGTATTATTGATACAATTTCTTCACCTTAGAAGAACAGAAGTTGGTGCCGTTGTCTGTCAATATGGTATGAGGGACACCAAATCTAGTAATTATGTTAGACTTAATGAAGCTAAAAATGCATTTAGAACTGACTTCTTTGAGAGGTACTGCCTCTACCCATTTGGAAAAGAAATCAGTAGTAGTAAGAATGTACTTAAACTGCTTGGTCGTAGCTGAAGGGTAAGGTCCCACCACATCCATTCCCCATGTGGAAAATGGCCATGAGTATTTAGTTGTATGAAGCAACTTTGGAGGTTGATGAATGAAGTTGGCGTATACTTGGCATGAATGACACTTCTTTGTGAAATTAACACAATCTTGTATCATTGAAGGCCAAAAGTATCCAAGCCTTCGAATTTGATCAGACAATCTATGTCCAGACTGGTGGGCACCACAGACTCCTGCATGCACTTCTTTTATGACAGCCATTGTCTCTTCACCATCAATACATCTGAAGAGAACTCCATCAAAACCACGTTTGTAGAGAGTTTTCTCGAGGTGGTTTGGGCTATCATAAAGAGTAAAATTGACCACACGTCGCCGGATTTGTTCCTTCTCGGCTCTATCAGGTGGAAGCGTTCCATTTTGAAGATATTCCCTGATAGGTGACATCCATCCTGTAGTATGACCTTACGGTTCAGTAATGGGACTAATTTCATTAACTTCCTCTGTTCTGACTTGAACATAAGGTGAAATTGCACGACGGTGAGCAATACAGATGGTTGTCTCGTCCCGATTTGGATCTGCTAAAGCTGTGGCTATATTAGCCAGTGCATCAGCTTGAGCATTTTGTGATCTTGGGACATAAGAAAATGTCGGTTCTAAAGGGAATTCCGACATTAACTCTCTGACGTAATCATACAAAGGGATTAATTCTTCTTTTCTGATGGCATAATCCCCATTGACTTGTTTGATTACCAGGTCTGAATCACCTTTCACCTTTAAGTGATTCACTTGTGCTTGAAGCGCTAACTCCAAGCCTGTAATGAGAGCTTGGTATTCAGCTTCATTATTGGTACCACCTTCCCACAACAAAAAGGAATAAGGTAACACTGCCTTATCTGGAGAAATGAGCACAATTCCTAAACCAACTTTGTTGAATTTAGGATTTTCTATTTTCTTCCCTGTTGGACTTCTAGAAGCACCATCAAAATACATTTCCCATGTTTGAGGACTCTCTTGAATAGAGAAAACTTCCTCATCAGGGAGTTCGATATCTGAATACGTGTCTTCCACTGAAGGATGTTTAGCCAGGAAATCAGCCAGAGCTTGGCCTTTAATTGCCTTTTGAGACACATACTGAATGTCGAACTGCTGTAGAATAACTGCCCACCTTGCCAGACGTCCTGTAAGCATTGGAAGACTAAGGATGAATTTGAGCGGATTATTACGAGATACCAATTGGACCTCGTGATGTTGCAGGTAGTGTCTCAATTTCTGAACTGCAAAGATTAATGCTAGGCAGCACTTCTCAATACTTGAATACCGGTTTTCTGCTTCAAGCATAGTTCTACTGAGATAGTAGAGACTATTTTCATTCCCAGCATCATTCTTTTGAGCGAGAAAGGCACCCAATGATCGCTCTAGAGCTGTCACATAGAGGATAAGCGGTCTACCCTCAACAGGTGGCATGAGTACTGGTGGACTCAAGAGGTATTTCTTGAGAACATCAAATGCTTCTTGACATTCTTCAGTCCACTGGTAAGTGACTCCTTTATTCAATAATTTGGTAAAGGGTAAACTTTTGCCTGCCAAATTGGCGATGAAACGCAGAATATAGGCTAAGTGTCCTTGAAGTCCTCTTAATTCTTTCAAATTCTGAGGAGGTGACATACCAAGGATTGATTTTGTCTTCTCAGGATCGACTTCAATACCGCGATGGTGTACAACAAAGTCGAGAAATTTTCCTGAGGTTACCCCAAAAGCACATTTTAAGGGGTTCATCTTCAAATTATGTTGTCGAAGCTTGTGGAATATGACTTCCAAATCAGCCAAGTGATTAGAACGTTGTTTGGATTTAACCACCAAATCATCTACATAGCATTCAACAAACTTCCCTAAAATAGGTTTGAAGATACGATGCATGGCGCGTTGATATGTTGCACCTGCATTCTTTAAACCAAAGGGCATCACCCGGTAACAAAACACACCTTGAGGAGCTCTGAAGGTTGTATATTCCTCATATTCTGGGGCCATTTGGATTTGATTATATCTAGAATATCCATCCATGAAAGAAAGTACTTCATAACTAGCTGTCGCATCAATTAAGAGTTCTGTAATCGGAACTGGGAAATCATCTTTAGGACAATACCGATTAAGATCTCTAAAATCGATGCAAACCCTAATTTGTCCGTTCTTCTTCTTCACAGTGACAATATTAGCCAACCACTTGGGATATTGAACTTCTCTGACAAAGTTGGCTTTGATCAGCTTATCCACTTCAGCTTCAATTTTGGAAGCATAGGTTGGGTGTGTTCTTCTCGCGGCTTGCTTAAAACCTCGATGTTCTTTTGGTAAACCCAAATGATGAGTAGAAACATCAGGATCAAGCCCAGACATTTCTGTATAATTCCAAGCAAAAATATCTTTATTTTTCTTTAGAAAATAAATATACATCTCTTGCTCTTCAAGGGTCATGGCCGCACTAATTAAAGTGGGGCGTGGATCTTTCTCTGTACCCAGATTTACTTCTCTGAGTTCATCCACAGTGGTAGAGATACCCTCTTCAAATGCTGGAGGAGCATCTCTAAGATCTTCCTCTTCCTCTTCATCATGTGTTATTTCTTCCGTTTCTACCTTCAAATTAGATGACAAAATGAAGTTTTCATGATCATAAGAGATGTCAAAATTTTCACATTTTGAAGAAGAAGATTCCATTTCCGACCCTATTGATGATAAAGGGTCTTCTTTGGGAAATAAAGAGGAGATGATGGATTGAGAATCGATATCATTATTCACCTTGGGTGTTGCTATAACTTCTTCTGGCCTGATTAGCGAAGTATAGACTTGTTGGACTTTAGCAGATGAAATGAAAACGTCACCACTTATGCTTTCATCACTGCTTGGTAGGTTACCAATTTCTTCCATGTTGTCTGGCTCGATTGCCGTAATTGACATTATGGATCTTTCTATAAGAGTATTTTGATTTGGGCCTATTTTGTCAATTTTACTGATAGGTAACACATAATCTGTACTCACATGTGTAAATGGATTTATTGGAATTTTCTCCAAACCATATGGAGCATTAACTTTGGTAATTTCCTTTATTGTGGATTTTTCTCTTCCCTTTATGTGATAAAATTCCGCCTCAATGTATTGAGACTCACATGTCTTGAACGGGGCCTTATCACCATACAATGTTCCAACTTGACCATCGAAATAGTATTTGAGACATTGATGGTATGATGAAGGAATAGTTGCATGCTGATGTAGCCAGGGTCTTCCAAGCAAGATATTGAAAGCTGAGTCTTGATCAACAATCATGAAATCCGAATTGGATACAAGATCTCCAAACTGAGTTCTGAGTGTAACTTCTCCCAGTGGTTCTTGTTCATTTTTATCATATCCTTGTAACATCATGGTAGAAGGAGATAAATCAGATTCTGTGAGGCCCAATCGACGAAGTGTACGAATGGGCATGAGGTTGACTCCTGAACCATTGTCAATGAAATCTCTTCGAACATCTACACCATTGACTTTGCCAGATAAGTACAAAGGTTTTATGTGCCCATGCACAACATCATCTTCATCTTTATCAGTAAAAGATATCATTGCATGGCATTCTGCAGGATTATTCTCTATGTGATAGATTTCAGCTGCAGCAATTTCAGCTTCAAACTCCTGAGGACTTGACAAAGCTTCAATGAGTGCTTCCCGAATATCTTTTGATAGATTCAAAGCATCCAAAATTGATAACTTGGCTGGTACTTGGGACAAGTGTTTCAATATATCATACTTTTGATCTAGAGGTCTGTGTTTCCCAATAGGAATATGTTGTTTAGCAGGTACCTTGGAAGCAAATGCTTTGGAAGCTGATGCATCCTGTATTGAAGTTGGCAACATCCTTGGTTTTGGAAGATTAGACTGATTAGATCCATTTACTTGCTGAGATAAAGAAGATGGAACCTTTAATCGGTCTTCCAAAATAACTGTGCCAAAACTGATTTGGCCATTGGCAGAAGAACTTGCTTGTTCTTTTTGAGCTCGCTGAAGGGCTCTACCATGAGTTTCTGCTGCATATACAGTGCTAGCAGGGGTAAAATTAGAGTAGTGGCTTCAGAAAGATCCACATATTCCCCTGTATCCTGAACCTCTAGAACTTCCTCGGATTCCTTTATTTGATACAGGGAATTCAGGCTCATCAAGACTGGAATATGGATCTGTTAATTGAATCATATTAACAGAACCAAAGATTAACTCTTCGTCTGATAATGACTCTGCATGGTTAGCCTGTTTAGGCTGTGCCATTTGGTGGGACGGTGCCCGTGGCTTTGAAGTAGATGGCATGAAATCTGCCAGAGTCAAAGACAATTTAGGCTTTGATACATACTCATCTTCTTCTGATTCCTCTTTCTTCTTTGAATTGCGCTGCCCTTTTGAGGATTTGTCTTTTGATGGAGGCTTTACTGCAGCTTTTGTAGGAGACACAATTGGATTCTTCAATTGTGTTCGCAAAATGGAATGGGTCCGATTGATTGTCTTTCTGACCATCCAATCATCATATTTTTTCGCAGTTTTGCTTTTGACTTCCTGCCACTTGCCTCCTTCCTCTGGATCTGTAGTGGTAATACACGCTACATGAGCTGAAGAACCCTTCAATTTGACTTGTCCCAAGTCGACCATCTTTTGCAGGAGGTCTTTAAAGACAAAACACTCCTATATGGGATGCCCCAACATTTGATGAAAGGGACAATAATTGGGATGGTCTTCATCTCCTTCCTTGTTTGGCCTCTTGGGCACTGGTAATTGAACCAAATTATTTTCCAGAGCTGAAATGAAGTAACCAGGAACTTGCTCATTTTGAAAAGAGTATTTTTTACTCTTCAAATCCTCAAATTGTTTTCGTCGTTGATCTCTTTGATCATTTGGACAAAACAGCCTTTGTTGTTGGCGTTCAGGAGGTGGAGCCCTTCGAGAAGATGAAGGTTTTGAAGTAGAAATAGGTACAGGTGCTTGTTTAAGCATAATTGTAGCAGTTTCCGCTTTACCCATTCTCCTTCCTGGAGCTGATGGAATTATATGAGATTTAACCTTATCCTGTATAAGGGAATCTTCAATCTGTTGAGCGATTGAAGTAAGGTCTCGAAACCCTCCTGTGTATTTCACAGGGATCAATGGCGTGCGTAATTCGTCACACAAATTTGCCACACAGATTGGCAACAATTCCTCCTGAGAGAGTGCTAAACTCAGGGAATATGTTAATCCCTTCCAACGAGCAATGAAATCAGAGACTATTTCATTCTCCCTTTGCTTGCAGTTTGTAAGATCGAAAACTGTTGTTTTTGGCAAAGTTGAGCTGAACTGAAGAAGGAATTTTTGATGAAGATCCTCCCATCTGATGATTGACCGGGATTGCAAGCTTGTATACCAGAAAAAAGATGGTCCTTTCAAGGTTCGCACGAAGCATCTGAGTTTCACTGCTTCTTGCTGCTCTGGAGTTCCCATCATAGGATCACAACAAGACACGTAATGCGTCAAATGTTGTTCAGGGTCACCTGATCCATTGAAAGTAGGGAAAACATGGTTTCCAAAACTGGATGGAGGAGAAATTGAATCTACCCATTCAGGGTAAACTTTCTTTTCAGGTTGAACTTGCGTCTGTTTCCCTTCCATAGTTTCTAACCGAGCTGTTAATGACTCAATAGTAGTTATTAACTTTTGAGAAACATCAGGTTGAACTTGGTTTTGGGTAGGTGCAATGAATGGAGCTTGGACAGACGTGGTGGTTGGTGCTGCAACTGATGGTAGTGCTGCCAACCGTTGTTGCGTTTGACCCGTAGGATTAGACCTCTGAGGGTGTACTGATAAAGGAGGATATTCCTGATCCATCTCAGTAGTTACAACAAATTCCTTTGGCTGTCGGACTTCAGCATTCTTAAGAAGAAGACTACTCTGAAGTAGTTCTGCATTCAACCTTCTTAATTCTTTCATTTCTTCCTCTTGTTGTGTAAACCTTTGCTCTAATGAGAGCGATTGACCTCCTTCAGAGGAAGGGTGAGAAGTAACCTGATTCTTTCCTTTCCCCTTATTGGATCCTTTTCGGAGAGGGGGAAGTGGGTTATTTGAAGGAATACCCAGATTTTGGGTAAGCCTTTGATTACGTGTGCGCACACCTTCTTCATTTAGGTCTGTGTGCGCAACTTCTTGAGCAGGAACCTCTTCGTCTAATCCCTCTGATTGAGCCTCATCTGGTGAATCAGCAGCAACGACATTGATGACATTAATGGATGCATATTGCATGGAATCCTTTCTATCAGCATTTCTGTGATATTGTCTTCTTCCATGTTCATGATGAGACATGGCATTCCGTTGACTTGATCCCTCAGGAACTTCTTGGAGAACCGTCACTTGGAGAGAATCTCCTGATAGCTTGGCTCTTCGTTCCTCTTGAGGCTTATTCCCTAATCGAGAGAATACTGACTTTCTCTGAGGGAGGGATTGAGGATTTGAAAAATTCCCTAGTCTGGTGGACTGGGGATGTTCCTGCTGCTTCCGCTCAACTCCTCAAATCCCATTTGTTGACTCTGAGGGTTGGGTTAGAGAAGTCCCCAGTCTGACAAGCTGGGGTGTCTCTTGAAATGCTATGTCTGAGATTTTCTTAAAATCTCTCTAGATCTTACGAATCTTAGTTCGGAAATTAGATGGATGCATTAACCTGTATCCACTTTTATCACCTAGTTCAACAGACCGTTGGATGATTTCCGAAACTTCTGTCATTTGATGACGTGTTTTCTCCAGACGAGAGGATTGCGCAATATTCTCGCCTGATTGATGTAGGAGAAATTCAACAACTTGTTCTCTATATACTTAATTTTGAGAGGAACTAGTTGAAGCATGTTCTTGAGCAAGCTTTTGATTATGAACAAAGCCCATTGACTGTGGTCGGAAATGGGCAATAACATTGCATGAGACCATTTTCGGCGGGCTTTACTGACTGGAAAGAACTGTGAAATGTAGTGCTTCGTGAACACCCCATCCTCTGATATGAACATCAGATGGAGCATTGGCAATTAACTGACGCAATTTTCTTAGTGCGCCAAGGCATGAACGTTGAAGGGTTCTCTGTTGCTTTTCAGCCTTCAGATACCGAGAGACTGATAGAGATTCCAAATCAATCTGAAGTTGTAGCCCTTCTATTATCTTAAGATGATTTTCATATTCATCATAAGATAATACCTTCTTCTTTAATTGACAAAGAGTTTTCCATATGTTGAGACGAATATCATGGATTCCATCATCTGTCAACATCTTTGGAATGTCGTACTGGGAGTCATCCAAAGGTCAAAACATGACTGGTACTTCACCTTTTTCCAGTTTTTTCCTCATGTTCAGCATTTCCTCTTTATCATTAAATTAAGATTCTTCTACCTGTTTTGACCAGAGTTGGTGTTTCCTTGTTGCCTCATCGGATTCAACAATATTGGTAGAGAGATCATTAATCAAACTAGAAGATGCATGACTTAGGGGTGGTTCGGAGAATGACCTACACCCTGGGCTATCTTCTGATTGAGAAAGTATTTCACTTGTTAGCGATAAAGCATCAGACATGACTGGTTTCACATTTGCAAGTGCCTCAAGATAATAGGGATTTTTCGGCACTACATTATCCACTGGAGTATTTTCCAGGCAATGTGAATCACTACTGCGGAGAGGACTTTCGCAGCGAAGTTCATCATCATGGGGAGGACCACCATAATGGGTTACAGCAAAAGATGAGATCTCTTTCTCCTTGGTCTTCTAACCACACAGAGGGTTTTGTGGCTCTCATCTGAGGAAGAAACTTCAAGATTGACCGAATTTTCATGAAGCAAGCCTTCATGAGGAAGTGTATGTTGATGACCTTCAGAATTAACGTTCCCGTTATTGGGAACTGAGGGAGTAGAATCTTGAATTCCTATAGATAAATGTCTGAGGGCTTCAAGAACTCCAGCATCGAGCAAAGCCTTGTTGCAGATTGGCCTTTGATCTCCTGACTGTGCTGGGCGGATCTTTTTCTTAGATGCCTTCTTAATCACTTTAGAAACCACTTGTTGACGAAAGTGGTTACTCTGAGCAGGTGTATATGCCTGATCAGGAAAGATGTTCAGGTTAGGCTGACAATCTCCACTCAAATCAGGTGTATGTGCCTGACTTGGCTGTCCGTATGATATGGGGGAGTATGCCCCATAACCCTCTTCGACTGGAACAGATGTGTGTGTTTGTTCCGGAGTGAATCATTGATGTGTCACTCCACTGCTAGGGATAGATTTATGTGTCTGTCCCTAAGATGATGCTGAAGCTATTATGATATCCTGGAAAGCATACAAAATATGAGCAGGAATTTGCTTCTGCTCTTTCACCATTGACAAAATATGTTTGGTGACTTCAACCGCCGGAACGGGGATATATGTCCATTCCGGGCTTGGATTAGGTGTATGTGCCTGCTCCTGTCCTCCTTTTCCTGTCAGTTAATCCTGACAGTACTCAAGTGTGGAGGCAGAGAGTTGAGTCTGCCTCCTGTTTGTCGTCGGGGCTTTCCGACTGACTTCTCCGTGCGCTACCAAGCGAGACTGTTGGTAGGCTTGATTAGTATTAGCAGGTGTATGTGCCTGCTGATTACACTTCTCCAAATGTGATCCATCATATGTAGCCAGACGAGTCTGCTGACTAACTGGTGATGTATAAGCAGGTGCATGTTCCTGCCTATGGTACTCCGCCGGAATTGCCTGGCGGGATTGGCTTGATGCTGCCAGACGAGTCTGCTGGACAGCGGAATTAAAACGGGCAGGTGTGTATGCCTTCTCGTTATTTGACACCAAGTTAGGTTGGTGGACTTCTCCGGAGATGGCAGGGATGAAAACCTGCCCATTGTTAACCGGATTCCGTCTCTGGCGGTTCATCTTGCCTGCTCAGGTTCGAGGAACCTGAGCTGAATGCCTGGAGTCGGTACCCTCATCATGTTGAGGGTGCACTACCGCACGAGTCTAGCAGCGATTGTTGATGGGATCCCTCGAGAAGGACTCCTATCTTTTTGAATTAAGGCCCTGCGGGACTTGCTCATTCACTTCCTCAGAGTAAGGGAGTGAATGGAAATTGTGTTCCGGGGATAACGACCCGAAACGGTTGGAGACGGTAGTCAGCACCGCCTGCTTCTTGATCGCTGGCCGCCATTGTCCGGACGACCAGGTAGAGTTGTTAATTTGGAGGTCTTGACAAGCGGCCTCCAGAGTTGGGATAGTACCATTGCGACGGTACTCCTTAACCAGTGCATTAGAAACCCAGCGTTGAAGATGTTGAGTTGGTGATGTCATCCTCAGAGCAGACGACGTTCCAGCAGGAGTAGCAGCATTGGTTTTCACAGCAGCAGACCTCACAGTAGAGGTGTTTACAGCAGGAGTATTCACATGGGTAAATTTAAGAAAATCCATCTTGCAGAAGATCTTGAGAAAAGAGTGCCTGTTCCATATAACAGACATAATCAAGATGAATCTAGCCACTGCATCTTTTGTATGATCACATGTCAATGATTGATTTGTTGGCCCAAGGGGCCTAACAAATAGAATAACATCACTTTAACTTGGTTAAGGATTCACGTCGGGTTCACCATTTTTTGTTTCGCACGGAATTCGGGGATGAACTCCTAGACGGTAGGTTCAAACGTTCTGATCGGTTTCTAACGGGTTTGTTCGTAGAACCGGAAACATCCAATGATTCCACATCCGTTTGGACCTACTTTCCAAAGGTAGGCGCTCATTAGCTTGTGGACTGATGAGGCTTAGTAATTTTCATTGGTCGAGAGGATGGGAGGTCGGACTCCTCACACCTTTTTGAGGGGAATTATTGTCTACTCCGGGACTCTCTTTATAGATTTAAGTTATGTTCGTGAATCCTTATTACATTACCAAGTATAAAATGATCTTTCCTTTAGTTTTAACAATCAATGATTAAATATGCAAGAAATTTAGAGAATATTTTATATGTATTCGAGGTTCTTCATCAATAGAGAATCATCTGTATCCATTTAGAGATTCTTGGTCAATGGTATCCTTCAAAACATTTATATAAAAGTCTCTTGGTCATTATGATGACCAGGCTGGTTTTAAAGCCACTCAGTGGGGCACTTGAAGTTTATCGTCATTCAGAAGGACAGGGATTATTTCAAAGTTGGGATCGAACCCATAAATGGGCTACCTACGTATCCTTTATTTTGGAAAAGGAATCAGAACCCACGTAGTTCGAGTAATGGAGTATGATGTTTATGATTGATGGCTCAAAGAAGAATGTCATAATTACTTTTACACTCTAAGCTCACGTGAGTCATGCTCGGTGTGAGAAACAAGAGGTATTGGTAAAAATTTAGACAATTGTGCCATGAAAGATGCAATCATAAGAAATTGTTTGGGGCTTATGTATGTATGACTGCCCAAATAGATGAAGGTTTAGGATTTACTTTTAGGGAGAAAATCCAGGAACAGGGTCCATAAAGGTATATGTGCTTTATGGAGATTTGAATACTCTAACTTGGTACTTATTCCTAAAAAGGAAACCCAAATTAGGAGAGGATTGATAATTGGTTTTTACTCCTGAGAAGGAACCCCATATCAAACGTAATTTAGGACTGGTTAAGAGAAATTAAGGGACTTGGGGTTCACTCTTGAAAAGGAAGCCCAAGATTATGACTGGGACTTACTCCTAAAAAGGAGGCCCAGGTTAGGGGACTTGGGGATTACTCCTGAAAAGGAATCCCAAGATTATGACTGAGTCTTATTCCTGAAAAGAAGACCCAGGTTAGGAATTAAGGTTTGGGGCTTACTCCTGAGGAGGATGCCCATGTTTGGGAACTTTAAGAATTTGGGGATTACTTCTGAGGAAGATGCCCATATTAAAGGACTTATAACTGGGGATTATTCCTGAAAAGGAGACCCAGGTTAAGGATTCTCTCATCTTCAAGGATGAGTTTTAATGAACGAACTCTCAATCTTTGGTGACATAAAGATGTATAAATCACTAGGTTTTGAGAGATATTCCACCGAATTCCTTTTAGATAAGGAAGTCAAATCAAGAAATCATGCCATAAATGGCTTTGACGAGTATCTTGAAGACTGAATCTTGAATAGGAAAGGTGAAATGGCTTAAGAGGGGAAAATGGGCAAGATGGGCACCCAAAAAGGTAGGGGTGCGCAAGTCTTGAAAGGCGCGCAAGTCTTGCGTGGGCGCGCAAGTATTGGTCGCGCAGGTATACCTTGCGCGACACATGGTGTACTTGCGTGATTCTCAATCAGAATTGAAATATTTGAGCGACTCTTTATTAAACCCTTTAGAATCCCCTTGAGGTTCTTCCAGAAAAGGGACGCGCAAGTTCTATTGAAGGAATAAGGCGGCGCGCAAGTGTTGATGAGTTTCAACACTTAGGCCTTCCTCCCTCTCTTTAGATCTTCCGTTCTAGGTAACAAATTACCTTAGAAGTGTTCCGGAAGCTTTGAGAAGAGACTTGGGCGTCGGGAGCTTCAATCCGAGTTTCTGGAAAAAAAATCCTCTCGAATGGGGGGCCCACATGGTCTATTTATAGGCAGGAGAAGACCCCGGGCGGTTACCGGGCGGTTACCTCTTAGGTCGCGCAAGTGTACTTGCGCGACAGTGAGAAAACTTGCGCGGTGCAGTTGCTGTTGATCCTTTGTTCATTCCTTTGTCGATTTTTGATGTTTTCTTCAAAGGATGAATCACTTTGAGCTCAGATATTCCCTTTTCCGATCTTTAGATTCTGTGATGAAAGGAGCGTCAACAAATAATTATCACTTAATTATTTTATTTACAGCCAAAAACTAACTTCCATTGGTGGCCCGCGTCGGCCAATGTTAATATCTGCCTAAATAAATCATGCCATCATGAGTTCAGTGGCGATCTCATATTTTTAATCTGAGTTACCGTTCATGAGTTATAAGCCTTTGAAAAATAAAATAATCTTATTTAATTATTTAAATTATGGTTATGTCATTTTTGGGTTTTCTCACTAGAGGCCTGCACCGACTAAACTTAAGTCCCGCCTAGGGTAAACCCACAATCTTGAATACAATGGTGCCCTTGGATTTATAATCCAAGAACCCGTTTAAGAGTTATTCCACTTTTTTAGGAAAACAACTCACGCACATTATTTTAGACTTAAAATTTTTCAACGGATCATTTCGGGCACTCCGGGCCTCGGAATTATGCGCCGTCAGAGTTCACGGTCTTGAAATAATTCCATATAATTAAAAAAAATATGGAAATTCTAGGACATTACATTCTCCCCACCTTAGGGCTTTACATCCCCAAAATCCAAAACAAAAAAATAAAACAAATTAGGGTACTAAGCACAAATATGAACCTCCCACTCCCTTGGGATCTACTAGAGATTTTCATGCCACCAATGAACTCACACCAGATGAATTGACCACCCATGAAGGACCCACTCCTGTCGATCCTCTATCTCCACCAGAGACTACATAAAAGTCACCCCATCATCAAAGTCTAGCTCTCCCTAGTTGATAACATGTGATGAGTCATGCACGTATCTCCTTAGATACAACACATGGGAAACATTATGTACCTGGTGCATTTGTGGGTGAACATTTAGGTGGTACGCCACCTCGCCAACTCTTCTGAAAATCTAGAAAGCTATGATGAATCTCAGAGAAATTTTACCACCCCAACCAAACCTCCATAATCCTCATCGGGGTGAAACTTGTTTGAAGACATGGACTCCCTCCTCAAGCTCTAAAGTTATCCATCTCTTATCGACATAATACTTCTACCATCTCTGTGTAGTCTTCATCCCTGGCTACCAGTTTTTACACTAGAGGTCCTGGTACAACTTTGCCACACCAAGATAAACCGCCAAAGGGAATGTGTGGAACTCCCTCAACACCTCCTCTCGTAGCATCATTGGTACCATGGTGCATCCTTTAAAAAAGAATATGTGCTCCCACCTTTAGAAAATCCTTCAGGATCTTTTCATGAAGATATATGAGCACGTCAGGCCTCGCAGTCCACATCCCCAAGCTGTGCCTCCCAAACTAGCTGAAGGAGTGGGGGAGTGGCAGTTATTGAATGGAGGTAAGTTGTTCCATCACCATCCACAAATTATAACTATAACACAGCTAGTAACTATGCTACCTCACTCAGCATCTATAAACTAGACCTCCTACTGAGTGTGTCTGCCACCACATCACCCTTATAAACTCTCAACTCTTGGAGCTATGTGGGAGCCATTCGATATGCAGTTGTAGATATCGGTTCCATCACTGGTTACAAGCCAATGTAGAAGTCCCTATCCCTTTGGGGAGGTAATCCTGGAAACATCGTTTGAAAAGATGTTCCTGCACTCTGCCACTACTGTTGGGAACTAAAAACTCAAAACTTGGCACGAGAATAAGGTTAGACAACACAAGAGTAATCAATTGCACCCTCCTATACATGAGTTTATCCTGTGCTTCCTGGGTTTCCTTTTTCATCAACCAAGGAAAACCTCATTCCAAAATTATAGATATACCACATCCTTTTTCCTAAAATAGTCAATCTGAGTATGAAAGGTGGATTTCCATTCCATACCCAAACTAATGTCGTAAGACCTCAACGCTGCCACCAAGATGTTCCAACCGAAACTCTTTCCTCAAGGGTCAGATCACACCATTGACATAAGTGTGATTATCAAGTCTCCTCCCAAAGGTATCTCCAGATGTAAGGGTCAAGTCAACGGTTTAACTGGAAACTCTAGGTCTTGAACAAGATTCTTGGTAAGAAGGAATGATTAGTACCTATGTCTATTAATATAGAAGCTAGTAGTAGACACAGATCATACCTTGAATCATTCCTAGAGCCCTTGGGTCACACTCCTTGACCGTATGCAGCTACTCCCTTCCCCTGTCCTCCAACACCCTAAGCCTGGTGGGGGCCACATTGGGGTTCTAGTTGTAACATATTGAAATGTATACCGCCTTTTTCTACTCTCTTAGATCCTTTACCACGTCTGTTGCCTGGCAGATTCATCTGTCCCAAACACTTCCTATTCCTAATAAATTTTACACATCCTAGTCTGTGAGACTGACGTCGGTTTCCTTCTTACCCACTACTAATATTCACTGGCAGTATCTGGTCAGCCAAAGAAAATTCAACCATGAAGGTTCTCTCTATCACCCTAACATAAGTAGGAATGCACAAAGGAATAGTGTCAGCTCATATGTCCCTAAACACATCTCTCCCGAAGGTTCGAGCCCTGAATCACTTTTCGTATCGTATTCATCGAGTACCAAGAATGGTCGTTATGCCTTGATGAATACTCATCTACCGATATGTCATCCTTTCGAAGCTGTAGAAGCTCTTGGGAACACATACCCCATAGATTTTAATGGCAAGAGATCCCTTACCTGAGAAAGGTTCTCAATAATTTCCATGAAAAAATCACCTCATCATAAGATAGGGGTAATCCAAACCCTACCATCACCCTGTTGAGCTACGTAGAATGATCACTGTCAGGTCTATCATCTGATCATTTGTCACCCTAGCTAGATGGAAACTCGGTCACCACCTCAGGAAAGTCCTTAGCTGCCTGTGAGTCAGGCTCACCTCAGAACCTAAGGGTTATCTAATACTGAAACTCATGTAAGGCACTGAGCCTATAAGTTTCCTCTACCAGAATCACTGGTAGTAACTACCGACCAACAAGCAGTGGTATCACTGGGATACTGCTCGAAGGTACCATCTTGGGCAACAATCCTTGTACTAAAGCCTCATCACACTGTGGACCATCCTTATGGTCACACATTGGAATCATGTCTAGCTGGCTTCGTGAAGGCATCTTGAAAGAGAATCAAGATGAACCACATTCAATAATTTATACCTGGTGAGCTGACTCAAAATAGATAAATGTAAAAAATTTCCAAAACACATGCAATCTGTGTTTTCATGCATCGAGTAGGAAATGTCACGACCCCCTCCCCACAAAGTGTACCCTTCCTGGGCTGGCAATGTGAGAAGATAGATAATGACCCCCGAGTCCCGCCTCCAGTAGGCCCCAGGTTGGCGACTAGCACTGAGGGTATAATAAACACACAAATGGGAGGCATTACCCTCTAATAGAACACATACAGAAGAGAGAGATAGAATAGACTCCAACCAACTCCAAATTAGAACTGAAATATAAAAGAAACCCAAGTACATATATGAAATGTCATAAAAAAGTACTACAACTGAAAGGGGAAACTAAAAGTACCCAAAATAAAGTAAAACGACAGCAACCACAAGCCCGAACAGCTCCCCCTCCAACCACAAGCTAGTAGTAACCAGCTTGATCTCCAACCTTCTCCAAGTGACCTGAAAAACATTTTATATATACATAGGGTGAGTATAACAGTATACTCAGTAGGATCCTCCCCAACCATCTCGTGAAAAAGTAAATAAATCATTTTAAAGCCCAGTGAACAACAAGTGAAACTAACTCATCACCTAAACAGATATACTAAGTTCCCAACCTCACTATGGCTACTCTCACCAAGTAACACATTCAAGAATATAGAATATAGTAAATATTATCAAGGGTGCCCTGCTAATACTTCCCCACTAGTTTTCCGCTTTTCCCCAATGACATACATCATGTGCATATCTCTCCAAAGTCTTGCCCGCAGACACCTGGGCTAAGCTCCACAATCTACACCTTATGCACCACAAAGGCTTGCTCATAGACACCTAGGTGAAGCACCACACCATCCTCCCAACCAAAAGTAACCAGGTGAGTTCTGGGAGCCACCACATCCCGCATAACGTGTATCATACATCGGGTATTATACCTCAAGCCATTATAGCCCATACACCGAGTAGGGATCCTCAAGACATCACATCCTATACACATTACACCTATAGTATTCCATAGGATACTATATCCAAAATATATGTGTGTGAAATAATCACAAGCCATTACATCCCTCTACACACATATATGGGGAAACTAACTGTTGTGCATGTTAGCGTATGTATCTACCAAGAGAAGAGAGCGGGGCCAAAGGGGGTAGTCAGCCATTCGACCTCCCATCAGAATGTTGGGGAAAACACCCCCCCCCAGGGCTCATAATCCTCGGGGTGTCAGTTGTCCTTACTAACAGGGTGGAGTAGCGTATAGAAACACAAAAAGTACAGAATATATATACATATATATAACTCATATACACACTATGGGAATTACCTAATCTTAGATACAACTGCAGCTAACGTCTCTCAGACTCCAGGCTACTACTTCTAAGACTAGGTATCCTATAAGCACACAAACATTTCAAGAGATTTATTAGATTACTCCATTCTAATTTTATCAGTTCCACTGTATGTTAATTAATTCTTTAAACATTAATTAACCATGAAGAATTCCACATTAAACTGAATTGGCATCACATTCAAAATCAACTGCTCCTTTTAAGATTCACATCACCTTTAAATTCCAGTATATCCCTCCCCGTGGATTATCACCATTTAATCAAACTTTCATTATATAATTACTTTCCCATATTCCCAGGAATTCTAGAAAGGCATCCTATGCTACTAAACACAAAGGGGGCTCCACACGGTGAGTAGATATACTACCCGTCGAGTCTTTGCCGCCTTTAGCAAGAGCATAGACCCATTCTCCCTCGAGAGGCTAAACACGGAAATCACGTTGCATACCCCGCGTGTCTTCACCTCCTTCAGAAGAAGGGTAAGCAAGACCAGCTTCCTTGAGTAGTGGGGAAAAGTAAAGTAGATAAACAACCAAACAAAACCACCAACATCCAGCCATCACATTCATCCCATACCATCATCCTTGGTGTCCTCCCCGACACCCACATGCATAATCTGATGCATCTTGCCACCCTAGGCATCATCCACTGCCACAACCACAAGTCCCCATGCCTCCACATATCACAACAGCCATCCAGGCTCACATTACATAACAAGCAGCAGGAAAACAAACATCACATCAATGGGCTCTTGGCCCTTTAAAAAATCAAGTGGGTAACTTAGAACCCCTTTAAGAAATTATCACACAATCTGTTCTTTAATCCATATTGAATTAGCAAATTTGTTATTTGTAGGTTCCAATTACAGGATACCTAATCAGTAAGCTATCACAATTAAATTACCATGATTACTTCCCTAATTTGATTAACCTCAAATTAGAACAACTACAACAACGACAACAACCAGATTCATTTACATGCCTCTTTATCTTTAGCCTATTAATTAACAATTAATTTAGGCTTTACGTTAATTATCAATTTCCATCAAGAACGAACAACTAATCAAAGAAAACATAGATATCACTCTATCTAGCAAAACATGAGGCAAGCCGTTATCATGGTACAAAGCAATAACATGTGATCAACCAATTATTTTAATCCAGTTCAAGTATTTAATTAGGTCAATTTCATTGTGATCCAAAGGGCTAAATCATGCTAATTCTAGTATTGCACATATACAATTATAGAAGTCATGAATCCCCTAACTTGAAGAGTTCTTGACGTCCTTTATCTACACAACAGGTCACAATCCTCCTCTCACGACAACTGCATCCACCAGAGGATGCCACAGTACAACAGTACCAACCAACCCCAAGAAAAACCCATTAGAATCTTGGAAATTACATGTTATAATATGGAAGGAAGAAACAAGAGAAGATGATCCCCAAAAGAATGATGATACGACATACCTTATATCGAAGATTGGTCGATACAGCTCAGTTGCATCCAAAATAGAGCAGAATCAATCGGAGGATTAGGATTTGATTGTGAAACTCCTACAAGAATTATTGAAAGGTTCTAGTGTCTCTTAGTCGATAAAAAGGAGGAAGAACAAGGGAAAATGATATCTGGTTCATTTTTGAATATTTAACGAGGCGACGGTTTGTGATCCGGTTAATTATCCATTAAAACGGATCAAATTAACCCACGCGGTTTGACCAAGTAAATACATCCCGGCCTTAGGAATAATTAATATAGGATTTATGGCATTTGAATCGGCCATAAGATTCCTTAAAACAAGGATTTAAATGTATTTTACATCAAAGGAAATGTCAAAGGGGCGAAACTGTAGGAAGCTGGAAACACTATTCACAAACTCAAAATTTGGCAAATGAATGAAAAGGTCACCGTTAGACCTCACCGTTCTGGAAACACTATTCAAGTCCATCATTAGAAGGTCACTGTTAGAAGGTTACCATTCTGGAAACACTGTTCAAGTCTACCGTTATAAGGTCACCATTAGAAGGTTACCGTTTTGGAAATGCTGTTCAAGTCTACCATTATAAGGTCACCGTTAGAAGGTTATCGTTATGGAAACACTGTTCAAGTCTACCATTATAAGGTCACCGTTAGAAGGTTACCGTTTTGGAAACACTGTTCAAGTCTACCGTTATAGGGTCACCGTTAGAAGGTTACCGTTCTAGAAACATTGTTCAAGTCTACCATTATAAGGTCACCGTTAGAAGGTTAACATTCTGGAAATACTGTTCAAGTCTACCGTTATAAGGTCACCGTTAGAAGGTTACCGTTCTGGAAACAATGTTCAAGTCTACCATTATAAGGTCACCATTAGAAGGTTACCATTCTGGAAACACTGTTCAAGTCTACCGTTATAAGTCCACCGATAGAACCTCACCAATAGAAACACTATTCACTGAACCTCACTAATAAAAACATTGTTCACCTACTGATACTGTTCATAAAATTGGAAACACTGTTCACAGGACTGGAAATTTGGAAAAGTGTTGGAGATAAGTCACCTTGACCTCCCGGAACACCTCCAACACTACATTTTCACAAAGTAATGGACCGGAGAGGTCTGGGCCATTACATTAGATACCTCTCAAAACATTCTCGTCCTCAAGAATTAAAAACCAACCCAGAAGAAAAGAGGGGTCCGAACAACCACCCCATAAGATACCTCTCAGGGGAAAACCACCATGAGTTGTTCGAAAGCTGGAATAAAGCTACAACATCCGAGAGTATGGGAACAAACAATCCATATCCAAACAATTCAATCATAACATCACATCAAAGGTACATAAATAAAACATGAAAGGTATAACCACAAAGGAAACATCATTACATGAAAGGAGTTAAACATTAAACAACTCTGGGTACTGAGCATGTATCTGTGACTCACGCTCCTTGGTACTCTCCTCCATGCCACCGTGTTGCCACAGGACACAAACTAAGGGGATAGAATGCCCACCAAACACCTTCTCCTTGTGGTCTTGGATCTCCACGGGTCGCTCCTCGAAGGTTGCATCATCATCAATATCGAGCTCTCCCCAATCGATAACATGAGATTCATCATGAAGATAACAACGGAGCTGTGATACATGGAAAACATCATGTATCCGACTCATCTGAGGGGGAATTGATACTCGATACGCCACAGCTCCAACACGAGCTAACACCTCTAAAGGCCCAAAAAACCGAGGAGAAAGCTTACTTCCATGACCAAACCTTCGCTTCCCACAACGGGGAGTCACCTTCAGAAACACATGATCCCCAACATTAAACTCTAAGGGTATCCTTCTTTGATCATTATATGATTTCTGACGATCTTGCGCTATCTTAATCATCTCATGAATCACCTGAACCATCTCTGTTGTATTCTTCTCTAGTTCTGGTCTGAGAATTGCTGACTCTCCGACCCTAGTCCAGCACAACGGAGAATGGCATGGCCATCCATACAAGGCTTCAAACGGTGCCATACCGATGGTAGAGTGAAAACTAGTATTGTAATAGAACTATACCAAGGGTAAGTGCTTCATCCATGAACCTCCAAAATCAAGAACACAAGAGAGCAACATGTCTTCAAGAATCTGGATAGTTCGCTCTGTCTGACCATCCTTTTGAGGATGAAAAGCAGTGCAAAGGCACAGTTGAGAGCCAAAAGCATGCTAGAGACCTCTCCACACCCTGGTGGTAAAATGAGGATCTCGATCAGAAATGATCATCCTAGGTACTCCATGAAGTCTCACCACCTCCTCTAGATACTGCCTCGACAAAACTTCCACTGAGCTTGACTCCTTCATCGCTATGAAGTGGGCCGATTTTGTTAAACGATACACTACCACCCATATAGCATAATGTCCTCCCGGAGCTCGAGGAAAACCTGTAAGAAAGTCCATTGATATGTCCTCCCACTTCCACTAAGGAATCTCTAATTGCTGGAGAAGACCATTAGGAACACGGTGTTCGGCCTTCACCTTCTGGCAGACTAAACATCGAGACACACACTCTGCAACCGCACGCTTCAGCCCCGGCCACCAAAAATGACTCCTCAAGGATCAGTACATCTTTTTCACACCAGGATGTACTGCCAAGGGTGAACTACGGAACTCTAAGAGAACCGTCTCGCGCATCGCCAAGGGAACAAAAAGCCTTCCATGATACAACACTCGGTGTTGTTCATCCTCCGACCAACCATCAGGGGCCTCACCACAAACAACTCTGCCTCTCCAAACTTCCACCTCTAGATCACCCAACTGAGACTCTTCCACCTTCTGCATCAGGGATGGCTGCACCGTCATCTGGAAAAGACAACCTCTACCCCCCAAATTCTCCCATATCAAGATGCAAAGCCGATAGCTCTTCCATTACTCTCCAGGAATCACCAGATTCATGAACATCATCATTACGTGACTTTCGGCTTAGTGCATCAGCTACAACGTTCCCTTTTCTAGGTGTATATGATATTTCAAAGTCGTATTCCTGCAAGAACTCCATCCACCGACGCTACCGCAAGTTCAAGTCACATTGGGAGAAAACATACCTCAAAGTCTTATGATCGGTGAAAACTGCAAAGTGCTCACCAATGAGGTAATGTCTCCACAACTTCAGAGCAAACACCACCGCTGCCAACTCAAGATCATGGGTGGCATAGTTGCGTTCATGGGGACGCAACTACCGAGACCCATAAGAAACAACTGACCTCTACTGCATGAGAACACAGCCTAGCCTCAGATGTGAAGCATCATAGAAAACATCAAACTAGACTCCCTCCGCTAGAAGACAAAGGACTAGAGCATCATAGAAAACATCAAACTAGATACTCGAAAGCTACCTGACATTGATCATTCCATATGAAATCTTGGTCCTTCCTGGTCAAAGCTGTCAGAGGAGTTGCAACTCGGGGGAAATTGGCTACAAACCTCCTATAATAGCCTGTGAGACCAAGGAAACTTCGCACCTCTTACACGGTCTTGGGGGATTCCCAAGACACCACTGCTTCTATCTTCAATGGATCCACAGCTACTCCCTGTTGGGACACAACATGCCCCAAGAAACAAACTTCTAGAGCCCAAAACTCACACTTCGACAACTTCCCAAACAACTGATGTTGGCGAAGAACTTCCAAAATGGCTTGTAGATGCTCTGCATGCTCCTCTTTAGATATAGAGTACACAAGGATGTCGTCAATGAAAACCACAAAAAACTTGTCCAGGAATTTATGGAACACAGCATTCATCAACCCCATGAAAACAGCTAGAGAATTCATCACACCGAATGGCATTACAACAAACTCATAATGCCCATGACAATAACGGAAAGCAGTCTTCGGGATATCCTCATCCTTTACACGCATCTGATGATATCCTGACCGCAATTAGATCTTTGAGAACCAACTTTTACCCTTTAATTGATCTAATAAGTCATCAATCCGCAAGAGAGGATAGCGGTTATTTATTGTCACTTTGTTTAATTGACGATAATCAACACACAACCACAAACTGTCATTAGCCTTTTTCACAAATAAAACTGGAACACCCCACGGTGACACACTTGGCCAAACAAAACTGCACTGCAACAGGACATCAAGCTAAATATGTAGCTCTCGTAACTCAGAAGGGGCCATCCTATACGAAGACATAGAGATAGGAGACACTCCTGGTTGTAGCTCGATCCCAAACTCGATCTCTCGTCGAGGGGGTTAGGTTACAACCTCTTCTGGGAAGACGTCATGGTACTCCTCTATGACCCTAAGAAACGCCAACTGCTGAACCTCTGAAGAACTCAGCATCATCTCAGCCATTATGGATGATAAGGATGGAAATCATCTATAACCCATCCGAGGATCTCGCTCACCAACAAACACCACTTTCTCTCCATCTTCATCAAAGAAAACAACCTTCTTCATGTATCAATCCACAATATCCTGCACCGAATACAACCAATCCATGCTGAGGATGACATCATATGGTTTTATTCGTAAACATAGGAAATCTCCCCAAGAGCGGTGTTTCCCCAACACTATCTCACAGTCTCTACATACTTCAAACAAGTCGTCTCAACCTTCAACTGGCGTAGTCAACGCCAAGGGCACTGGAAGCCTCCCTACCTCAAGTCCCAAAGCATGGACAAGAGTAGTTGATATGAAGGAGTGTGTTGCTCCTAAATCAAACAAGTCATATACCAAGGTAGAAAACAAGAAAAGGGTACCTCAAACGACATCTGGCTTGCCTGGGGCTGGCAACACTAGAGCATGAAGCTGACCACGACCTCCTCCACAGCCTCTCTGACCCTGATGACGACCACCACCACGGTCGTGCTCTACTCTCTGAGGATGGGGAGCATCATGGGGTTGTCCTCTGCCTGCTCCATCTACCCTCTGGTGATCTAAAGTTGGCACAAACTTCTGCTGCTGCCTCGGCTGGAACTGCCTCAACGGAGGAACCTGGAGTGGAGCTCCCGGTGCATGACGACTGCTCTGAAAAGTCGGGCACTCCTGCTACTGATGACAACGACCACCACAAGAAAAACAAGTGCTTGATCCCTTGGCATAGGCCTGATAGTTGCTGCCTCCAGAGAAACAAGATGGGAAGGGCTGGGACCTACCCCCAGGTGAACGGAAACTCTTCTACCCTGAAAACCGAGATCCCCGGACCATAGATTTTCTATGTGAGGAATCATGACGATTCCCCTCTCATGAAGATCTGGTCCTATCCAAAGTCCTCTCAACAACCTCTGCCCTTGCCAGCACCTCAAGATATGTCTTTAGCATAAATGGGGTGACCTGGCGATGGATATCTGGACGCAAAGCCTCCTCGAAATGCCTCGCCCTGGACTCCTCATCTGGTAACAGGTCTGAAGCATATCGTAGAAGGTTCCAGAAATAGATTCCAAACTCTCGAACACTGGAGCTCCCCTGTCGAAGGGTAAGAAGCTCCTGGCGACTGGACGCCTTCGTAGTCGAAGAAAGAAACTCGACTCTAAACCTGTCTCGAAACTCCTCCCATGAGATCGTTGACTCCTCACGATCACCAAGGAACAAGAACCACCACTGCCTCACTGCTCCACGCAGCATCGTCACAACCAAGGACACCCAGTGTTCCTTCTGAGCATGAATCGAACTGAAGCCTATCTCGAATTCCTCCAACCAGTCTTCTGTGACTGCATCCGAAACAGGGACCTCGTACTTCTATAGACTCTAGCACTAAAACTCTCGGAGTGTCTTCCTCCAAGTGTCATCTTTTTCAACCTCTACCCGGTGGCGATCTATTGGAACATCCTGATGGGCATCTTCTACGCAAACCTAATGAGGACGTCGACCTAGATCCATACCTGAAAAATAACAAATGTTAGAGCTCCTAAGACTGGAATATGGAAGAATCAACATTAATTAATTAATTGTTTTCTTTTATAAATTTTTAGGTTAACCTATCCCAAGTTCTACCCATTCAAACATAGGCGTAAATAATAATGATGCATGATCCTTTCCTAGGTATCTACCTTGCAACTAGTATCACTTTTTTTAGTAGCCATCATAAACTTAAAGGTCCGTACGTCAGATCATTGGGGGCCCTAAACACCTATGTCTCAACCGGTCTCCAGTGTTTACCTCACTTTCTAAACATGAATGACATTGTTTCCCTACCAACCCATGAAACCTCACGTGTGCCTAACTCCAAACTCCATCCTATCCCTCAACTAGACCTCTGATACCACTCTGTCACGACCCCCTCCCCACAAAGTGTACCCCTCCTGGGTCGGCAACGTGAGAAGAGAGATAATGACCCCCAAGTCCCACCTCCAGTAGGCCTCGGGTTGGCGACAAGCACCGAGGGTATAATAAACACACAAATGGGAGGCATTACCCTCTAAGAGAACACATGTAGAAGAGAGAGATAGAATAGACTCCAACCAACTCCAACTCAGAACTGAAATATAAAAGAAACCCAAGTACATATATGAAATGTCATGCAAAAGTACTACAACTGAAAGGGGAAACTAAAAGTACCCAAAAGAAAGAAAAACGGCAGCAACCACAAGCCCGAACAGCTCCTCCTCCAACCACAAGCTAGTAGTAACCAGCTTGATCTCCAACCGGCTCCAAGTGACCTGAAAAACAGTTTATATATACATAGGGTGAGTATAACAGTATACTCAGTAGGATCCTCCCCAAGCCTCTCATGAAAAAGTAAAGAAAGCATGCTAAAGCCCAGTGAACAACAATTGAAACTACCTGAAGGGTAGGTACAGCTCGTCTCCATAGCTCTCCATGTCAATCATCACCACCACCCACCGTCAGGTCCTAGCTTCCTAAGTCTCAGTCAAGGCTGCCCGTCATCTGCATAAGACACAACAAGGTGCTGGTGAAGCCCGTGCAGGGGTGAGTATAACAATACTCAGTAGGGACCCTGATACCTCCGAATTTCTCTCATAATTCCACAGAGGAATAACACAAGAATGATCTCAAACACAAAGTATAAGGCAATAGACACAACTCAAACTAGGTATACTTGTCTCATCCACAAAGAAAACATAAGGCCCCGACCTCAAGTCATTTCCAAGATTTCCAAAGATATCTCAAAGAGTAATTCAAGGATCAAGATTACACTCTCCTTGAACTGGTCATCCCTGATGGCACCCATCTAATAGATGTACTTCATCAGGTACAACTCAACCATTCCTAATAGAACGTCTTAAAGGACGTGATCCATCGGGAAATTTTTGTTATAACTGCCTATAGTGCCCGACACTAGAGGTCTCGTAGTCACAGTATTGCACCCGAGGAAATACCAAGGGAAACCAAGTAAAGAGGCCCACTCCTCGACATTGTGTCCTGTAGTCGAGGGAGCTCCAACTCCCCTAAAGGACCTTCTCCCCATCGCTACTCAGAGAAGGGGGGGTACTACTCCATAATTGAGGACTTTCACCCTACCCGGTAGGGGAGTACAACTCTGGTAGTTTGTATTCTATGGGGGACCGACACCCTAGTACGTCAGGGGAGTATAGACCCCAGGATAGAATACTCGCACCCTGGCACGGCAGGGGAGTACCGAATCTATATGTGAGGACTCGCACCCTACCCAGTAGGGGACTACAACTCTGGTAGTTTCTTCGTTGTGGGGGACCAACTCCCTAGTACATTAGGGGAGTACCGACCCCAGGCTAGAGGACCCACACCCTGGCATGGTAGGGGAGTACCAACTCTGCTATAGCACTGCATATGGAGGACCATCACCCTGGGTTGACAGGGGAGTACCTAATCCTAACATAGGGGACCCGCACCCTACCTGGTAGGGGAGTACCTAACTCTATGTGAGCTAAGTATAGAGGACTCGTGCCCTAGTCTAATAGGGTAGTACAAACTCCAAAGATAGAAAAACCAATCAGAGGGAAACAAACCCGCACTCATGACGTGGGGAGTTATGTCTCTACCAGATCATAGGAGTAAGGAATACCTACACCTTGAGTCATTAAGGGAGTATCCATCCTAACCCTCACTATAAGAAACACTCGGGTTATTCTCATCCAGTTATCCATCAAACTTCAACCACCACGAGGTTCCACAAGAAATTAACTCGGTGATCTTTCATGTCATAAGGGTTCCAATGCAATAGACGGTGCGTCAACTAGACACCCAGTTTGTAAGATATAGGCATTTTAGTGCCGAGGGACCGATTGGATTCGGGAACGATCCAACCTGGACAAACTCCAACTTTCTCTAAAAGTCACGAGGAGTATCTCAAAAGGACGATCTTTCTCCAAGGATTCAATCATCATAGACTCTCACGACCCCCTCCCCACAAAGTGCACCCCTCCTGGGCCGGCAATGTGAGAAGAGAGATAATGAGCCCCGAGTCCCTCCTCCAGTAGGCCTTGGGTTGGAGACTAGCACCGAGGGTATAATAAACACACAAATGGGAGGCATTACCCTCTAAGAGAACACATGCAGAAGAGAGAGATAGAATAGACACCAACTAAGTCCAACTCAGAACTAAAATATAAAAGAAACCCAAGTACATATATGAAATGTCATGCAAAAGTACTACAACTGAAAGGGGAAACTAAAAGTACCCAAAAGAAAGTAAAATGGCAGCGACCACAAGCCCGAAGAGCTCCTCCTCTAACCACAAGCTAGTAGTAACCAGCTTGATCTCCAACCTGCTCCAAGTGACCTGAAAAATAGTTTATATATACATAGTGTGAGTATAACAGTATACTCATTAGGATCCTCCCCAAGCCTCTCGTGCAAAAGTAAAGAAAGCATGCTAAAGCCCAGTGAACAACAAGTGAAACTAACTCATCACCTAAACAGGTATACTAATTTCCCAACCTCACCATGACTACTCTCACTAAGTAATGCATACAAGAATATAGCATATATTAAAGATTATCAAGGGTACCCTGCTACTACTTCCCTACTGGTTTTCTGCTTTTCCCCAACGACATACGTCCTGTGCATCTCTCTCCAAAGGCTTTCCTGCAGACACCTGGGCTAAGCTCCACAATCTGCACCTCATGCACCACAAAGGCTTGCCCGCAGACACCTGGGCGAAGCACCACACCATCCTCCCAACCAAAAGTAACCAGGTAAGTACTGGGAGCCACCACAGATCGCATAACGTGTATCATACATCGGGTATTATACCTCAAGCCATTATAGCCCATACACTGAGTAGGGATCCTCAAGCCATCACAGCCTATAAACGTTACACCTATAGTAGTCCATAGGATACTATATCCAGAATATATGTTTGTGAAATAACCACAATCCATTACAGCCCTCTACACACATATATGGGGAAACTAACTATTGTGCATGTTGGCACATGTATCTACCAAGAGAAGAGAGCGAGGCCAAAGGCGGTAGTCATCCATTCGACCTCCCATCAGAATGTTGGGGAAAACACCCACCAGGGCTCAGAATCCCCGGGGTGTCAGTTTCCCTTACCGAAAGGGTGGAGTATCATATAGAAACACAAAAATTACAGAATATATATATAACTCACATCCACACTATAGGCATTACCTAATCTTAGATACAACTACAGGTAACGTCTCTCAGACTCCAGGCTGCTACTTATAAGACTAGGTATCCTATAAGCACACAAACATTTGAAGAGCTTTATTAGATTACTCCATTCTCATTTTATCAGTTCCACTGTAAATTAATTAATTATTTAAACATTAATTAACCATGAACAATTCCACATTAAACTGAATTGGCATCACATTCAAAATCAACTGCTCCTTTTAAGATTCACATCACCTTTAAATTCCAGTATCTCCCTCCCTGTGGATTATCACCATTTAATCAAACTTTCATTACAGAATTACTTTCCCATATTCCCAGGAATTCTAGAAAGTCATCCTATACTACTAAACACAAAGGGGGCTCAACACGGTGAGTAGATATACTACCCGTCGAGTCTTTGCCGCCTAAAGAAAGAGCATAGACCCATTATCCCTCGAGAGGCTAAACACGGAAAGAACGTGGCATACCCCGCGTGTCTTCGCCTCCTTCGAAAGGAGGGTAAGCAAGACCAGCTGCCTTGAGAAGTGGGGAAAAGTAAAGCAGATAAACAACTAAACAAAACCACCAACATCCAGCCATCACATTCATCCCATACCATCATCCTTGGTTTCCTCCCCGACACCCACATGCATAAGCTAATGCATCTCGCCACCCTAGGCGCCATCCACTGCCACAACCACAAGTCCCCATGCCTCCACATATCACAACAGCCATCCAAGATCACATTAAATCACAAGAAGAAGGAAAACAAACATCACATCAATGGGCTCTTGGCCCTTTAACAATCAAGAGGGTAACTCAGAACCCCTTTAAGAAATTCTCACACAATCTGTTCTTTAATCCATATTGAATTAGCATATTTGTTATTTGTAGGTTCCAATTACGGGATACCTAATCAGTAATCTATCATAATTAAATAACCATGCTTACTTATCTAATTTGATTAACCTCAAATTATAACAACTACAACAACGGCAACAACCAGATTCATTTACATGCCTCTTTATCTTTAGCCAATTAATTAACAATTAATTCCGGATTTACGTTCATTATAAATTTCCATAAAGAATGAACAAATAATCAAAGAAAACATAGATATCACTCTATCTGGGAAAACATGAGGCAAACCGTTATCACGGTACAAAGCAACAACATGCGATCAACCAATTATTTTAATCCAGTTCAAGTATTTAATTAGGTCAATTTCATTGTGATCCAAAGGGATAAATCATGATAATTCTAATATTGCACATATACAATTAGAGAAGCCATGAATCCACTACCTCGAAGAGTTCTTGACATCCTTTATCCACACAACGGGTCACAATCCTCCTCTCATGACAACTACATCCACCAGAGGATGCCACGGTACAACAATACCAACCAACCCCAAGAAAAAACCCATTAGAATCTTGGAAATTACATGGTATAATATGGAAGGGAGAAACAAGAGAAGATGATCCCCAAAAGAATGATGATACAACATACCTTATATCGAAGATTGATCGATACAGCTCGGTTGCATCCAAAATAGAGCGGAACCAATCAGAGGATTAGGATTTGATTTTGAAACTCCTACGGGAATGATTGAAATGTTCTAGTGTCTCTTAGCTTATAACAAGGAGGAAGAACAAGGGAGAATGATATCTAGTTCCTTTTTGAATATTTAACATGGTGACAGTTTAAGATTCGGTTAATTCTCCATTAAAAACGAATCACATTAACCCACACGGTTTGACCAAGTAAATACATCCTGGCCTTAGGAATAATTAATATAGGATTTATGGCATTTTAATCGGCCATAAGAGTCCTTAAAACAAGGCTTTAAATGTATTTTACGTCAAAGGAAACATCAAAGGGGTGAAACTATAGGAAGCTGGAAACAATGTTCACATACTCAAAATTTGGAAAAGGAAAGAAAAGGTCATCGTTAGACCTCACCGTTCTAGAAACACTATTCAAGTCCACCGTTATAAGGTCACCGTTAGAAGGTTACCGTTCTAGAAACACTGTTCAAGTCTACCTTTATAAGGTCACCGTTAGAAGGTTACTGTTCTGGAAACACTGTTCAAGTCTACCGTTATAAGGTCACCGTTAAAAGGTTACCGATCTGGAAACACTATTCAAGTCTGCCGTTATAAGGTTACCATTCTAGAAACACTGTTCAAGTCTACCGTCATAGGGTCACCATTAGAAGGTTATCGTTCTGGAAACACTGTTCAAGTCTACCTTTATAAGGTTACCGTTCTGGAAACACTGATCAAGTCTACCGTTATAAGGTCATCGTTAGAAGGTTATCATTCTGTAAATACTGTTCAAGTCTACCATTATAAGGTCACCGTTAGAAGGTTACCGTTCTGGAAACACTGTTCAAGTCTACCGTTAGAAGTCCACCGATAGAAACTCACCGATAGAAACACTGTTCACTGAACCTTGCTGATAGAAACACTGTTCACCTACCAATACTGTTCATAAAACTAGAAACACTGTTCACAGAATTGGAAATTTGGCAAAGTGTTGGGGATAAGTCACCTTGACCTCCCGGAACACCTCCAACACCACATTTTCACAAAGTAATGTACCGGAGAGGTCCGGGACATTACATTAGATACCTCTCAAAACATTATCATCCTCAAGAATTAAAAACCAACCCAGAAGAAAATAGGGGTTCGAACAACCACCCCATAAGATACCTCTCAGGGGAAAACCACCATGAGTTGTTCGAAAGCTGGAACAAAGATACGAAATTTGAGAGTATGGGAACAAACAATCCGTATCCATACAATTCAATCATAACATCGCATCAAAGGTACATAAATAAAACATGAAAGGTCTAACCACAAAGGAAACATCATTACATGAAAGGAGTTAAACATTAAACAACTCTGGGTACTGAGCACATATCTGTGACTCACGCTCTCAGGTACTCTCCTCCATGCCACCGTGTCGCCACAAGACACGAACTAAAGGGATAGAACACCCATGCAACACTTTATCCTTGTAGTCTTGGATCTCCACAGGTCGCTCCTCAAAGGTTGCATCATCATCAATATCGATCTCTCCCCAATCGATAACATGAGATTTATCATGAAGATAACGACGGAGCTATGATACATGGAAAACATCATGTATCCGACTCATCTGAGGGGGAAGTGCTACTCGATACACAACAGCTCCAACACGAGCTAACACCTCGAAAGGCCCAACAAATCGGGGAGAAAGCTTACTTCCACGACCAAACCTTCGCTGCCCACGATGGGGAGTCACCTTCAGAAACACATGATCCCCAACATTAAACTCTAAGGTTCTCCTTCTTTGATCAGCATATGATTTCTAACGATCTTGCGCTGTCTTCATCCTCTCACAAATCACCTGAACCATCTCTATTGTATTCTGCACTAGTTCTGGTCCGAGAATTGCTGACTCTCTGACCCAAGTCCAGCACAACGGAGAATGGCATGGCCGGCCATACAAGGATTCAAACGGCTCCATACCGATGGTAGAGTGAAAAATATTATTGTAATCAAACTCTACTAAGGGAAGTGCTTCATCCATGAACCTCCAAAATCAATAACACAAGAGCGCAACATGTCTTCAAGAGTATGGATGGTTCGCTCTGTCTGACCATACGTTTGAGGATGAAAAGCAGTGCTAAGGCACATTTGAGAGCCAAAAGCATGATGGAGACCTCTCCACACCCTGGAGGTAAAACGAGGATCTCGATCAGAAATTATCATCCTAGGTACTCTATGAAGTCTCACCACCTCCTCTAGATATTTCCTCGACAAAACTTCCACTGATCTCGACTCCTTGATCGCTATGAAGTGGGCCGATTTTGTTAAACGATCCACTACCACCCATATAGAATCATGTCCTCCCGGAGCTAGAGGTAAACCTGTAACAAAGTCCATTGAGATGTCCTCCCACTTCCACCGAGGAATCTCTAGTTGCTGGAGAAGACCACCAAGAACATGGTGTTCGGCCTTCACCTTCTAGCAGACTAAACATCGAGACACACACTCTGCAACCGCATGCTTTAGCCCCGGCCACAAAAACTGACTCCTCAAGGATCAGTACATCTTTGTCACACCAGGATGTACTGCCAAGGGCGAACTATGGAACTCTCGGAGAACCATCTCGCACATCGCCAAGGGAAAAAAAATCCTTCCATGATACAACACTCAGTGTAGTTCATCCTCCGACCAACCATCAGGGGCCTCACCACAAACAACTCTGTCTCTCCAAACTTCCACCTCTAGATCACCCAAATGAGACTCTTCCACCTTCTACATTAGGGATGGCTGCACCATCATCTGGAAAAGACAACCTCTACCCCCAACTTCTCCCATATCAAGATGCAAAGCTGATAGCTCTTCCATTACTCTCCAGAAATCAACAGATTCACGCACAGCATCATTATGTGACTTTCGGATCAGTTAATCAGCTAAAACATTCCCTTTTCCAGGTGTATATGATATTCCAAAGTCGTATTCCTGCAAGAACTCCATCCAATGACGCTGCCGAAAGTTCAAGTCACGTTGGGAGAAAACATACCTCAAACTCTTATGATCGGTGAAAACCACAAAGTGCTCACCAATGAGGTAATGTCTCCACAACTTCAGAGAAAACACCACAGATTCCAACTCAAGATCGTGGGTGGAATAGTTGCGTTCATGGGAACGCAACTGCCGAGACCCATAAGAAACAACTGACCTCTACTGCATGAGAACACAGCCTATCCCTAGATGTGAAGCATCACAGAAAACATCAAACTGGACTCCCTCCACTAGAAGAAAAAGGACTGGAGCACTTACCAAATTCTCCTTTAGATACTCGAAAGCTGTCTGACACTGATCAGTCCATATGAATGCTTGATACTTCCTGGTCAAAGCTGTCAGAGGAGTCGCAAATCGGGACAAATTGGCTATAAACCTCCTATAATAGCCTGCGAGACCAAGGAAACTTTGCACCTCTGACACAGTCTTGGGGGTGACCAAGACACCACTGCTTCTATCTTCGACGGATCCACAGCTACTCCCTGTTGGGACACAACATGCCCCAAGAAATGAGCTTCTCGAGCCCAAAACTCACACTTCGACAACTTCCCAAACAACTGATGTTGTCGAAGAACTCCCAAAACGGCTCGTAGATGCTCTGCATGCTCCTCTTCAGATGTGGATTACACAAGGATGTCATCGATGAAAACCACAACAAACTTGTCCAGGAATTCATAGAACACAACATTCATAAACCCCATGAAAACAGCTGGAGCATTCGTCACACCGAATGGCATTACAACAATCTCATAATGCCCATGACGACAATGGAAAGCAGTCTTCGGGATATCCTCATCCTTTACATGCATCTGGTGATATCCTGACCGCAAGTCGATCTTTGAGAACCAACTTTCACCCTTCAGTTGATCGAATAAGTCATCAATCCATAGGATAGGATAGTTGTTCTTTTTTGTCACTTTGTTTAATCGACGATAATCGACACACAACCGCAAACTGCCATCAACCTTTTTCACAAACAAAACTGGCACACCCCATGGTGACACACTTGCCCAAACAAAACCGCACTGCAACAGACCATCAAGATGAATATGTAGCTCTCGTAACTCAGAAGGGTTCATACTATACAGAGACATAGAGATAGGAGATGCTCCTGGCTGTAGCTCGATCCCAAACTCGATCTCTCATCAAGGGGGTAAGGCTACAACCTCTTCTGGGAAGACGTCAGGGTACTCCTCTATAACCCTTGGAAACGCCAATTGTTGAACCTCTGAAGAACTCAACATCATCTCATCCATTGTGTATGATAAGGATGGAACTCGTCTATGACCCATCCAAGGATCTCGCTCACCAACAAACACCACTTTATCTCCATCTGCATCAAAGAAAATGACCTTCTTCCTATAGAAATCCACAATAGCCTGCACCGAATACAACCAATTCATGCTGAGGATGACATCATATGGTGGTATTCGTAAACATAGGAAATCTCCCCAAGAGCAGTGTTTCCCCAACACTAGCTCATAGTCTCTACATACTTCAAACAAGTCAGCTCGACCTCCAACTGGAGTAGTCAACACCAAGGGAACTGGAACCCTCTCTACCTCAAGTCCCAAAGCATGGACAAGAGTAGGTGATATGAAGGAGTGTGTTGCTCCTGAATCAAACAAGGCATACACCAAGGTAGAAAACAAGCAAAGGGTACCTCGAACGACATCTGTCTTGCCTGGGGCTGGCAACGCTAGAGCATGAAGCTGACCATGACCTCCTCCACGGCCTCTCTGACCCTGATGAAGACCACCACCATGGCCGCACTCTGATCTCTGAGGACAGGGAGAGTCATGGGGTTGTCCTCTACCTGCTCCATCTACCCTCTAGTGATCTAAAGCTGGTGAAACCTGCTGCTGCTGCCTCAGTTGGAACTGCCTCAACAGAGGAACCTCGAGCGGAGCTCCCGGTGCAAGATGATTGCTCTGAAAATTCAGGCACTCCCGCTACTGATGACCATGACCACCACAAGAAAAACAAGCACATGATCCCTTGGCATAGGCATGATAGTTTCTGCCTCCGAAGAAACGAGATGGGAAGGGATGGGACCTACCCCTAGGTGAACGGAAACTCTTCTGCCCTGAAAACCAGGATCCCTGGACCACAAATTTTCTTCGTGAGGAATCATGACGATTCACCTCTCGTGACGATCCGGTCCTAGACAAAGTCCTCTCAACAACCTCTTCCCTCGCCAGCACCTCAAGATATGTCTTTAGCATAAATGGGGTGACCTGGTGCTGGATCTCTGGATGCAAAGCCTCCTCGAAATGCCACACCCTGGCCTCCTCATCTGGTAACAGGTCTGAAGCATATTGTAGAAGGTTCCTGAAACGGATTCCAAACTCTCAAACATTGGAGATCCCCTGTCATAGGGTAAGAAGCTCCTGGTGACTGGACGCCTTCGAAGTCGAAGAAAGAAACTCGACTCTAAACCTATCTTGAAACTCCTCCCATGAGATCACTGACTCCTCATGATCCCTGAGGAACAAGAACCATCACTGCATCACTGCTCTATGCAGCATCGTCACAACCAAGAACACCCAGTGTTCCTTCCGAGCACGAATTGAACTGAATCCTATCTCGACCTCCTCCAACCAGTCTTCTGTGACTGCATCCGAAACGGAGCCCTCGTACTTCTGTAGACTCTGGCGCTGAAACTCTCAGAGTGTCTTCCTCCAAGTGTCATCATCGTCAACCTCTACCTGGCGACGATCTTCTAGAACAGCCAGCTAGGAATCTTCTGCGAAAACCTGATGAGGACGTCGACCTAGAGCCATACCTATAAAATAACAACTGTTATTGCTCCTAATCCTGGAATATGGAAGACTCAACATTAATTAATTAATTTTTTTCTTTTATTAATTTTTAGTTTAACCTATCCAAAGGTCTACCCATTCAAACATAGGCGCAAAGAAGAATGATGCATGATCCTTTCCTAGGTCTCTACCCTGCAACCAGTATCACTTTGTTTAGTAGCCATCGTAAACTTAAAGGTTCGTACGTCAGATCATAGGGGTCCCTAAACGCCTATGTCTCAGCCGGTCTCCAGTTTTTACCTCACTTTCTAAACATGAATGACATTGTTTCCCTACCAACCCATGCAACCTCACGTGTGCCTAACTCCAAACTCCATCCTATCCATCAACCAGACCTCTGATACCACTCTGTCACGACCCCCTCCCCACAAAGTGTACCCCTCCTGGTCCGGTAATGTGAGAAGAGAGATAATGACCCCCGAGTCCGCCTCCAGTAGGCCCCGGGTTGGATACTAGCACCTAGGGTATAATAAACACACAAATGGGAGGCATTACCCTCTAAGAGAACACATGCAGAAGAGAAAGATAGAATAGACTCCAACCAACTCCAACTCAGAACTGAAATATAAAAGAAACCCAAGTACATATATGAAATTTCATGAAAAAGTACTACAACTGAAAGGGGAAACTAAAAGTACCCAAAATAAAGTAAAACGGCAGCGACCACAAGCCCGAATAGCTCCTCCTCCAACCACAAGCTAGTAGTAACCAGGTTGATCTCCAACCTTCTCCAAGTGACCTGAAAAATAGTTTATATATACATAGGGTGAGTATAATAATATACTCAGTAGGATCCTCCCCAAGCCTCTCGTGAAAAAGTAAAGAAAGTATGCTAAAGCCCAGTGAACAACAAGTGAAACTAGCTCGTCACCTAAACAGGTATACTAAGTTCCCAAACTCACCATGGCTACTCTCACCAAGTAACGCATATAAGAATATAGCATATAGTAAAGATTATCTAGGGTACCCTGCTATTACTTCCCCACTGGTTTGCCGCTTTTCCCCAACGACATACGTCCTGTGCATCTCTCTCCAAAGGCTTGCCCACAGACACCTGGGCTAAGCTCCAAAATCTGCACCTCGTGCACCACAAAGGCTTACCCGCAAACACCTGGGTGAAGCACCACACCATCCTCCCTACCAAAAGTAACCAGGTAAGTTCTGGGATCCACCACATCCCGCATAACGTGTATCATACATTGGGTATTATACCTCAATCCATTATAGCCCATACACCGAGTAGGGATCCTCAAGCCATCACAGCCTATACACGTTACACCTATAGTAGTCCATAGGATACTATATCCATAATATGTGTGTGTGAAATAACCACAAGCCATTACAACCCTCTATACACATATATGGGGAAACTAACTGTTCTGCATGTTGGCACATGTATCTACCAAGAGAAGAGAGCGGGGCCAAAGGGGGTAGTCATCCATTCGACCTCCCATCAGAATGTTGGGGAAAAAACCCACCCCCCTAGGGCTCAGAATCCCCGGGGTGTCAGTTTCCCTTACCGATAGGGTGGAGTAGTGTATAGAAACAAAAAAAGTATAGAATATATATATAACTCACATCCACACTATGGGAATTACCTAATCTTAGATACAACTGCAGCTAACGTCTCTTAGACTCCAGGCTACTACTTCTTTGACTAGGTATCCTATAAGCACACAAACATTTGAAGAGATTTATTAGATTACTCCATTATCATTTTATTAGTTCCACTGTACTTTAATTAATTCTTTAAACATTAATTAACCATGAACAATTCCACATTAAACTGAATTGGCATCACATTCAAAATCAACTGCTCCTTTTAAGATTCACATCACCTTTAAATTCCAGTATCTCCCTCGCCATGGATTATCACCATTTAATCAAACTTTCATTACATAATTACTTTACCATATTCTCAGGCATTCTAGAAAGGAATCCTATGATACTAAACACAAAGGGGGCTCAACACGGTGAGTAGATATACTACCCGTCGAGTATTTTCTGCCTATAGCAAGAGCATAGACCTATTCTCCCTCGAGAGGCTAAACACAGAAAGCACGTGGCATACCCCCTGTGTCTTCGCCTCCTTCGGAAGGAGGGTAAGCAAGACCAGCTGCCTTGAGCAGTGGGGAAAAGTAAAGCAGATAAACAACCAAACAAAACCACCAACATCCAGCCATCACATTCATCCCATACCATCATCCTTGGTGTCCTCCCCGACACCCACATGCATAATATGATGTATATCTCCACCCTAGGCATCATCCACTACCACAACCACAAGTCCCCATGCCTCCACATATCACAACAGCCATCCAGGCTCACATTACATCACAAGTAGTAGGAAAATAAACATCACATCAATGGGCTCTTGGCCCTTTAACAATCAATAGGGTAACTCAGAACCCCTTTAAGAAATTCTCACACAATCTTTTCTTTAATCCATATTGAATTAGCAGATTTGTTATTTGTAGGTTCCAATTACGGGATACCAATCAGTAAGATATCACAATTAAATAACCATGCTTACTTCCCTAATTTGATTAACCTCAAATTAGAACAACTACAACAACAACAACAACCAGATTCATTTACATTCCTCTTTATCTTTATCCAATTAATTAACAATTAATTCTGAATTTACATTCATTATCAATTTCTATCAAGAACGAACAACTAATCAAATAAAACATAGATATCACTCTATCTAGAAAAACATGAGGTAAATCGTTATCACGGTACAAAGCAACAACATGCGATCAAACAACTCTTTTAATCCGGTTCAAGTATTTAATTAGGTCAATTTCATTGTGATCCAAAGGGCTAAATCATGCTAATTATACAATTGCACATATACAATTAGAGAAGCCATGAATCCCCTATCTCGAAGAGTTCTTGAAGTCCTTTATCCACACAACAGGTCACAATCCTCCTCTCACGACAACTGCATCCACCCAAGGATGCCACGGTACGACAGTACCAACCCACCCCAAGAAAAACACATTAGAATCTTGGAAATTACATGGTATAATATGGAAGGGAGAAACAAGAGAAGATGATCCCCAAAAGAACGATGATACAACATACCTTATATCGAATATTGATCGATACATCTCAGTTGCATCCAAAATAGAGCGGAACCAATCAGAGGGTTAATATTTGATTTTGAAACTCCTATGGGAATGATTGAAAGGTTCTAGTGTCTCTTAGCCGATAACAAGGAAGAAGAACAACAGAGAATGATATCTGATTCCTTTTTGAAGATTTAACGAGGCGACGGTTTAAGATTTGGTTAATTCTCCATTAAAAATGGATCACATTAACCCACGCGGTTTGACAAAGTAAATACATCCCGACCTTAGTAATAATTAATATAGGATTTATGGCATTTGAATCATCCATAAGAGTCCTTAAAACAAGGCTTTAAATGTATTTTACGTCAAAGGAAACGTCAAAGGGTCGAAACTGTAGGAAGATGGAAACACTGTTCACATACTCAAAATTTGGCAAAGGAAAGAAAAGGTCACCGTTAGACCTCACCGTTCTGGAAACACTGTTCAAATCCACTGTTAGAAGGTCGTTGTTAGAAGGTTACCATTCTGGAAACACTGTTCAAGTCTACCGTTATAAGGTCACCGTTAGAAGGTTACCGTTCTGGAAACACTATTCAAGTCTACCATTATAAGGAAACCGTTAGAAGGTTATCATTCTGGAAACACTGTTCAAGTCTACCGTTATAAGTTCATCGTTAGAAGGTTACCATTCTGGAAACACTGTTCAATTCTACCGTTATAAGGTCACCGTTAGAAAGTTATCGTTCTGGAAACACTATTCAAGTCTACCATTATAAGGTCACTGTTAGAAGGTTACCATTCTGGAAACACTATTCAAGTCTACCGTTATAAGGTCACCGTTAGAAGGTTACCGTTCTGGAAACACTGTTCAAGTCTACCATTATAAGGTCACCATTAGAAGGTTACTGTTCTGGAAACACTGTTCAAGTCTACTATTAGAAGTCCACTGATAGAACCTCACCGATAGAAACACTGTTCACTGAACCTCAATGATAGAAACACTGTTCACCAATTGATATTGTTCATAAAACTGGAAACACTATTCACAGAACTGGAAATTTGGCAAAGTGTTGGGGATAAGTCACCTTGACCTCTCGGAACACCTCTAACACCACATTTTAAAAAGGACAATCTTTCTCCAAGGATTCCATCATCATAGACGGTTTGTCAAACGAACGTCTGGTTCACAAGGTATGACATTTTTAAGTGTATCTGGGCCCGAATGGGTTTGGGTCCGGTCTGACCCGATCGGACTGAGGTGGCCTGACCTGGGCTGGGCTGACCCGACCCAGTTTGGGTTGACCTAACTTGGTATGGGTCTGACCCAGCCCAGTCCGAGCCGGCCTGGGCTCGCCCAGTTGGGCTGGGCTATGGCGGGCTCAGCCCGCTGGGCCACGGACCAGCCTGACCCAACAGGCGACGCAGCCCGGTGCGTTGGTGCGGCTCGCCAGCCAGGTGGCCGCCAGCTCCCTGAATGGATCAAGAAGATTCATTATACTCTTCAATTAGCGGTGCCACATGGTGCCACCATGTGGTCTGTGGGACCCACAAGGTGCGGGTCCCCCTCTTATCGCGACTTTGATGTCGCAGCCCCTTCACCGTAGCACATGATGGCGTGCCGCCTCACCAATGCGGTCAGCCGGTTGTTGGTAGCCCCTTCGGGTCCACTGCGGTGCCAAGCGGCACCGCCCTCTTCCATGGTAGGCGAGTGCCAGCTTCCGCCTCTGCTGCCAATGTTGCACTGGTAGATCCTCTGCGGGCTACTGGGTGGTCTCTTGTAGTCCGTTATTCCTTTCAGACATGAATGCGGTCCTCTCGGGATGTCGCTGTCTTTGCACGCCTCCTGGTTTCAAGGTTCTGTCAAGTTGTAGAAACCTGCCTCCGAAGAACGTAATGAAATTCAAGCGGGAGAGGGTTCGGCCCTTGTTCATTTGGATTACGCCCTCTGCGTTAGCATTATAACAAGCGGGAGTAATTTATACATCACATTAAAAATAATGATAAACCTTGTTCAAATCCCCTGCAATGACCACCCACAAAATCAAGAACAAGGAGAAGATTCGTGGGAATTTCTTAATTTAAAAGACAAACCCTACCTCATGAATCGTTGGAGACGTCGCGGTGGTGGGAGTAGAATATGCGCTTTGATGAAGCTGCTGGAGTTCTTCACTCCCAGTTCATTGCCTCCTAAGCTTTTGTCTACGTCAGTTTAAGGCGTCACGTCACTTCGCCAGAGGTTCCTCACATGGTGAATCCGTGTCAAAACTTCATCCCGAGGCTCACTTAAATAGAGGGGAAAAGAGTGAGTAATGCACAAGGAATTAATGAGGTTCATTAATTGATGTAATTAATTTTCCTCATTAATTACACGAGGGGTGGTTATGCAACCAAAGTGTAACTGAGCATTTAATATCCCATATAAAATGTATGACTACCTCTGTAGCCCCTGCCACCACTGCTCAATAGGTGGTTGGAAAAAAAGAATAAAATAAAAACCTCCATGTTATTTTATTATTTCTTTAAAAAGTCACAAAAACTATATTTTTCACCTGACCAACTGCAGTTGAAGTAGATCTTCTCTTAATCGAATCTCAGCATTGAGAATTCAATGGTTCCCTCGGATTTCAATTCCGAGCACCGGTTTAAAAGTTAGAAAACACCACCCACAAGTTTATTGAATGTACCTTAAAAAAAGTTCAAAAAAATATTAACAGTCACCCTCAACTCGTGCCAGTCGAGGTTAGGCTCCGCTTATGGGGAACACACAATCCCGATCTCAACGATACTCTCAGATTTTCAATATTATTTACCTTTTAGATGTTAAGGAATTTACAATAAAATAACTGTCACTTAATTATTTTATTTATGGCCAAAAACTAACTTCTACAAGTGGCCTACGGTGGCCAATATTAATATCTACCTAAGGAAATCATGCCCTCACAATTTCATCAGTTATCTCAGATTTTTAATCCGAGTCACCGTTCATGAGTTATAAGCATTTGAAAAATAAAATAATTTTATTTAATTATTTTATTTACGGTTATGCCATTTTTGGGTTTTCTCAATGGAGGAATGCTCTGACATAACTTAAGTAATTCCTAGGTTAAACCTGCCATCCTAAATGTAACGGTGCCCTCGGATTTCTAATCCAGGCACCTATTTAAGAGTTATTCCACTTTTTCAGAAAAACCACTCACACGCGCTATTTTAAACTTAACATTTTTCGACGGATCATTCCGGAAATTCCGGGCCTCGGAATTATTCCCCGTCAGATTTCATGGTCTCAAAATAATTCCATATAAATAAAAAAATTATAGAAAAATTCTGGGACATTACAGATAAGACCTAGATCCAGGGGATTGATTTCCAATAAGGCAGACCCCAGAGATTTAGGATGTGGTTTTCCTAGTAGGTATTTTCATAGATCTAGGTGGTGGTACTAATTGAAATGGTCATGTGACATGATCATAGATACTTTGGCATTGGTTAAATTAATCTTAGGCTGATCTTGGGTGTCATGTTAGAACCTAAGTATCGATAGTGAATTATTTATTAATATAATTTTAGTTATTACTCAGCTAGGATGGGAATATAACATGTTTGGGAACTTTTTTGACAAAAAAATATAGGTATACCATTAGAGGTGGCATGTTGATAATTTATTTACCCTGTCTCACACAAGCACCTTAGTGAATGTATAGACCATATGTTTTCTTTTAGTATTGAGAATAGGATGTGTAGTGGATCAGGAAAAGGCCTAGTATTATTGTGTTTCATGACCGAGCTGGAGAAACTCAATAGGTATTTATATACTGGATATTTAGATATGGCTTGAGTATAGTATTAAATTCTTGTGTTTCATTTATTTTATTCGTTTTTATATTTGATAAACCTGTTGGGTGGTCATTTTTTGTATATTTTCATGACCATGAGTTTAGATGACTACTTACATCTAAATTTACATTTGATATAGCATGTGTTGAGATTTAGGGATTCTATGGACTTTGTTTATTTATAATGAATGATGTTTGGTTAATTGTGTTATTATTGAACATTCTAATATGGGGTTATAGTCTACCCATGGTACTACCCTAAAAGACCACTACTGGTCATAATCCTTTGGTGTATGGGGAGGAATTCTAGAGTTCACAGTGGAAACTCTTTTGATTTGGGCATCATTCAGTGGTCACAGACTAGGGGTGGACATGAAAAATAGGTTATCCATATTCCATAATGACTTTCACTTATTTATAAGGATTTATTTCATCAATATAATTCCAAATTTGGATTAATACAAATTAGAGATTTCAAATTTTTCAATGACAACTATTTTACTTCTGTTGGGACCAAGTTTCATGGAGAAGGAAGTTTGAAGTGTTAAACTTTGCATAGTGTTGTATTCTGTTGTCAAAGAAGATAAATCAATTCACTTTGTAGAAGGATCACAAATCAGACGATGCATTGCTGGTATGTATTTCACACATATCATGAGTTAGGAGAACTTGTGATGAAAGCCTTATGAAGGAAAGGGGGAGAAATGATGATGCCAGTCATATAAAGTTTTGATTGGAAGGAATGATACTGCTAGAGGATAGGGAAGTTTTAGTTCCCATTGTAACTCTGACGATGCTAAAGCTGATCTATCAAAGGATAAATATCACGATAGTGGGATTCATGATAAGAGCATAAGAATGGTTATGGAAAGCAGTGAAGAGAGAAAATTACAATGCAATGGACAATATGGGGATGGAAGAAAAGAACAGTTTAAGGTGGCGTCGTTTTCAAGTGTTTGCCAAATTTTAGGTCCTGAAAATCGGGAGATGAAGAAATGTGTTTGGCAATGGATGGAGCATGAAAGATTGAAGATGGTTTAGATTTTTGCATGCAAGGCATGATTCAAGGTTAGAACATTGAAAAATGACAAAGGCATGGAGTGCGCGGAAATTTAGGTAGGTTGCGTGAAAATAATAATAATAATAATAACAATAATAAAGTGGTGCGCGAAATCGTAGCGGGTTGTGCGAAAAATCTGCGGGATGCGCAAAATAGAGGAATGATGTTTTTCACGCAAAAGGTGTTTCGAGATCAGAAGCTCAAAAATTTGAAAAGTCATGAGTTGCGTGAAAAATTGGATCATTTTGCAAAATACGATGTTGCGTGAAAGGATGGGTTTGCACGCAATATGGAATGCGGTGTGGAATTTTGTGTGCAATTGGTGCTTCATGCTTAGAAGGATGAAAAATGGAAAATGCATTAGGTGCTCGAAATATTAAAGCATGGCATGAAATATGAAGTTGCATAAAAGATTTTTTACGCGCATGAAGGAGGTTTTACGCGCGGATTAGTGTTTTTCGCACGGGGTCAAAAATGCCTATAAATATGAGGCTAACCCTTCTCATTTGTTAATGCTCGACACTTAGAAGAAATTCCGAGCTCTGGTTCACGTAAAATCTTACGCTAAGTGAGTTGCGCGAAAAGAAAGAGGTTTTTGCGAAATAAAGAAAGTTGCGTGAAAAATTTGGAAGCTGCGCGAAAAGTGAAACTTTGCACGAAAAAGGGAAGTTGCGCGAAAATGTTTTCCGCGCTAAAAGGAAATTTTTACATGCAAGCTATTTGAATTGAGCGCAAGGCACCCTAAAGGTTGCGCGAAATATTTGGGGTCTTCGCACGTATTCAGTAGTGCGTAAGAGATTTCTTACCAGCTTCTAGTTAAGAAAGTGAAGATTTGTACTTCAGATAATTCATCTGTTCAATTGTAAAGAAGCACTGAAACATTGTGTTACCCTATTTGTGCTAAGAGGGAGCACACGCACTATTGGATTGTTTTCAAAGTGCTGCATGAGTATAAGGGTATATCCTACTCGTTTTATTCCACATCAAAGGATTGTTTTCTAGTGGATTGTGTGGTACATGATTGTTTTCGTACCATACCAAGGACGTAGATACTCTTGTTGAGTAGTGAACCTTGTAAATCTTGTGTTCCTGTGGTTGTGTGTGTTCAGCAAGGAAAAAAATAAAACTCTTTAATAAGAGGCGAAGGTTGTTTCAAAAAGGGTAAACTTAAAAAGAAAAAGATATCACTGATTCACCCCCTCCCCCTCTCAGTGATACTTGGATCCTGACTGGGAACTTCAACTTCAAATCATGATTTATACTAGTTTTACTTCATTATTATAGCATATATAATCAGATCCAGTTATTATTTTTCAAGGTGACTAATAGATATCACTACTGATACCACATGAATACCATGTTTATCATTGAAACAACTTTATATTCTCTATATTTTAACATATATTCATATATAACAAAGTTACACTTTAAATATTTTGACCATATTATTATTTGGGACTTTAATTCTTCTATTGATGACAATATCAATTATTGAAATATATTTATGTTTTTGACATCATAGTGGATCCTTCAAATAACACTTTTAGTATTTTTATCTATTCTAAAGTAATCATACCATCTTAATGAACATTAAACCTTTAAATATTCATTCTTCTTATTTTAATTCACACACTTTGCTTATTATTTTTCCATCAATGAACAAATAGTTTATATTCCTCTTACATTAAATCAAACAGCCTTATACTATGCATCCATCTCTTTTGAATACATATACCCCATAAATAATATCTACCCCTTTATCCTACATCACTCTAATTATAATATATATAAATTAAGTGCACAGGGATAGGGGTTTCTTCCAGCATCCTCATGTTGAAGATTATGGTAGGTTATTTCTGACCAACCCTTTACATATCCAAGTTATATTTCATTCAACAATATAATTAATGCATTGTTCCTTATGAATTTTTTCTTTATTTTACTTATTCTCATTTTAATTTTTGAAATTTATCTATGTGGTAATTTTCTCATAGATTACACTAGTTAAATATTCCCATCTTTTGATAACAAGATGCCTTGAATTATTCTTGGATGGGCTGATACTTATTTCCTTAGGGAGATTCATCTCACTAGTACAAGTCTCCTCTTTCAATGCACCATCTTCTCATACTTTCCCAATATTATTTCTCTATTCAATGAATAATCTACCAGTTTATATAGATAAAACCACTTAATCTTGGCTCTTTCATTTTCTCCTAACCATAAAAGAAACATATTATTTATTCTTTTCATTTAATTTATTCTTCTTATCTTTCCATTAAGGTTGATGTCACTAGACAACCCTTAATGTTTGATAATATCTCTTTTGACTTTCTTCATTATTATCTTCCAAAGACATGAATATGTTCTTAAGTGAAACAGATTTCTCATTCATCTATTCTTATTTCCTACTTGTAAAATGAGTATGATGTCTCATCTTAACATCTCTATTAATTCTATTATTGGTGTACCTTACCATATGACCAATACTAGAATAACATATAACATATCTCGATGAAATATTCATACCTTCAAATAGAATTCTATGAATGTGATATATCAATGGGTATTTTTTTTATCACATGTGAATCTAGTCCTTCTTTCAATACCACTTCTCGTATCACAATACCCAAAAATGTGTCCTTTATAACATATTTTTATATGATAATCACTTATTATTTTCATCCATATATTCCATATATTCCTTACCACAACTTCAATTCTACAGTCATTCATCATGTGAACTTGTTGTCTATAATAAAAACAAATACCTCCAAAGGTATGAGTTAAATTCATTTTCATTGGAATTTATTTTATTCTTAATTATTATATTTTTTTTAACCATTAATACCATGATTATAAGGTTAATAATAATAAAATATGAATTGTATAGTCTTTCTTCTGGCATGAAAGACTTTAATATTTTCTTAATTTATCAATATGAAATCACTCCAATAGAATTTTCTTAAAAGATAATTGTATGATTAGGAATCCCGACATGGAATTAAAAATGATCATCTTTCTCTATTTGAATCCACTTGTTTGATTCAATCAAATTCTTCACTTTATAACTTTATCTTCTTGATTCATCATTGTGAACTCCATTAATCTCCCTTCTGTAATCCATTGTTGACCTCTTGATTTCTATAGATGATAAGGTATCAAACATAAAATCTACCTTTCTTATAATATTTGATCTCTAAACTTCAATAGATTCTTATTTCCATCTTAATATCATAGAAAATATACGCATGGTTTTCTTATTTGTTAATACTTATTCTTCTTCTTTGTTTAACATTACCTCCAAACTGAATCACTTCATGTTGAGTTTATAACTTTCGTTTAATAATGGTTTTAATGTTTCTTCACATTCATTTTTAAAAGTTTCATTTGATCTTAATTTCTCTTTTTATAATAATACTAATGAACTTTTAATTTATTTAATCCTTTTTAAGTTAAATAAAATTGATAATTATTGATTTATATACCCAACTTTAATGCTTCTTACACTGATTTTAGTTTCTCTTCAAGAGTATTGATTAAGCATCCATCATTAAAACATTTCTTCTCTACCATTTATTTATCAAGGAAACATATTCCCTAAATATCTTTCTAAATGAGATATTTATAAAATATTGTTATTGTATCATCAGATTCATTAAGAAATTTCTCCAGAGATTCAATATTTTTATGAATCTCTTCCTCACTACCCTATATTTCGACCTTATCCATCTCTTCTTCATCAATACTTTCACCATACTCATGTGACTCATATTCAAAACTAAATCCACTAAAAATTTTACATTAAAAATGATTTTTTAAGATATACTAAAAAAATATTCTTAAACATTGTAATTTTTTCTTTGAGAGACATAATTCTCTCATCTTATTCTTCAATAGAAGCACTCAAAATTTCAAGCACCAAAGATCATTCTCTAGCATTTTAGTTCTAATTAATGTTTTATTTTGACTCTTCGTGATTTTTATTTTGATATTAAACAAAATTTTCATGTTGGTTCAATTTAGCCTCAATCTATTCAATATATTTATAGGAATATTTCAACAATCCTCCAATAATATAGTTCTTCTTTCTTTAAATATATAATTATTAGAGAGTACCTTCAGGATCTACTTCATGATCAATAATTCCTTTTTATCCATTCTCATATTAAAAAATTATTCTATCCTTTTTAGAAATAGTATAAATACTAATATGATAAAACATCTTCAAGGATGAAACCAAAATAGAACATATTGGATTTAATACTACTTGTAGTGTCCTAGGACGCACTGAGAGGGGGTGAATCAAGATGATAGTAGATTTAGGATTTTATCCTCTACTCTTTCCATAGTATATTTTTCCCTTATTGAAACGAACACTTATTCAACCTACCTCTTATATTATTACTAAACCTAATAAAATCACAAGAACATATATGGAAATTTAAATGAATAGAACACATATATTTTACATAATTCACCTATAAAAGGCTAATCTAAGGAGTATAAATTTGGTATTGTTCTGGTGTATCAAAATCCATTATAACTAACTATGTTTTGGATGTAAAGTTTAGTTAAGGTCACTCCTCACTAAGGCTCACTACATGTACAATATTTATGGATAATCTCACTACCTCCCATGGTACACTTCCTGTTAAATGGTTTGGGTAAGATCACATCTCAACATGGGTCACTCCCTCTTCTTATCCTTCAAAGACTACTTTTGTGAAGGTATAAATTTATATATTTGTATGTACCTTATTAATTTAATGACTTAAATGTCACTCTGATTTTGGTTCTTTAATTTTTCATCATTTGATTCTAGATATGATGCTTCAGTAAATTCAAAATGTTTCTCTAAATTCCACTTCAAGATTTGTTCAACGCATTATGAGAATATTTGTAACCTTTACCTTCAAACAATATTCACACAACAACAAACATATCTCTAGAAAATATTTCTATACATGGATTTATTCTTCAATATAAACTCTTAATTTAGTTAAAAACTTGACGATTTAATGAAATTAAACAAACCTGGTGTTACCAAATATGCACATCATACTCTACTTCATCTCTATCAAGATGTATCTTAAAAAAATTTCACCACATTATTTTATTAAAATAGATCTTCAATACAATTTAGTTTAGAAAAAAACTATTTCTCAAAATCAAATATTCAATAAGTCTCATATAATAGATACCCTTTTCCTCTCTAAGAGTACATAGTTACTTCTTATTCTATTTTCTCTAGGTGGTTAATTTTTTTATTGAACATTAGATTCTCTATATCAAAGAATGTTTGAATTTCAAATTTTAAATTCAAACATCACTTAACTTCCAACTTATTTTACTTTAAATCCAACCCTTAATTAATCTTTCATTGAATCTCTATCATTCAAACCAAATTTATTAGTTTAATTTGTTTAAATGACCACAAAGCCTCTAATATATATCTACATCATCATTCATGTTAGAATACTTTAGTAAACTCTTATCACAGTACAATATACCACTTTGTGGTGTGATGAGTAAGTTTTAACTTAACTAAATTCAACGACCATATAGATTGTGACATATAAAGATTATTCATGTTGAATTCACCAATAACCTTAAACTTATAAAATCCCTTTGATCTTCTAGATGAACACCCTTTATAGTGAATATGAGACATTGTAGTGTGGTATTCATCACTTACCTTTGATATTAAATTTGATTATGGTGTAAGCTTACCTTACATCATAGAGGTCTCCAAATCACCATATCCTTTGAAACTTTCTTGTACTTCCTTAATATTATATTCATTGTCTTTTAGTGTGGTTATCCATAATCATATTTTACAATTAGAAAAATTTCAATGTAGCACTTCCTCCATGGTGCTTGAACCCTCAAAACTCTAGTGCCATTGAATTCCATCTCAACCATGATTTTTGGTGTGTCTAAATATTTTATGGAATAGTTTATATCATATATTTTCCCACATCATACTTTCCTTTGAACTGCTTCCATTATATCAACCAAGATGTGACTTTATCACTTAGAACAACTCTCTTAGTGTCACCCTACACAACTACCACTATTTTATGGTGTATCCCAATGTCTTGGATTTCCTTACCACCTATAATCAACCTATACTAGTCTCACTCTATGCTCCTCTTCCACCCACACCAAGCCATTACCAAGATTGTGTTCTCCCCTCTAGGTGGGTGGCTGCTTCAACATGCTACCCTTAGACTACCCACATTTTTTTAACTCCTAAATACCATTATAGTGTGCTTAGTTTTATTATGGTGTGAAATATGTTAGCTATAACTTCAAGATTTCAAAACATCCAAATTTCAAGACATCCTTGTAAAATTCAACATTGTTCACCCAAAAATTTATCAAACACTATGAAACATTTCAATTAAGAACAAAATTTAAACTAACTTATCAAATCAATTCCCACCATTTACATGGAATTTATATAGATATAAAGGTGTCTCTTTTCATATCTCCTCAATTTTATCCACATACATCAATGTTCATTAATTCTCTAGAGACTTTAGTGTATTTTAAAAGTGTTTGGTGAATCATTATAATCACACCACACATCGGATGGGTGTTTTTTTAGAGTGTACATATCATAAATAATTAAAAAATAATTTTCCTATGATTTCACATCAATATGAGCTCATTTTATATGGTTTTGATTATTACATGCATGTTTCGATGTCATTTTACTTTATAATGTCTGTCACATTTTCAAAACTGAGTAAAAAAGCTCAAATTGTTTTCAAACTTTAGTAAAATGATCCATTATTCATTTTGATTTATAAGAATCAACTACACATCAATCATACATACAAATTTTTTGGTATGAATCAAATTTCTTATTTTCAATATAAGTGCTATTTTACTTTAAAATTTCTATCACATAGACAAAACTGACTAAATAAGCTCATATAGTTTCCAAAATTTATGAAAATGATCTATAATTCATTTTTGACATGTAGGAATTGACCACACATCAATATAACACACTATATGGTCAGTATGAATTGAAGTTCATTTTTTCAATATAAAAGTGTCATTTTTGTTTAAAATAACTGTCACATTTTCAAAACTAAGAAAATGATATCAGATTGTTTTAAAAATTTAGGAAAATAATCCATAATTCATTTTTGATATGTAGGAATAAACCTAATGTCAATCGGACACATGAATTGGTCAGCATGACTCAAAATATTTTTTTTCAATATAAGTTCCATTTTACTCTAATAATACTATCACATAAGCAAAAGTGAGAAAAATAACTCATATTTTTTTTAAAATTTAGTAAAATCACCCATAATTAATTTTTGACATGTAGGAATCAACCACACATAAATTTGAAACATGATGTTGTCAGTATGACTATAAGTTCATGTTTTAAATATAACAAGTGTTGTTTTAGTTTTATTCATGGATGTTGTATGTGTTCTTTTAAAATGTGTGAATGATCTATGAATTTTAGAATTTACCTTAGTGGAATGATCTATAAGGTTGGAAATTTACTTATGGATCTTTCCTTTTATCCTCTAAAATAAAAAAAAAACAAAATCATTTTACATTGTCGACCACCACTAATCTTGTGTTTTACTACAAGATTCATGTTCTTGTACTTTTTATTTAAACCTTGAAATTTATATATGTGCTTCATAATCAAAGGCACTACTTGAACCCCCACTAGTTGTAGTGGTAAATGATAATGATGCCCTACCAAATACATTTGATGGAGTAGGCCTATAACTAACCCCCCATACACACATGAGATGATCCTTCCCTAAAACAATTACAATTGTATCATTATGGGATGATGATGATTATTGTAAAGGGTTCACGTCCTAGGCTTCCTAAATTTTAAACTATTAGTACAGTAATATTAATAATGATTTTTTAATTTATCTAAACTTCTTAGTATTATATAATTAATAAATTTTTTTATTAATATTTAATGTTATTTCATTACTATAAAAACATAATAATGAAAGATAAATTATAACAAATAATCCTTAAACCCAATTAATTAGGGCCATCAAGATGGATCAAATGACACCAATAGAGATAATTGGAACCATTTGATCCATCTAACAGGCCCCAATTAATTAGGTTTAAGGATTAATTGTTATTATGGTATATTTTTCATTATTATTTGTTTATAGTAATGAAATAATATTATATAGTAATGAAAATTACTTACTCCAACATATCTGGTAGGTTCATTCACAAAACTTTCATTGGGTTTCCTATGAAATTTAAGAAAAATCTTTATCCAACCAACAGAGTGTCCTAATTCATTAGTATTTATAAAAATATATATATACAAGTTAGAAAATAACCTTGACTTATAATAATATAATATAAATAATAATAGATAAAATATTACTAAGATTTCTCTTTTTATCAAAAAACTATGAGACCCAGTGATATGAGAAATGACTTGTTTATCATGATTCATGGTATTTTTTTAGACAATTCATACAAAAAATAACATCATTAATAAAAAATATAATTTAATATGATTTTTTTATTAAGAAACTGTAAAATATAAAATTACCTTATGATATTAATCTTTTTTAATATCAAAAAACATCTCCCAATACTCACAATAAGCACCTTTAGGTACTTTCTCATAAATTTATTATGAGCTCAAAGATGTTTCATTAAACATGTTCCATAATCTATATTTAAAATCTCTCCATTTTTTGCCCAAATTTTTCATATTCCATGGGTATGAAATGAAGTATGGGATATCAAAAAGAAAACACATCTAGAAATAAAAAACATAACACTTTATATGTATCTTAATAATTTTAATCATGTATTTTAAATTAGTTATAAATGAATATTACATTAATATTACCTTTACTTGGTTATCAAAGACCTCATTTTTTAATTCTTTGGGAATATACCTCTCATCTTTACAATTAATAGTAAATATCACCATCTCACAAGTAATATAACCAAGAATATATCCATAGATTCCAAGAACATCATTAGTAGGCACCCCAAACTCATCAAATGTAATGAAAATATTAAAGTCTTTTAGGTACCATACATCTGTTATGTTCATATTTATATCTCTTCTTTTTTTATTTTTATCTATTTGTAAAATGTATTAAATAATTAATAAAATATATAGTTCTTTTTATGATGGAATACATACCAGTAATGGTAACTCACCAATATCCCCTAGATGAAGGGCTGACCAACTGCACCATCATAGGATGTGCATCAGATGGTGGGATACCAACAACATTTAGGAAAACTTCTATCTCGCTAGAAGTATCTGGTACATCGAAATCACTCAGATCCACTAAAGTCAGTGGTAGTGGTGGTGTGCTATAAGATATTGATTGGATAGAATATCAAAATAAATTGTTCTCAAAATTCCTATAATTCGAGTGGTTTGGAATATATTAAATTTATAAGTAAAATAATTTTACAAAAAAGTAAAAATATAACATTTTATATATACATGGAACACATACAAATTACAAATTGTAATATATTTTCATTACTATTTTTTACATTCAATTATCTTCATATCCATTATTTTTATTATTATCAATCTATATTAGGATGATTACTTTATTTTTACCCTCTCTTGTAAGTTCTATTATCTAAATATTTTCAAGAAAAAACTATTCAATGATTTTTGTTTGATGAGGTTCACTGTCATAAAGTACCAATTGATCTTCATCACTAATATCATAAAAGTATCTCTACTTTAAGTGTATAAAAAAACTCCAAACTTCATATATTTCATAATCTGTATAATAAAACATCATTTGTTGTGAATCCATGATAAATGTATTATGCTCTACACACTCATTGGTACCTATCAAGAAAGAGAAGTTGATTCAAGCAAAATGTAGTGAATCTATCATTATACCCCTATCAATGTTGACCTGCTTTCATTTGAATAAGATAACTAAAAATTGACCATGATAGTTTAATTTGATTATATTAATCATGTTTCCATGGTATCCTACCTATAAAATTGTAAATACACAACTATTTGGAATTTTCAAGTCGTATTCATGATATATTATACAAAACCTGAAGTCGTGAATATTGTAGGCATCAAATCTTTTAGCCTTCTTTAGAGGGCCTCAATATAACACCCCAAACATTTTATGGTATGTTCCTCTTAAATACTTTATATTTATTAGATAGACTATATTTCATGAATCACTAAGTCTTTTTTGAATCAAAACATTATAGTATAAAGTCATAATCTATCCATTAAACATAAATTTTCCACTTCTATGTTTTTAATTTCAAAAAATTATTATCTAGAGTTGTTACTAGTAAGTCATTTGGAGTCTAATAGAACCAACTTGATTTTTTTATGAATAGTAACACACCCTTATGAATAGTAATATGAATAGTAATATGACCCTTATAAATAGTAAATAATGATTATATTTTATTTTATTAAGGTAATAAGATAATGAGATCTTAATTGATTTTTTAATGTGATATAGAACTAATTATACCTTTAAAAATTGTTTTTTTAATTAACTATGATTTTATTTAAAAATTAAATTGAAAATTATTAGAAAATTATTTTCTAAAAATGGATTTTATTTTTGAATTATACACGTTGAAAAATTTTTAGGGTGAATTTTTGGGATTTTTTGTAAAATACTTGAATATTTTTGTCAATAGTAAAAATACAGTTTTGAGTTTTCGGTAGTTTAATGACATCATAAGGATGTAATAATTAAATATAAAAGTATGGTAGACTTTTTTACATTAAATTATGGCATGATGTGTCCCAATTTTCTAAAACCATGGTCAAATACCATGGTCAAGCCCATGGTTTTTCAAAAACCACTAATGAGGTGTCCCTTTCAATTAATAAAAAACTCTCTCCTAATTATTATAAATACCCACTCATACCCTTAGTTTTATTTCATTAAAAACCCAATATCCTCAAAGATATGGTGGTATTACATCCCTAGGAGCCATCCTAAGTTTTCCTCAAACCCCCAAGGTCCCAAACTTCAAGTTTTAGGAGTTACTCTATAAGGTAAGAGAATCAACCACCCTTCTCTTTTCTTAAAGCTTTCATTTATGTTTTCTATTTTATTTTCAATTGAAATATGTTGGGATATTTCATTCCATATTACTCTTAATGACCATATTATTTATTAGTGATGATATACCCCCTTTCTATCATCAAACTATTTTATGCAATTTTAGGTGACGTCGTTAGGCTGCCGAATTTTCATAAGAGATTTCTAAATTTTTCTCTTATTTTGAGTTCCTTTCTTTTATACTTATTTCCTCACCTCACTTCATCAAAATGCTATGATAATTACAGTAACTTAAATTAACTGGAATTATATTATTATAATGTAATATTTCATCATCATCTCTCTTTCCCCCTCCTCTTATACTAAAAATGAAAACACCGTCCGAGATGTGTTAATTTATCACACTCAAGGACGACAGGTTCTCAATTTTCATTACCATGTCCAATTCTGGTCATGAAACCATTTTTATGGTTGAAACAGATCATAATATATGTATTTAATCTCATTAATGTTCTTTAATCCCTACACACTCATAATATGGAATAATAATACAAAACAAGTTCATTGTTCACAAAACCGCCAAGCTTAATCCAAGCATTTATCAATAGCTTTTAACTAATGATTTATCCTCAAGTATATAACCCAGAATCATTATAAGATAATATATATATATTTAATTTCACAAATAATATATATTAAAAATTCTTTATGTTTAAATACATTTCAAACAAACTTCCATTCATGAATGCAAGTAAACGGAACATGAAAACCAAAGAAGAAAATGCTTCCAAAACAATAAAATTGAACCTCTTAAACCCATAAAAAGGGCCATTAATGAACCTAATAAGGTTATAATAAATCAATAACATGTATATAATGTTATTTAATTATTATTTAATTAATCTAAATTTTATTATTCAGGTCATTAAAACAAACGATGAACACACTCGAGCAAAAGGTAAGGGGTTTCTCATCTCACTTTCATTTCCATGAGATTTCCATTGTTCGCCAATTATTTCTTGTATGTGGTATATTTGTACATAAATTTGATATATAATCACATTATTCTATTTATATTAATGGTATTTAATGACTAATTTTAGGGTTATTAAGTTCTTTTCATATGATTTGATCGATTATATTGTGCTAAGAGACTTTGTCTCAACTACTATTTTGTTGTGACTAACTTTATATTGTGCACCTAATAATCCTTATGTGGTGTACCTACTGCCCATTTGAGATCACTTTTAATTTTGAAATTATATTTATATTAAATATACTTAATCTCATATCATGGATATGTTTTTTGTCTAAACCGTATACCATTTTACATACGGTGTTTATTTGGAAAGTTATTTTAACAATGGAAATATTGATGCATCCGTTTACTCTAATCTATATAGATATTAAAAAGGCATATTGATTTTGTATTGAAACAATGTATAAAGAATTATTTTGACATAAAGTGGTGGTTGGGGCCCATTATAGCCCCTCGATGCATTGGTAGGTCTCATGAGACAAATCAGTTGGCGACAAATCCTTCGAGTTTGTTTCCAAAAATCATACAGGTTTCTACCCACAGAATTAAACCATTTTAACAGTACTATGGTATCATGTGCTAGATACATGACGTACAGTTAATAATAATTCTCTTTATTCATTATTAGTTATTACTATTCATGAGGTTTTCACTGTGGCAAAATATATGGATGTAGTTTCATTCTCAATTTATTAATGGGGTGATTTTTTTCATTTATTCACCATGCCATGTTGATTATGTCAAATTGTTTACAATTTAGTTATTATTGATTCATGATTCTACCATTTTTAACCCTTACTAAGCATTTGAGCTCACCCATTTCATTATTTACCTTCAACAGGTGATGAAGAGGAGATCATTCATTGAGTTCCTGTGGATGCAGTTTTTAGTTTTTGTTATGTATTGTATTTTGTAACCTTTTACAATGTAATTTGAGTTACATTTATGTATCTAGTTTTTTCATGACTACTAAACTGATCATTCCTTTGGGATTTTAATTCCTTCTAACCATTCCAATATAGCAATTAATGCACCGGCTCCGGTCTAGAGGGGTCGGGGTGTTACACTCAATCCAAAATCTTCAAGTTATTTGATATTTTAGATCAATTCTCAACATTAATTATCTAGAAAAGAAGATATAAGGTGATAATTTTAAAATAGAAAATATTATTACACATTAATAGTATTAATATGATTATATACTTAAATGATGGATAAACCATTTGATAATATCCTTATTAATAATTTGTTAATTATATATCATTTCAAAATCAACCCCTTACTCTCCTCTTTGTTTTAAATCTAAATTCTTCAATAAATGGATCTACAATAAGACTATTCAGTAGAACATATATATGTGATTGTAGTAACTTCAATTTAGTTATTCTAAAATTTTAACCATTTCCAATTGGTCATCCAATAGTTGTAAATACCAATGACTGGTTTTAAGAATGAGAATTATTAGAGATGTTTTCAACATGTCCAACATGATTTAATCTAGTCTCAATCCCATAAAAATACTTAGAACCAATGGTAAAGCACTCTTCAATTATGTAACATTCAACAATAAGGCCTTTTGGTTGAGATTTATTCCTCACATAATTTCAAATAACCTAAGAAAATGATAAAAAAATAAGAAACACCTTAAAAAAATTACACAATTATTTGATAAAATTTAATTCATTAATGAAAATAAAAAAATATTAATGTACCTCTCAATTGGATACATCCATCAATAGTGTATCGATCCACCAATCTTAGATTATTTAACCAAATAAATAGTTAAATGAATCATAAATGTGAATAATGAAGGGAGAAATGACATCTCAAAATGATAAATTTTCAAAGCATTTCTTTTTTAAAGTTTATTAAGCTTAGTTGGATTTATATTTTTTCTAAAAAGATCTCTAAAAAGGTACACAACTCAACTAGAAATGTAGTTAATTTTTCATGTAATGTATTACATAATGAAAACAACACTAATTTATCAATCATAATATGGGAGTCGTGACCTTTCAATCCATGTAACTTTTTATGTTTTATTTCTAGTCACCTTGAGATGTTACTTGAATATCTATCTGACACTTTTACATGATTTAAAGTTCAAAAGAATATATATTTCTCATGATTTTTCATTGTAAAAATATCCAAAGAATACTTTACATTATCATTTACCCACAAACCATGATTTATATTCATTGATTCCAAATCCTTATGATCATTAAGGCGATCCTTTTATTTACCATGATCATTAAGAAATGTAAAAATTACATTTTCATAGACATTATTCTTGATATGAATTATATCAAGATTGTGGCATATCAAATTAAACTCTCAATAAGGAAGTTTGAAAAATATACTCATTTCCTTCTACTGTTGTGTTGCATTTTTCTTCAGATATTGTACATCACACCATTTCCCCCTTCTTTAAATTGATTAAATTTTCCAAATTTTATAGTGACATCATTAATTTTCCCAAGATTTCTGAACCAGAAAACACCTTCGATGGCTTTATCAATTAAATATCTCAATTTAATTTTGTCTTTTTAAACCTTAATTTATGAGAATCATTAATAAATCAATGATGATAAATAAATACCATTTTTTACTATGAGGTAATCATTGAATTTCAAAATTAAATTTACAAACTGGATAATCCAAACCAGTATAAGTGTTCCAACCAGATAAGTTTCTTAGTCCAAGGAAATCACTAATTTTCCACCTTAAATCAGCATGAATTTTAAATAGTTTTCACATTGAAGCATCATATTTTTCCATTCCATCATCCCATAATTCTCAAAATTATTTTTTAGAGATTGAAGGTATACATCATTGTTATTTCTAGGAATTTAATTTACAGGAATAATCATCTAAATAATGAAATAATAATTATTCATATTCATCCGCAGAGGTAGATTTTATGGGATCAAAAGAACTATCCATATTCTATAATTAGTACGTAAAGTACCAAAAGGATTAAAACCATTATAATACAATACCAAATATATATTCCTGGATCCAAAATAAAATTAAGATATAATGAATCAAATACCTTCCATGATATTGAATCAATTATATGTCTCATCAAGACATTGTTGTTACTATCATGAGCATGCCACTTTATATTGTATGTAGTCTTATAGAACATGAATAATATTTATAAGCATAGTTTTTTAGTAAAGTAATAAAATACCTTCACATGAGTTTTATTATTCTTATTCATATTGGTGTTGCATTGATTTTTACTCTCATTGTTTCTCATTGAATTCCATATTCTTGTATGAAATATTATAAAATCTTAATTAACAGGATCTTCTCACTAGTAAAGCATGCATTCAATAGGGCATGCATGTATCTTTGTATAATCAAGTCTAAGTTTGTTGATGATTTTATTCATCACATATAATGATGTAGGGATCTCAGCATCACTAAATTTATCATGAAGAAAATTTAAAATCATAGACATTTATTTGTCATTAATTCCACATAGACACTTTATATGATGAAACTTAAGTAGAAAATACAACTTTGAATACTTGGAACATGCTTCATATAATTCTTATTTTCTATCTTCAACTAATTCATAAAAAATTATTTTTTTGGTCACTGCAATTATGAGTAAGATTATCCTACTAAGGATCAACTGAATGTTCTTTTGATCTATTAAAATATTATAAATTATATCCTAAAAATCTAAAATATTTCATTTATCAAGTTTAGAACTGATTACTCCTCTGGCAGGTCACTTAGTGTTTCGTTGATAGGATAGTCCTTGATTTTACTTTCAATAACATCATAATTTTCATACCAAATCCAACATACATATCAAGTGGGAAACTATTTCAATATCAAGTGCTCATATACTTTATTTCTATTCAACCATCGATTTAATTTAAAATAATAAAAATAAAATTTTATTCTAACATCCACTAATCAGTTTTCAATTGAATAATCTAAAAATTATTCCAAAATCTTGGCATACTGAGGTGTGTTTCAAGGTAAATTAATCCAAATTTTATCCATAGGTATTACATTGTGACTCTTATCCCTTTAAATTAAGATATAAAGATACAAATGTTTAACTAAACAATTAAAATAAATTTTTAACATTACCCAATTTTATCATTGGCTGGGGTGGGGTCTTGATTCAATAAAACACAAATTTAACATGAAAATGATTCAATTAAACATGAAAAATATAAAAAACATAAATGAATAAATATTACCCCTCATAATAATAGGGATTAATATTTTATAAAATGATCACTGAGGCAAGGATAGGGCAACATAAAGCGTGGAGGTCGGGGATACGAGCCAAGAAAATTCCAAAATTATGGGAAATCAAGGAGGTAGGTAAGAGTATAGGGTAATGGGGAAGGGGTTAGGGGTCAGAATCTGTAACACCCTAGGTAAATAAAGAATATGACATTTTCATATTTATCCATATTTGTGAATAAAATATTAATATTACTTTAAAAGGGATGCTATACTCGATGGCGTACCCAATACGCAACAACGAGTTTCTTGGGAATCTTACGTTGCACTCTAATAACAAAATAATATTATTTTAAATGGTAGTTAACGCCTAACAGTTGTAATGGAGGGAATGAACATAACTAACTAAAAAATTATTATATATTTTTTTCAAATATTTTTACTTTTTACAATAAATGTTATAGGATTAAAAATGCGAATGAATCCAATTTTAAGCGTAAACATTCTAATATTATTTAAAAGGTTGATTAACCGCCTTTTGATGGTGAACCTCTTTTAAATCCACTTTTTGATAATTTTATGTGTTATATTTGACAAAATAAAATTCTTCTTTAGAATTGGGACCTCAAAATTTACTTTGTGTAAATTTTTGGTATTTTTCCGATAAAGTTCATTTTTTAATGAATACTGAAAAATGTTGTATTTTAATTCAAAACCTCTTTTTAATATAATTTATTTATATTATTAGATTATATTTTGAATTATTTTTAAAGTGAAATTATAATATATTTTTACCATTTAATCCAATAGTGGTCATTGGAATTAATTTCACTTTGAAATTGGACTTAAACTAGTGTCAATCTTTTAATAGATATTGTTACTTAAAAACACGCTATTTGTTTTGACAGCGGGAATTAATTATTAAATTAATTAATTCAACTTATATGTTTTTAATTTTGTAAAATAGACATCATTTTTGAATTCGGAATATCAAATATAGCTTAGGGTGAATTTTTGGTATTTTTTTGTAAAACTTCAATTTTTGATGAACAGTGAAACCACTAAGTGGTAGTTTAAAAATTGATTTTTCGTTTAAATGAAACTTCACCACTTCTGTGATTTGAAATTCAAAAATCCAACACACATGGTTTTCATTAGGATGTAAAATTTGGTTCAATGGGATTAAAATAATTTTTTGGTGAATACTAACTTTTAAGTTTTTAATCGCGATTAGAGGTAATTAGTGTAATTTAAGGTAAAAATAATGTTTTAATAATATGAAATGACCAAGACACATGTCCTAACCTCATTGGATGTGTCATGGCCGACCAAGAAAATTCATGGGTCAACTTGGGGACCCCATGGAGCCACTTTGGTTGTAAAATGACATAAATAACTTTTTATTTAAAGTTAAAATAAAAATGTCACAAGCATGAGTTGTTTTACTAAAACAATTTTCAAATGGGGTTATACAAGTCATATTTTTTACTATAAATATTAATTATAAATATAAAAATATTTACTACATCATTATATTTTTTTATAATTTTTAGACATTAAATAAATTAAATTATTTATGACATCATGATGATGCAGCGATTACCTCATTAATAAAGGATTTAAATAAAATGAAAAGATAATGTTAAAACTATAACTTACACTTGTCAAAAACCTATTGGATGAGTATATTTATAACCCTTACCACCTTATCCTATAAATACATCAATGTGGGACCTTTAAAATCCAAAACTCATTTGAAAATAAAGTAACATTTTGTAACCTTCCAAAAGTGCCCCTCCTCTCCTCTTATAAAAGGCCCCTTCCTCAACCACATTACCCACACCTCTCAAGCCTTTGGATCGGCCAAAACCTGCTCATTTTGTCTCTCCATATCCCTATCTTACTCCTAGAAGCCTCATTTTGGGTAGAAGTCTTCCCAAGGAAGATTTTGAGCTCAAATCAAAGAGAGATACCCGATTTTATGGTAATGTCTTCACTTGTGTTCTTTTGATTTATTTTGCTTCTCCAACCCCCTAAACTCTTTTTATTAATTTCTTTTGTAAAAACTCCAGTATATTAAATATACTAGTATTTTTTTATAAGACTTATTCTATCTACACTTAAACACACCTACATCTAATGGTTAAAGAACATACTGTTTCTGTGGATGGTGAATTTCTGCCTCACGAAACGATGATTGTTCAATATTATTTTAACACCCTAAAAGGTGGATATTAAGATGTCACTATATTTATATATGATATATAATATGTTTATGTTTTACTTAATCTTCTGTATTTTTCATTTATGGCATACCTTTATGGTTTCCATTATGGTTAAATGCAATATCTTTATTTTAGGAAGTGTGGACTACCACCCCCTCAAAGTGATTTGATTCGTTAATACCATATGTGGTACGTATAAAGGATAGATTTAATGATATTATATATGATACCATACTTGAATTATAATACTATTATGTATCATTATGTTTTAATTCCATTAAATAAGAAATAGAAATGGAAGTAGCGTTCATGCGTACGTACGGCTTACCGTCTCCATGAGCGGTGCATTTCATTTCTCACCTCTAAATGTTATGTAATATTATAAATGCATGTATATAATGGATATATATTATATATATAATATCTACATAATTAATATAATTCTGGATATAATATATATTTTACCACATGAACAACTTGTAATTATAAAGAGTTTATTTTTGACTCAAGTAGCAATGATCTACAAAATGACCATTATTAACTTAAATATTTACATAGTGTTCATAACATGGTAGTAAGTTATATAAAAGGAATAATGAACTTGAAAAGGGTTATTAATAAAGTATAAATTAACTCAATTTTATTATTCAGGAGGTTAAAGAACGATCGAGTCAAGTCGGACCCGAGGTAAGGGAACCTACCCCTCTATTTCTTTTTAAGTACACTCTTTTATGTCATTCCTTTTAAGCTAATATTTCTTATGATTGGGATGTTATTTTATGTTAATATTTCCGTAAATTTTATTCTAATATGATAATAGACCCTATTTGATCTCATCAATCCATTTTTGGAAGTTTTAAGTGGCGTCGTTCGGCTGCTGAGTTTTTGTAAGGGATTTTTCATCTCACTTTTATCCCCGTGAGATTTATGCTACTTTTACCACCATTTCCTTTGAGTGGTATATGTACTGCCCATTATTCTACTCTTTGTGTAATATAATTTCGTTTAAGATTATTTACATCAATGTTGTATTGTCCTTCTTTCATGGGGTGTATGCTTCGAAAGATACCCAAGTCGGTAGGGGAACTCTTCACCCTCCTCTTTTTAAAAGACTTATTTTGTTGGGTCTTTTAATTTACATATTGTAATGTTGGGATATGTTCTTCTATATCCTTATTGATTTAAATTTTATTTCCAAGTGATGATATGCCCTTTTTATCTCTCATCAACTCATTTTCTGAATTTTAAAGTGACGCCGTTAAGCTGTCGAATTTTACCAAGGGAACTTCTTAACCCAATTTCGATTTCTTGGGGTTCAACATGTAGATATTGAATATGTCCTCATTTTAATATGTTTTAATGTCATTTTATTATCTTACACTTAATATCCACTTATATTGGGTGTACTTATATTTGTCACACATAATTATGAGATTGATTTATCCTTAATTTAAGGGTACCTTCTTTACAGGGGATTTCATCTCATTTTACATTTCTATTGAGACTTCATTGTTGTTATGAACCAATTCACTCTTATATGGTGTATATACTGTCCTTTGGAATATTATATCATGAATGCCTTTATTCTCATGATATTATAAAGTTCTGATTAAATTTTATTCCTCAATTATTGTATTCAAGTGTCTCTCATTTTGTTAAAAACCCTTTAACTAAAATATCGTTTTAAATGTTTTAATGATTTATTCTTATAAATATTTATTGTTAATATCCATGTTTTCAAAATGGTTTTAAGGATTTTTTTTATATGGATATTAATGTTTTAAAATTTTAAAAGCTTCAAAGTGGTATGGGATACTTTGATTCAAATATCTCTTTATTAAATGTTTTAAATGGTTTTGAAAATGGTTTTTAGAATGGATTCATTATTTCAATATCTTAAAAAGTTATATGTGGGAATGTTATATTTCCTTTATGATTAAGTAATGTGCTATGATTATGTTATGTTTCTTGGGCATTGTTTATGAAGACGGGTGGTTCCGTGATAAACTAAGGGCGGGTGAACCCGATATAGCTCTCCAATGCATTGGGTAACGCGAAGGAGTTAAACGTTAAGGTTTCTCCAAAGACATTTAGGTAATATACTGTGATGGGTATTCAAAATGTAACCAAGATGGTTACTCCCTATGTAAGAATGTTATGAATGCCTCAAGTTACCTTTATGACTTATGATTTCTATGATTTATTCATGATTTGATGAGGTATGTTAAAATGCTTATGTTTTATGAGTAAAGTATGATTTCATACATGGACTAATGTTTTCTTTTCATACTTTTATATCCCTTACTGAAATTTTTATGCTCATCCCAAGTTTTTGAAATGTTTTTCATAGGTCAAGGGAAAGGTGCATGTTATTATGATAGTGTCAAGGAAGTTTCAAGAAAGAATCCATGTTTTATTTTAAATATGTTTCCGTTGATGGGGAAAATGAATACTATCTTTTATGTAACCACTTTGTTTAAATGAGGAATGAAATCCATGATTTATGATCTAATTCTCTAAAATTATAAACCTAAAAAGATCTTCAATGTTAATTATTCATTTAATTCAATATTAAGTAAGGTTTAAGGTTGGGGCCTTATAGTTGGTATCAAAGGTCGGTTTAGATAACTTTAGAGGTTATAGTGTTGTTTAAGAAAAAGTGACAAGTTGTGTATAACCACAATGGTTAGTATATTAGATGGAGTCATCGTTTTTTTTAAGTTAGAATGAGTTTGAGATAACTTGGATAAGTATATCTTTGTGTTTATCTTCCTCTTTTTTATTTGATGATTTTACTAATATACTCACACTGACCTTTTTGGTTTTAGTAAATGGCTGGATCTAGCAGGCACCAAAGTAACAATGGATTTGAAGAAAACTGTGATGGTTTTATGAAAGAACAACTGAATTATATGGGATCTGCAATGAGAACTCTTGTGTTTATCCTCAACCAACTATCTGGAGTCATGATTGACCACCTAAACCTTAGTGATTTTTATAAGGCATCGTATATGCGAGAAACAAATCCCTACGGAAGTTCAGGTAATAATCATAAAGGTAAGTATGTTCAAAAACCTATGTGTCAAATATGTGGAAAGAAACACATAGGAAAATGTTTCAAAGGGATAGAAATATGCTATATATTTGTAAATGAAGGTCATAAAGCAAGAACCTACCATGGAAAAAGGAAGCATCTAGTTGACTCTAGAAAAGGGAAAGAAGTTATTTCTGAAGGATCAATTTAATGTTTTAAATGTGGTGTGCATGGTCATTATGCAAACACATGTCCTACAAAGAAGTTTTGGGAATGGGGTCACCAAGATCGTACAAATATTCATTTACCAATACCTAATGCCATTCCGATTGAGGATGAAGAAACTGACAATGAAGAATGAAAGGTATGGATTATTTCTTAACATATGTTTTCCTATTATTGAAATATTAGGATATGATTCATGATTTTTTTTGTAGGAAAGAAGTATTTCAGAATAAGTTGAAAAGGAATGGCTAATGGATCATGAATAATGTTGAATTAGTAAGAAGTCATCATATAATGGATTTAAGAGTTATGGTAGATTTTAGGATGGTGAAATTCTTAGATGTATTAAGTCTCTTTTGATGATGGGGTTACATTAGAAGACTTTTATAGAAACCCTGATGTTTGATATACGAAAATTTTATTCAAGGAATAATTATCATTTCTTTTGTGGATATAGTTATAACGAACCATTTGGGTTTATGTGATCCTTGAATTTGAGGCAATTACAGGTTAATACATTTTGGGTTGCAAAATGGAAGTTATCAGATAACCTTTGTGGTTAAAATATGTTATGGTTATTTTTGATGAATTTATCTATTTTTGAGGAATGTTATAAAATTATATAGTTTTTGAAAAGGGACAACATGCAGACCATGTGACAACCCGTCGCGTCGGACGAAGCTGCGGGAATCGAACCCACAACCAAAGTGAAACTGGTATTTATCGCCTACCACTGGACTACGTAAAGTCCCTAGTTAGTTTGAATGATTCTTTTTAGTTAGATGATTTTATTAATTAAGAGTAATTTGATTTTTGGTTATCAATGGAAATGATTATCCTATCATGGAGGATATTTGATTAGGTTAATTACTTTTAAGTATGAGATTGTAAGAGTAACTGATGTTATTTTGGAGAAAAATGTTAAAATTTATCTTAGGAGACTATGTGATTAAATCCTTCAGAGAATTGGGTTTCAATATTAGTTTGGTTTACTTTGTAGAATTTTATGGATAGATGTTTATTGAATGGACTTTGTTGAACTTTGGGTTTTGTTTGACAAATTTTGGAGATTAAGAATAGATTTTTTTTATAAAGGATTATCCTTTTTGGGTATTATCTAATCTCATACTAACCTTTTTGGTTTTAGTTTTGGTTAAGATCTAAATACATGGGAATTATATAGTTCTCTTTTGTGGATTAGGTGATTCTCTAAAAGTTTATTATAGCTCTCTTAATGTGAACAAGTCATCCCAAATACTCGTCTTTTGGAGAAAATATGAGTTAGTGTAAGAAATATAGTAAAAGTTGAAAGACAACATGATAATTAAGTATGCTTATTTATGTTTTAGTTAAGCTCATAAATAAATTCCTCAATGAAAAGTAACATAAAATAAAAATGTTGTCTGTTAATTTTTCCTACTGGGGAATCAAATACCGTTTAACCCATCACAAGTGTGTGATTTTATTGCTGTTAACTTTCTCCTAGACATGTTTACTATCGCTCTCCATCAGAACATGACCCTTTGTTTTTTCCTCCATATCCATATTTTCATACTTGGAATCCTAGTATGGGTTAACTCGGGTGACATTTGTACTTCTCTCCCATTCTTTTAAAGTGATAGTTTTACCAACTCTTGTTCCGATGTGGGATTTTCAATGAAGCTTCCAAGCCCAATTTTAAAATTGCAAGGATGCAATTCCCAAAAGGGGGGAAGGATGTAACACCCCAGGTAAATAAAGAATATGACATTTTCATATTTATCCATATTTGTGAATAAAATATTAATATTACTTTAAAGGGGACGCTATGCTCAATGGAGTACCCAATACGCAACAACGAGTTTCTTGAGAATCTTACGTTGCACTTTAATAACAAAATAATATTATTTTAAATGGTAGTTAACGCCTAGCCGTTGTAATTGCAGGAATGAATAGAACTAACTAAAAAATGATTATATATGTTTGTCAAATATTTTTACTTTTTACAATAAATGTTAGAGGATTAAAAATGCGAATGAATCCAATTTTAAGCGTAAACATTATAATATTCTTTAAAAGGTCGATTAACTGCCTTTTGATGGCGAACCTCTTTTAAATCCACTTTTTGACAATTTTATGTTTTATATTTGACAAAATAAAATTCTTCATTAGAATCGGGTCCTCAAAATTTACTTTGTGTAAATTTTTGGTATTTTTCCGATAAAGTTCATTTTTTAATGAATAGTGAAAAAATGTTATATTTTAATTCAAAACCTATTTTTAATATAATTTATTTATATGATTAGATTATCTTTTGAATTTTTTTTAAAGTGAAATTAGAATATATTTTTACCATTTAATCCAATAGTGGTCATTGGAATTAATTTCACTTTGAAATTGGACTTAAACTAGTGTCAATCTTTTAATAGATATTGTTACTTAAAAACACGCTTTTTATTTTGACAGCGGGAATTAATTATTAAATTAATTAATGCAACTTATATGTTTTGAATTTTTTAAAATAGACATCATTTTTGAATTCGGAATATCAAATATAGCTTAGGGTGAATTTTTGGTATTTTTCTGAAAAACTTCAATTTTTGATGAATAGTGAAACCACTAAGTGGTAGTTTAAAAACTAATTTTTTGTTTAAATGAAACTTCACCACTTCTGTGATTTGAATTTCAAAAATCCGACAAACATGGTTTTCATTAGGATGTAAAATGTGGTTCAATGGGATTAAAATAATTTTTTGGTGAATAGTAACTTTTAAGTTTTTAATCACGATTAGAGGTAATTAGTGTAATTTAAGGTAAAAATAATGTTTTAATAATATGAAATGACCTAGAAACATGTCCTACCCTCATTAGATGTGTCATTTCCGACCAACACAATCCATGGGTTAACTTGGGGACCCCATGGAGCCACTTTGGTTGGAAAATGACATAAATAACTTTTTATTTAAAGTTAAAATAAAAATGTCACAAGCATGAGTTGTTTTACTAAAAAAATTAAATGGGGTTATACAAGTCATATTTTTTACTATAAATATTCATTAGAAATATAAAACGATTTCCTACATCATGATATTTTTTTATAATTTTTAGACATTAAATAAATTAAATTATTTATGACATCATGATGATGCAGCGATTACCTCATTAATAAAGGATTTAAATAAAATGAAAAGATAATGTTAAAACTATAACTTAAACTTGTCAAAAACCTATTGGATGAGTATATTTCGAACCCTTACCACCTTATCCTCGAAATAAATCAATATGGGACCTTTAAAATCCGAAACTCATTTGAAAATAAAGTAACATTTTGTAACCTTCCAAGAGTGTCCCTCCTCTCCTCTTATAAAAAGCCCCCTCCTCTACCACCTTACCCACACCTCTCAAGCCTTTGGATCGGCAAACCCCTGCTCATTTTGTCTCTCCACATCCCTATATTACTCTTAGAAGACTCACTTTGGGTAGAAGTCTTCCCAAGGAAGCCTTTGAGCTCAAATCAAAGAGAGATACCCGATTTTAAGGTAATGTCTTCACTTGTGTTCTTTTGTTTTATTTTGCTTCTCCAACCCCCTAAACTCTTTTTATTCATTTCTTTTGTAAAAACTACAGTATATTAAATATACTAGGATGTTGTTATAAGAATTATTCTAGCTACACTTACACACACCTACATCTAATGGTTAAAGAACATACTGTTTCTGTGGATGGTGAATTTCTGCCTCACGAAACGATGATTGTTCAATATTCTTTTAACACCCTCAAAGGTGGACATTAAGATGTCACTATATTTATATATGATATATAATATGTTTATGTTTTAATTAATGTTCTGTATTTTTCATTTATGGAATACCTTTATGGTTTCCATTATGGTTAAACGTGATATCTTCATTTTAGGAAGTGCGGACTACCGCCCCCTCAAAGTGATTTGATTCGTTAATACCATATGTGGTACGTATAAAGGATAGATTTAATGATATTATATATTATACCATACTGGAATTATAATACTATTATGTATCATTATGTTTTAATTCCATTAAATAGGAAATAGAAATGGAAGTAGCGTTCATGCATACGTACGACTTACCGTCTCCATGAGCGGTGCATTTCATTTCTCACCTCTAAATGTTATGTAATATTATAAATGCATGTATATAATGGATATATATTATATATATTATATCTACATAATGTATATAATTTTGTATATAATATATATTTTACCACATGAACAACTTGTAATTATAAAGAGTTTATTTTTTACTCAAGTAGGAATGATCTACAAAATGACCATTATTAACTTAAATAATTGCATAGTGTTTATAGCATGGTAGTAAGTGATATAAAAGAAATAATGAACTTGAAAATGGTTCTTAAGCAAGTATAAATTAACTCAAGTTTATTATTCAGGAGGTTAAAGAATGATCGAGTCAAGTCAGACCCGAGGTAAGGGAACCTACCCCTCTCTTTCTTTTTAAGTACACTCTTTTATGTCATTCCTTTCAAGCTCATATTTCTTATGATTGGGATGTTCTTTTATATTCCTCTTGCTGTAAATTTTATTTTAATATTATGAGAGACCCTATTTGATCTCATAAATCCATTTTTGGAAGTTTTAAGTGGCATCGTTCGGCTGCCGAATTTTTGTAAGGGATTTTTCATCTCACTGTTATCCCCGTGAGATTTATGATACTTTTAACACCATTTACTTTGAGTGGTATATGTACTGCCCATTATTATACTCTTTGTGTAATATACTTTTGTTTATTATTATTTACATAAATTTTGTATTATCCTTCTTTCATGGGGTGTATTCTTCGAAAGATACCCAAGTCGGTAAGGGAACTTTTCACCCTCCTCTTTTTAAGACTTATTTTGTTGGGTCTTTTAATTTGCATATTGTAATGTTGGGATATGTTCTTCTATATCCTTATTGATGTAAATTTTATGTCCAAGTGATTAGATACCCTTTTTATCTCTCATCAACTCATTTTCTGAATTTTAAAGTGACGCCGTTAGGCTGTCGAATTTTACCAAGGGAACTTCTTAACCCAATTTTGATTTCTTTGGGTTCAACATGTAGTTATTGAATGTGTCCTCCTTTGAATATGTGTGAATGAACTTTGATTGTTTTACACTTAATATCCACTTATATTGGGTGTATTTATATTTGTCACACATAATTATGAGATTGATTTATCCTTAATTTAAGGGTACCTTCTTTACAGGGGATTTCATCTCATTTTACATTTCTATTGAGACTTCATTGTTGTTATGCACCAATTCAATCTTATATGGTGTATATACTATCCTTTGGAATATTATATCATGAATTCCTTTATTCTCATGATATTATAAATTTATGATTAAATGTTATTCCTCAATTATTTTATTCAAGTGTCTCTCATTTTTTTAAAAACCCTTTAACTAAAATATCATTTTAAATGTTTTAATGATTTATTCTTATAAATATTTCTTGTTAATATCCATGTTTTCAAAATGGCTTTAAGGATTTTTTTTATATGGATATTAATGGTTTAAAATTTTAAAATCTTCAAAGTGGTATGGGACACTTTGATTCAAATATCTCTTTATTAAATGTTTTAAATGGTTTTGAAAATGGTTTTTAGAATGGATTCATTATTTCAATATCTTAAAAATTTATATATGGGATTGTTATATTTCCTTTATGATTAAGTAATGTTCTATGATTATGTTATGGTCCTTGGGAATTGTTTATGAAGACGGGTGGTTCCATGATAAACTAAGGGTGGGTGAGCCCGATATAGCTCTCCAATGCATTGGGTAACGCGAAGGAGTTAAACGTTAAGGTTTCTCTAAAGAGATTTAAGGAATATACTGTGATGGGTATTCCAAACATAACCAAGAGGGTTAATCCCTATGTAAGAATGTTATGAATGCCTCAAGTTACCTTTATGCCTTATGATTTCTATGATTTATTCATGATTTGATGAGGTATGTTAAAATGCTTATGTTTTATGAGTAAAGTATGATTTCATACATGGACTAATGTTTTCTTTTCGTACTTTTATATCCCTTACTGAGCTTTTTATGCTCATCCCAAGTTTTTGAAATGTTTTTCACAGGTCAAGGGAAAGGTGCATGTTATGATGATAGTGTCAAGGAAGTGTCAAGAAAGAATCCATGTTTTATTTTAAATATGTTTCTGTTGATGGGGAAAAACGAATACTATCTTTTATGTAACCACTTTGTTTAAATGAGGAATGTAATTCATGATTTATGATATAATTCTCTAAAACTATAAACCTAAAAAGATCATCAATGTGAATTATTCATTTAATTCAATATTAAGTAAGGTTTAAGGCTGGGGACTTATAGAATCCATTGGGGTTAGTGGTTTATAGGAAATAGGGAAGAGGGGTCACCGTATCCAAAGAAGACCTATCAGGGGTATCATTGCAATAAACATCGAGGGAGGGGGTTTGAGACCCGATGGGGGTTATCAGTTAACATTGAAGGAGGGGGTCAGCGGTCAGTAGTCAGCATCGAGGGAGGGGTGCCTAGGGGGTTGGTGGTCAGGGTTGTGGGGGTTGAAGTTGGGGTGTGGAGGTTTTAATTATGTTTTTTTAAGGATTTAGTGGTGGATTTAATAAAATCACCACTAAACCTAACAATTAGTAGTGGTTTCATTAAATATATGCAATATTTTAAATAATATTTAAGAAATTTTAATTAGTGGAAATTATAGGAAACACTGCTAATAAATCGCCACAAAAGGCTCATTTATTTTTGGTGTGTCCCTTACCTATTTAAAAAATGTATTAATCAATGTATTGATATTATAATAAATATTATGAATAAATATATTCGTATTATAATAAATTAAAATTTAAAAAACTAATTTATCATAAAAAAGAATAAATTACAAAACTATTAAAAATGAATAAACAATATAGATTATATTAAATATGTTTATATTATGATAAATATATTAATATTGTGATAAATGTATTAATATTATGATAAATGTTTTAATATTATAATAAATTTATTAATATTATAATAAATATATTATTAATATAATATTAAATGTTTTAGTATTATGATATTATAATAAATTTATTAACTACATTTAAATTTTTTAATTGTGATTAGAAGTATTATTATTTATATTAATGTATAAATATTTTTTGGTGTGATATACAGTTGAACTAATACATACTTGTGTGTATCCAGCTATACACATAAATATACACATACACATGAACATACACAGACATACATTTTCACACCCATAATGTTATTTCCATGTATTTTTTCACTTATTTTCTTATTTCATTATTATCTATCCTTTATGTGTGTTTTTCATTTGAAATTCTGGAATTTTTATAAAATATTTGGTGTTATACGGTTAGCATTCAGTTAGGTATAATTGTGTGAAAACCATGAAAAACAAGTCTACAACATGATAGTTCCATTTAGAATGGTTGTAACATGGTTTAATAAAGTGTGTGGGTGCCTAAATAGACTAATTATGACCCTCAAATTTATCTCATGGTTTGTAAAATTGTGAATCCAAACCATTAAACCATCCCATAAAAAAATAAAATGTGATTTTACTCTTCTGGTCATACTCAATTTTAACCTCTTTTTCTTCCTCTCTACCTCTAAATTGATTTTCCAATCCTAATTGCATGAATTATCTACCTATTCTCATCATTGTTTGGATTTCTAGTGGATTCACCTTCAAATTATTCAAGTAATCACCTGATAAGTCTCTTCTCTTCACTCATTCGACCTATGGTTTGTTGAATCTGAACCTAATTATTTTTGACTTGGTGTTTATTATGTATTATTTCCTCTCTAGGGTATATCTTTCCTCTTCAAATGTATTTTCACCATAGGTGAGTGATTTCCAACTAATTCCAAGTGTTAAATGTGGTTTTTTGTTTTTTCATTATTGGATTAAATAATCTAGCTTTTCTAAATTTATAAAATATGTTTGAAATTGGTTTGAAGTATAAAAGGGTATTTTGAGAACCATGTGGGTGTGTTAGGTTTATTTTAATTTTTTTCCTTTAGTATTGAATTAAAAAGGGTTAAAATAGGCATGTCTTGGCTTATTGGATGAATTTTTTGAAAAGGAAATAGCATATGGGAACCCATGTAACTAAGTATGATGACTAGGACAATTAAGTTAGGAAAATTTACACTCTCTTTAGAATTTAGACTATGACACAACACTAACTAAATATTTAATTCTATGGATGTGGTTACCATTGGGACTTTGGCTTCATCCTCCCCAATAGATCGTGCATGGGAAAGGTTATGAATGGTTCTATCACTGAGAGTATTAGGATCCTAGGATGAACCCAACCGTAGTTACCCGTTTCCTCTGTTTATTTGAAAATTCAAAAGTATGTTTTATTTAAATTATTCTTAAAACTATCATGTTTAATTTATCTAAAAAATTTTATTCATATAATTCTTGATGGGGCCTTATTGGGATTTCATGCTCATACCCTACATATACCCAATGGGTGTGTATTGATTTTTTTTTGTTGAACTCAAGTAAATAAAAGGAGTCCCATGGAGGTGGTGGATACTCTTATTAGGAGACCCCTTTCAGGTGATGGTAGTGACATGGTATAATTTTGGCCCTCATGTCACACAAAATGGGTGGATTCATTTTGGTTCCTTTTCGAGTTATAGTCATACAATATTATTACCCTATTTTGTATAAATAATTTTGTCTTCCCATACTAATTATTTTGTATATGGATGTTATGATTTCTTTCTTGCTTTGATTATGGATGGTTGTGGTTTATCTTATGATGTCATTTATATTATGTTGATGAATTAATTGGTAAAATCATTCCAAAATAAGTTCTTTTATGCCTATGAACTAGTTTCCTATCCATGGGGTTTGATAATTATCTTTGTAATTTGTCATGGACTGACTTGGGTGTCTGATTCTTAGGGTGAATTAGGTTGTTTTGTGAAAAAAATGGTATTATAGATTGATTTCTATTTTGGATCTATGTTATTTGTGAATGAGAGATAGATTAGAAATATGATTATTAGGGATCAGGTAATAGGTAAAAAATATTTTCTATCCAACACTCTTAGTATCCTCCCTTGTGTTACCAAGGAATATAGGAAATTTGGTTATTGATTGTGGATTTATTTTAACTTTCCTTGTCAGGTGTGGTGTATGGGTTATAGACCATGAACTTATTCCTAGTTTCAGGGAAGTTTGGGATTTGTTACTCTTTTTTACGATTTATTTATATTTTTAAATGTTTCTATCTTTGAATTTATTATTTATTATTTATTTTAATTGTTTTTCTTATTTTATTGTTTTTATGTAGCATTCTTCCCCCTAGAAAGTGACCTATGAATCCCCAAGAGGATGCCTCGAAAAAAATTTGTGAGAGGATCCACCGGTTGATTGGAATATAATTGAGGTAGTGGTCTGGGACAATTGATATATAGACCAAGGGGTGAGTTTCAACCCTTCTCAAGCTAAGGAAGATGAAAGGGATTGAACTTATAATTTTCTTAAGCATAAACCTACTTATTTTTTAAGAATCAATGAACCTCAAGAAGATGAGGATTGGTTAAAGAAAACTAAGTAGATATTTAATTCCTTGGAAAACTGGACTTCATCAAGGGTAAGTGTTATACTTTTATGCTTGAATTTCCTAGTCAGAAATAGTGGGAATCATCCATCTAGGAAGAGAAGAATGATAATCTAGAGTGGAAGGATTTCAAAGAAATATTCTCTCGACAATTTTACCTCAAAACCTAAGATTTAACTAAATCTCGGGAGTTCATGTTCCTCCAATAAGGATATAGGTCAATCATAGAGTACATAAACTGGTTCATTGATTTTCTGTACTTTTATCCTGAGGTCATTTATAATGAGGTATTTAAGGGAAAGAGTTTTGAGATGGGTTTGCGACACAAAATTTTATCCCATGTATTTTTATTGAATCTCAATATTTATGTTGATATTGTTGACTGGGTTATAATGTTATAAATAGATCATGCTAGGATGTCAATATTTATTGGAGTTCCACCTACGCTATGTCAATATAGATTTGGTTCCTCATAGAAGAATAAGAAGCCTAAAGAGTGGTTGAAGGGTAGTGGAAACATTTATAAGCATCCATTTCAACCCTTATCATCATCATTAGCTATAGGTGGTGGGTCATACATCTTCCAATAGTGTGGGAATCCTGGACACAAGTGGTTCTCATGCCCAGTAGAACCAAGACCTTTCTATTCATGTAGATTTATGTGAATTATCCAAAGGTTTTTCTGACTCATCCTTCCTTCCCGGATTTGTGTAGGCTCTTTATCCCCCAAGGGATCTATGGAACAATTCAATGCCTCCATGGAAATGGGACCCCATTATCACGGTCATGGAGGTAGGAAAAGATCTTTATAGGGATATAATTTTCTTAAGACTATGTCTCAGACTAGTGATAAACCTATAGTTCTTTTAGATGGAAAGAAATTTCTTATAGTGAACCATACTCCAAAGGAGTATGAGGTAGAGACTAAAATAATGAGAGGTAACATTCTTATTTCTTTGAGTATGGATAATACTTTATTTGATACTGAAACCTATCACTCTTTTATATCTATTCATACTATTGAATTGTTGATTATACCTATCAAGACTATTCCTTATATATATAGTAACACTACTTGGAGGAAAGAGAGAAAAAGGTCCCTAATTCCCATTGTGTACTATTTCTATATCAGATGTTGAGTTGGTGTGGTACTTTTTAATCCTTTTAATGGATCTTTTTTATATAAATACCATGATGTATTGGATGATATCCAATAAAGATAATATTGATTTTTACCATTATAGAGTGACTTTCACTATCACCAACTGAAGAACTCAAGTGTTACAGAGAGAATGGGATTTTCAATATAGTCGGATGAGACCTCTTCTTCTAGATATAGGCCAACTCATTTACTAAGTGACTTCTATTTTGTTCGAATATGGTAGAGGGGATTTAGGGAGTGAGTTGCCTATCATTATTAAGAAATTTACTAAGGTATTTATACAAAATTTCTCAAGATTACCCACAGAGTGGGAAGTTGAGTATGTTATCTATTTGGTGTTAGGAACATAGCTAATATATCTCCCTTCATACCACATGGATCATTTATAATTGATAGAGTTAAGGATTTAGTTAGATTACTTGGAAGTTAAAGGCTTTATTCACCCTAGTGTGTCCCTGTGGGGCACCCCATATCAATTTTCCATGTAGGCTAATAAAACACTCTATTTTTTAATTAGTTAACATAATATAAATCAGTTAATGGTCAAGAATAAATACTCTTTACCCTATATTGATGAATTATTTGATCAGTTTAATGGGTAAAGGTGTTTTCCCAGTATTGATCTTTATTCGCGTTATCGCCAACACTGTCTGAGAGAATTTAATGTACCTAAGACTGCTTTTCAAAGCAGGTATGGTCAATTTAAAAACCTGTTAATTCATTTCAGTTTAACCAATGCTCCTATAGTTTTTATGGTGCTTATGAATATGATATTATATAGATACCTTGACACATTTTTTTAGTGTTTTTGGATGACATCATGGTTTACTCAAGAAAAAAGGAGGAGCATGTTGGTCATTTGAGAAATATTTTTTGAATCTTATGTGATCACCTCAAATTTACTAAATTATCCAAGTGTAGTTTTTTGGATTCAATAAAACAAGTTTCATAGACATTTATTGTTATAACAGGGTATCTCAATCGATCTTGAGAAGGTTAGTGTTGGGATGCCTTGGGAGAAGCGCAATAATGATTTCAAGATTATGAGATAAAGTAATTTTACCATATTTTATCACCCATGATATATCTGACCCATAAATGGTTGAATTTATTATGGAGCTCATAGTATCATATGTTTTTTGAGGTGTTAAAGTAGCGGTTGACATTAGGTCTAATTATGATATTATCAGTGGATCCTAAAGCCACATGGTTTATTTTGATGCATAAGGTAAGGTTCTGGGGTGAATTCTTATGCAAGGTGACCATGTGGTGGTATATAGATATCTATGACTCTAAAAAATGAAAATAACTACCTAAAAATGACCTTGAAAGGGAAACATTGAATATATTCAAGGATTCAATTTTGAAATTGTCTACTCGCTTAGAAAGGGAAATGTGGTTGTCGATGCATTCTGTTGGAAATTTCCCTCTCAGGATCTCAAGGAGTCCTATGATAAATGGAGTTTGATGGGCCTCTTTTCTTATATGCATATAGATGTGAGGGGAGATGAGTAAAACATGTTTCTTATGAGAATCCAGTTGATGTCTTCTCTTCTCAAGCATATTATTCAAGATCACGAGAGTGATGGGGAATGTAAATGCATCAAGAGGGTTTTAAATGGTGGGGAGGCCACCAATGAGTGGTCCCAGTCTCCCATGGGTATCAATTTTTTCCAGAATTGGTTTGCAGTTTCATTATCGATGAGGAAATTCATAGTATAGTATTTTCATTAATCCTAGTGGGTTGTCTACCCATGTACCACCAAGATGTATTATGAGCTCAAACATTTGTTCTAGTGGAAAATCATGAGGTGAGATGTATCAAACTTTGTGTCTCAATGTTTTACTTGATAATAGATAAATCTCATGCATCAAAAGCCTTTAGGTTTTAATTAGATGATCTATATTCCTACCTAAAAGTGGGATGAGGTGTCCACAGACTTCATCATCGAGCTAGATCATACACATCAAAGTAAGAATGCTATATAGGATATAATTGATCATCCAACCAATCCCACTCATTCGATTCCAATTGAGGACATTATTATGGTGGAAGATCTTGGTAGACTATATTACTAGTAAATTATGAGGTTTTATGGGGTGTCATTTTCCATTATCTCGAGACCCCTGGTTTAACTATCATTTATGTAAGGGTCTTAAAGAGGTGATGGGATCTCAAGTTAAGTTAAGTATTTCCTACCATCCTCATACTAATTTTTAGATAAAGCTAGAAATATAGATTTTAGAAGATATGCTCTACATCTTTGTCTTGGATTTTGGAGGGTCATGGGATGCCCATTTGATGCTTGTTTGATTTTATTATAATAATAGTTACCATTAATTGGTCAATATTTCTCATTTATAAGATCTTTATGGTCATATATTCTAATCTCCTCTTTATTGGATAGAGGTGGGATAGATCTCTCACATCAATTTGAGCATTTTGCAAGAAATGAAATCAAAGATTTAGACTATTCGGTAGTGATTTTTGATAGCTTAGAGTCACAACAAGACTTATACATATCATAGGAGTCATCACTTGTAGTTTTTAGTTGGGAACCATGTGTTCTTAAATATGTCACCTCAGTTGGGTCACTAGAGAATCAAGAAGTAGGGGAGGCTTTCACTGAGGTATGTTTGGCCCTTCAAGATCATTGAGAGAATTGGGAAAGTGATATATCAGCTGTATTTTCCTTCCTAATTAACATAAATATATAATTTCTTCTATATCTACCAACTGAAAAAGTAAAATATATATCCCTCTCACTCACTCAATATTCAATATTTTATTCAAAAGTCAAGGAAACATAAATAGGGGGAGGGGGATACCTTAAAGGTGGTATGAAAAAGTGTAAACTTAGTGCATCACCTAAGATAAAATCAGAGCTACCAAGGGAGAGGGATAAAAGAGTGAAAAATTCCATGAGGGGAAAATCTATGGATGATTTGGAAGATAAAAATTAGTAGCTCGGTTACCTTCATGCCACGTGTTAGTGACTGATCAACTGATTCAGATCATTGAATCCCAAGAGAAAGTACTTCATGAAAAGTGAATTTCATTATTTTATGCCTTATAGAAACATGAAAATGACTCTCACAAGACTTGGGATCGAGAGTCATTCATAAAGGAGCAGGGGCCTCATTTGTTCCTAGTTCATAACTCGATTTAACTTTCCAAGGGACATAAAGTTATATGGAAGGTTTAATTTTCATAACAATAATGTTATTTTCAAGTATTTTTTTCTATTATTTTATTATTTCTTTATAATCTATCCTTTTCCAGGGTTTTTCCTTTGAAATTTTTTAATTTTTGGAAAATAGTGGGTGTCACATGGTTAGCACATGGTTAGGTATAAATATATAGAAACCATTTGAAATAGGTCTACAACATGATAGTTTCATTTCACACATTTGGCACACAATTAACCAAAATGTATAGACCAATATTGTGGGTGCCTAGGTAGACAAGTAATAACCCACACGGTTGTTGCACAGTTTGGAAAACCATGCGTCCTACCCAAAAAACATAAAATGTGATTTTATCGTTCTACCCTTGTTCAATTTTAACCTCTTTTCCTCCCTCACTCCCTCCCACTCAATTTTCTCATCATGGGCGCACAAACCATCTTCATCCTATTCTGTATGGGTGGATTTCTATTGGATTCCTCTTTAATTTATTCAAGGAATCACTAATTAAGACTCTCCTCTTCACTCCTTTTAACTCTTCTTCCCTTCTCCCATGGTTTATATTCTTCCTTATAGCCATAACAACCTAGGATTTTTTGAATTTAAACCTAATTATGTGTGCCTTGGTGTTTACGATTTATTCTTTCTTCTTTAGGTTATCTATTTCCTCTTCAAGTGGATTTCCACCATAGGTGAGTGATTTATAATCAGTTCCAAGTTTTAATGTTAGGTGGTTTCATGTTATGTCATTGTTTGATGAATTAAACTTGATTGTATAAATTTATAAAATATGTTTGAAATTGATTTGAAGCATGAAAGGGTATTTTTATTATCATGTTAGTATGTTGGGTTGATTTCAAATCAATTTAATTTGTTATTTAATCAAAAGAGGTTGAAAGTATCATTTCCTAGCTTATTGGATGAATTGTTCGAAAATGTAATGGAACCTAGGAACCCCGGGTACCTAGGTAGAATGACTAGGTCCCACCATGTCACTAAAAAAGAGGGTGGATTCATTTTTATTCCTTTTTGAGTTTCAGTTTTAGTATATTACTACCATATTTTATATAAATCCTTTTGGATTCCCATCCTTCTTTTTTGTATATGGATGTTGATGCTTTCTTACTTTGATTATGGATGGTCATGGTTTCTCTTATGTTGTCATTTGTATTATGTTGTCGAAATAATTGGGAAAATCATTCTCAAAGGAGTTCTTCGATGCCCATGCACTAATTGTCAGTCCATGGGGATCAAGAATGTCCTTTGGTCCTTATCACAGGCCATCTCGAGTTTCCGGTTTGGGGGTGACCCAGGTTAGTTCATGACATACATACACATCCACATCCACATACATGCATGAACATACACATACACATACACCTACATACACATATTCATACACATACAGATACACATACACATACACATACACATACACATACACATACACATACACATACACATACACATACACATACACATACACATACACATACACATACACATACACATACACATACACATACACATACACATACACATACACATACACATACACATACACATACACATACACATACACATACACATACACATACACATACACATACACATACACATACACATACACATACACATACACATACACATACACATACACATACACATACACATACACATACACATACACATACACATACACATACACGTGCACATGAACATACACATACCCACATATGTACCCATACATATACATACACATTCATACACAAACATACACATACATATACATACATGCATATATACATACACACACATACATACATACACATACACATACATATACACACACATAAACATACATGCATACAAATTAATACATATACACATACACATACACATACACATACATACAATTATACATATATACGGACACACATACACATATACATACACATACATATGCATACACAACATACAAATACATACACATACACATACACATACATATGCATACACAACATACAAATACATACACATACACACACATACTTACACACACATACATTCACATACATACACATTCACAGACACACACACATTTATATGCACATATATACATCCACATACATACACATGCATATACATCACTAGTAAAAAATGGATTTAAGGTGATGCATTTTTTAACGTTGGTTATTTATAACCAGAATTATAAATTGTTTATCACATCAGTTATAAAATAAATGACATAAAAATACTTCGTGTTTATTTTCTATGATGTTTATTATATAACCAATGTGGAAAACAGTTTTTTCATGTTGGTTATTAAATAAATGACATGGTAAAATTTTAAAATAATTATGAAACATCAGGTCGACTCATTTTGGATTCATTATTTCTCAAGAAAACCATCCTTTTTCTCACGCTGGGAAACCTAACCATTGATTCTTCAATCCAATGGGATATAATCTCATTCAGTTGTCATTACCACCATCATCCACCCTAATATGTTGTCAGATGCCATTTTAGATCTCTCTATGTTGTATTTTATTTTTTTTGACTTATCATTCATCCCCCGTTCGGTATATATTTTTATTTTTTGTTTATTATTTATATTTTTTGTGAATCAAGGTATTTATTAATTGATGAATATTGTTTTGGGATTGTTTTCTTGAATGATCTTTTTCATCGCTAATATTTATCATCTCTTTGTTATTTGTATATTTAGTTATGATTATTCATGTATCTGAGGTATTTATTAATTGATGTGTTATTTTTTTGATATTAAGGTTTAATTAAATGATTACTTGATTAATTAATGTTATAAATAGTGTTAATTTATTGATTGTTTCTTTTTTGAGTTATTTTTTTTACAATGTGAACAGGTATTTCAAAGGTATAGTGGATTATGAAGATTTTTTACATAGTATTGATAATATATATTTAGATCATCATGATGATTTCATTATACTTTTTTATATTTTTTTATGAAATATTGATAATTAAATATGTTAAAGTGATACTTTTGATTTAAAAATATGCTCTCTTTCTTTTATTTGGGAAAAAATTTATGGTATTTTTTATTATTATTTATAAATGTAAGTTTTAAATTAAATATAAAAATATAATAACTTATTTTTAATTCATGATATTTATTATAGGTAAAAATGAGTCAAAGTTATATTACCTCAATTTGAACAAGTTATGAAAATGAAGAAGGTTTTAATGATTTTTTGGAATTTTCTAAACAAAATGTTTCAAATAATGACCTGTTTTTTTTGTCCATGCTTGAAATGTTTAAATATAAAAAGGTTAAAAAGAGATAAATCAAAGATCATTTAATTTTTAATGGTTTTAATATGATTTAAAACCCATGTATTATGCACGGTGAAACTGGGTATAATTCAATATCTATTAATGATGATGATTTTCAAGATGATAAGTATAATCAAATTGAATAAATGATTCTTGATATTGAAGTAGAGGAAATTCAAAAAGAACTAATAATTGAGTTTCTATATGGTGATGATGAAAAACCATTATATCTAGGTTTTATGAAATTTATGTTTTTATCAATGGTGTTATGATTGATTAATTTTAAGGTGAAATTGGTGGAGTGAAAAGAGTTTTACAGAGTTGTTACAGCTGTTGAAATACATACTTCTTAAAGACAATGATCATCCAAATTCACATTATAATGTGAAGAAAATATTATTCCTGATGGGTTTGAGGTGGAAGAAGATACATTTCTACCCAAATAATTGTGTTCTATATTGGAAGGAATACAAAATCCTAGAAGAGTTTCATAAATATGGTACATCATGGTATAAATTGAAATAAAAATCACAAGTTGATTTAGCAGTTACAAAGACTCCTATCAAGGAAATTTGGTATCTTCCTATAATTCGTCATTTGAAATGTTTATTTTAAAATTCAAATGAAGAAAAAAGGTTAATATGGCATGTGGATGAGTGAATATGTGATGGAAAATTATGTTATCTAGATGATTTTCCATAGTGGAAGAAAATTAATCAGTAGTTTCCTATATTCAGAAATGAAGTTAGAAATATCAAACTTGGGTTGTGCATAGATGGAATGAATCCATATTGAATCCTTAGTATAAAACCTTATTCATGTCCTATTTTATTAATAATTTAAAAATTATCTCTAGAATTTTGTATTAAGTAGAAATATATCATGTTGAGTTCAATGATTTCTGAACCAAAATAACATGGAAATGATATTTTCCTCCATCATTTCTTGATATCATTGTGCATTTAATGGTTCATTTGGTGCAAGAAATAAATATTTTCAGACATGTATATCTATGATGGATGTGTACTTTTTAAATTCATATAAATATATTGAATGGATGTGTTAATAATTCATATCAACTTGAAGCCTCCATTGTTGAGAAGTATATTTCTGAGGATGTTGTAGAGTTTTGTATAATTTATTTGTTTGTAGTGGATCACATCAATGTGCCTATATCTCTCTATGAAAGATTTAATTATGAGGGAAAGGGGATATGTGTATTAACAGTAAAATCATTGATAGGTGAAAAAATAAATATGGTATATTTATACATCTTGAATAACATAGATGATTCCTAGCCATATATAACAATACATATTAATATGTTAAAATAATATTATCTAAAGAAGAAATATATATGGATTATGAATGACCATAACAAAACTTTTTTACCATGGTTTAAAGAGACCATGCATGGTAGATCAGATGCATCAGAAGCATTAATATGGATATTGAGTGGCCCAAGTTTAAATTTGATAACATGGTTTGGGTATGACATTAATGACTATACATTTCATTCGAATGATTAGGACAAAAAAAGTAAATTTCAGAATAATAGTGTATTGGTGTTCACAAAATCAATGCATTTTTCAAGTGCCAAAGATAAAAACTCAATCTCCATATCAAGTTCTTATTATGGAGTCATTGGAGAAATATGGGAGGTTGATTACATTAAATTTTGAGTTTTGATTTTTAATTAAAAATGGGTTATCTATAACAATAGTGTCATACACAACGAATTTGAAATGACACTAGTTAATATGAATATAATGGAATACAAAGTTAATTCTTTTATCATGGAAACACATTAAAAAATTCTTTATTCTTGATCCATCAAATATGTTGGGTTCTATCATTTTACAAGGATAAAGCGGTATTTTGGTGATGAAAAACTTGATGACGATGTTTATTTATGTGATATACCTACTTTCATGGAAATATTAATAGAGAATTTAATGATAATGTCATAAAAATGGTTTTATCCATATATAAAGATCATGAGGAAGGAATATGGGAAAATAATCCTTTTATAATTTCTCAATATTATAAGTAACGTATATTTATTTATTGTTTAATTTTTAAAATTTAAAAAAAATATTATATATATTAGTTTAATTTTTTGTTTGTAAAACACATATTATAACTAATATGTTAAAAAAAATATTATATTAATTTATTTTTGTTTGTATTATTTTTCAATTATTCATTTTTTTTGTAATTATTGGATTTGTATTAATTTTTACTTAATATTTGTTTTATTTTATCTATATCATTTTATGTTTCATAAATATTTTCCATATTATTTTTAACTTCTTCAACTACTAACAAATAAGATAAAGAATATTTTTATTATTATTTTTATCATTGTTGTTAACTACACTAATTAATATGATAAAGAGTGTTTTTTTAGTATTGTTTTGTTTTGTTTATATCATTTTAAAATTATTATTCAAATTTTTATACGATATTTGTATTTTTTTTTATTAATTTATGTCATTTAATATATCATTAATGTTGTTATAATTTTAGTTAAATATTTTAATAAATATTAATAAAAAAATAGTTTAGTTTTCTCTTTTTATAATTTTTCATTTTTTATTTAATTTTATATGTAATATTTGGATTTTTATATTTGTGTAGAATTTTTTTTATTTTTATTTGTTACTTTGATTTATAAGATAATTTCATATCAAAAATAGGAGTTACCTTGAACCTATAAAGAGGATCGTACACATACTTTTAATGAGGAGCCTCCTCATCCTTTTGCACAGGATCCATCTACTTCTATAGGGGTAGAGAAGAATTTCAGATTTGGTAAACATAGAAGCACATGTTTACCAAAACTATCAGTTCCTCATAGCTGGGACTAGAGGATATTAGTTTATTTTAATGATAATGATATTCCTATGGGTCCAAATTCAAAACAATTTAAGACTTTTATTGTAGTGAAATATCAATATGAAGTTAGTATTTTCATTTGTGATTGGAAAAGTGATGAAAAAAAGTGACATTATCTCAATAATGGGAGATAATTTTAGTAAGCTATTTTTTTTATAATTTTACTTATCATGAATGTTTTTACTAATATAGTTTTTTTCTCTTCTTATCAGATGAAATATGATATTCTTGAAACTAGAGGAATCATGAACAAATGTTTATTTTTAGCTTCTAGGAAATGGAAAGATTTAAAATAAACCCTCACATAATATATCATCTTTAGGGAAATAAAAAATCAAAATACATGTAATATATATCCTTTTACAGATAAAGATACATGGGAAATTTTTTTGAGAATAGGCAACAAGAATCATTTTTTATAAGTGAAATGTTAACTTTTAGAAGTTTTTTTATATTAATGATCATATTAAAAAAATTATTCTTAATTTACAACAAATGAGGTTATCTCATCAAGAGATCCAATACAAAAATGTATACCTCATGCTTTATCTAGTGAATTTTTTCTTTTTATGGATTATCGTACTCATAGGGGAGAAGAGACTTTGGATGATAGGATTTGTGTCGAGATGGATCTATATCTGCCTATTCTGGATAAGCTTTTGGTGAAAGTTCAGGACTCGTTTGAGTGGATGCAAGATGTTGTTTTCCCAGTTTTTCCTAGGTATTTCTCATCCTACCTCCTCCAGGGTCATTCCGTGAAAAATTGTAGGAAGAGAGGTCTGGAATTTTGGGGTCAGGAATCTCATGTTGTCTCAGTGAGAATTCTTCCTAATCCTTCAGCGGTGGGGCCAAGTTGTGAGCACATCCATGAGGAACATCCAGACATTCCCTATGTTATAGATGGCGTAGCTTCAGCTCCTTCAGTCTCGGAGTATTCTCATCCTTGTTAGTCAGCAAGGGAGGTTCTCTCAAAAAAAGTGTTAGCTCTATTTGGTATGCAAGTTTCCCACTCAGTGCTTCATACAGTTTTGGGGAGTTTTTGTGTGCCTACCAAGTGGTTTTTGGAGGGGGAACTTCTGGAATGGTTCTTCAGTTTCTATTTGTCTCCTCTAGACCTTCCTCTTTTATCCCTTGAAGCCTCCAAGAGGACTTTAGGTTCACTCAAAGGGTGGATAACCTAGGTGAGTAGAGTGAAGGAGGCTCTAACTCTTCCAAAAGTGTTCTTCGCTAGGTCCAAGGGTGAGAAGGGAAGTTCACAGCCTGTCTCCCTGGCTTCTTTTGGTGATGGAGACGTTGTGGTGTTCTATTTATCGTATAAAACACCACCGATAGTGGTAAAAGGAAAGTCCTCCAAGCTCCTACCCAACCTCTTTCTCCATCGCCAGGGCCTCCAGATCAAACTTCGAGCATGTGTACTATATCACACTCAAATATAAAGTTATCATGGGAGTGCATCCCTTTCCTTCTCTCAGAGACCAAGTCGCATTGGGTAAAATTTGGGTCTTTCCTTTCCCAATGATACCCATCCTCATTGGAATTCCTGTGGCTTGTGTGTGTGGGTGAAAATAGACTTTTTAGCATCAAAATCCAAGAAGAACAAGGTATAGTTGGTTTCCATTCTCAAACACAAACAACAATCATACAATATAAGCGAGTTCTCTCATAGGATCAAAATGTGAAAATTCATGCATGCTGCCCCTGATAATGAAAAAATCTGGATATTATAGAATAAGGACATATCAGAAGACTTGGTTCAGTCTGGGGAGCAACATATAACCATTAAAATCACTAGAGATACTAGTGTGTTCCTCATTTTAGTAGTATATTCCAGCTACGATTCTCAGAGGAGGGAGGTTATGTGGCATGATCTTTTAGAATCCAACCCAGGGGGTCTCCCTTGGTTAATAGGGGAGCCTTCAATGTTGTTATGGATCCAGAGGAGAGGAAAGGGTCAGGATATTTTCCTATGAGGGCTAGTATGTACTTCACTTAGTTCATGGCGGGTAAGGGTTTAATAGATATGGGATACTCGGGCGACAGATTCACCTGGTGCAACAATTAAAATGGGAATAGCCTGTGCTAGATTTTCCTGGATCACTATATCACCAACATTAACATCCTCTCCATGTTTTCCAATGTGAAGGTTAATCACCTAGTTCACGGTGTCTCGGACCACTCTCTATTGCTGCTTTATTTTTTCCCAACTTAGTCCAACCATGATAGCTTTAGGTTCTATAGTCAATGGCTAGAGAACACAGGATACAAGGATCTGGTTAGAGATTCATGGGAGGAATTAATTCGATGCCATACATGGGTGGCCCTTCATAACAAGTTGAGGTGGCTCAAACAGCGATTGCACCAGTGTGATAGGAATCTTATTCCATCATACTAGGTCATGAAGAACTTAAAGAGGGTAGTGGAGATCCTAGAAACTGGTTTAGAGGATACTTGGTATCAAATTATTTTTGCATAGCTACTGGATAAGAAGAAATAAATGGATAATATTCTCCTCTCTCAAGAGAAAAAGTCTACGGATAGCTTAAAGATGAAATGGTTAAGAGAGGGAGAAAAAAACACTACCTATTTTCATGCATGCATAAAAAAGAATTGGTGGACCATTAAACCAAATATTGAGTTGGAGGATGGATCCTATGCAGGGGACAAGGATGTGGTGGGAGGGATGGAGGACACCTTTTTTAGAGACCTGTTAGTCGGGCCTAATACTTTAATTCCAGAAGGCTACCCGACAGGGGGTGCGGATTTCCTAGTTGAGTCGTTGAACACTGTAACTGATCAGATAAATGAATCCATGGGACATATTCCAGGGGAGGAAGAAATTTACTAATCCATGATGAATCTTAATCTGAAGATAACTTTGGGCCCAGATAAATTCCCAGGATCATTATATAGGGCATCATGGGAAACAATTAAAGGAGATATCATCGGTGTGATTCAAGACTTCTTTCAGGGAGGAGGTCTCCCTCGGGTGGCTTGTGCCAAATCCTTGGTTCTCCTTCTGAAGATTAAATATCCCTCCTCCATATCTCATTATAGACCAATTAGTCTTTGTAAATTTCCATACAAGATCTTGGATTGAATCATCAACCATAGGCTGTTAGATTTTCTCCCCCAGTGCATCTCTCTCGAGTACCATGGATTTGTGTGAGGCAGATCAATACAAGGTATGATGGCTCTCACCCAGGAGATGATCAGGGATATTTCCACCAGGTCTCACAGGTCAAATATTATCATCAAACTAGACATGATCAAGGCTTACAATGGGATGGAATGGGGTTTTATTAATAGAGCGTGGATTCACATGGGGTTCTCCGAGTTAGCATGTGACATTCTATTTAGATGCTTCAGCTCTCCATGTCTTTCAGTCTCCTTCATGGTGAAATCCTATGGTATTTTCAAGGATGCTAGGTGGGTGTGCCAAGGAGATCCTATTTACCTGAGCTTATTTTTCTTAATATAGGATGCTTTAAATTGACAGATTTAACAGAGGGATACTGGATGGAGACATCCTCTCCTATAGAAGGAAACAGAACCTCCCTTAATTTTCACATCTAATGTTTGTTAATGATTCCATAATATTCATGAATTTAGGTAGGAGATTGATCTGGTGGATCAATACAATCCTCAGTAAATACTTCTACTGGAGTGGACAAGCTATTAATAAAGACAAAAGAAATTTTTACATCTCAAACAAATGTGAGACCAGGAGAGCTGAGTATCTTAGTAGTAGGCTGGGCATGCAATGAGGACAGTTCCCTCTGGAATACTTGGGTACTCTAGTTGCACCTGGTATAATGCACATCAGTCACTTCGATCAGGTGGTGAGTAAGATCACGAGCCGCATCCTCAACTAGAATAATCACCTTCTATCATTCGGGGGTCGCATTGCTTTAGTTAATAGTGTATTATCAGCAATCCCAGTGCATGCAATGGAATCCACCAATGTGATAAAAGGGGTTATCAGATCAATTTATATAATTCTAGAGGGTTTCATATGGGATTATGCTTCATAGGGGAAAAGACACAAGGTATCGTGGGGTCGGATGGCCAGTCCCTTCTAGGAGGGAGGTATCAATGTGAAGAGCTTATCTTCCACCATTCAATGCATGCATGAAAAGTTATCATGGGAAATGGTTTAAGGGCTAAACTTGTGGTGTATGACTATGTCATGTAAATAGGGAGGTATTGTGAGCAACCAGAACATGAACAGATCTTCTCTATGGTCATCGATTAGATCCATCATCCCGACCATTATACTGAATTATCAATGGATAATTGGAGATGGGAACATCTAGTTCTGGTTCGAAAACTAGGTAGGAGAGGTGATAGGGTACCCGTGATGACCTACCCCTACCATATCCTTCAAGTAAACGAGTTGTTACCCCGAATTAATTTTGATGGACTTGGAAGAGATGAATAAATAGTATTTAAATATGATAATCACCAATTCTGATCCTAATAGATGTGTTTTTTCTCCTACCTCCATGGGTAATTTTAATGAAAAGGCTACTGAAGGATTTATTCTACTCAGTCTCAAAGTGAAAGATGGAGCATAGAGGTATGGTGAAAAATGATAACTTCTAAATTCTATTTTCTTATCTAGCAGATCAGAAACCATGCCAATCCTGCAAATGATAGTATGAAAAATCTGGGTATCAACATTGCGTCCTGCTTTCAATGTTGCAGAAGTAAAATTGAGGAGGGTGCAAATCACATCTTCTTTGAGTGGGAATGGGAACAAGAAGTCTGGATTTTTTTGGTGAGTTTACTGCATATGATTCTTAGGATCATCAACACGAATTGTTTTTGGGTAGATGGTTTCATGGGATGGAAAACACAGGCACGGAAAGAACGAATCATTCTATAATTCTCAACGTAGGGTGCTGGTGCTTATGGAAGGCAAAGAATAGGGTGATATATGAGGGTATTCCATCTACTGGGAGGTCCATTATCGCAAGGGTTCAGAACCTGCTAGCAGACCTGGTTCCCTTCTTCAAAAACTAGAAAGAAGCGCCATCTCTAAGTTATCTATGAGTTCCATCCTCTATGTCCCACTCTTCTTGCTCTAGGTTATAGGTCCATTGGATGTGGTGCCTTCCCCCCGATGATGGTTTCAAGCTAAATATGGATGGTTCTAGCAAAGTGGGTATTGATCGAGGAGGATAAGTCATTCGAGACCAAAGAGGGAGTGTTATTATGGCTTTTAAGGCACAATATGGAAATGGAAAAAGTATATTGGTGGAGGCTAATGCATTTTTGACTGGGATTAATTTGAGTATTCAGAAGAATATTACTTTATCCTAGGTAGAGACAGACTCGATGATCATACATAGCTTCAAACAAGGTAAAATCCATACCCCATGGTTGATCTCTTATATTATTCGGAAATTTAAAGCTCTTATCAATAGTGGCATAAAGATCACTCACACCTAGTGAGAATGAAATAAATTAGTGGATCATCTTGTCTCCCAAGATGAACAAGTCCTTGAAGTCATCAGTTCTCTTAACTTGTCTTTCTTCAATCTTGAGTGTGTGTCTTTAATCTGAGGGGATGCCCTCATCTTGCACTATTTTAGGCCTCCTTAGGCTAGGTGTGTCTTCTTGTTGTTCATTTCTTCCTTCAATAAAAATGGACCTGATGATGATGATGTTAGGTGTATTGATAAAAAAAGTGTTTGGTAGTTATAGAGTTTCCTCAAGTGAGGATTTATATAAAAGGGAAATTGAAGCTTTAAAATATAAATTTCTAGAGATAGGTGAGACGATGGAGGATAGGATCATAGTTTTGGTACAATCAATATTTGTAGACATGCAATAATAGTTTCAAGCTGCAAATCTCACTCCTCTGGCTCATCCTACTAATCCCACTCTTCCACATCTTCCTGTAGATCCCACTCCTACACCTACTCCTACTTATCCAAATCATACACATCCTCCTACTTATCCAAATCATATATATCCTTCTCTATAGCTTCCTATTTAATGTGATTTATATATTGAGAATCCCCAATAATATATTTTTTTATATGGGATTATATATTATATCATGGATATCATTCATCATCAACGGAAATATATAGAGCGTATTAGGGTCACTGTGTAGGATATTATAGATAGATCATCAAGAGTACCGTTTCTTATTTAAGAGGTCACTATAGTTGGACAAATTATCAACCATTCTTTAGTTTGACCATCTAGATTTTTCCAAAAAATAACCATTTAAGTGTGTATAGATTATATCATTTATTTCATATTGGTGTCGAATTTGTTTTAAAATTTGATAATGTATATATTCATCTATTTTTTAATAGGAAAAATTTAAAGGTAAAGACATACTATATAGACAACAACAAGTACAAGATTCTATAACTTCATATACAACTTATTCTGGACTTAATATAATATTAAGATATTATAATTTGTTATTGTAAGTTTATGAGATTCCAATGGATGTTAGCATTTGAGGGTGTGAACTAAATATGATGATTTTAAAGATAGATATCATATATCTTATAATTGGATATTTTTTGGGAATCAATGTGATGCAAATATATTCCATGTAAGTCTATTATCATATATATTTTAATTATTTTAATTTATTGAAACTTAATAATTATGTTTGTTTTATATTAGGTATCATTATACACTTCATATTCATTATGATACGACTTCATTATATATATTTTTGGACCCACAATGTATTTCACTAATATAGATTATAATTAAGGACACATTAATAATGGTATATATTGCTGAAATATTTCAAAATAATGAAATTCAGTGTTTGATTGTTCCTTATCTTGAAAGGTATGTGACATATATTTCTTAAATTTTTATTTCAATTAACTAAACAACAACTCACATTATATTTTTTTATATTATTGGAAATTTTATGTTATGTGTTTTTTATTCAATACAGAAGAAAAATTACCGGTTTTTCTCTATACACGGTGATGTGTGAGAAAATTTTAGCAAATTATTGAACATCTAAGTTTGATTACTTGAGTAATTTAATATTATAATTACTTTTAATTTTATTTCATATATATAATTTTCAAACTAGGAATGGAATTAATTTAGAGATACAATAGTAAGGAGGATCACAAAGATCAAATATGTACAATCAAAGGTGAATTCTCATTTATAATTACTATATTTTGGCTTCAAGTACTTAAAATATTATTTTGAATTGAAAATATATTTTGAAAGATAATTATCTTCTTCAAGGAGTTAATAAATGTTGATATTATGTTCTAAGATTTATATTTGAGATTATTTAAACCATGATAGTTAAAAATTTATAGAAGGTTAGATTTTAATATAAAATTTACTTTAATTTATCTTATAATTATATTGATAATTAATATTAAATGATTTATTTTTAATTTATATATTTTTGATGAACCTTTCCCTTAAACTGAATGAGAGATAAATAAATTACAAAGAGAATGGGTAGAATATTTCACATGTTTGGTTTTATTTTAGTTTATTTATAATATATATTGTAATTTTTAAATTTTAAAATTTATTTCTAAAATGATTTTAATCTATGATGATGTTTTTGGATTTTGGTTCTACTATTGAGTGATACTGTTTTCTAGCTACTTGTGTTATTATTTTTCTACTTATGGTGTTGTTGTTGTACTGTTGAGCATACGTATTGTATTAAATTAAAAAAATAATTTTTCACATCGGTTATTTTATAATAGATGTGAAAAATAAAACGAATGTATTTATAACATAAGTTATATAAAAAACCATATGATTAACCAATCTAGTTATGTATTATCCCATCATTTTCTATGTGCATCCCTCTTTGAGTTTTTTGTTTAAGCCTTGGTGGTCAAGTCTTGTTTAGAGATAGAAATCCTTTTTGGGGGAAATGAATCAAATTCTAGGGATGTGTCTTTTTTTGAATTAATGGAGTCTAGATATAAATGTGTTAATTGGGTTTATAAATGTTTTCTATGCTCGGGGAGGCTTTAGAGGCGTTCCAGGTCCTTATATAGAATTTGGGTTCAAAACTATTTTTTGAGTGATCACAAGTTGTGTACATGTTACATGACATGTAACTATTGCTGGACATGTCATGAACTAGTACCGGGAATGAAATAGTTACATGCTATGTAAACCTTTCACATTATGTAAAAGTATAGCAGGGTTAGATAATAATCTGAGGTGATGGGTTTTTCAGCATAACTCTCTAAAAATAGTTACATGACATGTAAATGAGTTACACATTGTGTAATTTCATAACTATAATTTTAAAGGGTATCGTGTATGAGATTATTCTCATTCCCTCACATTAATCTTCCTTATCTCAGCACTAGGGTAGCTACCATGTGATTTTGGAGTGCCACTCTTGATTTTTTACATCCCAATAATGCATTTGATCCTTTGTAAGTGGTTTTGGTTAGGTTTTCCCTTCTCTCTCTATGATATTTGACCATTAAAGTTTAATTTCTTTACCTTGGTCATTGTTGTTTTTATCTTTATTGGTTATAGACTAAAATACTTCTTGCGATCATATGCACCTTCGTTCTTGTTGGTGATTCCTACTGGAATCATTAGTTGATCATCAGTTAAAGGTGGGGGGTCTAAACCTTAACCTTATGGTCTATTTAATTGCAAAGTAAGTGCAATATTGAAATGGTTCCAACATAATGTGTGCCTAAATTAATTAAATGATGAATTGGATTATTACTTGGAATCCCATTGGATAAAATTGGTTTTTTACCTAGATTTTGGATAATATTTGGGTGAGTGAACCCTTGATTATAAATGAATTTATTAATGGATTAAAGTGGGTTTAGCATGACATGGGATTAGGGTGATTACTTGATATAGATTCACCTTGGTATGTCTTGGTTATTGAAATGACTAACATGTTAATGGTTTATAACAAAATGATAAATGAATGTGTAATTGAAAGATAAATGGTAATTTTCATAATTAACCATTGATACTTATGATGTGATATTGTGATATCCTTTTTGTTATGACATGTGTTGTGTTTTATATACTATAAAGTTTTTTAGGGAATTGGCCCATATTACATACTGAAATGATTATATATCGGGCTATGCCATGATATAGCGGTCTATTCCCAGTGACACATGCTAAAATGATTATATACTAGGCTTGGACCTTATACATGTTGAAATGTTATATATCGGGTGTGGCCCTGAAACATGTTGAAATTCTTATACACTCATCTCATCCCTGATTTATTGCTGAAATTATTATATAGTGGGTTTGACCTAGATTTGTGTGATTCATACCATGGATATATGGTTATGGTTAGAATGGTTGTGAGACATGCTCAGAGACATTCTGGTATAGATCTGAGGCATGTAATTTTTTACCATGGTTATATGGTTTTGGTTGGAAAGGTTGTGATACATGCTTAAAATCATTTTGGCATGGTGTTTAACCAGGTTGATATGATATTAATTAAATTATTTAATTATTCAATAAACTTTTTTATTTCATTATTTCATGCACTTATTATAAGACCGTTTATGTTTAGACATGGTGGTTTTGACCTACTAAGTTATACTCAAACCATGATCGGGCCTCTATTTGGTACTCAAGCAGATTACACGGATGTGGGATTGGACAAGGCCAAGGGACCTTACTATTGATTGTTGCTTATTGGATGGGTTGGGATTTGGATACGAGATCGACATGGGGTTCGGGGCTAGGGTATTTAGAGTCTTCTAGTATTTTATTTGTATTACTTCTAGCATGAAACTTAGTTACATTACTACATGACATTACATTATTTTATTATTATTTTATTGGATTATTCAGTTAGATTTTATTGTCTTTTATTTTGCTGTATTGTATCATTTTCATTATTTTACACACTCTGATATTTATTTATTATTTTTATATGATTATTTTGTTTTTTTGAAACTCTATAACAAGGGATATATTCTTCCCACTATCCATATCAAACTCTCTCTACTAGTTGGCAGCCTCTAGCGTATGGGTAGGTGTGCTTGAGGTCTCATAACTAGCCCATTTTGGCCATGTGAGAGAGTGTCGGATCAGGGTATGTTATAAAGTAGTATCAGATAAAACCAGGTTTCCTTTCTATTTTTTTACTATTTTGGAAAGTTATAAAGGATACTAGGATGTATCAAGACTTGGTAATGACCTTTTTCATGGGAGTAGCTAGCCCATGTGCGGGGGGAAATCTGAGTGCCCATAAATGGGATTGTTGTTATATTGTTCTCATGTTACAGTTGATGTTATTTCACTTTAGGTGATTCACATGTTGTGTGAGGTTATTATTTCATGATTTTATTAGTTCTTGATATTTATACTCATGACCTTGTATGGAATGGGATGAGTATGAATGCATCCTGATAGAAACCTAGGGATATATACTGACATGCATTATTCATGATAGGGACATATTATTGCATTTGATATATCCTTTATAATTTTAACTGTGATATAAGATACCTATTATATCTGAGAAATAAAATAAATGAACTGTTATGTCATTCTAAAACAATTTTAATCCATGTTTAGAGAGACCAAGAGTCAGTGGTTCTCTGTTTTTGTCACCTATTGAGGTTTACTTTGTTATATCCAGTGTTCTAAGTAGTGTTTTTGTCTTGTAAAGAAAATGCCTCCTCATCGTCTTTGAGTTAAGAGTTATGAGAGTATAAATCATCACACTCCTAATGAAGCTAGACCAAATATCCTTGTAGATCATGAGGATTAGATGGATTTTCAACTTTATGAAAGCTTCCCGAGGGTTATGAGATCCATAGAAAGAGATATTGTTTGCACCATGACTTTAATGTCTTAGTTGATGAGAGAGTTCTAGTTGTAGTATCCACCTATGTTCACTGGGGAGTGAGGCCCCCAGGAATCCAAGTTCTGGATTGATTCATTCCAAATAATCTTTAAGCATCTAGAGACACCCATGGATAGGAGGGTGAATCTTACTGTGTATATGCTTTGTGAACCTGCCAAGTGTTGGTAGGATATTCTGGAGAATGTAGGTTAGTTGGAGGAGTTATCCTAGATTGAATTTGAGAAGAATTTTCTGAACCATTTCTATCCTAAGACCTTGAGGGATGAGAAGGCTCATGAGTTTATACACCTAACATAGGAGGGCATGTCATTGTTGGACTATGCTAAATGTTTCACCGACCTATAATGATTTGATCCATATTTAGAAGCTGATGAGATCTCCAGGGTGAGAAATTTTCAGGATGGTCTTCACTATGAGATTAAGTCATAGGTGAACATGTTCTATCTGAGTATTTTTTCTAGTTTGATGAATCATGAACTCATCACGGGAGGGAATCTGATAGATTCCCTGAGAAACATCCAGGCTGTTTTTGTAGGGAAAACTATGAACTCTTATTCTATTAGAAATAAGTGTCTCTATGATAGTTTTCTACAAGGAATTAGTTTTCAGAGTAGTTAGGGAAGTGGGAATCCATCTCATAACTGTGCTCCATTATAGTGTTATCAGTGTGGCAAGATGGGACACAAATGGCCTTAGTGTATGTACCCTTCTTTAGAGTGTTGTGCTTGTGGAATAATGGGCCACCTACATAGGTTTTGTAGGGGAATGTAGTAGCAAAGTATTTTAAAGGTATTAAGATAGGTACTAGAGCCCGATAAGGACTCAACTACTCCTCAAAAAATAGGTATCTAGAGTTCCACATGATATTCTAGTTGAGGTAAGGGATATGGTATCCCCATTCAGGAATGATAGTACCAGGAAGAGGTTATATCTTAGGGGAGTTAGGTTGGATCCTAGGGTAGAGTGGCAGGTTATATACACATTATGTAGACTACTTTGGCTAGTGTGGATACAAGACCGTCTACTATTAGAGGTATGATTATTGTATCATCTACCCTTGCTTGTGTTTTTTGTATACATGAGCAACACATTCCTTTTTATTAACTCTTTTTGTAAATGGTTTGGGCTTGTATATGGAAATCTTGGATGGTTATTTTACCATCAACACACCATTGGTAGTATGGTTAGAGAATATCAAATGTCTCAAGGCGTATACTCTATAGATTAGTGATTACCAATTCTTTTGGGAATAATTCATTCTATAAATAACAGCCTTTGATTTGATTCTTGGTATGGATTGGTTAGTTCTATACCAGGCTCATATTAACTATTATCAGAGTAGATTTAACTTTTTATCTTTAGAAGGAGGCATTTATTCTCACCAGGGTGAGTAGGATCTTTAGGTTGGTCATGTAGGCATAATTCATTGCAAATTGGATTGTCTCATGGATCATATATTCAATATTTCTCTAGATGATGGTGGAATGGAGTAGGATTATCTTCCTCTAGTGGTAGAACATTTTTAGGATGTCTTTCTTAATGAGTTATAAGGTTTATCTCCTGAGTGAGCGATCAAGTTTATGATCTAGTTAGTGCGAGGATTAGAGCCAATTTTTATCCCTCCTTTAGAATAGAACTAGTAGAGATTTTGGAGTTGGAAGTTCAGTTGGAAGATCAAGAAACTAAAGGTTTCATATGGCCAAGTACATCTCCTTGGGGTTCTCCAATTATCTTTTCCAAGAAGGATGATTGGAATTTTCACTTGTGTGTGGATTATCAAATATTTAATCAGATTAAAGTCAATAACTAGTATCCCCTTCTATGCATCGATGATTTTTTGATTAGTTGAGAGGTGATAAGATCTTCACCAAGATCAACCTAAGATATGGATACCATTGGTTGAGAGTGATACCATCATACATACCTCATAATGCTTTTAAGATTAGGTATGTATTTTATTAGTTCATAGTGATACCATTTGGTTTTACTAATGCACTGGTGGTATTCATGGCCTTGACGAATCTGATCTTTCATCCTTTTCTGGATCGATTTGTGGTGGGTTTTGTGACAACATCTTAGTGTACTCATAGTTAAAAGACCATCATTCCCAATATCTTGACATCATCTATAGTACATTGAGAGAGAATTGGATTTCCGCTAAGTTGACCAAATGTAGTTTCTGGTTTCATAAAGTGCACTTCTTAGGCCATGTCATCTCATAGGTAGGAGTGTCAGTGGACCCATATATAGTTATAGTCATGGAATCTTGGTAACAGCCCAAGAATTTCTTGAATATTCAGAACTTTCTAGGTTTAACAGGTTATCATTGGTGATTTATCCCAGACTTCTTCCATTTGGAAGTACTGATGAAGGGGTTGACCAAAAAAGGGGTGATGTTTGTTTGTTCTAATGATTATGAGATATGTTTTTAGGATATGAAAGTAAGGATGAACTTAGAACCAATCATCACTTTACCTGTGATGGGTAAATCATATACCATGTATTGTGATGTGTCTGGAGTTGGGCTCTAAGCAGTTCTGATGTAGAAGGATCGAGTGGTTGCATATGGATCTAGACATTTGAGACTGCATGAGAGGAATTATCCTACTCATGATTTGGAGTTAGAAGAAATGGTACATTCCCTGAGATACTGGAGGCATTATTTCAGGGGTGATAGGTTTGTGGTATATACGGGCAATAATAGCCTTAGGTAAATCTTTTCTCAATGGGACCTAAACCTTCCACAGAGGAGGTGGGTCGACTATCTACAGTATTTCAACATCAAGTTGGCTTATACACCGAGCAAGGGAAACATCATTTATGATGCATTGAGCCAAAATATGTAGGTAGAGGTAATAAGGGATTCTTGTGAAAAGTGTTGGGTTATTCCCCTCTTTGAAAAGATGCATCTAGATGTTCATGAGTATCAGGGATGAGTATATCTGACTTCAAAAATTATTATACCCATGATTTTGGACCAGATCAAGACAAAGAAGTTATCTGATCTAGAGGGATTAGTTTTGAGAGAAATATTATATGGTGGCTAGACACCATCAAGATGGTCTCTTGGAAATGGAAATTATCTTCTTTTTTGTATCTGGTTATGGGTTTCTACTAGCATGTGTGAGGAGATGATAAGAGAGTTCCATGCATCTATATGGGTGGTATATCCTAGTTTGAAAAAGATGTATTGTGATATTTGTAGATATTACTGGTGGTCGAGAATGAATAAGTAGGTAACAGGATTTATGATGAGATGTTTCTCTTATCAGTAGGTGAAAGTTGAGCATCAAAGGATGCCTGGGATTTTTCAGCCTTTTCCCATTCCTGGGTGGAAATTGGATGATGTCATTATTAATTTTTGTGACATAATTACCCAGGAAAACCCATAATAATGATGTTTTATGGGTGATTATGGATCAACTAACAAAAGTATCCCACTTTTTTATTATCGGGGAGACCTTAACAGTTGATGATTTGGGCATTATTTATGTTCACGATGTAGTTTGGTTGCATGGTGTTCTAATGAGTATCATTTTAGATAGATTTCCTCTTTTCACATCACAGTTCTAGAAGGGTCTTCATAAGGCTCTGGGATCACAGGTTCTTTTGAGTATATCCTATCATCTTCAGACTAATGGCCAATCTGAGTGGAATATTTAGGTTTTGAAGAATATGTTACGAGCATGTATTTTAGATTTCATCGGTTCATAGGAGAAACATATGGAACTCTTGGAGTTTTCATATAATAACAGCTTTAAAGAATCCATCCAGATGTAACCTTTTGAGGCCTTTTTTGGTAAGTCACTTCATTCTCCTCTTTATTGGTTGGAAAAAGGTGGGTCCGTGATTTTTAGGCCTAGTCTCATGTAGAAGATGTTTGAGCAGGTTTGATTGATCAAATGGTATTTAGTGGTCATATAGAGGAGGAAAAAACCATGCGCTGACCATAAAATATTACTTATGGAGTTCAACATCGGTCATCATGTTTTTTTTGTGTCACCTAGGTTGAGTCGATTTCTTATCAAGAAACAGGGGAAGTTATCCCCCATGTTTGTAGGTCCATTTGAGATAGTGGATGGGTTAGGTCCAATGGCGTACCGATTAGCCCTTTCACAATGATAAAGTTCCATGCACAATGTGTTTAATGTGTCATAGCTTTAGAGATATTATTCAGAACCTTCTCAGGTGATATAAATAACATACATCACGCTTAATTCTGATTCATCCTTTAAGAAGCATCTATTATGGATTGTGGACCATAGTGATAAGTATCTCTGGGGTAGGGTGATTCCTTTAGTTTGATTGTAGTGGAAGCATGGGTGAGTTCAAGAGGAGATCTGGTAGAGAGAGTCTAATATGTGAGAATAGTGGAAAAACTTGTTCACCGATACCCCACAGTGATTCTTGGAAAATCTTGAGGATGAGTTTTTATATGGTGGGGATGTTTTAAGATCTCTTCCTTTTCCAGGTGCTTTTCTCTTTGAGTTTTTCATTTAAGACTTGGTGAACATGTCTTGTTCAGAGACGAAGATCCATTGTTGGGGAAAATTATTTAAATTCTGGGGATGTGTGTTTGTTTTAATTAATAGAGCTCAGATATAAATGTTTAAATTGTTTTATGAGGGTTTTCCATGCTTGGGAAGGCTTTGTCGGTGTTTTGGGTCCTTATGTAGAATTTGGACTCAAAACTGTCTATTGGGTGATTTCACACTATGTACATATTACATAACATGTAACTGCTACTGGACATGTCATGCACTATTATAGGCTATGAGCTAGTTACACACTATGTAAAATATTCATGTCATGTAAAAATCCAGCAGGGTTAGATAATAATTTGAGGTGATGTGTTTTTGGTGTAACTCTCTAAAAAGAATTACATGACGTGTAAATGAGTTACACAACATTTAATTTCACAAGAAAAATTCTAAATGGTGTCATGCATGAGATTTTTCTCATTCCCTCATGTGAATCTTCCTCCTCTCGACCATAGGGTAGCTACAAGGTGATTTTGGAGAACCTCGCTTGATTCTGAATATCCCAATCATGTATCCAATCCCTAGTAAGTGGTTTTGGTAAGGTTTTACCTTTTATACTTTTGATCTATTACCATTGAAGTGTAATTTCTTGAACTTGGTTATTTTTGGTTTTGATCTTGATCGGTTATGGTAAAGGATCCTTATTGTGATCATCTACACCTTTGTTCTTGTTGGTGATTCCTGCTAGAAGCATTAGTTGATCATCAGTTTAAGGTAGTAGTCTAAACCCTAACCATGTGGTATGTTTCATTGAAAAGTATGTGATATATTTCAATTTTTCCAAAATAAAGTTAATATGAATAAATTAAATGATTAATTGGATTATTACTTGAAATCACATTGGATTTAATTGGTTATTGACCAGGCCTGTGGCTACCATTCGGGTGAGTGAACACTTGATTATAAATTAATTGATTAATAGCTTAAAGTGGGTTTAGCATGACATGTGATTAGGGTGATTACTTGATGTATATTCACCTTGTTTTGGATTAGTTATTGAAATAGATGGCATGTTATTAGTTTATGACCAAATGATAAATGAAATGTATAATTGAAAGATAAATGGTAATTTTAATAATTAACCATTTAGCCTTATGATGTGATATTTTGATATCCTTATTTATATAACATGTGTTGTGTTTTCTATGTTGTAATGTTTATATAGGTAATTGGCCCAAATTACATGATAAAATGCTTATATATCAGGCTATTCCCTCACACATGCTAAAATGATTATATTGCAGGCTATGCCCAGTGACACATGTTGAAATACTTAAATACGAGTCTTGGCCCTGGTCCATACTAGAATTATTATATACTGGGCATGGACTTGATATATTCTAAAATGATTATATACCAGGTGTGTCCCTAAAACATGTTGAAATTTTTATACACTAGGCTCAGACATGATTTATTATTGAAATTCTTATATAGTGGGTTTTTCCAAGATTTTTTTGATTCATACCCTGGATATATGGTTATGGTTATCATGGTTGTGAGACATGATCAGAGACGTTCTGGCATGGATTTGAGGTAGGTTATGTTTTACCATGGTTATATGGTTTTGGTTGGCATGGTTGTGATACATGATCAGAGACATTCTAGCATTGTGCCGAAGCAGGTTGATATGGTATTAATTTAATTATTTAATTAATTAATACACCAGTTTATTGCATTATTACATGAACTTATTATTAGACTGGGTATGGTGTCGACCTATTGAGTTATACTCAAACCCTACATGGGTTGTAATTTGGTACCCAAGCGGATTACATGGATGCAGGATTGGATAAGGGCAGGGATCTTGCAATTGATTATTGCTTGTTGGATGGGCTAGAGTTTGGAGATGGGAATGACATGGGGTTCGGAACTGGGGTCTTTAGAGTCAGCTAGTCTTTTATTTTTATTACTTATATCATGAAATTTAGTTACATTCCAGCATGACATTACATTATTCCCTTATTATTTCATTATATTATTCAGTTGTCTTTTATTTCATAGTTTTTTTCAATATTGTATCATTTCCATTATTTTCCACATTTTGATATTTATTTATTATTTTCATATGTCTATTATGCTATGTTGTAGCTCTTTAATTAGGGGGTATAGTCTTCCCACTATCCATATCACACCCCCGCTGTTAATCAAAACCCTCTGGCATATGGGGAGGTGTGCTTGAGGTCTCATAACCAACCCGTTTTAGCCACATGAGAGAGTGTCAGATCAGGGGATGTTACAAGTTATTAATTTGAGGTTGGTTTCTACATTATTTTTCCAAAAACTAACATTAAAAATAATTTTTCAAGTCATTTAAAAATAAACAATGTGAAAAATATATTTAAATTGTAGCTTGAAATAACATATCATGGTAACCGATGTTAAAACCCTAAAAGAACTGATGTGAAAAAACCCCTTTTTTCACTAGTGCATACACATCCACATACGTATACATACTCATGTACATGCACATACATGCATACATACACATATAAACACATTCACACATATTCATACATATATGAACACACACACATAAACACACACACAATCATACATAAATACATACATGCATGAATATATACATATTTTATATACATTCTTGTATTTACCCCCATTGTTTTTCACTTTTTTTTTGTCGCATCGTGAGATTTTCGGGCCATATCAAGGATTCACATTACAACACCAATGATTATATAAATATATATATATATATTTATTTACATATATTATATATAAATATACTTAAATAATTATATGCTCATTTATATATTTTTATAATTATTTAAATAAAATTTCAATATATCACAATTACATATAGATTTTTCAATGTATTTAAATTAATTATTAAATGTTTTTATTGATTAATATAAATTTGATAATTTTTTATATAAAAATTATAAATGAAAATATATTTTAAATATAATATTTATTTAGGTAGAGGGGATTATAAACCACAAATACACATGCATCCTAGGCACCGAAGCAAGTCAAGTTTAATCCCTCTCTATAGGGATTGGTAAGCACCTACCAAGAACTTATTATAATTTTTTGATGGATCAAATGCCCATTCATGGTAGAGTGGTCTATAATCCATTATCTGTAATGAGGTTAGAACCTCTAGTGGTCATAAATTTCTTTAAAATATGTCTAAAGGCTCATCTTGATGAATAAAATTGCTACAGTACCTATTATAGTACCTTGTTTGCTACAATTCCTGCAACAGTACCACTACCAATGTAATGATACTATAGTGATGCTACAATACCACCAGGGGGTCCCCCAAAATGGGGGTTGTTGAGGGTTGAACCCCCAGCCTCAACGATGTCATAATAGGGGTGGTACCACTAAGGCACCACCTCACTCGCATTATATATAAATTATGAAAATAAGATTGATAATAATTTTTTTATTTTAATGTGAATTATATTTTTAAATATACATTTTATATGTATATTTATATTTTAACATATTTATTTATATATAATCATATATATATATATATATATGCAAACACACACACGTATAGTTATAAATACATGTATATTATAAATTATATAATATAAATATATAACGAATTTAAATACGAACTTTATTTAATGTATTTATATATTTATTTATATAGTTTATACGATATTTTATAATATATATGTGTTTGTGTAATTATAATTATATATATAATTATAAATAAGTATCAAAGATTGTATATATATATATATTACATTTATATAAATATATAATTTATTGTTATATAAATCATATTTAATCATATATAAATATGTACATAAAAAATATAATATGTAGGACCTTTATCAGTGCTTTTTTAGAACTGATAAAGGGCACACTTTTATCAATTCCAAAAAAGCACCAATAAATGTCCACTTTCATTAGCGCTAAAAAAGCAGTTATAACAGTTGACCTTTTATCATCACTTTTTTTGGCACTGATGAAAATAACTTTTATCAGTGTTTTTTTATGGTGCTGATAAAGGTTATAAATTTATCAACGCATTTTTTAACATTTATAAAGGTAACTACTTAATATGATAGCATTTATAGAAATGTTTGGGCTCTATTTACATGACTCTAAATTGAGGAAATAGCATTATTTTCCACTAGTGAGATATCCATTTCTAGATTGATCAAATTTGATAGGTCGATCCAATTCATTGAGCGAGTGCGATCTGGACTAAAGATTTAATTAATTCCAGTATAACTGACACATCTATTCATTTGGAAAGTGTTCTCTAGATCGAATATTCATTCAAGTGTGTTCCAATGAACATGATTAAATCTGGACATATATACCCTTCTTGAATAGGTGCTTATCCAATCTAAAAGGGTAAAATATTTTATCCAAAGGAGTATCTCAATGCCTATAAAATGAAGGAACTATGGGATGGAAATTAAATTCAATTTAATCTCAATATTCAGTGTCATCTTATTATCTTCTAAAAGAATCAAATAGTGTTATTGCATCATAATAACAAAATCTCAATTGAACTATCTTGATTCTTATATTATTCAACTGTCACTCTTCACCAAGTACTAATGTTGAGTACAAGACTAACCAAAACAATTTTATTTACCTAGACCAATATTGAAATTATTTCCCTTACACATAATATTAAGATCAAAAAAACACAAATAATATTAAATGATACGTTTTTATACATTAATTATATGAAAAACTAACATGGTACCAGTGGTGAGGGAATGGGGAGGAGGGATGTGAAGGTTTTGATCACAACAAAAGTGCCTTTGGTGGGAGTTAAATTAAAATTTAGTTTAATTTAGAGTTTCCTAAAACCCCAATAGAGTATCTTTCACATTAAATTTATAATTAATTTATTTAAATCTAAAGAAATGATTACCTTGTCTTGGGATCCTTTCTTTGATGAAATTTTTTATCATTTAAAAACCCTTTCAGATTACCTTTATTATGCTATAAGAATTCGCATGTAGAATCTCTCTGGTGGTTATCCACATGTTCTCCTTTGATCTTCGAGTAATGCCAATTTATTTTAGGGTGATAGAACATAAAATCAATTGTCTTACATTGTTTTTATTTATTTCTCTAAGATCATTTAGGATTTAAGGAGTTCTTCTCATTCTTGAGAAGAATATGTGAGGAATTTTAGAGAGAGAGAGAGACGGTGATTGAAGTCCATTGTGCGCAATGATTCTCTATTCTCAATTTTCTATTAACCATACATGATAGACATAACCATCTATTTAAAGAGTTAGGGTTTATATAACACCCTAAGATTTTATAGTATGTACTTCTTCAAAACAAGTCAATAACTTTCACTACAAGCAACACCGAGTTCAAGCGCACCATGACTTACCAAACAAGCCGTTCAAAAGAGGTTATGAATAGTATTAACTAAATTTTGAACTTTATATAATCCTTATAATTTTATAATCCATATTATGAGTTTCTTATACATAATTTAAGAACAAATTCATTTTTTCCAATTAAAAGAAGTATTTTTTGAAAATACACTTTTACCAACTTTTAATAGTGAACCCTTTTTAAATCCAATATTTTAAACTTTTATATATTCAATTTGACAAAATAAATTTATTCTGTAGAATGGGGACATCAAAAATTTACAAGGTAACAACCCAAGATTCCACGGTATGCTTCTCTTTAAATAATACAGTAGCGTGTGTTGTACGCAACTTCGAGTTCTAACACATTCCACAACCAATCAAAGTAGTCGTTATGAATAGTAATACCCACTTTTTTAAATTATATTAATTTTAACTCTCAAAATGGACTTAATTTTTGGATTCGGAATATCGAATTTAGCCTAGGGTGAAATTTTGGTACTTTTCGGATAACTTGTATATTTTGATGAATAGTGAAAATTACTAAATTTTAATTAAATACAACTTTTTTAATCAAAATAATTATTAGTAATAAATTATGAATTTGAGTGGTTTTAAAGTATATTTAGAATATATTTTTACCATTTAATACAATGTTTATCATTGGACATAATTTCACAATTAAATCGGACATAAACAAGTGTCAATCTTTTGATAGTTATTATATCTTAAAAACACGCTTTTTGTTTTGATAGTGGGAATTAAATTTAAATTAATTTATGCCACTTATGTGTTTTGAATTTGTAAAAATTGATTCCATATTTGGAATTAGGATGTCCAAATTGTGTAAATAGGTAACTTTTATTTTTAGACATTTTGAATAATTACTTCGGTAAATATTTTATTTACCATGGTTAAAAGGTAAATCCGGTAAATAAGGGTTAAAAATAATATTATAATAATAATAAATTACCCTAAAACGTGTCCTAACCTTATTGGTGAATACATTTCCGACCATGGGCATCTTTGGGTTGATTTTTGGGACCCCATGGAGCCACTTGTAGGTGATAGGGACACTTTATTTTAATTAAGATAAAGTAAATACAAAAATGACATAAGCTTATATCTTTTAGAAAAACAATTTTTACATAGTGTTATATATGTTATATTTTCTATTATAAATGTTAATTAGAAAGATAAAAATATTTCATACATAATTATATTTTATTTATAATTTTTAGACATTTAAAATGTAAAAATATATATGACACAATAATGATGTAGTATTTTCCTTATTAATGAAAGAATCAAATAATTGGTATTATAAATGTTAAAATAAATATAATTTGAAATTTTTTATGACATAAAAGAATTTTATTGGTTAACATGACATTTTATGATTTCTTAAATTAATTTGGTTTGAATTAATAAAGTTGTTATGACTTTAACAAAAAACAATTATTGAGTAGTGTCAAAATTGACAAAAATGGGGTTTTAAAACAAATATTATATTATTAATTTATATTCTATTCCTAAAAACCTAAGGTTCGGCAAAAGGACTTATATCATTATTTTTGTATCATTAATGGACCACTTTGGGGTCGCTTGGATGTATATAGTAATTTTATTAACTATATATTATAAAAATAAAATGTGACATGGTAAGTGTTAAACTAATTAACCAAGAGTTAAAACTAAAAGATAAGGTTAATATAATGACCCAAACCTGTTTAAAATCTATTGGTTGAAAGGTTAGACCCATACTCACATTATAATTTGAATAATACACTTTTTATCCATTAGAACCCGAATATGGATTTATTATAAATTAATACTTTAATTTTTTCCTAAAGAGCCCCTCCTCCCCCTTATAAAAGGACCCAACTTCTAACCAATTATTCACACATTCAAAGCCTTTTGGTTCGGCCAACCCCTGCCCAAATACTCTCTAAACTTCCCTCACTTCATCCTAGAGTCCTTATTTTGATCATAAATCCAACCTAAGGATCCCTTTTGGTCAAATCAAAAGGAAGAACCCGAAGAAGAGGTAACATCTTCACCACCCTCTTTAAAGTTCCTTTCCTCTTCAACTTCTTCTTTCATTGTTATTTACATTATAAAATAACAAATCCAATATATTCTATATAATGTGATGTTATTATAATTATGGAACAAACAAATTCATTATTCTATCCATCCCTTGAATGACATGTCACCATACGTGCGTACGTACGGCCTACCGTCTCCACGTTGTGGTGTAATTGTTATTCAATATTTTATTATTTAGATGGTTATAATAATGATGTATAATTCATGTAAATAATAAATATAACATGATAATTATTCTGTATTTATGATATAACATATAATTATATATTATTTTAATATCAAAAGAATGATATTTTCGCTCGTGCGTACGTATGGATTACCGTCTCCACGACGCGATGAGATTCATTTCCAAGTTCACCATTCATCGACGATTATAAAAATATATATTAATAATAAGTATGTAATATATGAAATAATAATTCTACTGGATATATATATATTTATATATATATATATATATATAATTATTTATGCACTTACATTCACTTACTTCTGTTCAATACTATATGAAAACAGAAACAGCATTTATGCGTACGTATGGACTACCGTCTCCATAAACGGTGTTTTCAATTTCATATATATGTCTATTATACATATTTATATTCTAAATATATATGATATATTTATCATGTTTTATATTCTGGAAGTATTTAAATCATGATCTAAGAGATACAATCAAGAGTAACAAGTTAAAACACGTACGATAAAGAAAACGATTATCACCCGAGATGTTAATTTAACATGGAAATTATTATTAAATGGGTAGTATAAAGTCATAAATGAATCATGTATGATATCATAAATATTAATATGGTTCTGGTATAATTTAATAACATACTACGATCTTCGTACAGGAGGTTAAACGTACCCTCGACTAAAGGAAAGTGCAAGGTAAGGGGTTTTCATCTCACTCCTTATTCCCATGAGATTCGTGCCATATTGTCACTATTACCTTTTGTGTGGTGTATGTACTACCCATAATTGTATTCTTTGTGTAATAAACTTTAATTTATGTGTATTTACATATTCATTGTAGGATACATCTTTCATGGGTTGTATGTTTCGTAAGTTACCAAATTGGTAAGGGTTAATTCCTCAATCTCATTATTATCCAAGATTGTTTATGTATAAGTATTTACTGGGAAATTTTTATCATACATGTCCATTTTTCATAAAAATGATTTCAAAATGAAGATTTTAAGGATTTTTAAAGGTAATCTTTATCAAGATCAGAATTTCAAATTTTTTAAAGATTTATATTTCTAAATCTTTTTAAATAATGTCCATGTTTTCAAAACTATTTTAAGGATTTATTTATATGGACATGACTATTTTGAAATGATAATTCTTTTCAAAAGTTTCAAAGTGGTATGGGACACTTTGATTCAAAAATATATTTTAAATTACTTCCTTTATAAATGTGTGACTTTTAAATGATTTTACAAAAAGGATATTTCTCTCAAAAAGTTTTAATCATCATTTTCATCTATGTCAACATCCTTTGATGGATTTTAAGATTATTTGAAGTTTATTTATTATAAAAAACTTCCATTGAAGGTTTTGTGATATGTTTGACTGTGGATGTGTTATTTTTATACCATTCATGGTTTATGGAGAAAGTATTGACATTTTGTATGCTAGTTTTAATACAAATGTTTATGTTATGTTTAAACCTATTCATATGAGGAATGCATTGGACTTAGTAAGTGATGGGTGGAGACCACTATAGCTCCTCGATGCATCGGTAGGTTTCATGAGACAAACTAGTGTCTTGGCACGAGGCCTTGACAAAATCTTATTTGTAGTCTTGGCACGAGGCCTTGGCTACGTGATTATGATAGTCTGGAATTATGCATTCCATCATTATGAAAGTGGTTATTGATATTTCATGTGATTATTCAACTAGTAGAATATCTATGTGAATAAGTAATAAGGCATTATTTCATTTTATCTTTGTCATATTATGTTGAAGTTCAAGTTTAAAAGGCTTTTGTCTTAGTTATACATTTCCTTAAATGTTTATGCTTATTTATGAAAGTTTCAGGTGTATTGCTTACCCTTACTGAGTGTTTGAGCTCACCCCTTTCTATGTTTTATTTTTACCAGGATTCCAAGAAGTGTATTGTGATTGATATGCAGTGTTAAGACAAGGGAATAATGGCATTCATAAAGGATTATTTATGCTGTTTTGTATGTTATGAAGTGTAATGTAACATTCATGTATGTAATATATTTTCCAAGACTGCTAAACTGATCGGTCCTTTGGGACTTGATTCCTTATAATCATGCCAATGTATTAAAATAATGCACCGACTCTGGGTAACTGGGGTCAGGGCGTTACAGTTTAGGTCAAAATATTATTTAATAATGTACCAGCCCATAAATAATATTATAAGTTTTATTAAACCACATGACACATAATAATAATAATAATAATCGTATTATTATTATTATTATTATTATTATTTTATGGTATGCGTTAACTTACACAATAATAAATATTATTTTATCGGCTTGTAAATTAATATTTATCACCAGACATGGTCTTGGTTTGTTATAACTCCTCAGCATTTATTTAATGCTTGAATAAAAAAAATTCATAAATAAATATTTTTATCCACAAAGAAAAAAATAAATATTTATTAATTATTAAATAAAATAAATAATTATATTTTATTCATAATCCGATGAATAAATATTTATTTAATTTATGAAATTAATAAAAATTAAATAAAATTATTTCTCAACTTTGATAATAATATTTATTCCATTAATTAAATTCAAATAGAATTTAATTGAGATCAATGGAAACACTTAATGTTTGACCCTATAGGATTATTTCTCATTTGCATTAGGCAGGTACGCCTAAATTCCAAGATTCCTATCTAGTAACGGATCAAGGCACCTGATAGAAATAACTTAATCTCACAATGGAGAAAATTGTAATATCCTGGTTCCGGGTGCCACCCAGAGGTGCCCCTTACCCGATTGGTCACATGGACTCAAGTGAATTTCCCCAAATACCAGAGGCTTCCGACTAGTAGTTGGGGCCTTGGGTATGATAGTGGGGAAACTATTCCCTCATTGGAAGAGTAATGTAGTGGAAAGAAACATATAACAATAACAGAATCAGTAATAGCATGCAATAAGTAAACAACAGAAAACTGAAAGTATGAAACAACTAAAGCACATATATAAATTATGCATGATACATATGTTTAGTAAGGTATCCAAATAAGTCACAATTATGGAATACAATACTAAACCAAATTAAAAATAAAATCAAGTAAACAGCTCCACAGCATCACAAGCCTCAGCTTGGTCCCATGCTCTCCATCTCCAAAGCAGTCAAGTACCTGAAGTAGATGGACACTTGACCTTATCTATACCTGCACAATATAATCTATTTGGGCTCAAAAGCATGGCCCAAATAGGGTGTGAGACGAATCCCAGTAGGAAACCACCCAAAGATCTGTGCCTAATAGTTACTAAATATATATGGCAGGCAATAAGAAAAACGAAGTAGTAAACAAGCAAGCACTCGAGGTAAACAATCCTATAGTTTCAATTGCATTAATTTTAAAGTATTAAGTAAGCATCAAATCAAAAAAAAGTAAACCTTTGGGTATTAATCACAGCCTAACCCCTCTGGTTCAACCAAATAAAATACAAGAAACCCTCAGGGAAGTACTCATAGTCTAACCCCTCTAGTTCATCTTTAGCAAAGACTCTCTGAGGAAGAACTCACTGTCAATTCCCCATGCGGTCTCATATTGGTAACTATAGACACTCTGGGGAAGAACTAAATGTCCAATTACCCCTGTGGTCTCATAATTAGGAAACAACATACACTCTGAGGGAGCACAAAATCCATCCCCCCTATGGTCTCGTAACGTAAAAGTAAAAAGACACTCTGGAGAAGCCCTCAACGTCCATTCTTCCTATGGTCTACTACACCAGGTTCTCACAAACCTGTGTAATTCAATCATGCACAACAATATATGGCAGCCAAAGTAAACCTCAATAACTACTTGGCTAAACAGTCTACAGCATATCACAGCATGTCAGATAAATTCACTCCATCCTAACAATACTAAGCATAGAAAATATTAAAGCAGCCTAACAGGCAAAGCTAGACTAAACGGTCAATATCAAGATAACATGGGAAAACACATCCATAGAAAGGTAATTAACCCTATTGGTAACTATAAATCCTCTACTCAAGCACACAAGTCATAGAAGGCAATAACAAGGCTAAAAATCATAAACACACAATACCCCGAACAAGGGTATTGGGAACTGTTTCCACATATAACTCATAGACTAAATATAGAAAGGCACAAACCACCTACCTCAGTGTTATACGAATGATATACATGAACCTTAAGCCTTTAATCACCCTAGAACATTGTAGATCTACAAAAACACTTAAAAAGTTCAACCAAGGATATCTCTTGAAATAGGAGAAATCAAAAAATGAGGCTCTAGAAGAAGTAAGATCTTACCATATCGATTCCAACGCAATCAAAGGTGGTTGAAATGGAAAACTGATGAATAGTTATAGGCTCGAAGAAGAATCAGTGGTCTCATTTTCTCCTGAACAAGACTAGCCAAGAATAAGTGTGTTCCGTCGATTAGACACAACCACAGTTTGTTTAATGAAAAAAAAGTACACGGCGTGTTCTTCAAGGGTACACAGCGTGTACTTGCCTTAAACAGCCTCTGCTTTAGGCGGTCTCTAGGTCACCCCACATGGGCATGTGGTCGGCCGTTACGCAGCCAGCACATGGTCACCAACAGCAATTGGGTACATGATGTGTACTTATAAGTACATGAAATGTACTCCCTAAAATTTTCAGAAAATCCTCTTTTTTTCAAAAAAACAGAAAAGAAAGACATACCTGAAAAGAAGATCTGGGTTCTTACAAACTTCTCCCCTTAAATAAATACATCCCTAAATTTCCCTATCAAGGCGGCGTAAAAGAAGAATCCTCGAACAGATCCAGCCGATGTGATCGTACATCATCTTCCCTCTCCCAGGTCTCGTCCTATACTCGTCTGTGCTGTCATAGCACTCATACAAGAGGAACAGACCGGCCATGGAGAACCTTCTCACCTCGATCAAAAATCCGGATAGGATGATCCTCAAATGAGGTGTCCACCTTTAACTCAACCTCCTTAGGTTATAAAACATGATACGGGTCTAAGAAGTAACATCAGAGCTGAGAAATGTGAAAGACATCATGCATAGCCCGGTACCTCTGAGGTAACTTCAGTCGATAGGTAACCGGTCCAACTCTCTCCAAAACCTCAAATGGCCCGACGTATCTTGGTGAAAGCTTACCCTGTTTCCAAATCCTCTTGTGTCCCAACCTTGGTATGGCATGTAGAAAACCCTAATCTCCGACCTCAAACTCTAGAGTTCGTCTCCATCGATCAGCATAAGACTTCTATCATGATTGTGTAGTAATTATACTCTTCTGAATCAACTATATCTACTCTGTAGTCTCCTGGACAAGACAAGGTCCCAGCATAGCTACCTCTCCTGCCTCCATCTAGCATAAGGATGATCAGTATGGCCTACCGTACAAAGGCTCATAAGGTTCCATCTAAATAGTTTCTTGAAAACTATTATTGTAGGAAAACTCAACAAGAGGTGTGTGCTTCACCCAAGAACCTATAAAATCTAGGATGCATGCTTGAAGCATGTCCTTAAGAACCTGAATAATATACTCAGACTGGCCATCTATCTGGGGATGGTATGATTTACTCAGAAGTACCTATATACCCAAAGCCTTATATAGCCCCTGCTAGACCCAATAAGTAAAACAGGTGTCTTTATTCGAAACGATGGAGTGTGGAACCCCATGTAAGCGTACAATCTCTCAGATGTATAGCCTCCCCAGCTCATCAAAATCAAGGTTCTCTTGATCAGTAAGAAGTGAGCAATTTTTGTGAGTCTATCAATGACAGCCCATACAACATCATTCCCTCGAGTCGACCTCGGAAAACCTATCATTAAATCCATCATGACATCATTCCATTTCCACTCGAGAATGGGTAACTGCTGCAAAATCCATGTTGGTCGCTGATATTCCACATTCACCTACTGATAGGTGGAACACCTCATGACGAAACCAGCAACATCTCTCTTCATACCTGACCACCAATACTGACGGTGTAGATCACGATACATATTATTGGCACCAGGATGAACTTCCCAAAACGAGGAATGAAAGTCCTACATCATCTCCTCATGTATGTCTGTTGACACCCATATGCGCCGATGAAAATGAAATATTTTATCCTCGCCTATGGTACATCTAGGAATAGGGTCTTATCCTAACACACTTTCCCGTAGAACTGGGCCTTCAGAATCTAATAATTACCTCATTCTCACTCGATCAAGTAGAGTAGAGGTAACAGCTACAGAAGAAAGAAACATTGTACACTATCTATTGTGCACCTTCAAATGCATCTCAGAGAATAGAGCCATAAGTTTTCACTCACTACTGGCCTTCTGAACTACCTGTATCTGCATCCTCTTTCTCAATGCATTATCCATAGTGTTGCATTTCCCAGGCATATAGGCAAGATCAAAGTCAAAATACTGAAGGTACTCAACCCACCTTTACTTTCTCAAATTTAGATCATGTTGAGTGAGGATATACATAAGACTTTTGTGGTCGGTGAAAACCACAAAATTCTCTCCCAGAAGATAATGTCTCCAACAGCGTAAAGTATAAACAACTGCAGTCAACTCGAGATTGTGCATCAGGTAATTCCTCTCATGTAGCCTCAATTGTTGAAACCCATACGCAACGACTCCTTCCCCCTACATAAGCACAGATCCCAGCCCGACACCTGATGAATCATAGTAAATAGTATAGATCTTTCCCGACTCTATAAAAACTAGTATCAGTGCTGAATTCAACCTCCCTTTTAGCTCCTGAAAGGCTGAATCACAAGAATCTAACCATAAGTACTTTGCACCCTTCTTAGTCATCCCCTTCAATGTCGTTGTTAAGTATCAAAAGTCATGTATGAAACATTTTTAGTAACCATCCAGTCCTAGAAAACTTTGTACCTCAAATAATTTCTTTAGATACTCCCAAGAAACTACTACTCTCACATTATATGGGTCTAAAGATACTCATATCTCTGAGATAACATAACCCAAGAAGTGAATCTGGTCCATCCAAAAGTGGCATTTTTAAATCTTAGCATATAACTAATGCTCTCTCAGTGTACTCAAAATGATCTCAAGATGTGTGGCATGGTCATGTCGAGTGTGAGAGTACACAAAGATATCATCCAAGAAAACTACCACAAAAGAATCCAATTATGGATGGAACACTCGGGTCATCAATACCATAAAAATTGTAGGCGTGTTTGTGAGACCGAATTTCATAACCACATACTTGTATAGACCATACCTACTCTGAAAGGTTGTAAGAGGTATATTTGATGGTCTAACATGCAACTGATGGTAACCAGATCTCAAGTCAATCTTTGAGAACACTCGGCTCCTCAAAGTTGATCAAATATATCATAAATCCTCGGCAAGGGATATCGGTTCTTAACCGTCAACTAGTTCAAATTCTGATAATCCACACAAAGCTTAAGGGTACCATCTGCCTTCTTTGCAAACAGGACATGTGAACCCCAAAGAGAAGTACTGGTTTAGATGAAACCCTTTTCTTGCAACTCCTCCAACTGCTTCTTGAGCTCCTGTAACTTTGGTGTAGCCATCCTATAAGGAGTAATGGACACCGGTGTGGCTCCTGGAACAATCTCAATAGAGAATTATACCTCTTGCTCTGAGGGAAAACTAGAAAAGTCCTCTGGAAATACATCCCTGAAACAATCCACCACTGGAGGAAATTCCATCTATGAAGTCCCTTGGTTTTCCTGATATAGACTAGAAATCTGGGCTGTAACTCCTCCCAACCCATGATGCTTGGGTCCCGCTCTTCTCTCCTGCACATCCCATTCACCCTTATACAGAAACATACCACCCTCTAGTGACGTAAAACTCACCCTGTGGTGATAGAAATTAACAACATCCTACAAGGAAACTAACCAGTCCATTCTGAGGATTAAATTGTATCCTATCATCTCTAAGACATAGAGGTTCCAAAATAAGTGACACACACTAACTTCAAGAGAGCACTCCTTGCACTGACATACACTAGTCTTTATTGTCCTTAAAGGAGTCTCTAACATCAATATATCAGTAGAAGAAAATATACAAATCCCAAGGATCTCCACAACAGCAACGGATATAAAGCTATGGGAATCCCCTGTATCGAAAAGATAAATAGCTAAAACTGAGGTAACTAGGATCGTACCTCAAATAGTAAAGGCTCTGGGATCCTGCTCCTACTAGGTCTGCTCCACTGCAAAAGTCTAACCTGCACCGTAGTCCTATAACCCTACCTGACCACCTTGAGTTGATCCACCATGTTTTCGTTGAAATCCTACTGACTAGATACCATGGTCGCGACCTCCACCTCGGCCTGAATGGCCGGAAGAACTCCAGTTCCATGACTGATAATAAACTGGTGGTGTCGCTGGTGAATGAGGAGTCATAGAAGAACCCATTTCACCTGCTTCTGGTGAGAAAAACTGACAGAAACACTGAAGGTGACCCATCTTTCTACAAGATCGGCACTCCATTGGGTCTCTCAGGAAATGTGGCCTCGTATACCCGCTCTTCCCTCACTGGTATCACACCACCTGGATACCAGAAGATGTCTCTTGTCCCCTTGGATATATGCACGTAGACTCCCTATGGTGCTTCCTGGTGTCAGTAGGAGAGATACCAACTCTAGATGTCAAGACACCCTATCTCACAGCTCTAAAATCCCTCAGATTGTGCTTCGTGATCAACGCCTAATTAATGATATAAGTGATGGAAGTCAACCTGAATATGTTCACCTGAGATCGGATGTCGTGCCTGAGACCACCCTCAAACTTCCTCACCAAGAATAACTCATCACCTCCTGGAATGGGTGTGAAGCACTCTAGCTCAGTGAAGCGAGAATAATACTCCATAACTAAAATAGTACCCTGCTCCAGACTCATGAACTCTCAGGCTCGATCGGCCCTCAAAGTCTCTCGGTAAAAGTAATTGTAGAAGTCATGCTGGAACTCATCCCAAGCCATAACCTACTGGTGCCCTGCCTGTGAGATCACATCCCACCATCTCTTCGTAGAATCTTGAAGCATATAAGTAGTGATGTTCATCCTCCTCTCTGGAGGTGTCTCCATATGCTCAAAGATCGAAAGCATGGACTCTAAACATGACTCTGAAGCCTGAGGTCCTCCTTCCCCTATGAAGGTGGGAGGATTCTGCTACTAGAAAATGTAAACTCTGCCATAGACGGGGCAGAATGCGGTGCTCCTTGGAAGGTCTGTATAAACCTCACAAATCCTTATCAGAAATGTACATCTGCACCTATATCTGGGATAATGGCTGGTGCCAAGACGGACACGACAGGAGGATCTGTTGGTATTCCCTGATCAGCCATGTCTGGTATCTAATCAATTCCCTGTAACTGGTGTAAAACCGTAGGACGTCTCGGTGGCATGACTATTCATGGTCAAGTGCACACCTTAGATCAAGATTATCAAGGACTGAAAATTTGAAGTGTCAAAATGGAATAGGATAAAGAAATCATTAAAGTTTTTCAAAACATGGATACACAACGTGTATAAAACCTACACGATGTGTTCCCTTAATCCTTCACATGGGTGTGTACTTCTGAAAAAACTGGTCGCATAACACCCTATACACACGGCATTTTGTCTTAACACATAGAGAGTACTTGATTCATGTTCCCCTTCTCTAGTTACCTTATACAACTAAGCCACACGGTTCTCCTAGAATATGACTACACGGCATGTTAGTTCCAGACACGATGTGTACTAGGAAGAACTTCATCAACCCATGTGGTTATTCACATAGCCGATTACATAACTGACTCTACACGGTGTGTTTTCAAAAGACACGGCGTGTACTAACAACCCATAATCCACCCATGTAATTGGTCACAAGGATGGACACATGGCCTATACAGACAGTATGTTTGTTCGGTATATGGTGTGTTCCACTAAGAATTTCCCAACCCTGTGTCTCTACCCACACAGCCAGTTACACAGTTTAGAGACTACACAGCGTGTACATACTATACACGGTGTGTACTTAAGAAAAGTCGTTCCTTCCCGAACAGAAGGATAAACGGTGTGTATTCATTATTACACATTGTGTATTCTGGGTTTTTCCAGACAGTAAGCCTCAAAAACTACTCTTGAACCCCAAAAAAACATTGAAACAACATTGAAGTGATAAATTCTGGCCCGTGGGGGCCCATACTCCCCACGAATCAAGGTTTGGCATCTTATACATGTCATAAACAAGCATAACAGTGCAATGATCCACCAAATTCCGATCCATGAGGGCCCATAACACATCAATAACCAAAGTTTGGCATTATTTCAAATGAAACATTACCCAATACAATACCCTATCAAATAGAAGGTATTCTATCAAGTAATCTACCATAATATCATGCATATCTAGCACAACATCTATCACAACAATATGAAATCAGTAATGCATCCTAAATGGAATGGAAAGAATGCATGACATGTGATCTCTAGAAAGTTTATATATGATGCATGAGATGGAATACCCACATCTCATTAGGTTTCAATATAAATAGAACCTCAGTGATATTAACTATAATAGTAAAAATTGTGTGAATCTCCCAATGGTGAAATCAAATCAATTGAAAAATTGAAAAACCAGAAAAATTGCAATAAACGAGGTAAATTGGATTTTCTCTATACATGGGTTAGCTAATCCTGGGCACAGCTTATTACCAAGTACATATTCCTTCTTATCCCTAACTATAGGATCCAAACAGTAAGTCAAAAAGAAAAAAAATTACTCTGATACCACTTTGTAACGTCTTGGTTCCGGGGGCCGCCCAGAGGTGCCCATTTCCTAGTTGGTCACATGGATTCAATCACATTTCCCCAAATTCTAGAGGCTACTAACTAGTAGTGAGGGTATTGGGTGTGATAGTGGGGAAACTATGCCCTCATTGGAAGAGCAATGCAGTGGAAAGAAATAGATAACAATAACGGAAGTAGTAATAGCATGCAATAAGTAAACAGCGGAAGACTGAAAGTAAGAAACTACTAAAGCACATATATAAATGATGCATGATACATATTTCTAGGAAGGAATCCAAACAAGTCACAATGATGGAATACAGTAATAAAAAAATATACAAAGAAAACAAATTAAACAGCTCCATAGAATCGCAAGCCTCATCTTGGTCTCATGCTCTCCAGCTCCAAAGCAGTCAAGTACCTGAAGTAGAAGGGTGTTTAACCTTATCTATACCTGCATCAATATAATTTTTTTGGTCCCAAAATCATTCCCTAAATAAGGTGTGAGAAGAATCTCAGTAGGTAACCATGCAAAGATATGTGCCTAACATTCAGTGAATATATATGGCAGGCAATAAGCAAAACAAAGTAGTAAACAAGGAAGCACTCAAGGTAAACAATAATACAGTTTCAATTTCATTCATTTTTCAAGTATCAAGTAAGTAGCAAATCAAAAAACAAGTAACCCACTGGGTCGTACTCACAGTCTAACCCCTCTAGTTCAACTAAATAAAACACAATCAACCCTTTGGGAAGTACTCACAGTCTAACCCCTCTAGTTCAGCTTTAGCAAAGACTCTCTGAGAAAGCACTCACCATCAATTCTCCATGTGGTCTCGTATTGGTAACTATAGACACTCTTGAGAAGCACTCAATGTCCAATTCCCCCTATGGTCTCATAACAAGGAAACTACAGACACTCTGAGGAAGAATAAAGTCTATCCCCCTTATGGTCTTGCAATGTAAAAGTAAACAAATACTCTGAAGAAGCCCTCAATGTCCATTCTCCCTATGGTCTACTACATCAGGTTCTCACAGCCCTGTGTAAGTCAATCATGCACAAATATATATGTAAGCCAAATTAAACCTCAAGAACTACTTGGATAAATAGTCTATAGCATATCACAACATGTCAAATAAATTCACTCCATCCTAACAATGCTAGGCATGGAAAATAAATCATACTAACAGGAAAAGCTAGACCAAATGGTCAATATAAATCAAACAGGAGAAAGCACATCCATAGTAAGGTAATTAACCCTATTTGTAATCATAAATCCTCTACTCGGGCACACAAGGCATAGTAGGAAATAACAGGGCTAAAAACCATAAACACACAATACACCAAACAAGGGTACTGGGAACTTTTTGCACATATAACTCAAAGACTAACTAAGAAAAGGAAAAAAACAACCTACCTCGTCATTATACGAATTATATACTTGAACCTCATTCATTTAATCACCCTAGAACACCATATATCTACAAAAATTCTAAAAACGTTCAACCAAGGATATCTCATGAAAGAGGATAAATGAGGAAACAAAGCTCTAGAAGAAGGAAGAGCTTACCATGCCGATTCCAACACAATATATAGTGGTAGAATTGAAGAATAGATGAAGATTCAGAGGCTTGGAGAAGAATCAGCAGTCTCGTTTGCTCCTGGATGAGACAAGATGAGAAGAATTATGTTCGGTCGATTAGACATGACCCTGGTCTGTTTAATGGAAAAAAAGTACATGGTGTGTTCTTCAAGGGTATACAGCTTGTACTTTCCTTAACCGGCCTCCTCTTTAGGTGGTCTCCAGGTCACCCCACATGGCTATGCACTCGGCCGTTACACGGCCAACACACAGTCACCATTAGAAATCGGGTACACAGTGTGTACTTATAAGTACATGGCGTGTACTCCTAAAATTTTTAAAAACTCCCATTTTTTTCAAAAACAACCAGAAAAGAAATACATACCTGAAAACAAGATCCAAGTTCTTACAAAAACTACATATGAATTCTCTTTGTATGTTATAATTCTTTTTTCTCAATATCTCATCAAGAGGTTTTCACATCTGCATCATCAACCTATATGTTTGATACTTATTTATTTGACTATATGAAATAAACATCATTACACCATGGTAATGGAATTTATGTGATGGTTATATTTAAGTCAAAGGGTCGAGATATCAACTTCTATAAATAGGGAAGAGACAAATCCTTCCTCAACTTATCCATTAATAACATGTCATTCATGATTCACCCAACGTATCATACTTCCCACCAACATATGGCATGACAATTTTTTTTAGTAAATCTAAGTGCATGAGTCATTCCATACATTAATGATAATCTTAAAGTCTAAGGACCATTACACATGATTATTGATAGGAATATCTTATAACACCAGAACAATCATAATTCCTACTAGCAGGTCTATTCTCATAATCTCCCATCTTGAAGATTACAAAGTACGAACTTTATGAGAAGAAGGCTCATTTGCTTACGAGTAATCACACCTGACAGTCTATGTACTATTTTCCCTTACATGTTATGTTATCCGACTGTAGAACTTATTTTAAGAATATCATCATATTATTTCAAGGTTCTTATCATAGTAGGAAACTGTTATTCCCTTTTTAATGAAACAGATAATCTAGAAAATTCTCACATCAATGTTATACAGAAGAACAATCAATATGTGATAATATATTTAAATTAACATTCAAATCTCTAAATATACATATAATATTAAGTACAAAATAATTGGTTCTAGAGAACCAACTCCAACAAACTCCCACTTTAACTAGATCCAACTGCTAAAAACTAGTTAGTTATCACATGTAGAAACATGCTTCTACTGGGTATGGATATAACTCCTAGGCCTATCATGTTTCTTTGGCTAGGGTTAGAAAAATCCACATATATTTGTAGAAAATATATTTAATATAACATTACTATCTTGAAAAAATCTCTCAAAGTAGTGATATAACTAAGTATCCACTTATTGTTCCCATGTCAACGTCTTGACATCCTAGATAAATACATAGTCAAAACTTATCATGATAATGATAAAACCATTTCTTTGGATTAAACCAAAATCAAAACAAGATATTGATAAACCACTCCATAAATATAATTAGAAACTATAATGTACTCAGATATTATATATATGGCTACCAATAGCTATAATAAGTATATCTAACATATGACCTTAGCCTTTTCTTTGATACTAGATCAATTTGAACTAAATAAAAATAAGTGTTCAATTCACTTGATCACTAGTATTCCCACTTCTCCAGACGCCAAGAAATCATCCAATTCTACTTTTCAAAGTTCTTTCAGACATTTATAAATGCAAGATGATGCAGTTATATTGGATCTAAGTTATATTCACATGCTATGAATCATGCATTAGTAATATCAAATGTTGGTAAATATCATGAAACTTGAGATAAATTCCTAGCACTTAAGCTTGTGAAATTATATTAATCTATTTCTATGCCTATGATGTTCTACTGGAAGGATTCTATGCTAATAATAATTCATTCCAAATTTGTTACAACTTGTATTTTTTATTATTTAGTTAATATATGTACTATAAATAAATTTAGAAAACTCGTAGATCTATCTTGTAGATCTTGTTACCTAGAACACAGTTTCTACTTTAAGTCATAACTTGATAAATTTTATTCCTTACTCTTAACAAACTAGTAAGACACAACATTTTTGTTTCATATGTTATCAACATATTTATCTTGAAAACTTATAGTGATCCCACTGACCAGATAGAGACACATTCCACTCATTCATTTCTAAATGAATATTCTATGATCAATATGTATGATTTATTCATAAATTAATTTATGTAATATTCATATCTTATTGTCATTTATTTATGTCACTGGTCTTTTTAAGTTATGCCTAACAGACATATACCATAGGGTATTCATTTGGTTGTGTCATATATACATATACCATAAGGTTTTCTCTAAGTGAGGTGGCCTTGAAAATAAATATCCCAATATGATTATTCTATAAATATTCTTTGACAAAGTAAAATTTAAGAAAATTTTATTCCAGATGATTGGTGTATAGGTTTTTTTATAGACTATACCTTTCAAAAATCAATCATGCTTTATTTGTACCATCTTGTACCATCCATGTCTAGTTTCTCTTGAATACACAACATCAATATCAAGTCTTATAAGCATTCAAAATATGGAGTCTCTAAATCTTGATAGATGAAGTCTATTTCTTGAATATATACTTACTTTTCAACCTTATCATATTACTATTTAATTTTTCATTGTAGTAATATTTATTTTGAAAGAATAATACATGTATCTCCCACCATGGTGAACATAATCCACCTCTTTGGTTATAAATTCCTACACAGTATGTGTTTATGGAACTACTCCTCCCACTAAGCTCAGTGGAGTCTAGTATTCCTATACCAACCCTTGTGTATCCAAAGTTTTAACTCAAATAATTTAATACTTCCCCCACTATATTTGAATAGATAAGCTTCCTTTATGGAAATATAGTCCATATTGACCAGATGACAATATCATTAGTGGCTATAGTATCATTAAATCAAATTATCTTTAGTGTTTTAATGTTACTTTGAAGCTATGACCAGCTTTTAACAAATGATTTTCAACAAAAACTTGTGATAGTTTCCTAATATATTCTTATTATATCCCAATTTATATGATATTCATTAGAAAATATAGTTGTCATATGGTTAGTTGTTTTAATTCTATTTATAAAATATGTATTGGAAGTAATAATGGAAGATTTTAAATATATATGGCTGATCATTGATCTTCCTTTTATGACTATCATGACATTAATGTATAGAAGGAAATGTGAGTTAAGTATAACCTTTTCTCTATATATATGATCAATGATTACTTAGATAAGATATTATACAACAATCAAGCTCAAATATTCCTAAATGTTTAATAAGTGAACTCATTTACTTCACTGATCATTTATAAAATTTCTTCAAGTAATCTCATGAAGTATATGAATTTAACTTAATTTTAGAATGTTTCATGTGTCCATGTTAAACCAACTCTAAAAAAATTATGATGTAACTTTATTTAAAAAGGTTTATTTATCTAAAACATGATAAGTAGTTTGTTTGTATATCCAACATTTTAGTTAAATTAAGACTAAAACACTTTTATGGGTATAAATAGTTCAACTAATTTCAGTTTTATTTTATAAATTATTACATTTTCATAATTAGTTAAGTGTATTATATTTTATATTCATCATTCATTGCAAAGAATATATGTGATTCAAGAGTTACTAAACTATTAGTTTAATATTAAAGTACCAAATAAATATTTATTGAAAAAAAGAAATAATTTCTCATTTTTTCTAACAAAACACTGAGAAAAATGTTTTGATAACACTTGTTAAAAACTTAAATCAATCCAATCTAGAAATGATAAATAGTGAGATCCCCTTGGCTAACATTAGAATCCCCCTTTCTCAACTCCTTTTGAGTTCACTCTATAATTTTTCTATTCTTGCTCATTTTTTGTATTTAAATCCATGTCTGTTATAAGTATATTGTATTTAACACATGTGTGGTGAATAAATACTTAATGAATATACCTGAAGTGTATATAACTATTTGCCTCTTTAATTTAGTGTAATTTCTTTTCTAGTGTCCATTATTTCAACATAAGAAAATAGCCTCCTTTTTATTATTCTTCCTTGGAATATTTTATTCTTCAAAGGATTTCATAAAGGATATTTTGGATTTAGATTATCCATGGGATCTTTATACTTGTATTTAAAAAATTTTACTAAAAGGGGTGGAGAAACAGGTTTCAACCAATCCTTATCCTCTTGGTGAATTATGTACAAAAGTATCCTTAGAGGCTTATCCATTTTGTTTATCTAGGCTTGGAAAATTAAGGATAATATTGGTAGTAAGGATAATAAGATTAGATTAATGGATAATTCCTTATCAATGTGAAATCCTTAATTTCACCAACTGATCAATATACCCTAGCATTTTGAAAGCATGATCTATATTTAGATTAATTTCTTCTAGTTTACACTGATATAGTACATTGAGAATCTTATTTATTTATAGCCTTTCCTTCTCTATATCAAGAGAATAGAGATGTGATATTATGGTTTAAGCATCCATTTATTTATTTTGTATCATCAAATCTTTGGACATAGTTGATAATATAATATAGTGGACATAGGAAGCATCCTTAACATATATTTTGTATGAATCCTTTTCACCTTCGCTCATCTTCTAGGGTGGGAAAATAAGAGTAAGGTATTCCAACACATAATAAAAACTTTTTTATAACAATGTATCATATCAATTATTGTACCATATTTTCAATTTTTTATTTGTAAGGGCATACCCCAATTTAAGGAATTATTGCATTTTTTGTGGTTTTTCTTTCCATTTTCTATTATAATTAAAAAAGATGATTAGTACTTTTCATGATTAAAAATTATGTGATAAATAATAATAATTAATTTTTTATTAAATCTCCCACTATTTTATCAAGTCTCAACATCCCTCACAATTAAAATCTGAATGTCTAGTTTCTTAGAAATTCTATTATAAAGAATCTATATACCCCTTTACATAACCCCAACAAAGGTTAGTTAAGCTATTTAAAGGTGTTTTGGTATTAAAGTCTTTGTCAACTTTGGACTTTCAACTCCTTGATTTATTGAGTGGATCCCCCAATCCAAAAATCCTAACTTGTATTTCCTAAACTCTTGCCTCCAAATGACACCAAGTATAGAAAGTGCTACTACTCTTGATGTAAAATGGTTAATTCAACCCAAAACCTTCATAAGATATCCCCTAATAAAAGTAAGTGTCCCAACAAGGGTTGGTCAAACACTTAGTTCTACTAGTTTCATTCCTAATAAAATAATAAAATTTCAAGTCTGACTTAATATTTAGTTGAGGTATTTATTTATTATGCATAAGTTTTATCTTATTTTATCATTTACATTAATTTTTAATATGAAGTGTATTTTACTTAATTAAATAACCATGTTAGATAAAACATTTATACATAATTCATTTATTTAAATTTCATATTTTCACATTAATTTATTTATTTATGCAATAATATACTTATATACATAAAATAAATAATGTATAGGAATAATTAATTAAATAAATGACCTAATAATGAGATTATCTAATGGTTTATTTATTGATCGGATAAAAAATCAAACTTTGACCTAGGGGAAATAAATTATTATTCTGGTCTTGGCCTGAGTTACAATATTCCACATGTCTACCTATGTATCACCTATGTTGACATCATCTGGTTTCATCTTAAACCACCTCCATTCACCTTGGGATACTCCATTTATTACATGTATTTATAACTTACATGCGAATGAGGGGAATTAAAGGATTAGTTAATGGTTAAGATTTCGGGCATAGTGGAATCATGTGATGTGTTGTTCCCAAATTTTCTTTTTTATCATGATTAATGATTAATATGATAATTACATGATGATAAACTGCATGATCAATGGAATTAAATAGAAGAATATAGACAATGGATAAACACTAGAACCAAAGCGCATGATCGTCGCATGTTATATATAATTAATTTAAGCAATTAAAGAATTACATTGCATGAAATTATTTCTTCATTGATGGATCTGACAATGGATCAACATCATACCATCGTTGCATTGTAGTAATCAATATTAGATTCCCTCTAGTAGTGATCCACACATGTTCCAAAAATCTCCAAACATCACCATAATAATGTCCAGGTGCTAGCACAGAAGACCCTATTACTTGCACAGTTCGTATATATGGATGTTTGTTTATATCTATCACTTTATGATTGATATATCTTGTGATGAGTTGAATAATCTTGATACTTAATGCTTAATGATTTTGAGGTGTCCTATTGGGTAATGTTATGCTCACCTCTGCATGGGATCTTCCCACATGTGTCATGTCTTATGCAGACGACATACCTTTTGTGGAGTCCTTGGTGGACTAGGAGTAAGTGCAGCTATTTCGGGATAGACAGATTGAGGTGTATACCGGTGTTTAATTTTACAGTAGTCACTTCCTTCTGAGTAGTGTAATGTCCCAGAAATTCCATGTATTTTTTTTTGAACATTTTATGGGATTATTTATAGACCCAGAGATTAAACAGCACGTGATTATAAGGCCCGGGGAGCCTAAAATAAATGTTTGAACTTTTTTTTAAGTTATCTAAAATAGCGCACGTGCACGATTTTGGAAGCATCTAAATGGGTTCCCTGATTAAAAATATGAGGGTATTATTGCATCTGGAATGATGACTTTACCTAAGGAAAGACTTAAACTAGACTGACACAAGTTGAGGGAAAAAGTTATTTTTTTATACTTTTTAAGAGAAATTTAATTAAAATTTATTAAGGAAAAGTAAAATAAACTTTTAGTTTATTTTATTCAAATTTTAAATTTCATTACAACATAATTATGTTGCAACCTAAGCATAATAGAAACGCTGTTTCATTTCATAAATGAAACAATGTAACGATGTAGCGACTCAACATAAATAAAACTTCTGAGATGTGTTTCCCCCATTTAATTGTTCAACAGAGATACAGGATCGTTGGCACGATCCTAGAATGGATCTAAATTTTTGTAGGTTTTGCGTTGGCAACCGAAGAATGAAAAATCACCACCAACGACGGATTGAGGATTAAGGAATGACGGACGACGACTGTGTGACTTTGATCTTATCCATCGAACGATCCAACCTCAAGGTAAAGGGTTTAATTATATGTGAATTACCTCCTTCCCTATTCTTTGTTTTGAGTGATGAACATGGATCAAACCATGAATAGGTTGAGCCGCGAATCGATCACATGTTTTATGGGATGGGATTTGACTTGCAGGAATTTAAGGGAGATGGATTCACGTAATGCTTTTTGTTCTTCATCAAACCTCCTAACAAGGACGAACCATGCCAACATGAACAAAGTTCATGGTCCATTCTTCGTGTGTTCATGGTGCATTATTCTTCTCTACATTATTCTTGTTCTTTGTGGCGATAGAAATCTACGGTCTAGGGGGGTTGCGATGGTAGGATATCTCACGGCAGGAGGCTGCAGGAGATGGTAGTGCCATGGGACTGCCAGCTCGGCAGTCGGTGGAAGGGGAGGTTATGGCTAGGCGGGCCACAATGGCGACGGAGGTCCAAGACTAGGAGGGTCGTGGCCAGGAGGGCCGCAACGATGAAAAGGGTTGTCGGATCGAAGGCTGGTGGCGGTGGAACCCATGGCAGCCGTCGTGGGTGTTGGATCAGGGACGCCAACAAGCAGGTAGCGGTGGATCAGTCAAACATGACTAGGAGCCACATCCTGCGGCTGGGAGCCGTATCCCATGGTTGGGAGCCGCATCCCACGGCAGAGAAGCGTGGTCCAGCTAGACCATGGTAGAAACCCCATGGAAAATCCACGCAGCATTTACGCGGCTGTCTATGGGGTCTGAATGGACATGATGGTCTGCGGGGTCCAAATGTATGCGGCGGTCCGTGGGGTATGAATGGAAGTGGTGAGCGTCGTGTCTTGGGTTGGACAAAGGTGGCCCATGATGGTGAGATGGTCTAGGGGAAACTGAGTCACTGGGTGGACCGGCTGGTAGAAAACCATCCCACCAGTGTAGGCTGGGCCGGAGGAGGAATGAGCCACTAGGTGGCCCAGCGGGCTGGACTCACATCCCAATGGGTCAGGTCCAACATCCCCAATGGGACTAGCCCATGGTCCAAACCATATCGGGTCGGCCAAAATCCAATCGGGTAGAGTCGGGTTGGCCGAACCAGGTCGGGTCGGGTCGGCCCGACCGGGTCGTACCAGACTCATACCCAACCAGCCCCTTTTTACTCAAATGAATGTAACTTCCAAACTGTATGTTCGATTGATAAGTCATTTGGGGTATTGGGACCCTCGTAACAAAGAAGTCCTTTTGGTATAAACTTAGTGGACTTTTGTGGAAGTTGGTATACAACTGATGGCTTGAGAAGTATATTCTCTCAGAATCAAGCCTATTGTGAGCAGGAATCCTACAGCTGGCTGTGACAAGAAGGAAGTGACGAGTAGACCTTATTGGCCCAGCAGAGAAGCAAATCTCAGTGTCCTAGAAAACCTCAGTGATGAGCATATCTTAGTGGCCCAGAATATGAGCGGATATCAGTGACCCAATAGACGAGCAGTCCTTAGTGGCCCAGCAGACCTCAGTGATGAACTAACCTCAGTGTCCCAACATACAAGCAGATCTCAGTGGACCAACAGACCTTAGTGAAGGGAAGACCTTAGTGGACCACCAAACGAGCAGACCTCAGTGGACCAGCAGACCTCAGTGGCCCAGAATACCTAAGAACTCATCAAGGATGAGTGCTTCAGTGGTACAAGGTGTTAAGTGTAATGACTATTAATCTTTATTTCCTTTCTTTAGATTTATACCTGTGTGAGCTGACTCTAGTGACTCTCTCTTTATTGCACTTCTTATTGGATTCACTTCATGTACCTCTTTGGTAATCTACTTTGTGAATACTTTCCTTATGGTATTACCTTTGTGTTTTGGGGTCCTTACTTAGTATTTTTTTACTCACCCCTGCACAGGATCTTCCTGTACAAGTCATGTCTTGTGTAAATGACAGATGCTTCAATAGAGACCTTGGTGGATCGGGACCTAGTGGTTCGCAATGAGATTATACAGATGAGGTGTACTACTATAGCTTCAAGTAACATCCCATTCACCTACCCTTCAGGTAGGTTTTACCGTAGACAGACATCAGGAGCTTGTACTTGTCTTTCTTTGGGATTGTATTCTAGCCCCTTTTTTACTTTCAGTTTTGTACTGTTACTCTCTGTGGTTGTCTTAGTATAATTCATGTTTACTTTTCATCATTATGGGTTGGGGATGTGTGTGTGTGTGTACAGGTACTCAGAAATATTCCTCCCACTTGTGGGATAATGCCTTTGGTGTTAGTCGCCAACCCATGGCTTTTGGGAGGTGGGCTTGGGGTAGTCATGGCATGGGCCCCGGGGGATGGGTGATGACTGAGTGGTATCAAAGGAATTTGGTTCTACCTTAAATACATGGAGTCTATGGTTTTTTGGGGGGTAATAGTTTTAAATGTTTCGAGTTTGAATCTCAGACTCGGGGAGTCCAGTGTTGGTGCATCGGATGACATATCCATACACCAAGACCCTAAATTTTTCTTTTCAACTAGGTACATGAAAACACTTGTTGCATGCATCATATAGGAACTGAGAGTGTTCTCATGTCCTTCTTGAGTCAGATTAAGCTCACCAGTTATAATATATTGACTATGGTTCATCTTGATCTGTTGTAGGATGCCTCCATGAAAACATCCAACCAAGATTCTGGTTCATTATTGTGAGGATGATACACCTAGTGATGAGGCGTTAGTGTAGGGACTAACAGTGGAGATGGCCCCACCGGGTGGTGCACCAGTGCTACCACCACTCATCGATTAACAATTCCTACCAGCATTACTAGTAGAGTATGCATGCAGGATCAGTGCCTTACATGAGCTATAGAGGCATAGGCCTCCTTGGTTCAGGGGTGAGACAGACCCCCAGGTGGTTGAGGATTGTATTGAGGTGGTTACACTAGTCTTCCATCTAGTGAGGACACCTCTCGATCGGGTGTTGATCTTAGTCATGAGACTTCTTGAAGGCTCATTAAGAAGATGGTGGAGCTTGATGATCCAGACGTATGATGAGGCGACCCCCACCTAGACAGACTTTGATCTCGTCTTCAAGAAGGATTTATTTCTTATAATATTACACTCTATATGTATATAGATGATACTGCACCTACATCAGGGTATCATGATAGTAGCAGGGTACTCAGCAAGATTCACCAAGCTTTCTGGCTATTCTATAGACATGGTACGAGACCCATTCTTCTAGGCTCGGGCTTTTGATAAAGGACTAAGCCGAGAGATTAGGGTGTCCATGGTATCTATTATCATTCATACTCAGTATGGGGTGATAGAGTGATCTCTACTTGTGGAGAGCTTCCTGGAAGAGCAGGCGACAGCAACAGGAGCTACCAGTAGACACCAGACGGCAGAGCCTTTGGCAGTGGGTAGTAGGCAGCTAACGCAGAAACCCAATCAGGTCAATCCTTTTAGGGGATGACCCTAGGACACAATATCGGTGGTGTGAGGCTCACAGGTTAGAGGGATTCATTAGGATCAAGGTGTGCTACTTGTGCGGCGGTTAGGGACCCATGGCTCATGACTGCCTGACTTGTCATGCAAACAATCAGCGGACGGTCAAGGGACCACTAAGGTAGAGGCAGAAGGAGAAGCAAAGTGGTCCACAGGGAGGTATATGTGGAAGGGGAGAAGGCAGATCAACAGGCGATGAATGGAGGTTCGAGGTACTACCACCACCACCCCTAGGTGGTCCACCACTGGCTTTGGTAGATGGTGGATAGGGGAAAGGCCAGCTTCAGGTGATGGAGGCTTACAAACCCGGCGCTCTATAGATGATTAGAGGTACGATCTGTGTCTTCTCCACCTTAGTTGTAGTTCTTATAGGCACAAGTGTCAGTCACTCTTTCTTTTCCATGGACCTTGTTCAGAGCTCAGAAATTCTGGTGGAGCCATTGGATCGATCCTTACAATTAGATACTCCTAAGGTAGGGGATTTGATAGTTACACGCTAGTACCGGTAGTTTGATATTACTCTTGGAGGTTAGAGATTCATCTAGGATATCCTAGTAGTGGCATCAAGGCCTTATGAAGTCATTTTGGGTATGGACTGGTTATCCACAGTCCATGCTCAGATTGACTGTTTTAGGTGAAAAATACAGTGTATCCATAGAGATGGAACCAGGTTCTCCTTTACTAGTGAAAATGGAACACTTACAGTACAGGAGTGACTTACATGGAGGAGGGTGCAACCAATCACTCACCAGTTGGCTATCCTCACCCTTGGTGTGGTGTACGAGAAGATTCCTCTCTTTCCAGTAGTGGTGGACGAGTATGAAGACATATTTCCTAAGGATGTTCTAGGATTACCCCCTCATGGTTAGGTCAACTTTCACATAAATATGTACCCTATTATGACACTGATATCCACACCGGAATATCATATATCTCCCATGGAGCTTTTGTGAGTTAAGGGTATAGCTAGAGGACCTGCAGAGGAAGGGATTTGTGAGGCCCAGTGTTTCACCTTGGGCGGCCCCAATTCTATTTTCCAAGAAGGCAGATGAAAGTTTGAGGCTGTGTGTGGACTATCAGTGCCTAAATCAAGTGACTATGAAGAAAAAATATTCACTTTCAATATTCAATGACCTCTTCAATCAGTTGAAGGGAGTGAGGTGGTTCTCAAAGATAGACCTCAGATCTGGCTATCATCAGCTTCTTGTACGGGGGGATGATGTACTAAAGACAACCTTTAAATGTTGACATGGCCACTATGAGTTCTTGGTGATGCCATTCGGCATGACCAATGCCCTAGTAGTGTTCATGGGACTCATGAACAGGATCTTCTAGCCTTACCTTGACTGGTTCTTCATGGACTTCATTGATGACATCCCGGTGTACTCGGTGTCCGAGGCGAAGCACGCGACACATTTGAGGGTGGTCCTGAATACGCTCTGAGAGCACCATCTTTACAAGAATCTATTGAAGTTTCAATTCTGGATTCAAGAGGTCCACTTTCCGGGACACGTCATTTCATAGGCTGGAGTTACAGTGGACCCGGCAAAGATAGCGGCAGTTCTTGCTTGGGATCCACCCAAGAGAGTGACTAAGGTACGGAGTTTCTTGGGTTTGGCTAGATACTACTAGAGGTTCATGCCTAACTTTTCCAGGATAGCATCACCCTTATCATCTTTTACACAGAAGGGGGATCCCTTCATGTGGAAGGATAAGTGCCAGTAGAGTTTCCAAGAGTTGAGGAGGAGACTAACGAGTGCCCCTATCTTACATATTCCAGAGGAGGGTGTTGGATATGTAGTGTTCTATGATGCATTAGGGGTCAGACTAGGTCATATCCTGATTCATGGGTAAAGTGATTATTGCCTATAGTTTATGATATTTGAGTCAGTATGATTAAAACTATGAAACCCATGATATTGAACTAGTAGCGGTGGTATTTTCTTTGAATGTGTGGTAGCACTAATTTATGGGTGAGCAGTTTACCATTTACTCCGACCAAAAAAGTATCAGGTATATCTTCTCCCAGAAAGACCTAAACTTGAGGTAGTGGTGATGGCTAGAGTTCCTCCAAGACTATGACTTTGAGATATTCAATACTCTTAGGAAGGGGAACTTGGTGGTAGATATGCTCGGTAGGAGAACCGGTTTACAGCTGCTGAGTGAGGCGTCAGAGTAGTTAGCCATGATGTAGATATCCTTCATGGATGGAGATGGGGAATCCTATCTTTAGTCGATGGTTGTCACTCCCACACTCTTACAGTGATTTAGGGAGACATAGATAGGGGATGTCGATTGTGAGACCCAACGTGCTCAATTATCCATAGGGAAATCCCCTGATGGATATTCGATAGGTGGGGAGCACGTCATCCTTTTCAAAGGGCGCACTGTTGTACCAATGGCATTGCAAGAGAAGATTCTGAGGGATTTCCACACCTTCCCCTTGGTGGTGCACTCAAGAGTGGTGAAGATGTACCAAGATCTCTAACGTTAATACTAGTGGCTGAGGATGAAGAAGGTAGTATCAGAGTTCATTTCTTGGTGCCTCACTTGTCAGTAAATAAAGGCAGAGCATCAGGTTCCAGTAGGCTAGGCTCAGCCACTCATGGTGCTAGAGTGGAAGTGGGATGGTATCTCAATGAACTTCATGATAGGTTTACCATGCACGTCCAGGGGTACAATGCCATCTGGGTGATCGTGGACTGACTCACCAAGTCATCCCACTTCCTACCCATCTGGGAGAAGGGTTCGGTAGAGGGATTGGGATGACTCTATATTTAGGAGATAGTGTGGCTTCATGGAGTGCCTTCAATGATCGTGTTAGACTATAATTCTCACTTCACATATTGGCTATGGAATAGATTACAAGAGTTGTTTGGGACTCAACTATGTTTGAGAATAGCTTTTTATCCCCAAAAAGATGGTCATATGGAGAGGGATATCTAGGTTTTAGATTACATGATTCGTGCTTATATCTTAGACTTCGTTCATAGTTGGGAGGATCACCTACAATAGGCAGAGTTTTTGTACAACAATATATACCACTCCACTATTCATATTAAACTGTTTGAGGCACTATATGGGTGACCATTCAGATCCCCGTTACACTGGAAAGACCTAGGGGAGTCATCACTCATGGGTCCTGAGTTAGTACGGGCTACCACTGAGAAGATGCAGATCATCTAGGACCAGATGAGGACTGCACAGAGCAGGAAGAAATCTTATTCTGATATGAGACAAATGCCCTTGGAGTTTGAGTAGGGAGACCATGTGTTTCTTCTAGTCTCTCCTCGATGAATATTGTAGATATTTGGTCAGGGCGGTAAGTTGTCTTCGAGATTCATTGGCCCTTTCCAAATTCTAAGTAGAGTTAGAGAGGTAGCGTACCGCCTATATCTTTCCCCACAAATGCACAGGGTGTATAATGCCTTCCATATGTCACAGTTGAGGAGGTACATGTATGGTCCATCACACATCATCTACTAGGGTGATCTAGACATTGACGATGGGGCGACATTTACGGAATTCCCAGAGGAGATTGAGGATCGACCAGAGTGGGTCCTTCATTGGCAGTCGATTCCTCTGGTGTCCATTCGATGGTAGCATGGAAATCTCTAGGAGAGCACTTGGGACTAAGAGTCTCAAATTCATGCTTAGTATCCCCATTTTTTTAGCCCTTGTTTTGGATTTATTGGACACCAACCCGTAAGGTGGGGAGAATTTAATGTCCCAAAAATTCCATGTAATTTTTTTTTTGAAAATTTTATGGGATTATTTTGAGACCACACACTGAGATGACATGTGATTCCAAGTCCTGATGAACCCAAGATAAATGTTTGAACTTTTTTTAAGTTATTTAAAATAAAACACATGTGCAGTTTTGGTAGCTTTCTAAACTGGTGCCCAGATTAAAAATCTAAGGGAAATGCTACGCCTGGAATAATGACTTTACCTGAAGAAAGACTTAACCTTGACTAGAACAAGTCAAGAGAAAAGGTTATTTTTTTGTACTTCTTAAGAAAAACATAATTCAAATTTATTAAGGAAAAATAAAATAAAATTTTAGTTTATTTTATTCAAATTTTAAATTTTATTGCAATGTAACGACTTTCCAGTCCGAGCATAACAAAAACATTATTTAATTTCATAAATGAAATAGCATAACAACACAGCGACTCAGTGTAATTGAAAATATGAAATGATTTTCCCCTATTTGATTGTTTAATTGAGATACAGGATCGTTGGCACGATCTTGGAATAACTCTGAACCTTTGGAGTATTTGAATTGGCAAGTAACGAATGACGAATCACCACCAAAGACGGATTAAGGATCGAGGAACGACGGACGACGATGGTGTGACTCCAATCTTTGTCATCAAACGATCCAACCTTGAGGTAAGGGGTTTAATTATAAGTGAATTCCTTCCTTCCCCATTCTTTGGTTTGAGAGAAAAATGAGGTTCAACTGAATAACATATTAACCCGCAGATCGATTGCATGTTTTGAGGGATGGGATTTGATTTTTGGGAATTTAAGGGAGTTGGATTCATGTAATGCTTTATGTTCTTCATCAAGCCTCCTAACAGGGATAAACCATGACAAAATGAACAAAGATCATGGTCTGTCCTTCGTTTGTTCTTGGTGTGTTCTTCTTCGCTACCTTTTTCCCGTTCTTTATGGAGAAAAAAATTTGTGGTCCAGGCGGGACTGTAGTGGCAGGATAGCCTATAGTGAGAGGCTGTAAGAGTTGGCAACACCAGGCGACTACTGGCTCAGCAGCAAGCGGCGGGGGAGGCCACATCTAGGAGGGCAGCCGGCTCAAATGTTTATGGAAATGGAACCCATGACAACTTCTATGGGTGTTGGATCAGGCCCACCAGCAGGCGGCTGCTTGATCGGACGTGGCAGGGAGCTGCATCCCACGGTAGAGAACCATGGTGTAGCTGGACCACAGCAGGAACTCCGTGGAAAAGCCATGGGGAATTTACACAGTAGTCTGTGGGGTCCTAATGGACGTGATGAGCACCACATCTCGGGTTGGACAAAGTCAGCCTACCATCGTTGGTCGTTCCAAGGAAAACTGGGCCACTGGGTGGCCCCGCTAGAGGAATATCGGCCTGCCAGTGTGGCCCGGGCCAGAGGAGGACCGGGCCGCTAGGCGGACCAGTGAGTTGGAACCACGACGCAAAAGGCCAGGTCTAGCAGGCCCAATGGGCTTGGCCTGTGGGCCTATCCGGACCAGGTCAGGTTGGGAAAACCGGGTCAGGTTGGCCGGACCAGGTCGAATCGGGCCCAGACCCAACCGGCCCATTTTTACTAAAATGCTCTGAACTTCAAAACCGTACTTCTGATTGACAAGCCATTTGTGGAATTTGGACCCTTGAAATGAGGTGGTTCTTTTGGTATACACTAAGTGGAATTTTTTAGAATTTGGGATATGAACAATGACTTGAGTAGTAGATTCTCTATTAATCAAGCACATTACGAGTGGGAATCCTATGGCTGGATGTGATGAGAAGGATGTGACGAGAAAACCTTAGTGGCCAAGAAAACCTTAGTGATGAACGAACCTCAGTGGACCAAAAAATGAGTGGAACTTAGTGGCCAAGATGATGAACGGACCTTAGTGGACCGACAGACCTCAATGACGAGTAGACCTCAGTGTCCTAATAGACGAATGGACCTCAGTGGCCCAGCAGACCCTAGTGATCAGTGAACCTCAGTGGCCCAATATACCTCAGTGGCCAGAGGACATCAGTGGCCCAGTAGATCTAATCACTCATCAAGGAATAGTGCTAAAACAATACAAGGTGTTAAGTGTAATGAATGTTAGTATTGCTTTTCTTTATTTTGATTTATACCTATGTGAGCCGACTCTAGTAACTCTCTCTTGACTACACTTATTAGGGGATACAATTCGTGTACCTATTTTGTCACAACCCAAACCTACTGGTCTCGAGCCGCAACTACCCCAAGCCCGCCTCCATAGGCCAGGGGCTGGCGACAAGCACTGAAGGCATAACAATATTGGGGAGGCCTTTTCCTAAGTACCTATACACACACACACAACCCAATCAATGCAGAAGTGCATAGTAAAAGGAAACCAAAGGACAAACAACTATAACCCAACCACAGTCATGCATCAACCTCTAAATAGGAAAAATTAAAGTGTTGAAAAGTACTGACAGATACTGAACAGAAAAAGGGGCAAAACACGCACCCAACCAGAAAGGTGCCATAACCCAACAACAGGTAAATGAAAGTAAATATCTAGTGAGTCTCACAACTAAAAGTCCTACTACGTACACTGAATGCAGCCAAAGCTCTTGTGTCCTCTACACTCCTCTGTAGTCTTAATCGACCTGTCCATCGTCTGCAAGGGCACACCAAGTGAGGGTAAATCCCAAGCAGGGGTGAGTATAAGGATACTCAATAGGATGCCCCGAAAGCTCGAGGGAGAAACAAAGGATGTACTAAACGGTAAATGATAGACAGAACAAAGTAAGAGTACAATAGAGAGAGTTCAGCTCAACCCAACAAAAGAAAGGAAGTAGACTCGTCCCAACCAATAGGAGCTAGACACGAAAAGCACGTGGCATACCCTGCGTGTCTTCACCCCTCCTAGAAGGAGAGTAACTGGACCTAAGGAGTGGGAAAAAAGTAGGGTATATATATATATATGCTCAACAAGAAACCCGAAAAAGTGCATAAGGGGATCTCCATATCCGAGCTTAGACTAGGATAAGTCACCAACAGTTCTAAGGGTATCCATCACTGATGCCCAACAGTCCCGCACATCAAAGCTGCCTCATCGCTAAACCGTACCACCAAAGGTCATGCTCCGGTAATCATGGAGCAAAGCCACTGAATAGCCTCATCGAAAGGGACTGAGTCTGAAATAATCTGTCAGAAAACCCACTGCCCAACCCAACTGAAGGGTAAACCCCAAAAGGTCGTTGTGTGACCCACTGCCCAGCCCTACTGGAGGGTAAACCCTAAAAGGTTGTCGGGTGACCCACTGCCCAGCCTTGCTGGAGGGTAAACCCTAAATTCAATGGGTAACCCACTGCCCAGCCCCGCTGGAGGGTAAACCCGGAACTGGTCTGATAACTCTGCGTTTCCCGCGCCATCACTGGGTGTCGCTAACATCGCGACCGTACGTTGGGTCAGAGTGCGTCAAAGAAACCTCTGACCAACGTCGTTTCATGTTTCCACATTTAATGAGATCTCTAAAGAGGCTTTGCTCGCCCGAAAATATTACACCGTTGTAATCTTCATGGAAAAAAACGTGAGACAGATTACTTACCCGCTAGAAACGGACTCCCGATGAAAAAGTTATTCAACACCGCTTTACACCCATACAGCGTCTCGTGGGGCTCACAACTCAATCCCAAAAGAGGTCGGGTGAACTGCTCCATCACGATGCTCTCGGAAAAACATGCCAAAACGACTACTCATTCACCCCGAACGGATGTCTGATGAAAACATCGCAAAATTCTGCTCACAGCTTAAAAGACGGCCTGTGGGGCCCATGCCTCAAACCCATATTCAATGCCTAAAACCACCTTGTACCCCTTCATCTTGATGTTAGGGTCACAACACCACTGATGGTGCCTTAAAAGGACTCTGGATGTGTCTGCACCATCCGAAGGAAGAATCCCGGTGTAGTACTTAACGAGCATGCCGCACCAATGACCCCCCGTCTCGTGAATTGAAAATTCTCGAGATCATCTCAAAAACTTCTTCTCGAACTGAGGTTTTCACTTCCATAGATAGCATGAAAAATGGACACCCATAGTGGAAGTTACGGGTGTCTAAAGTCAAGGGGATGAACCCCTTTGGGTGGGATTGGCCTGGTCTGGCCTGTCCACCCGACTTGGGCCGGCCCGCGCCGGCCCGGCCGCGGACCCGCGGTCCACACCCACCGACGAGCCCTCATGGCTGGTCGCTGGTTCACGCGCCGCGACCCCCGGTCCACCCGGCCGACGACCTCCGCCCAGGGATCGTCGCCACCTGGGACCCCCACTGCCAGGGGACCATTGTTGCCTACTGCTGGGAGTCACTACTTCCACTGGGAGCCTGCCGGACAGCCGCGCTGACCGCCGGACCACCCCTAGAACTGCAGGAAAAAGGAGAAAACAACCGGAAAACTTCCCGGGGTCACCTCGGACACCCTGGGACTCAAAAATTCAATCCGAAAGGATTGTTAGGAAGCTTAAATAAATCACTACGCAAATATGGCCCTCGATCAAGAATTTGATAGCAATTTGATGCAAGAAATTTAATTCATGGATGATGCGAAAGTCAAAAACGAAAAATGTAACCTCCTACCTCGTTGGGCGTAGCCCGTAGCTTCACGAACGGTCTGTCGGAGCGTCGCTCCACCTTAGAGAGGTGGAGGAGAGGAGAGGACCTTGTTGAGAGGGATCCTCCAAGGAGTGCTAAAGGGAAGAAGGGGGGAGGGGAGGAAGGGTTTAAGTAGAAAACTTAATTAAAATTAATTAATTCTTAAACCCCCCACCGATAGGCCCCATACCTGAACTCTCAACGGGGTCGAGGTTAAGCCGCCCCTAGGATAAAAACCACATTCTGAGCACAATAGTGGTCTCAAAATTTTAATCTGAGCCTCCATTCAGAAGTTATAAATTTCACTCCTGGGGCCGCTAAATTACGAAAACGCCCCTGGTAGTGTTTTCCACAGAAGGGTCGCGCCTGCGAAATTTATACCCCTACTAGGGTAAACGGCATACTCCGGACTCAATGGTGCCCTTGGTTTTCCCATATGAGCAATCTTTTAGGAGTTATTATGTTTATTTGGTGATTCTAGTGTGAACGCACTTAAAATTTAATTTCGGCCATACCGAGGCTCGGAATCGCATGCCGACTGAACTCTCTACTCTAGAATAACATTAAGAAAATTTCAAAGTCTTACAGACTCAAAACTCGGGTTCTTACATCATTCCCTCCTTAAAGTTTTTTGTCCCCAAAAAACAAAACTGCAAAAACAACTCGGGATACTGAGCCCGCATCTAGCTCTCTGGTTCCCAGGTGCTCTCCTGCACCCTCCTGTGCTTCCACAGCACACAAACCAAAGGAATGGTCCATCCACGCAGTGTCTGATCCTGTCAATCCTCAATCGCCACCGGGTGCTCCGCAAAGGTGGCTCCATCCTCAATGTCCAGCTCTCCCCAGTTGATAACGTTCGTGGGGTCGTGCACGTATTTTCTCAGCTATGACATGTGGAATAAATCATGCACCCTCTCCAGCTGTGGGGGTAGATCAAGATGATAGGCAACCTCACCGACCCTACACATGATCTCAAAGGGCCCAATGAACCTCATGGATAGCTTGCCACCCCGGCTGAACCTCCGTGTACCACGTCGTGAAGAGACTCTCAAAAAGACATGGTCCCCCTGATCGAACTCTAAAGGCCTACAACGACGATATGCGTAGGACTTTTGTCTGCTCTGATCCATCCTCATCCATTCACAGATGACCTGCACCTTCTCCGTCGTCACCTGCACCAACTCTGGTCCCATGAGGGAGGTCTCCCCAACCTCCGTCCATCACAACAATGACCTGTAGGGTCTCTCAAAGAGGGCCTTAAAAGGTGTCATACCGATAGTAGAGTGATAACTATTGTTGCACGTGGACTCCACCAAGGGTAGGTGATCCTCCCAGCTCAGGCCAAAGTCTAACATGCATGCCCTTAGCATATCCTATAACACCTGGATAGTGTACTCAGTCTTCCCATCCATCTGGGGGTGAAAAGATATACTCATCCACAGCTGGGTCCCGAATGCCTCCTGCAGGCCTCGCCACAATCGCGACGTAAACCGCGTGTCATGGTCAGCGACGATCGTCGAGGGTACTCCATGAAGGCGAACGATCTCTCGAACGTACAGCCTCCCCAGACTCTCCACCGAGCTCTGGTACCTAATGGAAAAGAAGTTGGCCAACTTCATGAGTCGGTCCACTATCACCCAAATAGAATCATGGACCTTCTCTGTGCGTGGGAGCCCTATGACGAAGTCCATAGATATGGCATCCCACTTCCACTCTGGGATATCAAGGGCCTACAACAACCCTGCTGGAACCTGATGCTTTGTCTTCACTTGCTGACAGGTAAGACACTGTGAAACGAACTCAGCTATGCTCTGGTTCATTCTAGACCACCAAAACTTCTATTGAAGGTCTCTGTAAATATTCCCCACACTGGGATGTATATCCAAGGGAGAATTGTGGAACTCCCGCATCACCTCCTCCTACATATCCACTGGTACTACAGCTCGCCCCTGGAACAGGATCTTGTGATTCCCTCCTTCAAAATACCCACCAGGTGTGTCGCCCATGGATATCTGATCACGCAGTAACTTTTTGTCGACATCGCCCAGCTGTGACTCTCTCACACACTCAAGGAGCGAAGGAGTCAACACCATCGACTGCAGAAAAGTCATACCCTCCTGCTCCACCAAGGTCATCCGTAAGGAAGCCAACTACTCTGAATCTTCCTGCACTAACCAAGCCTGGGACTTCTTACTAAGAGAATCTACTACTATGTTTCCCTTCTCTAGAGAGTAGACTATCTTGAAATCATAGTCCTGTAGAAACTCCAGCTAGCGCCTCTGCCTCAGATTCAAATCCCTTTGAGTGAAGATGTACTTGAGGCTCTGGTGGTCTGAGTAGAACACAAAACACTCACCCAGAAGGTAGTATCTCCATAACCTCAAGGTGAATACCACTGCTGCCAGCTCCAAATCGTGAGTCACATAATTCTTCTCATGGGGCATCAACTTCCTCAACCCATATGCAATCACTTCTTGCTGTTGCATCAGCACGCACCCGATCCCAGCTCCTGAAGCGTCGTAGTATACTATGAACTCAATGCCCTCCTCTGGCAGCCTCAATACTGGAGCACTAGTTAGCCTCTGTCTCAACTCCTCGAAGGCCTTCTGGTACTGATCAGTCCAGGTGAATGGTCATCCCTTCCACATCAATGCGGACAAAGGGGAGTAAATCCTAGACAAATCTTCCACAAACCTCTTGTAGTACCCTACCAAACCAAGGAAGATTCGCACCTATGACACATTCTTGGGTGTCTCCCAAGCAAGAACTTCCTATATCTTTGTGGGATCTATGGCCAATCCCTACTCCGTAATGACATGCCTTAGAAATTGAACCTCATGAATCCATAACTGACACTTCGAGAGCTTCCCATACAGTTGGTGCTCTCAGAGTAAGTCTAGGACCATCCTCAAATGCTCTACGTGCTCCTCTTCCGTCATAGAGTAGATGATTATGTCGTCAATAAAGACAACTACAAACCGGTCCAAGTACGGATGGAAGATCTGGTTCATCAAAGCCATGAAAATGGTGGGGGAATTCGTCATGCCAAAGGGCATCACCAGAAACTCGTAATTACCATAACGACAATGGAAAGCCAACTTTAGGATATCAGCCTCACGAACCCGCAACTGGTGGTAGCTGGATCAAAGATCAATCTTGCAGGACCACTTCGCACCTCTCAACTGGTCAAAGAGGTCATAGATCCTTGGAAAAGGGTACTTGTTCTTTATCATAGCATGATTCAGGCGATGATAATCCACACAAATCCACAGACTCCCATCTGCCTTTTTCACAAACAAAACTGGAGCTGCCTAGGGGGACACACTGGGCCTGATGAATCTCTTCTCACAAAGGTCATCCAGCTGAATTTGTAGCTCCTGAAGATTTGGGGTGCCATTTGATAAGCCGGACATGATATCGGGGCAGTCCCCAGTTGCAAATCAATGCAGAACTCCATCTCTCACCTTGGAGGTAGTCTTGGGACATCCTCGGGAAAGAGGTCCATGTAGTCCTCTACAACGGTAAGGATCCAGGTGCCTATAGCATCTACTGCTCCAAGATCCATGCTCGTTAACTGGTGTGAAAAAGGTCGGGGTATCCTGCTCAGATTACCCATCTGCTCTGCCACGAGGTCTCGTTCACCAAGGATAGTGAACCTCGTCCCATCAGAAAACATTCCTCTGACTCGTCTGTGACGACAGTCGATCTGGGCATGAACCATAGAAAGCTAATCCATGCCCAGGATGATGTCGTAAGGTTCCATCATGATGACGAGTAGGTTTCACGTGAAACTCCCTCCTCCGAACGACAGTTCGCACTATCTGCAGATAAAGGTCACTAACGAGGCACTTCCTGTAGGAACCTCAAGGAAAAGTGTAGGTGTCAGCGCCTCTACTGGAATCTCCAACTCCTGTACCAACATAAGCGATATAAAAGAATTGTTGGAGCATGTGTCTACTAGTAACGAAGCAAGTGTTGAGTAAACACAAAGTTTACCTCAAACCATCTCGTGTGTTGGGGGGTCACGGACACCCATAGCCTGAAGCTGCCTGCGGCCCCTAATGCCAGCTCTCTAAGCCTGGCGTGGGCCGCCTAGCAGTGGTGGTGGAAGGACCTTGAAACATCATCTCGAACCTCCAGGTCCTGCTGCTCTACCTACACCGCCTCCCTGAGGTCCACCCTGTCCTCTCCTGGGGGATCCCTGGTCATGGCACTACCTCTGCCATTGTGGTGCACCCACTACCTTCCACAGCTGCTCGATATGCCTGGTCAGGCAGTCCCATGCTAGGTGACCCCATCCATTACAGGCATAGCACCGGCTCTCTCCTGACTGCCCCAATGCTCCACGGAGCCACTACGGTGTATGACCCTACCCCTGAGTCTTCTCACGGAAGGGCCTCCTCGACCAAGGCTCTGCTCTCTGCCGCCTACCTGTCACTGAAGACTCTCCTCTGAAGTGGCCACTGCTAGGCCCTGTCTATAGCATCCTGCCTTTTTATAACATAAACTTTCATTAAATTACACATAACTGAGGATCTTTAAGGTCTAGTGTCTTGGAAACAAGGAACAAAATACATGAAAGCAACATAAAGCATTCTTCTTAAACACTTGAAAGGCTTCTCCTTAAGTTCATCCTAGTTTCATTACGGCATATCATAACCTGGGGACATACATCAAAAGAAAAGGGTGAGCAGAAGGCCCAGTAAGGGAAACAAGAGAAAAATCTTACGTGTGAACTTGAGATACTTCAATAAGGCCATGAAAAGAACTTTAAGGCATGAGAAAGAAATTGTGAGGCATATCATAATAAAAATAACATTTTTCATAACATTAAGATGTGGCTACATCATTTAATATAGACAATCATGAACATATCACCAAGGTCCATCCCCAAGGTGTCATTAAAAAATTACCAAGGTTATTCACCAAGGTATCGTGAAAATTGTAATCTCTAGTGGTTACATCATTACCCAATGCATTGGAGCGCTATCAGGGCGCACCCTTAAATTTGCCTTATTATCATGTGAGCCACATATATCATCATCAAACATTTCATAAATAACCCATATAGCATAAAATAAATGGGTTTCATTTCATAATCATAACGTTTTAAAAACTGCTTTAAAGACATGATCTTTACGTCACTTTAAACCCACGGAAAGGGAAAGTGGGTCTCATGTATGTAAATCCCAGAATTTAAAATGGAAAATTTTGATATATATGTGAATACCCTTGTAGAAATAAGAGCTTTGAGTATTCACTTTATAACATAAAATAATTTTGAGAAAAGAGGGAGAGGCATTTTGAGACGAAAATTCTGCAGCATAACGACTATGTTTCGGGGTTTTAGAAAATATTGAAAATAGAGGGGACATGGGTCACCCACTCATAAATGATCCATAAAACAGTAAAGGGACAGAATGAGAAGGATATATGGACATGGTAATGAAATTTGAAGGACATACCATTTGAAATGAAAAACATGGAAGGAAGACAAAAATTAGATTTCTCTTATGAAAATTCGGCAGCCTAACGGCATCACTTAAACTTCAATAAAAAGAGTTGACAAGATCAAATAGGGTCCCTAATAATATGATCATAAGAGATAAGTATGATAGATGTAGTGATCATACCCCAACATAATAAAAAGGAACTTGAAATACTTGACATGAAAATCGAACTTGAAAAATGAGAAGGGTGAAAGAATCCCTTAAAAATTCGGCAGCCTAACGGCGTCACTTAAACTTTCATAAAATGAAATGATGAGAGTAAGAGGGGGTATCTCATCATATAAACATGAAAGGGAAGTAATAGGAATATAAAATAACATCCTCTCACATAAAAACATGGAGCCTAAAAGGAATGACATAAAAGAGATTACATGAAAAGAAAGAGAGGGGTCGGATCCCTTACCTTAAAACGTGACTCTTAAAACTCAAAGGATTGGACCTTGAGGGTTTGGGGGAACCTTGGGAGGACTCTTTGGAAGGTAAGAAGACCAGAACTTCGTTGGGGGAGAGTTTGGAGTGAAAACTAAAGGAGGAAAGGGTGGGTATTTATAGGGAAAGTGAGGGGACAAAGCATTAATGGCCAAGGGACACCTCACATGTGCTTTTCTCAAACCCATGTGCTCTCCCTTGGAATTTATCATGGAGTTAGGCCACATGGGGCCCCCAAAACAATAATTCATCACCCTTGGCCGGCCAACCCTCAAAAGATCTCATGACATCATCATGACACCGTTATGATGTCATTAAACATACCGAAACCCTAAAATTGTATTTTTACTATTCACTGAAAATTCAACTTTCTCAGAAAAATCCCAAATTTTCACATTAACCAAATATCAATGCTCTGATTTAAAAAATGAAATCCATTTTATAAAAATAATTTTCTAAATATTTTTAATTTAATTTTTAAATAAAAACACTATTCATCGAAAATTCATTTTTTTCAGAAAAATCCCCAAAAATTACCTTAACATAATATCGATGATCTGAGTTCAAAAATAAAGTCATTTTTATAAAAATAATTTTCTAATTATTTTTAATTAAATTTTTAATTAAAAAACACTATTCATCCGAAAAAACTAATACTTGAATAATAATTTATGAAACCGTTATTTAACCATTTTATTGAATCTCATTACTTAATCAAGGTTCCTAGATTATTTTAAAACTTTCTTTAAGTGAGATTACTAATCCATTTGGTCACCTTACTAATCCTAAGCGTAAAATCACTATTCATAATTTACTATTCATCAAAAATTAATTTGATCTTATTAGACTCCAAATTTTGTACTGAACATAATTGTAGAAGACCATTTTTCGAAAATCATTACACATTTTTAATTATTTAAGGTTTACATAAACATTTTTTTAAAATATCCTTTTTCTAAAATTCATCAAAAATATGCATACTATATTTATCCAGTCATTTCAAAATTCATAAACTTCATCATAAGAAGAAATCCCAATTTTTATTTAAAACAAGGATTACACAAGGTAGTTACGGTCTCGTTACATAGCCCCTTATAATACCAGCATAGGACCTAAGAGTAAGGTGTGCTAGGGTGATAGAAGCTTGGGGCGGCTCAGTTAACATTGTCCGAGTAGTAATTTCTATCAGTTTGAACTTCTCACGAAGGCGATTCCGTTCCAGCTTCAAATGATGAAGTTCGGCTTGGATTTGATCCAGAGCAAAGCCCAATGGTGCTACCTCCTTCCCAAGCTCTGTTAGATGGGCTTCGATCGGTCCAAGACTACTAGGTGAGGCCATCGAATCTTCTTTCTATAATAATTAACCAAGATTACTTATATTTAGAGACAATAATCAAAACATTTTGTTCACAGCGGTCATATTGACCGATGGTTATATAATAGTCAAAACCCACTGATCTCATTTTAATTATAATCATGTTTATCAAATAAAACATTTTTGTTGAGTATAAAAATAAAATAAAATAACACATGAAATTAGTAAACAAGATTTATTCAAAATTTCAGGTCGTGACAATCTTCCCCCCTTAAGAAATTGCGTCCTCGCAATTTTAAAAAAAATTGAAATTTCATTGAAAGTCCCACATCGAAAAAAGAGTCCATGACACCATTACTTTAAAAGAAAGAAAAGGAAGTACAAAGGCCACCCGAGTTTACTCATACTAGGATTCCATGTAGGAAACATGGACATGGAGGAGAAAACAAAGGGTCACGTCCTAAAGGAGAGTGATAGAAAACATGATTAGGAGGAAGTTAACCACCAGAAAATCCCAAAATTATGATGTGTGCAAGCGGTCTTTGATTACCTAGTAGGAAACGTAAACCAACAACGTTTTTGTTTTATGTTCCTTTTCATAACTTTGAGGAATTCATTTACAACATAGAACAAAAACATAAGGAAATATATCTACCTTCATGTAGAGTTTCATCCTTTAATAAGTTTCTACCCAAAACTAATCTTTTCTCTAAACTATGAGCATTCAAAACTACTTGGTCTCATAAAAACACAAGAATCATCTTATAGAGAATCACATAATCTACAAAAGATCAACTATCTATTTCTTCTATCTTTAAACATTATCCCAAAAGCAGAAAGAGTAAGGTAAAAAAACTCTTCAAAAAGAAATAATCCCATAGGAATGGAAACTACTTTTAAATATTCAAGTTCCATGGTACTACCCAAAGTTCATCATAGTCCATTACGTAAATAATGGTCCTTAAGATTCCTCAAAATAAACCAAACTAAGATTGAAACCCAAATACAAGAAAGATTTGATAACATAGTCTTCTAAAATAAACTTCATTGTTCATCTCCAAACAACATCAACCACTCCTAACATCTTATAACAAAAGTATCTAACCTAAACATATTTTACCCAAGATAGGTTAATCATTCTCGTAAGTAACCTAAATTACTATAACTCCACCTTAAATTCATCGATTCTTCAAAATATAAGTCAACCTTACTCTTCAATGAAAATACCATTGTAATCTATTTACCTCGATCATATAGGGTCCCCAAAATAGTGAATGTCTTCCAAAATAAAAATCATATTTTAATCCCCTAATCATATCTGTCATCTTAATACAGCAATCGTAGCATTTCCTATCACATTGGTTGTTGAGACATGTTCTTCCATTTCCCGCCATTAACTAAGAAAAGAAACTATAATTAGGGGCTTAAATACTTAGCCAATAATCAAGAAAAGAAACTTAAAGCATATAATGATAACTTGTAGTTGAAAAGTATACCCTAACTTGTGATACCCTAGGTTCCCATCTAGGTTATCCATGATCATATATTCTTATGTGAATCTTTATTTTATTTTATCTTTGTTCCTTTAACAATGGTTCATACTAAGCTTATGATTTTACCAAAGCATATCCCCCGGGAGTGTCGTAACCAAGAGTGCAGCAAGGCCCGTTGTCGTGTACCAGTTCCCGTTCGAGTCTAGCTCAAAGCGGTGTTTTCGGGTTTTACCCCTATGTACATCTGTTCCAGAGCCACCTCCACCTGCTCGTATCCAGACAGGGATGTATTTGTTTGATAAACCACTTACTCAATACTTACCAAAATACCAGGAAGTTTTCCTATATTTAAACTTTTATATAGGGTTCTTCATAAAGTTTTTATATCCTAATTTCCAAAAATAACTAAACCATCCTTTGATACCAACTATAGCATCCCGCCTTTTTATAACATAAACTTTCATTACATTACACATAACTGAGGATCTTTAAGGTCTAGTGTCTTGGAAACCAGGAACAAAATACATGAAAGCAACATAAAGCATTCTTCTTAAACACTTGAAAGGATTCTCCTTAAGTTAATCCTATGTTCATTACGGCATCTCATAACCTGGGGAAATACATCAAAAGAAAAGGGTGAGCAGGAGGCCCAGTAAGGGAAACAAGAGAAAAATCTTATGTGTGAACTTGAGATACTTCAATAAGGCCATGAAAAGAACATTAAGGCATGAGAAAGAAATCGTGAGGCATATCATAATAAAAATAACATTTTTCATAACATTAAGATGTGGCTACATCATTTAATATATACAATCATGAACATATCACCAAGGTCCATCCCCAAGGTGTCATTAAAAAATTACCAAGGTTATTCACCAAGGTATCGTGAAAATTGTAATCTCTAGTGGTTACATCATTACCCAATGCATTGGAGCGCTATCAGGGCGCACCCTTAAATTTGACTTATTATCATGTGAGCCACATATATCATCATCAAACATTTCATAAATAACCCATATAGCATAAAATAAATGGGTTTCATTTCATAATCATAACGTTTTAAAAACTGCTTTAAAGACATGATCTTTACGTCACTTTAAACCCACAGAAAGGGAAAGTGGGTCTCATGTATGTAAATCCCAGAATTTAAAATGGAACATTTTGATATATATGTGAATACCCTTGTAGAAATAAGAGCTTTGAGTATTCACTTTATAACATAAAATAATTTTGAGAAAAGAGGGAGAGGCATTTTGAGACGAAAATTCTGCAGCATAACGACTATGTTTCGGGGTTTTAGAAAATATTGAAAATAGAGGGGACATGGGTCACCCACTCATAAATGATCCATAAAACAGTAAAGGGACAGAATAAGAAGGATATATGGACATGGTAATGAAATTTGAAGGACATACCATTTGAAATGAAAAACATGGAAGGAAGACAAAAATTAGATTTCTCTTATGAAAATTCGGCAGCCTAACGGCATCACTTAAACTTCAATAAAAAGAGTTGACAAGATCAAATAGGGTCCCTCATAATATGATCATAAGAGATCAGTATGATAGATGTAGTGATCATACCCCAACATAATAAAAAGTAACTTGAAATACTTGACATGAAAATCGAACTTGAAAAATGAGAAGGGTGAAAGAATCCCTTAAAAATTCGGCAGCCTAACGGCGTCACTTAAACTTTCATAAAATGAAATGATGAGAGTAAGAGGGGGTATCTCATCATATAAACATGAAAGGGAAGTAAGAGGAATATAAAAGAACATCCTCTTACATAAAAACATGGAGCCTAAAAGGAATGACATAAAAGAGATTACATGAAAAGAAAGAGAGGGGTCGGATCCCTTACCTTAAAACGTGACTCTTGAAACTCAAAGGATTGGACCTTGAGGGCTTGGGGGCACCTTGGGAGGACTCTTTGGAAGGTAAGAAGACCAGAACTTCGTTGGGGGAGAGTTGGGAGTGAAAACTAAAGGAGGAAAGGGTGGGTATTTATAGGGAAAGTGAGGGGACAAAGCATTAATGGCCAAGGGACACCTCACATGTGCTTTTCTCAAACCCATGTGCTCTCCCTTGGCATTTATCATGGAGTTAGGCCACATGGGGCCCCCAAAACAATAATTCATCACCCTTGGCCGGCCAACCCTCAAAAGATCTCATGACATCATCATGACACCGTTATGATGTCATTAAACATACCGAAACCCTAAAACTGTATTTTTACTATTCACTGAAAATTCAACTTTCTCAGAAAAATCCCAAATTTTCACATTAACCAAATATCAATGCTCTGATTTCAAAAATGAAATCCATTTTATAAAAATAATTTTCTAAATATTTTTAATTTCATTTTTAAATAAAAACACTATTCATCGAAAATTCATTTTTTTCAGAAAAATCCCCAAAAATTACCTTAACATAATATCGATGATCTGAGTTCAAAAATAGTCATTTTTATAAAAATAATTTTCTAATTATTTTTAATTAAATTTTTAATTAAAAAACATTATTCATCCGAAAAAACTAATACTTGAATAATAATTTATGAAACCGTTATTTAACCATTTTATTGAATCTCATTACTTAATCAAGGTTCCTAGATTATTTTAAAACTTTCTTTAAGTGAGATTACTAATCCATTTGGTCACCTTACTAATCCTAAGCGTAAAATCACTATTCATAATTTACTATTCATCAAAAATTAATTTGATCTTATTAGACTCCAAATTTTGTACTGAACATAATTGTAGAAGACCATTTTTCGAAAATCATTACACATTTTTAATTATTTAAGGTTTACATAAACATTTTTTTAAAATATCCTTTTTCTAAAATTCATCAAAAATATGCATACTATATTTATCCGGTCATTTCAAAATTCATAAACTTCATCATAAGAAGAAATCTCAATTTTTATTTAAAACAAGGATTACACAAGGTAGTTACGGTCTCGTTACATAGCCCCTTATAATACCAGCATAGGACCTAAGAGTAAGGTGTGCTAGGGTGATAGAAGCTTGGGGCGGCTTAGTCAACATTGCCCGAGTAGTAATTTCTATCAGTTTGAACTTCTCACGAAGGCGATTCCGTTCCAGCTTCACATGATGAAGTTCGGCTTGGATTTGATCCAGAGCAAAGCCCAATGGTGCTACCTCCTTCCCAAGCTCTGTTAGATGGGCTTCGATCGGTCCAAGACTACTAGGTGAGGCCATCGAATCTTCTTTCTATAATAATTAACCAAGATTACTTATATTTAGAGACAATAATCAAAACATTTTTTTCACAGCGGTCATATTGACCGATGGTTATATAATAGTCAAAACCCACTGATCTCATTTTAATTATAATCATGTTTATCAAATAAAACATTTTTGTTGAATATAAAAATAAAATAAAATAACACATGAAATTAGTAAACAAGATTTATTCAAAATTTCGGGTCGTGACACTGTCAGTTGGCGTCCCTCAGCCAAGAATCTCTCTGTCACGAGTGCTCTCTCTAGCTCCTCATCATAAGTAGGGATGCACAGGGGCACTACACTAGCATGAATCTCCCTGCGAATACCCTTCTCAAAATTCCACACCCGAAAGTAACTATCGCGGATCATATCCTGTGAGTAGCGTGTCAGATCAGTAAACCGGGCTGAGTACTGCACCACGGTCATCCCCCATGCTTCAGTTCCAGAAGATCTTGAATCTGAATGGAGCATAAATAAGAGGGGGAGTACTCCTCCTGGAAGAGCTGGTGGAAGCTATCCCACGTGAGAGACAACTCTTCGTGGGTCTACGTAACCAACCCCCACCAACGCCCGACCGTCCCATGGAAAAGGATGGCAGTTAGAGCCACTATCTGGTCCATTGGTGTCCGTACCAGCTTGAAAATCCAATCTACTGACTCTAGTCAGTCTTCCGCTGCCTGGCGATCTGGGTCTCTGTGGAACTTCTGCAGTCACTGATGCTAAATGTCTCGGATCGCACTCAGCCTGCGCTCAACCTCGGCCTGTGCTGCCAGTACTAACTGCTGCTCCTCAGGTGGAGGGGCTAATGCTGAAACCCTGGGCAGAAGGGGATCATGTAAGGGTCCATGAACTAACGCCTCGTCACTCACCAGGTCTTCGTCACGAACTGGAGAGGGTAACCTGGTTGGCTGCTGTCGTGGGAGCATCCTAAAAATAATCAAGGATTACTGCAATCAGATGAGCATATATATATATAACAATAATCACAAAGGGGATCTGACTCAACAAGGATAGTCAAAGACTCAATCCTACCGGATGCATGTTCCAAAGTTCCCTGCAAAAAATGTCTCAGCATGCCGAGTCGACAAGCGAGTTATCAGGGTCCTGGTGAATGGATACGTCAGTCGCCCGTACCATCACTGGACTCCCTGGCCTGAGATCCGCTCTCGAGACACATCGAGACTATTTCCCTAAATCCCAATCAATTCCTTTTTATGGGAGTCTGAACAATTCCCCAAGGAACGAACCACCTCTGATACCACTTTTTCACGACCCGACCATACCGGTCTCAAGACGCAACTACCCCAAGCCTACCTCCATAGGCCAGGGGCTGGCGACAAGCACCATAGGCGTAACAATCTCGGGGAGTCCTTTTCCTAAGTACCTGTACACACACATAGCCCACTAGATGCAGAAGTGCAGAGTAAAAGGAAACCAAAGAACAAAAAAATATAACCCAACCACAGTCATGCATCAACCTCTAAATAGAAAAAAGTAAAGTGCTGAAAAGTACTGACAGATACTGAACAGAAAAAGGGGAAAACACACGCCCAACTAGAAAGGTTCTATAACCCAGCAACAGGTAAATGAAAGTAAACAAATGGTGAGTCTTACACCTGAAAGTTCTACTACGTCCACTGAATGCAGCCCAAGCTTCTATGTCCTCTACGCTCCTCCGTAGTCTCGATCGACCTGTTCGTCGTCTGCAAGGACACACCAAGTGCGGGAAAAGCCCAAGTAGGGGTGAGTATAAGGATACTCAATAGGATGCCCTGAAAGCTCGAGGGAGAAACAAAGGAGGTACTAAATGGTAAACGATATACATAACAAAGTAAGAGTATAATAAAGAGAGTGCATCTCAACCCAACAAAATAAATGAAGTAGACTCGTCCCAACCAAGAGGAGCTAGTCACATAAAGCATGTGGCATACCCCGTGTTTCTTTGCCCCTCTTAGAAGGAGAGTAACTAGACCCAAGGAGTGGGAACAAAATTAGGGTATATATATATGTTCTCAACAAGAAACCCAAACGAGTGTGTAAGGGGATTTCCATCTCCGAGATTATCCTAGGATAAGTCACCAACAATTCTAAGGGTAGCCATCACTGATTCCCAACAGTCTCACACGTCAAAGCTTCCTCATCGCTAAACCGTACCACCAAAAGTCTCGCTCCGTTAATCATGGATCAAATCCACTGACTAGCCTCATCAAAAGGGGATTATTATGAAAGAAGTAATCGGGAAACCCACTACCCAGTCCAACTGGAGGGTAAACCCCAAAAGGTTATCGGGTGACCCACTGCCTAGCTCTGCTGGAGGGCAAACCCTAAAAGGTCATCAGGTGACCCACTGTCCAACCCTGTTGGAGGGTAAACCCTAAAATCAATAGGTAACCCACTGCCCAGCCCCACTAGAGGGTAAACCCTAAGGTCAACGGGTAACCCACTGCCTAGCCCCGCTGGAGGGTAAAACTGGAACTGGTCCGATAAATCCGCGCTACCCGTGCCATCACTGGGTGTCGCTAACATCGTGACCGTGCGTTGGGTCGGAGTGCATCAAAGAAACATATGACCAAAGCCCTTTCATGTTTCCACATTTAATGAGATCTCAAAAGAGGCTTCGCTCGCCCGAACAGATTACACCGTTGTAATCCTCATGGAAAAACAGGCGAGATAGACCACTTACCCACTAGAAACTGACTCCCGAAGAAAAATTTATTCAACGTCGCTTTACGCCCATACGACGTCTCGTGGGGCCCACACCTCAATCCCAAAAGAGGTTGGTCGAACTACGCCATCGTGATAATCTTGGAAAAACACGCCAAAATGACTACTCATTCACCCCGAAGGGACATCTAATGAAAAAGTCACAAAACGCTGCTCACAGCATAAAAGACGGCCCATGGGGCCCACAAATCAACCCCAACTTCAATGCTTGAAACCACCCTGGACCACTTCTTCTCAACACCAGGGTCACAACGCCTCTGACGACACCTTAAACGGACTCTGGATATGTTCGCACCATCCAGAGGATGAATCCCAGCGAAGTACTTAACGAGCGTGCCATGCCACCAAACCCCCATATCGGGAATTGAAAATTTCTGAGACCATCTCAAAAACATAATCTTAATCCGAGGTTTGCACTGCCATAGACTGCACATAAAACAGACACTCGTAGTGGAAGTTATGGGTGTCTGAAGTCAAGAGGACGAACCCCTTTGGGCTGGACAGGCCCGGTCCGGCCGGTCCACCTGGCTTGGGCCGGCCCGCACCGGTGGCCCGACCCGCAGCGCTGGCCAGTGGCCCTGTCACGCAGCCCAGCCATGGACCCATAGTCCTCACCTACCGACCAGCCCTCATGGCCGGTTGCTGGTCCGCGTGGAGACCCGCCAAAGGCAGGTCTCTGTCTCCCTCATGGGGTCGCACGCCGCGACCCCTGGTCCACCCAGCCGACGACCCCCGCCCGGGGACCGCCGCCACCTGGGACCACCGCCGCCCAGGGACTGCCGCTGCCTGCCGCTGGGAGCTGTCGCCGCCATTGGGAGCCCGCCTCCACTGCTGGAATCCCGCCGCCGCCGTAGGGAGCCCTCCAGACCACCGCGTCGACCGCCAGACCGCCCCTGGAACTGCCGAAAAAAGGAGAAAACGGACAGAAAACTTCCCTGGGTCACCCCGGACACCCTGGGACTCTAAAATTTGATCATAAATGATCATTTGGAAGCTAAAATCAATCCCTATGCAAATATGGACCTCGCTCAAGAATTTGATAGCAATTCGACGCAAGAAATTTAATTCATGGATGATACAGAAGTCAAAAACGAAAAACGTAACCTCCTACCTCGTTGGGCGTAGCCCGTAGCTTCACAAACAGTCCGCTGGAGCACCATGCCACCTTGGAGAGGTGGAGGAGATGAGAGAAGCTTATTGAGAGGTATCCACCAGGGAATGCTAAGGGGAAGAAGGGGGGAGGGGAGGAAGGGTTTAAGTAGAAAACTTAATTAAAATTAATTAAGTCTTAAACCCCCCCACCAGTAGGCCCTGTACCTGAACTCTCAACTGGGTCAAGGTTAAGATGCCCCTAGGGTAAAAACCACATTATGAGTGCAAAGGTTGTCTTGAAATTTTAATTCGATCCTCCGTTCAGAAGCTATAAAGTTCACGCCAGGGGCTGCTAAATTACGAAAACAACCCTGGTGGCGTTTTCTACAGAAGGGCCGCCCCCGCGAAAGTTATACCCATCCTAGGGTAAACGGCACGCTCCGGACTCAACGGTGCCCTATTTTTTCCCATCCAAGAAACAATTTAGGAGTTATTATGTTTATTTTGTATGTCTAGTGTGAACGCACTTAAAATTTAATTCCGGCCACACCGGGGCTCGAAATCACACGCCGTCTGAACGCCCTGCTCTGGAATAACATAAAGAAAATTTCAAAGTCTTATAGACTCAAAACTTGGGTTCTTACATATTTAGTATTCTAATTTATGCATAATTTACTTTGTGGTATTAACTTTGTGTTTTGGGGTCCTTGCTGAGTATTGTGTTACTCACCCTTACACGGGCTTCACCCGCACATGTCGTGTCTTGTGCAGATGACAGATGCTTTGACAGAGACCTTGGTGGTCTGGGACCCAGTGGTGACTAGTGAGATCTTATAGACAAGGTGTACTTCTACAGATTCAAACGGCATCCCCTTCACCTACCCTTCATGTAGGTTTTACCACAGATGGACTTCCAGCGCTTGTACTTGTCTTTTGTTGGGATTGTATTTTGGCCCCTTTTTATTTTTAGTTTTGTACTATTACTCTTTGTGGTTGTCTTAGTGGCAAGAATGTTTACCTTTCAGCATTGTGGGATATGGATGTGTGTGTGTATGAATACAGGTACTCAGGAAAATTCCTCTCACTTGTGGGATAATGCCTTTTATGCTAGTCATTAACCCCTGGCTTTTGGGAGGCAAGCTTGGGGTAGTCATGAAACGGGCCCCGGGGGATGGGTCATGATAGGCAGGCTTGGGGTAGTCACGGAACGGGCCCCATTGTATGTGTTGTGACAAGAAGGTCACACTTTTCCTTCTAGTTTTTATTTGGGCTTTTATTTGACCCCTCTTTATTCTTTCCAATACTTTTTTCAGACTATGTTTATGGAATTATAGATATATGCATGCATTGTTTTTAGTTGTTTTTAGATGTTTTAATTTTAGAATTGTATGTTCTTGGAGATGTGTGTGAGTGTATAGGTATTTAAGGCTAATTTCTCTCATGTGTGTGATATGCCTTCTTGGTGTTAGTCGCAAACACCCGGCATATTGGAGGCAGGCTTGGGGAAATTGTGTATCAAGACCTGTTAGGTTGGGTCATGACACTAATAGCCTATATTATTTTTTTCCCTAAAATAATATCATCCATCTATATAACATATATTTAAGAATACTATCATGGAACATCTGGGTTATCATCATATAGGGGAACTTCTATAACCTTTTAGTGTGACTACTCTTGGAACATTATCATATACTATGTTATGCAGAAGAAAAATAATGATGTGATAAGGATTTTATTAATATTCAAAATAATGAATACATGTTATCATAAAGTACATAGAATTTGGTTATAGGGCACCAACTCCAACAAACTCTCACTTGCACTAGAGCCAACTACTAGAAACCTTCAGTCTTCTAACTCTCACATGATATGCATGCTTCTACTGATATAAGACTTTAGTTAATGGTTCTGCCAAGTTTTATTCTATATGAACTCTGATTGCTACAAATTCACCCCTCTATGAAAAATCCCTCAAAAGGTGATACTTTTAGAGTATGTGCTTTGTCCATTGGTGTGAACTTATCTCTTTTACAAGAGTCAACACTGCAAAACTATTATAATATAATATAATAGGGTGTTTACTAATAGTTATTACATCAATATCATAGAAAAAGTTTCAAATCCAAAAGGATTCCTTGTCTGCATCAGAAGCCACTATATACTCAGACTTCGTTGTAGAATCAGCGAAAAACTGGCTGTTTTGAACTCTTCCAACTCAAAAGTCCTCTATTGAGATAGAAAACATATCTTGAATATGAAATCATATCATTATGATCTATTTGAAAACTAAAATCAATATAAACTCGGATGACTAACTCTCCATCTCATCCATACACCAGGAACATATCCTTAGTTTTTCTTATATACTTAAGGATAGCCTTAACAACATACCAATACCTTTATTTTATATCTAATTTATATATACCTATTATGATTAATGTATAGGAAACATTAAGTATATTAAATAACATGGAATACATTATTTATCATATTTCTGAAGTGTATGTTTTCTTACTCATTCTCTCTTTCTTCTATTGTGTTTGAGGACATATTTTCTTAGAAAGATGTATACCACATGAAGTTGGAACTAATGACCTCTTTTATTGTTTCACACTAAATATATTTAGTATCTGGTTAATATATATACTTTAACTTAGTACAATAATCCTCTTGTATTTATCATGAATTATTTTGATCCCTAGAATATAGGTTGTTTCACCTAAGTCCTTCATAGAGAAACACTATTTTAATCAGCCCTTAACAGACTATAAAACTGGTATTTCATTTCTAATAAGTAATATGTCATCAACATATAATACTAGGATAATGAGTTTATTCCCAATAAACCTTTTGTAAACACATGTATCACATTAATTCTTAATGAAAAAAAATATTTTATAGCATCATCAATTTGAATATCCCATGACTTGGATGCTTTCTTCAATCCATAAATGGATCTCTACAACTTGAAAACCATTTTGGCATCACCTGTAGTTACAAACCCTTCTAGTTATGTGATTTATAAATCTTCCTAAAGGTTCCCATTAAGTAAATTTATTTTGACATCCATATTCCAAATTTCATAGTCATGATAATCTACTATATCAAGTAGAATTTTTATGAATTTAAACATGGAAACTGGTGAAAAGGTTTCATCATAGTAAATTAATTGATTTTTTTAAACCCTTTATCCACTAACCTTACTTTATAGGTATTTACTTTACCTTCCATGTTCATTTTTATCTTGAATACCCATTTTCACCCTATGATATTTACATCAACTGAAGCATTGACCAGAACCAAAAATTGGTTCTAATACATGGAATCCATTTCAGAATTCATGGATTATTTCCATCTTGTATATTCTGAGCTCTCTACTACCTCTTTATAGAATAGAGGTTCACCATTATCAATTAATAATGAGTCATCATCTTTGGTGACTAGAAAACCATATTTATCTGGTTATCTTACCTATTTAGTGCTCCTATAAAGTACTAGAGTTTTAGGAACTACTTCTTCCATGGGAACCTATGAAATTTTTTCTTGTTCCAACTATTTTTTATCTTGAGAATCAATATCATTGAAGTCAATATTTCTCCCACTAACCTTTTTGAGGATGTTCTCCCTATCAAGAAAGATGACTTGTCTGGTAATAGTCAAATTCTTGTCTGGGGGGTTGTATATGTAGTATCCATTTATTTCTTAAGGATACCCTATAAATATACACTTTGTGCCCTGGGGTTCTAGTTTGTTTCCATAAAGTTCCTTAACAATTTTCTCACAATCTCATACATGTATATATGACAAAACGAGTTTCTTTCCACTCCATAACTCTAAGCTAATTTCATTTTCCACTTTAGTTGGTACTCGATTTAGTGTGTATGTCATATTTTGTAATGCATATCCTCAAAAGGATAATAGAATATTTATATGAATCATCATTGACCTTACCATTTATAGCAATTTATAGTTCCTCCTTTCACTAACACCATTCCACTATGGTGTGTAAGGTGGAGTGAGTTGAGATAGAATCTCAAACTCCCATAAAAATTTAATAAAATATTCCTTAAGATATTCACCACCTTAATTTAATTGAAGATTCTTTATCTTCTTTACAAGATGATTATCTACTTTATTCTTGAATTCTTTGAGACTCAGACTTATACCTCATCAAGTAGACATATCCATATCTACTCAATTCATCAGTAAAAGTTATGAAGTATGAATACCCACCTCTAGCTTCTACTAAAATTGGTCCACACACATTAGTGTGTTTCAATCCTAAAATATCTATGGAAATTTCACCCTATCCACCGAATGGTGGTTTGGTCATTTTTTATTTTAAACAAGAATTTCATCTTTCAAGTGATTTTAGATCAAAATAGTGTAAATAACCATCTTGATGGATATTTTTCAAATTATTCTCATTTACATGAACAAGATGGTGATTCCATAATTGAGTGTTATATGAGTCATGTGAACATGATTTGTTATCTACTTTCAATACTTGGTTTTCATAATTTAATACATAAAGACCGTTATTTAGACATGTCATACCATAACACATGTTTTCTTTATAAAATAAACAACTTTTAATCCTAAACTTGAAAATAAAACCATCTGCATCTAGGCATGATACAAAAATTATGTTATTGGTAATCGTTGGTACATAATAAAAATATCTTAAAACCAATATCATTCCTATTGGTAATGAAAAGTGGTAGTCACCAATGGCTAGAGTAAACAACCTCACACCATTGGAAGCTAAAAAATCCACCTATCTATCAATATTTTTAAGTCTACCTTCTTCCTAAATTTTGATATAGATTTAAGAACCAAAATCTATATCTAATAACAAATGTGTAGATATTGAAAGATTACACTCGATAACGAATGCACCTTTAGCTTCCTCTTGCTTCTAGGTACACTTCCTCTTCTAGTGGCCGTTCTTGCCACATAAAAAACATACTACCTCTTTTTACTTTCCATGCCTCTAGATCTTACTCTTCTTGGAAGGATGGTTCTTGGGAGATTTAGACTTATTATGAGTCTTGGTCCCCTTATCCTTGTTATTCCTTTTCTTATTATCCATAAGGATTGTGGGTTTTTCACTCCCCATGTCCTAATACACTTGGTGAATCAGAGTAAGAAGTATCAAAAGACTCTTCTTGTTATTTTGTCATGTTATAATTAAAAACAAAACTGGATAAGGTATTGGTTGGTGAGTAAAGTATGAGATTTGTGCGAAACTCATTTGGGGATTTAATCCCTAAGATTTCAAAGAATTCAATATAGATAATAAGATTGACTACATGAGACCCATATGGAGATGACTCTCTAATCTTAGTTGTAAATAGAGAATTCGAGATATCACATCTCTTTTTTATCGCCTTCTCCTGATAGATATACCAAAGGTGAGACATCATTTTATAAGCATCCATGTCCTCATGTTTATTTAAATATAATTGTTCATGGATGATAGCATGAAACATTAAACATTTATAGTATCATTAAAATGTTTCTCATAGAGATTCAACTCTTCCTCACTAGCCTCATTCCTAAGTAAATCAGGAATAGGTTCTTCTAACACATACAATTTTCTTTCATGGCGTAGCATAATGCATAAGTGCCTTTTCCACTCTTAGAAATTTTTGTCAGTGAGAAGTTTATCCTTATCAAGTATAGATCACAATGATATGTTTGAAGTCATTTTTGTTTTTGTTTCTACAAATAAGATGGGAATATTTTTATAACTTTATTAGATAAAATTTATAAAAATAAATAAATATTATATTTATTAATATCCCACTATTTTATCAAAAAAAATATATCCCTCACCATTGGCTTTGGAATGTCATATTTCTTGGAAATTCTAGTGGAAAGTATCTATATTCCTCTTCTCATCACCCCAACTTTTCCTAGTTAGGTAATTTGAAAGGTTTTAGGTAGGAATTCCAAATTCCAACTACATTAACTCATAGTTCCTTGATTTTTTGAGTGAACTCCACATTCCTGAAATACTTAAATTGGATTTCCCCAACCCTTGGCTCTCAATTACACCATGTCCTTCTTTGGAAGTCAGCCCTTGATGTGAACTAAGTTAAGTAAACCCAAAACTTCAAGTTATAATTCTTTTATAATTGAAAGTACCCCAACTTTGGATGGTCAAGATATTTTAATTGTGGTTCAATTTTAACTGAAGTAGTGGAAGGTTATATTGACTTAATATATATAATTGAGGGATTTTATCTTTTATGCATAAATTTTCAATTATTATCTTTATTACATGCTTGATAATATTAATTGGATTTACTTAAGTTATTAACTATGTTTAATATAATATTTATGCAGAATCCAATTTATTTTAGTTTTATCTTACATGATTATTAATTCATTAATCCATGTGATCATGAGAAAACATCTATAATGAAATAACCATGAAACTTGATAGAAATAAAATAATAAAGTGTCATATTCATGATCTTTTACTAATGGTTAGTTTATCTAGTGGATGATAAACTAACTGTCGACCTAAGAGGAAAACACCTTGAACTATTTATGGTTCATGTTGCAACATTACACTTATCCACCTATGTATCTCTCTTGGATTGGTTTTTCCTTGGCTCCAAACTTGAACTTCCTCCACTAGCTTGGGATCTTCATTTGTTACATATGATTTTACTCACATATAGGTGAGGGAACCAAAGAATTAGTTTAAGGGGTTTACATAAAAGAAACCATGGGAATAAAGGCCCTAACATAATGAATGAAGACATGAAATGTGGTCCAAAAATTTAATTTAATAATAAATTAAATGAACCCAATCACATACAAATGTCTGGTCTAGTCTCATGATCATCCACATGCATGAAATAAATTACACATTTAATAAAATTAGTATTCAATTCTAATCATTCTTATTTAAGATAAATCATGCTTGAATCAATTAATTGTCTTATTTAATTAATAAATTAGTTTATCTTAATTATCATATTAATTTACTTGATATTCTCATCCATCATAATTTTAAACAAATTAAATAAATTTATTTAAAATTAACTACATAAAAAATATATCTTTGAGGAAACATTGTGAGTGCATCTCCAAACAACCAAACATGTATTATACTCGTATACTATTTACTCTTGCGACATGTGGAATACATGACTTATTACATAATATCATGACATGTAATCTCAACTTAATGATCGCACGGTTTACAAGATTTTTTTTATTTTTAAATAGCATGTAATGCTTCAATTAACATAGAGTAATAACTATAACACAACTTATACATGATATGTAGATATGAATGTTACATGGAAATTAATTAGACATTTATATATATATATAAACCCATCACATGGTGTGTCTTTTCAACTTAATAACCACACTCAAGTACATGTTGATAAGTTTTACACAGTATAATAAATTAATTTTAATTTTATGTAATTTGGTAAAAGTACACAAAATTTACATTGGATCTACACGACATGTATTTTTTTCATCGTCTATTTGTGACACATTTCTATGGACTTGGTGTGTAATTTTTCCTTGAAATATGTTGGAGGAAACAATGTTTCCATGGGCTACACAATGTGTGGCCTCTAAGTTACATGACCACCAGTCATGTAGTCCATGTTAGAAGATACATGGCTCATCTGTGACTAAAGGATTGCACGTCGTGTAGTGAAGTTACATGGCATGTAATCTGGATGATTGTGCACCAGCTTATCCCAGTCAATATATGGTGTATAATTAAATTCACAATGTGTAATAAATGCACACAACATGAATGTATTCTGAATTAATTCTTGGGGAATTAAACACTAGAACACAACATGTACCTCTAGGTTACTCGGCATGTACTCTTATGTTATCTAGTAAGACTCCTTATCACCCCTGGATGAGATCTTTGAATTTATTTAATTTATAAAATTAATTGATTTGATTATATTTACAATAAAAAAGGGGAAGAAAAATCGATCTCATAATTCATATTAAACAACGATTAAACTAGAATTGAAAACCAATAATAAATGCATAAATAAATCAATGATATTTAAATAATTATAAATAATTATGTGAACCACTGTGATACCACTTAAAGGTTCTGGGCGTAGAGGAAGCATGTGATGGGTCATGCCCAACTTCAATTTTTTTCATGATCGATGATTAATCTAAGATTTACATGACGATAAATTTCACGATCAATAGAATTAAATTAAAGAATATAGATAATGTATAAACACCAAAACCAAAACATAGGACCATCACATATTATTTATAATTAATTTAAGAAATTAAAGAATTACCTTACATGTAATTATTTCTTTATATATGGATTTGAAAATGAATATATGTTGTATTATCGTTGTGTTATAGGAATCAATATTTGATTCCCTCTAGTGGTGATCCACATGTGTTCCAAAAATCTTCAAATGTCATCGTAGAAATATCTCGGTGCTAACATGTCAGATCCTATCGCATGCATCATTCTCATTTGATCACCCTAAGAATAACTTCCAAAGGATTATCCTTAATCTCTATAAACTTAAGAGTGGAATGTGGAGGAAGATCGATCTTCCTTCTTGGGAGTGTTCTTGGAGAAGATAAATCTCAAGGGCTTCGAGAGGATTCTCCAGATTTTGTTGGGCATAACAAATGAAATCGAATTATCTCTCTTGAAAAATAATATAATTGGGTTTATATACTACTAGGGTTAGAAATAAATAATTGCACAAGTTACCTTTAATATTTATTTAATCCCTATAGAACCTCATATCTATAATAATAGTATTATTACTATTTCTAGACATGCGCTTAACTTGAGAGTAAAATTAAATATTATCTAATAAAATAATATTAAATATATATATTATTTATCACTGGACCTATAAACTTGATTCATCATTCCTCCACAATATTTATCAGGCCTTGAATAAAGACTATTTATTTAATAAATAAATATCACTACATTATTCGACAATAAATAAATAAATATTATATTCACTAAATAGAAAATAAATATTTATTAAATATCTCGTTCACATAATATTATCTCAAATAATTGGTGATGAAATATATGTGATCAAGAAAACATGAATAATTATTAAACCACATGTGGGGATAATATTTATTCAACTTGTTAAATAATAAATAATAATATATTATTTAACTATGATTCTGGATACACTTAATGTGTGACCCTCAAGGTCTCTTTCTCAGTGACATTATGAAAAGTAGCCTAAAGTCCAAGGTTAGTGTCTAAAAACACATCAAGACACCTATAGAGAAAGAAGTTAATGTCGCAATGACATAATACATCATACAGATTCTTACTGTGTAATATAATCTCTTTATCGTGATATCTCTAATCAAGTAGGTTGCATGCCGATATCATCAACCTATGTGCTCAATGTCTTTTTATTTGACTTTATGAAAATCAAACTTGTCTATATAACACTATGTGCATTGATTTATTTAGGCTATATCATTTCCATAAAATGGTCTGAGATATCAAATTCCATTAAAGAATAGAAGGGAAAAATCATTTCCTACATTATTTATTAATGAAATATTACTCGTGATGCACCCAACGTATCCTACCTCACCGTGAACATATGTCATCATGATTTTCATTAATACATCAAAGTACACAACTTATAACACTCATTAATAATAATATTTAATTATAAGGACCAATACACATGTTCGCAGATAGGAACATCCAATGACACATATAAATGTGTATTTCCTACTTGTGGGTCTCGTTCTCATAATATCCTACACGATATTACCAAGGGCGTGCACCATGAGAAGGTACCTCAAAGTCCTAGGAGTCTCCACCCCTGATAGAATATATCATCTGTGCCTCTCAAATTATATAATTAGGCTATATAACATATATTTAAGAATACTATCATGTCACTATTGGGTTCTCATCATAGCAGGGAACTGCTATAGCCTTTTAGTGTGATAGCTACTCTTGGGACTTTATCACATACTATGTTACAAAAAATAATAATCATGATGTGAAAATGATTTTATTAATATTCAAAATAATGGATACAGGTTATCATAAAGTACATAGAATTTGGTTTTGGGTAACCAACTCCAACAAAGGGGAATTTCATAAATAACCTTGAAACATAGGTCCTATATAATAATGGAGGGAGGGATGACTCGCAAGCCATCATATGTAATTTAATAATTAATATTTTCAAACTCATTCAATAAATTAAATTAAATAATTTCAACACATACATAGGTCTTGTTCAAGCTCATGAACAATCTTGCACATGCAACAAATACATAAAAGTATAACCAGTAAACATCCATTTTTATTTGTTCTTTATTATTAAGATAAAATCACTTGCATTAATTAATTAATTAATTAATACCCTTTAATCTTAATAACCATATGAATTCTCTTGTGCATACCCATCATTAAAAGAATTTAAAGAAAATAAAAAACAGAACCAATGATGACATATTATTATAATAAATTAATTGAGCATTTAATGATTCGTTAAAATATTTATTAAATTATCAAAAACACCTTTTATTCCAATCAATAAAATAAGGTTTTAATGATGAAATTTAATAATTTAATGTAATTTAATTATGTTATTTATTGGGAAACTACATGATGTGTACTTATGAGCTACACGTCGTGTACCTCAATGGCTGTTTACTCAGGATACATGCCTGGGGCTTCAACATGTACCTTAGTAAGACTACACATCATGTATAATCTAGTTAAAAACCATGTATACTCTTTCCATGTGTCTTCACATCCCACCAAAATACTCGGTGTGTTCTTCAGACATGAGACCACACGACATGTACACCAGCTACACATCATCTGTTCCGCTTTCCATGTGTCCGCTTGAATCGCTGAATGGATTGGCCTATACTTAGAATGTGAAAATTAATGTACTACATGTTTTGTATATGGGATAAATGTCATTTACTCCATTAATGTTTCAATATATCAATCTCATGTGGTTTTTATTGTGTATTTGACTACACTATTAGTGTGAATTTCGCTATTAGACCATGTAGAATATACGACATGTACGCCAACTACACATAGTGTAATCCAAAAAGTCATGTGTTATGTTATCCTAGCCAACACTTGGTGTGCAATAAATGTGCCACATGTAATTTATTTCTTGGTACATTGTGTATCCCATGACATGGTGAGGTATAGTACACTTGGGTACACAACGTGTAATTCGACTACACACCATATAATACCATGCTATCTGGCCAGAATCTTCAGCACTTGAAAATGGAATCTCCATTAATTATTTATTTGTTATTAATCCTTTAATAAAATAAATCATGAATGATGATAACTAAAATTTAAAAATAATGTTAATTAAAATATATTAAAGAATGAATAATTTTAAATGAAATATTTAACCACTATTGTGCATATAGATCAACAATAAAATAAATAATTATAAATTTGAAATGTGAACACTCTGATACCACTTGAAGGTTATGGGCATAGGGGAAGAGCCTTTGGTGGTTGTTAAATTAAAATTTCTTTTAATTTAGAGTTTCCCAAAACCCCAATATGGGATCTTTCAAGTTAAATTTATAATTAATTTATTAAAATTTTAAAAAATGATTACCATGTCCTGGAATCCTTTCTTTGATTAAATTGATGATATTTTGAAAACCATTTTATATTAACTTTATTATGATATAAAAATTCAATTGTAGAATCCCTCTAGAGGTGATCAACATGTCCTCATTTTTTCTCTGAGCAACACCAATTGATTTTTGGGTGCTAGCGCAACAAATCAATTATCTTGCATTGTTCGTCTTGATCGGTCCAAGATACTTTAAACTTTAAGGTGTTCTTCTTATTCTTGAGAGGAAGAGAGGAGGAAGTCAAGAGAGAGATAGAGTGTGTGTGTGTGTGTGTGTGTGTGAAGCTTGTTGTGAATAATGATTCACTATTCTTAATTTTTGATTAACCCTAAACAATAGATATAATCATCTATTTATAAAGAAAGTGTTTGGGTTAAAATATTATTCAATTGCATACCAGAACTTAAATAATATTTTAATATTTATTAAACCCCATGCCATATAATAATATTATTATTATTATTATTTTGTAGTGTGCTCACTAACTTGTGCAATAATAAATATTATTTTACTGGCTTGTAAAATAATATTTATCACTGGAGGTAGTCTTGATCTGTTTGAACTCCTCATAATTTATTGAATACTCAAATAAATATTTTATTCATAAATAAATATTTTTATCCATAAACCAATGAATAAATATTTATTAATTATTAAATAAAATAAATAAATATATTTTAGTCACAATCTGGTGAATAAATATTTATTTAATTTATGTGGTCAATAAAACTTGAATAAAATTATTCTTTGGCCTTGAGAATAATATTTATTCCATTAATTAAATTCAAATATAATTTAATAGAGATTAATGGAAATGCTTAATGTGTGACCCTCTAGGTTTCTTTCTTATTGTCATTAAGCGGGTACACCTAAAGTCCAAGATTATTGTCTAGAAATGGGTCAAGGCCCCCAAGAGAAAAAACTTAATATTGAAACATCAAAAACTAAATACGAACACTCGTTGTGTAATGTAATCTCTCTGTCTTAATATCTCATCAAGTAGGTTGCATGTCCACATCAACCTATATGTTTGATATGTCTTTATTTGACTATATAAAATAAACATTATTACACCATGAACATGGAATTTATGCAATAATTATATTTCAATCAAAGAGATAAGATATAAACTTTCAAAAAAAAGAAGAGAAAAATCCTTCTTTGACTTATCCATTAATAACATATCATTCGTGACACACCCAACATACCCTACTTCCCGCCAACATATGACATAAAAAATTTTGTCAGTAAATCTAAGTGCATGAGACATGACATGTATTAATGATAATCTGAAATTATAAGGGCCATTACACATGATAATATATAGGAATATACAATGAAACCATAACATATGTAATTAATACTAACAGGTCTATTATCATAATCTCTCATATTGAAGATTACCAAGTATAAACTTCATGAGAAAAAGTGTCATCTGCTTATGAGTACTCGCACCTGATATTCAATGTACTATGTACCCTTTTATGGTACGTTATCTGATTGTATAACTTGTTTTAAGAATATCATCATAGAATTTTGAGGTTCTCATCATAGAGGGGAATTGTTATGCCCTTTTCAATGTGGCATATACTCTAGGAAATTATCACATTAATGTTATGTAGAAGAATAATCAATATGTGATAATATATTAAATTTAATATTCACATATTTGAATTTACATGTAATCTTAAGAAAAAAATAGTTGATTCTCGGAAACCGACTCTAATATGATAGAGGTGGGAGTGGAGAGGGTGAGGCGAGGTGACAGAAAAAGTGAGGTGACTAATGAGGACAAGGCGTCAATGATAGTTCATAATGGGGAATTTTAGTAAAATTTGAAGAAAATGAACTAAATATAAGGGAAAATTTCACTAATTTTTACAAAATAAAAATATAAAAAAAAAACATTTCCTAATATCCACGCATGAATTTTTTGATTTACCATATTGTTTTTGAGCAACCAAATACAAAAAAAAAGAAGGGTCTAAAAACCTTAAATAATTTAAAAAAAATAAAGAAACCTTACCTTCCTGGGAGGATGAAGAAGAGTTCAGGTCTTCTTTGGTCTAAATCATAGAATTCCCCATTCCATTATTGATGAAACTATAGAGGTTGACATAACTAAGTAAAAATGGTGGTTTGTTAGAGTGGGCCTACAAACTTGATGGATTATTGGAGTGAGGAGGATGTTAGAACCAAGTACTTTCACAGCTTGAAACAGAGTCTATTTTTTATTTTTTTTCAATCTGCACTAGGTTTGATGAGGGAGTTTGCAAGAAAATATATCTTATGGTGAAAATGGATTCTGTGTTGAAGGTGAAATATTTTCCCAATGTTTTACAATTTTTTGGAGCTCAAAATTAGGAGAATGGAGCAAGCTTTGTGAAAGGATTATTTCTAATATTTACTCTACATAAATATGGTAAAGTCATGAGTTTAAAGAAGATTGGGTTTCACAAAGACTAGGTTTCATAAAGATGTGAAGCATCATGAATGAGCATTGAAAACACGCAATGGAAAGATGATGAATCTTGGATACTACCAGAAGCTTTGAGAATAGGTTAAATTTTACTAGTGCTTTGTGAATGAAGGAGCTTCACAAGAAAGTTTTTAGAGGTTCATGAAAATACTGATGGTATCATGAGATCTTTTCAAAGGGAAGATCCTATAAATAGGCAGCCACACTCACTTCATTTTACAAGAAGAGTTTTAGAGAAAAGGCTGAGTTGCTCTGAATTCGCAAAGGTAGGGAGCTTCGTGAATCAGTAATTCTTTGCAATCTTGATCATTGTGAAAATATTGGTTATTTATTAATCTATGATAATGCTTTTGAGTTATGGTATTTTTGTAAAGACTTAGTGTTCTACAAAGGTAGTGGGATTCATGAAGACAGTTTGTTTCATGAAGGTTGTGAGCTTCACGAAGGTAGTGTGCTTCGTGAAGGTTGTGAGCTTCATGGAGGTTGGTATATTCATGAAAGTGTGTGGTTTCATGAATCCTAGTATTTATTTGAAACATATAGGTGGTTTAACAAATGATATGAGCTTCAAAAATAGTATTGTTGAACATCTAGTACTAGTGAATAGTGCTTTCAAGTGGATTAACTCAGGATTACGGTGCAAGCAGAGTCATGTGCTAGTCAGGGAAAAATACTTAAATGAAAATCTACTAAAACGGACTTTAAATCATTAAAATTAGTAATAATTCACATAATGAAGTGAGTTAGGGGGAGTCGACAGAAGTGTTCTGAAGGAGACACTGTGATATCCCTAAAATTCTTGTAAAAGCAGTGTTCTTGTCATAGAGTGACTATGTCTAAACTTCTACATTCAATAAAAACTAGTGAAGATTAGTGGATTTAGGTATTAATGGAACACTATCAGTGTATGATCCTTGGACTAGACCTTAATGGTGAACCAAGTAAAACTATTGTGTTTTCTCTCTATATGTGAATGTTTAATTACTAAAGGATTCCATTATATAGGTATTAAATTTTTTTACCAATGTGGAAACAAGATAAATCATTTTAAAATAAAAATATGATACCCTAATTCACCCCTCCCCTCTCAGGGTGTTTTGAGGTCCTATAAGTGGTATCAAAGTATACTGGTTATTGGAGTTAATACTATCCTCTGTTGTTTTCATGTAGAATTCAGTGAATATTAGGGGAGTACCACTCTTTAATGGAAGAAACTTCAAAATATAGAAGAATAGGATAAGATCTCATCTAATATACCTTAGGATGAAAGTTATTTTTTTCACTGCTTAGGGGATTCAATTCACTGATGTGACAGGTCTGTCTATGACTGAAACAGATAGGAAAATGCTCGATGAAGATGCCAAAGCACAAAATGATCTCACCGTAGAATTTTATAATCAAATATATTTGAAAGTGAAGAGTTTCACTTAAGCCAATTCAATATGGAAGAAACTGAAAAATATTTATGAAGGTGATAATAAATTAAAGGGGTCTAAACTTTAAGTCTTTCATAATCAGTTCGATGATCTGAAAATATATCCAGATGAAAATTCATATAGCTTCTCCAATCACATAACTGAATTTTTTGGATCTATTCAAGGACTTGGGTAATAAATTAATGATATTGACAATTTGAAGAAAATCCTAAGAAGGATCTCATATCTATATAATACAAATGTTTTGGCTCTTGAGGAAATAGATTTTTCTAAGCTCTCTCTTGATGATCTGCTAAGGAATCTGGTGGCTTATGAAATGAGATTCAAACTAGAAGATGAATCCACTTTAATAAGAAAGGAAATGGAATTCAAATCCATGTAAAAACTTGAGATATATATAGTTATTAATTATGATTAATAACTTATTTCTCTATTTTCCAAGAAATTCAGGGGAGGAAAAGGGAGATTTGAAGGTAAGATTTCATTGGCTTGTTTTCAGTGTGGTAAAGTAGGGCACATTGCCTCTCGATGCCCAAGGAAATTTAATGATGTATAAAGTGAATAATAAATCATTAAGAAGCCTTATAAGATGTTATATAACAAAGGATACTTTAAATCAGGAAAGAAATTTTAGATAAAGAGCTTCGTCTATAATGAAAGACAAAATGATACTAACTTTTTGGAGGATGTAAAACCAAAGTTTAAATCTGAACCTGAAGCATCCATGATGGATATTGTTGAAAAATAAAATCCTAAAAAAGATGAATATAATCATTTTTTTGGTTTTCTAGATATCAATGTGGAACTTTAGGTTTCTCTTGATGAACTTGAAAATCAAATAAAGAGAAACAGAAAGATGAGAGCTATGCTGAAAGAGTCAGCAGAGAATGTTGATTGGATTGAAGCATAACTTGAACATCTATAAGGAGAGGCATAAGAACATTCAACAACTCTTAAAATCTTAGAAGAGGTTTTATAATTTAAACTTAGGATTTAAGATCAGTAAAAATTCATCAATGGCCTTACATCGAGACTGGAGGAAAAGGCCAAGATAGTTGAGGGACATGAATAAGAAGTTGTTACTTTAAACTGAAAACTAAATCAAACAAAAATTAAATGATGAAGAAATTATATTTTGGAAAATTTTCAGATGCAGAGCTATTATAAAGAGTTAAATGTGGTTCTGAAGGAGTTGAGAAGGCCTTGAATGATCAGAAACCCACATTTATGGGAAAAAGTGGAATTTTTTGTGATGTAAAAACATCAAAATTTGGAAATGGGGTGACTCCAAATAAAGGGAAGCATAAAGTTTGACATATCAAAAAGTCTCTTGATTTAATAATAAAAAAATCTTCAAATCAAATATAAAAGATAGTTGAAAATTACCCTCAAGTTTCTAGAGAGGATCTCTGGTCAAATACCTTTTAAAAAAGGGGACATGAGGAGGAATGGAAGTGAGAAGACATTTCATCTTATGAAATTTCAATTATATGGCTTTCTAGGTCATACCATGTCTTATTGGGAAGAGGCAAGGAGCTATCTGAATGGGGAAGATCCTGGAATTTGATAAAGGATATTGAGACCACATCCTTCATCATATAGAATAAATAGTTTCTATGGATGTTGTTTTCACTATTTTAATTATGGTCATAAAGTGATTCATTGAAATCATAAGAAAAGTGGGAAAAATACCTACAGAAATTAGAGACAAGTCAATACTCATCAACCAAGTAGATTTACTCTTGAAAATAGGTATTATAGTCTAGAAGAAGAATATGAATATGATGAACCCATGCATATTGAAAAGAGTTTGGAAAGACCATATTTTTACTCCACTCAATCAAGTATCTCATAAAAGGAAAATAATACAATTGAGAAATCTATTCTTGTATAAATATCTCTAAAAGATACAAAGAACAATAACACCTGGATTATTGATAGTGGATACTCATCCCAAGTGATAGGAAATGCATATTTTTTGAATAATATTAAGAAAAGGTTTGTTGGAATAGTGAGATTCAACAACGACGACACTTTAAAGATCAAAGGCAGTGGAAATATAGAACTAGAAAATGAAGATCTAAAGAAAACTAAATTTCTCTATGTAGACGGTTCACATCACAATCTCCTAAGGGTAAGTCAACTCTGTGACTCATGAATGATAGTGAAATTTAATCATAAGGGGTGCACTATGTCACACCTGACCCTAGTTTTTCTTTTATTTAATTATTTTATTGATGTTGTAACTTTTGTTTTAAGTTCAATTTGAGTCCCTAGGTTAAATTTTTTAGTTATGAAGTTTTTGGGTGAGTCTTTGGCTGATGCACGGTTTGTGTGCACGGTTTAGGGGTTAATCGTGCAGCCTGTTAAGGCTGGGGGTGTTTTCAATTTTAATTCTTCTTGCACAGTTTTACTTTCATAGCTTGATCATGGATTGGGATAAACCATTTTATTCTAATGAGAAACTATGAATCATGTTTTTGGTGTCAAGGGGCATGGTGCATGGCTTACGCACAGATAGAGGAAACTATGCAGTAACCATGCAACAGGTTCTACAGTTTTGACAGTGGAATTTTGCATGGTTGGTGCATGGTTTTCCAAACCATGTGGAAAAACTATGAAAGGTGCCTCTCTTCTCTAATATGGTGCATAAAGTTGGGAAGTGCTTTGGAAAACCATGCAGCCAAACAATGTGAGTTGTCGAGGTCATTAAAAGAGTGAAATCCCTCTTTTTCCCCTCTGTTGTTTTAACACCATTTCAGGATTTCCTCCCCTTTCTCAACCTAGGTGCACCACAAGAGCCTCCAATATTCCTTCATTTGGAATTTCTTTTTTCATTGATGCATTTTCATGGTTATAAGGTGAGTTATTCATGGGTTTTGTCCATTTTTCTCTCCTCCTCTTCCTCCACTCTTGATTTCTTGGTTTTTCTCGGTGGGGTTTTTCTCTTGGTCAAACCCTAAGTGTTAGGGTTGATGTGTGGTTCTATTTATTTAATTCTAGGGTGTGAAATTTTTTTCTTAAACTTTGTTATCACTTTTTACAAAGTTTATTTGTGTTTGTACATCATTGATTGTAACGTCCCGGCCCAGGTGTCATGCATTAGTGCCCCGATCCGGTCTACTACGTGACCTTAGGAATGCCTCCCTGTATGCCAGAGGATACTAACTAGCAACAAGGGTCTATTATCGATCATGGAGAGATTATACCCTCTTTTTCATCAGATTAATACACCGACAAAAATAAATAATCAATAACAACTGAATAAAAAAATGATATCATAACCATAACAATACCAGTATAACAAGATGACCAAAGCGGAATACAATATCAAAACTAAATAGTAGATATTCCATGATATGATATGTATCTAGTTTCATAATGAATACTCAAAATAAAGACACAAATGACTCCCAAGTGGGTCGCGAACCATGTCTCATTCCCTCATCCATGCTCCATCCCGACTCAGCCACCTAATAAAGGGCCTTTTCCCTTATCCTATCCTGTAATCATGAAATCTATTTGGGTACCAATCAATCAGAACAAGTAGGGTGTGAGTAAAACTTAGTAGGCCACCACCAATGGTGTCTAAAGAAATATCTATTCAATAACAGTGTATGTAGTTTTATAAATAAATAATCATAATGCATAAATAAATAGTTATCACATTATCAAATTATTCTTTGTTTAACCGTATAAACTTCTCGGGTTTTGAGGACACCTGAATCTCAATAGTTTCTTCGATCCACGCCAAATTCTAAACTATCCTCAAGGGATATCATGTCCTAGAATTCCACTATTACAATTCTATATCTTATCTCATATCTCAGAATGTCATTGTTACCATTCTAGATCTCAATTATCAGATGAATGTCATTATTACCATTCATCATTTCATCAATTAATTCAATAATTAATTAATAATCTAAATATAATTAATTAACTCAACAATTAATTAATATTCTTAATTTCATTAATTAACTCAAAAATTAATTAATCTTCTCAATATCATTAATTAATTCAACAATTAATTAATCTTCAAAATTTCATTGATTAACTCAACAATTAATTAATCATATCAATCCTATTAATTAACTCAAAAATTAATTAATAATCTCAATATTATTAATTAACTCAATAATTAATTAATCATATAAATATTATTAATTAACTCAATAATTAATTAATCATATCATAGTCCCATTATACCACAATTAATTACTCAATTCAATAATCTCGATATCCCCTAATTAATTCCACAATTAATTACTCAATTCAACATTATCAATATCCTCTAATTAATTCCACAATTAATTAATCAATTCAATAATCTCAATATCCCCTAATTAATTCCACAATTAATTACTCAATTCAATAATCTCAATATTCCCTAATTAATTCCAGAATTAATTACTCACAATCTATAATTTCAATATCCCTAATTTCACATTTTTCTTAACTAATTAATCCACAAAATTAATTAACTCAATTTCTAAAAATCTAATAGAAATTATACAATTACATACACATAAATGAAATCAATACTTTGGGATTTGAATTATATACCACCCACCTCAATTTGTTGATGAACAATCGCCCGACGGAAAATTCCAAAAAATTGAGCGGTATAATGATGTAGAACAAGATATGGATCTAAAACCCTAAATAAAGATCAAAAAAATCAAGATCCTTCAATTATAGATCTATGTCTACAATCCTAGATCTAGATCTAATCACAATAGGAAGAAAAACTCTTTCTAGGATGGGAGAATAAAGGAATAAGAATGGGAAACCAAGCGGGATATTCTCTTACCGGGAGGGGTGCAGATATTTGATTCGGGATTCAAGTTATTAATAACAGAGGTTGGTAAGGCTTGGAATCCATCTAGGATTCTGAAATCATGAGGATATGAGTTGGTCTGAGTTAGGGTTTAATAGGGTGTGTTTTAGGGGTTCAAGTGGTTTAAAATCTAATTTTTAGGTGAATTAAAAATTCGTGCATGGTTTACTAGGCAAGGGCACATGATTTTCTCTAACCATGTGCCTAAACTATGTACCAATTTTATAGGGGTGAACAGTTACTCCTAAGAGGTTGTACGGTTTGATAAATTGTGAGCCAACCGTACAATTCCCCTATGTCCAGGGTTGCACGGTTTGCTGGTTTGGGGCACACGGTTTTCCCTGATCGTGCATCAACTATGAACTTCTCTCTATCTTCCATTTTTTTTTCAAATTTTCACCCAAACACACCCCAAAGTAAAGCCCAGACAAAGATTACTCAACACAAGGAAAAATATTACCTGAAATCAAGTCTGAGTCATCTCTAGAAAAGGTCGAGATCTTACATTGAGATAGGTGTTTCCATCCATTTCCTTTCCGGCGCATTCCATTTAATGATATAGATTTTTGAAATCATTTCTAAATGTGATTTCCATGATTGTAATGTGTTAGTATAATTTTTTTGGTGTTTTCATGGTGGAAAATGGGTGTGAATTGGTTTTCAAAGGGTTTCTACAATTATGCTTATATGTATATGCATAAAAAGTGTTTGATAAAATGAAAATTACACTTTTAAAATGAATTTGGGTATTTTAAGAGTTTGGTTGTCCTTGGTTATGTTTTGGTGGCTTGGGTTGATTGTGATATGTGCCTTGTATATGAGTTGTGGTGACTTTTATGAGTTGGTGGATGTGTGTGTGGTTTGTTATGATTGGTGGTGAATTAAGTGGAGTTTTCCCTAAAATGGTTCTTGGGTACTTTAATAGATGCTTGGAGAGTTTCATTGGATATTGGAACATCCATATGTGCACAGGGTTCATTTAGGTATGGTAACACAAGTGATAATGGACCTTGATAATGATGTTTCCCTTAAACCTCATTTTCCTTAAAGGATTTCCCCCCTTCCTTTCTCTCTTCCTCACCTCAAAGGGTTCTTTCAAACCCCTATTGTTTCCAAAATAGTTCCTCAGTTTTTATATAGTGACTTGGTGTTATAAGTTATTTTAAAGGAAGTTTTGAATGTATTCTCTAAGGCTTGGATCCTTTGGAATTTTGTGATGTGGCTCAGTTCCTAAAGTGAGATAAAGGACTGTTTGGAACCTTTCATTAATGTTGTATGTTTTCACCTTGGTTTTTGAAATGGTTTCAGAAATGGGATTGGATTTGGAAATGTAAGGACCGGTTGAAACTTTGAGATGTTTTTAGATTTGTTTTGAAACTCATGTTATGTGAAGGCCCAGTTGATACATTGTGGTATTTTTAGAAAATGATTTAAGACTCAAATGATGTGAAGGACTAGTTTCCACTTCAGTATGGATTGAATTGTGAGATTGGAACTTCAATGGTGGATCCTCTATAGATAGTGTCATCGCATAGGTGGTTGTAGTGATTGAGCTAGGAAATCACGGTGGTAGTTGGTTTTAGTTAAACCACACATGTGAGGATCTCCTCATTCACCGATTACTATTATTATGGGATTCATGGGTGTCATCTAGAGGGTTGAGTGACAATTGTTTTTTGACCTCAATTAGATGGGTTGGTACCCCCTAGATTTGATGAGGCCAAGTGAGAAATGTCACTGAATTGGCTAGTTTAGAGTGGTCAGTTGGTTATTGACTATAAAGATGCACTATATGCTGATTGGTGAGTCTAAACTGAGTAAATCTAGGGATTTCTTCTATAGATGTTTAGGAAATTCCCATGATTTACTCTATGTATGATTTGTTTAATTCTGTTACATGTTGGATATTAGCCCTTCTTGTTTTGTTTTCTTTATTTTCAGTAGAGCCCTTTTTATTATCTGGGTTGGTTTTGTAATAGGGGTTTAGTTATGAGTTGGCATGTTTTTAAATGTGAAACTGTTTTATAAAGTTTTATGCATTGTTTTAAAAAGGGAATTTGTGAAAAGATCTGTTTTATTATTTAAAGTGATAAAAATCATGTTTCCTAGATTTATTTCAAACCATTTTTTATGGACTGGATCAAGAAAGGAAATGTATAGAATATTTGGTGATTACCTAATGAGTTGTTTATTCTCAAACCCTACTTATGCCACTCGCCATCGGTAGACCCGAGCTATTTTGTCGATGCATGTTTCTGGTTCTGGTGTGTGCCTTTGGAGTAGGTTAGTCTTGTGGTTGTCAGTGACTATAAGGTCACGTGGAGATCATGATAACATAGCTTGGTCTTAGTTTTGTATTTAATTTCTATTTTATTCAGCAGTTGTTGTATTTGTATCAGTTTTTATATTAATTGATGTTCAGTTATTGTTGGTTTTGTTGTGTGCTCTGTTTGGTTATTTGATCCTGGTTGTTTGGGCATAAATCATTCCCATTTGATTTATCTTTGATGCTCGATGCTAGTCTCCATCCCAAGAGGATCGGGAACGCCTCTTAGGCCTTTTCTTGAGCTGGGTTAGGTGTTAGGTGGGATGGCATCCTGAATTGGTTTGTGACACACTATCAAAGTAATTACAGTTAATTCTATCATGAAAGGATGCAGAAAAGATGACAATTTATACCAAGTTGACAGTAAAGAGAACATTTGTTACTTAACAGTTGAAGAAGAAAATAACTTGTGGCACTAGAGGTTGGGTTATATTAATCAATAGAGAATAGAAAAGATATCTAAGCTTAATATAGTTGTTGAAATTCCCAATGTGAAGCTTGATCGATAAAAGACATGTGATGCGTGCATATAAGGAAATATGGTCAGGAGTTCATATCGACTGAAGAATAAAAGGGTATTGAATCTATTTGATCTTACCCACATAGACATATGTGGTCCAATGAATGTGTCTGGAATAAATAGAGAGAGGCACTTTATTATTTTTATTGATGACTATAGTAGAATATTTGGAACAACTACTTGATTGCATAAAGATTCATCGTCGAAGAGCTAAGAATGAAACTAGCCGCACAATCAAGATTCTACAATCAAACAATGGAGGAGAATACACATCCATTTAATTTGAAATTTACCTAAAAACATGGGATAAATCATGAGATGTTTATAATGATAACCCCTCAACAAAATGGGGTTGTTGAATGCATAAATTGATAGGTGAACAATACAGCTAGAATTGTGCTGATTGAGATTTGTGTTTCTCATCATTACTGGAAAGAGGTTGTTTAAGTAGCAGTGTACACTCAAAATTATATAGGGATTTTTATGGGAGAAACCAAGACACCATATGAAATATGGTATAGAAAGAATCCCCCTGTGAAGTATTTTCATATTTTTGGAAGTAAATTTTTTATCTAAAATAAATAAGGAAATCAAGGAAAGTATGGTGATGCTATAGTCGAGGGAATATTACTTGGATATTAAATGAATAATAAAGCCTACAAATGATACAATAATAATCTTAGAAATATTTTGGAAAGAATTGATGTTAATATCATTGAGGATAAAACCATAAATACCTCAAAGAGCTCATATGTTGATATGAATGAAGATGAAGAAGAAAGTGGATAAGGGAAAGATTTGAAAGCAGAAATAGTGGAAGGATTTTAAAACATTCAGGGATCACAAAATGATGATGATTTAGAAGAATAATCAGAATAGAAAACCATTGATAAATAAAATTCATTAGAACCTCACAGGAGAAATAAAAGAGAAGAAATTGATCAATCTAACATCATTGGAGATTGGACAACACCTACACATACAAGTAGAATGAGGAATGAAGCACATTCTATCATCCTATCAATTGTGGGACCAACCTCTTTTTAAGAATCAATGAAGAATGAATCATGGGTTAAGTTCATGAATGAAGAACTAGATCAGATTGATAAGAACCAGACATGGTATCTTGTTAATAGACCTGAAAATCACCATGTGATTGGAACAAAGTGTATATTTAAAAACAAATTCGATGAGCATGGAAATTTGATAAAAAACATGGCATAGTTGGTTTGTAAAGGCTATGCTCAAATTGAAGGAATTGATGTTGAAGAAACATTTTCTTCAGTAGCTAGACTAGAGTTGATCAGACTCTTCCTTTACATGGAAATTCAAAGAGGGTACAAAGTTTATCAGATGGATGTAAAAATGTAATTCTTAAATGGAGTTCTCACTAAAACATAAATCTCCTTTAGTGGCGGTCTTTTAGTGTTGGTTTATTAAAAATCGCTGCTAAACCCAATGTTTTTTTACAGTGGCGATGCTTCCCCCCCTACCCGACCCTGACCCCCCCTTCTCCCCTTGACCCCTACGACTCCATCTTCTCCCCCCGACCCGAACCCTAGATTGGCCATCGGTGACCTCACCACCCATAAGTGCACCCCGACGCCCATCCGCGCGCCTCGCCGCCCATCGCCACCGACCCACTGAAGCCCTAGATCACCTGCCAGGTATGGTTTCCACCCTATAATATTTGTTTTAACTCTTAATAAATTACACTTGTAATTTTATCCCATCCCAATGGAGATGACTTGGTACATATAAGTATTTTTCTGCATAGAATATAGGGAGTGTTTATTCCACCACTACAAATGATACATGTATTATATAAGAAAATGATAAAATACATTCTCTATTCCATTAAAAATAATTTTAAGTGGAATTATAATGGTAATTAGTAAACTTAAAACATTCATGTATCATAGGATATATGATAATGAAAAATTATATAATTATACACATTTTAGTGTTTTATGATAATAAATGGTTATTATAAACACAATAGCATCCCTCATAAACTTTAAAAAAAATTATAACATGATATAAAAATGAGAACATAAAAATCATATAATATTATAAATCTTGGGATGTGAAAATAATCATGGATGACTAATATAGTAGTTGATGACCTTAAAATAGTGTGTGAAAAGTAGTTTGGACTAGTCAGTTTTGAAAAGAGTGTTGTGAAACCCTATTTGATTGTTTGCAAGGTGGGGTGGGGAATCAAGGTTCTTTCCAAATTTATTTTTTCATTACTTTAAATATTTAACCCTCACCAGTCGTCAAATATTATTCTTGTGTGAGCCATATCATGATTAATCTAGCACTTTTTTGTCATTGACATTAAATTTCAAAAACAAATATGGACCTTAATGCACAGAAAAACATAAGGTTTTATTTACTTGTTTCACATGCACTAGGTTTCATCTAAATAGAACACACATGATGAAGTTTCAATATAAAAAAATCCCTATCAAATAATTTTTCTATAAGATATAAATATTTTAGTTGTGGCTACTATGTTCCAAGGAACACTTCCTTTATAATTATTTGGTTTTTGATAAATGGTCACCCAAGTGAAACTCCCTTTGCTTCATTATACACACACTACTTCAAGGAAAAAATTTGTTTATACAATTTTATTTCTCTTCCAGATTGGTATAGAAAGCTAAATTTTTGTACTTATTTAACCCCAGGTTTTATGTGGTGTCGATCTCGATGTTTTTGTGCACTTCTTCTTCAAGGCCAGATGATATCATCTTCTTGATGAGAAAGTCGATTAATTTAACTCCACATAATGAAAACAACAACAATATAAAACTCCATATAAAGAATAATTCTATAAATATAATTATCTTATTATGCTCTATTTTAATCACAATCAACTAGATTAATCGTTGTAACTCCATAAACAATAAAAATTTATCCTCAAACACCTCATTATGGAAATTTAAAGTTGGTTGAATCTTACTTCTTTATTTTCAACCTTGATTGTTGTGGTATATTCTTCCATTTATAGGTTCCCATTGTGGTGCAGATTCATTTGGTTTCAATAATGGTCATATATGATCAAGATCTTAATTTACCTCCCAATTGTAGAAGATTTTTGTAGCATGCTTTTTTTCATTATTTTTTCTAAGCAGTACTTTTCATCCTCTAATGGAAGGTTAGATAGAGAGAATGATCCAAATTCTAATGGATGTATTGAAGATGTTTATTCTTGATTTTATAGGTTCTTGGATGAATCATTTCCCTTTGGTTGAGTTTTACTATGATAATAACTATTGATTAACCATTGGTAAAACTCCATTGAAAGAATCGTATGAGTGTTCTTATATATCTCTATTATGTTGGAATGAGGTTAGAGAGTTAATTAATCTTAGACCAAATTTGGTGAAGAGAATGATAAATAAGGTGTATTTGTTCTATGATCAAATAAAATATGCTCAAGACCATCATGTGGTGGACCCGAGTATAGAGTTGTTTAAGTGAGATGGGTTTGAACCAGTGAACAGTAATTCATTTCTCTTTTTATGATTTCTTGCAAAATAAACCTAATTTTCCTATTAAAGTGAGAAAACTCACTTCTTAACTCACACACACTATGGAAACAAAATAGAAAAAGACACTTGATATATAAGTTTCACCACACAAATTGATAATTTAACCCTTGGAATGATCCAGAATCACCTAAGCCAATATGATCCACTAGAATCACCATGATGGATGCAATGAGAAGGGTATATCTTTAACTTGTATTATAACATTAACAACAATTTCATCACCCAAAATATCTCATTATTGTCTTCACTACCATGCCGAGATAGTCCACACTGAGAACAAGAGAAACAAAGAAAACAACCCAACCTCTATATTTCAAAGAAGACATGGTTTTTTCATATCCTTCTTATTCCACTTATAATTACCCACCAATGGGTCAAATATACATTTTATACTTACCTATCTACTTAAATAAAGTTCCACATTAAGGTAAGAGTTTGTTTCCATTTCATATTCGTAACTTTTATTCAATTATTATATGATTTATCAAGCCCTTACCTAAGTGATATCAAAGTTATGACATCATTAGTTTGTCCATCTATTTTGGTGGAGCACGACATACAAAAAACTACAAGTATTGGATCCTTGTTCTCGTCTTCTTTTATGTATGTTTTTAATTTTCATGCTTTGGTTTTCTAGTGGGTGATTTACCATATGTATTTATATAGGAAAATCTTATGTAACATATTTATATATTTTTTCAACTAGTATATATGAATCTCTTTCCCTATTTAGTAGTAACTATGTGTTTTAATTTTTTTAATATTATGTAGGCACATTGTGATATACATGGATAAAATCTGGACCACATTATTGAGGAACACACCTCAGTATGTTAAGGGTTTGAAGGAGTTTTTAGTTTTTTCAATTTCCAATCGATCCGTTGAAGAGAGAATAAGATGTCCATGTCCTAAATGTAAATTTATAATATGGTTGAAGAGAGATGAAGTTTATGAACATTTAATACTAAAGAAATTCCCTGATCAATATTTGTGTTTGATTTGGCATGGATAATCGAACATTACAGAAAGGTTGAGCACTGGTGTTAATCCACAGAATGAGCTCCCAACTTCATCGAAAATGGAAAATGAAATGAAAAACCTCATAAATGATGCATTCGGCACTGCAAGACACCACTATCAACATAAAAACATAATAGAACAACCAGATGAGGATGATACAAATTGAAACATGACAAGTGATGTTTTTGAGACTGTAACATAACCAAATCAAGATTATAACATATCATTGGATCCTCCTCTTGATTCTGTGGAGACAAATGTAAGAGAAAACTTCACTGAGGAAAATATGTTTCATGATTTAGTTGATGATGGAAATCTAGAGTTATATAGTGGATGTTTGAAATATTCAAAGATTTCTTTTATGGTGAAGTTATACCATATCAAATGTCTATGTGGAATTACAAATAAGGCAATGTCCATGATATTGGAATTGTTGTGTGATGCATTTCTTGAAGAAGAAATCCCCGAGTCTTTTTATGATATGAAAAAAGTTGTTAATAGGTGGTTGCGCCCAAATTTACCCTACTGGTAAAAGCGGTCGATGTAGTACATGTAGGGGTCGAATCCACAGGGACCGAAGAAGAAACCTTGAGACACTTTGATTAGATGCTGGATTGGCTATGAAGTGGCCAACTATGGCGTTGATTGATTTGAAGAAATATTTATTTTAATTAAAGAACAAAAACAATAAAATTACTTGAATTAAAACAACTAATTAAGGTGAGTCGATCCTAGATTGTCTCTTGGGCTTGATTGGATGTATTTGTTTTTCATTTGATTTTCTGTTCATCGGTTCAAGAGGTATCCATTAAATGAAATAATTCCTCAATATCATTCTCCGATTTAATCCATACACAATTTCAAGGCTAATCACCAATTCACTTAGAGGATCAATTTAATGAGCACTCCAAGGAATTGGATCGTACTAGCAATCAAAATGTGTCGTCGTTAAATTCGGTGAAGACAAAGAAGACAATAAATCAAAGAAAGGAACTCTTAAAATAAAGAACAAATTTAATAATTTAAGAACATCAAATAACATTCAATCCAACTCATGCAACTCCCTAGGATCAACCCATAATAGGTTAGCCCTCCATTGATTCTATTATATCAATGGAAGTGGGTAATTGACTTAAAGAAGCGGGATTTAAGAAGAAAGGAAAAAAACATTAATCAAAATGAACACTCCACCGTTGTGTGATGAACTCACAAGTGCGGGTGTGAATAAATTCACACTATGATTCAACGGTATCAACGTGTGAAGAAAAGTAAAATAATAGGTGAAGAAGAAGAAGAAATTTTATTAAAATACTAAATGTGAATGAAAAAATTACATTAGAGAAATTGAAGATGCCATTACAAAACGAAAGCGGGAAATTACAATTGAAAGAAAAACATGGATTCAAAGGAAAATGTTAGATTCAAGGAAAAATGTTAGATTCAAGGAAAAATGTTAGATGATAATTTCATTCACCACCATCTCCTTATATAGGCATATTATGAGCCTTAGGTCCACCCCCAACATTAAATTCACCCCCAAACAATTAAGTGAGTCAAAAGGAGGGTGAAGAATCAAAAGGAAATTGACGTTTCGAAGTTGACCCGGAAAACTGTCCAGATTCGTCCTCCATTTTGACGTGTGCGTTTGACACTTCACATGGCCGAATATGAAGGTGTCATAAATACAAAATATCTTCTTCCATGTGTCTTCTAGACGATCTCAAAATTTCAGGACATTTGGCTCAGCCGTTTGGATGTTATGGTCGAAATGGTGGAACGGATTTCTGTGCATTAATGACGAGTCCACCATTTAAATCTAAACTTCAGATCCCTTTATCATCATGAAAACATCCGAATTAGCTACGGACACAGTTGAATAAAATGATACTCATATTTTTATCTTTATACTGTATAAATTTGAGCTTCACTGAGCTTGGTTTATTGGCCCCACATTGGTTTGATAGGCCTTAGGCCCATTATGCTTTTTCCAGCATGTTTCTGTCTTCAGGCGCAAAATTCTCCATCTTCCTTTGGGATTCATCCAGCGGACCTAAAAGATAAAATGTTACAAACAAAGTGATCAATCATATCCCAAATTTTCAAATTAAAATGATGAATATTGTAATTTCCACAAGCAAATTATTGAGTGGGCCCAAATTGAAATTTTAAGCATGAATTGCACAATGATGGGAAATGAAGTTCAATTTCTGAATTGGACTAAAATTGATGTTTATAAACTTTTAAACAAATTAATATTAAGAACTTAACAATGAATATTAGCCACTTTAAGTGACTAATCACACCCCCCAACTTGAGTTTTGCTAGTCCCGAGAAAAATAAATTACAAATATGAAATTGAAATCCCCTTTTCCAAAAACATTTTAAAAACACATTGCTCACCCAAAAGACCTCATACCAAAACAATTATGGAACCCATCAAAATCATTTAAAACAAGCTAGGTCCATAAGAATATCCCAAGCCCAAGCCCATTCCTTTGTTCAAATTCATTGCCACATTTCATCCAATTCCAATTAAGCATGATAAAGTGTTGTGCATCATAAAAGATATGGGGCCCATTTTATTGTTCAAGGGGAAAAAATGGAAGCGCTAGGTGGGAATCACATTAAACCTTAAGATGAGTATCCTTTTTTTTATTTTATTTTATTTTATTTTTTTTTAACCACAATAGATATGAAAAGACTAACTCTGGGCAAGACAACTATGGAGTCACGATCCCCAAGTGCCGGACGCCACGCATATTGTCAATTTCATGCTCTACAATAGAGATATAAAGCCTAACTCTGTGCAAGACAACTATGGAGTCACGATCCCCAAGTGCCGGACGCCATGCATTTGGAAAAAACATTGCTCTATGTGGTCATTTTTTTGTTTTTTTTGTTTTTTTTGTTTTTTTTTGTTTTGTTTTTGTTTTGTTTTTTTTTTGGATACTCAAATTAAACTAAAAGTGACCCCAGAACCCTATGCTATAATGAAAGGAACCCAAGAACTCAAATTTACACCCACGATCCAGTAGGCGTGTATTGTGGCATTTTTATTAAGAGGATGAAAATGTAAACTTTGAAAAATCACATCGGACAACTGCACTTTCCAAAAACTATGCTTATGAACTTAAACTTGCATTAAAATCAGAATCAAGGCATGCAAAATTTATTTGATATAAAATTTCAGAGTTTGCAATGTGTGTTATCATGTTTAAGTTTAATGGAATTTTTCTTTTCATTCATGTTTTTATTGAAAAAAAAAATCATTTTTATCCCCCCCCCCCAACTTAGAATAACACTGTCCCCAGTGTTTAAAGAAAAGAAAAGCTAGAAGGGGGTAGGAGAGGAGTTCAAAAAAGAAATTTAAAATGAAAATCATGGAATGAAGTCACCTGGTGGTTGATGATGATAGCGCATTCCATAGTCTCCCTTCAATCCTGGATTTGAGTCTTAGCGGCTTGGATGGTGGTGAATGGATTCTCCATATGACTTACAACATGTCCTTTTATTTTTTTTAACCTATAAAAACATAATAAAAAAAAATAAAAAAAAATAAAATAAACTGATGATACATTGTCTTCTTTTTAGATTTCTGGGTAAAGTATTACTCAGAGATCACGCCACGTGACACGGATGAATATGGCGCTCCCCTTTCATACCCATCCTTACTCATAAAAGAAGAACAGGTCAACAGTCTATGGTAATTTATTATATGAAAAATAAAATGATTCAAAATGATTAGAAAACATGAAAACCATGGGTTGCCTCCCATGCAGCGCTTTTGTTTAACGTCGTTAGCCCGACTTGTACCCCCCAACTTATCCAATTCCAACTTTCATCATTTTTAAGACCCCATTTTTGTCCACTTCAACTTTATTCATATTGATTTTTTTATAATTTGATTCATGTGAAATCCTATTTTCTACAATGATTGGTAAAATCCAAGGAATATCTAAAATGGTTGATCGTGTTTTATCTGGAGTATTTCCTAAGATTTCAAGGTTCATTCCTACATTATTGGTTTCATGAGATGGATGAATGATAACTGAGAGGTCTTGTTTGTACACTATGATGGGATGCCTGAGTGGGGAAGTAAGGACATTGATTTTAAGTTCAGGTTGGATAGGACATTCAAAAATAGATAAGGAATTAGAATCAATATCAATTTCATTTTCAAAATTTCCAAACACAATTGGTTCCCTTTGAATTGAAGATTCAACCCCAAAATTTTCTAGATGAGTTTCATAAATGGGTATGGGTTTGATGTTTGTGATTTCTCCTAATGGTTCAGTGATTGGTGTATCTGAAAAATCATCATTGTAGAAATATTCCGAACATTCAATCTCTGAAGAAAAATTCCCCTCTTGTGAATTCATGAAATCAATTTCATCCTTATTTAAACACTTGTTAACAATTCCCTCATGTTCATTAGCTTGACTTTCAAAATTACCTGACCAATTCACTTCATTATCCAACTCTGTTTTCCAAGATTCTAAAGTGGGTTCATCACTAAATTCAAATAAGTTATGTGGGTAACAAGATTCTTCTATAAGTGATGTGGAAGGGATAACCTGAGTTGGAGTGGGTTCCAAAAATGATTCAATGCTTTGTAGTTCTACTCTCAGTGATGAAACTTCTGAATTCATTTTTTCCATTTTTTCACACAAATGTTCAATAATTTTTTCAGAATTAGGATTGATAGATGTTTGGACCTCATGAACTTCATTAAGTTTTATCTCTTCAATCATCCTCGAGAGGTATGAAAATTGATCCTTTAAACAATCAGTATCCCATTGATTGTACAAGTTATCGGGTGTGGGGTAATCATTCAAGTGTTGATCAAAGTAATTTTCTATCTGAGGGGATTCCCATTGTTGATTTTCTATTTGATTCCAGCCTGAGTTTATGAAAGGAAATTGTTGATGATACTCCATTGGAGTTAAATGAAATTTGGATATGGATTTTTTTTTTGGACACACGAAAACAGAAAGGGGAAAAGAAAAGAGAAATATAGGGTGAGAATAGAAGATGTGGGTCTAAGGTACTTACTTGGGTCCCCGACAACGGCGCCAAAATTTGGTTGCGCCCAAATTTACCCTACTGGTAAAAGCGGTCGATGTAGTACATGTAGGGGTCGAATCCATAGGTACCGAAGAAGAAACCTTGAGACACTTTGATTAGATGCTGGATTGGCTATGAAGTGGCCAACTATGGCGTTGATTGATTTGAAGAAATATTTATTTTAATTAAAGAACAAAAACAATAAAATTACTTGAATTAAAACAACTAATTAAGGTGAGTCGATCCTAGATTGTCTCTTGGGATTGATTGGATGTATTTGTTTTTCATTTGATTTTCTGTTCATCGGTTCAAGAGGTATCCATTAAATGAAATAATTCCTCAATATCATTCTCCGATTTAATCCATACACAATTTCAAGGCTAATCACCAATTCACTTAGAGGATCAATTTAATGAGCAATCCAAGGAATTGGATCGTACTAGCAATCAAAATGTGTCGTCGTTAAATTCGGTGAAGACAAAGAAGACAATAAATCAAAGAAAGGAACTCTTAAAATAAAGAACAAATTTAAGAATTTAAGAACATCAAATAACATTCAATCCAACTCATGCAACTCCCTAGGATCAACCCATAATAGGTTATCCCTCCATTGATTCTATTCTATCAATGGAAGCGGGTAATTGACTTAAAGAAGCGGGATTGAAGAAGAAAGGAAAAAAACATTAATCAAAATGAACACTCCACCGTTGTGTGATGAACTCACAAGTGCGGGTGTGAATAAATTCACACTATGATTCAACGGTATCAACGTGTGAAGAAAAGTAAAATAATAGGTGAAGAAGAAGAAGAAATTTTATTAAAATACTAAATGTGAATGAAAAACTTACATTAGAGAAATTGACGATGCCATTACAAAACGAAAGCGGGAAATTACAATTGAAAGAAAAACATGGATTCAAAGGAAAATGTTAGATTCAAGGAAAAATGTTAGATTCAAGGAAAAATGTTATATGATAATTTCATTCACCACCATCTCCTTATATAGGCATATTAGGAGCCTTAGGTCTACCCCCAACGTTAAATTCACCCCCAAACAATTAAGTGAGTCAAAAGGAGGGTGAAGAATCAAAAGGAAATTGACGTTTCGAAGTTGACCCGGAAAACTGTCCAGATTCGTCCTCCATTTTTACGTGTGCGTTTGACACTTCACATGGCCGAATCTGAAGGTGTAATAAATACAAAATATCTTCGTCCATGTGTCTTCTATAAGATCTCAAAATTTCAGGACATTTGGCTCATCCGTTTGGATGTTATGGTCGAAATGGTGGAACGGCTTTCTGTGCATTAATGACGAGTCCACCATTTAAATCTAAACTTCAGATCCCTTTATCATCATGAAAACATCCGAATTAGCTCCGGCCACAGTTTAATAAAATTATCCTCATATTTTTATCTTTATACTGTATAAATTTGAGCTTCATTGGGCTTGGTTTATGGGCCCCACATTGGTTTGATGGGCCTTAGGCCCATTATGCTTTTTCCAGCATGTTTCTGTCTTCAGGCGCAAAATTCTCCATCTTCCTTTGGGATTCATCCAGAGGACCTAAAATATAAAATGTTACAAACAAAGTGATCAATCATATCCCAAATTTTCAAATTAAAATGATTAATATTGTAATTTCCACAAGCAAATTATTGAGTGGGCCCAAATTGACATTTTAAGCATGAATTGCACAATGATGGGAAATGAAGTTCAATTTCTGAATTGGACTAAAATTGATGTTTATAAACTTTTAAAAACATTAATATTAAGAACTTAACAATGAATATTATCCACTTTAAGTGACTAATCAATAGGATTGGTATGAATTATACAAAAATACATGAGTGTCCTAATGATTGTATACTTTATTGGCGAGAGGATTCAAGTAGACAGAATTGCAAAAAAATGTTCTTCTTCTAGATGGCAGCCAATGGGTGATATTGGAAGTCTAAATCAACATAATTTCATGAAGAAGAAGAAAGATAACACACCTGCAAAGGTTTTTCATTACTTTCCTTTAAATCCTCGATTTGAAAGATTATTCATTTCATCAAAAACCGCCAAACACATGAAGTGGCATTCTGTAGATAATAACAATTATGGGTTAATGAGACATCCATGAGATTCACAATCATGGAAGACATTTGATTCATTACATTCAGATTTCTCAGATGATCCTAGGAATGTTTGATTTGGATTGGCTACCGATGGATTCAACCCATTTGGGACTTTGAGTACCAGTTATAGCATTCAAATAGTTGTTTTGATCCCTTACAATATGCCTCCATGGATGTGCATGCAACAAACATCTTTTATCATTTCGATGATTATTCCTAGAAAAAAAATGTCTGGAAATAATATTGATGTATACTTGAAGCCTTTTATTGAAGAATTACAGGAGTTATGGAGCAACGGTGTTGATACATTTGATGCTTCTTCTAAAATAATGTTCAAAATGCATGCTACTTTAATGTGGACCATTAGCGACTTCCTTGGTCTTGGGAATTTATCTGGTTGGAACATTTACATGGGTTTGGCTTGTCCTGTTTGTAACTTTTATTTTGAGCCCAAATGACTACCTTATAGTAGAAAATGGTTCTTCTTGTGCCATCGAAGATTTCTCGATGCATCTCATAGATTTCGACTGAACAGATCAAAATTTAATGGTTTCATTGATCGTAGACCACCTCCAAAGTTGTTAACTGAATCTGAAATATTGAAACAACTTGAAAATGTTGAAACCTAATTTGGGAAGGTTCATCATTTTAATGATAGTGGGAAATGGGTTCAAAGTGCATCATCAAGTGAAATTAGAATGCAACAATGGAAGAAAAAAAGTATATTTTTCAAACTTATGTATTGGGAATTTAATTTGTTGCGGAATAATCTTGATGTGATGCATATTGAGAAGAATGTATGTGACAATTTGATTTTCACATTGCTTAATGAGCATGGAAAGTTGAAGGATCATCTCAATGCTCGCAAATACTTACAAGTACTGAACATAAAACGTGATCTATGGCCAGATGAGGATGAAAAGTATGCTTCGACAATTTTTGCAATGAAAAATAGGGATAAAGATACATTACTTCAATTTTTAAAGAATGTGAATGTATCTAATGGGTATTCAAGTAACATATTGAGGTGTTTTGACTTGAATAATTATAAGATACATGGATTGAAAAGTCACGATTCACATATTTTGTTATAACAGTTACTACCATTGGCATTGCATGCATTATTACCTGAAAAACTTACTGTTGTTGTACTCCAATTATGCACATTTTTTAGAAAACTATGTGAGAAATATCTACATCTATTTCAGCTTGACAACCTCCAAGAGAGGTTTGTATTGACCCTTTGTGCAATGGATATGATCTTTCCTCCGTCATTTTTTACTATCATGATGCATTTAACTGTGCATTTGGTTGAGGAAGCTAAATTAGGAGGCCCTGTTCATTATCGATGGATGTATCCAATTGAGAGGTACTTTATTTATATGTTTTTCAGTTAAGTAAACAATTTTTGGCACTTAATTAAATGAATAATTATGTTTATTTTATTTCACGGATATCTTGGGCATTTGAAATCATATGTGAGAAATAAAGCTCAACTAGAAGGCTCTATTGCTGAAGGCTATTTGGCTGAGGAGTGTCTTACCTTTTGTTCTAGATACTTGGATTATATTGAGACAATATTTAATCAAGTTGGACGTGTTGAAGGAAATTAAAAATATTTCCTTATTTTGACTAATCAGTTGGGAGGACCTCAAATGTGGCACTGACAGAATTGGAATTATTACAGACACATAGATATGTGCTGATGAATATTGAAATTGCAGATCCATTTATTGAAGAGTTTATGACACAAACAAAGAGACGAATGAGAGGCTAAACAAGAAATGAGAAAGATATAACCAAATTTGTTAATAAAGAGATTATATAATGATTTGCACGACATGTAAGTTCATAAATATTGAAATTATTATGAATATTAGTTTGATGCATATATTTTGTAAATCTAATAAAGTATATTTCTTTTTTTAGATCATTAATACTGATACTTGAGCAGAGTTGTCAGAAGATTTTAAGTTTCTTGCTCGAGGTCCTCCAAAACAAGTTATAAAGTTCGACGCTTACAACGTGAATGGCTTTAGATTTCATACAGTCGATCGAGAAATGGGTTTGAAAACACAGAATAGTGGTATATTTACATTTTCTGAAGTGGGATACTATGGAAAGATGACTAGTATTATTTAATTAAACTACCATGGTAATTTTTCAGTTGTTTTATTCAAATGCAATTGGGTCGATATTATCAGAGGTGTTAAAAGAGATTCCTTGCAATTTACTTCTGTGAACTTCTCTCACTTGATGGATGTTGGTGATCGTGAACTGCATGATCCATATATCTTATCATCACAATCAAAAATGGTTTATTATGTGAATGATGTTGTGGATTAAGGGTTGAGTGTAGTTGATCACATAATACAAAGAGATTTGTATGATATGGGTGATGAAGTGGAAGATTTGACCTCTGAAATTGAATCTCATCAACAACAAGAAGCAGAATTATTTGTCCATCATGATATTGAAAATATTAGTCTAGAAAGGATGAATGAATTGGATGAAGTAATGGAGCAGGAAACTGACATGATTGAAGGGGAAAATGATTGTATGTACAAATATTTATTCATTCAGCAACCACTAATTTCATTTGTGCAGTCATTCATTATCATTATCATGTATATTTTGTTTGTTAGTATTGGGAATCTATTATCATTTTTAAATTTTTTTCTGCATATTTTTTTTGAAATATATGTTTTGAACTTAATTTTATTTGATTAAATGATAGTAATGCCAAGGAGGAAGCGATACACTATTTCATCCACTACTACAACAGATGAAAATCCATCTATCTCCCTCCCTATGTCATTTGAGCCACCGACTACCTACCCCCCTACACCATCTCCCCCTACACCATCTCTCACACCCTCTATGAGCATCCCTTTAGAAGTTGAGTCGTTGAATCCCCCTTCAGCAGCCTCAACAGCGGGGCGGTGGTGCGCCACTTCTAGTTCATCACAGGCATACTGGAGGGTCACTGTTATAGGTACAAATTTTAATATAAATAAATTAATTTCACTTTTTTTATACTAATTTTTTGTTCATTAAATATGAAAAAAATGAAACTGTAGAGAAAAATATAAAGTGTATATGTGTGTAATATGAATGGAGAGAATATAGTTGTCCCATTTTATTCATATGGGGTCCCTGTGGATGACGTCGCATGATTACTTGGCCAAATTCTAGGTCAGCTGGCAGCGGAGCCCATTTCCCTTCTTATTTTTTATGATGATTGCAGACATATGCCTCCAAGTTGTAAAAATGAAGTTTTTTATTCCCAAATAAAGGTGATTTTAATACATTATGGTGTAATTGAATTTCATGTTATTAATATGTTCAAAATGAATTTCTGTATACAGATGTTTTTCCACTTTACAATTGCTGATGTGATAGCACGAAAGTGGACGTTGAAAAATCTTGGTAAGAAATTGAAAGAATTCAAACGGAGATTGTGGAGCGATGTCAATGATACTTCGTTGACCATCCAACAAATGTATGATAAGCTACCCAATGGGGTACCCAAAGAACAGTGGAAAGTTTTTGTTGACAGACATCGTAATGAGAAGCAGATGGTATTTAAATATATATTATTATATTAACCTCATTTTACATTTATACATGTATATGAATAGGAGATTACATTGAATAAATTACTATTAAATTTTATTTTATTTATTTCATGATCTCTCAAGAAAGAATGCATCAATTCGGGCTAAGCAAGTCATCCCTCACATTATGGGGTCAAAAAGCTTTTCTAGAAGCCGATCGACTCTGGTAATATTTTCATTAGTTTAAATATTTATAAGGCAATATTATCTATTTAATATATTAGAAATGTTGATTTATCGTTGTTTAATGCAGTCACAGAGTTTAGGGAACGAAGCATCCCGAACTGAAGTGTGGTTGTATGTTCACAAAAAATCTGATGGAAGTTTTGTTAATGAGCCTGCCAAAGAAGTTGGGGTATGAACTCATTTTTTCATTATAATAACTTATTATCAGTTTTAAATATGTTAATATATATTGATATTTTATTTATAGGTAAAAATTAAAGAAATATAGGATGTCAATCCTGGGCAGTCCTACTCAGTCTCCCGGGATGACTCGGTTGTTAAAGTCCTTGGGAAGGAGCATCCTGGTAGAGTGCGCGGGATGGGTTTGGGACCTGTACCATCTGAGGTCTTTGGAAGGCCATCGAGGATTGTAGCTGCATCTACTCTTAGTTGTAGTCAGTACATACCCAAAGATGCTCAGAGAGAGATTGTTTCCCTATAAAACACAGTTCAAGACCAGGGGCCTCAGATATCCTCTTTGCAGAAAGCGTTGACTTATATACGTCAGCAGATGAGAAGATATCCCCCTGGTGGTATTACATCAACTGGTGCTGAGTAGGTAAATCACAAAAATTCAAAATCATTTAGTTTGCAAACTTTTATTGGTTTTAAGTTTAAATATAAATATGAAACACTATTTAATTTTCAATATAATGTTCTTACAAGTGGTAGCAGGAAGTGGAGATGGAGGTGGAGAGGGTGACGATATCTTTTCATCATCGGATAGTGATTAGTAGTATTGTTGATATGTGGAAAAATATTGATAGTCGGTTTGTATATGTATCATGTGTGGCACATAGTTTCCTCCAAACATTTTCAAGACCTAACATTTTCTTGATTTCTCATGTTTCCTTTTATGTATTTTATTGATTTCTGATGTTTCCCTTTATGTCTTGATTTCTCGAGTGTGGTATGCACCATATATATCAACTCTTTATTGTGATGATTCATTTTTTATGATTCATTTTTCCTAAATTTATTTTTTCATTATAATAACTTATCCTACATTTTCTAGCCCAATGTATTTACCACTACATTTCCATTTCTAAGAAGTACTTCTTAGTTATGCTCTTGTATCAATCCCTGGGGGTGAGAATGTGTGTCTCGCTAACATGTTTAAGATAGATCACCCTTTAGTGTGGCATAATCCTAGTATCCAAAATTTCAAAAAATAGTTGTAATCCATAGATACTGATACGAGATTTGGGGAAATTTTGCTACATTGTCTGAAATGGGGTTTTCCCACAATTTCCAAAGTGGCCTCCAAGAATAGTCAGGTAGTGTGAATGACAGTGTCCATTATCTCAGTAGGCATGACATGCCGATGGGAAACTCCTAGTAGATTCTGTATAATCCCCTGACCTAGAAAAATGTTAAATAGACTACATGATCAGTTACTTACCATTCATAACATCAACTGCCCTATCACAAATAATTTATTATAATCATCCAAATTCCTTGATAGAATATATCAACCCCATTCATGAGACAATCTTCCCTTTGAAGGAATTTGCCTGATCACTTCTATTATATTCTTCACATCAAAATAAATAGGATGCATAATGGGAGTTACAATATATTAGGATCCAGATTCCATTCCTTCTAAGGAAACCACACTAAAGACTCCTTTTCCAAAGAAATCACATGAGTGGAACAAATATGATACTTGAACCTGATCCATCACTCTTAAAAAAATAGGAACCCTTATCCATGGGAGAGATGATTTTACCTTTTTTCTATCTTTAATTTCAAGTATAATAATTCCACATGGAATAACCCAAGCGAGAGATGATTTTACCTAATTCCTATGTTATGTTTCATTTATAATAATTCCACACGGAACACCAACATAAATTAATCCCAAGAAAATATTACCACATCATTATTTTCATGATAAAGGGTCTACCACCAACATACTACACCCCACATCTTTTGAGTAACTAAGGAATAAATAAATAACCACCCAATCATGTTCCTAAAGGACTGTAGGAGGGTTTAAATTTATCGACACATAGAAGGAATAGAAATCTAAATAGTTACTATATATATAGTAGTAATATATATAGTTTATATATATTTCATCCACCTATATTGTCAAGGTATGTGAAGATGTATGTAGCCATATACTTATAATAATACTAATGAATAGACCATGGAATAACTCAGACATCCCTAACCAGTCTAACGAGCCTATGTGCTCATGTAATTGGGTACATGCCCTATATCCCAATAGAGTGATAGATGCCATGAAACAACACATGGGATGTTAACTGCGCCATCAGGTCAAAATTCTAGTCATGGAATGTGGTGAGTAAATCACAATACTTATATAGTAACATTTTTGTGATACACCACGCTCAGCACCTGATGTAAGGAATTGTGATATCGCCTTGCTCAACAATTTCATACCATCATACCACAACCTCTATAAAGGTATATATTAAATATAACTAGTAAGGGGAATTACCTCAAATCCATCTCTTTTATTTACACCGTATATATAATAAAGTCATAATCATTTGTGTCATAATAGATAAGGAATAACCTCTTATTCATGTCTTTATCCTTGTTCAATTCCCATTTAAAATATTACAGTTCATATGAAGCATTTTATAAAGAATAAATCAAGAGCATGACATTACAATTACTTGGGGTCATTCCATTTAAAACTAATTGATTTATTTTAATAAAGGAAACCCATCATTAATTATCCATTTCACATTATCAGTTACATTTAACTCATTCAATTCATTAAAACATGGGAAACCCATATATAATCTCAATGGAGTCACTTAGATGGTGACATGTTAATCTAGGAAATTTTCCACTTTAGAAATTCCAACTATAAGTGGTCCGAACACCTAAGGGATGCCTTGGGTTCTATCAAATAATAATATATAAAGGGATATTACATTCTTGAACAATTCCAAAAGATATATGGGAGTATCAACATTAGAAAAAAAATCATATTGTCCCATTTCACCTAGATCACCCAATGGGTGACCATATAAGTTGCACACAACATGTGATCATTCAATAAAGGATCAACTAGTGCATATGAGTCTGCAATGGTCAATTTTAAATACATAAATTCACCACTACATTTTATTGGATACTAGGATTATGCCATTTGATATTTTTATTTTCATTCCTTTACTCACTGAACGATGCATTTGGTTATGCTTAGTTAAGCATCTCTTTTCATATTGACTGTAGTATGTATTCTGTTGGTGTTTTCGTATTCTTGGAATGTTTTTTTAGGGCATTGGTACATGGGATACAAAAAATGGTTCTTTTTCTCGAAATATGCTCTTTAGTGGCAGTTTTAACCGCCGCTAAATGTCGATATTTTTTTTATTAGCGGCGGTTTTAACCACCCCTACCGTCTTAAATTTAGCGGTGGTTTTAACCGCTGCTATAGTGGCCCATATTTCATGCATTTTTGCGGCGGTTATATTGTTTGTCATGACAGTTTGTCTCGGTAGGGTATTACTTTTTTTTAGCGGCGGTTTTAACCACCGCTAAGAAAAGTAATATGTACTGTAGTAGGCACTGTAGCAGTACTATAGCATGTATTGTTTGGTACTATAGCAGCTGTAACTATTCACCTTGGGCCATCGGTTTGGGCTGGATTCCTTAAGGCTTTCGGGCCACCTAGGCCTTCAGGTCAGTAGGTCTTTCGAGCCACCTTTAAGGCCTTCAGTCCATCTCAAGGCCTTCGGGCCACATGTAGTTGCCCCAGACAGACTCTACCAAAAGGAGCATCCCAGAAGATGATTCAGAGCAGGTGCACTCACCAGAGTATAGCCAAATGGATTGTCAGAATGAGAGGGTATGGCTATGACATCGGGACCAGACTGTGCTTTCACGAGAAGCCTAGTTAGACGGTCATGCGAAGGTGGAGAGCTACTATCACGATGCAGATGCTGGGGGGGCATTTCCTTGTAGATAGTCTGGTTGAATTCCCTAAGACCTTCAGGTCATGTAATCTCCTAAGCCTATGGGCCTTGTAATCTCTGAGCCTACGAGACTTGTAAGGGTTCCCCCTCATCCCTTGAAAGGGGAATTATCAAAAATCAATAAAAAAGAAGGTCTTTGGGTCATTCGAGCTAAAAAAAGTAATCCCCTGCCCAGAGAAACCGCCGCGAAAAAAAATATAACCGCTGTGAAAATGCACCAACTACAACGGTTCCCATAAAATTCTGCTAAACTGGTTTAAACACCACAAATAATTTTCCAATATGCAATTTAGCGGCGGTTTTCAGAAACCAACACAGAAGCATATGGTGGCGGTTTAAACTGCCGCAAAATTGCAATTTTCCTGTAGTGTCTTGAAGAATAATTTTATATTGAACAACCTATGTGATTTTTGATTGGAAATGATGAGATGAAGGTGTGTAGATTAAATAAGTCTCATTGTGGTCTAAATAAATCACCATGAGTCTGGTATTATTGATTGGATGCTTATCTAAAGAAGCTTGATTTTAAAAGAGGAGGTGTCGATCATAATCTCTATATAGAGAATTCTCATATTGATCAATTTATAGTTCTTGTGTATGTTGATGATATTATTTTTTGTTGAAGCAGGTATGGATCTATGGAATAATTTTCTAATCACATGAAATCAGAATTTGAAATGTCCATGATTAGTGAAATCACATACTTCTTGGGGCTGCAGGTGCTTCAAAAGAAGGATTGGACCTTCATTTCTTAGGCAAAATATGCAAGAGAGATTTTAAAGAAATTTAACAGGTATAACTCCAAACCAATTTCGACTCCGATTGTAGTTGGGATAAAACTTGGAAAGCACGAGGATGAGACATCTGTGGATCCCACCCTGTACAAGTGAATCATTGGAATCTTATTATACTTAACTACAACACATCAATATATCATCTTTACAACATGCTTAGAGACCCACTTTCAAAGTAATCTGAAGGAGGAACATTTGACAACAATTAAACGAATCATGAGTTATATACAAGGTACACTCAAATTTGGATTAAAATTTTTAGTGGGAAGATATAATGAATTATCAACATTTTTTTATGCTGATTGGGTTGGATATGTGGTGGATATAAAATCCACAAGTGGTAGAGCATTCTTCATTGGCAATAAATGCGTTGGTTGGTTGAGCAAGAAATAAGAAAGCACTTCACTTAGCATGGATAAAGTAGAGTATATATCTACTACAAAGGCTTGCACTCAGCTATTATGGATGAAGAAACAATTGACTGATGTTGGTGATGAGGTGAAATAGCCGACGGTGATTCATTTTGACAACAAGAGCGTGATCAATCTTATGAAGAATTTGGTTCAACACTCTCATACCAAACATACTAAGATTAGATATCACTTCATCAAACAAAAATTTGAACATGATGTGATTAAAATGGATCATGTTGGAACTTATGACCATGTGGCTAACATTCTGAATAATTCATTGGTAGCACATATGTTTGAGAAACATCGATTGAACCTCTGTGCTCAGCCACCTCCTACTGCATAAGGAGGTTACGATTAGCCCCCTATCCCTATTTTTGTTAAATGTTTTAATTTTTTTTTGGAAGTGATGCAGTTTTATGGGGGAGTTACGATCTAGGTGGAGTTTTTTTGAGCACTAAGAGTACAAATACAAGCTCTTTGGGTTTATTGCCAAAGGGGGAGATAAGTGACATTCAATGAGTGTTTGGTTTGTAGGAGGTTTGTAGGATTGTTTGGTGGTCTTTGGTGGCATGGCAGTAAGAAATTCTCTTTTGTCACTCTTGTTTTATACACCGAGCTTTCTCATGTAGACTTAGAGTGATGGATGAGTTATTTTATGTCTGTCAGGTTTTTTATCAAGGCTGGTGTTTTTATTGATTTTTTTATAAATTTTGAACAAACCCAAAGAGGGAGATTGTTGGAACCAAGACCTTTCACAGTTGGAAATAGAGTATATTTTGCGTTTGTTGTAAATACACACTAGTGTTGATTAGGGAGTTTTCAAGACAAGAGATCTTATGGTGCAAATGACTTCAGTGTTGAAGGTGGCGCATTTTCCCAGTGTTGGCCAAATTTTTAGAGCTCAAACTTAGGAGGAAGGAGTAGGATTTGCAAAAGGTTGATTTCTAGGATTGACTCTTCATAAATATGGTATAAAGTCATGAGTTTCATGAAGACTGGGTTTCATAAAGATGTGAGGCATCAAAAATAAGCATTGTGAACATGCGACAAAAAGATGATGAATCTTGGCGACTACGAGGAACTTTGAGAATGGGTTAAATTTCACTGGTACTTTGCAAATGAAGGAGCTTCACAAGCATGTTTTTGGAGGTTCGTGAAAAGGTCGTTGGGAATGTGGGATCTTCCCAAAGGGCTTAGCCTATAAATAGGCGGCCACACCCACTTCATTGGACATGAAGAGTTTTGGAGAAAATGTTGAATCGCTCTAAATTCGTGAAGGCAGGGAGCTTCGTGAATTAGGAAGTCTTTGTGAGCTTGAGTGTCGTGAAAAGATTGATTATGTCTTAACTAATGCCAATTCTTTTGAGTTATGGGAGTTTCGTGAAGTCTTAGTGTTCCGCGAAGGCAGTTTGTTTCGCAAAGGCTGTGAGCTTCGCGAAGGTAGTGTGCTCCGCGAAGGCTGTGAGCTTCGCGAAGGTTGGGAGCTTCACAAAAGTATGTGAGTTCGCGAAGGCTGGTATTTCTTTGAAACATATAGGGGGTTTTGTGATGGATAGAAGCTACGTGAACGATAGTGTTGAACATCTGGTTCTAGTGAACAATGCTTTCAAGTGCATCAACTCAAGACTACGGAGTAAATAGAGTCTCGTGCTAGTTAGGGACAAAGACTTAAATGTCAATCTACTGAAGCAACCTTCAAGTCGTTTGACTGAGTAAGACTTCACCCAAAGTAGTGAGTTAGGGGGAGTCGACGGAAGTGTTCCGAGAGAGGTGGTGTGTTATCCCTAAAATTCTTGTAAAGGCAATGTGCCTGACATAGAGGGACAATGTCTGAACTTTTATATTCCACAACTAGTGAAAATCAGTGGATTTAGGTACGACCAACACACTATTGACATATGCTCCTTGGACTAACCTTTAGTGGCGAACCAAGTAAAACTGTTGCGTTGTCTCTCTGCATGTGAATGTTTAATTATTGCACGATTGTATCAGATAGGTTTGACAAGTTCCTACCTGCACGAGAATAAGATCCGTCGCTTTAAAAGAAAAAATTAACACACTGATTCATCTCTTCTCTCTCAGGGTGTTTTGGGGTCCTATAGAGGATGATGTAAGTCATTGGCGACAGTAACAAGAGCTAGGTGAGGTAAGACATCAACGATGGCGGGGGGTGAGGGTGAAGTGAGGCAAGCATGGAACCAGAGGCAAGGGGAAGACTTTGGGAGGGAGAGCAGTTGGCTAAGGTTGTAAGAGGAGAGATATGAAAACCTTAAATATACTGTTTCCCCCAACTTTTCCATTTCCCAAACCGAGGAGCTTGTTGGGCTTACCCTATGACCGAGCTTAGTCAAGTGATAACCCAACACTGTATTCTACAGTGGATTTATTTTTAACCCACAATATCATTAAAGTAGTAACATGTCTTAACGTTTTTTATTTACAGTCATCTAATCTATCCAATCCATCGTATTTTAGTAGACCCCTTCCAATGTTCAGATCTCTCATCATTCCCCTCCCCAATACACAAAGACGCTCGCCTATTGAATGCCCCTCCTCTTGATGTTCATCCTTAGTACAATTTTGTGATTCTTTTTCTATTTTATTACATGGAAGGGATATATACAAATTCTCTTAATTACATGTGGAACCATAACGATTCAATCTCTTATGCTTGATATGAATGGCAAGTTGTGATTATTTTAATTATAAATAAGCACGAATATATATATATATATATATTAATATATATAAAGTACTACCATGCAAGGTACGTTTCAGTGGTGCCCTGTCGTCTCTCATCGGCCGTGTTTCCCGGCCATCGGAAATCATGGCAGCTGGATCGTTCATGTCCCCACGCCCCTCACTGAGCTTCGCTTCCCTTCTTCCCCTCACCGCATCCCTTCATCCTTTTCGGATCCCGCATTTGACTGTTTCCAATCTTTCCGTTTCCCCGCAATCAGTCCCCACCCGCATCCCTTCCATCTCGACCTTTGAATCTCTATCGGTTTGTCCTCGCCATCCTCCATGGATGAACGAATTGGGGACGAAGACAGGGATGCATTGGAGTCTATCAGTGAAATCCCTCCACCGCGGAAGGCGCATTCTTACAGCCAGCAGTTGCGAGCCGGCGGAAGCCACAGGCGGCACTACCAGGTTCGCAAGCACAGCCTCGATGACGATCGAATCCCCAGCCATTTCGAGCGCTACAACGAATCTTCCGACGACGATTTCTTTCCCTACGCATCCTCCGCCGATTTCCCTTCCCGGCCCCTTCCAGAAGCTGGACCCGACGGCCACCAGCAGCGGCAGCCACTCCCGGAGTTCGTGGCCGCGGGTTGCACCGGGGTCTTTCGACTCCCTATACGCGGACCCGTTCACCCAAGCCGGCCTCCCTGCCTGGAGCTGAGGCCGCACCCGCTGAGAGAGACCCAGGTGGGGAAGTTCTTAAGGACCATCGCCTGCACGGACACGCAGCTTTGGGCGGGCCAGGAGTGCGGGATTAGGGTTTGGAGGTTCGAGGACGCATTCGAGGGAGGGCTTGGTGGGAGGGTTAGGAGGGGTGACGAGGACGCTGCGCCATTCTACGAGTCCCCCAACACCTCAGCGACGACGTGCGTAATCGTTGATTCAGGGAATCGGCTGGTGTTTACGGGGCATAAGGACGGGAGGATCAGGACGTGGAAGATGGATCAGCCCACGGACGAGAACCCTTTCAAGGATGGTCTGTCTTGGCAGGCGCACAAAGGGCCTATCCTGGCCATGGTCTTTACTGCTTACGGTGACCCTCTTTCTCACTTCCTCATTACGAAGAATTCAGGATTATTACGTCCAGTGATGTGCCTGCATTAGCTCTTGCAGTCTTAAAACATCGGATCTTCTATGAAAGTGTTCGTCATTAGCTTGTAATGAACAAAATCTCTTGTTGCATTGTTAGTGAATCGTTTTCATTCTTGGTTCAAAAAATTGGAATGGCTGAAGTATTATAAAATCAAATCTTATGAGTTATACTTTCTGTTCGGATGTTATGGAAATAATGATATATACAACGGAATAAAAAAAAGGGTGGATAAATATTTTTATGTTGAGTTATAATTTTTTTTTTGAAAAAATGACCCTTTTCCTGTAATTTAATTTCAACTGTTAGAATGAATATTTATCTCTATATTATCTGATCAATCAGAATTTTCAATTTTTAAGGATTAGGTTTCTTTTGGGAGTCTAGATTTTGTCAGCTAAACAATTTCATTGTTTTTCTTAGTTTGCTTTGTTTTATTTCAATTCATTATATTGTAGGAGAAAGGAAAGAGTGAAAGTTGAGTGAACATGAAACATGATCCGTGTCTTGAATTTACAAACTAATTTATTCCACACAAGGGAATGTGGGTTCTCCCTGGTTGGTTGTTATTATTTTTGTGGGGCTATACCCATCCCTGATGCAGTGTTGTCCAAGCTGATCCGGATTCTACTTATAAATGATGCTACTGAGATCTGCAAATGAGTTTAACTAGTTGACATCAAATAACATTTGACCAAAGTTCAAAATTTCAAAATTTCAATATATATATATATATAAAACAATTAAGAAACTGCAAGAACAAGAATATAAAAAAGGTTAAAAAACCATCATATCAGTTGATTATGTGCGGCATTTTGTTCTGTTCATACATTGGAAATCAAATAATAAAAAAATAAGTTTGATGAATATTGAATTTCTGATACATGATGCACACTTCGAACTCCATAGCTCATGCTAGCTGGGTTATAACTCTTTGCCCATCTTGGGCACGCATGACTAGCAATGAATTTGCCCTTTCATTCTATTCCTCAAAATTGCCTCGAAGTAGCCGAGGCGAATCCTCAACTGAAACTGCTTTTATTTGCTGTCAGTTTTTGTCTTGAACGTCTGACGCTGTTATCCAAGATTTATTTGTACGGTATGCAATCCACTCTGGCTGTTGTTTAACCCCATGATCTTTTCATCCAGGTGATCTTTGGTCTGGTTCTGAAGGAGGTGTTATTGGTGTATGGCCCTGGGAATCAATTGAGAAATCACTTTCTCTGAAAACTGGGGAAAGACACATGGCTGCTCTATTGCTGGAGAGATCTTTCATTGATCTTAAGGATGAGGTTGCTTCTAGTGGTGCCCACAACATCTCTTCAGATGTGAAGTGTTTGTTGTCTGATAATGTCAGAGCAAATGTATGGTGTGCCAGGCCATTGTCCTTTTCACTCTGGTATGTTTGTGTCATAGATCCTATCACACATGAAATTAAAATTATGACACATGAATTCGAGTTCTTATTCTCTTTTTTCATTTTCTCTCTGTTTTCGTTATTATTTTCTCCACTTGACCACTGGCTGAGAACCTCCTTGGTGGTCAAAAAGTTTCAGATTTCAGTCATAAATGGTTACTCTATTTTCCTTAAATGATTTTGTAAAGATATGTACAGCTTGGTATTTTATCCAAATGCACTAGAGTAATCTCTCTGGCTCTCTCTCGCTCTCTCTTTTTGGACACTTTTTTCCACAGTATTAGAGCTGCAATTATTTTCATTCTGTTTGTAATGGACACATAATATTTTTTATGCAATGTGGATGATAGATTGATTGTTAAAATATGACACCAGAGTTAGAAGATGGTATAACTAGCTTAGAAGACAACATCTGCTGTCAAATTATTTTACGTTTCATAATTTGTTGCTTCTTGTAGGGCATTTTCTTCAGTTTGCATCCTAATAACATATAGTATTAAAATTTCTATGATTTTTGAAGAGTTAGACTTAATTCAGCGCTCCTTTCAAATAAAAATTTGCAGCATTGCATCCCAATGGAGAGGGGACAATGCAATCATGAACACCATCTCATTTGTTGTATTAGCCCTAATAACAATCCAATAATTATGCTTTTCAACCAATATTCAGTATCTGGTTAGATCATGTTACAAGTCTCTGTGATTGGCGTCAAGCCTTATGGCCATACAAGCACCAATATATACTGTTTCAAGAAAACCTACCTCATTGAGTATGTCAGTAACCAAATACAAGCACCAATATATACTGTTTCAAGAAAACCTACCTCATCGAGTATGTCAGTAACATATTTTGGAGATGCCTTCATATGAATGAGTTACTTTTGCACCTTGAAAGAATTCAATATCTTTTGTGCTAAACATAGCTTGCAAGAATTGTTTGGGCATCTGAATATCAATTGAGTCAATGTCTGTAATAATGATATCATTCACTTGTAAAAAAAAGCACATCTTGCAAAAAAATAAAAAGAAAAAGAAAAATAAATAAAAGAAGTAAAGCTAAGCGTGACTGATCCCCTTGTCATTGCTGTAGACCTGGCTAAACCACAGCTTCACTATCAGCCTATTAAGTTGCATTCCTAATCGTACTATTTATGGGAAATGGTACACCATTTCAGCATTTGGTTGAATTTAAAGGAAAATTAGTACGCCATTCCAGCGTTTGGTTGGATTGAAGCAGAATATGTGGGAGGGACAGTTCCAAAAAAAATGATGGAAATGCTAATGACACTTCATGGTGTGTCAATCTGGTTTCGTAGGAGTAGGAATGGAACTGAAAAGTCCATAAAGTCCCTCACCTTCAAATGTTTTTGTTTAACCCAGAGGTATAATTAACATTAAAAAATACCACATTGGAAAGTAGCAAAAGGGTCTGTTATTCTTTACCCATTCCATTCCAATTCCACTCTAAGCCATTCCATTCCATTCCAGATGATTTTATGAACCAAACGGGCTATAAATCTCTGCTTAACCATGCTTGAGGGAATTGTGAATCCTTGTTGGTTGACATGCCTCTTGTTTTTTGTAGGTTGCTTCATGCAAATCTAACGTTCTGACATATCAGAACACAGCAAAGGTGTTTTTTTCCCTAAAGGTGAATGATGTTCAAAATATAAATTTCTTGATTGAAAAAAATGAACAATAAAGATAAATAGGGGAGGAAGAACTATTAGAAACTTCAGGGGGTGGGGGTGGAATACAAGGAGCTGTGACCTTAAATTGCTGGGGGGCTAAGTTTTGTCAGCCTTGGATGAGTGCCTCTACTAACAGCTAGTTTTTTTCTTCTTTGTTTGGCTTGATGACCACATAGTTTAAGTAGGAATGTGAACAATTGTATTCCTTAGGAGTATGATTTATAGCGGGTGACATGAATGATTCACTAGTAGCCAATGATAGTGAACTGTCCTTACTTGAAATTAACTCTGACAATGCTTAACTGCACTCAGCACGGTTTGCACAATCTTTTTTTTTCATGTTCATGATTGTGGATTTTAGGAAGTTTATCTGTAATTTTTGTAGCTTTGTTGGAAATTATTCATACTCTGTTATTCTTAACTCCGTAGGGATGCTCGTACAAGGAAACTTCTGAAAGTATTTAATATTGATGGTCAGATAGGGAATCGTATTGACGTGCCATCAGCGCAAGAGCCGGTGGCAGAAGATGAAATGAAGCAAAAGTTCGTCTCGTCATCAAAAAAAGAGAAGTCTCAGAGCTCTAGCTTTTTGCAACGGTCACGTAATGCCATAATAGGCGCTGCTGATGCTGTTCGACGAGTTGCAACAAAAGGTACTGGAGCATTTGCTGATGACAACAGAAGAATTGAAGCACTCGTGCAAACCATTGACGGGGTGATTTGGAGTGGATGTTCCACAGGCTTGCTGGTGCAATGGGATGCAAATGGAAACCGTTTGCAAGATTATAATCACCATCCTTGCACCGTTCAATGCCTTTGCACCCTTGGCACTCGTATATACGTGGGTTATGTGAGTGGCACTGTTCAAATCTTGGATCTTGAGGGAAGGCTACTTGCAGGCTGGGTTGCTCATAACAGCCCCGTGTTGAAATTGGCGGTTGGTAAAGGTTACATTTTTAGTTTGGCTGCTCATGGTGGAATACGTGGATGGAACATCATCTCCCCTGGACCACTCGATGGTATAATACGTTCTGAATTGGCTGGGAAAGAACTTACATATACAAGGCGAGAAAATTTTAAGATCTTGATAGGCACATGGAATATTGGTCAAGGTAGAACTCATCACGAGTCGCTTGTCTCATGGTTGGGTTCCATTGCATCGGATGTCGGCATTGTTGTTGTTGGGATGCAGGAAGTAGAAATGGGGGCTGGTTTTCTTGCAATGTCCGCAGCAAAAGAAACTGTAAGAACAACTAGTTTTATATCCTTCTTACAAAACTTTTGAGCTAGCTGCAATTGAATTTTGCTAGAATATTTTCTGTTGAGGATCAAATTTGAGAAAAAGAAAATCTGCTGCTCCAATGACTTTAACTGGTCTCATTGCATCTGCTGCTTCAATGACTTTAACTGGTCTCATTGCATCGTTTTTATTTTATTTGTACCATGCTCAGGTTTTTTTTTCCCTTTTTTTCTGTGTATCCTTCACATTTTCTTGATAGTTTTCGTAAAAGATATTCGCACTTGTTGACTGGGTTGGCTCAAACATTTTAGCTTGTCTTACGAGATTAAGTTTTCTGGTGCTTCTATATTTTTTCATTTTAGCATTTCATGCTGTAGATCGTTCTAGCTGACTGCTACTGGCATTCCATGTGGATGTCTTTTTGAACCACAATGATCATTGGGTTGAAATTTTCTAAGATTCAGGCTCTGTTCGACAACACTTATTGAAAACTGCTTACAAAACCTATCACTTGTGATAATCATTTTAAAAAAATTAGTGGTGTTCGTTCTGTTTCTGAATCAGAACCAAGCAACTTAAATAAGTGACAAAAGAAAAGAAAAAAACACTTTGAATAAGCAATCTGGAAATACTTAATCAAAAGCACTTATTACAAGTGATTGGTGTTAAAAAGTATTTTCAATGAGTGCTATCAAAGGAAGCCTTGAAACAGTGGCATGTAGAGGTGCACCATGTTTGATTGAAAAGGCATCAGCATTTTATCTTGCTAGATATCAAACAATCCATTTCCTTTTTTCTATCACTTTTAGCATTGCAATTGTTTTCCTTAATTATAGGATTTCATGGAGTTGGGTGACCCAAATAATTTTTTGGGTAATTGTGCACGGTTTTAATATGTTTTGAATGTATGCTTTCTTGTGTGTGTGTGTGGATGTCTTTCTCTGTTCACTAGTTGCCATTGTGCCTATTGTAGGTAGGACTTGAGGGGAGTGCGATGGGGCAATGGTGGCAGGAAGCAATAGGAAATGCCATAGATGAAGGATCAACCTTTGAACGTGTTGGTTCTAGACAACTAGCAGGCTTACTTATTACTCTCTGGTATGTTCTCATCTCAAGAATCAGAGTCATTTGGTCAATACATATCGAGCCTTAAGTGCTGTTTTATTTCTTATTTTTGTTAAGATGCTTTTACCCTTATATTGTACGACATTTGTTGGATCATGATGAGGTCATAATTATTATTGTAGGGTAAGAAAGAATCTTAGAACTCATGTTGGGGACATTGATGCTGGAGCGGTACCGTGTGGATTTGGCCGTGCAATTGGTAATAAGGTATCAATGTTTTCCATAATGATTTAATTATTTTTGTATATTGAGTGGATTGTGCCAGGCCTCATTTTTTTAAAAGTGAACATAAATGGTATTGAGATTTCTTCTGGCCTTGTTTTTTTCGAAATAGCCATTTGTAAAATTTCATGTAGCTTATTAGTTAGCGTCGGCTTGCATTGGCATGGCCTTTAGGACCAAGTGATTAAGGTGATGTTTTTTTGACCGGCAGGCCAGATCATCATCATATAATGTGCTTTTCTAAACTTTTTTCATGCTCTCTCTTATAAACGAATTGATGGATGAATCTATCTAATCAAGATATTATCCCCTTCCTTTTCACTTGTCTCTTTTATGGCCTGTTTGGTTCATGTAATAATCAGGAATGTAATGGAATGTAGTAAATGTAGTAAAATGAGTAAAGAATAACAATCTGTTTGGTTTTTCCAAATGGTATTGTTTAATGTCAATTGAATTTCTGAGTTAAAATAAAAAAATTTGAAGTCGAGAGGCATAATGGTCTTTTTAGTTCCATTCCTATCCCTAAGAAGATTGATAGATACCCCTTGAGTTGTCATTGCCCATTCCAATATTTATTGGGATTGCCTTTCCCTTTTCATTCGATCTGTTTGGTTGCTTTCCAAACGGTATTGTTTAATATCAATTGAACTTCTGAGTTAAAATAGAAAAATTTGAAGACGAGAGGCATAATGGACTTTTTAGTTCCATTCCTATCCCTAAGAAGATAGATGGATACCCCTTGAGTTGTCATTGCCCATTCTAATATTTCTTGGAATTGCCTTTCCCTTTTCATCCAACAAATGGTGGGATGGTGTACTGTTTTATCTTTTAATTCAACCACTGTGGAATAACGTACCCTTAGAAAACCAACCAAACGGGCTGTTTCTTTTCAAATTTTCAATTAAGGGATATACAACTTGTATGAACTCGATAGTAAGTTGGCATCTCAAGTCTGTATCATCACGATCACGATCACCATCACCATCTCTATTCTCTTTTGATGTGCTAGAACTCATGCATGCACATATACACTTTCATACAAATATTTGTTACTTATGTTGGTTTCTCCTTCAATGATGCTTTTGGATGATTTTTTGTGTTTGGTACTTACATTTCCATTTCTGTATGATAAATTAACTTGGCTTCCTTTTGAATACCTATTTCTGTTGAGCATGATGGATATGTTGTGATTAGGTTTGTAAAAATGATGTGGCTACATTTGTTCAAGTAGGGGGCTGTAGGCTTAAGGATAAGAGTTTATGATCGGATAATGTGCTTCGTGAACTGTCACTTTGCGGCACATTTGGAAGCAGTCAATCGGCGGAATGCGGATTTTGAACATGTTTACCGTTCTATGGTCTTTAACCGCTCGTCAAATCTACACAACTGTGCAGTCGGTATGGTGCCTTGCTTATTTTTGTCGTCGTCTCTTGCGTTCTGCACATTTTTATTTTGGCTGCTTTGTGCTTTTGGCTTGCCATGGGTCCTCTCCCTTGCAGTTGGCCTCTCATCTGCTGGTCAAGTGCTTGGAACTAAGGTATATAGTGAAATCAATGACATGTCTTGTGTGCATTATATTTAAAAAATTTCCAAACAAGGTGTTTGCTATAACAGGCTGCGAAGCCCGAGTCAGAGGATTCAAGGCCTGAATTGTCTGAAGCGGACATGGTTGTGTTTCTTGGTGACTTCAATTACAGGCTTCATAGTATTTCTTATGATGAAGCCAGGGATTTTGTTTCTCAAAGATGTTTTGACTGGCTTAGAGAGAAGGACCAACTTAGAACCGAGATGAAATCAGGGAAGGTTTTTCAAGGGATGCGTGAAGCGCTCATTAGATTCCCTCCAACTTATAAGTTTGAGCGGCATCAGGCAGGATTAGGAGGTAGTCTGTTTGGTTCTTCAAAACATTTTTTGTTTTCATTTTAGAAATACGTTTTAGAAAGCATGTTAGATTAGATAAATGAAAACCATTTTTTAGGAAGTAAAAATGAACATAAAAAAGAACTTTTCAATTTTCCAGGAGAATGAAAATATTTGAAGGACAAATCTGCATAATTTCATATTTTTTCTCCTTTCAAAATATTTTCTATCAAAGCAAACACAGCCTGAGTTGCTTGATTTTGATAGGAAGCTGAAAATAGAGGTGGTAATTCAGGTTCATGGGTTGGGTTTGTGTCGGGTTGGCCGTCTTGTGAATCCATTAAGCTCAACCTTAACATGACCCATTTAATTAAAGGGGTTGATCTGGCTTAATCCATTTATGAAGGGGTTAATCCTAACCCGGTTTGCCAACCTGTTTTATTTTAAATATAGATTGCATCATCACATATCCAACTAGTTAATATCACACAATGATCTAATCAAATTGAATTATCCAATTTTGATAAAAAATAATCTAATTAATATGATACATATGCTATACACTTTGCAACTTGACCCTCTTAAACCATTTAAAATAAATAATTTATTATAAGCATGTTGAATTATTTCAAATTAAGTTGATTATAAGATTAAAGTATATTATAAAAATAATTATTATTGTATTTTTCATATTTTATATTGTCATTATATTTTTAATCGGGTTACACGAGCTAGACAGCTCAAGAATGGTCTAACCGAACCCCACCCAAATATTATTCGTGTTAGATTACTCTACCCGTTGCACCCCGAACCCATTTATGTCTGATCTAAACCTCTTTAATTCATATCGGGTTCAAAATGGCCACCTCTAGCTGAAAACTTATGTGGATGCATGATTCTCCAAAATGTATCTTTACCGTCAAATTGCTCAGTAGATTGAGTTCTCCACTTGTTTTCTAGGGTACGATTCGGGGGAGAAGAAACGCATTCCTGCATGGTGTGACCGAATATTGTATCGTGACAGTCGGCCGGCTTTGGAATCCGAGTGCAGTTTGGAGTTTCCCGTGGTGTCTTCGGTTCTACGGTACGTTTCATAATGATATTCTTCTGGAATTTAGGTGTAAATGTTCTTCATGAAACAGAACAAAACACCACTTATTTTTACTGTTTATCATATGCGACAAGTGTTGTCAACAGTTTTCAATTAGTGTTCTCAAACGGATCCTTAATCTTTCCCATAATTGGGTCTTCAACTCCATGGTCCCATGTGACAGGTACGATGCTTGCATGGATGTTACAGATAGTGACCACAAACCCGTGCGTTGCAAAATCCATGTTGATATCTCTCATGCAGACAGATCCGTGAGGAGGAAGGCATTTGGCGACATTGTAAAAAATAACAAGCAAATCAGGTCCATGCTCGAAGAATTACGGTATGTCCCGGAGACTGCTGTGAGCACCAACAGCATAGTCCTTCAAAATCAGGACAGTTCAATTTTGCACATCACCAACAAGTGTGCGAACGACAATGCCGTATTTCAAATTGTTTGCGAAGGTTTGTCGGTCGTTGGGGAGGATGGGGAAGCGGCCGATGTCCATCCGAGGGCCTCGTTTGGCTTTCCCTGTTGGCTCGAGGTAGGCAGCTTTTCTTGATTCCCTTTGCTTTTGTTACCAATGCCAGGAAATGTGAATTCCCATTCCCTTGGTGTTTTTTTTTGTTCTTAGGTGACTCCAGCCGTGGGCATTGTGAGGCCGGACCAAGTGGCAGAGGTTTCAGTGCAGCACATCGAGCACACGCTGGAGGATCTCGTGGAAGGGGTCCCGCAGAACTGGTGGAGTGAGGACATGCGAGACCGTGAGGTGATGCTGGCGGTGCGTGTACAGGGCAGTCGTTCCCTCGAAAGCAGGAGCCACGGGGTGCGCGTGCGCCACTGCTTCTCGAGCTGCAAGAGCATCCATGTCGACTCAAGATCTGGAAGCTCCCGGAAAATGTATGGCGGCTCCCAGAGGCGGCCTGATCCGGAGGCACATCATCTTCCTCAGCAGCCTGATGCTCAAAATCAGGGTGGCGACTCGCGAGAGGATTCACATGATGTTCCACACTTGAGCTGCGCCATTGATGTGAAGCGTGGCCAGCCCTCGCGGACACGGAAGAGTTGACAGGTGGCAGGAGTGACAGTTGGTGTTTGGTGTGTACTGTAAATATGCCCCCCGGGTAGGCTGCATGTGGTGTTTGATCCGTGAACTTCCAAATCAAGTTCTCTGGTAGATGGCATTTGGATATTTTGTTTTTTTCTCTAGAGATTGGCTTTTGATGTATGTAAATTGCATAGTGCACAGAGGGACAGAATTTGTAACTTTCAAATTACATGCTGAAATTCTTATTTTTGTTTGCTAATGGGGTTTTACTATATTTTTTTTGGGAAGTTTTTAATGCTAAATATTGGGATTATTATCGTGTCTGTGGCCACACCTATTACCCAACTCATTGGCTTGAGCAGGATCAAAATGCCACTAACTTTAAGTGCATCCCAGACCATCAAAGACTGATAATAAATATCAAGGGTGTATGACATCGTTGGAGGATGATTTACCCTCACATACAACTCTTTGCAACCACAAATGACAACGACACAATATAAACACGATGCAATGCATGAATAAAACAAGATCAAACTCCATGCACATAACATAAAACTAATTTGAGTTGGAGCGTGCCAGAATACAACCAAATATGTCCACAAGATCAAGACACCCAAATACAACTTTGGTGCCAAATGTGACACTGCCTCATACTTCATCCCATGATCACCTCCAAGCTCAAGCCTCCAACATTTATGACCATAATGTCAAGGTGCTCCTCTAGCAAAGTAAGAGGTCTTCCCCTTACCTGTATCATAATGAACAATATCTACATACACACCAAGGTTCATATGTTGGGGGTGAGTATACAACCCAGTATGTTATCCCTTTAAGACTTCCCACACACGCCACTGAGACAAGAACAAGTTAGCTTACAATAGATATATGCAAAATCAAGAGAAAACATAATGACTATAGCAGAAGATACATATAAAGAAAACAAGTGTAAATAAATTGTGCAATGCACCAATCCTCCCCTATGAAAGCCATGTCATGAAACCAATGCATCCCCCGTTAAACGCGACTCTCTAAACAGACCAAACTCGCTAGTGAAACCCTGTTTTCCCTGACCTAATGTGAAGACCCTGATCCTAGTAGCCCCGAGTCGGTGGTTACTTCATTACATTGACACTAGATACAAGCGATCATGTAATGTCCCAGATTTTTCCATATATTATTTTAATATTATATGAAAATTAATCCGAGACCAGGCTCTGAGACGGCGTGCAGTTCCGAGGCCCGGTGAGCCCGAAACAAATGTTTGAATTTAATTTAATAATTAAATTACACGCGCGTGCAGTTTTCCTGAAAAAGTGGAATAACTCCTAAACGGGTGCTCGGATCAGAAATCTGAGGGCACCGTTGCGTACAAAACAGCGATTTTACCTTAGGCGAGGCCTAGTATCGGCCGGCGCAGGTCGGTGGTGAAAACCAGTTTTTGGGACGTAAGAGTAATAAAATATTAAATGAAAATATTTTATTCTGCAGCGGAATCTCTTAAATCTGCTGCAACAGATATCCCTTGCCTTTTTAATTAAAGGCTGGCGCAGGGTCCATGGTTACAAACCTCATAACCCAGAAACCCTTGGCGGCTCTGGAGGCTCTGGAGAAAACCTCCCAACGCGGCGACGACGACGCAGCGACCGGATCATCGCCGACGAACGCCGCGGAATCCAGGTAGGATGTTTTAATTATGATTTCTTTCCCGTTTTTGATTTCTACGACGAACGTGGGCTAATCCACGAACAGATTAGTCCGCAGATCGATCGTTCTTGCGGGATGAGCTTTTTGCGAGGATTTATGGGAGATTGAATCCATGTTAATCCATTGTTGTTGATTTTTTCTGCTCCGTTTAATCCCATTAATGGTAACGGATCAACGCCGTGACGAACGACGACGGAGGTTCGTTCCTCAATTTCGTTTCTTTGGATTTCTCCCCTTTCTTTTCTTCTCATTCTTCGCGTTCTTTGCGGGGTGATGAACGACGGATCGCTGCGCATCCATTCTGCGACGCAACGATCCCAAACTATGGATTCAACCCCAGAGCGGTGTCACGGAGGTGCGACGACAATATCGGCGGACGATTCGGAGCGGATCGAGAGTTATGAGTTTTCGGGCGTTTTTCTTCGGATGGATCGTTCGAGGTTTATGATCCGTTTTAAAGGCCGAAAACACCCATCACGGTGTTCGTATGACGAACCGAACCAATCCCTGGAGTATCGGGATGAACAGACGAGAGATCGTGGATCCAGAAGATCGGCCAAAGTGCGAGGAAGAAGACGGCGTTCTGGAGAATTTCCCGACTACACGGCATGTAGTATGGGCTACACGGCGTGTGTTCGTTGGCGGCCCACATGGCGTGTACTCTGGGAGTACACAGACACTGGTTGGGTACACGACCAGGGACACGACGTGTATACCCCTCCTCGGCCAGACCCGACCAGATACACGGGATACCCCGTGTACTGGTACACGAGCAGGCGACATAGACACGGGCAGACACCGTGTACGGGCACATGACCAGCGTACACGGAGCGAGCCCCAGGTGCTCGGACACGGCGTGTGATTCTTCTACACGCCGTGTAGTTACTTTCTATCCAACAAGTCCAATGACACAGGTCGTTTACACGGGCAGTACCCGGAGTCAGGAACACGACATGTACTTTTCTACACGCCGTGTAGTTGTGTTTTACACAGCTTGAACGGATGACACGGGCCGTTTACACGGGCAGTACCCGGGGTCAAGGAACACGGCGTGTAACCATACTACATGTCGTGTGATAAAATCTTCAAGGCTTGAGCCAGTTGCCTTCTGTGACTTGGGCTAGTTTCCTTAGGGTTCGTCCCCTTAGTCTTTCTCATGAAGGTTTCCGGTATCATCTCCTACCTATAGGAGTATGATCCCTTCAGCAGGACTTCCTGAATAGAGTTGTTGGAATCCCCTCTATGAGACTTAGAGCCGGATACTCTATTCATTCCTGGAACCCTAGATAGAGTTCTTGGTATCGACGTGACCAACTTTACTCGGACGTTGATCCTCTACTTAGCGGATTAGCTCAGACTGAGTTTTCGGAATCACCCCATGACTTGGCTGTGATCCTCATTTGAGCATCATGTTCTCAGAGTACTTGTGGAGTGTGTTCTCCCGGAACGAGTACTTCGCATCTCTCTCTTCAGACCTAGGAGTGTGTTCTCCTTGTTATGTGCTTAGTGGAATCTTCGAGCTGGATCTTAGTGGTGGTTTCGCGACAGTCGATCGTGTTTGAGTATATCTGGATATTCTTGTTATATGTTCTGTAGACATATACTGTGTGGAGATGACTGTATCTTTCCTTTGTGGTATTTCCCTTGTTGTATTTCCTTTGTGGTTTCGGGGTGTCCTACTGGGTATTTTTATACTCACCCCTGCACGGCCTTTGCCCGCACGTGTCGTGTCTTGTGCAGATGAGTGAGCCTTTGACAGGATTCTATGTGGACCAGGATCAGACGGTGCTCAATGAGATCAGGCGGTCCGATGTGTGTTCCTACGACTATAGATTGCAGTCCCAGTACCTTTCCTTACAGGTTGGACTTTGTTACAGACTTTCTTTTGGTGAGATTGTACTTTTGGCCCAGGGTTTTACACTTGCTGTACTTTACTTTCCTATTGTACTCTGTTGGTTGAGATTTTTATTGTATGCATGCATTTCCATTTTTAGTCATTTTTACTTTTCAGCTTTGTGGGCTTGGAGATGTGTGTGCGTGTGTACAGGTTTATAGGCAATGCCTCCCATGTTAGTAGCATGCCTACTCGGTGTTAGTCACCAGCCCCTGGCCTATTAGAGGTGGGCTTGGGGAGTTGCGGCTCGGGCCCCACAAGGACGGGTTGTGACAGAGTGGTATCAGAGGTGGTCGGTTCTACCTTAGGACCGAGAGTCTGTGAGTTGGTTTGGGGAAACAGTGTTAAGTGTTTCGAGTTCGACTTTCAGGCCAGGGACCCCAGTGTTGGTGCGGGCGGCCGACATATCCATACACCAAGACTCTGATAACTTGCTTTTCAACTCGGAACATGAGAATACTAGTTGCAGGGGAAAACAATGGTACATTCATCATATAGGAATGAGTTGTGGTTTCCATGTCCTTCTTGAGTCAGCTCTCCAGATATACCCACTGACTGAGATACATCTTGTTTCTTTACAGGATGCCTCCGCGACGCGCATCCGCTAGGATCCAGCAGCTCGATCACGAGGATGACCCCCTCAGCGATGAAGCCTTGATACAGGGACCAGATCCCCCAGTTTTACCACCAGGTGGTGTGCCAATTATCCCGCCACCTGTGGAGCAGTGTTTAGTGCCTGCTGGACCAGTGGAGGAGGAGCGCAGGCTGAGCACACTCCACGAGTTTCAGAGACAGAGACCTCTCAGGTTTCGAGGCGAGCCTAACCCTCAGGCAGCAGAGAACTGGCTTGAGGTAGTGGCCAGAGTCTTCTGTTTAGTCAGGACACCAGTAGACCAGATGGTGATCCTGGTAGCGAGCCTTCTGCAGGACTCGACAGGACGATGGTGAAGTTTGGTTATCCAGACCCACGACGAGGTGACACTTGCATGGTCGGAGTTTGAGCGTCTCTTCAGAGAGGAGTTTTCACCGGTTACCCTAAGAGCAGTACGCATACAGGAGCTTCTTCAGCTCCAGCAGGGAACCATGACGGTGACTGACTATTCTTCGAGGTTTACCGACCTCTCGCGGTACTCGATGGATATGGTCAGAGATCAGTACTTCAGAGATCACAATTTTGAGCGGGGCTTGCGAAGAGACATCCGAACTAGCATCATCCCTATGAGCATTTCTACTTATGCTGGGGTGCTTGAGCGGGCTCTGGTGGTCGAGAGCTTCTTGGCAGAGCAGAGACAGCCAGCAGATGTCAGTAGTGGGCGAGCTGGAGCAGAGACCTCAGCAGCAGGAAGCTGACGTCAGGGACCCAGGTGTGGGATACGTTTTCAGAGGAGATCCCAGGACAGGGGATCTATCGTACAGGGTTCGCAGGGCGCATCCATCCAGCCTCGAGAGAGGCGATGCTACTCATGTGATGGTAGGGGAAATCTCGCTCGAGATTGTCCAACCTGCCGTACTACTGACACGGGAGCAGTGGATGGACCACCGAGGTAGAGGCAATGTGTGGAGCAGACAGATCTGCGGGGCGGGAGGCGTGGTAGAGGAACTGGGAGAGCAGCTGGAGGTGGTCGGCGTTTTGACCCTTTGCCACCACAACCCCCAGGAGGTCCACCCCAGGCCCAGGGAGCCGGTGGACAGAGGTAGGGACAACTGCAGGCGACAGAGGCTTATGACCCAGGTACTCCCGAAATGATTAGTGGTACTATATGTGTCTTTTCTACTTTGGCTGCCGTATAGATAGACACATGTGCTAGTCATTTCTTTCTGGCTGCTTATCTTGTTCGAGACCTTGAGATTTCAGTTGAGCCGTTGACTCGACCCTTACGCTTAGAAACACCGACTGGAGAAGATTCAGAGATCACACACCTCTGTAGACAGTGTGACCTAACCCTTGGAGGTGAGAGTTTTGGTTGGAACCTCTTGGTGGTAGCGTCGAGGCCTTATGATGTCATTCTTGGTATGGATTGGCTATCCACAGTTCATGCCCATATCGACTGTTTTAGGCGAAGGGTGTGGTGTGTCTGTAGTGATGGAACAAGGTTCTCTTTTGTTGGTGAAAGAGAGACACAGGCAGTGTAGGATGGACTCGTGCATAGGAGGGCACAACCGATTTCACATCAGTTGGCTAGCCTAGCCCTTGGCGCAACAGATGTTACAAGTTTCTGGTTTCCAGCAGTAGAGGCTGAGTACGAGGACGTATTTCCGGAGGATGTCCCCGGGCTACCACCCCATCAGGAGATAGATTTCTGCATTGAATTGCAACCCGGGACGACACCGATATCAGCATCAGCATATCAGATGGCTCCTACAGAGCTTCGTGAGCTGAGGGTGCAGTTGGACGACTTGCAGAAGAATGGCTTTGTGAGACCCAGCGTTTCACCCTGGGTGGCCCCAATGCTGTTTTCAAAGAAGGCAGACGGGATCTTGAGGCTATGTGTGGATTATCGGTGCTTGAATCAGGTGACCGTGAAGAACCGGTATCCACTACCGAGGATCGATGACCTCTTCGACCAGTTGAGAGGGGCACGATGGTTCTCGAAGGTTGATCTATGATCAGGCTATCACCAGTTGCGATTACAGGATGAGGATATACCGAAAACAACTTTCTGATGTCGCTACGGTCACTATGAGTACTTAGTGATGCCCTTCGGCATGACGAACGCCCCGACAGTGTTCATGGGACTCATGAACCAGATCTTTCAGCCTTACCTAGACCGGTTTGTTGTGGTCTTCATCGATGATATCCTTGTGTACTCTGCGTCTGAGGAGGAGCACGTGAGACACCTAAGGATGGTTTTGGACACACTCCGAGAGCACCAGTTGTATGGGAAACTCTCGAAGTGTCAGTTATAGTTACAAGAGGTCCAATTTCTAGGACACGTTATCTCGGTAGATGGTGTAGCAGTGGACCCAGCCAAGGTGGAGGCAGTTCTATCATGGGAGCCACCCCAGAGCATGACGGAGGTGCGGAGTTTCCTTGGGTTGGCAGACTACTATTGAAGATTCATCCTTGATTTCTCTAGGATTGTAGCACCCATGACATCTTTGACCCAAAAGGGGCATCCTTTCGTGTGGACCGAGAGATGCCAGCAGGCTTTCCAGCAGTTGAGATAGAGTTTGACGAGCGCCCCGATCTTGAGATTACTGGAGGAGGGTGTCGAGTACATAGTGTTCTGCGACGCATCAGGAACCGGGCTTGGTTGTGTCCTGATGTAGAGGCAAGCAGTGATTTCCTATGGCTCACGTCAGTTGAGGCCACACGAGCAGAACTACGCAACCCATGATCTTGAGTTGGCAGCGGTAGTCTTTGCTTTGAAGATGTGGCGGCACTACCTGATGGGCGAGCGGTTTACCATATACTCTGATCACAAGAGTCTCTGATATATATTTTCTCAGAAGGATCTGAATTTGAGACCGAGGCAATGTCTTGATTTCCTTCAGGATTACGACTTTGAGATCATTTATACTCTTGGGAAGGGGAATGTAGTGGCAGATGCTCTCAGTAGGAAATCCAGTTCGCAGTTGCTGGATGAGGCGACGAGGCAGTTAGCCTCCTTACAGTTATCCTTCGTGGATAAAGATGAGGGAGCCTACCTTCAGTTGATGTTTTTTACCCCTCCACTCTTACAGCGAGTCAGGGAAGCACAATGCGAGGATGCTAGCTGTGAGACTCTACGTGCTCAGATATCCACAGGTGATGCTGCTGATGGATATTCAGAAGGTGGGGAGCACGTTGTTCTTTTTAGAGGGAGCACAGTAGTACCAACAACGCTGCAGGAGGAGGTTCTGAGAGAGTTCTATACATCCCCTTTGGCGGTGCATCCAGGTGTAGCAAAGATGTATCGGGACCTCCGACGTCAGTTCTGGTGGCTAGGAATAAAGAAGGTTGTGGCAGAGTTTGTCTCTCGGTGCCTTACTTGTCAGCAAGTAAAGGATGAGCACCAGGTGCCAGCAGGTTTGACTCAACCCCTTGAGGTTCCAGAGTGGAAGTGGGATGAGATATCCATGGACTTCGTGATGGGTTTACCATGAACGTCCAAGGGACATGATGCCATCTGGGTGATCGTTGACCGACTCACCTAGTCAGCCCGCTTCCTAGCGATATGGGAGAAGAGTTCAACAGAGAGCTTGGGACACCTCTACGTGCAGGAGATAGTTCTACTTCATGGAGTTCCATCCATGATCGTCTTAGATCGTGATGCTTGTTTCACATCCCGATTGTGGAAGGTATTGCAGGAAGCTTTTGGGACTCAGTTACGCTTGAGCACAGCGTTCCATCCTCAGACCGATGGTCAGACGGAGCGGACCATCCAGGTTCTGGAGGATATGCTTCGAGCTTGCATACTTGACTTCGGTTTTAGCTGGGAGGATCACCTACCATTGGTGGAATTTTCTTAAAATAACAGTTATCATTCCACTATTGGTATGACACCATTTGAGGCTCTGTATGGGCGACCTTGCAGGTCACCACTTTGCCGGACTGACCCAGGAGAGTCAGCACTCATGGGCCTAAAGATGGTGAGATCTACTACAGAAAAGGTGCAGGTCATCCAGGAGCGGATGAAGACTCCACAGAGTCAACAAAAGTCTTATGCCGATAGGAGGCGGAGGCCCTTGGAGTTCGAGGAAGGAGACCATGTGTTCCTTTGGGTCTCACCTAAACGGGGATTGCAGAGATTTGGCCGAGGCAACAAGCTATCTCTAAGGTTCGTTGGCCCTTTTAAGATTCTGAGTAGGGTTGGAGAGGTGGCATATCGCTTGGATCTACCTCCTCAGATGGACCAGGTACACAACGTCTTCCATGTGTCGCAGCTATGGAGGTACGTGTACGATCCATCGCACGTTATCGACTGGGGTGAGCTGGACATCGATGATGGGGCGACCTTTGCAGAGTACCCAGTAAATATCGAGGATCAACAGGAGAAGATCCTTTGTGGATGAGCTATTCCCTTGGTGCGTGTCTGGTGGCAGCACGACAATCTCCAGGAGAGCACGTGGGAGCGGGAGGCTTAGATTCGCGTGTAGTACCCACATCCTTTTGAGTAGCCATTGTTTTGGCTTTTCGGGGACGTAAAATCCCTAAGGTGGGTGTGATGTAATGTCCCGAATTTTTCCATATATTATTTTAATATTATATGGGAATTAATTCGAGACCATGCTATGAGATGGCGTGCAGTTCCAAGGCCCGGTGAGCCAGAAAAAAATGTTTGAATTTAATTTAATAATTAAATTACACGCGCATGCAGTTTTCTTGAAAAAGTGGAATAACTCCTAAACGGGTGCTTGGATCAGAAATACGAGGGAACCGTTGGGTACAGAACAACGATTTTACCTTAGGAGAGGCCTAACATCGGCCTGTGTAGGTCGGTGGTGAAAACCAGTTTTTGGGATGTAAGAGTAATAAAATATTAAATGAAAATATTTTATTCTGCAGCAGAATCTTTTAAATCTGCTGCAACAGATATCCCTTGACTTTTTAATTAAAGGCTGGCGCATGGTCCAGGGTTACAAACCTCATAACCCTGAAACCCTTGGCGGCTCTGGAGGCTCTGGAGAAAACCTCCCACCGCGGCGACGATGATGCAATGACCAGATCATCACCGAAAAATGCCGCGGAATCTAGGTAGGATGTTTTAATTATGATTTATTTCCCGTTTTTGATTTCTACGATTAACATGGGCTAATCCACGAACAAATTAGTCCGTGGATCGATCGTTCTTGCAGGATGAACTTTTTGCGGGGATTTATGGGAGATTGAATCCATGTTAATCCATTATTGTTGATTTTTTTTCTTCGTTTAATCCCATTAACGGGAGAGGATCAACGTCATGAAGAACGACGGCGGAGGTCCGTTCCTCAATTTCGTTTCTTTGGATTTCTCCCCTTTCTTTTCTTTGCGTTCTTCGCGTTCTTCGTGGGGCGATGAATGACAGATCGTTGCGCATCCGTTCTGCGAGACGATCCCAAACTATGGATCTAACCCCAGAGCGGTGTCACGGAGGTGAGACAACAATATCGGCGGACGATTCGGAGCGGATCGAGAGTTATGAGTTTTCAGGTATTTTTCTTCGGATGGATCATTCGAGGTTTATGATCCATTTTAAAGGCTGAAAACGCCCGTCGTGGTGTTTGTATGATGAACTGAACCAATCCATGGAGTATCGGGACGAACGGATGAGAGATTGTAGATCCTAAATATCGGCCAAAGCACGAGGAAGAATACGACATTATGGAGAATTTCCCGACTACACGGCGTGTAGTATGGGCTACACAGCGTGTGTTCGTTGGCGGCCCACATGGCGTGTAATCCCGGAGTACACAGACACGGGTTGGGTACACGGATAGGGACACGACGTGTATACCCCTCCCCAGCCAGACCCGGCCAGATACACGGGATACCCCGTGTACTGGTACACGGGCAGGCGACACGAACACGGGCATAGACCGTGTACGGGCACATGGCCAGCGTACACGGAGTGAGCCCCAGGTGCTCGGACATGGCGTGTGATTCTTCTACACACCGTGTAGTTACTTTCTATCCGACAAGCCCAATGAAATGGGTTGTTTACATGAGCAGTACCCGGAGTCAGGAACAGGGTGTGTACTTTTCTACACGCCGTGTAGTTGTGTTTTACATAGCTTGAACGAATGACACGGGCCGTTTACATGGGCAGTACTCGGGGTCAAGGAACACGACGTGTAACCATACTACACGTCATGTAATAAATTCTTCAATGCTTGAGCCAGTTGCCTTCTGTGACTTGGGCTAGTTTCCTTAGGGTTCGTCCCCTTAGTCTTTCTCCTGAAGGTTTCCGATATCATCTCCTACCTATAGGAGTAACCCTTCAGTAGGACTTACTAAATAGATTTGTTGGAATCCCCTCTGTGAGACTTAAAGTCAGATCCTCTATTCATTCTTGGAACCATAGGTAGAGTTCTTGGTATCAACGTGACAAACTTTACCCGGGCGTCGATCATCTGCTCAACAGATTAGCTCAGACTGAGTTGTCGGAATCACCCCATGACTTGGCTGTGATCCTCATCTGAGCATCATTTTCTCAGAGTACTTGTGGAGTGTGTTCTCCCGGAACGAGTACTTCGCATCTCTCTCTTCAGACCTAGGAGTGTGTTCTCCTTGTTACGTGCTTAGTGGAATCTTCAAGCTGGATCTTAGTGGTGGTTTCGCGACAGTCGATCGTGTATGAGTATATCTGGATATTCTTGTTATATGTTCTGTAGACATATACTATGTGGAGCTGACTGTATCTTTCCTTTGTGGTATTTCCCTTTTTGTATTTCCTTTGTGGTTTCGGGGTGTCCTACTGGGTATTGTTATACTCACCCCTACACGGGCTTTTCCCGCACGTGTCATGTCTTGTGCAGACGAGCGAGCCTTTGACAGGATTCTAGGTGGACCAGGACTGGACGGTGCTCAGTGAGATCAGGCGGGCCGAGGTGTGTTCCTACAGCTATAGATTGTAGTCCCAGTATCTTTCCTTACAGGTTGGACTTTGTTACAGACTTTCTTTTGGCGGGCTTGTACTTTTGGCCCAGGGTTTTACACTTGTTGTACTTTACTTTCCCGTCGTACTCTGTTGGTTGAGATTTTTAGTGTATGCATGCATTTCCATTTTTAGTTGTCTTTAATTTTCAGCCTTTTGGGCTTGGAGATGTGTGTGCGTGTGTATAGGTTTATAGGAAATGCCTCCCATGTTAGTAGCATGCCTACTCGGTGCTAGTTACCAGCCCCTGGCCTATTGGAGGCGGGCTTGGGGAGTTGCGGCTCAGGCCCCACTGGGACAGGTTGTGATAGATCACATCCCAAAGGACCAAATACTTTAGTAGTCTTGGTAAACTAGACGCACATTCTTGAGGCAAATACTCTTTTTTACTTTGGAAATCGCTTTTAAAGCAACTTAAAATTTCAGAATATTAGGAAAAATATTTTCTTTGAAAAGAAACACATAAAATTTTAAAGGAATCTTCAAAGCATTGAGTGGTTATGACGGCGAGAAATCACGTCCATGCCGAGTATGTCAAAAGAAAGATTCATTTCACATTTTCGGTAAAAGTCAAAAAGTAGTGCGTTTGGTAAATGACAAGAATATTACTTTAAAACATTTTTATAGAAATTCATACATGGGTAAAAACAACTTTTAACAATCATAGTAGAATATTAAAAAATATTCTTAAAAACATTTTAATGAAAATATGGACATGTAAGAAAAGGATTCCCGATTGAATAGAAAAAAAATTCAGTTTCCTTAAAAACATTTTTTTGTCTCTTGAGTACTTAAAAGAGGAAAATGGAAGGAAAACTTGTAATTTTCAGAAATAATGGGAGGAGAATAAAAAATATTGGGCTTAAGAGAGAAATATCAAATAATTCTCTCAACAAATACTTTGAAACAAACAATCTCAAATAACGATGAGAGTGTGAAAAAACCCTTACCGCTTTGGTAACTTTTTAATCATAAGCCCCATGAAAGAACACCATCAAATGAAACTTTAAATATCATGATAATAAAGAAATTCATGATATAACATATAAAATGGGTTGTGTATACACTTCATAAAATAATATAGGTGTATACATAACATATGTCCTGAGAAGATAATTTGAGATGATAAGCCCTTACCATAAGCACGACTTGCTTTATATGTGCTTTTAACCTCCTACATAATAAATTTTAAATTTATTATGATTCTATACCAGTACCATATACATACTTATAATATCATATATGATCCACTTATTACATTTTAATGCCAGTTTATTAATACTTCTTTATTGAAATCGTCTTTTTTTAAAGGCAGGGCCAACACCCCTTTTTTTATTAAGGAAAGAAAACCCTTTTTTCAACAGGGTTTAAAGGTAACCCTTACATGACCCAAAGAACCAATGGATTAAAGGACCATTAAAATTTGATGACCCAAAGTCCTTGTGACTTGAAGTTCCAAGCTGAGCAGCTAAACTTTGTATCATGATCCCAATCACCGTTTGAGTGTTAAGTGTCTCATTTTTTTCATGTAAGTTTCGGTTCAACAATTCCGATCCTTGTACACTGATCATGATCCCATCATCTCCAAAACTTTAATCATGATATAGTTATCATATTATATATATATATATAGAGTCATCCATAAAAAGGTAAAGATATAAAAATGAACTACACCATTCATGGTGACGGTAGGTCGTACATGCACATGGACACAATTTTCCATTTTTGATGGATGAAACAAAAGAAAGGTAAAAAATAAATCCATTTTCAAGATCATTTTTATATTATATATATCTTATATATTTATTAAATCTATCCTTATTACCATCCATGTAAAGAAGAAATAAAAAACGAATCACATCTCTTAGTAGAGGTGGTAGTCCACACATATGCACAAACGACGCTATCATTTTCCAACAGATTGTAAGGTAAGAAGATAGATATGATATTATAATTAAATATGCATAATAATGTCATAAATATCATTTATAAATATTAAACCCATCATAATAACCATCCAAGAAAGATAGTGATGAAAACTGAATTGTATTGCTACGTGGAGGTGGTAGTCCACGCGTACGCACGAGTGATAGTTTTACTTCCATTTAATAGATAGAGGATAGATAATGGTGGTTATATAATCATAATAAAAATTTAGTATATTTAATATACTTAAGTAATTAATTTATAATAGATAACATAGATTTATATTAGGTATAAGAAGAAATAAAATTGAAAACACTCGGTTAAGAGTTATACCTCTTCGTTGAGAAACCTCTTTTGGCTTACACCTTAATCCTTGAAAGGATGATATTTTGGAAAGATCAGAAGATATAGGATGTGGTGAAGGAAGATAAAAAGGTATTATTATTGGGATTATATGAGATAAAAGGCTCAAATGGCATGAGGAAGGGAGGAGAATAGATTCCTATTTATAAGTGAGGGGATGAGCACTCTTAGAATTATGTAAAGTATTAAATTAATATAAATGAAATTTTAAAATCACGTGGATAAAAATTAGTATATTTCAAATATAGTATAATTATAATTTGAAAAAATCTCATTAAATAATATTTATACAAGTTTAAGTGATGTTTTAACCCTTATCTCTTAGTTTTAACCCTCTGTTAATTGTTTTGACAATTACTGCAAATTCAATGTTTTATATCCTTTAAGGGTCAAGAATGTTACCATAAAAGGAAAATAGATATATAAATGGACCATGATTGATATGTTCAACCATATCCCATTAAGTTGTCCTAAGATAATATTTTTATGAATTTCAAATCATTTAATAATTTTTTTTTATTATAAAATATCATTAATGTCATTTTTAAAACTATTCATTTATTTTGACTTCAAAGACATCAAGATAGTCATTGAATTAAAGTCCAAACCTTTAAAACATCCCTAAAATTTTATATTTATCTAAAAAATTCATATAAAACAATAATTCATCCAAATTGAATTGATTTTAATATTTTTAAAATCTATTATTTTATTTTTCTATTAATTGAATAAATACTGTATCGGCGTTGCATACGAATTTAAGGAAATTATTCAATCACTAAAAATTAAAAATAAATGACAATAATAATTTTTTTTATTTCAAAAAATCATTTAGAACTGAGCATATCCCCTTTTTATTCCCATGTAAAAATTCTAGAGATATTAAAGTCAAGAGAATAATGTTTTATATTTATTCTTTTCTTAAATTAATATAAAGGTTACAATCAAAGAAAAATGGCACCAATTAGCCATATATTTGAGAACCAGATAGACATGGATGAACTCCACTCTTATAATAGGATAAATTCAAGTGTTAGAGAAATTTTAAAATCTTATTCCAAAATTTCTAACCTCATTTTACCCATTTTACCATTACTGATGTGATAAATATTTACCAAGTTTACTATTCATAATAACCCAAAATACAAGAGAAATATTTATAAAATTTGATCCTATTGATCCAATTATGTTATAAATTTCTCATTATTCAATTAATATTAGTGGAATAATTTAATTTAATATTAAACCTGCAAAACGCAACGAAAATCAGTTTTCCAGAAAAATGTTTTCTAAAGTATAAGAAGTGTTTATACCAAAATTCATCATAAAATTAATTCCAATGATCATAATTGGATTATTAATAATATAAATGATCTTATTTTAATTTTAAAACCAATAAAAAAAATAGAACTTTGTAAATTTATTAAATGAAAAGATGACTTTTTATAAAAATAAGTGTTTTTCATTATTCATTGAAAAATCAATCTTTTTAGAAAATTATCAAAAATTCACTATAAGCTAATTATGACATGATAATTTAAAAAATTAGGTTCATTTTATCAAATATATTTTCTAAAAGTGAAAAAATTAAATATAATATTTGCTTACAAAAAGCAATAAAAATCATTTTTGAAGGAAACATATTTTTGAAGCATAATATGAGTTTATTGAAAATTGAATACTTATTTCCTAAGAATTAATCAAAAATTTTTTATTGAGTAAGACCTTAATATATATTTCATAATGTGGTTATTACTATTCATACCTTCTAATTCAATGATTAGGTTATAACAGCCATATTTAAATAATATTTTTTCATAGCTCGTTTAAGCTCAATGTTGTGTGTTATATACGCTATCGAAAATAATGTTATTATTTTAAAATCTTCGAGTGTTACACCTAAGTCATCACTTGGTAGTGCATATCCAGCATACCCCTAAATTCGGCACTGATATCCAAGTACGAACCAACAAGGCTCCACACTATGTCATGAACGCACACCAACCCATGCCAATACAGATTTTACTCATGACAAAAATTATTCTTTTAAACGAAAACATATATCATGAATTTTTAAAAAGAATATTTTCAAAACTGTAGTGAAGTATATTTGTACTTTTGAGAGGATTTATCAAGAGAATTATAGCAATGAACACATTAAACTTCCAAAATCGAAAGCCTTAAAGCTCTAGAAACAGTAGAGTGGGAGAGTAGCCACCTATATCCACACGCTTGACCAGTATAATCTAAGAGGAAGATCTTAAAAAAGAAGACAACCACCCAAAATCATCTATAGAAACCTCTGGATCAAGTTCTCTAGTGAATATAGGAAGAATAATGGTTTTTATAGTGAAATAAATAGGTCAAAAATTAAATTTATGAACCCCTAAAATGTTACACATAGTTTCCCTATATGGAACATATTTATCCCACAAATTCGATTAAAATTTTTCATTTTCTTAAAAAAAATTTACCATCACCACAACGTGTTGGTCCCCAACATGGTTGTGGTGACCCTAACCCTAACTTCCCTTTAGTGGATCACCATTGTCAAAACCTGACCCGCCAGGGCCTTCCTGGCCAGCGACAAGCCAAGTGTGACACCCCAAGACCACCTACAATAGTCCAGGGGAAATAGACAAGAACCAATTAAGAATATCACACACAATGGGAGGCCTTATCCTAGGGTACCTATATATATTTACACATCTCTAAAAACTAGTACAATGCATAATGGAAAGAAACAACTGATATCAAATATTCCTACCTGAATGGCCCGAAGGCCTCATTTTTTATTCATTTTTGATAATCCTCATTTTAAGGGATGAAGGGAAACCTTTACATGGTGCATAGGCTTTGTGATATTACAGGACCCAAAGGTCTTAGAGGAATTCATTATAGACTATGACTACTTGAAACTACCCCTCCCCAACATCTGCATCGTGATCATCTCTCCACCATTTCATGGTTGTTCAGCTAGCTGTCCTATACATAGGTGTACAGGCCTAGTATTGATGAAAAATTCCATACCCTCTCATTATTCTAAATCTGTTAACTCTGCTCTAGTGAATGCACCTTGCTCTAAATCCTCTTTTGGGGCTTATTCCTTGTAGAATCTGTCTGGTTTGCATCTGCACATCAGGTGGCCTGAAGGCCTTAAGGTGACCTGAAATCCTTACTGACCCGAAGGCCTGGGTGGCCTGAAGGCCTTAAGGACTCCAGGCCCAAACCAGTTCCCCAAAGGTGAATAGTTCTGGATGCTATATTACCATACAATACCTACTACAATAATTCTACAGTACCTAGAATTATGCCTATGCCTAGAATCAAACCTAGGTCTCATGGATGAAATTGGAGAGTCCTCACCAACCAGGCTGAGGCTCATGTGTATATATCAAATATTCATGCATACAACTAATCCCACATTAGAGTATGACATAAGTACAAAAAGAAAAAGGTCCAAATACAAGCCCATCAAAACTGAAAAGAGTCCAACCTAGTACTAAAATAGGGGAATTCTATCACGATGCAACTCCAAGAATGAATCATGGTTCGTCTAGCGTAACTATGCTCCACCTACTCCGGGACCCCCTAGGACTCCATCAAAAAACCTATTGTCTATATAACACATGACATGTATGGAAAGAACCCATGTAGGGGTGAGTATAACATACTCAATAGGACACCCCAAAATCAAAAAACATAAACCATCAAAGAGAGTCGACTCGTAAGAAAGGATAATATCAACCCAAATATACTTAGGATAGACACCAAGTCTTAAAGTAAGGTCACAACCACACTTCCATCATGGGATTCCACTCAAGGATTTAAGGTAATGCTCATCTAAGAGAACTCAATCCTTATGCCTTTCTACGATCAATGGCACTCATCTGACAGGTCATGCCTGTTGAGCCTTTCCATGAAGAGGTACAAAATGGAACTTAAAAGATATTGATACACAGATAGGGGATCAAACCTAGGTAATATAGGGGATACCTAACCCTACATGGAGTATTCCATTAGGATGGAGATCACACATCCTATATGTCAGTAACGAGATACCTAACCCAACCTAGGGAAGTATGATAGATGATCTATAACAGTTCTGAACCCACACTCCCAAATTCAGTGCTAAAAATACAATCACTACATTTCTAACTTTGATACAAATAAACATGACCCAATTTTAACCCTTCAAAACATATAAACAACTGGTTTATAATGATGTATATCATCTCCAACTAAGTTCTTATCATATTGAAACCTTCTTCAGAATAAAATACTTAAAAACTTTCTTTACAACATGGGGAAAGGAAAGATTAGAAGGGTGATCTCAAATGCTATATAAGGGTAGACATAAGCATTAATAATATAATTCCATCAGTGAGAATAATATGATCATAAGGGTATGATGACATAATCAGAGTGTATGATCATAACATAAAAATAACTCATACCCATTAAAACCTGGATCATTAAACATGTGACATGGAATAAATCTTAAAAAAAGGTAAGATTCATAAGAATCAATAATCCTAATCCATGTGATGTCAATATTGATCAAAGGAACAATTAAAAACCCATAGAAAGCATAAGGATAATGCGTTGGCATATTGGAAAATTATTTTCATAAAACCCTTTAAAAAAACCTTTTTCAGATGGGACAACCTTACGTGGTTAGTAACCATAATCTCTTTAGAGAAACCTGTTAACCGATTAACTCTGTTGTCTCTTAGGAGTTACTTATAATCAGTCAACTCTATCGTCATTACCCAATGCATTGAAGAGCTATGATGGGGCTCACCCATCATATAAGTTGTATTTGGATCACCTATCATATAAGCTATATCAAACTCACACTTCATATTCAATAATTTCCAAGTACCATATCATGAGAAAAACAATTTAAGCTTGCACCTTTTCATTATAAAACCCTTGAAAACAACCATAATTCATTTATATATTGGTTAACCAATGGAAAAGAAATGAGTTTTATGAAAATATATTTAACACAATATTTATAAGCAATCCAGAGAAAGAAGATGGATGGTATCATAATATCATAATCCCAAGGAAGTATAAAAATCATTAAAGGATGATGACATAAAGGAAAATACCTTTAAAAGAAAATTTAAAACATTTATTTGAAAAAAATGGAAAATACCCTTTTCATTGAGCAATATTTTATAAAAATTTACAAAATATTAGAAAAAATATTTTCTAGGAAAATAACTATGAAAAATTATAAATAAATTATCAAAGTAAATAATGGTCATGATTACAGGAAAATCTGTTCATGACGTGAATGTTAAAAATAAACATTCTTTTCAAAATTTTGTGAAGAGAGTAAAAAATGGTCCATTTGGAAAATGATAATAAATTTCCCTTTATTTTTTTAAATATCAAAGATCATGTAAAATTACTTTAGGAAATAATTTTATGTTTTAAAATAACAATCTTGAAAACATTTTAGAAAAAATGGATATGGAAGAGAATGATTCTCGATCTAAAAGAAGATACAAGATCGATATCACTTACAAAAAACTTTCTTAATGTTTCTTTAATCAGTAAGGGAGGAAATGAAAATTAAACATGTAAATAAAATTACTAACCAAAGGAGAATAAAATATATATGGTTCAATAAAATAAGAGCATATGATTTTTATCAAATGAATATTGAACATGGGCAATCCTGAAATAAGATTATATTCTATCATAAAAATAATTACCATTTTGGTAAATTTTAAATCTAAAGATTATGAAAGAAATGGAATAAAAATAAACTAAAAATCCAATAAATATAACTAAATCCACGATATAACATAAAAAGGGGCAATATATACACCTCATAAAAGAATATAGATGCATAAAAAATGTATTCCCCAAAGAAAGAGAATTTGATATGAATAACTCGTACAAAGATCATATCATTGAATCAAGAATTAATAAATGAGGATATTATGTGAAAAAAATGTAAATAAACACATAAAAAGTGTAATTGAAACATAAATAAAATTATATTTAAAAAATAATATTGACATAATATAATTAATGAAGAAGTGGTATAACCCAATGAAAGAAAATTGCGTTAAGAAATCTCTTACCACTTAGTAACTTTCAAGTCAAATATTCTTGGATGATATAATCTTAATTGAAAATTAAAATACCATGAAAAAAAGGATTCATGATATAACATGTAAAAGGGTAGTATATATACCATATAAATGAAATTATGAGAATAATAATAAAATATGCTTCAATGAAGGAAAATTGAGACGAAATCCCATACCTCAATTCTGATTCGTCACGTACATTCATTAACTCATGTATAACAAAATTATATCAATTATTTAATTTTAGAATTAAAATTTCTTGGTTTAATACACTAAAATTAAACCACTTATTTCATTTACATTAATGTTATATTTAATTAGTTAATTAGTTAAGTCCACACTGGGTGTTTTGGGGACATTCAGTTCATAATTCCAAAATAGCTTCGGTGTGTTGACCATGGTTAAAGGGGTCATTGTTCAATCATCTCTATAATAATAATCATAAAATAATTTTAATTTTTATACATCAATTATAATTTTAAAACCAACCATTAAACATGGTTAAAAAAATTAATTATGTTACAATCATGGATATGGTAGGTCGTATGTACGATGAGTAACATTTCCATTTTTCAACAATCATTATGGAAAGAAGGTAAGTATTATTTTATATTTAAATAATAATAATTATATAATAAATAAAATAATATTTATTTAAATAAAATTATATATATATATCATCCATGTGATGTGATGATGAAAAATGAATCACATCACTTCGTGAAGGTGATAATCCACATGTACGCATAGACGACACTATCATTTTTCTATGAATGGAAAGTAAAGAAAATATATGAAATATTAATTTTACAGAAGGATAAATATTTCATAAATATCATATATTTATATTAAATCTATCATTATAAATATCTGGGAGGGGTGGTGATGGAAAACGAAATACATCAGTTTACAAGGCGGTAGTTCAACATACACACGAACGATGGTTTCATTTCCCATTTGATGGAAGAGGAGATGAATAAATATAATTACATCAAAATAGAAAAATATTATTATATTTAAGATACTGGTGTTATTATTTCATCATGTTTGAATAATTTTTTTAAGGTTTTAGAAGAATAAATATAATGAAAACTCTTGGTTAAGACTTTACCTCTTCTTTGGACAACCCCTTAAGATTTGCACAAAAAATCTTTTCTAGGTTGGTTTTTTGATCAAATAAAGGCATCTAGAATGTTGGGAGAGATATAAAGAAGGTATTTGGATAGATATTTTCTAAACTAAAGTAATTTTTAAGTGTTAAGAAAAGAGGAGAGGAGACACCCGTTTATAAGAGAGGAGAGGGGCACTCTTGGAATTTCTTAAAGTATTAAATTAATTAAATTAATTTTCATATTCAAATGGATCAAAATTGATAATATTAAAAAATCATATGAGTATGAGTCTAAATAATCTCATAAAAAAATTTATATAAGTTTAGATAATGTTTTTACCCTTATCTTTTTACCCCTAGTCAACCATTTTGACAATTACGGTGATATCATTGTTTTTTACTCTTTAGGGGTCAAAATAGTTACTATAAAAGGAAAATTGGCCCATAAATAGAACATGGTTGATATTTTTAACCATATACAAATAAATTGACTAAAGATATACTTTTTAGGAATTTTAAATAATTTAATAAAACATTATTTATTATAAAACAACATTATTGTCAATTTTAGAACTATTCATTTAATTTGACTTTGAAAATATAATGATAATAAAGGAATTTGAATATAATCCTTAAACAAATCCATAACAAGTTATATTTATCTAAAAAATTTATGGAACATAATAATTCATTCAAATTATATTACTTTTAATATTTTTAAAATCATTTATTTTATTTTATTTTTAATTAAATAAATATCACGTCGGTGTTGCGTTATAATTGAAGATTATTATTTCATCACTAAAAATTAAAAATAAATTACCATGATAAAAAATAATTTATATTTAAAATGACTATTTAAAACTGAACATAAGTTGTTTTTATCCCTATCATAAAATCTTATAGATATTAAAAGCAAAAAAGTTACATTTTTGACTTTATATTTACTTAAAATATTATAGAGTTCAAAATCAAAGAAATATGACACCAATTTGCCTTATATTTAAAAATTGGATGCTAATATCAGAATAACACTCATCCAATAGGATAAAGAAAAGTTTCAGGGTCATTTTTTAGTCCTTATCATATTATTTTTAACCTCAATAACTCGATTTACCCTTATTGTGGTGATAATTATTTTCTACGGTTACTATTCATAATGAAGAAAAATAAAAAAGACCTATTTAATAATTTTGGACATATTTATTCCAAATATAGAATAAATTTTTTAATATTAAATTTCTAGAAGTGAGATAAATTAATTAAATATTAAAATTCAACAAAAAACAGTTTTCCCAAAAAATACATTTTTAAGTATAAAAATGTTATTATAACAAATTCAACTATAAAATTGATTCCAATAATATTAATTAGATTATTAATAATATAATAGAACTAATTTTACTTTTAAACCATTTTAAAATAAAATTTTACTTTATAAATGCTTGAAAAAAATACAGTTTTCAATGAAAATCGGTATTTTTCACTATTCACTGGAAAAATCAATCTTTTCAAAAAAATATAAAAAATTCACTATAAGATAATTTTGAAATGATGATTTCAAATATTATATCCTTTTTATCAAATAAAATTTCTAAAATTTCCAGAAAACAATTATAATATTTTATAACAAAAAGCAATAAAAACTATTTTTGAAGAAAACATATTTTTGGATAATAAAACGAATTTACTATAAATTGAGTGATTATTTTATAAGAATAAATAAATAAATTTTTATTGATCAGGACCTTTATATATATTTCATAATGTGGTTAATCCAATTCATACCAACTAATTCAATGGCTAGGTTATAACGATCATATTTAAAGAATAATATTTATTGGTTTGCTTAAGCTCGGTGTCGCATATCTTGTATCCTATCGAACATAGTATTTCATTTAAAAACTCAGAATATAATAGGATCACACCCCATACCATATAGAGGGATACCCGAATCTATCCAGTATTGACCCATAGAGGGGATCACTCATCCTATACTCAGGACATGATACCTCACTATACCCTCATAGGGATGGATCGAGGGAACGTACCCTATTGATACTCATCTAAACAGAAGGGATCAAGGGGGTCAACCTGCCTTGGAGAAGGTACATGGTGTTTATGTGAAATACATGGAATTTCCTAGCTACCTGAGCTCATTTTCATGTATACCATCCCGTTCCCATGTACTCTAGCTATACCATGTACTCTGGCCATGTCGTGTACTCCGACTACATCATGTACACTGTCCGTTCCCATTTACTATGGCCATGCACATGTTTAATGTCCATGCCCATGCTCTTGCACCACTAGGGTATATGCTAGGTCACTATTCAAGGGTAACACAACATGTGTAAGGTTACATGACGTGTGATATTTTTCTCTGTGCGTAAACCCTAACCATCATGGAGGGGGCTACACAAAACGCGTGTTCTTCCAAACTACACACTATGTACTTTTTGTTTAAAAAAAAACTCCAGTTAGTTTTATGCATCTCACCTATGTTTCTGTCACCTATGGATTCACCTTAAAATAAACCATGAAACTTGGATATGAGTTTAAAGGAACTTGAATTGTGACCAGTGGTCATATTCTAGGCACCCAATTTTCTCATGAATCACCCCATCGAACCATGATGCTAAAACACCAAATCCCACAAACCAAATATCTCAAATCCATGTTTGATCTCCTGTAGCACAACATCGTGCCAAAATCATGATCTCAATCTTGAATATGAACTTTTGTAAATTATCCGTTTCACCAAATATCAACTATGAAACGATCAGTTTCTAGGTATCATCAAACCGCCAATCAAACAAAAATACCAATGATGAACACTCAAAGAAAAAGGGGAGAAATTCATGAAACACAAAAGAGAGGAAATAACATTCTCCATTGTTCGGGTTGTCTTCCCTTAATTAATCATTAAATTGACAAACATAAGGAAAAACAAGGATTTACAATTGACAAGGGAACTCTATGAAGCTGGAATATATCATGCATTAATGCTATCATAAGATCTCCACTAAAATTTTCTCTCAGATGGATAAGAAGTGAGATAACTTAGTGAGTCTGTATATAATCACCCAAATAACATCATGACCTTTATATGATTATGGAAGTCCTATCATGAAGTCTATGGAGATACCCCCCACTTTAACTCCGGTGACTCAAGGGGTTGGTGCAAACCCACTGGAACTTAGTGCTCATCCTTCACTTGCTGACAAGTGAGGCATCAAGAGATAATCTTATCTTCACATATCTTCATTCCTAGCCACCAAAACTAACATCGAAGGTCTTGATACATCATTTCCACTCATGGATGTACCAATAATGGGGATGTATGAAACTTACTCAGTATATACTCTCACAATGTCATTGGTATCGTGGTCCATCCTAAGAAAAGAATGACGTGATCCCTACCTATATAAAATTCATCATGAGCACCTCCAATGGTTATCTGAACACACAAGGTCTTGCAATTGATATCTCCAAGCTCATCCTCCCTAACATGGTGAAGATGTAGAGGGGTAAAAACCATTTACTAGAGATAAGATGCATCATCCTAATCCACTAAGGTTAACTAAAATGTGGCAAATTTCTCCAATGCCTCTCTCAACAACTACGAACAAGATCTTTAGATAATATAATATACCCTCATGTTCCCCTTTCTGAGAGTATAGACTATCTCAAAGTCATAATACTATAGTAAATCTACCCATAGACTCTATTTCAAGTTAATATCATTTTAAAAAAATATATTTCTAAGAATATTGTTGTAAAAATAGATAATAAATCTCTCTCCCATAAGGTAATGTCACCACATCTTATAGGTGAAGACCACTAATTCCAAATCTAAGTCATGGGTCACATAGTTATGCTTATGGGGTCTCAACTTCCAAGACCCATAAGCAATCAATTCATTCCTCTATATCATAAAACATCCAAGACCAGTTCTAGAGGCATCACAAAAAATAACATACCTAGCATCCTCCTTTGGTAGTCTCAATATGGGGGAACTTGTCAACCTCTGTCGAAACTTCTAAAAATATTTCCATCACTTATTTATCCACATTAAAGGATAACCCTTTTGGGTCAAGGTGGTTAAGGGTGTTGAGATCTAGGATAAATCAAGCACAAATATCTAATAATAGCCTACCAAACCAAGGAATCTTCATACTTCAGTCACACTCTTTGGTGGATCACAAGCTAGTACTACCTCAACCTTTACAGGGTCCACTAATACTCCCTCTTCCGAGATGAAATGTATTAAGAAGTGGACCTCTAAAATATATAATTGAAACTTCGAGAGCATTCCATAAATCTAGTGCTCTGGGAGTATGTTCAGGATCAACCTCAAAAATCTCACGTGATCCTCATCTGATGCCAAGTACACCAAGATGTCTTCAATGCAGACTGATACAAACTGGTCCAATAAGGGATGAAAGATCCAGTTCATAATTCCATTAATGATGGGTAATTCATCATGCTTAAGGGCATCAATAAATACTCATAGTGACCACAAAAACACTAGAATTCCATCTTCAATACATCATCCACTCAAAATCAGAGTTGGTGATAGCCCGATCTGAGGTCAATCTTCAATAACCACTTAAACCCTTTTAACATTTCAAAGAGGTCATAGATTCTAGGAAGTGGATACTTATTATTGGTTTCCACCTAATTTGAGTTATAGTAATCCACAAATAACTTCAAGCTCCTATCCACCTTCTAGGTGAACAACATTGAGGCTGCCCAAGGGGAACACCAGGTATGAAAAAGCCCTTCCTCTGCCTATCTTGTACCTACCCTCCAATTTCACCTTCATATTTTGAAGCTCTAAGGGGGATATCCGATATGATGACACAAATATTGGGGTTTTACTTGTGTGAAGTTCTATGCAAAATTCGATCTCCCAGTGGGGAGGTAAGCCTAGTATGTCCTCAGGGAAGGCATCATCATGCACCACCACTACTATAGAAAATAAAAAGCTTATAAAATCTACTACTACAAGGGTAATACTATCCAAATTATAAGTAATCAGCCATATCCTCATACATATAATAACCTAATGTTCTGAATATAATTCCTTCTCACCCATGAAGGAATTCATCATCCCATCAACTCAGACATGCTATATCCTCTGCCTAAAATAGTCAATCTACACATGGACTGTAGAGATATAGTCCATACATAGGATGTAATTGTAAGGACTCATCACAAGAATAAAAAGATACCATAAGAATCTATCACCTACAATAGTTAGGACACACTCTCCGCAAAAGTGTGTGATCACCAAATCTTATCTTGTAGGAGTATTTAAACACAAGGATCAAGACAAAGGATCCACCGAAATCACTAGATCTTGAACAAAGGATGTGGTAAGAAAAGAGTGGTTTGCATCTAGGTATATCAATACTGTATCTAAAATACATAAGACATAGATCATACCTAAAATCATCCTTGGTGCCTTTAGGTCATAATCCTTCACTGCCTGTAGCTGCCCATGTCCCTAACCACCAGCTCCCAAAGCCTAGAAGGGACCACATTGGGGGTGGTGGTGGCAACAAATCAAAACTTCAGACACCTATTAAGGCTATCACATCTCTTCTTCCACATATGTCACCCCTATGAAACTCCCTAATCAAGATGTTTCCACTACCTAGGTGGTCAATCGACCATCTCCCTATTTGATGCATGATGGGTCAGATATTTCTGTGTGATATTTCCTCACCCATCACAGGAGTAGCATCACTTCTCCCTTAGCTGATTGGAACCTTCTTGAGAGCCATAAACTGTAGAACCTATATCCCGTGAATGTCTCTGAAAATTACTCATGCACATGGATTCCTATGTATGAATTTGAACACCAACTCCTAAGGGTTCAACCCAAGGGAAAACACTGCTAGAACCAACTTTCAGTGTCTACTCAGCAAGAAATATCTCCATAATTAAGTAATGCTCCAATACTCCAATGTAGGAAGGGATACAGAGAGATACCAATATATCCCAAATATCTTAGAAAAGTACATGCTCAAAGGTCTTAAATTGAAATTATGAATCATAAACCATGTTCATGGATTATCCCTATAGGTTAGTGACCCTACATGCATACTTTATGACTGATATACTTCCCTATTAGAGCTCTAGAATCTCCTAGATATGTACTGCTTTCAACATCACTGGAAAAAAAATCCTCTATGAATATATGATTGAACTATATCCAAGTTAGATTCACCTTATCATGTGTTTGTGTCATCAAATCCCCCCATCGCCCCATGGAGTCATAGAGAAAACTCACCGCTAGGATCACTATTTGATAGAGAGGGGTCTTAACAAGGCATAAAACTCACCAAACTACCTCAAGCCAGTCCTCTACTAAATTGGGGCTTGGATCACCCTAAAACCTAAGGGGTATTTGTCTATGTAGATTATAAATTACAATTAGACCATGAACATCATCTTCTAGTACTTTTGGAGTAACTGAATGCTTAGCAGATGGAGGTAAGACTGGAAAACCACCTAGAGGTACCACCTCATGTACAAGACCCTAAATTTAAGACTTTTCACTAAGTGGATCATCATCATGATCCTACTATGGAATCCTAGCTATTTTTCATCATAGAGGAATCCTAAAAAGGTCATGATGCACCACGATCAAAGGGTATATCTGGCGAACTGACTTAAGTAAATGGAAAATACAACCCATTCCTATATGATGCAAGTACCAATGTTTTCCCTGTAACCAATACATACATGAACCAAGATAGTAAGTAGGTAATCAGAGTCCCGATGAATGGATACATCGGCCATTATACCATCAGTGGTTTCCTTGTCCTGAGAGTCAAACTCGAAATGATTTAACACCACTGCACTAGTTCCTAAACCAAACATAATTTCTAGACTATCTCCAAACATTGGTCCTAAGATGACCCCTCTGATACCACTCTATCACAAACCTACTCGTCAGAGCTTGCCTAGTTGACTAAAACCAAGTATGACACCCCAATCTCTCCTCCAATAGGTCAAGGAGGGCAACAAGCACTAAGTAGGCATATCACACACACATGGTAGGCCTTATCCTAGGGTACCAGTATACAAGCAGACATCTCCAAATACTAGTACAATGTGAAAAGGAAGAAGATAACTGATACCAAATATACATGTATAAAACTAATCCCACATCATAGTATGATACAATTATAGAAAGAAAAAGGGCCAAATACAGTCCCATCAAAATTTAAAAGAGTCCAACCTACTAGTAAAATAGGTGACTGCTGTCATGATGCAGCTGTAACATCCCAACCCAAACCATCAGGTTCAATCTAGAAGGTCACTTGACCTCATAAAAACCTCCCCATACATAAGATTCTAAGAACTAGTAGTAAGGGTATGGTTTTTTAGTGAGGAGACTAGACCCTTAGTATCATTTCATAGGATCAATAATCAATAACAATCAATATAATAAATAATCAGAGTAAACATATGGAAAGGTAAATATGACATACATGTCATACAAATAAAGCAGCTCCCATAATTGGAAAGCCTATCCAAAGGAAATAAAGAAGATAAAGTAAATAAATAAATAGTGGGACCTTCGGATTCCATCTTTTTATACTACTAGATCCATGATCCTCTCCTCAGCTAACCACCATAGGTCCATTTCCCTTCGTCGGATCCCTCATGCAATCTATAAGCACATTGAAATAACCAAGTAGGGTGTGATTACAAGACTCAGTAGGACTCAACCAATGCGTACTTAACCTTATGTGATTAAGTATAATAGTTTATTCCATAATAATTATCAATACATAACAAGCATAAACATACAATCCAAAACCAAGTTTTCATGTGCCAACCAAGACTCCATAAACCCCCGAACATACCTGCATCGAATCCATACTAGAAAACATCAGAAAAATCATCAGAACATATCAGTGTCAGATCTAGACTCAAGTTTCTTTATATTCGTACATTCCCCATGCCTCCAGGTCAAACCACACTAGGCCATCATGCACCGGTTCTATGTATATCACAAAAAAACCAGCCTTAATATGCTTGATAGTTATACAGGCCCTGGGCCTCCAAGTCAGACTACACTTGGCCATCATGCCCCAAAGTTATCTTGGTCTCATCATCAAGTCACATGTAGTGCATGAACATGCTTCCCCTCTAGGGATATCAATCCATGACAGTTCCACCAATCTCATAGGTACAATGCACAAGCAACAACATAACAACATATACTAGACATATCTCAAGGAAACAGTGGCATCATATCAAGGCCACATATCAAGATACATATATCAAGGAACAAATCATGGGAAATTATAGCATCATCATAAATACAACATGTTAATCAAACAAAAACATTGAGTCCAGTTATCTTAATAATTCTCATGGAGTAAGGTCATATGGTGTCATGGGATACACACAAACACCCACAATAAACCACAAGTCAAGCATGGATATTAAATATTCCAACATGATAATCATACCATGGAAACATGTATAACAAGATCCCAATAAGGTAAGGAACTTTCTACCTCAATTTTGTCGATATCAAAGGTTAGGATAACCCACCCTATGTGGTTAGATAGCTGGGGTGGTAACCTCAACTGTCAAGAACACCTCTTCACGACCTTATTATCGTAAACATCAACACGTCAATGCTTGAGGTTCATCAAGGGTTCTTAGAACCAAAACCATCTATTTTATTTCAAAAAGAAATAAAATATCACATGCAATGATACATTCTCTCTCCTAGATAATTTTTGAATTATCATTTTAAGACAACACATGCACTTGCAAAATTCTCTTTAAGAATAATTATCTTTTGATAATTTCTCATAAATTATCCTTTTATAATTATCTCTTGATAATTTATAATAAATTATCCTTTTATAATTATCTATGATAATTCATCCTAAATTATCCTTTATAATTATTTTTTGATAATTTATTATAAATTATCCTTTTATAATCATCTCTTTATAATTAATCATAAATTATCCTTTTATAATTATATCTTGATAATTTATCATAAATTATCCATTATAATTATCTTTTTATAATTTATTATAAATTATCCTTTATAATTATCTTTTGATAATTTACCCTAAATTATACTTTTTTATAATTATCTTTTAATAATTTTTCATAAATTATCATTTATTATCATATTTTTATAATTTATCCTAAACTATCCTTTATAATTATCTTTAGATAATTTTTACTAATTTATCCTTTTATAATCATATTTTGATAATTTATTATAAATTATCCTTTTATAAACTCGCAATTATCGTTTGATAATTTCAATAATTATCCTTTGATAATTAAAAGTAATTATCATCTATAATTTCTATAAATTATCATTATATAAATCCATGTGATTATCCTTTGATAATTTTTATTCCATAAATTATCCTTTGATAATCTATCAATTATCATTTGATAATTTTAATAATTATCCCTTGATAATTTTTCAATTATCATTTGATAATTTTGAATAAATTATCCCTCAAAAATTCCTTGTGATTATATGTTGATAATTTATATTCTATAAATTATCATGTGATAATCTTGTGCAATTGTCATTTTCTCCAATCTTTTATAATTATCTTTGATAATTGTGCACAATTATCAAATGATAATTTTTTATTAGAATTTTCCTCGACAGTCTTGTGAAATTATATTTGATTAAAACTATGTTTTATTATTTTATTCTTCAACCTTTTTTTTAATTTGAGAAATAAAAAAAAGGATGAAAATAAAATAATAATAATAAAATAAAATAAAACCTGGAATGAATGTGCGCAGTGCGTGAAGAGGAAGGAAAAATGGGGGGGGGGGGTCTCACTGCACATAGAACACCCAAATCAAATCAATTGGGCTTCACTTATCGCATATAGAGGGATTCTGAGTTCTATCAGACTCATCAGATCAAACAACATCGAAGGAACCAAATGATTTATCTATTTAAACCTCAAAATCACAGGAATTAAAACTCCAATTTTAAACACCCAATTTAATCTTCCATTTCACCTGAATTTGATGGTGTAGTCATTAGTTTATCACATAAATGCATTTATAATTTTTAAATGGTCAAAATAGATGATAAATCAAGATTTTACAAAGATTGGGGCATTACCCATGGTGGTTTGGTAAATATGTGGGGGAAAGATGAACAATACCCACATTTTAAATATTTAAATTAATTAAAATAATAAATACAAATATTAAAAAGTTTATACTTGCATGTGATCTGGTCAAACCTCCAACACGCATAAAAGTTATACCTCGCCTTGGGTAAAACCTGTGTACTGGACTTAACGGCGATCTCATATTTCTCATACAACACACTATTTGGAAGATATTAAATTATTTCTGGAAAAATAATACAATAAAAATATTAAATAACTTATACTCGCATGAAATCAGACCAAACGTCTGATGCACAAAAAATTATACCTCGCCTAGGGTGAAACCTACATCCCAGACCTAACTGCAGTCTCATATTTCTCATACGAAACACCAGTTGAAATATATTAAATTATTTTGGATTATTCATGCACAAGTAATATAATATATTTAATATTTTTATTTTATCTGTTCCAAGGCTCTACGAGCCTCTAAATCTCACACTCATCTAACTCCAAAAATATTCCATACAATATTCAAAGGTGATAACCAAGATTTTACCCTTACGCAAAGTCTTTAAACATTTATTTAGTGTTTTTATTGAAAAATTACATTTTCACATAAAAATACTTATAAATTATTAACAAAGAAGGTTTTTATTATCTTAAAAAATTTAGGATATTACAATTCTACACCTCTATTGAATTCTCACCCCCGATAAGTATCTATAAAAGCCTTTCTCGAACAAATTAGGCCACTAATATTGAACATCAGACTCATGCTCCCACATCTCTTCATGGATCTGTCCATGCTGCCACCAAATCTAGACTAGTGGAACTGTCTTTTCTCGCAACGCTTCCTTGATTTGATATATGATCCACATCAAATGATTCTTATAATATGAATCGGTCTCCAGCTCAATATCCTCACAATCAATAACATACATAGGGCTAGGTATGTACCACTGAAGATGTGACACACAGAACACATCATGCATACCTCGATAGTGAGAAGGGAGGTACAAATTTTACAACACTACTTCTATCCACTCAGTGATCTCAAAGGATCTAACAAAACAAGGTACTAGATTGCCCTACTTCCTCAGATGTTTCCGCCCCAATCAAGTAGTCACTCACAATAAAACTTTATCACCAACACCTAACTCCAAGGGTCTCATAATATGGTCAGTATAATATCTCTATTTACTTTGAGAGGTGATCAACCACTTCACATAATATGTACTCTCTCGGAGGCCTCCTAAACCAAACCCGACATGCAACCACAACCTCACCCACCTCATTCCAACAAGCGGTGTTCAACATGGTCTCCCATAAAGAGCCTTGTAATATTTCATATGAATCAAAGTTTGCTAACTATTATTGAATGAGAACTCATTCAAGGCTAGGTAATCATTCCACACTCCACTGAAGTCTATCTTGCAAGCTCAATTCATATCCTCCAATATTCATATAGTTCACTTGGACTATTCATCGACCTGAGGATGTACACGATGTTCAATCTCAGCAGAGTCCCTAGGGATTTCTTCAAGCCATGCCAAAAGTGAAATGTAAAAAATGATTCTATATCTAAAAAATTATTAAGATAACTCCATGCATGTGTACGATCTCTCAGGCATAGATCTTTCCAATCTCCTTCACTAAGTGAGTCTCTCTGATCAATAAGAAGTCATAAGATTTCAATAACCAATCGAAAATTACCCAGACTACATCATGACTCCTCGTGATCCCAGGTAACCCCATAACCAGGTTTATTGTGACATCCTCCCACTTCTACATTGGTATCAGGAGTGGCTATAAAAACCCACCATGATGCTGGTGCTTGGTCTTTACCCATTGAGAGGAATGACATCGGGAGAGAAAACCAGCAATATCTCTCTTTATCCGTAGACACTAGAACCACCACCTAAATTCATGATACATCTTTGCCACACTAAAGGAATGTTAATCCCTCATCAGATCCTCCTTGATAGAAGAAGGTACTAATACTCTCCCATATACCAATATCACATCATCATCATCCATCGGCCATTCAGGTATTGAGTCACCACCAGCCAGCTTTTCCCTCATCATAGGACACTCTGGGTATGACTCATGACCAGTCTTTACTTGGTCCACAAGTGAGGATGTGATCACTAAAGGGGAACAATTCATAGATCCATGATCTTTAGAATCACCCATCCTCTATTCGGCCAACAGGCTCACCATGCATTACTACTCCTCTGAAAGCCTCTTACCAAGCTCCTGCTCAACCTGAAGCTTAAGGCTAAGATAATTCTAAACAACATTAACTTTTGCTAGGTGCATACATCATCTCAAAGATAGAAATATACATATACTCAACCTAGTTATTTTTTATCATGTTTAGGTATTATTTTATAAAGATATAATGAAGGCTCTTGTGGTATGTTTAAACAATAAATGTCTCACTGAAGAGATAGTGTCTCCATAATTTTAGAGCACAAATTATAGCTTTTAGATACATGTCATGTGTAGGGTAGTTCCTCTCATGGGGTTATAGATGATAAGACCCATAGGATAATACCTACTCTCTTTACATCAACACTGCTCCCTAAACAACACTTGATGCATCATAGTACAATAGATAACCAATCATAGACCCAGGGAGTGTCAGTATAATATATATCATCAACCTTCTCTTTAGTTAAAGGAACACATCTTCACATTAGTATGAACACTGGAACTTATCTTCCTTCTTTTTTAGTGCTATCATGGGTGCTGATTGTTGGGATAAGTCCTAGATAAACCATCAGTAATATCCTAATAAACCCAAAAGCTACTAATCTCAAACACATTCTGGGAACATTTCCAAGACACGACTGCCTTAACCTTCTCCATGTTTATAGATGTACCGGTATCATACACCACATGTAATAGGAACTTCACCTATAAGTTAGACTTTGATAGTTTGGTGTAAATACTGTATGCTCGAATCATACTCAGAACCATCCACTAGTAAAAAAATACTTTTTACGTTGATTTTTTTGGCTTTTTAATGTCAGTTCTTGAGGAGACGTCTTTGAAAGTGATGTTATAAATATTTTTTTAACATTCGTTTTAATAACCGACATTAAAAATATTTTTTTTATGATTTTTAATTTTGGTTTTTTAAAAATTGACATGAAATAATATCCATTTTACAAAAAATGACGTTAAAAATGTATTTTTCACATCATATTTTCAAAAATCAATGTTAAGAGTCATTTTTAATGTCCATTTTTTAAAAACTGACATTAAAAGTATATTTTCCATGTAGGTTTTAAAAAAACAACATGAAAAAGGTTTATAAACTTGTATATAATTTCCTAATCTTTGATTTGATTGGTCTTAGAGCTCAAATAGAGTTATAGATCAAAAGTTATGACCGTCAGAAGTTGGATATATTTTTTTATAAGGAAAGATCGAATGAGCCAACCAAAGCTTCATATTAGAATGAATTTTAGAATCCAGAGTATTTTTAGTTTTACCATAATACGAAGAATTATTATTCATTATAATAAAATAATAATCATTCAATGGTATAAGAATTAAGAAAACTAATCATAAAAAACATTAATCATGGAAAAATAATTATAGATACCTTGATGAGATCACGGAAAGAAAAAATTATGGATTCATGATGAAGATCAAACGAGTCGAGTTGGTGGAATGATGTTGGTTGAACTAATTTATGGTTAAATTAATATATTTTTAGAATGAAAGCATATAAATGATATGGTAAAAGAAAACTCCAATCATAAAAAAATAAATCATAGAAAAAAATTACAAATACCTTGACGAGATCATGGAAAGAAAAAATAATGGATTCATGATGAAGATCAAACAAGTCAAGTCGGTGGAATGATGATGGTTGAAATAATTTATCATTAAAATAATATATTTTTAAAATGAATACATATTAATGAGATAGTAAAAGAAAATGCGATATTAAAAATTTTAGGCGGAAATCGAACATTTTGATGTCACGCTATAAAAAAATTGAAATTACGCATTGGTGGGATATTAAAATTATCTTTCACATAGGTTTTATGATAAATAATGTGAAAAGATATTAAAATTTTCATTTTTTATGTCATTTATCATAAAACTGATGTGAAAAACTAACTTTTCACATCAATTTTATAATGATCGATGTGAAACACTAGCTTTTAACATTGTTTTTTTTTCAAAAACCAACGTTAAAGGGAAATTTTCACATAGGTTTTAAAAAAAACTTAAAAAATGTTTATAAAAATTTATTCCATTTCTAAATATTTGATTTTACTAGCAGTCTAGGTCAAATGGAGTTACAGATCAATAGTTATCACCATCGAAAGTTGGACTTCTCTAAGATATTGTTTAGAGATGATCAACTTCTGATTACCATAACTTTTGATCCGTAACTCCATTTGAGCCCCAAGACCAGTAAAATAGAATATTGGGAAATGAAATACATGTTTTCAAACATTTTTCACATTGGTTTTATAATAACTGACATGAAAAACTAACTCTTCATGTCTGTTTTATAATAACCAACATGAAACACTAACTTTTCACACCGGTTTTTGAAAAAAACCAACGTTAAAGGAAATTTTTCATATCAGTTTTAAAAAAACCAATTTATTTTTTTTATAAAAATTTATTTCATTTATGAAGATTCGATTTTACTAGTCATGGAGGTAAAATGGAGTTATGGATCAAAAGTTATGTTCATCGAAAGTTGGACTTCTCTAAGACATCATTTATAGATGATAAAATTTTGATTGCCATAACTTTTGATCTGTAACTCCGTTTGAGCTCCAAGACCAGTAAAATAGAAGCTTTAGAAATGAAATACATTTTTTCAAAAATTTTTTATATAGGTTTTATAATAACTGATATGAAAAATAAACTTTTCACATCAGTTTTATAATAATCGACATGAAACACTAACTTTTCATGTCATTTTTAAAAAAAAAATTAACGTTAAAGGGATTTTTTCTTGTCAGTTTTAAAAAATAAAACATGAAAAATGTTTATAAAAATTGATTTAGTTTTACTATATTTTATTTTACTGGTCTTTGAGTTCAAACAAAGTTACGGATAAAAATTTATGGCCATCAGAAGTTGGAAATTTCTAAGACATCATTTAGAGATGATCAACTTCTTATTGCCATAACTTTTGACCCGTAACTCAGTTTGAGTTCCAAGACCAATAAAATAGAATATTGGGAAATTAAATAAATGTTTTAAAACTTTTTTCACATTGGTTTTATAATAAACAATGTGAAAACTAACTTTTCACATCAGTTTTATAATAATTGAAGTGAAACACTAACTTTTCACATCGATTTTTGAAATAATGAATGTCAAAGGGATTTTTTTCACATCAATTTAAAAAAACAACGTGAAAAATGTTTATAAAAATTTATTTTATTTCCCAATATTATATTTTAATAGTCATGGAGTTCAAATGGAGTTATGGATCAAAAGTTACGACCATCAGAAATCGAACTTCTCTAAAACATCATTTAGAGATAATCAACTTCTGATTGCCATAACTTTTGATTCGTAACTTAGTTTGAGCTTCAAGACCATTAAAATAAAATATTTGGAAAATAAATGAATGTTTTAAAACATTTTCTACATTAGTTATCAAATAAACGATGTGAAAAAGTCATGAAGTTTTTTTTTCATGTATGTTATTTAATAACCGACATGGAAAACCGATTTTTCAAGTCAGTTATTTATAACTGACGTGAAAAAGTCATGAAAATTGATTTTTCACATCGGTTGACATATAAATGATCTAAAAAATCAGTGAAAATATATTTTTACATTGTTTATATAAGAACTGACGTGAAAAATCAATTTTTAGATATTTTCACGTCGGTTCTAAAAAACTGACATGAAAAAGGAGAGGTTAAAAATATTTTTTGTACTAGTGATCTCTAGGTTCCTAGAATGTTGTTACAATTTCAACAAGTAGATAAGGATATTTTCAAAGAATACTATTATTAATGAGTCCAAGTATGTATGGAATGTCTTTTTCACGAGGGACATGAGCACTGTCAGCACGTTCCTTCACCCAAACAACATCACCGAGTACTCACATAGTCTATAACTGCTCTAAAATGCCATCTTTGGAATGTATTCCTATCTAACTTGTAACTTATGATAGTTTGATTAAAGATAAATATTGGAGAACAACCATCCACCCCATATATAATCAAAAAAATCATTAATCTTGGGAAACATATATCATTTCTTCACCATCACCTAGTTCATCTTCTGGTAATCAATGCATAACATAAGACTACTCAATAATGGAAATTCAGGCTATAGCCATGGTTTTAAACCATGGCTATAGGTCCTCAAACCATGGCTATAGGTAATATCCATGGTTTGAGGGACCGTGGATAAGTTTGGCATGGCTATAGACCTAGACCTATAGCCACAGTTCCAAACCGTGGATCTAGATCTATAGCCAAGGTTTGAACCGTGGATATAGGTATACAACCACAGTTAAAACCATGGTAATATCACTATAGACACGGTTTATAACCATGGCTATACAAGATGATAGACACACTTTATTTCCATGGTTTAAAACCATGGCATTAGACCTATATCCATGGTTAAAAACCGTGGCAATTAACCAATAACCACGGTTTAAAACCATGGATATAGGGTCTGAAAATCCATAAAAAATACCCCCAACCCCACTGCACATCCTCCCCACCCCCACCCCCACTCCCCTTGCAACCCTCCTCCCCCCTATAGCCCCACCCCTAGTAAAGCACCCCTGGATAGCCCCCCCACTCCCCTTGTAGTAGACAACCCCCCCTACAGCCCCCCTCCCCCCTGCAAAGCCCCCTAGACAGCCCCCTCCCCCCTATAAAGCCCTTCCTGGACAGCCTCCCCCTTCCTGGACAGCCCCCTCCCCCCAAAAAAATAGCCCCCACCCTCTCCCCTGCACAGACCACCCCCCCTGTAGCCCCTCCCCCTGCAAATCCTCCCCTGGATAGCACCCCTCCCCCTTGCAAAGCCTCCCCTGGACAACCCTCCCCCTACAAGGCCTCCCTTGGACATCCCCCCCTCCTCCCCTACAAATCCCCCTTTGGACAACCCCCCCAATTTAATAATAGTTTAATCATATTATGCCAACATGGGATATTGATGAGTGGTTGTACAAAGTTCAAGTCATAATGATATTTAAGTTACAGTGGAGCTGAATAGAACTATGGTTCCCAAAAATTTTTATGTACTGATTGATGTTGAATGAAGAGATATATGATGTCATTACAACAATAAATATGTGTAGTTAAGAAGTTATTCTGAATGGAATAAAGAAATCATCTAATGTGGTAGCCCACCCCCCCTACATCACCCCCCCTCCTGGACACCTCCCCCCTGCCTAGACAGCCCCCCTCCCTCCTGGACACCTCTCCCCCCTGCCTGGACAACACCCCCCTCCTGGACACCTCTCCCCCTGGACACCCCCCTTTCCTGGACAACACCCCCCTCCCTCCCTGCTGGACACCTCTCCCCCCTGCCTGGATAGCCCCCTCCTATTGGACACCCCCCTGCCTGGACAGCACGCCCTCCCTCCTGGAATCCTCTCCCCCTCCCTGGATAGCACCCCCTCCCCCTGCCTGGACAACACCCCCCCTCTTCTCTCCTAGACACCTCTCCCCCCTGCCTAGACAACACCACCCCTGTTGGACACCCCCCCCTTCCTGGACAACACCCCCCTGCTTGGACAGCCCCCTCCCTCCTGGACACATCTCCCCCTGCCTGGATAGCACCCCCTCCCTCCCAGACACCTCTCCCCCCTGCCTGGACAGCACCACCCCTCCCTCTTGGACACCCCTCCCTCGGCCTGGACAACACCACCCCTGTTGGACACCCCTCCCCCCCTGCCTGGACAACACCCCCTCCCTCCCTCCTGGACACCTCTCCCCCCTTCCTGGACAACCCCCTCCCTCCTGGACACCACTCTCCCCCTGCCTGGACAGCACCCCCCTCCCTCCCTCCTGGACACCTCTCCCCCCTGCCTGGACATCACCCCCTCCCTCCTGGACACCCCTCCCCCCTACCTGGACAACACCACCCCTGCTGGACACCCCTCCCCCCTGCCTGGATAGCACCACCCCTGCTGGACACCCCCCCTGCCTGGACAGCCCCCCTCCTGGAAACCCACCTAGATAGACCCCCCAGGACAACCCCACCCGGAAACCCCCCCTGTTGGAAAACCCTTGCACCACCCCTGCTGGACCCCCTCTTGGACACCCCCTCCCTCCTGGAAACCCCCCTCCCTCCTAAAAATCCCCTTGGACCACCCCACCCAGACAACATCCCCCCTCCTAGAAACCCTATACTGTTGTGCTGCCTTTGGATCCATTGTGGGTTTTTGGTGCTGGATTTATCTGTTGGAAAGGGATAGGAATGTAGAGTGGATTTTTGTATGGTTCTCAGCTTGTGTGGGTCATGAAGACAATGTTCTTGTGGGGGTTCTTGTTACTATTATGGTGTTGGGTGGGTGTGGGATGTTTATAGTGCAAGGATCCTATGTAGAGGATGCCTGATTTTAGTGTGTGGGGATGATTCTAGAGGGGATTCTAGTGTGGTGCAGATAGAGTCACTTGTTATTATTCTAGGTGCAGTTGTATAGGATAGGGTTCATGGTGTGGGTGATTCAAGTGGGGATTTCTAGTTTTTGGTTGATTGGTTTCTTTTTGGGTTGTGGTTTTCCTGCTACTTGGTTACATGTAGGGGATTTGTTGTGGATGGTTGTGGTTGAGTTTGTGGTTGACTGGTTGGGCATTCCTTTGGTGGCTGGTATTTTTCATATGGTGATGTTAGGATATTGTTTTCTTGAGTCTTTGAGTGGTCAAATGTGGTGGTCTGGTGCATTGATATTGTAGAATGTTTCCTTGGCTTCAAGGTTCATGAAGTAGTAGGTGGTTCGAGTTGCGTATGGACTAGTGTTTTTGTTCCTATAGGAAGGTTTTCTTTATTGGATGGGTTCTTTCCAGCATCCTTTTGGGTTGCAGTAGCTATTCTGGTGTGAGTGGCTAGGAGGGTTGGGTTTTGTTTGGTGTTGGGTGGGATGACTGCAATTATTGGTGTTTAGGGGAGCGGTGTTGTGGTTGGGTGGTAGGTGGATGGTTTGTGGTTTTGTAAGGGTACAGGAAGGTGGGTTTGATTGATGGTGATTATTGTAGGTGAGTTGAGTGGTATATTTTAGGGATTATGTGATTTTGAAAATATTAACTTTTAGTGAACAATACTAACAAAGATTGGGTCATATTTCATAGGAGGGGTGAGGGATTTTAGGATCTGTACCTTAAATGCATATTCAAGAAGAAGATAATTCAATGTCCATAATAGATTTTCAAGTTCAAGAAAATAGAAAAAGAATTAGATACAACATCTCTAATATATAACCTGAAATATATTACCTCAATATATAGAATAACATTTGGGGTAAACATAGTTTGAGGCCCTTGTAATATGGCATAGTCAGAGGAACAAACCTACATTTTAGTGTACTACAGTTCTTGCACAAAACATAGTGGTTTCAGTATCTAGTGAAATTACTCAACCATAGAACATAGAATAGAAAGAGGCTTTTATTATCAATCATGATGAAAATAAGAATCAAAGGTCTTTTACTGAAGAACAAGTTAAAGACAATGATAAAAGAAATCATCAAGATCAACTAGTTGTCTTTGACACTAAAATGATAGTCCAAATCCAATAAATTTCTATCATAAATGATTACATAGACATGAAACTGTTTATTCATACTGATATTAAAGTGGTTTTTGAGACTACATTCTTTGCCTCTATTTAGAAAATTGGAGATCAATCCTATCCCACTGTTGATAGAGGCCAATCATCTAAAGAAAAAGATGAATAGTATTTTTATTCACTGAATACATAATCAGAGGAGGTGGTGTGGCTTCTGGGAGATTTCCAAAATATTGGGTGATTATTTTTTGTGCTACTGATACTGGGAGATGTTGTTGAGTAGTTCTGTGAGCTTTTAGATAGGAACATAAAGATGGATGTTTGGTGATTGATGGGTGTAGAGGCTAAAGTTATGGCTGGTGTTGGCTTAGAGGTGCTGGAGGTTCTGTTTTCGTAGACTGGTTTGTTAACAGAGATTGGGTGCTATTGTTGACTGTGAGTTGGTAAATGGGTTGTTGGATGGGTTTTTTGTGTGGTGTAGGATGCCTCTTTGATGGGGTGTGTTGTAGGAGTGGCATGGGTTGGTGTTAGTGGCTTGGGATGTAAATTTGATTACATTCCTAGTGGATGGACATTGCTGTTGGATTATAGGTGTTGGTTTTATTACTGTTGAGTGGGTTACTGCTAAAACTCTGATTGTTATTGGGTTTTTATCTAGTATATGTGCTATTGGCTAGTGTTATTGGATTATAGTAGGTTGCTGCTTGGTGGGGAGTGCTTCTGGTGTCAAGCGGGCTACTACTATTTCCAGTTCCACTAGGGGTTGGCTGTTGATTGAAAGCTGGGAGGTTGGGGTTTAGTGGTGATGGAGATGATGGGTTTACTGGTTTTCTCAGTGGCTTTAGGCCATTCTCTTGGATTTCTTTATGCTTACTCTTTTATTAGATCATGTTTACCAATTCACCCAGCAATAAAGGCCACTCAAACCCACCTTTGGGTCTGGATATGGATATTAAATCGTCTTTGAATGCATGTGATCATACAGGCTCATCACTGCCTGGAGACCTGCATATTATGACAAACCCTGCCTTGGCAGTTTTAGCTGCAGGGGATACTCTTTTGGACCCCTATAAAGGTAATAAAGCACATCACATTTATAATGATCTTTTTAATGGTATGAAGATTGACAATGGTCAATCTTCATACCCTTCTTCTTCCTTGGGCTGTGAATCAAAACAGGTTGGCATACTACTTGACAGACAAGATGACCAGACCAAGCCGATTTTGAATAATGACTCTAAGTAGAACAAATGAAACCCTCTTGGGGGTTTACACTTGAGAAGTGACACTTATGTGGAGAATACCTTTAGCTCTGAATAGACCCCTTAACCCCCACTTGGTTAGACTAATGCATCTCCCAAGGAGATGGCCATGGAACCTGAAGTTCTGGGTGTTTCAAAGACTGCTCTGGATAGTTACCCAAATAAAAATTTGGTTGCCTCGGGTTTGAAATATTAGAAAGATGACAACCCAAATCTTCCTATTGAATTTATCAAGAATTAGAGGTGTATATTTTCATCTTATCAAGAGTAACCGAACTAGGTGGACACACCATAGATTCCCCCAGGTTCTAGAAAAAAGCTAGAAAAAAATTCAGGTACTTCACATGACTACCTTGCTACAAATATTTCAGGTACATATCCTCCCCTTTTTGTCAATCATACTATTGGTATTTCTCAGACTTCAGATAACATTAATATTCCTACTAAATCTGAGAAGGAACATACAACAATTCCTTTTCATGGCCTCTGAGAGTGTTAACCTCATGCAAAGTAAGTCAAAGGAAGGGAACTTTGCTCTTAAGATTGACATCTCTAAGGCTTCTAATACCCATAAATGGAGTTTTCTCATTGAGATACTTCGTAGGAATGGGTTATCGAATAGATTTATGAACCTGGTTAACACTATTATTGGATCCTCACAGATGTCAATTCTTATGAATGGTGCACCGAGAGGGTTCTTCTCTTGCTCATGGGGTGTACGAAAAGGTGACCCCTTATCTGGTATACTGTTTGCAATTTCAGAGGATTACATAAGACGATGCATCAATGATCTTTCTCATTTGGGTATTTATAAGATGATTAGAGATGGTTTTAATGATCATGCCCCAACCCATCTTCTCTATGCTGATGACATTGTATTTCTGTGGCAAGCTTCAAAGAGAACCATACCCTATATAAAGGCTCTTTTCACTCACTATGAGGATGTGGCTGGACAGTCTATAAGATGGGACAAATCTTCAATTGTTTTTGGCAATGTAATTTCTGTTGGAAAAAAGAACAGGATCACTTTATACCTTGGGGTGAAGAGGTGATCCTTTCCCTTTCAATATCTTGGGGGTGAAGAGGGGATCCTTGCCCTTTCACTTGATACAAATGGTCGTGAGGGCTTATTAAGGAACATCAAATCCTGGTGAGAAACTTTATATGGATAGGATCAATCTTTGAAAGGAAGTTAGTCACAGTGAAGTGGAAAGAATGCATAAAACCTATGGAAATGGGAGGATTAGGGGTCAAGGATCTTCGTACCATTAATGATGCTTTGATTGGAAAATTCACTTGGAGGCTGATCTCAAATGATGTTGATGATGAGTTTCTGTTGAGAAGGTTCAAAAAACAGCTATATAATGGATATAAATACTACCTTGAATCCTCAGTATGGGCTTCCCTTAAGCAGGACTATGCAATGATAATGCAGGATACTAAATGGTTGGTCAGTAGAGACTCCACTCATAGTTTCTAGAACACCTTTTGGCAGGATCATCCCTTGAATTCTATGAATGTCCCATCTGAAGTTTCTTCATTATCCATCTTGGGTTTTCTCTCATATCAGATTTCACATGATTTTAATATTTATGACTATGTGTTGTCTCAAGTTAATAATTATGCATTTATGGATTGTGAAAAACTGATCTGGCTTCATAGAAGGATTGGAATTTTTGATCCCAAAGAGTTTTACATGATTGCATGTGGTGGTACTGACCACGCCCCAACCTGGATTATGAAGTTCAGGGCTCCATTCATTTGGCCATCTCGGTTTCTCCTTCTTTGAATAATCTGGAAAAATAGACTTCCTACATCTAAAAATTTGAAGTGAGTTGGATTTCAGATGGCCTCTAGGTGTGCCTTATGTAGGGCTGCAGAAGACACCACACAACATGTGTTTATGGAGTGCGGTCAGGCCCAACAACTCTGGAGTTATCTGGGAATGCTGTTTGGGCTTGCGGTGGACTCTAGAATTCTACTTACGGATCTGATGCCCGGTCTGCTACATATATGCTGTAGTGAGCAGTTGGGAAACCTCCTCACTGCTGCTATTGTGGCGGTCATTGTGTCCTTGTGGGATTTGAGGATCATGGCTCTATTTGATGGTGTGCATGATACTGTCCGGAAGGGAATGATCTCCATCCATAGGTACGTGTACGATGTGTCAGTGGTCCAGGATGGTGAGACGTCTAACACCATTTCTGACCTGCAAACTCTTAGGTTTCTTGGATTTTTGGGCTGAACACACAGACCTTGGATGCTTAAGTATATCAGATGGATACCACCAATTACCAGAAAGGACTCCCCGTGGTCGCACCGCGAGGCCGATGGCCGCTGCCCCTGTATCTACACAACAGATCCATTTTCAAAAAAACAATATCCCCCCTTTATTATTTCCCCTTCCAAACAACATCTCCCAGTAACATAGAGACATGTCATCCAGGTTAGCTATGAAGTTATAAATGTAAGAAAGGTTCCTCTAGTGCCCCCTCAATTCTTTCAGAATCTGAGGGAGTGAAATTGATAAAACTGAACTTGTTTTTTTTATATTCAAACTTAATTTCATGATATCACACCACAAATCTATCGAATTTCTCTAGAATTACCCTGAAAACACATTTTACTAGATTCATGTTTAGGTCGTTCTACTGCAACTTGTTAAATATTGTTTAAAGATCTTTGAAATAATCACATCTCTATTGAGATTTGATAACCATGTCATTAACAAAATCGTTCATCTATTATTTCTAATAAGTTATTAATGATATAATGTGTGTAGTGTTGGTATGTAGTGTCATCATTATTTAATCCAAAGGGCATGACCTAAATGGTGTGGGCTGGATTGCAGGTGGCTGGGGGCTGGTGCGGGCTCGAATGCAGGTGGAAGGGGGCTAGAATTCTGGTGGAAGGGGGCTGGTTACAGGTGCTGGGGGGATGGTGTGGGCTGATTCGAAGGTGGTAGGGGGGCTATTGTGGGCTGGAATGCTCATGGAAGCGGGTTGAAATGAAGGTGGAAGGGGGATGGTGTGGGCTGGATGTGGTTGGAGTAGGGCCAAATCACGGCATTACCGGGGCGTGACCGCGGCGTGACCACGGCGTGACCGGGGCGTGACCATGGAATGACCGCAGTGTGACCGCAGCGTGTTGTCCCAGTCCAGTGACATCCGCGGGGTAGCATCTTTCGGCCACGAGTGAAGGGAAAGAGAGGAGGCGGGGCAACATTCCGGTCATCGCTCCACCGGCAAAAATTGTGATTAGTCAGTCTCAACATTGATCAAAAGACTCATGGAATACTATCACTGTGAACCGCTTCAGGGTGTCGTTCTGGAGCAGGGCCAAATCACGGCGTGACTGCGGCGTGACCGCAGTGTGTTGGCCCGGTCTAGCGACATCCGCGGGGCAACATCTTCCACTTAGTTTCAAATAGGATGATATGGATGGCATGAGAGGATGTTTTCTCAGAAGATTTAATGAAATGAATGATAATATGTGATGACTAGAGGATTGGATGAATCCTGATATACCTAATTCGGTGAGGGCTCGAATGCAGGTGGAAGGGGGATGGAATGCTGGTGGAAGGGGGCTGGTTGCAGGTGCTGGGGGGATGGTGCGTCCTGATTTGAAGGTGAAAGGGGGGATGTTGTGGGCTGAAATGCTGGTGGCAGCGGGATGAAATGAAGGTGGAAGGGGGCTGGTGTGGGCTGGATGTGGCTGGAGTAGGGCCAAATCATGGTGTGACTGCAGCGTGACCGCGGTGTGACCGCAGCGTGTTGGCCCGGTCCAGTGACATTTTCGGGGCAACAACTTCCACTTAGTTTCAAATACGATGATATGGATGGAATGAGAGGATGTTTTCTCATAAGATTTAAAGAAATGAATGTTAATCTGTGATGACTATAGGATTGGATGACCCCTGATATACCTAATTCAGTGAGGTTTGGAGATCTAGCAATGTGTAGGAATACCTAGAGGAATAACCCATAGGATCAGGAAAATCACAGGTTACATAACATGTAATCTGACATTATTGGTACTTTGGGGCCCCTGGGCTGTGGAACTAGGATTTTTGTTGGATTTAAATATCACATGCCATGTGACATGGTCACACAACATGGGACCCATCTTAAAAGTCTAACGACACTTAAAGAGTGTCTTGGTTCAAACAACCGTTTTAATAAAAAAAGGGAAACCCCCCCTATAGGGATATAAAAATGGTCAAGTACGATGTGTGATTTATGACTAACAACGAAATCAAGTATAAGGAAAACATCAATGCAATAATGTTAAGCAAGGTATACCACTGTGAGTTTTCGCAGACAGCACACCTCCGTTGGAGGGGTTTTATTACAAAACCATGACTTATTTATCAAACGAAACAATTATATTAACTAACACTTATTCAAGAATTTAAATTTAATATAAACATGCAAAATTAAGAAGGAAACTAAATTCAATTTAAAACATTCTTGAATTAAATAGGCTAGGAGAGGGACCCTACCTATACCTCAAGGCGCGTTTGCTTTTGATGACGACAACTCAAATCTTCCTTTTTTCCGCTTGCACTCATATGAAACTTAACATATATATAAGGACACATAGCCCCTATGTACATATTTTCATGGCCAATATACACAAGGGGGTCCTTAGATATATGTTTATACTTGCATATACCCCTTTACACTTACACGCATATGCATTTTTCAAATCTATATATAAGTACACCTAGCCCCAATATATATATTCATACTACCATGAGTGAATATATATAAATGGGGAACTTATATATGCATATGCCTACCTATGCATACACATGTAAGCCTTCTTCAACGACGACTCGAATCCACCTCAATGAAATCCAAAACACACAACAAAAATATAAGGAACCCAAAAATAAAAAAAATCCCTAATTAAAATTGGGCCAAAGAATAAAAATGGAATAAACCTTACCCAAATATTGAAATCATTGTCTTCGATGGTGATGGATAGAACCGATCTTATCATAAGAAACCACATATAATAAAATAGTGGGAAAATAAATGAGATATAACAACTTCTTATATATATGTGATCAGTGTGTCAACTCTACATGATAAATGATACATGAATCCATAACCAACAATGAACAAATAATATTCAAATTGATATGTACATCTCAATACTAAATAACATGATCATTAATAAAGCTCTTTATTTTTCAAACATCACCTTCAATTTCTTATTCAAAAATAAAAAATCACCAAAATATGAGAATAAAGTAAACCTCCATCATCACTTAAAAGTGAGAAATAGGGATTAAACATTGTTCTTAACCTAGAAAATCCATTCCTTGAATGTATAAAATACCTAAAACTCTTCATGCCTATATCCTTATTAATTTTCTAGATTGAAACCTCATTTTTTAGCATGTTATTCTTCTGGAATTCACCTTTATTGTTAGTTTATATAGGTTTATCAATTTTATAAAGTAGAGAATTTTCCTTATTTTATTCTTACTCAATCCGATTGGATTTTTCAAACCAGTTTACTAATATGATTAGACAATCTTTTGGTGCATGATATTCATTCTTCTTGATTGTATATTCCTTCTTTATAGAAACTATTTCCGAACATGCGATAATTGGTTCTTTCCTTTTATCTTTCAACAATTATTATTGTTATGGAATCTATGTCATAAATTCTTAACAATTTGGACTACTTGGTTTCCCTTCCACACACACTTTCAACAGCCTTTAGAGTACCATTTTTAGGTTCCCTTTCAAACTCCACACTAGAATTGTCAAGCACTATCCAACTACAATATAAAATATTTATACTTAACCCAACACATTGATCTGAATGACATCTTAGAAATACAGAAGCTCTAAATAACATATTTACCAATATAAACTCCTCATAATTAACTGAACACACTGACTATACCAACCACTATAGGTAAATCATTAATTTTGGTGTGGTCTTGGAACCAAATATAGTTCATCCAACATCCATCTCCAGACACTAAATTCATCCATTTACTATCTAAGTTCATACATTTAACAACCTTGATAATGATCACCATCCCTTGATATGGATTTCACTCAAAAAGGACAAGTATGAATCTCCCCACTATAGTATTATCAATACCATCATCAATCCTACATACACATGTCTAGTGCCTCATATCAAATTATGATCAATATAGAAGATCCTAGCCCAATAATCTCAACAAGATTTCTTCATTTAAAAACTATCATCTTTCAAACACACATTATATCCAAAAAAAATAATACATTAAAAGATATTAGATAGAGAAATCCAAATTATAGAAAAAATAATAACTTTAGGAATACCTCATTAAGTATGGTACTAAAAGTAACTTCACCTAGGATGGCTTATCCCAATAAAATAATATAGAAAACCACATCTCGACACATACATGAAACCTATTTTTCCCATCCCAATACTAAGGGAATGCACGCACATTCTTGATACATGATAAATAGACCACGATTCATTTATTTTTTTAATATTGAGCTAAGATATTACTCATTCAATTTACTCTGTCACCCTCATACCGAGGCTCACCAACCAACATTCATTCCTACCCGGTTTCCATCCTTCTCCTTGCACATTCCTATGCAATGGATGTATCTACATAGATAGCTCAGTCTTTCTTGAATATCTCCTAGTAGGTGTCCAGATAAAAGGAATCTACTCATGCCCATAATGAGTAAATAAGACCATTTAAAAACTAGAATTCCTTTATGAATAAATTTCATTTGAAGGATGGAATGAAATGAATAAACCTTTCAAATTTAGTGTCATACTCCATTACTGATTCCCATAATGATATAGCTCCATGAATCCCCAAAACATGCTCTTATTCTGTAAATCTACCATAGCCTCTCATAGAAGAGGGAATGAAACTTGATCCATAAAACCTCCTCATTCCTTCTTTTATGATCAAATGTATTTATCCATTCTGATTCATCTCCTTTGAATTTAGAAACTTCTAGTTTCACCCATATATCCTCTAGAGTTCCAATCCTTTCAAATAGGAACTAAATTTCTTCAAAATATTCTAAAAATCCTATGATCCCATGTCACTACTGAAAATTAGATACTGTTACTCCTAAAACTCATGGATAACTTAGAAAACCATTTCTTTTCCTTTTAGAAGGCCTTGGTCAATGGATCAAAGTAGTTGTAACATAATATGAGGGAAACAACCACTTGAGCATATTTCCCATGAGAACACAATGTCATTATAATTAGATGCTTTGTTGATGAATTTTGACTCAACATCATCTTGTAATAACAATATTAATAATTAGAAACCCATCGCGCCACAATCCTAAGCATGCAATATAAAAAAACGATGCTCGCGGTTTGAGGATGAGAAGGAAGAGAAGCTTGTGGAGGGGAAGTGTAGGGATGGAGGCTCTGCCATGGGAGCATCCACAAACAATCCCTCCCCAACTATGAGTCTCACCTTCATAACCACTAGTCCAAGTGGCCACCCACCGGGCATCTCACCTGCATCCTCACACTGACATTTCACTTAGCAGACAATTTCATCAATGCATTGCTAGGCATGATTTTTTTTAAGAAATCATGCAGCAAGAACTGAAGCAATCATGGGTCAAAATGTAAGATCCATCCCCATAAAATGCACACCAGTGAGAAGGAGAGGCTAAGGGAGTGTTAGCTCCATCATTTAAGGGAGATGGGATTCCTCCCAATTTGGATAGAATGTTCATTCATTGCTTTGAAAATAAATTTTGGAGACATAATTGTCCAAAAATTTATGTTTTATAGACAATAAGGCTCTTAATAATAGAGAAAATTTATATTATATATTTTTTGTCATTAAATATTTATACAATTTAACATGTTTCGTCGCACCTTTCTCATTCATACCAAACAAACTACTGACTCGTTGATCCATTTCTCATTCACCCTATCACATTTTTTCTGTTTCCATCAAAAAGGCCTCCCTCAGACCAAACATAAATTGAATCCCTAAATTTGAGCTACTAAAAATGGATCTAGTCTCCACAAGACATTAGAAAAATGGAAAGATAAGAATGGGATTGGAACAGAAAAAATGGGCACAAATTGATCTTCTCAAACTGAAAAACTTAAATAATGGCCGAAATTATTGAATCTGAATTGTAGATCAAACATGTGTGAATCTATTTCCAATTAAAAAACAAATTTTCAAATAGGCAACATTCAAATAATTACAGAAAAAAACTCTCAAATCAAAACTGGGTCTAATCACTCACTCCCCAGGCCTAAATGAAAATCAGATATGAACAACTCAACCCCCCAAAGAAAAATCCAAAACATACCCAATACATAGCCATCATACTCCAAATGCCACCCTAACACCCAAACTCAATTGCATGAAGAGTGATAAGATTCTACCTGAAAATGGTGAGACCACTGAGCAGAGGTCGTCAGGGAGGAGGGCGCCGCTGTGGGAGAGTTCGTCGTGGAGGAGGGTACCGCTGTGAGAGAGGGCTGCACAATGAGATTGTCAGGGAGATCGTTGGGAGGAGGATACGTCGTCAGGGAGGAGGGATACGCGGTGATATGGCTGTGAACCAGGGGAGGAGGAGGAGGGTTGTGGGGAGGAGGAGACGCCGTCGGGGAGGAGGGCTGCGCGGTGATAGGGCTGTGAATTGGGGGAGGAGAGGAGGGCTGTGGGGAGTAGGAGACGTCGTCGGGGAGGAGGGCTGTGCAGTGTGCGAATCGGGGGAGGAGGAGGGCTGCGGATTGGGGGAGGAGGAGGAGCCCGATACAGATTGGAAAAAAACATGACCGCAGTGTATTATTGATTTAGCCACGAAGATGGAATTTAACCGTGACAATATAAAATCTATAGCCACAGAACTATAAAACCGTGGCTATAGGTCCGTGGATATAGCCCAAATATTTAGTAGTGACTGTCTTTCTTCTTAGTGAACAACACTAGTGAATCCAATGGTGAATTACTCGGCCTTATGAATCCCTTCCTCTCTAAGTTTTCTAACTAAACCTTGAACTCCTTCAGATTGGTTGGAACCATACAATGCTGGGTATCAAAATGGGATGCCAACCCAGCACGAGCTCTTTTCAGCTTAACTTATTGATCCTTCAAAGTCTCTACTAGGTCAAAGATCCAGAACAATTTCAACAAAATATTCAAAGTCTAGAGGGCCTTTAGTTCCCTAGATGGATGAAGAATTATGGAGTTGATTTAAGGGAATATTTGACCATATTTATAAACTCCTATGACTAGGATAGGCACTAAGTGAAAGTCTTCCAGTTGAAATGAACCTACTTAATTTACCATAGAGTAGGTGTGGGAGTAAGCAAATCTGTATTATCTTATACGTTCAGTGGTAATTCTAAAACCACCTCCCTTGTGGAAGTATTCTATCCTGCTTCCCAAGTAGTTCCATAAACTAAGTTAAGGTGAAATCTATTGTAACATGAAAGAATACACTTCATAAAAGAAACATATTCATTAGGATAAATCCTAACCAGTCTATGGGATCACACAAGGTTTCTCTTAACTAGTACATGGGATCACACAAGGTTATCTTAAGAGTATACCCTTAACCCAAGATATACCCCTCCTAATTCTAATCCTAGTATCCATCCTTGTATCTTAGTCACAGTCATCATATATATACTCTAACATAAAATCATGCTCATTTCAACTAATTAAATCCAATAAACATATATCACACATCATGGAAACACAGATATATCACAAAAAAGAAACTATCCTGAACAATTAGCACAAAACAAGGAATTTAATTAATGAACTACAATGCAACACAACAATAAGTATATATATTAAATGTGAACCTACATGCCTATTCATGATGCATGAACACACCTGAAATCTCATAAATCACATATCAACATCATGTGCATCACCCAAGGTGATTTTAATCAACTGTAATAGAAAAACATAAATTTCACAATTTATGGAAACTCAGAGGTCTACTATAAAATTATGCCTAGGTACTGTCATAGTTCCCTTACCTGAGCCCCAACTATCCTATCTCCTGTTTATCTTGTCCCATTCCAAGATAAAGAGAAGAACAAGTTAGTGAATCCTGATTCTCTTATACCATTTTGTAACATCCTGACCCAAACCAATGAGTCTGATCTAGAAGTTCACATGACCTCATGCACGCCTCCCTATACACAATAGGTTACCTATTAATAGAAAGGCTCTGAGTCTATCAGTGGGGAGACTATACCCTCAGTATCATGTCATAGGATCAATAATCAATGATAACCAATTTATTAAATAATTAGAGTAAACATTCAGAAAGGTAAATATGGCATACATGTCAAACAAATAAAGAATATTTTGTACTATCTAAAGGAAATAAAGAAGATAAAATAAATAAATAAACATTAGGTCCTTTATAGTCCATCTAATTATTCTACTAGTTTCATGCTACTATGCTCAATTATCCACCATAGGGCCATTTCCCTTTACCGAATCCCTCATGCAATCTATAAGCACATAAAAATGATCAAGTAGGGTGTGATTAAAAGACTCAACAGGACACCAAAAATACTTCCTTAACTTTATGTGCTCAAGTATAACAGTGTATTCCATAATAATTATCACTGCGTAACAAGCATAAAAATACAATCCAAAACTGAGCGACCATGAACTAACAAAGCCACCACAAACCCCCTACCATACCTACTTCAGCTCCATACTAGAAAACATCAAAAAAATAATGGGTACATCTTAATGTCAGATCCATCCTTAAGCTTCTTAATAGTTGTACATGATCCAGGCCTCTAGGTCAAACCACACTAGGCTATCACGCCCCAACAATATACATATCATAATAGAGCCAGCCTCAAGCTGCTTGATAGCCGTACATGCCCCAAAAACCTAGGTCATACCACACTAGGCCATCATACCCCAGTGATATCTCATTCTTTTCATCAAGTCACATACAATGTCTGAGCACTCTCCCCCTCTAGGGTTACTAAGCCACAACGGGTCCACCTGTCTCATAGGTACCATGCACAAGAAATAACAACACAACATATACCAGAAACATCTCAAGGGAATGTGGAATCATATTAAGGCCACATATCAAAGCACACATATCAATGCACACATCACGAGAAAGTATAAAATCATCATAAATATGATACTTGAATCAAATATTAACATGGAATCTATCTATCTTAACAATTCTCATGGATCAGGGTCATATGGTGTCATGGGATACACACACGCCCACAAGCAATCACAAGTCAAGCATAGATATAAAATATACCAACATGATAATCATACCATGGAAACAAGTATAATGAGATCCCAAGAAGTAAAGAAACATCCTACCTCAAGGTCGTCGATGTCGAAGGTAAGGATAACCCACCCTATATGTTTCGATAGTTGGAGTGAGAACCTCAACTGTCAAGAACACCTCTTTGCTACCTTATTATCAAAAACCTTGACAAATCAATGATATAGGTTTGTTAAGGGTTCTTGGAATTGAAACCATATATTTTATTTAAAAAATAAATAAAACATCACATGCAATGATACATTCTCTCTCCTGGATAATTTTAGAATTATTTTTCTAATCCAATTCATGCACTTGAGAAATTCCCCTTAACAATAATTATCTTTTAATAATTTCTCATAAATTATACTTTTATAATTATATATTGATAGTTTATCATAAATTATCCTTTTATAATTATATCTGATAATTTATCCTAAATTATCCTTTATAATTATCCTTTGATATTTTATTATAAATTATCCTTTATAATTATCTTTCAATAATTTATCCTAAATCATCCTTTAGAATTATATTTTGATAATTTATTATAAATCATCCTTTATAATTATTTTTGAAAATTTATTATAAATAATCCTTTTATAATTATCTATTGATAATTAATCATAAATTATCCTTTTATAATCATCACTTGATAATTTATCCTAAATTATCCTTTATAATTATCTTATGATAATTTATTATAAATTTTCCTTTATAATTATATAATTTATCCTAAATTATAATTTTTATAATTATCTTTTGATAATTTATCATAAATTATCCTTTATAATAATCTTTTGATAATTTATCCTAAATTATCCATTATAATTATCTTTTGATAATTTATCATAAATTATCCTTTTATAATTATCTTTTGATAATTTATTATAAATTATCCTTTTATAAACTCACAATTATCATCTGATAATCTCAATAATTATTCTTTGATAATTTAAAGTAAATATCATTTAGAAATTCTATAAATTATCCCTCAATAAATCCACGCGATTATCCTTTCATAATTTTTATTCCATAAATTATCCTTTAATAATCAAGAAATTATCATTTGATAATTTTAATAATTATCCCTTGATAATCTCACAATTATCAATTGATAATTTTGAATAAATTATCCCTCGATAATTCCAAGCGATTGTCTGTTGATAATTTTTATTCTATAAATTATCATGTGATAATCTTGTGCAATTATCATTTTTCCAATATTTCATAATTATCTTTAATAATTGTGCACAATTATCAAATAATAATTTTTTATTATAATTTTTCTTGATAATATTATGAAATTATCTTGGATTAAAACTAGGTTTTATTATTTTATTCTTCAACCATTTTTTTAACTTGATAAAGAAATAAAAATGGAAGAAAATAATAATAAAAAAACAAAACAAAACCTGGAATGGACATGTATAGCGTGCGAAGAGGGGGGGGGGGGGGGCTCGCCGCACTTAGAACTCCCAAATCGGATCGACCAGGTTTCACCTATCATGTGTAGAGGGGTTCTGAGTTCTATTGGACTCATCATATCAAACAACATCCAAGGAACTGAATGATTCCTCTATTTAAACCCCAAAATCACAGGAATTAAAATTCCAATTTTAAACACCCAATTTAATCTTCTGTTTCACCCAAATTTGATGGAAGAGTCATTAGTTTATACCATTAATGCATTTATAATTTTTAAAAGTTCAAAATAGAAGATAAATCAATCTTTTACAATGGTTGGGGAATTACCTATGGTGGTTCAACAAATATGTGGGGGGAATATGAATAATACACACATTTTTAATAATTAAATTAATAAAAATAATTAATAAAAATATTAAAAAGGTTAGACTTGCATGTGATCTAGTCAAACCCCGGATGCACACGATAGTTATGCCTTACCTAAGGCAAATATCATGTCTCATACCTAACATTGGTCTCAGATTTCTCATACGATGCATTGTTTGGGAGATACTAAATTATTTCCAAAAAAATAATTTAATAAAAATATTAAATAACTTATTCTCACGTGTGATTTGACCAAACATATGACACGCACAAAAGTTATACCCCTCCTAGGGTAAACCCCACATCCCAAACCTAATGGTGGTATTAGATTTCTCATAAAACTCAACATTTGAGAGATATTAAATTATTTTGGGTTAATTACACACATGTTATATAATATTTTTAATATTTTTTATTTCATCTATGCTGAGGTTCTACAGGCCTCAGAATCTCCCACTGACTCAGCACCTAACTTCAAAAATATTCTATAGAATATTAAAAGGTTCTAACTGTGATTTTACCATTACAAAAAATCTTTAAACATTTATTAAGTGTTTTTATTGAAAAATTTCATTTTCACATAAAAATACTTATAAATTATTAACAAAGAGGGTTTCTATTATCTTTAAAAATTTAGTATATTACAGAAACTCCTATAACCAACCTATTATATCTATCATAACTATGCTCCACCTACTCTTGGTCCTCCTAGGAATCCATCAAAAGGCCTATCATCTATATAAGAAACAACATGTGTAGGCAGATCCCATGCATGGGTGAGTATAACATACCCAGTAGGATGTCTTGAAATCACCAAACATAAAACATAAAATAGATTAAGCTCATAATAAAGGATAAAATTAACCCAAATATATGCAGTATAGATACTAAGTCTTGAAGTAAGGCCATAATCACACTACCATCTCAGGATTTCACTCAAGGCTTCAAGGTAACGCTCATCTGAGAGAAGTCACTCCTTAGGCCTTGATAACACTAATGGTGATCATCCGAGAGGTCATACCCATTTAGACTTTCTATAAAGAGGTACATGATGGAACTCAGAAGATATCAATACATAGATAGGGGATCACACCTAGGGCCTATGGGGGATACCCAACCCTACCTAAAATATTTCATTAGGATGGGGATCACATGTCGTTGATATTGATAATGGGATACCTAACCCAACCTAGGTAAATGTGATAGAGGATCACACCCCAAGATATATGGAGGGATACCTGAATCTATAAATTACTAACATGTAGAGGGGATCACTCATTCTATGCTCAGGATGAGATACCTCACTATACCCTTATAAAGATGAACTGAGGGAATGTACACTATTGATACTCATCTAGACTGATGGGAATGATGGCCTAAACCTTCCTTGGATAAAGTACATGAAATGTATGTGGAATACATGATGTTTCTTGGATACCTAATCTTGTGTTTTTTCATATCAACTCGTGTCTATGTACATCATACCACACCCATTTACTCAAGTTGTGCCATGTACTCTGGTTGTACCATGTACTCAGGCCATGCTATGTACATTGGCCATGCCTGTGTACACTGTTTGTGCCTGTATACACTATCCATTCCCATGTCCATGTACCACTAAGGTATATACCGAGTCACCATTTAGGGGCCACATGGTGTGTGTAAGGTAACATTACATGTGGTATTTTTATTTGCATGTAAACCCTAGATGTTGCAGAGGGGGATCCCTAAGGTGTGTTTTATTCTAAACTATACACAACATACTTTTGATTAAAAAAAACTCAAGCTGGTTTCACACATCTCACTCGCACCACTGTTTCCTATGGATCCACTAGGAAATCTTCCATGGAACATAGATATGTGGTTTACCAAACCCGAATGGTCATTGGTGGTCAAATTCTATCCACCCAATTTACCCACGAATCATCATCATTGAACCACATTAATAAAACACCAAATCCTATGAACTGAATATCTTCTATCCATGTATGATCTCTTATCGCACTACATCATGTCTCAAATAATGCTCTCAATCCCAAATTTGAAACCATTGAAATGATCTATTGTGCCAAAGATCGACTGTATAATGATAATTTTTGGGTATTGTCAAACCTCTAGCCAAATAGAAATACCAATGATAAACACTCGAAGAACAAGGGGAGAAAATCACAAAAAAAAGAACAAACATTTTCCCTTTTTGGGTTGCTTTAGTTCATTAATAAAGAAATCAATTAACACAATGAAAAAATGAGGATTAACTAAAACCTTATAAATTCCTAATTATAGAAAGATAAATCAACAACCATAGATTAAAAATCAACCCACGAATCAATTTTTTAAAAGAATTAATTTTCATTCGACATGATATAAACAAAATGGGGATTAAACCAACACAAAAAAATTCCTACCTTGTAAATGGATCAATCATTGATGAAGAATTATTCCTGCTATAACGTCCTAACCCAGGTACCACTAACTAGTTCTTTGAGCTGATTAATCATGTGACCTCAGGTGCGCCTCCCCATATGCCAGTGGTTGAAGAAAAGCAACGAGGGTCTAATGAAACACATGGGGAGACTATACCCTCTTTATTAGAGTAATCCACAATAGATAAGATAAGAAAAGATATATCATCACAATTGATAATAATTTATTTCAAAAACAATTCCCCAAAAATGGTTACATGACCACAACCAACAATAAATATTCTATACCATGCCATATAGTTCCAAGTGTAATGGAAAACCCAAAATAAATACATTCTGAATAATCCTAAAAAATGTTCCAAACTCCAAGTCTGGTAACCTCACCTTGGAAATCTTATATCCTAGATCAACCCTCAAACATAAGACCCTTGCTCTTATCCTTAATTGCAACCATGAAGTCTGATCGGGTACCAAATAGTGGCCCGAGCAGGGTGTGAGTACAACTTAGTAATCCAAAACCAATGGTGTCTTCAAAATATACTGTCTAATACAGTGTATGTATAAGTTTAGTTAATAATAAAATATAAAAATAAAACAATCTACAAAAACTTAAATTTATTAGATCAATTACTTTCATTTCCTTATTCCATGTTTTACCCATTTTCACCACACCTACTTCGGACCATGTCAGTTGTCTGATCTATGTGTCAAAAAGGGTTATAGGTTGGTAGACATGGAGACTTAGTCCATGAATCTGATTGGGATTTGGAATGCCTTATTCAACCATCCAAAACATGATATAGAACGCCATATCCATACCATTGGGTTCAGGAGCATTAGTCCATTCCCCAAATAACAACTATGCACAGAGGCACCCAGATCATCAGTATAGCCCACCCATGGGAGTAGAGCATCAATCCAATATCCCACCACCATATAACACAATCACATTGGCTCATAATTATTAACCATTTCATTACAAAAAACAACAAAGGGTGCACTTTTTTTAAATAATGGGTTCCCTAGACCCAACTATTCAGTGATTTTGATTACCATATCATGTATACAGTTAGCTACACTTGTTTTCATCTTACCATTATAGTGTAGAATTTTCTACATCCACTATTGAAATGGTAATGTCTAAAGATTAATTTTCATATCGAAAGGTTATAGAAGTTACTAAGATATAATTAGAATCTCTTGATACTATGAAATTAATCTTAGATATATGTTCTATGGTATAGATACATCTTACTGACTGGACATAGTAGATGTTTGACTATCAGGTGATGGGGGCTGTCACGAACCGAATCTGGTCACCACCAAAACTGGCACCAAACCCAGCCCGTGACATGACCCGAAGGGCGTTCCCTATCCCCACGAGCTGGCACAAGTGCCCGGGTATCATTTATTTTTGTTTGGGAACGATTTACCCGAATATGAAGGCATAAAACAATAAAAACAATCAATAAACTGAATCTGAAAAATGTAAACCAAACGATGTTTACACAAAAACCAGAACTGAATACATATGTTTAAAGACACTAAAAGTGGTCTACAAACAAATAAGGACAACATAATGAAATCCCCATGGACTCCACACGACAAGGGGGTCATCACCCACAAACCTTCTCCGCAACTCCGCCCCAACGATGAGGACTAACACCCTGAACTGCCATCGCCCATATCCTTCCCTTTACCTGAGTCAAGCATAACAAATTCTACTTACACCCAAGGGGTGTAAGTAGGGTGTGAGCCTAAGCCCAATAGGATACCACCCAATGATTCCAAAGTGCATTCAATATAAGGTGAAGAAGCAAACATTTTTAATTTGTAAAGAAAAACGATGATGAAATTCCAAGAAATACAACTTTCATTTAAAAGAAAAGTTTTCAAACTAGAATTTCCAGAATGTTAACATATCTAAATGGAAATGATAGATACTGTAAATTACTAAAAAAACACCCAAATACATGGGTAAATACTAAAAATCCAGTGAGCAACAAACCAGGAACACCCCTAGGCACTAGGTTGTCTCGGGCCCTATGTACCTCGTACCTCGGTGTAAAGCATCCATAGTAAAATCCACTCTCGTGCACGAGCCACTAGTAGGGATCATACCCACAACATAGTGGTTTAAAATCATCATCCACATAGTTTAGTTAGAGTTGTCGTTATCCAAATGCTAAGTGAAACAGGGACAACACCCATCCGGTCCACTAGTCGTACTAGTACAAATCCGCCCACCTAAGTACCCGGGCTTCCCCTTTTGTGCTCAAACAATTTCAGCATGCAACATAAATCCATTTTCAAATAAAACACCAATACTGGTCACACACAATCAATACAGTATCTATCACATTTTTATACCACTTAAAACACACAATAAAACACTTTGATTTGTAATAAAACAATTCTTCAAAATCATGTAGTGTCTTGCACAAAAAAACACCTTGAGAACACCAATTGCACACTATGGGCACATTTTTGAATTACCAAAACATAAATGGAATCCCAATAAATTTAAATTAAAACAACAAATCATTTTCTGGGAAGCCTCATATGGTTCAAGAAGTGACATCATTGTAAAACCTCCATTTTTACACAACATGGCTCTTAGAAATTCATGTGTTTCACAGACACCATTAAAACCAACTTTCACAGCATCAAACACATGGGACAATCATCAAAACAGTATTTTCAATCCTATTACAGTTCATTAAAATCAACTAATTACTTATAGGTCAGCCCAAAATGAACCAATAAAATATTTGAATGAAAAACCCCCAATCTCACCAAAAATGGAACTTAAAATTCATTTGCATTATAAATGCAACTAAAACCAATTTTTACAGAAACATTCAAGTGAAATAAACATTAAGTTACCATTAAAACAGCAAGCTAATTCACAAAAATTGCACACACAATGGAATCACCTACCAAAACCAAGGAAACCCTTGAATCTCCGTGCGAAAATCAAATCGCACCCCCGCCGCACCAAGAGACAACTAGATCAAACCTAAAACCACATAAATTGGCCAAGAAATCCCAAAGTTAAACCCTAGGTTCGAAAACCTAGTTTCTGAACATTATTAAACTCAATTATAACCAAAGATACCCAAATAACAATGAGTTAGACCCAAAGTAATTTGAAAGAGGAAAGGAAAGGGCTCATTTACTTGAAGTATCTTGAAGTAATCACTACAAAACACCAGTATATGAAATTTAAAAGATCCAAAATTTAGGTTTCGTACGCACAAGATGTATTAGGTCATTTAGAAACTGGAATGGGGGAAAAATATTGAGAATTGAGAGAGTTATGAAAGAAAGACTTTACCTCTTCAAATCTGGGCGATTTGAGGAACCCTCTGAAGTTCGGCATCAAATCGCGATTTTCCAGAGCTTCCAAGAGGTGGGAGAGGGAATGGTCGCGCGGCTGGGTTCATTGGGGTTGGGCTCCACTTGGAATCACCGAAAAAGCCCAACAATTTAATAAGTTATAACAAAATCAAAATTTATTTTTAAAATAGGAATTGGGCTTTCGGGCTGGCCCAACCCCTTAGATAAAAACCAAAATAAACCCTGGGTATGGATTTATAAAAGCTCCAAATTGAAATGGTGGTGTTAATAGGTCAGGGGAGGTCATTTGGGAAGTTGAATGGGTGAAAAATATTAAGAAATGAAAAAGTTATAAAAGAAACAAAATTGGTTTTTAAATCTGGAATTGGGCTCACGGTTTGGCCCAATTAATGAACACTCTCTCATTCCTCCATAAAAGATTGGGAACCCCCCCAAAATAAAGTATGAATGGAAATTAAATGAAATTTACCTTTAAAATAAGTCATGGGTGTGACAATTCTCCCCACCATAAAGCATTCCGCCCCCGGAATGCCACAACAACACCAGATGCAAAAGCAAAGCCCAAACGATAGACCAAGACAGACTTCCTTATCACGTTTTCACCCGCTTCAAAAAGGACGAACATCTCCAGTTGATCAAATGAAGGAATATAATACTATCACCAACCAAAAAGTACCCCACTTACATAAAATTATGAAAAACACTAAAAACACATCCCAAAACAAAACACCTCAAATACTACAAGACCACGCTCAAGCAATCCACTTGAAACGAACAACGAACTCGAATAACGCTACCACAAAATTACATAAATAAAACCATTGGGTGTTCTCCAACCCCAAAATTACCCAACTAACAAATTTTTGGATAGATAGACTTGAACGATACTACCTCCTACCTAGAATACACCAAGGAGAAAACTGAGTCACTAGTACGGGGTGACCCAATCAGGACATCCCACCACCAGGGACAACTCAATTTTCTTAGATAGAATAAGGATAACAATTGGGGAAGGAACGAACGGTCTCCCCATCATAAGGGTTAAACTAAAATTACTCCTTTTCCAAGAGAACATACACGATACCCATGATGGGTCTCCCCACCATAATAATGAACACAACTTTCCTTAAGAAAAAATCAAGACACTAACAGGGGGCCTCGGACGGAATTCCCAGCATTAGGGGTAGATTAATATCAGAATTATTCCAATAAAACTTAAATGAGTCCCATTGTGGGTATACCCCAAACAAAACCCAACCATATTAACTAAATATTATGGGATAACAACAACAAAAACAATAGAATTTTAAGGAGCTGGCATGGCTGCATAGTTGGTTCACACGGTTTGGGAAACCGCAAGTTAACTGTGTGGATCATTCTATCCAAAGAGGAAACTTCACACAGTTTCCTTGTCCAAGGATCATGGACGTGCGGAGACCATGCATTAGCTACTGTCTCTTATCACACGGTCCCCTGGGTTGGCACATGGTTACTTCTAACCACGTACAAACTATGCACTTCAACCTGCCTAACCCAAATTTTAAACTTTTCTCCAAAAACACAAGGGACCCCAAAGGGGAAAAAACAACTCAGGGTACGACATGGGAACAAGGTACTCACACCTCTTTCCACCAAATGTGAGAAATTGGAATAAGACGACGACGCCAGAGGTTTAAACTATTAATATCTTTCATATTGAGGATATGACCTTGACCAAAAGTTTGAACGACTCTAGGATTTCCCCTAACTACGCGCCAGCTTCTCTCCGAGGCCTATGGCTGGAGCTCAATGCATTGAAGCATCTTCGGCCTCGAAGTTAGGATTTGGAAACCCCTAAACTTAACATCTTCTTCCAGTGCCAAAAACAATTATACTGTAATATCATATGGTCTCATTGAGACATGACACACTTCAAACCCGCTTTTCCACAACCCATCATTTTACCAAAACAAGAACTTAGAGGATGCAAACACATCGCCCATTTTTTTATTCGGATGATAAATAGCGGAATGAAAGGACATATAGAAACACATTCCTCTGGAACATAGGATTTAGAATTCCTTATAGGGAGACACACATCCAACAAAAAAAAAATAGTGACTCTCATAAGATTTCACAATTTTCACCCTTATAGTCAAATGAACACATGACATCGCAAGGAATCACCAAACATAACCATTGTGGATAAAAGAAAACAAAAAGAGAGGGACCTTGTACTAAGTCCAAAATAGCACATGATTCCATCAAGTGTCCATAATAGCCACTCTTGGCCAGATCTTGCATACCGGTGGCCTAACATGAACTCTTGATTCAATGAGACTGACGAAAGACCCAGAGGCCCTTTAAGACATCATTCTACACTGACAACTCTGAACTTCATTGACCTTAGACAACTTAGGAAACATAAGAAACTAAGGTCTATTTCAACCTCCCACAAACACTCTCCCACTATAGGGGGATCTGCATAATTGAAAAAGAATAGGGGTAAACACAATCTCCAAACCTCAAGAATAATGTCCTTATGTTGATCAACTGGAGGATCATCCAACGGTGAATCACCATAGGCCAAACATGAATCATACATTAACACTTTATGGGGGAATACCCTGGACTACAGGAAAACCCAATGACAAAACCAAACTGGTCATTTGGTCACAAATACCACAAACCTGAACCGAACACATGATGGGAGCCACCACATTGGCCTCCCAAACTTTTCCTCAAAAGAGACCACTGACCGACACTTCATTCCAACTTATCAATGTAACACCAAACCAAAACATCGTTCAAACAAGAGGGGTTATTGAACTCGAAACATCCCACAATAATAATCCTGAAAACACATAATCCATACCTCCCAACCATACATTATCAAAACACAACACTTTCCTTCAAAAAAAAAATTATTTAAAAAAAAACAGTGTTGGTGGGTTGCACATTTACCAATGGTATCTCATGAGCCTCAAACATGCATGTTTACATTCCACACTAGGAACCCACCTCATATCCATCCATATTCCCAAATAAACCTATGCATGTGGTCACCCATGAGAGCACCAATTACCAAAAATCAAACCTTTCCTCTTTTTAAAATAAAAACTTTAACCACAATTTTCCTTTCTCAAAAACACTAACCATAATATCAATACAAAATTTTTAATCTCACAAAACAATTTAGAAAAGAATGAATAATTAAATAAAAGCACATATTCATGCCTTTAACAATCGTTTCAAAACATTTCAACCCATTTCAAAACAATTCTAATTTCATGAAAAACACCATTTCATAAATCTCCATTTAATTAAGAACTCAACTCTTCTCATTTCAAGACAAGGTTCTAAAAGTTCATAATATTTTTTGTTCAGTAGTAACCAAACCCAAAATCCATATTCAACCCCCACACAAAAATTCTAGAACACTTAATTCAATCCAAAACACTTTTCCACGGTTTAAAAAAAATTCCACTAGAAACATATTTTCAAAACCCCAATTAACATAGTTCATACTTTCAAAAGAGGTAAAAACATATAATTTAACCTTTTGAAATAATTCTAAAATTTCATTTATAGACTTAAAAAAAACCATTTTCACTTTACTAGAAAATAACTTCACAAAAATTCACAGTCCTTAATGTGAAGTCATTTTTTTTCTTAAAATAAATGTTTCCAAGATTCCAAAACAAAGAGACACAAGACAATGTGAGAGGAAACTAGTTTCGGTGGGTGACTTGGACATATGGTTGGCAGCCATATTCCAATCACTTCTCCGTCACAGAGAGTATTCTAGGGAAATATCCACGGCTCCACATGGCTTGCCAGGCCCTGCGAGCTCACTGAGATTATTCGCCCAACTCTCTTTTCATTTCCCATAGTCATCATTAAACCAAGAAAACCAAATGAATCAGATAAATCCATAAATCCCCTAGGGAATTGAATCTCGTCCTGAGGTGTGCTGGCCAAGCACACTACCCATGACTGAAATGTCAAGTCCCGACAATCCTAGCTCCAGACTATCCTGACTCTTCCCCAAATAACATGACCCAAGGAGTGAACCTGCTCTGATACCATTTTGTCACGAACCGAATCTGGTCACCACCAAAACTGGCACCAAACCCAGCCCGTGACATGACCCGAAGGGCGTTCCCTATCCCCACGGGCTGGCACAAGTGCCCGAGTATCATTTATTTTTGTTTGGGAACGATTTACCCGAATATGAAGGCATAAAACAATAAAAACAATCAATAAACTGAATCTGAAAAATGTAAACCAAACGATGTTTACACAAAAACCAGAACTGAATACATATGTTTAAAGACACTAAAAGTGGTCTACAAACAAATAAGGACAACATAATGAAATCCCCATGGACTCCACACGACAAGGGGGTCATCACCCACAAACCTTCTCCGCAACTCCGCCCCAACGATGAGGACTAACACCCTGAACTGCCATCGCCCATATCCTTCCCTTTACCTGAGTCAAGCATAACAAATTCTACTTACACCCAAGGGGTGTAAGTAGGGTGTGAGCCTAAGCCCAATATGATACCACCCAATGATTCCAAAGTGCATTCAATATAAGGTGAAGAAGCAAACATTTTTAATTTGTAAAGAAAAACGATGATGAAATTCCAAGAAATACAACTTTCATTTAAAAGAAAAGTTTTCAAACTAGAATTTCCAGAATGTTAACATATCTAAATGGAAATGATAGATACTGTAAATTACTAAAAAAACACCCAAATACATGGGTAAATACTAAAAATCCAGTGAGCAACAAACCAGGAACACCCCTAGGCACTAGGTTGTCTCGGGCCCTATGTACCTCGTACCTCGGTGTAAAGCATCCATAGTAAAATCCACTCTCGTGCACGAGCCACTAGTAGGGATCATACCCACAACATAGTGGTTTACAATCATCATCCACATAGTTTAGTTAGAGTTGTCGTTATCCAAATGCTAAGTGAAACAGGGACAACACCCATCCGGTCCACTAGCCGTACTAGTACAAATCCGCCCACCTAAGTACCCGGGCTTCCCCTTTTGTGCTCAAACAATTTCAGCATGCAACATAAATCCATTTTCAAATAAAACACCAATACTGGTCACACACAATCAATACAGTATCTATCACATTTTTATACCACTTAAAACACACAATAAAACACTTTGATTTGTAATAAAACAATTCTTCAAAATCATGTAGTGTCTTGCACAAAAAAACACCTTGAGAACACCAATTGCACACTATGGGCACATTTTTGAATTACCAAAACATAAATGGAATCCCAATAAATTTAAATTAAAACAACAAATCATTTTCTGGGAAGCCTCATATGGTTCAAGAAGTGACATCATTGTAAAACCTCCATTTTTACACAACATGGCTCTTAGAAATTCATGTGTTTCACAGACACCATTAAAACCAACTTTCACAGCATCAAACACATGAGACAATCATCAAAACAGTATTTTCAATCCTATTACAGTTCATTAAAATCAACTAATTACTTATAGGTCAGCCCAAAATGAACCAATAAAATATTTGAATGAAAAACCCCCAATCTCACCAAAAATGGAACTTAAAATTCATTTGCATTATAAATGCAACTAAAACCAATTTTTACAGAAACATTCAAGTGAAATAAACATTAAGTTACCATTAAAACAGCAAGCTAATTCACAAAAATTGCACACACAATGGAATCACCTACCAAAACCAAGGAAACCCTTGAATCTCCGTGCGAAAATCAAATCGCACCCCCGCCGCACCAAGAGACAACTAGATCAAACCTAAAACCACATAAATTGGCCAAGAAATCCCAAAGTTAAACCCTAGGTTCGAAAACCTAGTTTCTGGACATTATTAAACTCAATTATAACCAAAGATACCCAAATAACAATGAGTTAGACCCAAAGTAATTTGAAAGAGGAAAGGAAAGGGCTCATTTACTTGAAGTATCTTGAATTAATCACTACAAAACACCAGTAGATGAAATTTAAAAGATCCAAAATTTAGGTTTCGTACGCACAAGATGTATTAGGTCATTTAGAAACTGTAATGGGGGAAAAATATTGAGAATTGAGAGAGTTATGAAAGAAAGACTTTACCTCTTCAAATCTGGGCGATTTGAGGAACCCTCTGAAGTTCGGCATCAAATCGCGATTTTCCAGAGCTTCCAAGAGGTGGGAGAGGGAATGGTCGCGCGGCTGGGTTCATTGGGGTTGGGCTCCACTTGGAATCACCGAAAAATCCCAACAATTTAATAAGTTATAACAAAATCAAAATTTATTTTTAAAACAGGAATTGGGCTTTCGGGCTGGCCCAACCCCTTAGATAAAAACCAAAATAAACCCTGGGTATGGATTTATAAAAGCTCCAAATTGAAATGGTGGTGTTAATAGGTCAGGGGAGGTCATTTGGGAAGTTGAATGGGTGAAAAATATTAAGAAATGAAAAAGTTATAAAAGAAACAAAATTGGTTTTTAAATCTGGAATTGGGCTCACGGTTTGGCCCAATTAATGAACACTCTCTCATTCCTCCATAAAAGATTGGGAACCCCCCCAAAATAAAGTATGAATGGAAATTAAATGAAATTTACCTTTAAAATAAGTCATGGGTGTGACAGGGGCTCATAAGCATCGACACTTCTTCTCATGAAGTTCTCACTTGGTGATCTCTAGTAGTGAGATCATGAGGATTGACCCACCAATAGGAACACCACATGTTTTGGGTGTCATTGGATGTTCCTATCTACGATCATGTTTAATGGTCTCCTAAATTGAGATCATTACCAATGTATTTCATTTGATTACATACTTTGATGCAAGACAAAAACCATGGAAATAAAGTCATGGTGATGTAGTTTGTGTTGGGTGCATTGTTGGTGGCATGACATTGGTTGAATGATCAAGAAATGATTTTTTGCTTCCAGTTTATAGAAGTAATATATCTCGGGCCATGTTGATATGGATGGAAGTAACTTTATAAGACCATATCCATGGAAGTCAAGGGTAAATCCATCCAGTTAAATCAACAAACAATAAATCAAGAAAAGGGAAATGACATGCGAGTGTGTCATGCTTTATGAGATATTACATACAAAGAGATTATATTACATAGTGTGTGTTCGTAGGTTGGTTGTCGCTTCTGTGACAATTCTTATCTCTTTAGGAGCCATGATGGGATCTAGATCCCGCTCTTGATCTATTAATACTATTCACTACAATCGAGATAAGGGCCTAGAGGGTCACACACAATAGCATATTAAAGAATATGCCATATTCTGTTGAATAGAAGTTTTGTACATGGTGGGACCCACCATTGGGGTCCGAGATTTGTCCAAGAAAAAACGATCACCAATGCAATTAATAAATTCATTATTTTTGTGTTTAGAATAATGAATATTGAATTTATTTATTAAATGTATTTATGAGTTTTAAGTAAATACAAAAAAAATATTATTTGACTAATATTAAATTACTCAAGGTTCAATTAATATTTATGGGGGCGATGAGTCAATTTAATGACTAAATAATTATCACGTAATATATTTTAATATATTACAAGTGAGTGATAATAATATTTATGACTTAGAAAAGTAGTCATAAAATGTCGTTGATAGTGCGTTAAGAATTCAGGGGCCAGGTTGGCAATTCTAGGTAATTAATTAACCACTATAAATATTAGAGGAGAGAAGATTTATAATTACTATTCATGGTGCTTATCTCTTCTCTCCTCTCTCCCGTGATCTAGAGAGAGAGAGAGGATCTAGATCCAAGGAACATGAATCACAAATTATCTCAAGCATCGCTAGCGAAGCGATGCAGTGATCGTTGGAGCATCGAAGGTGTTGTTGAAATTCTACACTAGCACCTAGATTATGACGAACGATGCCCCTGAAGATTTCTTGAAGCATGTGTGGATGATCTAGAGGAGTTCGATGTTAGATTCTTCGAGCATTGATCACCAACAACAAGAAGATGTCGTGCGTGGATTTGGAATTAAACCAGGTACTTTATGGTTTATTTTTGTTCTTAAAATCTTTCACGTGTGGTCCTCGGCTAATATCAGGCTACTTTTCACTGATGTGAACAAGTTTACATCAATCGTCGGTGGAATTTTTTAAAAACCCACCTATTTGCGGCTTCCGCTGCATGCCTGGTTCCAAAAAGTGGTATCATAGGGAGGTTGTGTCAATTTTAAGTCAAAGAAAAATTAAATCTACAATAAACACCATAGAGGACGTCGATAGGGTCCCAATGCCATAGACAGAATCTGAATTAGACATCGGATGAAAAGTCTACAGCCATCCGAAGTTTTGAATTTGGATTTGAGATTGATTTCTGATGGTGTTTCATATTTCGACTGGAAATCCCATGGCCAAAATAATCACCGGAAAATCAATTTTGATTTGATATTAATTTATTAAAATTAATTTTATTATTATAATAATAATAAAATTATTTGGTTTTATTATAATAATAAAATTATTTTTAATTATAATAATATTATTATTAATTTCCAAAGCCTAAATAGGCTTTAGAAATTATAAAAGGGATATGAAAGACTTGAAAATCAAGTCTTGGTAAAAAAAATACTTAAGAATTTTAATTCTTTAAAAAAAAGGGGGAGAAGAAATGAAAGGGTGGGGGGGTGGCGTCCACTTTAAAAAAAACAAAAAAATGGGGGGTGGGGGGGAAACGATCTGCATGTGCAGGTCATGAGAAAAAAAAGTGTTTCGTTGGGGGGCCAAGCATCCCCCCATTTTTCCTCTCCCTCTCTGTGTCGAGAAGCACACAGGACCAGGGGTGGCGATGGCTGCCCCTCCCTCCCAGCCTCCAGCCTCCACCCAGGCGCAGGTGCTGCCTCCTCTGCACCTTCCCGAAGCGGAGCAAGCAGACCCCAGACCAACTCTTCCTTTACATGTCCATTGGCGCACAACAACAGGGGTGGAAATGGCTGCCCCTCCCCCTCCCCCCTCTCTCCTGCAAATGGCCCGCGCTCGGATAGCCCACATAGACGGAAACCTCCTCCAGGAGTTTGCCTCCCACAGTGCACTCGCAGAACCGCAACACCCCAGGCCAGCTCCTACAGCCCTCCTGCTTCTCAGCGGATCAACCTAGGCATCTCCCTCTATCCACAGCGTAGCCGCATGGACCTCCCACTACAGCACCTTCGGCTCACCACACCCGTCCAAGATGGCCAGCCCGCCTCGACCCTGGCCGCCCTGCCTTGTCGGTCGGACCTCCTCTGCACTCTTCCTTGGAGACCTGTGTAGTGGCGAACCACCGCAATGCTTGCTCGCACCAGTGCCTCCGCGCCCTCAGCCGGAAGAGGCCTCTCTTGACTAGCCGGTGAGAGAACCCCTCACTGGAACCCTCTGGCTTCCTCCCTCGTCACCGACACGGACCGTCCTGGCTGCCGTAAGGGAAACCCCAGCCGTCGCCAGGTCCTCCTAGAGGGTAGGTATCTTTAACTACCCTAAAACAGGTCCGAGAAGGTTTGACCAACCCAGAACGAGTTTAGGCGGACCTGTCCATCCCAAAATGCCCCTATACGGGGTCTTTATCACCTAGACTAGGCCTGCGCAGGTTTGCCCCGACCCGCACAAGCCCTTCCCAAAGTTTTATGGGCCCGAGTGATTTAATTTAATAAAAAATTAATTAAAATAATTAATTTAATCCGATTTGATAATTAAATTAATTAAATATTAATTTTTGGTTATTAAAATGAATGTGGCATAATTAATTTAATTAAGAGATTAATTAAATTAATTAATTAATTTAATTTTAGTTTTAAAGTTAAATTAATAAATTGGGACCGAACGACGTAACTATTGAATTAAAAATAAGATTGAAATTTTTAATTCAATAAAATGACCTCAAGTATTATTTTAATGCAAGTTTAATTTTATTCTGCATTTACTTTATGTATGCAAGTTAATTCATAAGCTGATCATGAGCTGGAGACTGACCGATGTATGTCTGGTGACTTTTATTTAATTAATTAATTTAATTATTTCATTTTGGTTTTTAATAATTATTTTAATTAAATAAAAGACGATCTGTGTGTTGTCTAAAGTGGCGTTATATGTATAAGGGCTTGCGCGCCCATTCTCAGAGTTGTAATGTTATACCCCGAGATCCCCTCGCCTATACGTGAGTACAGTGGTATAATGACGAGATGAGGTATGATGCACTTTGTGCCAAGTTACGATGATGCACCAAACATGAGTTGGATACCTTGGATGAGCAGGCGTTGCAATTCAAGTTTCAAGCCACGCGACTAAAGGTACTTACCCCTAGGGTTTTGGTTGGTCCATTATTCACTCAAAGGATCGACCAATAGTACCGGATCATGATCAGGTTTTTCATTTTATTTCTACATGGTTTATTATTTTGTGAATGTGTAGTTATAGTGCGATCACATAGAATAATAATAAAAAAGCATACCAGATAAAATTAACATGTGTCGTGATATATTTTTCTATTTCATGCATGGTTAGTTGTGAGTGCAATCGCATAGTACATGATTATAAAAATAAAAAATGGTTTCTTTCATCACATTAAAAATAATAAAACCCTCAAAGATATATTAAGTCTTAACCACCTTCCGTTATTCAAGTTTGGACAAAACTGGCTGTTTGAGGTGTCAGTCATGCCATAGCTGAGGGTGCCTCTTACTACTGATGAGTCCTTATAAGAATGATGTGTTGACTTAACTAAAATTTCAACAAAGAAATAGTCATATCTAGCTAGTTGTAATTTTAGAGTAAAGGGTTGAGTAAATCAAGTTCTGATTTTAAGAAGCTGGGACTTCACTCAAAAGATCAAGGAACTGCAAGTTAAAGTAGTCAACCAGCCAAAATCCTACTTAGAACCCTCCAAGTAATGGCGTATCCATAGCTTTTATACTATGAGGGGTGGTTCTGGGCTCCTTGCCACTACAATACTCTAATTACATAGTATTCCAATTCTAGAACAGAGGGTTCCTAGAATCTGATAAAATAGTGGGAGACATTACATGATTTAAGTAATTAATCAAAAATGTCTAAACTGGTAATTAGATAAAAGAAACTCATCTGCTAAAATTCATTTTTGTAGAAAAATAGAAAGTTATACCAAAAGTTTAAATTGCGATAAATATTGGACAAAGTAAATTTACACACTGACACGAGTATCCATGAATAGTACATGAATGTGCGCATAGTACTATGATATTGGAAACTCATGGTGCCAGTGTCCCCAACACTGTTAAACTACCTCAAGAAGCGAGAGTGAAATTGCTTATAGGATACTAATGTACAAAGCATATGATATTCATATCATTATGCTTCAATCAATGTCTGGTGTCAGTTGTAGTTGCTACACTAGGACATGGATGATACAAACATGAAGTCTCATCTCCAAGAAGTTTGCAAGGAGAAAGCGAAGCAATGATATGAATAAGGATAAGTTTACACCAACATGTGTAAATTGAAAGATTGATCATGATCTTTAAATGGATCCCTTTCTCATATCATTTCACCTTTTTTACTCAAGTTTCATTTTAAGCAATAAAAATGAACAATTATTGAGTAAACGCTGCATTACCAATTTAGGTAAGGTTCGCCAAGTGAATAAGAATAAAATATAGTTACGTTTTAATTCTTATGGTGAATAAATTGAAAGACAATGCAGAAAGGTCAATGACATTTAATGCCAGTGGCACATTCACAATGTCCTTCAATTAATGAGGTATTAAAAAAGGTTATTTGCATTGCATATTATAAAATAACACAATGGAAGTTTAAAAACAATAAAATGATTTAAAGAAGCAATTTTTCCCTTCTATACCAAGAATATTCATAAATGTAATGTTTTCTTTTTACTAATTGGGGTATTTAATACTATATTATTTTTAAATATGTGTATTTAAATATATTTACCAAGTAAAAAACCTTACTATAAGTCAGGTGTATTCTCCAAGTGGCTGTGAAAGGGTGATACCTAGGCCAGTGGTGAGAAGTAAATGACTTCTTTAATTTCCAAGTGAAAGATTCATGTTGAACTATTATTGAGTATAACCATAAACATTAATCTCATGTGTCTTTTTATGTAAGGAGACATTCTTTTAGGTTCTTGAATGAATATTGTTTTTGGTAAACTCAATAACTAGTTAAGTGATACATGAATCATAGGAAATTAGTGATGAGTATAAATGTAAAACTTATACCCAGTTGTGACAAGATAATTCTTTGTCAATTAATACTAATTGTGGACGTCATGAATATACCAAGTATGGTATTTTGGCTCGGCACAACTAAATACTTTTGGTATTATCGATGTCTTTAGTTTGGTCAAAGGAGCCTTTAAAAATAAAGGTATTTCACAAAGATTTTGGAAATAGTTCAACAAGTAAGCATGAACTATTCCAAGTATGAGATAGAGGTATATATACTTCATAATATTCCTTTAATTAATTGAGGAATAATAAAGTGAAGTATATGCATGGTCAGGAGATATAAGTTTCTTTGGGTTGGGATATCGAATAATATCCCGACCAAACATTCATGAATCATGATAATGTAGTGTGAAGTAATTCCTAAATGAACATTAACTTATCGACATCATTACATTTATGTTAATGAGGAGGATTGATGATGAAGTCTTACATATCAACATTGATCAACAAACATGTAGTGTAGAGAAATTCCTAAACGCATATATTATACATCAAAATATTGATGTAAGTGATATCAATGTTGCAACTAGCAGAAACTTCCATTATTTCTTATGAAATGATTTGAAAATAATAGCATAATCCCACAACCATATGCCAACTATAATGAAAAATGAATATCATACGATTCATAGCATGATGATAAATGCATTATGTCATAAGGACATGTGTTTGAATGCAAATAGTTTGTTCAGATACAAACAAAATTTCATCAAGACAAACACATTGTGCATCTAAGGTACTAATCCTAAAGGTTGCTTAGGATATTACAAAAATCACTATCATAGAAAATATATATTCAAGTTATAGGATGTATTTCTATAAGATGATGCACATCTCTATTAGAGATAGTGGGAACTATATTGAATAGTGTTTAGTCAATGCTCAAAATGCACAAATAGTTGGCATAGGAACTAGTTCTACAAGCGCATGTGGAACAAAGTATGTTCCAGAGACACATACTACATAGGAAAGATAAAACCATGGTGATGGTTTTTATATTCACCATATTCGGTGATCTATTATTCAATGTGAATAATGTTTTGTATAAGTAAGCAGTGTATAGAAATTAGCTAAAATTGATAAGACCAACTAAAATTCAATTAATGGATTCCATGTATCAAAGTGAAAAGGGGATTATTATTTTGAATACTGCGGTGGGTATTCAAGTGAGTTGATACATGGATGGTATAAGCACAATACCAATATAGCTCGATTGGTTTGACCAAGTCATTATACCTAAATCTGTTAGAATTTTACTTATCATAGCTAACATATATTATCAAATTATTTAGCATTGGATGTTAGCATTGGATGTCATGACCACCAATCATGGATGGTGTCTATACGACACAACCAGAAAGGGATGGTTACAATAAAGAATGCTAATAAAGTTTGTAAGTTACTGAAGTCCGGTTTAGGATTAAAGTAAGCAATATGATCATAGAAAATATATTTGAAACAAATGATTTCCATGTGTCCATGAGAGGTTAGTGGGAGCGTCAAAGTTTTCCAAGAAAAATATGTTTGGCAACATATGAAAAAAAAACATTGGACTCACAATTAGTTAATACCAAGATAAAATTTATTCTCCAGTGATCGAATTAAAGTAGAAACCTAAGTTATAGGGAACAAGATATACTAAGGTAGGTCTATAGGTTGCTTGGTCCTAGAAAATTGTACATATAGTGACTTTTTATTAAAAGATACAAGTTGTAAAAATTCAAGAGATGAATTGTTGCCTATGTCATAGGGCATAATCTCTCCATGTTGACATGTTCAGGATATGGAAGAGAAACATGTTGAGTTGAAATCCATACGTTGAAGAAATGGATCAATCACGTATGCCATAATATGTACAAGAACTAATATTGACAAGGTATATTTTACAATAGGAAAATATCAGTTATATCCAGGAGCACTACAAGGGATGTAGTTAGAACAATCTAATTGTACTTTAGAAAGTACAAACAATATGTACCTGGTAAGTGGAGAAGAAAGGATACTAGTTTTCAGGGATACAAACTAGTATTCTATAGATCAATGTGATCTACTATCATAGTTAGGATAAATATGATGAGCGATTCAAGATCATATCAGCCAGTGGAGGACATACCTACAAGACCAAGTACGTTTCAGCTTCTGAGGTAGCTAAGAAGCAGTTAAATTCAATGATTTTTTTCTAGTTCTTGGAATTGCACCTGGTGAGAAAAGTATTATCATAATGTAAATTATGATATTCCTACTAGAAAAGATGTCAATTTATGACAGTGGACAAGTGAGATATACTCAAGATACCATATCTTGAGTAATTTCACTCAAGAAGAAAAGGTCGCAATAGCAGAATTTCCATGCAGTGGAACCGTGGAAAGCCTAGTAGCTAAAGCCTTTACTCAGTAGAAACATGATGTTCATCTTGTGAGTAGCTAATGAGTTTGGTAAGAAAGTTTTATCTAGTGCAAGTGGGAGTGTTGAAATAGTGTGTTCCCTAGACCTAACTATTCAGTGATTTTGATTACCATATCGTGTATACAATTAGCTATACATGATGTCATCTTACCATTATAGTGTATAATTTTCTGCATCCACTATTGAAATGGTAATGTTCAAAGTTTAATTATCATATCAAAAGGTTATAGCAGTTACAAAGATATAATGAGAACCTATAGATACTATGACATTAATCTTAAATATATGTTATATGGTCTAGATACATCTTAATAATTGAACACAATATATTTTTTACTATCAAGTGCTAGGGGATCATAAGCATTGAGACTTCTTCTCATGAAGTTCGCACTTGGCGATCTCTAGTAGTGAGATCATGTGGACTGACCATCCAATAGGAACACCACATGTTTTGGGTGTCATTGGATGTTACTATCTATGATCATGTGTAATGGTCTCCTGATTTTAGATCATTTCCATTGTATGTCATTTGATTATGTACTTTGATGCAAGATAAAAACCATGATAATAAATTTGTGGCTAGGTAGTTTGTGTTGGGTGCATTGTTGGTGGCATGAAATTGGTTGAATGGTCAAGAAAGGATTTTTTTTCTTCTAGGTTATGGAAGTAATATATCTCAGGCCATGTTGATATGGATGATAGTACCTTTATAAGACCATGGACATGGAAGTCGAGGGTAAATCCATCCAGTTAAATCAACAAACAATAAAGCAAGAAAAGGGCGATGACACGTGAGTGCGTCCTGCTTTATAAGATATTACAAACAAAGATATTATATTACACAGTGCATATTCGTAGGTTGTTTGTCACTGTTGTGACAATCCTTATCTCTTTAGGGGCCATGATGGGTTGCTAGATCCCACTCTTGGTCTGTGAATACTATTCACTACTGTTGAGATAAGGGCCTTGAGGGCCACACACAATATCATATTAAAGAATCTTCCACATTCAGTTGAATAGAAGTTTTGGACATGGTGGGACCCACCAATAGGGTCTGAGATTTGTCCAAGGAAAAATGATCACCAATACAATAAATAAATTCATATTGTTTGAGTTTAGAATAATGAATATTGAATTTATTTATTAAATGTATTTATGAGTTTTAAGTAAATACCTGAAAAATATTAATTGAAGAATATTAAATTATTCAAGGTTCAATTAATATTTATGGGAGCGATGAGTAGAGTTAATGACTTAATTATTATCACGTAATATATTTTAACATATTACAAGTTAGTGATAATAATATTTATAACTCAGACAAGTAGTCATAAAATGTTGTTGATAGTGCGTTAAGTATTCGGGGGCTAGGTTGGAATTTCCGGGTAATTAATTAACCACTATAAATATTATAGGAGAGAAGATTTATAATTACTCTTCATAGAGATTATCTCTTCTCTCCTCTCTCCCATGATCTATAGAGAGAGGATCTAGATCCAAGGAACATGGATAAAAAATTCTCTCAGGAATTGATAGCGAAGCGATGCAGTGATCGTTGGAGCGTCGTCTCAATTCCATGCTAGCACTCGGATTATGAAGAACAACGATCTCACAGATTTCTTGAAGCACGTGTGGATGATCTAGAGGAGTTTGATGTCAGATTCTTCGAGCAGTGATCACCAACGATGAGCATACATTGTACGAGACTTCAGAATTAAACCAGGTACTTTTACAGTTTATTTTTATGATTAAAATCCTTCATGCGTGGTCCTCAGATAAGACCGGGATGCTGTTCACCGACGTTGATAAGTTTACATCGATCGTCAATGGACATTTTTTAAAAACCCACCTATTTGGGGCTTCTTCTGCACTCCTGGTTCTAACACACCATTTCCATTTAATCACATTTCCCTGGTTCTTTACCATCATCATGTTCTCAATTTCCAACATCAACCCATTTTATAATTTTTAATACATTACAACACTTTATTACATATTATAATCCATTTAACCATGTGTATAAGCCTTATTAACCAATTATCACATACATCCACTTACCCATCAATAATTACTTAACTCTTCATGTTAATCCAACATTCCATCTTTCCATGTTATCAGGTTAATCACATTTACAATTGGTATAATGTCATAGATCCCTCCATTAATAATTTGACATCCTAATATTTCATGTTCAAGGGAGTGTTCCACCCCATGGGTTTTCATAGGCTCAGTTAACTCATCCTCATCATATCCCATGGGGATCATGAGGGTTTCAATTCATCAATCAATTAAACCAATTACCATTTACTCTCAAGGAAACCAAATGGATAGAAATATTTCACCACAACACAACCGCATACACATTCAATAGGGAATAAAGACTATGGGATATAATTTATAGACTACCTACCTAAAATTCAAAGATGGACGCTTGCTTAACCTTTGACTTTGATTCAAACTCAAACACCCTTTTAAGTCCTAACTTAGAATCTATTTTATAAACAAGGTTTTGGGGATTAATAAGGATAAGAACAATTACACAAGCCATTTTCTAGAAAATAGAGGAAAAATGAGTGTTAGAATCACCAGAATATTCAATTTGCTTCTAAACACACTCCAAACAGTCAAGAATTGAGGGAGAACTATCATTTGGAATCTTATGAGCGTTTGGTTAGTCACCTAGGATATTGGAGGAATAATAGAGAAGAAATTTGAGTTATAAACCTTAACACCTGAGGGAGTAAAATTGGAAATTCCCACTTTTAATGGGGAACACAGTTTGGAGGCACGATTGGCCAAACTGTGCGCCAACCGTGCGCCACCCTATCTCTAAGAGTTCCTGGGTCACATGATCTTCTGGGGATCTCATATGGTCTGAAAATTTGTGTGGTGGCTATATAAGATGAATCTATCCAATTCCAAATGGTTTGGTCCATCACCATGCATGATTTTACTAACTGTGCACCACCCCTCTCTAGGGTGCATGGTTCTGGCACACAATTAGCACTAACCATGTGCCAACTGTGCCACCTGCACTGAGTGGCCGCTTTTCCTCATCTTACGCATCACAAACCCCATGGTACATCACTGAGTCACATAATATTATTGGGAATCATTTCATTAACCATTAAAAGGGAGTTAAACCAAAAATCAAATAAGAACATACATTATAAGAAGTTTAGGGTATTATAACCCCCCCACCTTACAATGAATCATCCTCAGGCTTCTCTTCCAAGCATCACTAAGCTTTTGAGGTAAAAAGGATGAGCCATCAGGATTACATATTTTCCTCCCTCTCCCAAGTCTACTCCTGAATGTTACAATGTTACTACAATACTTGGAACCAATGACATGGTCTTTCCCCACAATATTTTATCACCACGATCCATAATACAAACTAGATTATCCTTATAAGACACATCAACCTCAAGCTCCACATAATCAACATAAATTACATGAGAAGGGTTGGGGTGATACTACAAAATCCATGACACATGAAAAACATTGTACATGAAACTATACCACTATGGAAGATCCAATCGGTATGCCACCAATATGATCCTATCTACAATCTCAAAAAACTACACACAACTGAGTTCTAACTTAATCTGTTTCCATATCCATCAGTAACCCAACCTTGGAAAAAACTATGGGGACACATTATCACCCAACAAAAACTCAAGAGGTCGACAATGTCAATAATCATATGAATTCTGCCTACTCTAAGCTATAGCCATACATTTTAAAATCAACTAAACGGGCTTTGATATCTCCTATATGAGACTCGACCCCAATAACTCTAATTACCTAGTCTCCATCCAACATAATAGAGATCTATAAAAATTACCATAGAGTGCCTCATATGGTTCCATTTGAATAATCACCTGATAACTATTGTTGTAGGATAAATCCATGAGTGCTAAGTTATTATCTCAAGATCCACCAAAATCTAGGAAGGATTCCCTCAATATGTCCTTTAGCACATGAATAATACACTCTGATCTCTCGTATTTATGTGGGTGAAAATCCATACTAAAAAAAACTTCGGGTACTAAGAACCTTCTACAACCCTTTCTAGAAGTGCAAAGTAAAATGCGAATCACAATATAAAATGATACTCTAAGGAACCCTATAAAATCTCACTATCTTTCGAACATATAAGTCACCTAAAAAGTCTACAGTGAAATACTCTCACATAAAAAAGAAGTGCATCACCTTTTTCAACTGATTTAAAATTACCTACATTACATAATTCTTATGTGGTGTCCTCAAAAGACCCACTATAATGTTCATGATGACATCATAACACTTCCATTTTGGAATAGGAAATGACTTTAGCATACCACCCGACTGTTGGTGCTCAGCCTTCACCTGCTGATAGGTATAGAATTATGACATGAAACCTGAAACCTCTTTCTTTATCCCTATCCACCAATACTATCTATGAAGATCACAATACATTTTGGTTAAACCAAGATGCACCACCCATTTCGAGGCATGAAACTCACGCATTAGCTCCTCTCACATACACATTGGAACAACAGCATGAACTCAAACATAAATGATCTCATAATCATTGATAGTCTATTCAGAAGGTGAATCCCCACCTTTAAGGATTTCCATCAAATCAAAACACACTGTATCTTCATATTGCCTCTCCTTGATCTGGCTCAGAAATGTGGACTCAATTGATAAGGATACATGAGTTATATTTCCCTTTCCCTCCTGAACCTCTATATTAATCTTAGTGAACAAGGAAATCATCTTCCACTAATAACTGGACTCCTGAACTACCTAAGTCTATGTATTTCATATTAGGGAATCTGCAACACTATTCCCTTTCCCTGGTGTGCTGGCCAACTCAAAATCAAAAGATTGTATATACTTGTCCCATATTTGCTATCAGAGGTTCATATTTCATTGATAAAAGATGTAATTTAGGATTTTATGGTCGTTATATACAATAAACTTTTCACCCAACACGTTGTGCCACCAACACTTTAAAGCATAAAACACCATGGATAAGTCGAGGTCATGTGTAGGGTAATTTTTTTCATGAGGACTCAGCTCTCATGACCCATATTCCAGGATTTGATCTCTCTAAATCAACACTAATATAAGTACAACCCCAGATTCATAACAAAAAAATCACCTCTCAATTGGTAAAAAAGATAATAATTATATGGAAGATGATATTGATTATTAACTACCATCCTATTTAACTTCTTGTAATTGATGCACAAGTGTAGTGACCCATCAAATTTCTTGGAAAAAAAGATTGGTGATCCCCAAGGAGATGTACTTGGGTGGATAAAACCTTTATTATCCAACTCCCCTAGCTGAGTATTGATCTCTTGAAGCTTTTTTGGTGCCATTCTATATAGAAGAATGAAAACTAGCTTGGATCTAGGCATCAACTCAATCGTGAAATCAATCTCTCTCTCTCAGGTGACATCCCTAAGAAGTCATTAGGAAAGACATACCAGAACCAATCTAATATGAGATTAAATAAATATTTCTTTACTCCTCCATCACTAAGAAAAAGACATGCTACTTGGGCTGTGAGATCACTTAATCATTGACGAACTGGCCCTGCATGACCTTCCTAGATATCCCATTCCCCACGATGAACATAAGTTTCACCCTCAAGGGATGTGAACATTACCCCTTGATGGTGAAAGTAGATATGGGATCAATATTACACCAACCAATCCATCCCAAATATCTAGTAAAACCCTGAAATCTTGAGCACAAACAAGTCCCAAAGGAAATGAAACCCACTAACCTTGAGAGAACACTCCTTGCATTGACGAATATTCTCTACTCGTACTCCCAATAGAGTGTCAATTGACATAACCCCACACACATGTTTCACCACTATACCTAAATAATTTAAAAACCTAATAGATATAAAATAGTGTGAGGCCCCTATATCAAATAAATCACTAGTAATCATAGAATCTATAAGAATCATACCCTGAAAAGTTGATGGCCCAGCCTCGCCACTACCAGGTGCAGGCTGAAATGCATGAAGCTGACCTACCACTCTACCTTTGTCTCTAATATGAGCTCTCAATGTTTCAATACCCCAATGATATAGACTTTATTTTCCTAAAGTGACACATCCCCCACCTTGACCAGTACGGCCAGTGGAACTCCAACTTCCTTACTGATATGGAGTAGAAGACCCTCTACCGACACTTTGTACTGGCCTATATCCCCCACCATTGCCTTCCTACTATGGTTTTATAAAAAACCTCTATATATGAACCATCCATCCACATGCTCAAAATTATACCGGCGGTCATGGACACCATCCTCGCATGTGGCCTGGCCTGCCACACTGATAATAGATGATTGAGCTACTCCCTTGGGAGATGGTTCCTCTTCCCTGACTGCTCTATCCACCACTACTCTGGTGGAAACTCTCACAAAAGTGCTTCCTACCATGAGAATATATACCACCAGATCACCCATCAGTAATGGTTGGTCCACCACCAGAAGCTTTATTCAGGTTCCCTTCATAAATGAGAGCACAATACACTACCTTAGCAAACATCTTCAAGAGGAAGATATTTACCTGGGACTTGATCTCACATCTAAGACCATCTTGAATATTCTTATCCATAATCGCTTCATATATTACCAAAGTTAGAGAAAATATTGTAGATCTGTGAAGCGTACAAAATAATCCATCACTATAATACTTCCATGAGTTAAGCACATAAACCCCTTATCCTTCCTCTACCTCAAGGTCTCTGGGTAAAAGTATTCCAGGAAATTATCTTGGAATTCCTTCCATGACATGCCCTTTGTCTTCTAATATCAAGCCTATATATCCCACCAATTATTTGATGGTCCCTACAATATATAAGTTTCCATCTTAACTATATCTTTAGGTGGGGTCACCAAGTGATCCAAAATCATCTAGATGAACTCAATCCAAAACTCTGTTCCCTCAATTATACCCTCTCAAGAAAATATTAGAGGGTGATGCAGTTGGAACTCCCTTTTCAAATCAATCATACTGGTCACAGCCTTCCCAGAGTATTTCTCCATAAATTTCATAAAACAGGAAAGGTTCTCATGAAATTGATCCTCCCCTCTATTAACTATAACCAACAGGGTTTCCTTCTATGCTACTAGAGAATCATTCTCAGTGACACCCTCTTTTCTCCAAACTAGTAGACATCTCTATGGTGGAATTTTTCTACAATGCCAAAAAAATATCTAAAAACACACAACATAGGACTCTTTATCACAATTACCCAAAATAGGTCTCACTATTATCCATAAACAACCAACTCCACATACACTGTCCCAACAGTCATAAGCACTAACCCAACAACATTCCTAAAAACACCTAACCTGGGACATTTAAATAAGTGGGTAACCAACTCCCAATTTTTTTTTCAGTTTACATTAACTATCCCATAACCGTCCTTCAATTATTTTCATAGTCATAACATTTTTATTAGGAACATTTTCTTTAGAATTAAAATAGAATCAAGATGCATTTCTAACTCTCATATTCGACCATAATCTGTTTTCGCATGTTTTCTTAATATGATGCATATCACATGTATCCCTAAGTGCCTATAATGATGCATGCATATATGAACTCATGCCATGTTAGGTCACAAATGAAATCTAGTAAATTAATAACATCACACTATAAGTGCATAACTAAAGGTGAAATAATATCCAACTGTAACAAAAAACATCAAGAACATCAATCCCACCCTCAATACTTGGGTTTTACCTCCGACATGGGTTTACTACTCCAATGTACAAGATTATTTCCAAGGAACAACAAATCCTAGTCTCTTATCCACCTTTATTAAATAAAATAAATAATAGAAAAGATCCTGCTTTGATACCACTTTGAAACATCTTGACCTGGGCGCCACTTACCGATGCCCTGAGCCAGTTCATCATGCGACGTCAGGCGTGTCTCCCCATACACCAGAGGCTACTGACTAATAGTGATGGTCTAATAAAACACATGGGGAGACTATAACATCTTTATCAGAGTAATCCACAATTGATAATATAAGAAAAAATATCTCAACACAATTGATAATCATGCATTCCCAAAAAAAAATTCACAAAACTATGTGCATTCCCACAACTAAGAGTAGATATTCTATGCCATGTCATATAATGACAAGTGTAATAGAAAAACCAAAAATAAATACCCACTAAAGAATCCCCAAAACATGTCCCAAATATAAGTTTGGTCCCCACATCCATTCATATCCCAGATCCCAAATCAACCCTCCAACATAGGTCCCTTTCCCTTATCTTGACATACAACCATGAAGTGTGCTCGGGTACCTAATGCCCGACTGAGTAGGGTGCGAGTACAACATAGTAGGACACCACCAATGGTTTCTACAAAATATCCAGTCTAATATAATGTATGAAGAAGTATAGTCAATAATAAAACATAAAAATAAAACAAATTACAACATTTAACATTTATTAGATCAATTACTTTTATTTCCTTGTTCCATGTTTTAACCATTTTCACCAAACTTACTTCAGCCCATTCCATTCGTCTGATTCATGTTCCAAAAAGGATGATAGGTTGGAAAACATGGATCTTCATTCTATGAATTTGACTAGGATTTGGAACACCATGTATGAACATCCCAACCATGATATAGAACACCATGTTCATACCCTTGGGTTCAGGAGCATCACTCTATTCCCCGAATAAATACTATACACAGGGGTTCTTGGAGTATCAATTTGGACCACCCATGAGATTGGAGAATCAATAAAACATCCTACTACCATATAAAAAAATCACATTGGCTCATCATCATTAACTATTTCATTACATAAAACAACCAGGGTTGGGATATTTCTATTTAATCACATTTCCCTAGTTCTTTACTATCATCATGTTCTCAATTTCCAGCATCATCCCATTTTACCATTTTTAATACATTATCACCACTTATAATCCATTTAACCATGTGGCAAAGACCCATTAACCAATTATCACTTACATTCACTTGCCCATCAATAATTATTTAACTCTTCAAGTTAAGCCAACATTCCATCTTTCCATGTTACTAGGTTAATCTCATTTACAATTGGTTTAATATCATAACCCCCTCATTAATCATTCAATATTTCATGTTCAAGGGAGTGGTCCACCACATGGGTGTCTATATGCCTAGTCAACATATCCTCATTAGATCCATAGGGATCCTGAGAGTTTCAATTCATCAATAAATTAATACAATTACCATTTCCTCTCAAGGAAACCAAATATACTACAAGATTACACCACAAAACATCCAAATACACATTCAATAGGTAATAAAGACTATGGGATATAACTTCAAGACCACCAACCTCAAATTCATTGATGAATGATAGATTAACCTTATACTTTGATTCAAAATCAATCACAATTCAAAGACCCAACTTAGAATATATTGTAAAAATAAGTTTTTAGGGATTCAGAAGGGGAATAAAAACTACACCATCCCTTTTCTAGAAAATAGAGGAAAAATGAGTGTTAGACTCACTTGGATCTTTGTTTCATACCCAAACACACTAAAAATGGTCAATAATAGAGGGAGAATCATCACTTATAAGCTTAGGAGGGTTTGTCTCATCACCTAGGATGTAAGATGAATAATAAGGGAGAAATTTGGGTTATAACTCTTAAAATACCAAGTGGGAAAAATTAGAAATTCCCACTTTTAAGGGGGTGCATGGTTTGGTCGCACGGTTGGCCAAACTGTGTGCCAACCATGCATCACCCTCTATCCAAGGAGTCCCAGGTTTAATGATCTATTGGGGATCCTACATGGTCTGAAAAACCATGTGGTGGATGTGTGAGATGGATATGTCCAATCCCACCTAGTTTGGTCCCCCACCATGCATGGTTTTACCAACTGTGCACCACCCCTCTCTAGGGAACATGGTTCTGGTGCATGATTAGTACTAACTATATACCGACCATGCAACCTACAATAGGTAGAATCTTTTCCTCCTCTTACATGTCCCAAACCCTCAGGACACCACCGAGTATCCTCATATTCTCAGGAAACATTTCATTAACCATTAAAATGGAGTTAAAACAAAAATTAAACAAGAACACACCTCATTATAAGTTTGGGATCTTCGTGTTGTTGTCATTAGAGAGATCCAAGACCTCCACTAATGAAGATGAACTTATTACAAAATTGATCATCGATCCACAATCCCACTATTATTCATCAAGGATCTCATCAACGGTCCTCTCTAATCTCTAGGGTTCTGAATATAACCCTAGGGTTTGGATATAATAGTATTTATATAGAATATGAATTAGGTTTGGTCCAATAAATAACCAATTAATTAATTAATTAATTTTATAATTATTATTCCCATTACCTCTCTTAAAAAACACCTGATACATACAAAGATTATGTCACACATAGGGTAACACCCCCATTCAAGATTTAATGGTGATATCTATTTTCATATCTAAAAAACCATTTGAGAGATAAACCATTATATCATAAAAAACACATGTGTGAGACATAATATATTTAATATTCTTATCATATCAACAACAAGGCTACCTAGGCCCCAGAATCCCACATTGAATCCTATCCTGACTCCAAAAATATTCTTTAAAATATTCAAAAGTTTTAAAATGAAAAACAAAGTTGTTACAACCATGATATAGGGAAATTCCCTTAATTTTTTCTATCCCCCCATTATATAGACCAAACTGTGGTGGATCCTCCCTTGAGATCTTCAAAACACCTGCATAAGGACAACCACACCTCAACACAGCCACCACACCCACTAATATAGGCATGTTTCCCTTCTTGTGTCCCACATAGAAAAATTCTAAGAACCAAACTTGTAAAACACCTAGACCAATATTATGGAGATGTTGTCATGAAATGACTAACTCACCATGCCCAAAAAACCAAAATACATAGGACCACAACCTACACCATGGTCTCCACCATAGTTTCATGATGTACAGAGATCCAAAAATACATTCTCCAACCGATCCCCTCTGAAAAACTTCACAAAACCAAACCAACCCCCCTCATAATTTAAAAATACACAATAAAATAGTTGCTAGAGAAAACATTGACATATAAAACCCCAATAAATATCCAAGATCTAGGAATATAAAATTGGGTTCAATTAAGTATTTGAGACAAATAGTATAATCATGATTACAATTATTGAAATTTAAAAACAAAGAATAAACTTGGTGATTCAAGATAGGCTTGATCACCCGTGTATAAAATATAAAATAAAATTGAAAGAGTTATGCAAGAAAAAATTAGTATATATGAAAATAGGGATTTAACTTTATTTGACCTATTTTGGACCTACATGAATGACATGAACACCACCCCCACACACATTTTGTTAAGCTCAAAACAAAAAAAATGAAAAATACAACCCATGAATGAAAAAAATGGAAATACAAAAAGAAAAAGAATCTAGAACTTCAATTAAACTAAAGAAATAACCTAGAAATGAAATAATTAATAGATTAGAATATTCATAAGGTTGGAAAGTTTAAATCAGACTGGAAGTATTTTTATCTCCATGAAACATCCTGGGAAGGTCTTTCTATACTTATATATGTGCACCATGATGTGTTTTGACTGGATCCGCACCAAATATTTTTTATCAAGGAAATGGATTCACATATTCACTAGGAAATATCTTAATAAAGATCTACCACAAAGGCTCACTAACAGTTCACAAGGAGGAATACCAACACTTGTTTCTGATCTATCAACAAGTAGGGATCTCTCAGAGAAGGTAGGGTTTCACCAGTTGAAACAAGAACAAAATTGGGAGAGGTGAGACTAATAGAGTTATTTGAAAAGGAAGGCATAAGGGGTGATCAATTCCCATTGACACAACACAATTAAAAAAGGTAGCTAAAGTGAATCAGGTCAATCAGTGGGTTCTATGAAGTGATGCTGAATGATATGACTAGAAAATGATGAATAAGTGGATTCCTTAGATCAAAAGGGCAGTGAGAGTAATCGATGACTAGGAGTGATCCCCATAGGGGATCAGTGTCATAGAATAGTTTTAAATATGGGTCAATGAAGGATCTAGGATGCCCAAATCCATCACGAAAAGGTCCATGTAGAGGCCCACTATCCCAACACATGAAAGGAAGTCCTATAAGTATATTTGAGAATAATATAAATACTAAAAATAATGCATTAATATAAAATAAAAGGTAGAAATATAAGCATGAAAATTTCAATTATGGAAATCACAATTCACAATAGTAAAATACCTCAAATTGGGGGTGTCAAAACCATGGAGAATAAATTTTTTTGAGTAGGATCTTAACATGTGGTGTAATTTTGTCCATTTTATTGATTTAGGAAATGAAAAAAAAGGAAATGAAACAAAAATGGACTGTGATGGAAGAAATAGAATACCTAAGAATGGGGATGGGGAAGTGGTTGAAAAATTATAGGGAAGATAACTATGGTTCACATGAATATGTATAATTATAATATCTATTATTCTAGATAAATATTGATAATGTTGTATGGAGGTTGTGGATATAGGGTTTATATCATGAATCAAACCATTTTTGTCTACTGGTTTTATTCCAATAGAAGAAAAATTAAGAATTTTGGCTTTATTTTCATGTTATTATCTCATTATTCAATTTTTTTTTTCATTTTTTGAATTGTTGTACAAGTTGTGCAGTTTATGTTTACATTGAAGTGTATATAGGAAAAGTTAATACAAAACCAAATTTAACCACTTTTTTTTTATAATTTTGTTAGATGGTGACTAAATAAATGTTTAAATTGGAATAAAATTTCATTTATGATGTATTTAAATACTAGATAAATTTCATTTGAAATTAATTTATGTAAATTTAATATTTATACTAAGAAATTAAATTTAAAATTAAAACATATAAAAAAATTTATAGTAAATTTACATATAAAATTTATGGAGTAGAATTTCGAAAAACATTTACATGGTAAATATACATGGTGAATTTACATAATAAATCCATATAATAGGAAATTAATGAAATAGAATTATAGAAAAATCTTATTGAACAAATTTTAATTTTGAATTACATTAGTAAATTTACACACCAAATTTATGCCCAAAATTTACACAAAAAATTTATGCAATAAATTTTCAAAGAATTTAACTAGAAAAAAATTAAATTGTGAATTAATACAATAAATTTATGCATTAATTTTTTTTAAAAATTATTTAGTACATTCACTTCCTACTATTTTTTATTTATTAAAAAAATATTTAAGACTGATGGTCATGGAGGAATGTTCAGAGGGATTGTAATGATTGAGGCTCAGAGAATATCCATGAACAACACTATTACAAGAGGCAGGTCATGAAACAAAAATATAAGACCTTGTCTCTAACCACATTATAGCCCAAGGAGTCTAATGAATTTTTTGCTGCATTACCCTCCCTTCAGGTGTAAAGGATTATCATGTAAACCTCTATATTTTCAATGATTTTTCTAGGGTACACCACCTCATGTCGTCGCTGACAGTGGAGGTCATGTCTGTTTCCCTACATTTCTGCTTTCCAAAGGTGGGTGAAATTTATTACTTCTTAAAATATGTATGCTCCTTGATCGAAATAGTATGATGGGATGTTGGTCTCTCCTTTCATGGATTCCTCCTCAGAATTCATCTCCAAGTCTGGGTATCCCTTATTGATTAAGATGTTGTTCATGAATCTCATTCCTAGTGCCATCTCTTTATGGACACTAGTTAATTGCACTTCTTCATCCAGGACATTCCAAAGGGTGAAGTTGGTGAAACAACATTTGGTTAGGGAAGTAGTCACATTGGGTGTCACTGGCATGTATAGATGCTGGAACCTTGGTACAACTAAATTTTACCTTATTATATGGCTTCTTGAGGGCACAAAATCCCAAGGAATCCCACATTGGATGCACAGAATCTTATGAAAGAGGCATCTCTATGAGGTTTTCCTCAGCTTCCCATGTTTAACACGGGGTATGCTATGAGTTTAACATCTAGCAGAGACGGATCAGACTGATCAGAACATTGATGAGAGTGGATCAAATTGGTACATCCCTAGGAGGAATCACTTGAGAAGTTTACTAGGTGTATGGGTAAAAACGTCCAAAAAGATTGGACCTAGGGATGATGTGTCCTAAAAGGGGAAGGTTTCACACCGTGAAGGCTGATCTGTACACCATAAAGGGCATATCAGAGAATGTGGGTCCCAAAAAAGGGGACGCTAGGGTTTACCATTGGCTTGGATTGAGCCTTAGAGAGCCATCCTACATACCCTGTTTATAATACATGGATCAAAACCCACGTATTTCAAAGTGGTGATTTGGAGCTTACACATGGATAGCTCTGCCTGGGAGCTGATAAGGAACAAAAATGGCATGAATGAGACCATACCGTGATAAGGGCAAGGTGATAGAGAAAATGTATAGGGCTTGTGCATAGTTAGATGCGCAGGTGCCGCTAAGGAGTGACAATGATGGATGGCCTGATCTCACCTGGATGTGGTAGCCTAGATAAGGATCAAGATGGATATAGAGGAGGTGTTTGAGGGCGAGGATGAATTCGATGGAACTGATGTGAAGATGAAGATTCTTGTATTGAACCTCAAGGAGGTTTCCCAAGTATCCCAATGGTTGGGAATCAAAGTCCACATAGTTCTAAATGGGGAGATGAGACACCTAAGGAGGTGAATCATGAGAAATGGAGTGCATGGAAAAGGATCCAAAGGAAGTGAAACCTTCAGATTGGGGCATGATCGTACTGAGATGCAAAGGATCTAGGGAGCAACCAATATGGGAATGGATGATGGGCTTGAACCTTGAAGAGGATTCCTACATACCTTGTTTTAAAGGTAGGGATAAAAGTCCAAGTAGTTCAAGGATGGAGCACAGGATTGAGGTGTGCACAATGGAAAGAAACCCAGATACATGTTAGGGCTTACACATGGTAAGCGGTCCATTGAAAGAGGGGCACTCTTGGTTGGAGGAATATGGTGAAGTGTGAGGCCTATTTATGGTCAACTTCCAAGGAGGATCAGAACCCCCTAGAGAAGAAGATCTAGGAGATAAATCCCCAAAAGGGAAAGTATCACATTAGGAGGGTACATACCTAGGAGGGAGTACTAGGGTTTACCATTGATTTGGGTTGGACCTTAGGGAGGCTTCCTATGTACCCTGTATAGAATACAAGGATCAAAACCTGAATAGTTCTAAAGGGGATATAGTTAAAAATCATGTGGGATGAATGTGAACTAGCATGAAATGTATGGAATATATGGATTGTGGGGAATGGAGGGCTTGAACCTTGGAAAGGCTTCCTACATATCCTATTTAGGAGACAAGGATCAAATTCCAAATAGTTCAGATGGGTGCAGTTTAATGTCATACGAGATGAGGGGCATGGGAATTATGCATGGTTATCATCCCATTATATGTTATGGTCACTGCTAAAATCTAATCCCACATGAGTCATGCTCAGTGTGGGAAATAAGAGGTAGCGGCAGACTTGGAGATCATGTCATGAAAGGTTCATCCACGAAGGATGGTGTGGGGATTATGCATGTATAACAACCTAGAGAGATGGATATTGGGACTTAATCTAGGAGGGAAGCCCAAGGAGGGTGATCCGATGTACGAGGAGGATATGACCATCACATAGGGAACACCTTATTAGAGTATGTTGGGATTACGTGAAGACTGCCCAAAGAACACATGAAGAAGATGACCAAAGGAGAAAGGAGAGGGAGAGAACTGATTCTCATTCTCCTTCAAGTCTACCCCATCTTTCCACGCATGCAGAAATTCACAATTTAATGTCATATATCGGGGAAGCAGGTTCTTGGTAGTTTAACATCCTATAGCTCAGATGATGAGGACTCAATCCTCACCCCTTGAAACTTACATAACTTGGACCAACCCACAATTAGGGGAAGGAAAAAGAAATGCTAGAAAACAATGGGGTGGAGGAATGGTCACTCGAGGGGATCATGTTAGTGTGGCTATGTGAAGAAACAATAGCCATTAGCGTGCCTATGAGAAAGAGCATAATGCAGGTTAACACTATGTGAAACACCACTTGAGGAACCAAGAAATAACTTCATACAAGCCTGGAGGGACGTACGGGAGAAGGGTTTGCGAAGTAGAAGGCCTCACAGAGAGGGGCTTTGTCAAGATCTGGTGATTTGTGAAGGTAAGGGGCTTCACAAAGGAAAGTGATTCACAAATCATGGTGAAAATGATCTCTGTGAAGGGAGGAGCTTCATGAAGCATGATGACCCAGCCAAGTCTTGGAGTCAACATGTGCTTGTAGGGTGCTTCATGAAGGATGAATTCTCCATGAACACCCGAGTACTTGAAAAGGACTCCTACCTTTACAATGGTCATAGGGCTTCACAAAGGGCATCCTCGATTGAAGCGTAGGAAAATTGGAACAAAAGGAAATCTAGTTTGTAGTGCTCAGGTACCTTGGGTGATGCATTTTCTCACTGTTTCATAGATCAAAGGGTGATTTGTGAATTGAGAGCTTGAAAGGTGAAAGTTCAGGGTATCAATTAATTGAGAGGGGGTGAGACACATATTTATAGGCACCAAGTGTCACGATGCTCCAAGGGTGCACCATGAAAGAAATGATGCTTTGCGATTGGAGGCTACTGTGTTGGACATGCATAGGCTTCCATCATTTTTCTACAGAAGCCGCGAACATATCTGTCGGGATCGCAGATGCTTCCATCATTTCTTTGTGGAAATCACAGAGGATTTTATTCTGCTGGCTTCATGCCGTTCGTTGTGCTGAAGGGCTTTGTGATGGAGCTTTGTGAGGCAGACCCTTTGGTTATTTTTATGCCTTTTATATTTAAGAATGGATTTCAGTGCCAAAAAATTACCCCTTTTAGAATGGGATATGAGGATAAAACGAGGGTTGGATTCTGAGGGTAGATCACTAAAAATACATATATTGTGAAGCTGACTTGTGATGAGGGCACGCAGAGCACAAGGTAAAATCACCATGAAGCTCAGGGTAGCCGAGGGTGCCTTGAAGCTCACAAAGACATTGCCTATAAATTTAGTGTGAGGGCCCCCTTTGTCCACATCCTGTCTTTTCAAACTTGTGCTTGAGATCTCGAATTTTGAAGCTCTAACAAACCCTGTGAATGCTCTTTGCGAACCAGGTTCCAAGATTGGTTCTTCGCGAATGATTCTTAGAAAACTGGTGCATCACAATTCCTTACTGCTATGCAAAGTATGCTGATTCCTTTGAGGATCTGCGATTGTGTGCTCTGTGAGTCATGATTTTCAAATGTACTTCATGAACATTCTTCACAAATAGAGAAGAAGAAGAAAAAAAACTAAATTATTGGGACAAAATGGCAAACCAAGAAGCTACTCAGGAGGTCCTTGCAGATGCCACTCAAAGAGAATACATGGAGAACAATTGCAAGCTCGGAGAATGTGTGCAGAGTCATTTTGACCATGAGTCTATGATAGAGCTACTGATGAAAGGGAAGAAGAATTACCCTATCTGCAAGATATTTACATTGTACGGATTTGGTCTAAGGGATGATGTCTTTATCCCTAAAAAAAGTAGGGAAGAACTGTATTACTGGTTTAGGGGCACGCTGTGCCAATATTAGTGGTTCAGGGCTACTGATGGCTATACCTGGAAGGACCATACACCATTTATCATTGAATTCATATATAACCATGTTAATAATGTCGATGGGAAGGTGCTGAAACATGAAGTATCTCCACCAAAATACCACACCATTATTAAGGAGATCTTAGGGAACCCAGAGAAAGGGTGGACTGATAGTTAGGACCTGCGCTAAGGTGTAAACTTCACAAATGAATGGTATTGGGCCTACTAGGAACCTTTATCTTGTGATGAATTCAGGACAGAGCTGAGGTGAGTAAGCCTATATGAGGTTGCAGTCATGGGCTTCTCAATTCCATATCTACCAACTGAATCACATGATTCCATAGCTGCTGAGTAGGTGGTCATCGAGGATCAACACTTTCCATTTTCCCTAGGAGGAGGTCGACATCATCCTTTTTTACCTCCATCAAATTTCAGGGATTCCTATCCAAAGGGTGACGTATGAAGAATTCCTCCTTTTGAAGAATACATGGGTGGATCCGAAGCATATGCCATGGCTAGAAAAGACACTGATGGACTTGGTTCTAGGCGATGATAAGCAGTCAGTGAGGGATGTCCACTTCAAACAGTGGTTTGGATGTTTCCTAAAATTCCCACTGAAACATCCTACTGAGGGATAGGAGGCACCTAGTAAACTTTAAAAAAGGTCCCCCACCTATCCATGGGGGGATAAACACAATAAGGATGGTTCTTATTGGTGAACCTTAGAGGGAATCCAATGGTATATGTGGGGGTACAATGTTAACACTAAGAAGAAAATGGTGGTTATTTTGACTGGGTTCTTTTATTTAATCATTTCTGGTTGGATTTTTATGGCCAGGGATTCACACATGGGTGCACGACTGAGCAGATTTATCATAGCGTCCATACTGGTGATGAGGAAACACATCAACCTTTGGATACTAGTGTTAGCGAAGCTGTACAAGGTGTTGTGGAACATCAGTGAGGGGAAGAATCCACACTATGTGTGTAGACTGTTTAGCTTTCTATATGGATGGATAGAGGCACACATGAGAGTTTACAAATATTCAAACACCATTTCCCCTCTTGGTTAAGACTTTTGACCATCTATTCTGAACGTAGTGGGGAGCTTCTCTATCAAGCTAGCTTTGCCGACAACTCTCAACAGAGTCTGGAAGGTAGAAAAAAATTCAATTTCCATCCATTCCTACTGCCAATGATAGTATTCACCGATGATATTAAAGGAATTAAAGAACATCAGTCATATCTCCTAGCTTTCCAAGGTGGAGTTCTGGTGGAGTGGGTAGATCTTGAGCCTATTTATGATCCATATAACCCACCTCTATTTGAAAGGTAGTTTTAGTGCATGCATAATTTAACCCTAAAATTCGACCTGGAGGTATTCTATGAAGATCATCTGTGTTTGATGAGGCAGATGTGGCTCATGTTTACACCGGAAGATGGGAAAATGCAGAATAAACTTCCTTTTCATACTGCTGCTTACGTGATAATTGAAGAGTACAAAAAAATATGGGAGACAACCTACATGATGAAGATGATAAAGAAATGGAATATTCATGTTGATTATGGGGTGCCACCTCAACCCTAAGTTTGGGGTTGGACAATGATAAGAACACATCGCGGCAGCAGAGCTAGTGCACATCATGGTAACAGAGTTGTGGAAGTGGAAAGGCCAATGATTCTAGGGATCGCTCTGAGCAGGAGTGGAAGAGGAATAAAAGTAACAGACCCAGTGGCTCCAACTGGGTAGAGTTGGGAGGAAGGAAGGCCACAAAGAGGGTTCTGAATAATACCTACCCAAGCTATTGGGAAGCAGTTGCATTGCATGGATATAACTAAGCATGATGTCTACCCAGAGGCTTGGTAAACCCAAGAAATTAATAGAAAATTACTTAGTACTGAGATATGGGATCATCTTAACCAGTTCAGGATGGATCATTCGAATATTGGCCATGTGAGGGCTAGTTTTCTGGTATCTCAAGTAGAGGGAGATAAATACATAGCTGAGCTGTAAGACTTTACGTATTCTTGGGGCACCCCACATCCCCACCACAACTATTAGTTATTGATCTGAGGGAGTGCTTTCCTTTGCCTAAATAATTATAGGGGTCCTGGGGAGAAGATGTTGTTAGGGGGAGCACTTTGGAGGAAGGTGAGTTCGCGGCCTTAGAATTGGGAGAATTCACCAAAACTCTGGAGGTAATCACTAAACCATTCCTTTGTGCTACTTACTCAGGATATCTAGGTTTATCAACCCACATGTGTTCTGTGTAGGAGATCCTCATAGAAAGGACCCCTTACAATGTGGAAATGAACGTAGAGGGAAAATATTTGGGGACTGTGTTAAGAGAGATGGTGAGAAAAGGGTCTAGTAGAGCTATAGAAAACAGGGAGGCCATTTCTAAATCTTTGGAGTACCCAACCATATACGGGGGGCCATGTCTTGAGTTTATGACAGTAACAACTTGCACACATGATCAAATATTTGATCTTTATAAGTCTTCTTCCTTAAAAAGTTATTTATCACCCTCTTGACCAGGATAACTGATATCATCTTTGTCTGAATAGTTCTTCAAGAAGTGGTCGTAATGCTAATGAGGATGGTTGAGGTTCATAAAGATACTTTCCTAAGGGGAACACCAATCAACATGGAATCAGGCACCTGAGATGACTAGACCATGAAAATAATGGATGTGGGAAGAACTATTAGTGGGGCGGAACCCAAACCTATCGAGGTGGAATCCAACGATGAAGATAAACCACATGATATGGAACTCAGATCATCTGATGAAATTCCATAGGAGGAATTAACTGATGAACTTCTAGAGGCATTCTCGAAATATAATCATGCTAACCTAGAAGAGCTAGACAAGGCTAACTCTGATGTGAAGGACAATCAGGCTGTCTATTTTCAGTCATGGAAATTTTGAAGCACTTCCTCGGTGACACCCTGCAAGCTGAGTGGATAATCTATATGGGGATACTTAGTTCTTGGATGCATGAACTAGGCATTGGAGGGGTAGATGCATGAAGTCTACATACAATTGTCTGGGATTAACTTACTGAGAAGGTATGGAGAGCGACCATGATTTCAATGTCACCTAGAAGTGGAGGAAGTTTGTTATCATTTAGAAGATTCAGGTTGCTTAATAGAAGATCCAATTCTTAGAAACGTGGATGAACAAGTGTTATTCTTTCATCAACACCCAATTGGAACTCATATCATGACTACGTGTTTAGTTGGAGGAAGATTAAGAGTAGCTAAGGTGAGCATCTTATGAGGTGGATGATATCTGAGCTGAGCAAGATCAAGTTTGAATCAGAGTGGATGGAATTTTCCCCATATCCAATGAGGAAGTATGGGAGATAAGGCGGTGAAAAAAAAATGCTAGATGCCACATGCCAAAGAGTGGCAGAGCTAAGACGCTCCATCAAAGGGGCCAATCCCTAGGATCTTTTCTTTATCAAATTCACAAACAAATTTTTATGCTTTTTTTATTAATTAAGATTTGTGTATAGAAATATTTGTTTCTTTATTTGATTATTGCATCTTGATCATATTTGTGAAACAACTAACGATCAATACCTAAGCTCAAGAGGGTCATTATCGGTGTGAGAAACAAGGGATGACCATGTAATTGCTTAATTTGGGTATGAGAGTGCCAACCAATCATTGAATTCTCAGGATTTGGATGACTACCATGAGTTTTCTGAATAAGAGAGGAGATTGTGACTAGAGAATAGGGTTCTCAGAGCATCCAAATTACTTTTCCCAATGTGTGCTAAAGCATGAGCGGGGCAACATCAAGGGTGTTGGAATCAATTTGAACAAAAGGAAATGAGAAGTGTGAATCATGATACCCAAAATTCAGAATTTAGTGAGGGTGGAATGACGATGTAGGATAACTATTGACCATGTTTGAGACCCCATATCCATATTGTGTTGTCCCATAATGGGAGAAAACAAATGATGGACAACCATTTATCAAGTTTGAAAACACAGGGCCTTAATCAAAATGTCATTTGATGTCTTTTGGAACATTGTCCCAAAGTGATAGGCGAGCCATGAGGCCAAGCATCCATACCATCAGGGGGTTCCTTCAAACATGATAGGAGATGGGGATCTAAATAAGGGGTATGCAAAGTGTGTAGATGGAGTGATGGAATATTTGAATGGATTCCAACACTCTTAAAATTACGCCACTGTAAAGAAAGCACATTGGTGTGAGCACATTGGTTTGAACAAAGATCAAACCTATTTCCAGACATAACTTCTCTAGTGAGGACCTAGAATGAATTTTAGTTTTACATCATGATAATAAGGATGATACATATATAGTTTAATGTTGTATGGTAAGAATGATACATGGTATAGAGTAGCTTCATATAACTGGGACGTTGCACATAGCTTAAGGTCATACTACCTGGACCATAGGCAATAGTTTAAAGTCATGTTATATAGACTGGGATCTTCTAGTTTAAGGTCATAGAGTTTGGACTATAATTGAGACCAAAGGACCAAGAGGGTTGATGGACCTATGGCTGGGCCTAAGGTGAATTCCCGAGCGTCACTACATATCCCATAAGGATGAGAATCAAGCCGCATGTAATTCTTGAATCACGGTGCGGTGAAAGACCAAAACTGGTGGGGGACATCCTCTCTAGGGAGGAAGATGAAGCATCCCATAATTATCATGGGGAATCCCAAACTTGTTCAGGGTAAGGTTTCAGTTTAATTTCATACATTGAGGACATGGACACCCCAAAGTAGAAATATGCGACACAATATATAATTCGATGTGAATAAGGACCAAAGGGGTCCACGCCACACTATGCATCCTCAAAAGGGAGTTGAGGCTGAAAAAGTCTGTAAGGGAAGTTTATAATTCTTCAGCTAGACCCAAGGGAGAGATGTCCAGATGTCATTACATATCCTGCGATGGCAGGAATCAAGCCACACATAATTCTTAGAACAATTCTGCCATGTAGGGATGACCCGTGCACAAATAACAGGAGGAATTTGATCTATCTTGTTTGTTCTTTGGTTTTTGGTGTTTTTTTGAGCAGCCATCCCAGGATGGAAAGTCTGGGTGTCTCTACAGGAATCGATACATATGTCGGTCTTGACATGTGGTATGGTGGTGACCAGTTCCAAGGGTGATTCCCTCTCAAGTGAGAACACCACAATGCAATGACTTTTTTCATCATGTATCCAGGACGGTGATTCCGCAGTTTAAGGTCCTATGATAGGACCTATCCATTTACTTTAATGTCATATGACAAGGACACAGTAGTTTAACGTCATGCATTACAAAAAACACAAATTAGAAACGATTTTTTTGTATTAGATACATTTTAAAATGTCACTAATTCATTTATTGATGTTTCTTAAAAACATTACCAAATGAGGCGTAGCTAATTTAGAAATATTTATAAACATTGGTAATTTAGTGACATTTATAAACATCAGTAAATTCCAACGTTTGTAAAAATTTCTAAATTGGTGATGTTTGTAAATGTCGGTAGTTACTGACACCTCATTTGCCAATTTTTCTATAAAATGTCGGTAAATAAATGTTTCTAAATTAGAGATGTTTATAAACATCATTATTTGGAGACATCATATTTACCAATGTTTTTTAAAAATTTCAGTAAAAAAAACATCTTTAAATCACATCTATTTTTTAAAAAAATCATAATTTTATGGTTCTTTTTAAATTTTTGAAAATGCATATTTTTTTTGGTTTTTTGTAATATAACCCCTCCCCACCAACATTTCTGCTCCCCTTACTCATTGGCCCCTCCAATTAAACCTCTCTCCCACACTACTCTGTCCGCTGTTACCCCTCCACATTTCTACTCCCCTTGTTGGCCCTACACTACTATGTTTGCTATTACCCCTCCACATTTTGGCTCCCATTAATCATTGAATCCACACTGCTTTGTCTTCTGTTGCCCCTCCACATTTATGGTACTTTTTTAATTTTTGAAAATGTGTATTTTTTTGGGTTTTTGTAATATATCCCCTCCCCATCCATATTTCTGCTCCTCTTACTCATTGGTCCCCCAGTTCACCCTCTCTCCCACTGTTCTATCCATTGTTACCCCCTCTGTCTGCTGTTACCCCCTCCCCTCGTACAATTATCTTCCTTGCACTAGAGCCCCCCACCTTCTTATACTTCCCCGCACCCTCCACATTTTTGCTCCCCTTACTCATTGGCCCCTCACCAGAGCTCCCCCTACCTCCTGAAATTCCCCACACCTTCTATATTTCTAATCCCCTTACTCATTGGCCACTCACTAATCCGTCCGCTGTTACCCCTCCACATTTATGATACTCTTTTAATTTTTTTAAAATGCGTATTTTTTTCCTGCCCCCCTCCAAACAACATGCGTGCTTTCCCCACACTACTCCATCTGCTGTTACCCCTCTTGTTTGCAGACCCCTAACCCCAGCACTACTATCTTCCCCACACCAGAGCTCCCCCCACCCTCCTATACTTCTCCACACCCTCCACGTTTTCTCTCCCCCTCCTCATTGGCCCCACAATGCTTCGTCAACTGTTACCCCTCTACATTTATGGTACTTTTTTAATTTTTTAAAATGAGTATTTTTTTGCTTTTTTATAATATAAACCCTCCCTGTCCACATTTCTATTCCCCTTACTCATTGGTCCCTCCAGTTCTCCCCTCTCCCGCACTGCTCTATCTGCTGTTACCCCCTCCCCCCGCACTGCTATCTTCCCCGCACCAGAGCTCCCCCACCCTCATGTACTTCCCCGCATCCTTCACATTTCCTCCCCCCTTACCCATTGGCCCCGCTCTTCTCCATCCACTGTTACCCCTGGATAATGTTTTTTAATGGTTTTTTGAAATTTTTTATTTTCCCAAACGAGTTAGGTCTTGGCATATTTTTAAAAATGGGTCCGAGATGCGTGAACCCTGTTCACGCATCCCTGATCCTGGGAAGATGCGTGAATGAGGATCACACATCTTCAATCCGAGCGAGATGCGTAAACCCCGTTCACAAATACTTCACGAATCAGATGAAGGATGCGTGAACCCCATTCACACATCATGCAGAATGTTTTAATTTTTATTTTTATTTTTAATTTTTAGTTTTTTTGTTTTATTTATATATATATAAATATATAAATAAAATAAAAAATTTCATCAGAATTTATTTGCTATTTAATATCCAGTAGTTATGCCGTTATAGCAGTCTGGATTTTAACAGTCACCCTCACCCAGGGCTCTCTTTTATAAGAGGGATAACCCTGAAAATCGTTCTACATTTTCGATGTGGGATTCAGATTCTCTCTTTCCTACACAGAACATTCTTCATTTCCAATGTGGGATTCTATTTCAAGTACGTGACTTTGAAAGACTATAAAATACAAACTATAAGACCAATATAAATGAAACTTAAAACATGGATTAAATCTATAAGAAATTGTTGAAAATAAAAAGAATTTTGTTAAAAGTGTTGATAAATAATAATTTATAAGCTTTTAAAGCCACTAACATGAAACTTAAAAATGTATCAAATACGCGTCTTTGAAAGACTAGAAAATAAAAACTATAAGACAAATATGAATGAAACTTAAAACATGGATTAAATATATAAGAAATAGTTGAAAATAAAAATAATTTCATAAAAAATGTGGATGAAAACTAATTTATAAGCTTTCAAAACCACCAACTTGAAACTTAAAAATGTTTCAAGTACGTGGCTTAGAAAACGTATAAAATAAAAACTATAAGACCAATATAAATGAAAATTAAAACATGGATTAAACATATAAGAAATAGTTAATGATTAATTAGTTAATTAGTAATATAATTATTAATTAGTTAATAATTAATATAATAATTAATAATTAATAATTAATAATTAATAATTAATAATTAATAATTAATAATTAATAATTAATTATTATTTAATAATATACAATAATTAATTAGTTAATTATTAATATAATTATTAATTGATAATTCATTAGTTAATTAGTAATATAAAAATTAATTATAATTATTCATTATAATTATTAATTATTGATTATTAATTATTAATTAGATAAAAATTAATTAGTTAATTTGTAATATAATTATTTATTATAACTATTAATTATTTATTATATAATAATTAATTAGTTATTTTGTAATATAATTATTAATTATAAAATAAATAATTAATTAATTTGTAATATAATTAGTAATTATAATTATTTATTATAATTATTCATTATAATTATAATTTATTATTTATTAATTATCAATTATATAAGAATTAATTAGTTAATTAGTAATATAAGTATTAATTATACAATAATTAATTAATAATATAATTATTAATTATAATTATTAATTATATTTAATAATTATTAATCATATACTAATGAATTAGTTAATTATCAATTAATAATTATATTACTAATTAGTAATATAATTATTAATTATAATTAGTCATTATTAATTATTAATTATATATGTAATAACTAATTATTTATTAGTATTATAATTATTAATTATATAATAATTAATTAATTAATTAGTAATATAATTATGAAATATAGTTTGTAATATAATTATTAATTATAAGTAGTAATTATTAATTATATAATAATCAATTAGTTAATTAGCAGCATAATTATTAATTATTAGTTAATTAGTTATTATATAATTAATAATTATATTACTAATTAACTATTAAATTATTATATAATTAATTATTAATAATTAATAATTAATATTTATAATGATTAATTATAATTATTAATTATATTGTTAATTTACTAGTTAAATAATGAATTATTATATAATTAATAATTATTTTACTAATTAAATAATTAATTATTATATAACTAATAATTATATTATTAATTAACTAATTAATTTTTATATATTTAATAATTATATTACAAATTAACTAATTAATTATTATATAATTAATAATTATATTACTAATTAATTATTATATAATTAATAATTATATTACTACTTAATTATTATATAATTAATAATGATATTACTAATTAACTAATAATTATATTACTAATTAACTAATTAATTATTATATAATAAATAATTATGTTACTAATTAACTAATTAATTATTATATAATTATATTAGTAATTAACTAATTAATTTTTGTATATTAGTAATTAATAACTAATATTTATATTAATAATTAACTAATTTATAATTATATTGATTAATAAGTAATTAATAATCATATAATTAATAATTGTACTACTAATTAACTAATTAATTGTTATTTATTTCTTATATGCTTAATCCATGTTTTAAGTTTCATTTATATTCTTCTTGTAATTTATATTTTAGTCTTTCAAAACCACATATTTGAAACATTTTTATATTTCAAGTATGTGTGTTTGAAATCTTATAAATTATTTTTCATCAACATTTTTTATTAAAATATTTTTATTTTCAACTATTTATTATATTTTAAATTCATGTTTTAATTTGCATTTATATTGGTATTATACTTTATATTTTATAGGATTTCAAAGTCACATACATGAAACATTTTTAAGTCTCAATTTGATGGTTTTGAATCCTTACAAATTATTTTTGATCAATATTTTTTATGAAATTATTTTTGTTTTCAACTATTTCTTATATGTTTAATCAATGTTTAAAATTTCATTTATATTAGTCTTATAATTTATATTTTATAGTCTTTCAAAGTCACGTACTTGAAATACATAAAACATTTTTAAGTTACAATTTTATGGTTTTGAATGGTTATAAATTATCTTTTATCAATATTTTTATGAAATTCATTTTGTTTTGAACTATTTCTTATATGTTTTATAAATATTTAAAATTTCATTTATATTAGTGTTATAGTTTATATTTTATAGTCTTTCAAATTCACGTTCTTGAAATACATGAAACATTTTTAAGTTTTAATTTGATGGTTTTGAATGGTTATAAATTATTTTTTATCAATATTTTTTTATGAAATTAATTTTGTTTTCAACTATTTCTTATATGTTTTATTAATATTTAAAATTTCATTTATATTAGTGTTACAATTTATATTTTATAGTCTTTCAAAGTCACGTACTTGAAATACATGAAAAATTTTTAAGTTTCAATTTGATGGTTATGAGTGGTTATAATTTATTTTTGATCAACATTTTTTATGAAATTATTTTTGTTTTCAACTATTTCTTATATGTTTAATCAATGTTTAAAATTTCATTTATATTAGTCTTATAGTCTATATTTTATAATCTTTCAAATTTACGTACTTGAAACAGAATCCCACATCGGAAATGCAGAATGTACTGTGCAGGTTAGGAAGAACCTGTATCCCACATCAAAAATGCGGAATAATTTTCAGGGCAAGCCCTCTTATAAAAGGGAGTCCTGGGTGAGAGTTTTTGTCAGAATCTAGACTGCTGTAATGGCAGTGCTGCTGGATTTTAAATAGCGGATAAATTCTACTAATTTTTTTTGTTATATATATATATAAACAAAACAAAACAAAAATAAAAAAATAAAAATAAAAATTTTAAAACTAGTAAAAAAACATTCTGCACGATGCGTGAACCCCGTTCATGCATCCTTCATCTGATTCGCGAAGGATGCATGAACGAGGTTCACGCATCTCGCTCGGATTGAAGACGCGTGAACCCCGTTCACTCATCTTTTCAGGATCGGGGATGCATGAACGGGATTCAAGCATCTCAGACCCATTTTTAAAAATATACCAAGACCTAACCCATTTGGGAAAATAAAAAATTTCAAAAACCCATTAAAAAAAGTATCTGTTGCCCCTCCACATTTATGGTACTTTTTAAATTTTTTAAAAATGTGTATTTTTTGTTGGTTTTTTGTAATATACCCCCACCCACATTTCTGCTACCCTTACTCATTGGACCCTCCAGTTTGCCCTATCTCTCGCACTGTTCCATCTACTGTTACCCCCTTTGTCTTCTGTTACCCCTCCACATTTCCGCTCCCCTTACTTATTGGCCTCTCCAGTTCTCCCTCTCTCCCACACAGCTCTATCCACTGTTACCACCTCCGTCCTATATTACCCCTCCACATTTTCACTCCCTCAACTCATTGGTCCCACACTGATCTATCTGTTGTTACCCTCCACATTTATGGTACTTTTTTAATTTTTTAAAATGCATATTTTTTATTGGTTTTTTGTAATATACCCCCTCCCTACCCACATTTCCTATACCCTTACCCATTGGACCCTCCAGTTCACCCTATCTCCCACACTTCTCCATCTAATGTTACCCCCTCCGTCCGCTATTACCCCTCCACATTTCCGCTCCCCTTACTCATTGGTCCCACAATGCTCCGTTTGCTGTTTACCCCGATCATGTCTGCAGACAACCTCTCCCCGTACTACTCCTTTTAAAGTTTTAATTTCTTCATTTAAAATCTAAGTTATTCTACTACTATTTTATTTCCCTATCTTTCTATCTTTTGCGTTCCATCATTCCTGAAGTCCCATAGTGATTTACTTGACTCATTTTCTTATCATTGAGCGAAGGGTAGACATCAATCAAACTGATTTTTTGATTAAAATATTATATCTTTTATGTGAAATCATCAGTTTTTTTCTCTTCATCTTCTCTATCCCTATCCCATAGGTAAAACGTTTGAAAATCAATAGAGCACCTTCTTCTGTATGAATCGATATATTTAAATTTCAATTCCTTCCTTGAGTACCTCCCAAGGAAAAAACTGAATAGGATCCCATAGACAGGTTAGTGTGATCTTATCCATGCATTTATGAATCATTCTTCAAATAGGAATCAATCTTATGAAAGATCCCGACTTTCGTGCTTTGGTGGGTCTCTGAGATCGTTTCGAGGACTTATGTTGTGTTGAAGTGAACTTTATAGAATCTGATCAATTTCTAAAGCTCGCGGTAGCAATAGAGGATAATTATATAGAAAAGAAATTTTTTTCTATGTTATAGTATTTTATAGTATTTTATATTAGTATTAGTGAGTGATTCTGACTCAATGAGTCCTTTCTTCTGTGATGATGTTGGGGTCCTACATTTTTTGTCTTTGTGGACTGACCGAGGAGAATAGGGGTTCCAAGGTACCATGATAAAAGCAAATAGGTTTACCTCTTTCATAAAAAAACAATGTATTCAAACTCTCATGTTGATCCAAATAATGAATCATACTTTGTTCCACGTCTACGGAGGTCCATCTTTGCCTGCTAGGTAAGAGGATAACTAATTAAAAATTTTGTCTCAGTAGGACATGTATTTCTATTACTATAAAATTCAGAAAACAAGCAGTGAAGGGGGGGGGGGGGTTCTTATCCTTTTTGTAGTCACTCATATTTTATGTGTTCCTAATATAGAAAGGAATTTTTCTATTTTTCAGGGTCTCAAAGAAGGGGTATGGAAACATAATCAGAACTATTGAATGGAAATGGGGATAAGGGGATCTCCAGTTCCTTCGAAAATGGTAAGAGATATTTGGCACAAGAAGGGATGATGATTCATATGACTTGGTTCTACTTCCTCTATGGATTTGAGAAGAATACCAAGTCGAGTGATTCTTTGACCCATATAATGCTGACCTAAATCTTCTTCATGAAGAAGCTTGATTTAGATCGAAAAAATCATACGGTAAACCATCCATGTGCTATGGTTTGAATCTGTAGTCAATTCAATTTGATTGAGATAAGATAGTAAACTTTGACAATTGAATCCTATATTATATTATTTTACTATTCTTTTCATTCTCGCACTTTTACAAAAACGAAAAGAAGGTCCGTTTTAGTGACACTTGATCGACCCTTTCATCAATAGGATGAGTCGGTTCTATTTATCGATGGGGAAGGGAAGGGATATAACTCAGTGGTAGAGTGTCACCTTTATGTGGTGGAAGTCATTAGTTCGAGCTTGATTATCCATAAACCAATGTTACTTTTCTATTTTGTCTGGGTCCCACCATGATTGAATGAGAATAGGCTCATGTATTGAAGGAGGGGGTAGGGGGATGATGGCTATATTTATGGGAGTGAACTCTAGTTGAATATGAAGTGGGAAAGTTATTCCTTGAAATTAAAGACAATTCCGAATCCACTGCTTTGTCTACGAACAAGGAAGATATAATTAATGCAACTATGAATCTCATAGAGAGTTCGATCCTGGCTCCGGATGAACGCTGGAAACATGCTTAACACATGAAAGTCGAATGGGAAGTGGTGTTTTTAGTGGAGGATGAGTGAGTAACGCATAAGAACCTACCCTTGGGAGGAGAAAAACAGTTGGAAATGGCTACTAATACCCTATAGAATAAGGTTGAGGAGAAAAAGGAGGAATCCCCCTGAGGAGGGGCTTGCGTCTGATTAGCTAGTTGGTGAGGCAATGGCTTACCAAGGTGACGATCAATAGCTGGTCTGAGAGAATGATCAACCACACTGGGACTGAGACACGAACCATACTCCTATGGGAGGTAGTAGTGGGGAATTTTCTGCAATGGGCGAAAGCCTGATGGAGCAATGCTGTGTGGAGGTGGTAGAAGGCCCACGGGTCGTGAACTTCTTTTAACGGAGAAGAATCAATGACATTATCTGGGGAATAACCATCAGATAAATCTGTTCCTGTAGCCGCTTTAATATAGAGGATGCAAGCATTTTCTAGAATTATTGGGTGTAAAGTGTCTGTATGTGGATTTTTAAGTCCACCATCAAATCCCAGGGCTCAACCCTAGACAGGCGGTGGAAACTACCAAGATGGAGTACGATAGGGGCAGAGGGAATTTCCGATGGAGCGGTGAAATGATTAGATATCAGAAAGAACATCAACGGCGAAAGAACTATGTTGGACCGACACTGACACTGGGAGATGAAAGCTAGGGGAGATAATGGGATTAGTTACCCCATTAGTCCTACCCGTAAATAATGGATACTAGGTGCTACACATATCAACCCATGCAGTACTATAACTAACATGTTAAGTATCATACTTGGGGAGTACATTCACAAGAATGAAACTAAAAGGAATTGACAGGGGCGCACACAAGCGGAGGAGTATGTGGTTTAATTCGATGCAAAGTGAAGCACCTTACTGGGGTTTGACATGCTGCGAATCCTCTTGAAAGGGAGGGGTGCCTTCGAGAATGTGAATGCAGGTGGTGCATGGCTGTCGTCAGCTCATGTTGTAAGGTGTTGGGTTAAGTCCTGCAATGAGCACAACCCTAGTATTTAGTTGCTTCCGTTGAGGTTGGAACCCTGAGCAGACTACCGGTGATAAGCCATAGGAAGGTGAGGATGACATAAAGTCATCAGGACCCTTATGCCCTGGGAGACACACATGCTACAATGGCCGAGACAAAGGGTCGCGATCCCGTAAAGGTGAGCTAACTCCAAACCCATCCTCAGTTTGGATTTCAGGCTACAACTCGCCTGCATGAATCCGAAATTGCTAGTAATTTCCAGTCAGCCATATAGTGGTGAATTCATTCTTGGGCTTTATACACACCGCCCGTCACACTATGAGAGCTGAACATGCCCGAATTCTTTCCCTTAACCACAAGGAGGGTGATACCGAAGTTAGGGCTAGTGACTGGAGTGAAGTCGTAACAAGGTATCCGTACTGGAAGGTGCAGCTGGATCACCTCCTTTTCCGGGAGAGCTAATGGTTGTTGGGTATTTTGGTTTGACACTACTTCCCACCCAAAAATTGGGCGATGTATGAGTTCAACTTGGTGGATATGGAATTATTCCTTCATTTCTCGATGGTTAAGTAAGACCCAAGCTCATGAGCTTCTTATGATCCTAGGTCAGAACAAAAAACAAAAAATGGATAAGATCCCCTTAAAGGTCCCGTGCAGCGACATGGGGGAGAAAAAAGGAAAGAGAGAGGGATGAGGTTTCTTTTATCTTGCTTATTTGGCATAGAGGGCTGCCTCCTCCGGAGGAGACAACCTACATGATGGGCGATTATCTCAGTGGTAGAGCACTCCCCTGATAATTTCATCATTGTTCCTGGGTTGTGAGGGATCTTAGCCACGATAGTTCCATGTGCTCATTAGGGCCTGAACCTGAGATGTAGATCATCCAAGGCACATTATCATGACATACTCCTCATGGGGTTTGAAACCAAACTTTTACTTAAGAGGATAGATGATGCGATTCAGGTGGGATCCAATAATATAGATCCATATTTCTATTCACTAGCGAAATCTGGGCGGTCCGGGAGGACCACAACTCCTCTCTTCTCGAGAATCCATACATCCCTTATCATTGTATGAGATGCAATCTCTCAAGCAGTTGAGGTTCAGACTCAATGGAAAAATCTAATGGATCACCTAAAACGCATATTTACAGACCCAAAACTACGAGATCACCCCTTTCATCATTTTGGGGTGACGGATGGATCGTACCATTTGAGCATTTTTTTCATGATTTTCTGGGGGGTTCTGGATATGTAATCAAAAGGAATCACATGAAATTATTTTCTTCTTTTAGCAGGAGATTGGATTTAGTCGTAAGAAGAATGCTTAGTATAAAGAACTTAATTCTTGGGGTCTTCAACCCTCTTCTTAGTCACTACGAGTGCCACCGATTAGTGAATGAGATGTGTCTATTTCTCTATCTCTTGACTCAAAGGGATCAGGTTTGAAAAAGGATATTCGAGTGTCTAGGGTTGGGCCAGGAGGGTCTCTTAAGGTTATTCCTTCTTTCTCTTCTCATCATCGGACTTCTTTCACAAAGACTTGAGTAAGAGAAGGGGGAGCACACTTGGAGAGTGCAGTACAAGGATATAGTTATATACTATGTTCGGGAAGGAGGAATCGCTCCTGAAAAGGAATCGATTGATTCTTGACCATAGGTGCGATGATTTACTTCACGGGAAAGGTCTTTGGTTTAAGTCCAGGATGGCCCAGTTGTGTTAGGTAAAGAAGAAGCATCATCTGATGACTCCTTCATGCATGCTCCACTTATCGGGGGGATATAGATTAGTTGGTAGAGCTCAACTCTTACAATTGGTTCGTTGAGATTACAGGTTGGATGTCTAACTCCAGTTGGTAATGAATGATAGTATCTTGTACCTAAACTGGTGGCTCACTTTTTCTAATTCATGGGAAAAAAGGACCAAAACATACCACTGAAATACTGTACTAAGACAAAAAGAGGGACTGTCAAGAACAACGTAGAGGTAGGATAGGCAGTTGGTCAGATATAGTTTTATGGATCATACATGGATGGTTTAGAGTCGGTAGCTCTCCTAGGGATCATGGGATCCCTGGGGAAGAGAATCAAGTGGGCCCTTGCAAACAACTTGATGCACTATCTCCCTTCAACCCTTTGAGCAAAATGTGACAAAAGGAAAGAAACCATGGGCCGACCCCTTCGTCGCCACCCTATAGTAACTACAAGATCACCCCAAGGACACCTTCGACATCTTGGTGGGGTCATGAAATGACCATAGAACCCTGTTCAATAAGAACACATTTGTCTGCTCTCTGGTTGGGAAACAAGGGTCAGAGAAGGGAAATCAATCATTCTTAAAATCACCATTCTTAAGACCAAAGAGTTAGGTGGAAAAGGGGGGTAAACTATCCATTCTTTTTTATCCTATAGCTGGCCTCTGGAACCACAAGAATCCTTAGAATGAGATTCCAACTCCGCCACACCTTATTGTTGATATGGTTAGAAGAGTTTCTTTTTGGAGAGCACAATATGACGAAAGTTGTAAGCTATATTGGGGGGGGGGAGTTTTTGTCTATCATTGGCCTCTATGTAAAATCATTCGGGGACTAGAGAGGCGATTTTTACCCTATGGTGGATGTTAGTGGTTTGAGTCTGGTTATCTCCAACTCGTGAACTTAGTCGATACAAAGCGATACAATTTTTGATTAAGTGGTTTGATCTATGATGACTCATTCATGGACATTGATAAGATCATTCCATTTAGCAGCACATTAGGATGGTATAATAGCATACTTCAAGTGTGAAGGGTGAGGTTTAAATGAGGAAATCCTTAAGGTGGATACCTAGGCACCCAGAGACGAGGAAGGCCGTAGTAAGCGACGAAATGCTTCGGGGAGTTGAAAAAATAATAGATCTGGAGATTCTCGAATAGGTCGAACTTTCAAACTGCAGAATCCATGGGCAGGCAAGAGACAACCTGGAGAACTAAAACATCTTAGTACCTAGAGGAAAAGAAAGAAAAATCGATTCCCCTATTAGCAGCGAGTGAAATGGGAGCATCCCAAACCGTAAAAACGGGGTTGTGGGAGATCCATAAAAGCATCATACTTCTAGGAGAAGCGGTGGAGTGATGCACCCTAGATGGAAAGAGTCCAGTATCCGAAATAATCACTAGCTTACACTCTGACCCGAGTAGCATGGGGCACGTGGAATCCCGTGTGAATCAGCAAGGACCACCTTTCAAGGCTAAATAATCCTGGGTGACCGATAACTAAGTAGTACCGTGAGGGAAGGGTGAAAAGAACCCCCATCAGGGAGTGAAATAGAACATGAAACCTAAGCTCCCAAGTAGTGGGGGGATCCTAGGGCTCTAACCGCATGCCTATTGAAGAATGATCCAGTGAATCATAGGTAGTGGCTTAGTTAAGGTAACCCACTGGAGCTGCAGCGAAAGCGAGTCTTCATAGGGAAATTGTTACTACTTATAGACCTGAACCTGGATGATCTATCCATGACCAGGATGAAGCTTAGGTGAAACTAAGTGGAGTTCTGAACCAAATTATGTGGAAGAATCAGCAGATGAGTTTTGATTAGGGGTGAAATTCCACTCGAACCCCGAGCTAGCTGGTTCTCCCCGAAATGCGTTGAGGCGCAACAGTTGACTAGACATCTAGGGGTAAAGAACTATTTTGGTGCGGGCCGTAAGAGCGGTACCAAATCAAGGAAAACTCTGAATACTATATATGACCTCAAAATCAAAGGGTTAAAGGTCTTCTAGTGAGATGATAGGGGATAATCTTCATCGTCGAAAGGGAAACAGCCCGGATCACCAGCTAAGGCCCCTAAATGACCACTCAGTGATAAAGGAGGTAGGGGTGCTGAGATAGCTAGGAGGTTTTCCTAGAAGCATCCACCATTGAAAGAGTGCATAATATCTCACTGATCAAGTGCTCTTACACCAAATATGAATAGGGATAAGGGATCTACTAAAGCTGTGGGATGCCAAAATGCATCGGTAGGGGAGCATTACACCTTAGAATTAGAGGGAAGAATCTGCGCGAGTAGTGGTGGATGAAGCGGAAGCAATAATGTTGGTCTGAGTAACACAAACATTGGTGAGAATCCAATGCCCCAAAAACCTAAGGGTTTCTCCACAGGGTTCATCCATGGAGGGTGAGTCAGGGCCTAAGATCAGGCCAAAAGGTGTAGTTGATGGACAATGGGTGAATATTACTGTACTACCCCTTGCTGGTCCCGAGGGACGGAGGAGGATAGGTTAGCCGAAAGATGGTTATCAGTTCAAGGACGCATGGTGACCCTAATTTTCAGGAAAATGAAGTGGTATAGAAAATACCTCAAGCTAATGTTTGAGTACCAGGCACGATGGCGCTGCAGTAACCCATGCCATACTCCCAGGAAAAGCTTGGACGAACTTTAACCAAAGGGTACCTATACCTGAAACTGACATAGGTGGTTAGGTAGAGAATACCTAGGGGCACGAGAAAACTCTCTCTAAGGAACTAAGAAAAATAGAACCATAACTTCGGGATAAGGGGTGCCTCCTCACAAAGGAGGTCGCAGTGACCAGGCCTGGGTGACTGTTTACCAAAAACACAAGTCTCTGAAAAGTCATAAGACCATGTATGGGGGATTATTCCTACCCAGTGCCGGAAGGTCAAAAAAGTGGGTGACCTAATGATAGGGGAGCCGGTGACCGAATCCCTGGTAAACGATAGCCGTAACTATAACAATCCTAAGGTAGTGAAATTCCTTGTTGGGTAAGTTCCAAACTGCACGGAAGGCATAACGATATGGGCACTATCTCAGAGAGAGGATCCGTGAAATAGAAATGTGTATGAAGATAGAGACTCCCTACACCTAGATAGAAAGACCCTATGAATATTCCTATTCCCTGAGATTGGGTTTGGGCCTTTCCTGCGCAGCTTAGGTGGGGGGCGAAGAAGGCCTCCTTCTGGGGGGGGGAGCCATCAGTTAGATACCACTATGGAAGATATAGAATTCTAACCCTGTGTCAGGACCTACAGGCTAAGGGACAGTCTCTGGAAGACAGTTTCTATGGGGTGTAGGCCTCCCAAAAGGTAATGGAGGCACGCAAAGGTTTCCTTGGCCCGGACGGATTGGCCCTTGAGTACAAAGTCATAAGGGATCTTGACTGTAAGACCCACACGTCGAGAAGGGATGAAAGTCGGCCTTAGTGATTCGATGATACCAAGTGGAAGGGTCGTCACTCAATGTATAAAAGTTATTATAGGGATAACAAGTTGATCTTCCCTAAGATCTCACATCGACGTGAATGTTTGGCACCTCGATGTCAGATCTTCTCTACCTGGGGCTGTAGTATGTTCGAAGGGTTGGGCTGTTCACCCATGAAAGCGGTACGTGAGCTAGGTTCAGAACGTCATGAGACAGTTCGGTCCATATCCAGTGTGGGCATTAGAGAATTGAGAGGAACTTTCCCTAGTATGAGAGGAATAGGAAGGATGCACCTCTGGTGTACCAATTATCATGCCCACAGTAAATGCTGGGTAGCCAAGTGTGGAGAGGATAACTGCTGAAAGCATCTAAGTAGTAAGACCACCCCAAGATGAGTGCTCTCCTATTCCTACTTCCCCAGACCCTTCGGTTTCACAACTGATATAGTAACAGGTTATCTTCCCCTACGAGGATGGAGCGACAGAAGTTTTGAGAATTCAAGATAAGGTCACAACGAGACAATCCATTTTTCATTATGATAGGTGTCAAGTGGAAGTGCGGTGACACATGTAGCTGAGGCATATTAACAGACCGATAGACTTGAACCTTGTTCATGACCCGATGAATTCAATCAAGGAATTCCCATATTCTATTTTTTTCATCATTCAATCCTTTGAAAACATGAAAAAGATAAAATCCCTTCTTAGTCTACCTTGGATAGAGAGGGAGGGGCAAGGCAGCAGTGTCCCCTCCCCAGTTAAAATAAGATAAGGGGCCTTAGAAACGACCCAATATTTTATTTATTCATTCATGTTTCTATATTCTGGTGTCCTAGGACAAGAGGAACCACACCAATCCATCTCAAACTTGGTGGTTAAACTCTACTACGGTGACGATACTGTAGGGGAGGTCCTACATAAAAATAGTTCAACGCCAGGATGTTAAAAAGAATAACACCTCTCATTCTTATTATATATAATCAAAAAATGAAAGGAAGGTCATATTATTCAAAAAACCAATTCAAACCCTCTATACCACTTCATCAATGCACCACTTTGTTCTCTATTGTCTATAGAAAACTTTCATATATTTTTAACCCAAAATGGAAATGGTTGGGTAGAAAAAAGTGGTGAGTTGAGGGAGGGTACTACCGGGAACAGACCCAGTAGAGATGGGTCCTGTATCTCAGAGGATTAGAGCACGTGGCTATGAACCACAATGTTGGGGGTTCAAATCCCCCCTCGCCCACAACTAGGCCAAATAAGCTTATCGGGGGTAGGAAAATCATGATTGGGATAGCGGGCCCAAAAAAGAAGCTATGGGACATGGCTCTTTTGTCGAAATGGAATGCTATACTGATTATTTTTAGTGAATCCATAATCAAGAACCATTTATTTCATATAGTATGTGAAAAATGATCCAATCAGCAGATTTTTTTGTTTAATTCCTTGTATAATTATTCAGCCAGGCTTTTTGGGCAGAATAACAGAAAATGTCAAAGTATAAAATTTTCCTCGCCATTCATATGTTATGTTTTATTGAGGTCATTATGGCCACTTGGAAGAATCGATGACCACATCACTAGTATACATTTGATCATTGTTCTAAATGGTGACTAGTTGTAAATAGCACCCCCAACCAGGACTATGGAACAAAGGATTCTACCGGACCATCATGAGGTATAGCAATTCTAAAATAGTGCAGAAAACCACGTGAGTCTATGAAAAATAGAACGCACAATCGAAAAAGATAGGGAAATCCACATACATACTCTTAACAGTTAGAGAAAGACTATTATTTTTATTCTTATTTAATGAAGAATGAATCAAAGAATCTCCTCAAGTAGGATTCAAACCTACAACCAATCATTTAACAGCTGAATTCTCTACCACTGAGCTACTGAGGAAAAATGGGAGATTGGATCTGATAGAGTGAATTCTTCAACCAAACCCATATGACTCTTCCTTCTTAACTCCTAGATTTTTTTTCGTTAGTATCCTTATTATTGTCATTATTGAACGAGGTAACTCAAATAAGAAAGTGGGCTCTATTTCTTTCTTAATGTACCATATAGATTAGATATTCATTAATAGAAGCTGAAAATCATCATATATAATAATCATATATAATAATCCATAAATTGTATATAGAAAAGGGAGGTTTGTGATGATTTATCAATGTTTTATACTAGAGAATATAATATTCTCTTCTTTATTTATAAATATAAGAATTAGAAATTCAATAGTTTTTTGTGGGATTTGTTGGAATCTATTGTGGGTTTCTTACTATATTTTCTATAGGTCCTTATTATATATATTTTTTCTTTGAATCTAATAAGTTTGAAGAAGGAAACAATCAAGTATCAATAACTACAGGTTTTATTACTGGACAACTTGGAATGTTCATATCAATCTTCTCCACCCTTATGAATCTATCATTGATTAGACCTTATAAAATCACTGTCCTAGCCCTACCTTATATTTTTTTCATTTATTTTGGAATAATAAAAAATATTTTTTTTGATTATGGTCCTACTCTTTGACCCATAAAATCAACACATAGTTTAATCATTCCATGTATATTTCTTAATAATATAATTTTACAATTTTTGAACCTATTGCTGTTGCCAAGTTCTTTGTTAAACAGACTTTTCCATATTAATATTTTTTGATGCAAAAAAAAATATTTTATTTATAACAATTAGTTTTATTGGTTGGTTAATAGGTCTCATTCTATTTATGAAATTTGTTAAATTAGAGTATATACGTAAAAAAAATTGAATTAATCAAAGAGATATATCCAACATTTTTTTGTAGGTACGGGTATGAATAATATTTTTATCTCTAATATATCACAGTTCCTAGAGAATATCACTAAATTTTTTGGCTCAAAAACTTTTTACCATAGTAGATTAGTTAAAAAAATTGTATCAGAATTGATCACTGATATGGTTCGAATCTTAGGTGTTCTCTTATTTATCACTTGTGTCTACTATTTAGTAAGAATACCTTCACACATCCTTGGTAAAAAAGGTAAAGAAATTTCAGAAATGGGAGAAATTATAATAGAAGAAGAAGTAGAAATGGAAAAAACTTCTGGGATGAAAGATTCACAAGATACATCTCTCAAAGAGACTCATTATTTCCCTTTTTCAGATGAATCAGATGAAATAGGATATCAGGAAAGAATGGATGGAACAAAAAAAGAAAGAGGAATTGAAAAAAAAATTAATTATATGTGAAAGCATCTTATAAAAAGAGTAAATTATTTGATTATCATAAAAAGAATAAAAAATTCACGTTAGAAAAATAATAATATTTTAATTTTATATTTGAAAAAACTCTTGTAACTCTTCTCTTAAACTATCAATAGTGGAATCGTCCATTACAATATATAAAAAACTATAAATTCAAAAATAATGTAAGAAATGAAATGTCACAATATTTCTTTCATACATGTCCAAGTTATGGAAAACTAAAAATATCTTTTACATATTTATCTAGTTTGTTAACTTTTTTGTAAATAATAAAACAATATCTTTATTTGTTCACAATACATTTATATAATAAAAAAATGATTGGAGATCCACTAAGAAACAAGAAAATATAAAACAAAGAAATGAATTTTTCAAATGAATGAATGCTTTAGACAATAAATAAAATTTAAAAAATATATTCGAAAAAAGAATTAGATTATGTAATTATGATAAAAAAAGAATACTTGAAAAAATATATAATCCTTTAGTTAACGGATCATACCGTGGAATAACCAAAAAGTTGAGTTCACCCCCCATAAATTACACTTTAGAGAAAAATCAATAGAGAGAGTTTGGCTATATAAAATACATGGTATATTTATAAAAGATTACCAAAATTTGGAAAAGAATAAACGATATGGAAATGAAACATTTGATAAAAAATTATTAAAAATTAAAAAGGTACACTTCTTAAATTTAATTCTTCAATTTGATCAAAATGAGAAATTTAAACTTTATTCCTACTATTGGAAAGATCTTTTTTTATTTCCATAACTAGTAAATATGAATTCCGAATATCGATAAAAAAAATTTCAAAATGATATTGAACAGATTTGTAACTGAATTGATGAACATAAACTTAATTAGAAAAAAATCTATTGGAGTAAAAAGAATATGTAAAAAAGTACCAAAAAGTTCATACAAATTAATCGATGAGTCGGAACAACATTTGGGGGAAAATGAAGAGATATATGAGGATCATCATGAGATTCGATCAAGAAAAGGAAAGCATATATGATCTTTACAAATGACTATCAGAAAACCTATCCTTATTATAATGCCAAAGAAACGGCTGATCCTAATCAAGTTGATGAATTGGCATCGATGCGTTATTTTCAACAATCAGACTTTCGTCCAGAGACTATCAAAGGTACCATGCGAACTCAAAGACATAAAACAGTTATTTGGAATTTTTTTCAAGAAAATACACATTATCCTCTTTTTTTGTCCAAATAAAGTAATTTTTTTAATTTTGAAATTTTCAAATGGATTCAATCAAAAGTTAAAAATTTTAAAAAAGAGAAAATAAAGAAAAGAAATGGATAAAAAGGAGGATGGAGATAAAGTAGCAGAGAAAATAAGGATTAAATAGCAGAATATTGGGATACCATCCTATTTTCTCAAGGAATATGATGCTGTATATTAATAATACAATCAAGTACTAAAAAATATATTTTTCTACCTTCTTTGATAACAGTTAAAAATTGCACTCGCATGTTATTATTCCAATATCCCAAGTGGTCAGATGATTTTAAAGAATGGAAAAGAGAGATACATGTTAAATGTACCTATAATGGTGTTAAATAATCAGAAAATGAATTTCCAAAAAACTGGTTAACCAAATGTCTTCAAATAAAGATACTATTTCCTTTCTGTTTTAAACCTTGGAAAATATCACGATCTTATTCTAAATATCTGATGATAAAAAAAGAGAAAAATATATTTTTTGTTTTTTAATAGTTTGGGGAATGGAAAATGAACTTCCTTTTAGTTCTCTCTAGAAAAAACCTTCTTTTTTTATGCCTATTTCCAAAAAAAATATAAAATTTATCAAATAGAAATTTTTTCTTGTTCAAATAATTTTCAAAGAAAGAAAATTAACTCTAAAGATCTCTAAAAAACAAAAAAAAAAGGTTTAAATTTTTTTTTATTCAAAATAATTAAAAAGATATTTAAATATAATATATTTGGATTGAAAGAAGATATATTAAGGCAAATAAAATTCAAAAAATATTCAAAAAGAAATCAAATGATTCATGAATCATCCATTTCCTCAAGATGGACAAATTTAGAAAATAATTTATTTCCCAAACATAAAATAAAAAATATTATAGATTAAACAAAAAAATATAGAATAAAAAACAATTAATTACAAAAACATATATAAAAAAGTGTAAAAAAATTATAAAAAAACGTATGATTAAAATAATACTTGAATTACTGAGAAATATTTTTAAAATATTGAAAAAAGACTCGATTAATAAATCAATTATATCATTTGATAAAAATAATACTAACAGAGTTGCATAAATATTTTTTATGTATAATTATAAATATAAATAGTACCTGCCTTAATACACAACTTTTTTTCAATCAAAAATAAAAATATATAGTGAAAAAATGATAGAAAAAATAGATAAAAAAACCAAAAAAAATTCATTTTATTATTTTAACTCTAAAAGATTCAATTTCTATTATCAATTGCAAGAAAATTTTACAAATTTTGTTTTAATTTTTACTTATCACAAAAATATTTATTTTATAAATTTTTAAAAATAAAAATGATGAACTTGGATAAGTTTAGATATATCCTTCAATATCATGGAACATCCTTATTTCTTAAAAAATAAACAAAGAATTTTTTAAAATTTTTTAATTATAATTATAAATTAAGAATTAGAATTTGTAAGCCTAAATGACACAATGTAAAAATTGGTTTTTACGAGATCATTCTCAATATGATCTATCCCCAATTAGATGGTCTCGAATATCAAAAAAATGGAAAATAAATAGAGTTGTAAATAAATACTATACCATTATTTATTTAAAAAAATGCTGTTTTTTTTATGATGAGAAAGTAAAATTCCTTCATTATGATAAAAAATGATTATAAAGAACTTCTATTTTCAAATAAAAAAATTAAATGACTTGGATAATATTTCATATAATTTTTTGAATTATGAATATAAAAACTCCACCAATATTATGAAAGGATCACCATTCCACATAATATTAAAAAAAGGGAAAATATTAATTACAAGCCATCTAACCCAAAAGTACTCAATATATTAGGTCCTTTACATAATTATTTAAGAGAAAATTTTAATAGGAATATTGAAAAATATCAGTCTTTATCAAAGTCTGATTCACTTTTTTATTCAAAAAATATCTTTGAGTTCTTTTATCAATATCAATACCTGTACAAAAAGCGATTATCTAGAAATGATTACTAATCATCCAGGGATCAATGTAACTTATAAGAATTACAAAGGTATTTTTTATCTCACAATCCATCAACACAAAAAAACATCTTTCAAAATATTTTTGAATTAGATGAAAATGAATAAAAAAATACTAATTCATTATTCCAGACCAAATAAACTTTTAATTTTTCCAGAAATGATCCTACTATATAAACAATATAAAATGAAACATTGAGAAATACCAATAAAATTACTTATTCTATATTTTCATTAAAATGTTAACAAAAAAAATATTTTATCATTGAATGAAAACAAATTTTTTTATAAATTTAAAAATAAAAATAAAGAAAAAGAGTGGGCCTTACAATACAATAGATTATATATAAAAAACATCGAAAAATTAAATCTAAGAGTCATACATAAACAAAACTTTTTTTTTATTAAAATATATTTTCCTTTTCAACTAAGATAGGATGAACCTTTTAATCCAGAAATGATTAAGAATATTAAGATATATTGTTTACTGATTAGACTAAAAAAATCCAAAATATATGGTTCTATATTCTATTCAAAGAGAAGAAATTAGTTTAGATATAATTCTAAAAAAGGATATATCTCTCAAATAATTGATAAAAACTGGAATATTGATTATTAAACCAGTTCATTTATCAGTTAAAATAATAGAAATTTTATTATGGTGTGTCAAAATATGGCTATTTCATTAGTTTATAAGAGTAATCACCAAAAAACTAATCAAAGATATGAATAAAAAAGAAATGTAGATATAATTTTTAAATTGAGTTAAAAATATAAAAAAATTCTTGGAAAAAAAGATTACACAAATGATATAGATTTTATTTTTATTGAAAATATATTATCATCAAGACGTTGCAAATAATTTAGAATTATAATTTCTTTCTATTTTAAAAATAATATGGATGAGTTTTATCATATAAATCTAAATGTTTTCAATACGAACAACGTAAAAAAATTTGATACTTTTTATAGAGAAAAAAAATATTTGGATAGAAAATATACAAATCCATTAAAATTAAAACAAATTCTTTAACTCAATTATCAATTTTAGGATTTCACTTGTGTGAATCGATATTGGTTTGATACCAATAATAGTAATCATTTCAGTATATTAAGAATATGTCACAACAATTAAAAATTTCTATCACCTTATTTTTTTATTTGTTCCCATCAACAATAGGTATATTTTAAATTGAATTAATTCATAATGATATAAAAATTTAATAATATTTAAAAAAAAGATAAACTGACTATAAAATTATGGTAAAAAATTTAATTCTTTCAGTTCTTTTTTAAAAAAAGAGAAAAGTGATATGTTGAATTTCAAGTATTCAATTTGACCAATAAGATATGAAAACTTACTTCACATTTAAAATTACATAGAAAAGACTATTTATCTCAGAGAAGTCTACTAAATTTTTTGGGAAAACCTAAACCACTAATGGATTATTTCTCAAAAAAAGGTTGAAAATAAAGTAGATCAAATTAGATTCAGTTAAATATTCAGAATTTACAAAGTTATAAATTTTATTTGATATGATCTATGTGCGTATTTTTATTATTTTAAGAATTACATAGAATAATGTATCCAGTAAAAACTAGATAAGCTACAACAATAAGAAACCCTTAAAAATCTACTAAGAGAAATGCATATTATTTTTTTATTCATCATTTATTTTATTTTGTAGTTTTAGTATAGTAATAAATAGGGTCATTTTTTGCCCCTTTATTGAACTTTAATTTATTAAAAAAAGATTCAAAGTTGATAAAATTTTATAAAACCGAAGAAGACTTTGTCTATCATTATAAACATAGATCCCTAATTTTTTTATTATTATTTATATTTAGAATATTTGCTTATAAATTATTATTATTATTATTTATATTTAGTATATTTAGTTATAAATAATCAATCACTTAAAATTTTTCATTCATATTTATTAAATTTATTTAAATAAAATTTATTTAAAAATAAAAAAATACAATTGAACTTATGATCATTCTTTTTAACTTATAATTTTTTTGGTATATTTGTGGTTGTCATTATCGTGAGTTAATTTATAACTGAATTGATTCAAAATGACAAAGCGTTGATTCATCTGGTATATCAATATTTTTATTTTCAAACATTTACTAGATTGAAAGTTTATTTTTTTTGATAAACCCAATGTCACATTTAGTTAAGATTTATGACACATGTATTGGATGTACTCAATGTGTACAAGATTTCCCTACTGATGTATTAGAAATGATTCCTTGAGAAGGATATAATGATAAGAAAATAGCTTCTGATCCTTGAATAGAGGACTGTATTGGATGTAATAGATGTGAATCTGCCTGTCCAATAGATTTTTTTTTGAGTATTCGAGTTTATTTATGGAATGAAACAACTTGAAGTATGGGACTAGCTTATTGATAATAGTTACTCAAACAATACTTTAATTCCTTATTTTTTACCAACTTAATATATATATATATATCTTAATATATATATATATATATATATCTTACTATATATATATAGAATAGAATAACATATATAGTATAGAATAACTTAAAGATAGATATAGAATAACTTAAATATATATTCTTTTTCAAAATTTTTAAATATTAATATATTTGGGTTATTCCTACTGGAATATGTTGGTTTTAATTTAAATTTTTATTTGTTAATAAAGTAAAAAGTGTAGTTTTTATAATCATTTTGAGTTTATTTAAAATACTTTTACTTTTTTTAAGTAGTTATCATAAAAAAAATGAAATTACCTCTTTTTTTTGCTCTTAAATATTTTTCTATTTATTAAAATAAACCATAACTGTACATTCTTATTTCTAATAAATTGACTCCAAAATAGTATATCCAAATCATAAAAAAACCCATAGAATCCATAATCTCTGAATTTTATAAATTTTTAACTTCATTCTTTTTTTGTGCATGTAAATAAATTGTATAGATAATCCAAGTAATTAAGGACCAAGTTTCTTTTAGGTCCCAATTCCAATAGGATCCCCATGCTTCATTTTCCATACTGATCTGGATATAATACCAATAGTTAAAAAAATACAACCTATAATAATAAGACGATAACTCCAATAATATAATTTTTGGATAAATTGATATCGGTAATAGTTTCTAATGGAAAATCTGTTTATTTTTATTTCTCCTTAAAATAAAAAAAAATCTTACCCTTTGTGAAATGTAATAACTAAATGTACAACTGAAAATAATAATCCCAATAAAAGATATGCATAACCAAAAAGTATCATACTTACATGCATCATTAAGCAATGGGACTGGAGAGTGGGTACTAATTTTACAGATTTATAATTTATTTCAGTTAAAAGATCTGAACTAGAAAAACCTTGGGTTAAAATAATACCTAGTTTAGTAATTTCTCTATAATAAGTATTTTTTAAAGAAATAGAAATATAAAGATAAACAATTTATAAACTCCAGGAAAGAAATATTAATTATTTAGATAAATCATTTAATGGGAACTTTCTTGAACCAATCCAATGAGTTATCAATAATCCTGTTATACAGAAAAAAGTCGCTAGACTACCTCTTTCTGATGAATTATATAATTCTATTTCCGCGACCAAATAATTTATAAAATAAAATTTAATTATAATTGAAATAATCGAAAAGGAGATATTATTTAATAATTGTTCTAAAATAGAAAAGATAATCATATATATATAAAATAATGAAATAAAGTTTTGTATTCTTTTTATTACTATTTTACCTATTTTTTGAAAAATCGGTTATCCCACCACTCAGACTTGAACCGAGATACTCTAGCATAGCTACCTAAGAGCAGCGTGTATACCTATTTCACCATAGCGACTTTTTAGAAAATTAAATAAAGTAAAAAAAGTATTAGGGTATAATGATTTTTTTTATCTTAACTTAGTTAGAGCATTTATTTATATTTATTTTTTTATTTATATTATATATGTATTATTTATATATGAAATATATAAAATATATTTATAATACATCTCATATATTTATATAAATATCATATAAATATATAATAAAAAATATATTTCATATAAATATTTATAATATATTTAATCTCTTCGTATATTATTTATATTTAGTTATTTATATTTAGATATTATAGTTTATATATTCTATATAGTGATGATAATTGCATTGGGGAAAAAATGATAATCACCATAAAAAATTATAAACACAATGATTCAATTATGAAAATTTTGATCGATTCATAACTAGGATTATAACCATATGATTACTTCCTTAGAGTAAAAAAAACTTTTTGAATTCCTAGTTGCTATTGATTTAGCTAATGAAAAATATTTTATCAATATTCTGTAGATCTTTTTTTTCCAAATACTTTTTCGAATCTTTTTTTTAAAATTGAAGTTCATTTTTTTGGAATTGTTATTCTATTTCTATATATTTAATGATTAAGATTAGATAAAGGAATGTGAAAGACATATATTGAATTTCTTATTCTTATATTCATAAATAAAGAAGAGAATATTTTATTCTCTAGTAAAAAATATTGATAAATCATCATAAACCTCCCTTTTCTATGTACAATTTATGTATTATTATATATGATGATTTTCTACTTCTATTAATGAATATCTATTTTATATGGTATATTAATAAAGAAATAGGATCCACTTTCTTATTTGAGTTACCTTATTCAATAATGACAATAATGAGGAGACTAACGAAAAAAATTCTGGGAGTTAAGAAGGAAGAGTCATATGGGTTGGGTTGAGGAATTCACTCTATTAGATCCAATCTCCCATTTTTCCTCAGTAGCTCAGTGGTAGAGCGGTAAACTATTAACTAATTGGTTGTAGGTTCAAATCCTACTTGGGCAGATTCTTTGATTCATTCTTCATGAAATAAGAATGAAAAATAAGAGGCTTGCTCTGACTGTTAAGTGTATGTATGTGGAGTTCCCTATATTTTTCGATTCTGCATTCTATTTTTCATAGACTCACATGATTTTCTTTGCGATTTGGGAATAAACATACTTCATGACGGTCTAGGAGGATCCTCTTTTCCATAGTCCTAGGTGGGGGGGGGGGGGGGGCTATTTATAACTAGTTGACAATTAGAAGAATGATCAGATGTATACTAGTGATGCAATCATCGATTCTCCTAAGAGGCCACAATGACTGCGAGCAAACATAACATATGAATGACGAGGAAAATTTTATACTTTGACTTTTTTTGCTATTATGCTAAAAAAGCATGGCTAACGAATTATACGAGGCATCAAACAAAAACAATATACTAATTGGGCTATTTTTCACATACTATATGAAATGAATGATTCTTTATTATGGATTCTCTAAAAAGAATCAGTAAGGCATTCCATTTTGACAAAATATCCATGTCCCATAGATTATTTTTTGGGCCCGCTATCCCGATCATGATTTTCCTACCCCCGATAATCTTATTTGGCCCGGTTGTGGGTGAGGGGGGATTCAAAACCACGACACTGTGGTTCTTAGCCACGTTCTCTAATCCTCTAAGCTAAAAGCCCCGTATCCACTGGGTCTATTCCCAGTAGTACCCTCCCTCAACTCACCCCTTTCCTCTCCCCAGCTATTTCCATTTCAGGTTAAGAAGATGTGAAAGTTATCTATAGACTATAGAGAACAAAATGGTGAGTTGATGAAGTGGTATAGAGGGTTTGAATTGGGTTTTTGAATAATACAACATTCTTTTCATTTTTTTGATTATATATAATAAGAATGAGAGGTGTTAAGCTTTTTAACATCCTGGCATCGAGTTATTTTCCCGCAAGACCTCCCCTACAGTATCGTCACCACAGTAGAGTTTAACCACCAAGTTTGGGATGGATTGATGTGGTTCCTCTATGCCTAGGACACCAGAATATTGAAACATGAACGAATAAATAAAATATTGGGTTGTTTTTTAGTCCCCTTATCTTATTGTTAACTAGGGAGGGTACAATACTGCCCTACCCCCTCCCTCTCTATCCAAGGTAGGCTAAGAAGGGATTTTGGCTTTTTCATGTTGTCAATGGATTGAACGATGCAAAAAATAGAAGATGGAAAGTGATTGATCAAATTGATCTGGTCATGAACAAGGTTCAAGTCTACCGGTCTATTAGGATGCCTTAGTTGCATGCATCACTGCACTTCCACTTGAAACCTATCATAATGAAAAAATACTCATCTCGTCATGACCTTATCTTGAATTCTCAAAACGTCTGTCGCTTCATCCCCACAGGGGTAGAGAACCCACTTCTATATTAGTTGTAATACCAGAGGGTCTAGGGAAGTTGTAATAGAAGATCACTCATTTTGGAGTGAGCTTACTACTTATATGCTTTCTGCAGTTATCCGCTCCGCACTTGGTTACCCACTGTTTACCGTGGGCACGATAACTGGTACACCAAAGGTGTGTCCTTCACAATCCTATCTTACTAGGGAAAGGTACTCTCAATGCTCTAATGCACACACTGGATATGAACCAAACTGTATTATGTTGTTCTGAACCCAGCTCACATACCTCTTCCATGGGCAAACAACACAACCCTTGGAACATACTACAACCCCAGGTGGAGAAGAGCCGATATCGTGGTGCCAAACCTTCCCGTCAATGTGAGATCTTGGGGAAGATCATCCTGTTATCCCTAGAGTAACTTTTATCCATTGAGTGACGACCCTTCCACTCGGCACCGTCAGATCACTAAGGCCAACTTTCACCCCTGTTTGATAGGTGGGTCTTGCAGTCAAGCTCCCTTCTGCCTTTGGACTTGAGGGCCAATCCGTCTGACCCGAGGAAACCTTTGCGTGCCTCCGTTACCTTTTGGGAGGCCTACGCCCCATAGAAACTGTCTACCTGAGACTTTCTCTTGGACTATAGGTCTTAACACAGGGTTAGAATTCTAGCTCTTCCAAAGTGGTTTCTCACTGATGGCTCCCCCCCCCAAAGGAGACCTTCTTCACCCTCCACCTAAGCTGCATATGAAAGGACCAAACCCAATCCTAGGGAATAGTGAAGCTTCATAGGGTCTTTCTGTCCAGGTGCAGGGAGTCCGCATCTTCACAGAAATGTCTATTTCACTAAGCCTCTCTCCGAGACAGTTCCTAGATCATTACACCTTTTATACGAGTTGGAACTTACCCGAAAAGGAATTTCACTACCTTAGGACCGTTATATTTATGGCCGCTATTCACTAGGGATCAGGTCACTGGCTCCCCTGTCATCAGGTCACCCACTTCCTTGACCTTTTGGAACTGGACAGGAATCATCCCCCATACATGTTCTTACAACTTTTCAAAGACCTGTGTTTTTGGTAAATAATCACCCATTCCTGGTCACTACGACCTCCTTTGTGAGGAGGCACCCCTTATCCCGAAGTTATGGGGCTATTTTTACGAGTTCCTTAGTTAGAGTTTTATCACACCCCTCGGTATTCTCTACTTACCCACCTGTATCGGTTTCGGGTATAGGTACCCTTTGGTTGAAGGTTGTTCAAGCTTTTCCTGGGAGCATGGCACGGGTTACTGTAGTACCGTCGCACCAGGTACTCGAAAATTGGCTCGAGGTATTTCCTCTAACCCTTCATTTTATTGAAAAAGCTGGGTCACCATGCATACTTGAACCGATAACTATATTTCGGCTAACCTAGCCTCCTCCATCCCTCGGGACCAACAAGGGGTAGTACATAAATATTCACCTATTTTCCATCAACTATGCCTTTCAGCCTGATCTTAGGCCCTAACTCACCCTCCATGGACGAACCTTGCAGAGGAACCCTTAGGTTTTCAGGGCATTCGATTCTCACAAATGTTTGCGTTACTCAAGCCGATATTCTCGCTTCTGCTTCATCCACCGCTACTCGCGTAGGTGCTTCCCTCTAAGCCTAAGGCAGAACTCTCCCCTACGGATGCATTTTGACATCCCACAGCTTCAGAAGATCACTTATCCCTGTTAATCTTTAGTGCAAGAGTGCTTGATCAGTGAGCTATTACACACTCTCTTAAGGGTGGCTACTTCTAGGCAAACCTCCTGTCTATCTCTGCATCCCTACCTCCTTTATCACTGAGTGGTCATTTAGGGGCCTTATCTGGTGATACAGGCTATTTCCCTCTCAATGATGAAGCTTATTACCCATCATCTCACTGGCCGACCTTGACCCCTTTGATTTTGAGGTCATATCTAGTATTCAAAGTTTTCCATGATCTGGGTTCGAGTGGCATTTCACCCCTAACCACAACTCATTCGCGAATTCTTCCACATCAGTCACTTCAGACCTCCACTTAGTTTCACCCAAGATTTATCTTGGTCATGGATAGATCATCTAGGTTTGGGTCTATAAGCAGTGACAATTTCCCTATGAAGACTCTCTTTAACTATGGCTCCAGTGGGTTACCTTAACCAAGCCACTGCCTATGAGTCGCCGACTCATTCTTCAAAAGGCACGTGGTTAAAGCCCTGGGCTCCTCCCTTTGCTTGGGAGCTTAGGGTTTCATGTTCTATTTCACTACTCGATGGGGGTTATTTTCACCCTTCCCTCATATTACTACTTCGCTATCGGTCACCTAGGAGTATTTAGCCTTGCAAGGTGGTCCTTGCCGATTCACACGGGATTCCACGTGCCCCATGCTACTCAGGTCAGAGCGTAAGCTAGTGATTCTTTTGGCTACTGTACTCTCTCCATCTATGGTGAAACACTCCACTGCTTTTCCAAGTATAATGACACTTGTATGGATCTACCACAACTCCATTTTTATGGTTTAGGCTGCTCCCATTTCACTCGCCACTACTAGGGGAATCACTTTTTCTTTCTTTTCCTCTAGATACTAAGATGTTTCAGTTCGCCAGGTTGTATCTTGCCTGCCCATGGACTCAACAGGTCAAAAGGTTGACCTATTCGGGAATCTCTGGATATATGATTCTTTTCAACTCCCCAAAGCATTTCATCACTTAATACACCCTTCCTCATCTCTGGGTGCCTAGGTATCCACTGTAAGCCTTTCCTCATTTGAACCTTGCCCTTCACACTTGAAGTATGCTATTATACCATCCTAAGGAGCTGCTAAATGGAATGATCTTATCAACATCCATGAATGAGTCATCATAGATCGAACTTACGAATCAAAAATTGTATCGCTTTGTATTGGCTAAGTTCATGAGTTGGAGATAAGTGGACTCAAACTGCTGAAATCCACCACAGGGTAAAAACTGCCTCTCTAGTCCCTGAATGATTCTACATAGAGGCCAATGAAAGACAAAAAATCCCCCAAACACATCTTACAACTTTCATCATACTGTGCTCTCCAAAAATCAACTCTTCTAACCATCTCTACAATAAGGTGCGGCGGAGTAGGAATATCATTCTAAGGATTCTTGTGGTTCCATAGGCTAGCTATAGGATAACCAGGAAGAGATATCTTTCCCCCCTTTTTCTGCCTAACTCTTTGGTCTTAAGAATGATGATTTTAAGAATGAGTGATTTCCCTTCTCCGACCCTTGTTGCCCAACCAGAGAGCGGATAGATGAGTTCTTATCGAATAGGGTTCTATGGTCGGTCCGTGACCCCACCAAGATGCCGAAGGTGTCCTTGGGGTGATCTCGTAGTTACTACTGGGTGGATACGAAGGAGTTGACCCATGGTTTCTTTTCTTTTACCGCATTTTTCTCAAAGGGTTGAATAGAGATAGTGCATCAAGATGTTTACAAGGGCCCACTTGATCTTCATCCCTAGGGATCCCATGAGCCCTAGGAGATCCTCCGACTCCATACCATTTATTTAAAATTCATAATACTTGATCTGACCAACTTCCCATCTTACATCTACGTTGTTCTTGATAGTCCCTCTTTTTGTCTCAGTAAAGTATTTCAGTGGCATGTTTTGGTCCTTTTCCCCATGACTTAGAAAAAGTGAGCCACTAGTTCAGGTTCAATATGCTTTCATTCATTACCGCCTAGAGTTAGACATCCAACTCATAATCACAATAACCCAATCGCAAGAGCGGGGCTCTACAAACTGAGCTATATCCCCCCGATAAGTGGAGCATGCATGAAGGAGTCATCAGATGATGCTTCTTATTTACCTAGTGCAGCTGTTCCATCCTAGACTTGAACCAAAGACCTCACCCATGAAATAAATCATTGAACCTATGGTCAAGAATCAATCGATTCTTTTTTGAGAGCGATTCCTCCTTCCCGAATGCAACATACAACTCTATCCTTGTACTGTACTCTCCAAGTGTGATCCCCCTTCTCTTACTCAAGTCTTTGTGAAAGAAGTCCAATGATGAGAATAGAAAGAATGCGTAACCTTAATAGACCCTCCTGGACTAACCCTAGACACTCAAAGATCCTTTTTCAAACCCTCTCACTTTGAGTCAAGAGATAGAGAAATAGACACATCCCATTCACTGATCGGGAGCGCTCGTAGTGACTGAGAAGAGGGTAGAAGACCCCAAGAAGTAAGTTATTTATACCAAGAATTCTTCTTATAACTAGATCCAATATTATACTAAAGTAAAAAAATAATTTCATGTGATTCCTTTTGATTACGTATCCAGACCCCCTCAGAAAAGCATTACAAAAAGGCTTGAATGGTATGATCCATCCGTCACCCTAGAATGATGAAAGGGGTGATCTCGTAATTCTTGGTCTATGAAGATGTATTTTTAGGTGCTCCATTTGATTTTTCCATTGAGGATGAAACTAAAATACTCGAGAGATAGCATCCCATACACTGATAAGGGATGTATGGATTCTCGAGAAGAGAGGAGCTGTGGTCCTTCTGGACCACCTGGATCCCATGAGTGAATAGAAAGTTGGATCTACATTATTGGATCTCACTTGAATCACATAATCTATCATCCTGAGTAAAAGTTTGGTTTCAAACCTCACAAGGAGTATGCCATGCTAATGTTCCTCGAATGATCCACATCTCAGGTTCAGGCACTGATGAGCACATGGAACTATCGTGGCTGAGAGCCCTCAAAATCTAGGCACAACGACTCAATTATTAGGGGTGCGCTCTACCACTAAGCTAATCATCCGTTGTGCAGGCCGCCTCCTCTAGAGGAAGTGGCCCTCTATGCCAAATAAGTGAGATAAATGAAACCCTATCCCTCTCTCTTTCCTTTTCCCCCCATGTTTCTGCACGAGACCTTTAAGGGGATCCTATCCACTTGTTTTTTGCTGTTCTAACCTAGGATCATAATAAGATCATGAGCTTGGGTCTTAATTCACCATCGAGAAACAAAGGAATACTTCCATCTCCACCAAGTTGAACTCAGACATCACCCACTTTTTGGGTGTGAATTAGTGTCAAACCAAAATACCCAACAAGCATTAGCTCTCCCTGAAATGGAGGTGATCCGGCCACACCTTCTAGTACGACTACCTTGTTACGACTTCACTGCCGTCACTATCCCTGCCTTCGACATCCCCCTCCTTGCAATTAAGGAAAAGACTTCAGGCATGGTCATCTCCCATAGTGTAATGGTCTGTTTGTACAAGGCCTGGGAGAGAATTCACCACCGTATGGATGACCGACGATTACTAGTGATTCCGGCTTCATGTAGGCGAGTTGCAGCCTGCAATCCAAACTAAGGACGAGTTTGGAGTTAGCTCACCCTCACGGGATCACGACCCTTTGTCTCGGCCATTGTAGTAAGCGTGTCACCCAGGGCATAAGGGGTATGATGAATTGACATCATCCTCACCTTCCTATGACTTATCACCAGCAGTCTGTAAGGGTTCCAACCTCAACGGCGGAAACTAAACACGAGGGTTGCACTTGTTGTGGGACTTAACCCAACACCTTACAACAAAAGCTGGAAATAACCATGCACCACCTGTATCCAAATTCCCGAAGGCACCCCTCCCTTTCAAGAGGATTCATGGCATGTAAATCCCTTGTAAGGTGCTTTTATTTTCATCGAATTAAACCACATGATCCACCGCTTGTACGGGCTACCATCAATTCCTTTGAGTTTCATTCTTGTGAACGTACTCCACAGGAGGGATACTTAATGCGTTAGCTACATCATTGCATCGGTCGATACGTGAAATGACTAGTATCCATCATTTACAACTAGGAATACTGGGGTATCTAATCCCATTTGATCCCCTTGATTTCATCTCTTAGTGTCAGTGTCGGCCTAGAAGAGTGATTTCTCCATTAGTGTTCTTTCCAATCTCTAATAATTTCACCGCTCCACTAGAAATTCCCTCTGCCCCTACCGTACTTCAGCTTGGTAGTTTCCACTGCCTATATAGGGTTGAGCCCTAGGATTTGAAGGTGGACTTAAAAATCCACCTATAGACGCTTTACGCCCAATCATTCTGGATAACACTTGCATCCTATGTATTACCATGACTGCTGGCACAAAGTTAGCCAATTCTTATTCCCCAGATACTTCATTGCTTCTTCTCTGGGAAAAGAAGTTCATGACCCATGGGCCTTCTACCTCCTCCACGCAGCATTGCTCCATCAAGATTTCACCCATTGTGGAAAATTCCCCAGTACTGCCTCCCATAGGAGTCCGGACCATGTCTCAGTCCCAGTGTGGCTGATCATCATCTTGGATCAGCTACTAATCGTTACCTTGGTAAGCCATTGCCTCACTAACTAGCTAATCAGACATGAGCCCCTCCTTGGGGGGATTCCTCCTTTTCCTCCTCAACCTTATTATATAGGGTATTAGTAGCCATTTACAGCTATTGTTCCCTTCCCAAGGGTAGGTTCTTATGTGTTACTCACCCATCCAATACTGGAAACACCACTTCCCATCCGACTTGAATGTGTTAAGAATGTCACCAGCATTCATCCTGATCCAGGATCGAACAGTCCATGAGATTCATAGTTGCATGAATTATAGATTCCCTATTCGTATACAATGCAGCGGATTCAGAATTGTCTTTCATTTCAAGGCACAACTTTCCCGCTTCATATTCGACTGAAGTTTACTCCCAGAAATATATCCATCACCCCTACCCCCTCAGTAAATAAACGGTTCTATTCTCATTCGATCATAGGGGGACTGAGTCAAAATAGAAAATTAACATTGGTTTAGGGATAATCAGGCTCGAATGGATGAATTCCACCACATCAAGGTGAAACTCTACCACTAAGTTATATCCCTTCCTTGCCCCATCGATAAATATAACTGACTCATCCTATTGATGAAAGGGTCGATCAAGTGTCACTCAAATGGGACTTATTTTTGTTTTCATAAAAGTGAGAGAACAAAAATAATGGTAAAATAATATAATATAAGATTCAATTTTAAATGTTTACTATCATATCTCAATCAAATTGGATTGACTACAGATTCAAACCATAGCACATGGATGGTTTACCGTACGGTTTTTCTGATCTAAATCAAGCTTCTTCATGAAGAATATTTGGGTCAGCATTCTATGGGTCGAAGAATCACCTAACTCAGTATTCTTTTCAAATCCATAGAGAAAGTAGAACTAAGTCATACAGATCATCATTCCTTATTTCACCAAATATCTCTTACCATTTTCGAAGGAACTGTAGATCCCCTCATCCCCATTTCCATTCAAGAGTTCTGATTATGTTTCCATGACCCTTCTTTGAGACCCCGAAAAATAGAAAAAATTCCTTTCTATATTAGGAACACATAAAATATGAGTGACTATAAAAAAGATAAGAACCCCCCATTCAATAATTGTTTTCTAAATTTTACAGTAATTGAAATACATTTCCTACCAAGACAGAATTTGTAATTAGCTATCCTCTTTCCTAGCAGGCAAAGATGGACCTATATAGATGTAGAACAAAGTATGATTCATTATTAGGATCAACATGAGAGTCCAACTACATTTTTTTTGATGAAAGAGGTAAACCTATTTGCTTTTATCATGGTACCTTGGAACCCCTATTCTCCTCGGTCCAATCCACAACAAAAAAATATAGGACCCCATCATCATCACGGAAGAAAGGAATCACTGATCCGGAATCACTCACTAATACTAAAATAAAATACTATAAAATACTATAACATAGAAAAACATAGATTTTTTTTCTATATAATGATCCTCCGTTGCTACTGCGAGCTTTAGAAATTGATCAGATTCTGTAGAGTTCGCTTTAACACAACATAGGTCCCCAAAAGGATCTCAGAGACCCACCAAAGCACAAAAGCTAGGATCTTTCATAAAATGGATGTCTATTTGAAGAATGATGAATAACCGCATGGATAAGCTCACACTAACCCATCCATGGTATCCTATTTTTTCCCCGCACAAGAGCTCCCCTTCCCTCCTGTACTTCGCCACACCTGGGCTACCCCACCACTCCTCACTTTCCTGAACTTTTCCCTCCCCCTCTAAACAACCTGTGCGCTCATGCCACACTACTCCATTCACTTTTACCCCTCCTGTCTACAGACCCCATATCCCCACACTTCTATCTTCCTCGCACTAGAGCTCCCTTTACCTCCTCTACTTCCCTGCACCTGGGATACCCCGTCGCCCCTCCCTTTCCCAAAATTTTCCCACCCCCTCCAAATAACCTACATGCTCCCTTTTCTCCCATTATACTACTTTGCTGTTACATAAAATTGTATGAATTGGGAATCGATCCGTGGATCCCCAACATCCCTATCTGAATGCCTAACCAACCCAACTGTTATTATTTTTTGTATATTAGTTGTATTATGTTATATATATATGCTTATATTTTATATTTATATTTCATGTTTAAATATATACATGTTTATATTATATATATATGTTTATATTAAATATTATATATGTATATTTTATATATTTATATATTATATATATATGTATGTTTATATTATATATCTATGTGTGTGTATTTGTAAATATATATGTTTATTTATATGTTTATATATATGTATATATGTTTATGTGTGTGTGAGTGTGTGTGTATAAATATAAATGTGTACATATATATGATTATAATTATAAATTTACACACACACACACACACACAATTAGACAAGTTTTAAAACTCTGGTAAAAATTCCACAAAAATAGTCACATTTTCTTAAAAACATGACTGAATTTAAAATATTTATTTGTATTATCTTATATATATATATATATCAGTGTTAAAAAACCCATATTATATATATATATGTGTGTGTGTGTGTGTGTTTAAATGTTATATTTTAGATTTTAGATTCTATGTTTATATATATATGTTTATAGTTTACATATATGTTGGTATTTTATATTATATATATATGTTTATATTTTATGTCTATATATATATATATGTTTCTATATATATATTTATATTATATATATATATATATATATATGATATGTTTATATTAATATACATGCGTTTATATATATATATATGCGTGCATGTAAATATATATTTGTATGTATACATACACACATATATATAATGATTAGGATAAATTTACACACACACAGACACACATATTTAACCACATTTTAAAATGTTGGTAAAATTGTTATTAAAATAGACACGTTTTCTTAAAAACATGACTAAAATTAAAATATATATGTGTTTTTATGTATAAATATATATTTATATATTTAAATATATATTTACATCAATGCGGGTAAATGGTCTATATATATATTTAGCAACATTTCATAAAAAATTTCGCTAATTTAGCAACGTTTCCTAAAAAAAGTGGCTAAATTAGGGACATTTCCTAAAAGTGTCGCTAATTTAATGATGCTTTTGAGGAAACGTCACTAATTTGGCGACACTTCTTAGGAAGTTTCACTAAATTAGCGACGATTTTGAGGAAACGTCACTATATTAGTTACTCTTGTGAGGAAATGTCTCTAAATTAGTGACACGTCTGAGGCAACATTGCTAAATTATCAACACTTACAAGGAAACATTGCTAAATCAACGATGCTTCAGAGGAAACATTTCCAAATTAGAGACGCTTATGAGGAAAAGTCACTAAATTAGCGATGATTTTGAGGAAACATTGAAAAATTAGTGACACTTTTGAGGAAACATTGCTAAATTAAAGACGTTTTTAATTTTTTTTCTAAATTATAGCTTTTTTTAGTGATGTGGGATGAGATAGATTTTATTTTATGGTCATGGAACTCAGACCATGAGGTTGCGCAATCCTATATATGGGTATTGCCTTACCAAAACTCATAATACCATGTGATATATGCTTGGTGTGGGAAGAAAGGTGTGGTATTAGGCTTTCCCCATCACATGAGAGTACAAAATTGTGAAAGAGAAATGTCGGGTGAGAAAATCCCAACCAGACCGACATTCCCATTCAACGTATGCGAATGTACGGAGGAACATGAGGGCAGAAAAATATGAATCACTATACCTGATACCAAGGACACAATAGGGGCATCATTAAGATGAAGGATAAATTATGACCATATTTGAGACCCAATATCCATGTCATGTAGCTTGGGATGAGAACATGCAAGTGAGGGTCAGCTACTGACTATATTTGGAATATGGAACCTGGTTCAAAATTCCATTCAAGACCCTCTGAGACGTTGGCCCAAAATGGTAGGTGAGCCTAAATCCCAAGCATCCATACCATTTGGGGTTCCTTTCAAATGTGAAATATTATGAAACCCAAATAAATGGGATGCATAAAACATGAAATTACCCAAGCAGTTTAACATCTTGCGATAAAGACAGAGGAGAGGAAGTGTGCTCTCAAGGAAGGTACATGGTGTGGTTTTTCATAAACCTGACATGAATAAGGACCAAGGAGGTCTCACACCACACCACATACTTCTGGGAGAAAGCTAGGCCAAGAAGAGGGTACAAAGGTTCATAACTCTACAACTGTACTTAGGGAAAACATGTATGGGCATCACTACATATCCCACTAGGGTGATAATCAAGCTAGATGTAGTTCCAAAAGATGACATGGTAGATGACCAATGCCAAAAGGGTAGAATCTTATTAGATGAAGAAATCATAGTGCTGGGTAGTTTATCATCATACAACTCGAATGAAAAAGACATAGTTTAACGTCATATGATAAGGAAACTAGAGATCATAGTTTATGGTCATAGATCTCGAACCATGAGTGAGGATTTCAAAGAAGAAATGTGTAGCGTGGCACCAAAAAGAAACTCTATGTGAGTGAGGACTATAAATATATACACCACACCAAAAATTCCTAAGGAAACACACACATAGTTTAAGTTTATGATTCTTGGACCTCGAAACATTAACTCCTAGTTTAAGTTCATAGGGTTTGGACCGCAAGGTGGTACAATTCTTCCATGTGAGTACAAATCTTACCAAGAACCCTAATCTTGTGTGAGAAATTCTCGGTTCAAGAAACATGGAGTGACAAAGATATTATGAAACATAGAAGAATAAGATAGTGGGAACAAAGTTGAAAAGTCAAGAATGATCTTATGACACTGATCTGCCCACTCAACACGCAAAGGTTCCTGGAGGGATAAAACTGAGAGTGTCAAAATTCCATCTAGACATGATGATGTGAAGAAGGATGTGAATCACGAGATCCAATATTTGGGTCACAATGAAGGTGGCATAATGGTGAAGGATAACTATTAACCATGTTCGAGAAACATTATCTATATCACATAGCTATGGGAATAAACACCTGAGGGTTGGCCACTAATCATATTCAAAATGTAGAACCTATCTCAATGTTTCATTCAATATCCTCCAGGATGTTGGTCCAAAATGGCAGGAGATCCTTATGGCTGAGCATCCGTACCATTTTGGGGTCCTTTTAGACATTAAATATAAGACCCAAATAAAGGGTATGCATAAAGAATGTAAATGGAATGAAAGCATTTCCATGAATAATCCAACACTCTAATCCCTACACACAACACATATGATCACGTTGATGAGTCATAACAGAGGTTGAGGGATTCAATAAAGGGAAAATGACTAAAAAATATGAGTGGAGGAAAGAGGAAAAGTGGGTTGATGAACCCAGGGATGGACCTGATTACAAAATGTCTGAGTGTTCTTACATATCCCATAAGGATGGGAATAAATCCATACATAGTTCTGGAACATGCTATGTAGTTTAACATCATGAAGAAAGGATAAATAGGGAGGAGGTATACCAAATGGGGGAAATGTGCGTGGCGTGGTAAATTAGACTGATGTGAATGAGGACCATAAAAGGTATCACACCACCCCATTCACAATCCCAGAAGAGAACTCAGGCCAAAGGGACAGAAGAGGAATTGGAGAACCCGAGGATGGACCTGAAGACAAAATGTTCGGGAGTATCTATGTACCCCATAAGGATGGGAATCAATACATATGTAGTTCTTGAAGGTTCTGTGTAGTTTCAAATTATGCAGTAAGGATGCAGGTAAGGGATGATCTCAGGGGAGGCATATGGTGTGGCTATTACAAACCTGACATGAATGAAGACCAAATAGGTCTCAACCACAACACATGTTCCTATGAGATGTCTTAACAAGAGGATAAAAATATTAAAATATTCATGGAACCTAGGGATGGATGTGAAAAAAAATGTCTAGGCATTCCTACATATCTCGCAAGGGTGTGAATCAATCCATACATAGTTATTGAAGGTTCAGTGTAGTTTAATGTCATGTGGTAAGAAAATTATCCTAATGGGGCTGTGTATGGTGTGGTAGGGTAACCCGATGTGAATGAGGACCCAAGAGGTCTCACATTACACCATTCACAATCCCAAGACCAAAGGGGAACTTTCCTTTTAAGGTCATGCAGGAAGAAGCATAAATTCTATATAATTTAATTGTCTTATAAGAAGGATGGAGTAGTTTAACTTCATGTGGGGTGGGAGAGATCCTAGTTTAAGGTTGTAGAACTTAGACCATAAGGTAAGACCAAGAAGGGACGAAAAGGTTGAGGAACCTAGGGCTGGACTCGAAGACAGAATGTTTGGGCATTCTTAAATATCTTGTGAGGGAAAGAATCAAGCCATACATAGTTATTGAAGGTGTCATTCAGTTTAACATCATATGGTAAGGACGAATGGTAAAGGGAAAGATCCTTGAAGGGGGATACATGATGTGGTATTTGTAAACCCGATGTGAATGAGGACTATAGAAGTAAACACCACATCACCTGATCCCTAAACACTCAGGTGGAGAAGCCATAAAGATGACATGATTTGAGGTACCTGGGGCTAGAACCAGAGACAAAATGTCTGGGTGTTACTACATATCTTGCGGGGGTAGGAATCATTCCACACATAGTTCTTGAATGTTCCGTGCAGTTTAACATCATGCGGTAAAGATGAATGTAGAAGAAGAAGTATTCTTAGGGGGGGGGGGGGTACAATACAACTGTTTAAAACCTGACGCGAATGAGTAACAAAGAGGTATGACACCACACCCTGCGCTCCTAAGGAAACCTCAGGCCATGAGGCAAAAAATGGAGAAATTTAGGGCTGGTCACAAAGATAGAATGTATAGTCATTCCTACGTATCCTGTGAGGGCATGGATTAAATCACATGTAGTTATGGAGTGTTATTAAATTTAAATTCATGAAGTATGGAAAAAGGTGATATTTTAATGTCATGTAGGATGAGTTAAAGGAAAATGGGGCTTCCATTTTAACATCCTATAGGATACCGATGTAGTTTATCATCATACAGGATGATAATGCTGGGCAGTTTTACATCCTAAAACCCAGACGAAGTAGTTTAATGTCATGTGGGATGGGATAGATCCACATGTGGAGTACTACTTGAGGAATTTATCGTTTCTTTGAGGATTTATATTCTTTCCATCCATAGTGATCAAAGAGTACACACCATTGGGGTAAACCTTGTGAACGATATAAGGCCCCTCCCACTTAGGCTCCAACTTGGGTAGTTTCAAATCAGGTATCATTGGTGTCCTTAGAGCTAGTATCGTATCACCCTAAAGGAAGGATAAGAGATGAAAATTATTGTTGAAAGCCCTTTCTATCTTGTTTTAGTGCCTCCCTAGATTGTGCAGGGCTTAGAGATGATTCTCATCAAGGGATTCTAGCTCAGCTAGACAAACATCCGCTATCTTGTTTGACATATGATGGTCATAAATAACTATGAGGAGTGATGGTAACTAAATATTTATTGGTAAGACTGGATCTTCTCTATACACCAAGGGATATAAGTTCACCTAGGTAGAATTACAATTCATCGTCCAATAAGGCCATAGAGCATTGGGGAGCTTGTCCGACCAATTTTTTTTTTATTTTGGGAAACCATCTTCTACAAAATGTTAGAGATGGTATTGTTGAATGACTTGATCTTCCCATTTTTCTACACATGATATTGAGAAGTGTTATTGGATTGGATGTTGTACTTAGCATACAATTTATTGAGCTCAGCTACTCAAAATTTGGTGCTGTTATTAGTGAGGATGATGTTGGAGATCACAAAATCAATGATAGAATGGGCCTTGAATTCATTGAGTGGAATCATATTTTCCCACTTTAAGAAGAAATATATGGTGGTTAGAATGAACCAACACTAGCGAGCTGTTGCTGGTGGATATGGTCCCACGACGTTGAGCCCCCATGCCATAAAGGGACAGGAATACTTGGTAGTATGGAGAGGATCTGGAGGTCTACGCACAAAATTGGTATGGATCTGACATGGGTGACACCTCTTGTATAACTCGATACAATCATGGACCACAGTGGGCCATAAGTAGCCCAAATTTTGGATATGGTGGGAAAGTTTCGACCCAGTCTGATGATCTCCACAAGAATCAACACGGTCTTCCTATATAACTTGGGAGATCTCACATACTTGAATGCAACGAAGGATCACTCCATCAAACCCACATTTTTAAAGGATTTTTTCAAGGTTGGTACAACTTGGGATGGTGAACTACACTTCATGCTAACATATTTTCTCATGTTTTGTCTTTGTTTGTTAGAAGATTTCCATGTTGGAGGTACTCGAAAAATGGAGTCATCCAATAAGGGGTTTCTTCTACTGTGGAAGGGGGATCTAGAAGTATCTATGTAGAGGAATAAATAGTAAGATGGCCTACATGTTGATTATCATTATTGTTTGGAGTGATGAGAGTGATGACTCTTTGATGTACCACATGGATAAGCAGGACGTCCTGGTCAGGCTCTACAAGAGACACGACAAGGCTGTCCAAGGCATCGACTTAACCATTTTGTTACCTTGAGACGTAACTTACCTTAGGATAAGAAGGGAGACGATCCATCAGCTGGAGAGCGCGCTCTAACAAGGGCATGAGCTCTATCTTTCTGAAAATATAGTCACTATTGATTTTCTTGATGACTAGATCAGAGTCCCCCTTCACATGTAGGTGGGGAACATCAATCTAAAGAGAAAACTCGAGACTAGTGATGAGAGCCTGATAATCTACCTCATTGTTGGTGCAACCTTCTAATAGAAAGAATAAATAGAGAAAGACAACCTGTGTGGGCATAATGAAGATGATACCCATGCCTACTCTATTGAGTTTGTGATCATTGATCCTTCTTCGAGTGGGGATCCATGAGGTGACATCGAATTGCATCTACCAAAATGGAATATCTTGATACACTGAGAGGATGAAATTGTCTAGGAAGTCATGATCCATAGACTACTATGCTGGGGATGGATGGGCGGCCATAAAATTTCCTAATGCCTGACCCTTGACAGATTTTTGTGGAACAAGCCTAATGTCAAACTGCTGAAGGATCATTGCCCATCGAGATATATGGCCTATCAACATAGGGTGGTTCATAATATAATTTAGCGGGTCCAAACGGGACACCAACTATATCTCATGGTGCTGTAGATAATGATGTAACTTCTATAATTCAAAAACCAGTGTGTGAAAGCTCTTATTGATAGAGAAATATCTGGTCTTGGTGTCGAGGATCATGTGACTGAGATAGTATAAACTATTCTCTGTACCTTTGTTGTTCTTATAAGCAAGAAGGAAACCTAGGGACTACTCCAGGGTGGTCATATAAAGGACCGGTGGCTTACCAGAGACATGCGACATCAAAACCGAAGGCTTGAGCAGGTACTACTTGATTTTCTCAAAAGCGGTTTGACATTCTTCATCCCATTGGTAGATGAAACCTTTCTTCATGAGCCAAGAAAAGGGATTACACTTGATATCCAAGTTCAAAATGAATCAACGTATGTAGGATAAGTGGCCTTAAAATCCTCACAGCTTCCAAATGTTTCTCAGAGGAGGCATATGACTGATGGCCTTGATCTTATCTAGATCAATCTCGATACCTCTATATCTTACAACAATGCCAAGGAACTTTATAGGGGTAACCCTAAAGGCACACTTCAATGGGTTCATCTTCAGATAGAGGGATAAAAGGAAATTAAACACTTTCTCAAGATCTCTGATATGGTCCTGACATTGGTGGGATTTGACCACTAGATCATCCACATATAATTCCAATAATGTCCCAAGAATCAGTTTGAATATATTGTGCATAACACGCTAGTAGGTGTATCACACATTCTTTAGACTGAAAGGAATTAACTAGTAAAAAAAGGTACCTTGAGGTACTTTGAAGGCAGTGGAATCCTCATCCTTGGGGTCCATTGGGATTTGATTGTATCCGAAATACACATCCAAGAAGGAGAGACCCTAGAATCAGACAGTGGCATCGATCAACAATTCCATCACAGGAAGGGGAAAATAATCATTCATACAATTATGGTTAAGTTCCTAAAAGTTAATGTAGACCCTAATCTATCTATTTTTATTCCTGAAGGGAATGATATTGGCTAACCATTTGGGTTATTGGACTTCCTTGATGAAGTTGTCTTTGATGAGCTTATCAACTACAGCCTTGACCATGACACTGTGAGAAGGGTGAATCTTTTTGGGAGGCTATTTGAACCCATTAAGACTTACCAGGAGACCAAAGAGGTAGAAGGAGACCTGGGGATCCATTATTAGAATATTTTCATAGATCGAGGCAAATATATCCTGATGCTGATTCAAGAAAGCCACATACTACTATTGCTCTTCTTCAAGAATAACTATACTGATAAGTGTTACCTTTGGGTCTGCCTCAGTACCGAGATTCACCTATACCAAATCATCTACAATGGAAAAGATTACTTCTTCGAATGTGGGAGGAGTATCCTCCAAATACTATTCATCACCCACAATAATAGGATCATCAGCGAGGGGAAATTATTTTGGGTTAACTGACCCTGAAGGAATGCTAGTGCCGGCCTGAGTAGTGGTGGAATCTTTATTGGGAGACCCATAAACTGTCAAAAATATGGCTACAAAATCTTTTAATCCAATCCCATTAGGCCTTTTCCCAAGGGTTCTATGCTTGATGATATCAAAGAAGTAATGGCATGTTGGTTTGAGTCGGTTCAACCCAAATCGACGGAACATGCAGGTAAAACGTATAGCTGTTGCCATGAGGAAGACATCCTAATACTGTATAGGGGTAGGGTTTTGGTATCACTCAAGCCTAGTTCATATAGGAATACGATGTGATCCTCCAGCGTTTCTTGAATCTAGGAACATATCTTCCCCTTGTCTCAGAAACAAAAAAGAATTTCCCTAAGTCTGGGGTGGTGGTGTCCAACTGGTGAATTGGGAGGATGAATGGATCATCTAAGTCTATCCATGGGTCAACTTAAATAGTAGTGTGCTCAACCTAATTGGTTTGAACCCTCTTTTCCTTCTATTGTAATAGATAAAATCTAAATATTGGGATTCAAAATAGGTAAATGGAGATGCATCACCCTGAAGTACACTCACTCAGCCATTAAGGAAGTATTTGAGGCACTGGTGATATGAGGAGGTAAGTACAACATACAGATGGAGCCTGGGTCTACCCATCAATGCATTATAGGCAGTTTACCATGAGATGACCATGGATTCAGTTCTAGAAACCAGGCCATTGAACTGAGTCTTTAAATGAATATTTCCATACAGCCTCTATTTGGTCTGGTCATAACTCTGAATCTTTAGGTCAGAGGGATCCAGATCTGCTTTAGATATCCCCACCTTGCATAGAATCTAGGTTAGGATGAAATTGATCCCATAAATTGTGTCAATAAGGCAATAGTAGACTTCCAAGCCATTAATATAGCCTATGACATACAATGGGTGGATGTGCCCATATACAGGGGAGCCTTCATCATCTCTTGAGAACAAGATAACAACTTGAGATTATACATGCTTTACTTCCTCAATATGGAAGAATACTACATCCTCTACCTCTATTTCAAACTGGATGGGGATTCTCAAAGCCTCTATAGGGGATTCATGTATATCTTCCGATAGGAGGAGAGCCTATAGGATCAAGATATTTGCATGAATATTGGAAAGATGATTAAGCACATCATACTTCTATGATAGGTGTACATTTCTACTAGAGGGGAGTTTATCGATGGTATGAGGTATGATGTGTACTACTAGTCGAACCAGAAGATTCTGGATGGTGGTGAGAATTTCCCATTGTTCACTAGCTGAACCATGAAAGATAACTACTAGATTATTACCAAATGACTTAGGTCTGTCCACAGTTGAAAGCACCTGATCATGATGCGGTCATGGTGTATCTACCTGATCAAGGAGCACAAACGTTGGTGACCATGAATCTGATGATATTAGACGAGAGGACTACATATATTGAGATCTGTGCTGAACCTACTCTCCAGTCTCTGTAGAATGTGAAGCTTGGCTAGAGGTGCTTGCCTAAGCATTCCGATGATTCATGCATTCATGGTTACATCGACGATGGCATTCACTGGGAACATTAGGAGGATCTTCATGGCGTTCCTCATCACCAGAAACCATGTATGGGTTCACCAACTCGACGGTATTTTTCAAGGAATACTCCTGGTAATCACTTGATGAATCTTCCATTACTGGGTGAATTCTCAGGGAAATACCAATTTCTAGGGGCATGAAGTCTCCAAGCATACAAGACGACTAAGGCATAGGTTGGGGATTTTCTTTCCCTTGCACAATCTACATATTCTATTCTAAGAGGCAGAAGGCTAAGATGTGGACATAGCAGTGGAATCTTGGGAAGGTGTAGTGGCTTCAAGAGGCTTGGAATGATTCTTCCAGGCACAGATGATGTCGTGGGCATGAGCGACTTCTCTACGAGCCATCCAGTCATCATATTTCTAAGAACCATGGTAGGAGACGTGCTACCATTCACCCTCACTATCACTATCATTGCCTATCTTTGCAGATACACACGACACATGCACTGGGGCTAGACCCAACCTGACCACGTTTTTTTTACCTGGTCTGGAATCCAGTCCTTGAACAAATATCACTTCTTGAGGGTATGTCTTAGGAATCAGTGATAGGGGAAATATTTGGGGTGATTAGTGAGATCATCCTCTTGGGGTATTCTATATTATTGAAACTATATAATTCCCTGATCCACAACACTCTAGAAAAAGCTAGGTACCTGATCTTCTTTGAACAATTAGGTCAGGTTTCTCTTGTCAGAAAAAGGTACCATGGGAGCCTGGCCCTGACTGGGGGCTGGAGCCTAATGAGGAGGTGGAACCTGATTGTCTCACCTAGGCAGCAGTAGTTCATTAGACAGTATTGCCTTCCAATTCTGGGGTGGACTATGATGAACTTGAGGATGAGCCTGAGGCTAGGGCCCTTGGTGAGGCTACAGAGGAGGCTCTGTTGGCAGAAACTCTATTGGATTGGGGCCCTCTACTTGTGCAATGATAGTGATCTCAATGTTGGATACTCTTCTTAAAGAGGATGTTGGAGGAAACAAAGTATGCCCATTTAACCTACTATAAGGCTTCCTCTATACACTGATCCTTATCATAGAAATCCCAGAATCCACTTGGGAAGTTTTGAGTGATGAGAGAGGGGACCGATTGAATCTTTACATTCCCCACACACATTTTCAACATATTCTCTTGAGTCAGTGGCACATAGAGTGAATATGTGAGGCCCTTCCACCTAGTGACAAAGTCTGAGATGTTCTCATATTGAATTTTCCTACAATTTAATAGGTTATTAATACTAGTCTTGCAAGTGGTGGAGCTAAACTAATATAGAAACTACATGTAAAGATCCTCCCAATTAGATATAGACCCAATGGGTAGTTGGTTGTACCAGATGAATTGAGGACCTTCTAGTGTTTGTATGAAACATCGGATCTTAGTGGGATCTTACCATGCTGGAGTTTCCAGCATGGGTACACACATTGAAATAAAGTGGGACAAATACTGTAGGGGGTTACCCATCCCATTGAAGGGGGAGAAGGTAGGATTCCCAAATCTCGGGGGCACTGACATATCATCCACCCATACCAGTTATGGATTTCCATTAGGTGGGATCATCACCTGTCAGGTTTCAAGGGCCTCAAGGAGACCGATGAGATGATCCATTGGATTATCATAGAAAGGGTTCCTATCCTAGAGAGGATTCCTGACCACCAATGTGTTTGCAGGTCCTTTAACATGATAGTTGGGCCCAAGGGCTCATGGAGTGGCTAGTAGAATGACCCAAGGAGTTTCTGGAGGGATGAACTTCATAACAGTTGGGGGGAACAACTTGAATAGAAACTTGAGAGGATACTGAGGGAACGACTTGTGGAGAAGATGGGGGAAGGTTCTCACACAGTTCGGGCAGATTTGACGATGCATACCATGGAATCTTTCCATAGGCTCTGACCTCTATCCTGTTTGGATGAGCGGGGTTGGTGGGATCATCGGGATGCAACTCACCATGGGAGCCTATACCCACCTCTACTTCCCTAGTGGAGGATGATTGAGATCATACCATGGATCACCATAGTTTGTCCATCACTTTACTATGCACTTAGTAATGAACTCATTAATGAACTTCATATGTTTTGCAAGATTTTGGAGTAACGTAGCCTTCTCAGGATCATCCTATATTTTTTGCACTGAACTATATGGGTTAGAGGGATTAATATTCCTATTGTTCCCTTTTCCCTTATTGGGGTCCCGACTAAGGGGAAATGAATCGGTGGGGTCTTCAAGTCCAATTAAGTGTCTTTGATGGTGAGTGACAATTCTTGGGGGATCCAACAACTATGGTATTATCCCTAGAGGTAGGTTTTCTTTGATGAGTCCTACCTCAATTTCCTTCTATATGAGATTGTCCATGTTTAAGGAGACAGATCTTGGAGACATATCCTCGATATCGTTGAGCAAGTTTAGTTGTCACTGGATTAAGCTGAAGTGGTGGGAAGCATACTATATCCATCCATGGATCCAGATGTGAGGAGACACTTACTCAATAACTTGGAAGAGTACAATGAATCTCTAAATGAATTGGTGCTAAAGAGCTTGGTTATGATCGTCCGATGTAGGGTATTGAGCCATAGAAAGCACGATTAACTCAAACAGGCAGCATTGCTGGCTGATTTCGTCATATTTCTTCTGTCTTTTTGGATAATCCAATTGAAAATTATGGAGATGTAAGTGAATAATCCCTAGAGTTTTTTGAAAACACATGACTTCATCCTGGGTAAGCAGCTTAGGAATGCCAAAGTATGAAGTAGTGATTGGTGAAAACATCTCGGGAAGATGGTCCACAACGAGAATGTCCCACAAAATCCTTCATTCAAAATCAATAATCTGGCCCTTGGTTTCTCCATTCTTCAACTGGGGGTGGTTGAGTAATTGGAAATGGTGCTAATATAGACCACTGTGGAAGCGGGCTAGTTGGTGGAGAGTATGATGCATGGGCTGAAAAACTGTTGCATATTGGGCTGTCACCTAAGGACTGTATTGAATGCATCACCACATCCCTGTAGGATGGGGTATTGACCATGGATTTCTGTGTTAGGGTTGTGATTTTTGGTGGTTAATCTAGGTGGTTATCATCATCCACTGGTCCCTAGAACAACTCTTCATGATCTCTGGTCGAGGTAGAGAATGATCCTAGTGACAATAGAGTGGACTGTATGGCCAGACCCAGAAAGGGAGCCAAATATTCCTCCTCACTTATATATCTATGAAGGGATTAAAGGATATGGTTCATTTCACTTTCTATAAGGATGAAGCATATGAACATGGTTCCTACCCTAGACTCTGATGAAGAGGATTAGGGTGATGGCTCAATTATTGAATCACAATCTACTTTAGAGTCTCAAAAGAGGACCAGATTGATAGTGATCTAGTGCTCACAAGATTATTCCTTAGGTGGCGATGGTTCTCCCTTCTGCCCTGGGATGATTCCTTAGGTTAGGGTAAATATTTTACATGGGGAGGACCTCCATGTGGTATGGTGTTGGTGCGGGGAGGGCCTCCACTAGAGAAGGTAGGAACATGGGATAAACCTCCATGATTGATGTTGTCAGAGTGGGAAGGACCTCTGCTCTAGGTGCTGATAAGGACATGGGGAGGGCCTCCATGTTAGATAAGAGAGCATGGAGAACCTTTTCTTGGATGCATTGGGGTGTGAGGGTAACCCATGCAGATGTTGAACATAACAAGTGGAGGACCCCAATGTTGTGTGTGGGATGCGCGGGGAGGGCCTCCGTGGTTAGCGGTGCTAGAGTGGGGAGGGCATCCACTAGAGCTAGTAAATACAGGGGGATTCCATCTATCCTGGCCACCTATGGCATGCTAATGAACTCTATACCGATTGGAAATGGTAGTATGAGGGGTGCCTTCATACTGATCAAGCTGGGCATGGGTAGGACCTTCGTGCTGATGGGTTATGGGGAAAGGATGAACTTCTCATTGATAACCTAAAATATGTGGAAAATATCTGTTCCTGGGATCATGGGAATGAGGAAGAACTCTATACTAAGCATCAATAAGATGGAAAGGACCTCCGATCAGACTGGAAATGTAGGCATTGGGGGAACTCCCATATTGGGTATGAGAGTGGGGAATACCTCCACCCTGGATACCAATGGTATGGGGAGGACCTCCATACTAGATATGGACATCATGTGCTGGCCCGTGATGAACGATGCTCATTCCAGTGATCAGTAGAGTTAGCCCAACTTTCCCAATAGGTAGTTGGGGTCTCAATCCCGACCAGACATAGAAGTTCCCCTAATTTGTAATAACAAGGAACTGATAGTATGGATCAAAGGTGGAATGGTCCACTAGAGTTGTAGAAGATGATTCCCCCTAATAGGAATATTCTTAAGCTTACACTCAACATTGACGTTGGGTTTTCTGATTCGGGGGTGGATACCATTGATTCCTCAGCCTTAGATATCAGTTTGTGGCATTGAAGAGACCTAGTGGGATCCCTCCTTGGCAGCTCTCAGGTGATGGTCAAAGCTAGGATGACTCGAGCATCCCTTACCTCATTGGCATAGGGAAACAAAATAGAGGAGCATTCTAAGGAGATTCTCATGAAATAGTTGGAATTGGAGTGTGGAGAAGTGGATCCTTATGTGGCCCTTGGGGGTGGTGGTGATGAAGTGGCATAGAAGCCTCAAAATCTTGGGGGGTCATACCCCTAGTTGGGATGACCCCCTTCTATTCATATCGTCGAATAAGAGTATCAATCACCCTCCTATGGATAAACCCTAAGGGTGAGATGGGGCATGGGCGCCTGATAGTTGTGTTTGTGGACAACATCTTGGCAGAGGTGGAGCCTTGTGAGATTTTTGCATTAGCATTTCCCCTGCCCCTGCGTTTGTGGGTGGGAGGTGACTGGGTTCCGGTAGCTTGGGTCCTGCAAAGCAGGAAGATTCAGTAATTAGTATAGATAGTAGGAAAGTAGTGCCCAATTCCCCAATTTCATTTAGTCTTCCATTATTAGATAGAAATATCCAAATTAATGATGTTGTAGACCGGAATTCCCAATGATTAACTTCCCCAAATTCTAGTGAGTTCCACACCAAACCCACTATTTTCTTGGTGGGACATGGAAACAGATGACTGGATCTGGTGACACACTTATATACTAATGTCTCGAACACTACTAATACCCATGGTTGAAGGAGAAAAGATTTAAGTAGGTTTCACCATTTCTATTTCTGATTATTTTATTGGGGTGCACTGCCTCACGTCATCGTCGATGATGGTGGTCTCTTCTATTTCCCCACATTCCTGCTTTCCAAAGGTGGGAAATATTCATCACTTATTCAGATATATATGCTCATTGATCAGAATGAGATGATGGGATATTGTTTGCTCCTTTCATGGATTACTCCTCAGAATTCATCACATAGTCCAGGTCCCCCTTATAGATTAAGATGTTGTTCTTGAATCTCATTCCTAGTGCTATCTCTTTGTGGACACTAGTTAATTACGCTGATTCTGCTAGGACATTCCAAAGGTTCATGTTGGGTCTGTAACCTTCAGCCAGGGAAGTAGTCATATTGGGTATTGATGGCTTGTATGGATGATGGAACCTTGGTAAACATGAATTTTACCTTATTAGAGAGCTTCATAAGGGTGCGAAGGCCCGAGGAATCCCATGTTGGATTCAGGTAATCTTATGCTAGAGGAATGTCTCTGAGGTTTTCCTCAACTTCCCATGTTTAACACGAGGTATTCCATGAGTTTAATGTCTAGTGAAGATAGATCATAATGATTAAGACACTAATGAGAGAAGATCAGATTGGTACATACCTAGGAGGGAGCACCTAGAAATTTTATCTGGTGGATGGGTCAAAATGTCCAAAAAGAGCGGACCTAGGGATGGAATGTCCCAAAAGGGGAAGGTTTCACACTATGAAGGCTACTATGGATACCAAAAAGGGTGAATTAGAGAACGCGGGTCCTGAAAAAGGGGATGTCAGGGTTTACCATTTGCTGGGATTGAGACTCAGAGAGGAATCCTATGTACCATATTTAGAAGATAGGGATCAAAAACCATGTAGTTCATAGATGTGATTTGGGCCTTATACATGTATAACTACCTGGGTGCCACTATGGAGTGGTAATGGAATGAATGAAACCATACCATGACAAGGGTAAGGTGGTGTAGAAAATGGATGGGGATTATGCATGGTTAATTGCTCGAGGGACACTAAGGAGCAATAATAATGGATGGAATGATCTTACTAGGATGTGGTAGCCCAGATAAGGATCGGGATGGATATGGAGGAGGTGTAGAAAGATGAGGATGAATTATATGGAACCGATGTAAATATGATGGTTCTGGGAATGAACCTCAGGGAGGTTTTATACGTATCATAGTGGGTGGGAATCAAATTCCACGTAGTTATGAATGGGGTGATGAGACACCAGAGGAGGATACATGTGAAAAATGGAGCACATGGAAAAGGATACAAAGGAAGTGAAACCTCCGAGTTGGGGCATGATCTTCCCAAGATGAAAAGGATCGAGGGAGAGACTAGGATGGGAAGGATGATGGGATTAAACCTAGGGGAGGCTTCCTACATACACTGTTTGATATGTAGGGATCAAATTACATGTAGTTCAAGGATGGAGTATGGGATTGGGGCGTACGTAAAGAAAAATGACCTGTATGCATGGTTAGGGGCCCATCGCAAGAGGGGAACTCTTGGTTGGAGGAATATAGTGAAGTGTGGGGATTATGCATCGTTAGCTACCCAAGTGGATCGGAACACCCCGGAGAAGCAGATCCTAGAGACGCATCCAAAAAAGGGAAAGTATCGCATGAAGAGGGTACATCCATATGAGGGAGTACCCTGGTTTACCATTGTTTGGTGTTGGACCTAAGGGAGGATTCCTACGTACCCTATGTAGAATAAAATAATCAAAACCCACTTAGTTCAAAAGGAAATACAATTTAACATCAAGAGGGATGAACGTGAACCAGTGTGAAATGATCAAAATAGATAGATTGTGAGGAATGAAGGGCTTGAACCTCAAAGAGTATTCCTACATACTCTGTTTAGGAGACAAGGATAAAATTCCTCATATTTTATATGGTTTCAGTTTAACATCATACAGGATGAGGGGAACAAGAATTACTCATAGTTAGAGGCCCATTGTATTCCATGGTTACTGCTAAACTCTAAGACCATGCGATCTATGATTGGAGTGGGAAATAAGAGGTAGTGACATACCTGACGATCGTGTCGTGAAAGGTGCAGCTTCTAAGGATGGTGCGGGGATTATTCATGGCTAGTGGTCCAAGGAGATGGAGATTGGGACATACTCTAGGAGTGAAGTCTGAGGAGGATGATCTGATGTACAAGGAGGATATGGACATCACTCAGGGAAAACCCTATCAGAGTGTGTCAGGGCTTACATGAATACTTCTCAAGGTGCACATGGTGACAAAGCCCAAAGGGAGAGAGGAGAGAAAGAGAACTGATGCTAATTCTCCTTCAAGTCTACCCCATTTTTCCATGCATGCGAAAATTCATAGTTTAACATCATGTGTTGGGGATGAGGGTTCTTGGAAGATAAATATCTTGTAGCTCAAATGTTGAATATTCTATCCTCATCCCTAGGACTTACATAACTCGTACCACCCACAATTGGGGGAAGGAAGGCATTAGAAATTCTAGAAAACAACGTGGTGGAGGAATGGTCACTCAAGGGGATCATTTTAGCATGGATATGTGAATAAGAAATAGATATTAACATGAATATGCGAAGGAGAATAAGGTAGGGAAGCACTATATGAAACACTACTTGAGGAACCATGAAATCACTTCATACAAGCTTAGAGGGCCGCACAGGAGAAGGGTTTACAAAGCAGAAGGCATTGAAAAGAAGGGATTCATGAAGCTATGGTGATTCATGAAGAGAATTGGATTTACAAAGGAAAGTACTTCATGAAACAAGTTGAAAAGGATCTCTGCAAATGGAGGAGCTTCACGATGCATGATGAACCAAATAAGGAATAAAGTCAACATGTTCTTAGAGGGTGCTTCATGAAGGCTGAATGCTCTGTAAAGACCCAAGTAACCAAAAGGGAATCCTACCTTCATGATATCCATAGGTATTTGAGAAGGGAATCCCCACTTGAAGCAGAGAAAAATTAGAGTAAAGGGAAAGATGGTTCAAAATTCTCAGGTACCTTGGGTGATGTATTTCCTCACTGGTTTGTAGAGAAAATGGTGATTCATGAATCAAGAGTTGGAATAGTGAAAGGTTAGGGTATCGATGAATTTAGCAGGGGGGTGAGCCACATATTTATAGGCACTAGGAATCATGATTCTACTAGGGTGTGTCACAAAATAAATGGAACTTTGTAATCAGAGGCTACTCCATTGGACTCACATAGGCTTCCGTCATTTCTTTGAAGTAGTCATGAATGTATCCATCAGGATCACAGAGGCTTACATAATTTATTTATAGCAGCCGTAGAGGATTTCATTCTACTGGATTCACTCCATTCACAGTACTGAAGGGCTTTGCGATAGAGCTTCATGAGGCAGGCTCATTTGGTGATTTTTTATGCCTTTTCCATTTAGGAACATATTTTGGCTGCAAAACTCTATTAGTAATAAATAATTAAATATTGTATAATACATTGAGTAGTGGGAGTTAAGGGGATTTTTAAAATATATTACATGAAGAAAAAAGTCAAATTCAATTACAAATATAGCGAAACAATTGTTTTTACGTAGTTAAATCCCATAACAGAGAACCCCGACTTCAGTAATGAGATAGGAGAAAGGGTCTAGGGGTCTGTAGAAGGCCACCTTAACCAAGACACACTAGTCCCAAGATAACCATATTCCTATCATGTTATCATAAATTCATGAACCATTAATGATAACAGTTACTGGGGGATTCCTTTTTATCCACTAGGATGATTGGGCATGCGAGGGATATGGATCACCACCATCCATAAGGATTTACAAAAATATGATGAAGTAAGATCTTGAAGTATACCTTCCATATCCCTTAAGAGATCTAAAATAACAAGCCTAGGATTTTATATCCCAATAGTTTCCCATTTTAATTTCCCCTCGTTGCATTCCTACCACAAAAACCTGAAAAAAAAACAAAATAATAATGTGATCAAGTCTTCTTTTGAATGATTGGAGGTAAATGTTTGAGAGCCATGTATCCAAGATGTTTTCAAACTAGGAAAACCTATATGGAAAATTGATAACACCACTATAACACACCATCTACAATAACCTATCTCTGATGGTTATTTTATTACATTGGTTCCAAATAAAAGAGATCACATTACATAGGATGAAACCATTTGGTAGTCTTAAGAGATTAGATATATAAATGATCCTAAAATCATATTTGAAAACTTAAAAATACATTATAAAAATTTAATGAAATATTTTTTATTCATTCTATAATTTCCTTGGATCATTCATAATACTCTTCTTGGTTCCTTGGGGAAAATAGAAACAAAATAAAGGAATTATCTCAACTGCTCAGTGAGGGGTAATGTATAATGAAATCGATCACGGAATAAAAAATGAATAAATAATATGATATGAATAAATAATAATAATATGATACCATATAAATGATAAAAAAATCATGAATTATATCCATAAATATCATACCAATGGAAATAAATAACCAAATGGATTACAATAAATGATTTCTTAGTGATGGAATGCATAATGTAGGATACCATAAGTATATTATCAAGGATTCATGCCAAGAAATCATATATAAATTGGAAATAAATATACTAAATTCCAAATAAAGTTTGTATCATGATACCTGCCATTACATCAGGGGGTTATATAATTCTTGGTGTAACACCATGAAATTTTAGTATATATTTTCCATTAATTAAATACTTTGTTTAATAACTTTCTCTACACACAAAACCGAAATAAAAAAAGCCACTACATATTAAATGAACATTATTAAGAAAATTATAATAAGAATAAAAACAATTTTATATAAAAATATATTAATAAATTAAAATTTATTATATTTAGAAGATAAATAATTAATATAGGGTAATGTTAAATAGGATTGTTTTCATTAAAAATTTGTTTTTTAAAGTGTTGTGTATTTTATCTTAATAAATTGAATTTATTACTTTCAGAATATGATTATGATAATATTTAATATTTCAATGTATTAAATAATATATTTACATTTATTATTAATTTATATGAAATAAGATTTAGAACACTTAATGTTTAAAAGGACCTTTTTCTATAAAAGCTCTTTTTCATTATATTTTCTATATTCATTTAAAAGATAAATTATAAGATTTAAAAATTTGAATTTTAAAAAATGGTATTATTTTTTTTATTCATCATGATAATATTATCTTAGATTAATTTCTTGGATTTTTCTAAAATAGTTGAATTTTAAGTGAATAGTGAAAAATACAATTTTAACCAATATGGTAACTTTTCCGGATTTATCATCATATAATAACAAGTTAAAAATTTATAAATAATATTAATCGATCAAGGATTCATTTAAGGAATAAAATTATTCATTTAAAAATATCATGTTGGATTTATAAAAATCTTGTTTAAAATTTCAGAACTTAAATAATATTTTATTATAATATTTTTTTTGGATTTTTATTTTAATTAAATATTATCAAGGTGAAATTAGGTTTTGGATTTATTTTAAAACCGCATGAATCTTATTTTTTTAATAATTAATAAATTTATGTCATTTAAATCAATAACATTTCTAATTTCATCCTAAACATCATTTTTATGATTAAAAATACACTTTTTCTAAAAATGGTGTTTTATGTGTGATGTGTGCTAGTATTAAAATCAAGTTTTCACAAAATTAGAAATTTTATTTGATAAAATGTTTAAAATATTTAAAATCAGGATTTTGAAATTCTTTAATAAGGGGCTTTAAATTTTTTAGTCATAAAAATTAATTACCGAGGTTAACAATGTAGTTATTATGATGAAGGTAAATTAATGTAAAAAGAGTTTAATCAAGTATAAAAGAGATAAACATGTTAAAAAAATGTAATCAAATGAGGTTTTGAGGTTTTAATCCAAAAAAATTTACCTACTATCCATTATATTCCATTTTTGAATCCAATTTCCACATTAAACATGTGTTCCTTTTATATTAGTAGATTATATTTACAAATATTCCATCCCCTCCACTTATAAAAGGGGTCTTCCACAACCCCTTAAAATCCAATATAAAAATTAAAAGTTACCATGAAAATATAACCTTTTTAATTACCCTAGAATAATATTCTAGTCCTATAATCCTCCAGTCACAAGAAGTTGTCCTAAGTCCTCTATTTCCAAGAAGTACTTCCAAGAGAAAGTTCAAATTCTAAACATAAGTACTAATCCATCTCTAATATTTTCCCTTATACATATTTATACTCCAATAATATATCATCATATAAAAAAATATTAAATTAGTATTATCTATATACTGATATGTTTTCCTATTTATGGGATAAACAATATCTTCCTTCCACCCTTTTCTTTAGAAAAATGAAAATATCGTCATGCATACGCAAAAACTACTGCTTCTAAGAACGATGAACATTATTTTTCACCATAACCTTATATGGATGTTTAAAAAATGAATATTTAATGAATTAATATGATATTTATAATATTATTAATATTCTTAAATTATAAACCATTCCCTATCTTCCTCTCATTCTATAGAAACGAACATGCTGCTCGTTCTTATGTGCAGACTATTGCCACCATGAAAGTGGTGTATTTTATTTTTCATATTGTATTTTATTATTTATCAAAATATATTAAAATATAATTAAAAATACTAAAAAAATATAAATAATATCATTATTATTATTTAATAATTATATTATAAAAAACAATCACTTTCTTAACCATACTCACCCATTGATTATAACTTGTTCTGGTTTGGGTCGATTTAACCACCTACATGAACAATGATATAAAAAAATATCATGGATATCTATTTAAAATTAAATATTTGTGTTATTATACATAAATTATATTTTTTAATGGTTTTATAAAGGTTATATCAATAATAACTTATTATTAGTGTACCACCTTTTTGTTCGTTAAAAAATACCGAAACAAGCTCATCACAGACTTCATATTCAAAAATCATATCTAAAATAATTATGAAATGAAATTATAAAATTTAAAATATTATAAAAAAATATTCTATAACATATAATGATCTCATAATGATAAAATTTTAATCTATAAACAATAATATACACCACCATTACAAACCTAGTACTAAACAAACAATCAAAACTAATAACATATGATAATGAAAATAAAATATAACTAACTAATATATTTGTAATAAATTATTATAAATTAAGTCTATAAAAGGGTTATAGGTAAGAATAAGGTTTTTAACTAGGTTATTAAGATAGTTTTTTTGGTTATACATGAAGTTAAATAGTTTTCATGGATTCAATAGTTAAGGTAAGAGTATTTCATCTCAATTCACTTTCCTTAAGACATATTTTTTTTATGAACCTAATTTCATAAAAATTGTGTGTATACTTCCTATTGAATATTTAATATCATTAATTATATTTTATTCATGGTATTTGAATTTCATTTTCAATCTCTCTCTTTCAATGGGTTTTTATTAAAATGTTTCTTAAGTTGTAAGGGGTTTTTCTTGACTTAACTTTGTTTCTTGAGTCAAATGATTCTCCTTTGACTATGGTTTTATATGATGGTTTTCTTAAATTATATGATGGTTTTCTTAAATTATATGTTTTATAATTTGATATTATATGTCTTTTAACCATGTATTATAGAAAAATTTTATTGTTCCATGTTTTTTAATAAAACACTTCTCTCATGCTCATGTTTTATCACATGATTGTGATATAACCCTTGATGAAATGTTGTCGAATTTTTTCCCTTAATGAGTATTTGAGCTCAACCCTTCTAAATGTTTCCATTACCTAGGTTATGAAGATGAGTATAACTTGTGAGAAGTCTATAATGGAGTCTAGTATTATGTGATTATGGATAAATGTTCACAAACATCATAAAATAAGTAGATTATGTAGATGATCCTGAAAGACAATAAACCATCTGTTCTTAGGATTTTGAATTTATTTGAGATGTAATGTTTAATTTTTAGAAGTGATTTGAAAAAAATATATTTATCTTTTTCTACCTAAGTTTATATAAAATCCATGGCTTAATGAATGTTTTTAAGTACCATATCCAAGAATGTGGGTTTGGGGTTCCTTAATTTTTATCAAAGTAGGGTTTTGTTATTTTTGATGACTAGTGTAGTTATTTTGGGGATCAATATGAGAGAAATTTAGGGAAAAAATTAGGTATGATTATAGGTTCAGGTTAACATCATGATGTTTTGGTAAAGTAGAGATTGTGTGGTTTCATAATAATGAAATCCTTATGAAGATAAAAAAAGTGGATTCATGATATAATATAAATGTACCTAGGGGTAATAACATTGTAAGGGCTGGTTGAGTATTAACTCGATCTTCACCTAGTGCACAACAAAGAGGCCTAACTTAAAACCTATTTTAACACTCCCAAGGGATATGATTTGGTTATTCACAAACTCTTTACAAACCATTATGAAATTTTGAGCACATATTTATAGTATGATTAGAGAACTTAATAAGAGATAGAAGATGAATAACATAGATTGAAACCTAAAACTTTATAAGATAGAATACATATGTAATTTCTAATTTATTCCTTTCAAGTTAATAGTTTCCATTTATATAGGATTATCTAATTATGTATTCTTTTCTTTAACTTTACTTTATTCAAGTAATGGATGGATTACAGAGAAACCAATTTAACTGTGGATGTTATGGGAAATATAGTGATTTTCTCAATGAGAAACCAAATATGATATAAGCTGGTGTTGAAAATATTATGATTATGCTCACACAACTATAAAAAGTTATGATTAATACCTTGGGTCTTGTTGAACATCTGAGAACACCAAATAATTGAAGGATATATTTTCATAGAAGATCTGGTGATGAAGATAACAGAGGAAAGAAGATTGCATTTTCTTTGTTTAAAAAATATGGGAAGAGGTACCTAGATGAGTGTATCAAAGGAATTAGAATATGTTTTATCTTAGATAAAGGATGGAATCAAGAAACAACCTGAAAAGAAAAAAAGGAAGAGTTCGGTTAACATAATGGAGAAAAAATAATGTTCTTATTAAGTATTCACTAGCAATTTGATGTTTTAGATGTGAGGAATTAGGGTAATATGAAAGTTAGTTCTCTAATATAAGAGATTAAGATATCAATCGACAACAAAAACCTCATAGACCAAGAGAATAAGGGAAATCCCATATAATGACTTTTATTGAAGTGGATAATAATAATTAAGTGGTGAAAGTTACACTTATCCTCTATCCCATATTTCTAAATTCCTCATTGGAATTTAGTTTTAAACACTCCATAATAACTAGGAAGTTTTCCAAGAGAATAAATCAACACCCCAAAGATTTTATTATCATATAGAAATTCTATTTTTATGATTATTGTATCTGAAGTTGAAGTTTTGGGGAATGTGCTTTGTGGAGATCTTATTATTATTCTTATAATGGAATTTGATGTTATTTTAGACATTGATTATCCCTATATAAATAGATAAAATATCAATTACCGAAATTAGGAAGTCAAATTTAATATCCTAAAAAAAACTATTATCGCCTATCAAGGCTAACTATAAACTCTTTATTAAGATTACTTCCATTATATTAGTTTTGACACTCAATCATGAGTTGAGTTTACTAGTCATACCCAAGTTTGTGAGGTTGATATCTTAGTATAAAATATATCTTGAGTTTATTAAAGATCCATTAGATTCTTTATCTAGTGAAAAATAATTAAAATTATGATTTCACAATTTATTTTAATAAGGGAGAATGTAACACCATGGTATTTTCGTATATATTTTCCTTTAATTAAATAATATGTTTAATAGCTTGTTCCAAATGCTACAACAAACTAAGAAAATCCAAAAAATATTAGATGAAAATTATTAGAAAAATTATAAGAAGAATAAAATCTCTAGTAAATAAAAAGATAGAAATAAATTAATAAATATTACATTTAGAGGATAAATAATTAATATGGTGTAATGTTAAAAAGGATTGTTTTTATCAAAAACTATTTTTTAAAGTGTTGAGTATTTTATCGTAATAAATTTAATTGATAATTTTTAAAATATTATTATAATAATAAGTAATATTTCAATGTACTAACTAATATATTAACATTTATTAGTAATTTATATGTAATAATATTAAGAACACTTAATGTTTAAAATTCATTTTTTCTATAAAAGAAGATTTTCTTTATATTTTATATATTCATTTAAAAGATAAATTCATAAATTTTAGAATTTGAATTTGAAAAACGAACTTAATTTTTGAATTTATAATGATAATATTATGTTATATTTTTTTACATTTTTTGAATTAGTTTAATTTTAGCTAAATATTGAAAAATACAGTTTTTACCAACGTTGTTAATTTTATAACTTTATCATCACATAAGAAAGATATTGAAATTTATAAAACATATTAATTGATCATGGATTAATTTAATAAATAAAATTATATATTTGAAAATTCTATGTTGGATTTATAAAACTTATTTTTAACATTTTGAAACTTAAGTAACATTTTATTCTAATAAAAACTGTTTTGGATTTGTCTTTTAATTAAATATTATCATAGTGAGATTAGGTTTTGGATTGATTTTAAATAAAAATTAATATTTTTTTAATAATAAATCAATTAATTTCATGGAAATTAATAACATTGAGAAATTTATCCTAAATATTATTTTTATGCTTAAAAATGCATGTTTTCTATGGTTTTTACGCGTAAAGTGTGCTAATATTAAAATTAATTTTTTATCACCCTTAGAAATTTTGTTTTATAAAATGGTTTCCATTTTTTAAATCATAATTTACAAATTTAGTAATAAGGGATTTTCATTTTTTTTAATCATAAAAATTAGTTACCGAGGTTAATAATGTAGTTATCACGATAATGGTAAATTAAAGTAAAAAAGAGTTTATCAAATTGTAAAAGAGATAAAAATGTTAAAAATATTTCATAAAATGAGTGTTTTAGGTTTTTATTGACAAAAAATTATCTCCTATCCATTATTTTATTATTTGGAATACATTTCCCATGTGAAACATGTGATCATTTTATATTAAGAGATTATATTTATAAAAAATGCATTCCCTCAACTTATAAAAAGATCCTTACACCACTCCTAAAAATACACTCTAAAAACTCTAAGTTCCCTTGAAATATAACCCCTTTAATTAACATATAATTTTATTCTAATTACATAATCCTATGGCCATACTAAGTTAGACCAAGTCCTCCCTTTCCTAGATGTACTTCAAGAGAAAGTTCAAATTCTCAATGTAAGTACCAATCAGTCTATAATATTTTCCCTTATCCATATTTCTCCACAAAAAAATATCTCACCCATCAAAAAATTATGACATAAATATCATATATATACTTATATTTCTTCATGCTTATGGGATTTTAAATACCTTCTTTCAACCATTTTCTTTAGAAAAATGAAAATGACACCGTGCATACGTGCAGACTAACACCTCCATGAATGATGAGTTTTATTTTTAATAATTGACTTAAATGGATGAATAGAAAAGTAAAATTTAATTAATTAATATTATATTTATAACATTAATAATATACTGAAATTATAAATCATTACCTATCTTCTTCTGGTTCTATGGAAATGAACACGTCGCTTATAGAAACGTGCAGACTACCACCTCCATGAAAGTGACATATTTCAATTTTCATCTAGTATTTTATTCTTTGTAAATATATTTTAAAATATAAATAACCACCTTAAAACATATAAAAAATATCATTATTATTCTATAATAATGATATTATTCCAAAACATCCACTTTCTTAACCATATTTACCCATAGATTATAATTTTTCCTAGTTTGGGTCAATTTAACTATCTACATGAATAACGTTATAAATATATATCATGGATGAATATGGAAACATAAAAAATATTTTTATTAGATATTAATGATCAAATAGTTTTTATTTTATGGTTCTATAAATGTTATATTAATATTTAACTTATTATCAGTGAAGTACCCTTTTGTTTGTTAAAAAATTCCAAAACAAGTTCATCACCGACTTCATTGTCACAAATCATAACTAAAATAATTGTGAAATGAAATTAAAAAATTATAAATAATTATAAACCATATATTATTTCACCTATAATGATCTTATATTGATGAAATTTGAATCTATATACTAGAATCAACACTATCATTACAAAACATGTACTAAACATACAATCGAAACTAATAACACCCAATGATGAAAATAAAATATAAATAACTAATATATATGTTAAAAAAGATTATAAATAAATTTTATAAAATTGTTATAGATATAAATAAGGTTCTAAAATAGGTTATTAATATAGTTATTTTTGTTTATACATGTGGTTAATGCACTTTCATGGAATTCATGAATTAAGGTAAGTTTGTTTTATCTCAATTTCCTTTCTTTAAGATATATATATTTTTATACATATAATTTCATTTAAATGGTGGGTATTCTACCTATTGGATATATAATACAATGAATTATATTTTATTAATGGTATTTTAAGTTCAATTTCAATCCATATATTTGAAGAGGTGTTTATTAAAACATTTCTTAAGCTGTTAGAGGGTTTTCTTGACTCAAGTTCTTTTATAGAGTCATAATTATTCCTATTTGACTATGGTTTTATGTGATGGGTTTATTATATTTCATGATAATATTATAATTACTTAGTGACTTTTTATTTATGGAATTACATTGATGTATGTATTTATTCATAAAATTTGATGATGTTAAGAATAATTATCACCCCCTCTAAATTAGCTATTTCCATTCCATGTCCATGTTCAATCTTCCCATAAATGTTCTCGTTTATTATTTTGAAATAAAAATATGTTTTATTTATTTTAATCATTAAATTACCTTTAAAATATATCTAAATAAAATATTTAACACTCTCTTTATGACATGGGTTTAAATAAAGTTATATTCAAAACATTAAGAACTTCTCTTTCAAATTCATATTTCTATCTTCCACTCAAAAATTACTATGGAAAAAATATATTTTTTTTTCAAGGATGAATTATTTAATATTATTTTAAAAATAAAAGTTTTCAAAATATTTCACTTCATCTTTTTGGAAAATGAATTTAGAATGTGGCTCATAACTTCATCTTTTATAACTATGATAAAAATATTTTTTAATATTTTTTATGATTTTTTCTTCTAATATGATAATTATTATTCACAAAGATTAATTTATAAGTTTTTAAATGGTTTTATTTTTTAATTATTTTTAAAATAAAAGGAAATATTGTTATATTTTTTAAAATTAAAAGTTTTTTTTAAAGGGAATAATTTATTTTTAACTAATGAATTTTAAATGTGTGTGTTTTTAAGAAATAAGTATTTATTATTTTTATATATTCTCAAATAAGGTTTTTGAAAACATATTTATTTTATAAAATTCATTTTCTAAAATCTAATTTTTGTTTTAAAGGGTTATTTTTAACATGTTATATCAATATCAAAGTATTTATTTTTAAATAAAACATTTTAAGGAGTTCTCAATCTTTTTCAAAAAGGGATATTCCTTCTTATTTTTCAAAAGTGTTTTATCCAATAATATTAAAAGGGTATTTTTTCCATGTTAACATCCATTGATATTCCTTATGATACACTTGGGATATGTTCTTATGATACCATTCACCTTAATTCTCTAGATGGCTTATGGAAATTTTTATTGATTAGAGAAAGTATTAAAATCCCATATGGAGTTATATTTTATGAATCACCCTATAAATACCTCTATGAAATACACCTTTTGGGTGATTTAATGTTTTTATTAATTGATTTAATACCTGGAATCATTTTATGGGATACCATTTGGAAATGACATACAACAAATTTTCTTTTCATGGGTTCTTTATGACAGGATTAACTA